>OY755213.1:23432482-24906521 GCA_963576765.1 Draba incana
ATAAACCTCAGCAGGATTACACAGCGTGCTACACAAATGTATAATGTTCATTACACGAGCAGATGCGTTAGTGGAAAACGTGTTTGTAAACCCAAATGTTCATTTCGAAACCCAAGTACCATACACGTTAGTTACCTCGCTGGAAGATACTCACTACCGGAGCAGACATGTTTAAGACAACATAGCCGTAAACCGAAATATTTATTCAAAACCCAACAATCTAAAACGTTGGTCTTAACGCAACAACATGCTTATTGATGGAGCAGAGTTGTTAATGTCTACGCCTTTGTAAACCAAGGTAATCACTAAACGATTTATAATACCATATCAAAAGAAACCCGCTTTTGTAAATTCATCTTGCATTGGTAATGCAATGTAAAAATAACAAGTGTGAAACGAGGTATAAAGCCATCCAGGCACCTGGCGGATAAGTTTAATGTCAAAAGATAAAGCCGCCCAAACACCAACGAGAAATCTTAAATCATCACATCAACGTCAAAACAAAGAAAAGCATAAGTAAAAATAACTATGGCGCGTCCTCATACTCCGCCTTGCTCTCCTCTTGATCCGCCTCGCTCTCCTCATGATCCGCCGCGTTGTCCTCCTCGTCATCCTCAGCCGTCGTCGGATCAGAGCCAGCTTGCTCTGCAGGCTTTGCCGCCAACCCTCCTAATGGAAGCTCAAGGATCTTCTCCAGATCAATCGCCAATCATTTGAAGTAACTGTACGAGCCAACTTATCTCTTTTTAAGCTTAAGAAGCCTCGCTGCTGTCTAACTTGTATACTTGTATACTTTCACCTGTCTAACTTGTTTTTTTCTCGCAAAAATCAGGCTAAGCAAACTTCTCTCAAACAGTTTTGCTTGTAGTATCCATGTCTTAACAAAATCAGACTTCTCTTAAAACAGTCTTTGTTTGCATCCTCCGGAGACAATCTAAGTCTTATCTGCAACAGACATTAAACCTCGCTGCTGGCCACAATGACAGGCTACTTCATAAACCTCAGCAGGATTACACAGCGTGCTACACAAATGTATAATGTTCATTACACGAGCAGATGCGTTAGTGGAAAACGTGTTTGTAAACCCAAATGTTCATTTCAAAACCCAAGTAGCATACACGTTAGTTACCTCGCTGGAAGATACTCACTACCGGAGCAGATATGTTTAAGACAACATAACCGTAAACTGAAATATTTATTCAAAACCCAACAATCTAAAACGTTGGTCTTAACGCAACAACATGCTTATTGATGGAGCAGAGTTGTTAATGTCTACACCTTTGTAAACCAATGTAATCACTAAACGATTTATAATACCATATCAAAAGAAACCCGCTTTTGTAAATTCATCTTGCATCGGTAATGCAATGTAAAAATAACAAGTGTGAAACGAGGTATAAAGCCATCCAGGCACCTGGCGGATAAGTTTAATGTCAAAAGATAAAGCCGCCCAAACACCAACGAGAAATCTTAAATCATCACATCAACGTCAAAACAAAGAAAAGCATAAGTAAAAATAACTATGGCGCGTCCTCATACTCCGCCTCGCTCTCCTCTTGATCCGCCTCGCTCTCCTCCTGATCCGCCGCATTGTCCTCCTCGTCATCCTCAGCCATCGTCGGATCAGAGCCAGCTTGCTCTGCAGGCTTTTCCGCCAACCCTCCTAATGGAAGCTCAAGGATCTTCTCCAGATCAATCGCCAATCATTTGAAGTAACTGTACGAGCCAACTTATCTCTTTTTAAGCTTAAGAAGCCTCTTCACCTTAGCATCGAGGTTGAAAGGTGAAGTTCCCCAAATCTGCCTGATGATCTGAAGGTTTCCCTTGACTTCCACTAGATCAATCATCCTATCTCTTGGAGCTCATTTGATCTCATCAACCTTCAGCATCGCCTGCTTCATCTACTTCTGAAACTTAGCTATCATCGCATGTTTAGTTTCGTCAACAGCCTTCTGCACCGGTGCACTCTCAAGCTGCTGTGCCTCGCTAAGGTGCGTAGTAAGGTCTTCAACCTTCATCTGCGAGCCCACGAGCTCCTTTGTAAGCTCCTTGTGCTTATCACCATGTGTCTTAGCTAGCTCCTCTAACTCCTAGACTTTTGCCTTTGCATGTTTGTCGTGTATCCCGATAGGTGTTACCTCTTCTCTTTTCTGTCGAGGTATCCTCATGTCTCTTTTGCATGCCCAACTCATAGTCCAAAGGAAAGGTGTTGATCTGGGCAATAAGCTGCAAAAGAATTATAACACAAGTCAAGATCCATAATCTTGCTAAAAAAAATGGTTTACCTCAATCTACTACAAGTGTTAAGCAAAATAATACCTTAGTTCCCTAAAGTGCAACCGCGGAGTATAACGTCTATTCATACATGGCGCCTTGAGGAGGAAAAGAGTAAGTAAGATAGCTAACACGAGCAAACAAATCGGCAGAGGACTCCCCGCAATGGTAAACAACTCGAGGCGTCTCAATGGGATTCGGAGAAAGTGGCGCAGTCCTCTCAACAATAAGTGGGGTAAGTCTAAGGCATTTCTTCTTAAGTGCCTCTACCTCAACTACCTCATCATCCGGAGTAGCTCGCATCCACTCCTTCTTACCCTTCTTCTTATCTGGATGAGCAACGAGGCAAGACTTGGGAGGACGGTCCTAACAAAGTGAACCTATAAAAGTTAACAGGGAATATAAGTAAGTATCATTACTCATAATCAATATTAATGAATAAGATAACAAGCAACTTTCTCTTGCCTCTCAAGGCTGAACTCGGGAAGGTAAACAAACTAGAAAGAGGAACACATACGCAGTAAGCTCGAGCCTTCTTTACTCTAGCAAGGCTAAAGTCGCTAGCCCGATGACATCCTTGGACACCTAGGAGAACCCGAGTCTCGTAAGTATCTTTTGGAGCATTGAAAGGATGGTTCTGATCTTCAAAAGAAAACAATAAAGGAGAAAAAAGTTAGACTACATCTCAAAAAATATGCTAAGTAAGACTACAGAGCTATACTAGATGGTCTAAAAGAAAAAAAGAAAAGGTAAAAGGCCAGGTACCACGAGGCTGCCAACTACTCGTAATCTTGTGGAACCAGTTGAAGCCAGTTGAAGCTTCACTAATAGGGATAAAGAAGAAACTTTTCTACCAGTCATCATCTTTGCTAGGAAAATCCATGATAATCCAGGAAAAGCGGTATGTTGATGTAGTAGTTGAGTTCGTCTTTAGCACCGGTTTTAGAAACCTTCAAGTAGTTGGGTAAGTGGGTCAACCCGACCTCGCGATCACACTCGAATCTACGCACCAAGATCCCAATCAAGTGGCGGATTCTACGAGGTATCACTTGGCTAGTGCGATGTTATGCTCCCATAAGAATTCAAGGACAAGCTTAGGAATAAGAAACCAAACGAAGCAACCGTAGAAGTAACATTTGCACATTGTGAAGTAATCTTTTGGCGGGTTATCATCTTGTTGCCTCCGATTATGTAAAACAAACTCAACATCCTCTGAGATGCTAAAGTAGGATCTAAGGGTGCTATAGGACTCTCAGGTCGACTTAGTAGGACCTAACGGACGGGAACTACTCTGTTTCCTCTTAACAGGAACCTCAAACCTACTAGCACCACCAATCTCATGTTTGGTTTTAACCGTGAAAGAATTCCTGCTCGCGTCAAAAACCTCATCGCGCAAAGCAAGAGGTGCTAGAGGGTTCACTGAGCAGTAGATACAGAGCTCCATGAATCTTCTAAAGCAGCATCATCATAATTCCCTTTTTAACTATTCCACCAAGAACTAGACTCTGGCATGGAAATATCCACATCATGATACAACAAGCTTTGTGAAGACATAATCCTGGAACAATAAACAACTCCATAAGGCTCTATGTTTAGCAAGTTCCTTAAGCAATACAAAGGATTCCACTGAATCTATTTACCAAGTTCAAGACATGATTCAACCTAATCAACAACTAAGAGGACTATGTCTAGCTACACGGGTTTGGCAACAAAATCGAGAATTTATTTTGACTACTCTAGGTGAAGGAGCCGTAATTAGCCACCGAGACTACTCTAGTTTCACAAGCCGTGATATAGCAAAAGTAAAGCAAATAAAAAAATTGGGTTAGAGAAATGCTTAAAGTTAGCTTGTTGAATCCACCTCGCTACTGTGTCCTTTGTTAAACTCATGAGGTGAAAAGATAGAAAAATATGAAGAAAGCTTGTGTTGTTTACAAGATCGGCTTAGAGATGGAGTCAAAGACCCAAACAGGTTAACTTCTTGCAACTTCTTCTCCCTCGAATCACCTTGTGGTACCAAGAGCTGCTTCACCTTGCACAATTTGCAATCTCAATGGATTCGAGCTCGTCTCACCCTCGCAGCCCATTACCACCTCCTTCTACTCTCTTTACCTTGTTGTCCAAGCTGTAACCAATCGGACCAGCGATTTGTTCAACTTGCTCACCTCGCAGCACTGGAGTCGACCTCACACCGTCGGGTCACCCAAATCAACCTTGTTAACCTTCGAACTCGACCTCGCACCTCACAATCTCTTCGAACTCGACTCGCAAGCTCGTCTCTAGTCAAACAACAAGCTCTACGAGCTCGACGTCTCTAGGACTCAACACGCGAGCTCGTCCTCTCCAATCAACCTTGCGATTCACCAAAATCCGTTTAGCAAACAAAGATCGGTCTAGTGTCGCACCTTGCGAGCTCGACCTCGCCTTATCGCCACCACGCAAGCTTGGTCACCACTTGAAACGACGCACGAGCTCATCACGGCCACAACATGAGGACAAGCTCCTCCACCTCACAAGCTGAACAGCGAGCACGATGATGTTTATCATATTGATCTTAGTATTGGCAGTGGCAAGGTCAAATAAAAAGGGATTTTTTAACCTAAAAAAAAAAGCTTTCATCTTAAATAAAGGAGAGAGAAGAAATTTACCTCTTGGAGAAAAATGAAGATGTGAGTAGAAATGAAAAGAGATTTGAGTTTATATAAACTCAAAGAAGCTCGATGACATCATCACCTCATGAATAAGAAGAAACACTACCGCTTTTCGAAAATTTTATAAAAATTTTCACTAAGACTTTTCTTTACAGAATCAAGAAAAGGATATTTTGATCTCGGTCATTTCACTCGGTTAAACGCAACACTTATGTTCGGTTAAACGCAAACACTTGAGTTGGATTAAGTTCTCTAGCGGAGTAAGATTTGCAATATTGATCCTAACTATGCAATTTTCACCTCGGCTTCATCACATCTAATACTACCGATCTGGGGGGCTAACTATTGGGTCAGTTTCCACCTCTCCACGATCAATGTCTGAAAATGACTAAGTATGACTGCTTCCAGGTCAACTAGGTGAGCATAGTTAATCCAGTAATATAAGAAGTGTACGAGGTTAAATTATGTTAAGTAACAAGCTTCGCGAGGTAAACTCAGTAAAGCAGTGGAGCTATCGAAGTAGCGGAGTTGGTGAGTTCGAGTCTACATCAAAGAATGAACATGAAAACGTTAAGTCTGCTAGAGTCAAGTTAAAACTGGAGATGAAGTGGGCTAGGCCTAGGCCTAAAACACACGGAGGTACTTAAACGAGCTCCCTAACAAAGCCCAGAAGATGAAGTCGGTTACTGAGGATATTCCATGCCAGAAGATAAGCGAAAATCCCATAAGTTTAAGAAGTTTTCCTTATGTCCTTAGAAGTTGACCTAGCAGCCCTAGCAAAACTATATATACATGTAAACATCCTTTGAGAAAAGGATCTGGATTTTCTAAGAGCAAACACTTAGAGCTTTTCTGAAACAGCAATAAACAATCACTTTTCTACTTTTTGCATTGTGGTTTACATAGAGTTTTCACCTCTCCTCTAAAAATCCTTACAAATCTAATTGTGTGAGTAACGACTCCTACAGATCAAACCCAACACATCAACTATAATGGGTTGAATATTTTGATCCTAATAAGTTAATGCAAGCTCAACAAATGAAACAAAATCTATGAACATTTGAGTGCTAAAACGATACAACAGTGAGAACATGTAATATTGTTTGGTGAGTTTTCCCAGTATCAACTATTCAATTTACTGAATTATATGAACTTAAAACCCCAAATAACTGAATTCACAACCCTAACATAATCAAATTGTATTTTTTGAGAATTTATGATCGACTTCCAAGATGTGAGAACTTATTGTTAAATTTTACATTAAGGTTGTTTTTAGGTGCACAGATTGAGGAAGCAAGATTATGCACTAAGAATTTATATGTGAATTCGGGAAAGAAACTTAGTCTTAATAAATGTCAATAAATCTGACTAAACTCAAACACAAGATAACGAAATTGAATTTATATTGATGAATGATCGAATATACATTGAAAAATTTAGCTAGAATAGTCGTGAGAGCTAAAGTGTCAGCTTATAGAAAAAGTTAGCCATATCGGCTCTAGAATCTTCATATTTATCCTCCCGTGAGCTGAACGGTTCAGCTTTGCTAATCTCTCCTCGTCGCCAAAGATCTCGGGCACGTTCGGATCCATCCTCCGAAAATATTGGGATTCCAACTAGGGCGCTGGAGCGGTGCTGACTTGATTTATCTTCGCTGGATAGGCAGTTAAGAGAATCTTCAGCCTGGCGGTAAACGAGCCAGTGACTTAGGCCCAGGAAATCCAGAGGATACGCCGGCCTTTATCTAAGTTTGGCAAGGTTCTGGGCATAAGACCCAATAATGTTTATGATCAAGTTTGATCATAATTAAGTTTTATGGGGCGGATTTCAGATGTGAGGGTGGCCAGAGGGGCCCACTTCGATTTTTAAAAAAAAATTAAAGAAAAAGGGGCCAAAAAAATCAAAAACAAAAAATTATATAGGAAAAAAGGCTAAAAAAACAAAAAACAAAAATTTATGTAAAGAAAAGGTCCAAAAACAATTTTTCGCCCAGGGCCCATTAATATTTTGAGACAGGACTGGATATAGAATACATGCATGCGAATATGTAATCAAAAAAATTTACCGGTTACATTCGCTTTATGCCACTTTGGTTTAATAATTCTCGCCTCCGAAAACTTTGAAGATTACATATCTACCTGCTTCGAAGTCTTCAAGCAATAGTGGTGATGTGGACTTGTGCACTAAGTGGCGATCAAGTCACCAGCAACATTTTCATTTTATCAAAAGTTAACAAGACAAAACCGTTTCATATTCAAATTAATTAAAATACATATTTAGAGTTGGGTAAAGCTGATATAAGAGCTATTTCGATAAGTTGATGACCTATAACCTATAGGAGAATGAAGATTTGATACTTTATTGATAGTCAAGCGTACATTAATTATATATAGATACAACAAGAGAGATCTAGAGAGAATATTTAGGAGAATATCTACGATAATATACACAAGAATATACACCGCATATACTTAGAAGATAACAATGAATCAAAGATTCATGTGTATCCTAATACGCCCCCTCAAGACGGACGACGGTTGACAAGTCCGATCTTGATGAACAAATATTTAGGAGAATATCTACGAGAATATACACGAGAATATAAACCGCATATATTTAGAAGATAACAATGAATCAAAGATTCATGTGTATCCTAATATAACCATCTATGATGATGTTTCGGACAGGACATTTTTTGGATAAAGATAAAAACATACCATGTAAGGTTGATTTCGTGCTTCAATATTTAAGCAATCAACGACGAAGTTGTTATTAGTTATTGAGGAAGTCAAAGAACAACAACCCCATAATTTAATGAGTGATTTAAGGAGGAAGACTAGGAGGACTTTAGGGAGGAAGACATGGAGGACTTTAAGGAGGAAGACAAAGATTAATATTCTAACTTACTTTGGAGCCTCTCCCTCTCCTTTGTGCATACAAACTCTATAAATATGTTGTTTCATTCATTGTAAAAATCATCTTGAATTAATAAGATTAATCAAGTTCATACACTTACTCTCTCTAGTTCTTCATTCTCTTTCTATCCAAAATACTCTTAATCTTACTCTCTTATTCCGCAAATTCCAACATGGTATCAGAGCAATGATCCTTGATTGTTAGCTCAAACTCTTTTGTTACTCATTCAAAATCTCTCGGAAATTAAAATCTCCTCTTTCTCGGTTCTTTCAAATTCAAATTCTAAAGATTCCTCTAATTTCTCAAGGGAAGAAGAATCATGGATTCATCTAAGCCTCTAGTTATCTCGGTAATTCTCAAAGGAGAGAATTATCTCTTGTGGTCAAGAACCACCAAAACCGCCTTAAGTGGCCGAGGCTTATGGACCCACGTCGATTTAAGCATTGTTCCAAAGGAGACCGAAGCCGACCTTACCGACTCTACTGAAGAAAAGAAGGAAGAGGTGAAGGAGGCTAAGCGAGTCAAGAAAGCCTTATGGTACCAAGAAGATCAAGCCGTTCTAGCGATTCTTCACAACGGTCTTGAAGCATCTATACTTGAAGCATACTTATATTGCGAAACTGCAAATGAGTTATGGGAAACGCTCAAGAAAGTTTACGGGAACGTCAATAACCTTACTCGGGTCTTCGAAGTCAAGAAGGCTCTCAACACCTTAAGCCAAGATGACTTAGGGTTTACCAAACATCTCGGGAAATATCAATCCCTATTTGCCAAACTAGAAGGGCTCCGACCTTTCACCATGGATCTGGAGGCTCTCATTATTCGAAGAGAACAAGACAAGATCTTTGGGCTTCTCTTCTCATTCAATCCGGTCTACGATGACCTCATCAAGCATATCCTTCGGTCCGACAAGCTTCCAAGCTTTGACGATGTTTGTTCCCAAGTTCAAAGGGAACTAGGCTCTAGTGGATTATTTAATGGAAAGGGAGAGCTTCCTATGGCTCACAAAGAAGCGTATGACCGATTTAAAGATCGGCGAAACAACAACCGTGTCAAACACCCTCACCTATGGTGTGAGTATTGCAAGATGAACGGCCACACGAAAGCAAAATGCTGGACACTCCATCCACATTTAAGGCCGAAAGTGCTACCCGAACGTAGAGAACCAAGGGCCAACTACGAATGCAACAAGACACCGGTCCTTCAAACAAGAAGGAAGAAAAAAACCATGGAGGTTGTATGTCCAAATCCAACTTGGAAGCTATCATGAAATCCCTCAAAGATTCTGGTATCAATTTTCTATCCCATAAGTCTATAGACTCTTCAATTGTGGATTCGGGTGCTTCACACCATATGATTAGCAATGAGAACATTCTAGGGAATATAGAAATGGCTAGTGGAAATGTAGAAATTGCTAATGGTGATAGAATCTCAATCAAAGGAATCGGTAATATAAGACTATTTGATAAGAATTCTAAGGCAATTTATATGCCAAAATTTATGAGTAATCTTTTGTCGGTTAAGAGAGCGACAAAAGACTTGAATTTTTATGTTATATTCGGCCCTAATGGAGTTTATTTTCAGGATATTGATTAGGGAAAAATCTTTGGGGAATGAGGAACTGAAGATGACTTATATGTCATTAAGGATTTTACTTCAAACTCGGATAAATTGTTCTCGTTTAATTCTCGTTTTGAAATTTCAAATAATGCATTGTGGCATGCTAGACTTGGTCATCCTCATTCTAGAGCTCTTGAACTTATGTTACCAAATGTTGCTTTTGATCATTTAAATTGTGAGTCTTGCATTTTGGGAAAACATTGCAAAACGGTATTTTCTAAATCTACAACTATCTATGAAAATTGTTTTGACTTAGTTCATTCGGATGTGTGGACATCTCCATGCTTATCTAGAGATAACAACAAATATATTGTGGCCTTCATAGATGAAAAATCAAAATATACTTGGGTTACTCTCCTTCCATCAAAGGATCGTGTTTTTGAAGCATTTACTAACTTTGAAAATCATGTGATTACTCATTACAATGCCAAAATAAAAGTGTTTAGGTCGGATAACGGTGGTGAATACACGAGTCACAAGTTCAAGGAACACCTAGCCAAACAAGGAATAACTCATCAAACATCGTGCCCGTATATACCACAACAAAACGGTGTTTCCGAGAAGAAGAATAGACATCTTATGGAAGTGTCCCGATCGATGATGTTCCACACAAATGTTCCAAAGAAGTTTTGGGGAGATGCCGTGATGATGGCATGCTACCTAATCAATAGAACGCCGACCAAAGTTCTTGGAGATTACTCACCATTTGAGGTACTTACTAAATCTAGACCGGCTTTAGAACATCTAAGGGTTTTCGATTGTGTTTGTTTTGTTTTAGTGCCCGGAGAATTACGTAACAAGCTAGATCTGAAGAGCACCAAGAGCATGTTCGTAGGCTATTCAACAAACCAAAAGAGATACAAATGCTATGATCCGGTAAACAAAAGGACACTAGTTTCCCGTAATGTGAAATTTATAGAAGATCAAGGTTACTACGAAAAGAAGGATTGGAAAGACTTGAAGGACCTAGCAACTCCCTCGGACCGGAGTGCATCGCTAAGATTCCTACTTTATCATTTAGGAGAACCAGTCCCAACAAGGAAAGAGACGGTCTCAAATGAAGACCTAGATGAAAATCTAAGTGAAGAAGGAACTCCTCACACTAACGATCTAAACGAAGGACCACAAGTAGAAATGAGCATTCAAGAGGAAACTCTAGAACCGGAGATACAAGAAGAAGTCGATCAAGAGGAAACTCTAGAACCGGAGATACAAGAAGAAGTCGATATTCAAGAGGTTGATCAAACCAAGACCGTTTAACCGCTTAAAAGAAGTGAGAGGATTCAGAGTAATCCATCATGGAGAGACAAGAGGATGCTCTACAACTATGAGACTGTAGCTCACCCAATCCAAGTTGTATGTTCTCTCGCCCTTTTGCCTCCGGAATTTCAAGCATTCCTTGGGAAGATTGATGAACATACTATTCCCTCAACCTAAGAGGAGGCCATGGAGAAAGAAGAGTGGACCAATGCTCTTGATGAAGAGGTTGGAGCCATGGTCAAGAACCATACGTGGGACGAATCCGATCTTCCGAAAGATAAGAAGGTCGTGAGTTCTAACTAGGTGTTCACCATCAAGCACTTGAGTAGTGGAGAAATTGAATGGTTCAAGGCAAGATTGGTCACAAGGGGATTCACACAAACCTATGGTGATGACTACACGGATACATTTGCACCGGTGGCCAAACTACATACGGTGAGAGTTGTTTTATCCTTTGCCGTGAATTTGGAATAGGATAACTGTAGGGTCGGATTTTACCCCTAAGAGATCAATGTAACGACGAGAACGATTCTGCAAAAGGCTTGAAGAAATCATAAACGGGCTTGTAGAAGCCCAATTCAAGATAAGCCCATAATATTATTAAATCCATAGTTAAAATAGGCTTAACAATAATATGGGCCAAAAGTCATTTAAATGCTTAATGGGCCTGGCCCAAATGTATTATTAGCCCTAGTCTAAAAAGCTATAAATAACTCATTGTATTCACCCAGAAAAGGGATCAGAATTTTGATAGCAAAAGTAATAAAGCTCTCTTAACAACAAACGCAAGTGTCCACATTTTCTACATTGTGATTTACTCAGGAGTCTCACATTTCTTCTACAACCCTACAAATTCAATTGTTCAAGTTTCGACTCATACAATTTGGCGCCGACTAAGGGGACCAGCAAGACATTCTTACACAAGAAGATCACAGTGCAAACCACGCAAGTAAAGATGCCTGGAGATGACAATCAGCAACTCACGGTCGAGCAGGAACGCATCGTTGAGGAGCAAAGCGCCGCCGAGCAGCAACGCATCACTGAAGAAGGACGCATTGCCGATCAGCAGCACCGCGATAACACCAGCGGCGGATCGAGAGATGACAACACTGGAACTGGGGAAACGACAAACAACACACTGATTGTTCCCTGACACTCCAGCAACAGCAGTCACAACAGTGATGTCTGAGTTCCTTACTGGTATTAAGACGATGCTAGAGACGCTACTCAAGAAGACAGAGGAGCAAGAAAAGACCAATCAAGAACTACGCGTTCTCGCGACAGGAAATCGGGTCGGGAACAGAAGAGCAGGTATGTTCAGACAGCCCGCAGCACGCATAATTCCGACGTCTCTACAATTCGTAACTCCAATCAGGCCACCAAGAGGGCAACATCACCCTCTTCCTCTGCCAACCCCGCAAGGCGAGCAAGGCGCAACTGCCCAGACTGAAACTGAGCGGCTGAATGTCACAGCAACTGTGATAAATAATTCAGAGAATCTGAGAGCTGAACACAACACGAGGAACATCGCTACTGGAAGAGCGACAACAAACACCGAACGAAGCAACACCAACGCAGAGCAAGAGCAAGGCTTTGACGATGAAGAAGACGACGTAACCTGGTCAGAGCAGTCCGAGGTTGAAGAGGAGCGACATGCAGTTTTCCAGGCTCAGAAGGCTGAGCTGGATGAGATACGACGAAGCATAGAGTGAGCGGCTGCTGAAATGAGGGACGTTCGGTCCGAGTTACACAAAGCAGTCAGCAAAGCACCTAAACTTGATCGAGTACTCGCAAAGGTCCAGAACACCCCTTTCACAAATCGCATCAGGCAAATTAAATTCTCCAATCCAGGACGACTCAAAGTACCTTTCTATGAAGGCAAAACAGATCCATCGGATTACTTGACGGCATTCACGATTACGCTAGGACGAGCTAACTTCAGGGAAGATGAAGAAGATGATGGGCGCTGTCTTCTCTTCGTGAAGCACCTTAAGGGAGCAGCACTTCAATGGTTTTCAAAGCTAGAAAGAAACATTATTGATAACTTCAAGCAGTTGTCCGCGACATTCCTAAAGCACTACGCCATATCTGGAATCTGCAACAATGTCAAAGCAAAACTTTAAGAAGCTTCATGGAGCACTTCAAGACAGTTCTATCTAAAGTGGAAGGTATAAGTAACAAAAATGCGCTCGAGGCGCTCAAGAAGTCACTACGGCACGACTCCGAGTTTTGGAGAGAAATGATCTTGAATAAACCCGTGAAAATTCAAGACGCTTTGCATCGAGCAACTGACTTTGCGACAATTGAAGACGAAAAGAGTATTTTCGCCCAAGCTCAAGGGAAATCAAAGTCTATGCCTCACCTTCCACCTACTCAAGTTTAGCCGCAAGCTAAGAAGAGTAACCAGGGATCAGGATTCGTGCATCACGAATCCAAGGGCGCTCATAATTACCAAGTGGAATCCCAAGGTTACAGTGGGGGACAAGGCCGAGGTCGCGGCCGTGGTCGAGGCCTTGGTAGCTGGTCAAACACGTGGACAAGAGAACAGAGCAGATTCGACGAAGAGGCATACTGCGAACATCACAAATCCTTTAGGCATTCAATGGTAAAATGTCGCGTTCTTGGTTCAAAACTCGCTGCCGCCCTAGCCGCTGGGAAGCTTAAAGGCTACATCAAAATCAAGGACTTCAAGATGGAAACCAACGAGCAGCAGCCTGCGCAAGGCGAGCAACCTGCACCAAGAAGGAGAAACAACAACTTTACTAATTGGTTCAGTAATGATCATGGGAGGATCTCGTTACTAATCTGTTCAACAACTTCTATCAAAGCCTACCAGCGGAGAGCTAAAGTCAGCAAGAATATGTCTCAGCCGTCTGAATTACCAAACGATGTAATCTCTTTTGAAGAAGCAGAGACAGCAAGTATTGATCACCCCCATAACTACCCTCTGGTACTCAAGCTCGTCGTCAACAATTGCAACACGTCCCGCATCCTCATCGATATAGGAAGCTCTTTGGATGTCATTTTCCGTGAAACGGTCCTAAGGATGGGTGTTGACCTCTCCACTATAGAAGTCAGACCAAAGCCGGTTACCGGTTTCTCTGAGACAACCTTAACAATGGGGACCATAAAACTCCCCGTCGAAGCTGGTGGAATAACAAAAATCGTAGAATTTTCAGTAGCCGATCACCCAGCCATCTACAACGTGATCTTGGGCACTCCCTGGATCAACTCAATGCGCGATGTGCCATCTACCTATCACCTCTCTCTCAAATTACCAACCCCAAGCGGAGTGGAGACTTTTTGGGGATGTCAAAGAGAGTCCCGGAACTGTTTCCTCGTCGAGCACAAGCTCCGTAATCTGGTAACGGAACCTAGTGCATGGGCACAGCGAAAGAAGATGAAGACGGATCAAGAGCCAGTCAAAGAACTCTCTAAACTCTTGTAGCAACTACAGCTCAACAAGGATCGCCAAGAAGAAGCCCAACCCACCTACGATCCCGTTATCTCTATAGACAACGATCACCCGGAAAGATGCGTAGAAATTGGCGCTAAACTTGGCGAAAAGATCAAGAATGACCTTATCTCATTTCTGAAGAAGAACATCAACAGTTTTGCATGGGCGGCAGAAGACATTCCAGGAATCGATATCAATGTGACTTGCCATGAGTTGAATGTTGACCAAATTTTCAAACCTGTTAAGCAGAAGAGACGCAAACTAGGGATAGAGAGAGCAAAGGAAGTAAACGACGAGGTAGAAAGGCTCTAGCGAGTCAGATTAATCACCGAGGTGAAGTATCCCGACTGGCTAGCGAATCTCGTCGTTGTAAAGAAGAAGAATGGGAAGTGGAGAGTATGCATAGACTTTACAGACTTCAACAAAGCTTATCCGAAAGATAGCTTTCCACTCCCCCACATAGACCGATTAGTGGAAGCTACAGCAGGAAACAAGCTGCTGACGTTTATGGACGCTTTCTCCGGGTATAATCAGATCATGATGAACCCAAAGGACCGAGAGAAGACAGCATTCATCACAGATCGCGGAATCTACTGCTACAAGGTGATGCCTTTTGGCCTTAAAAATGCTGGAGCAACGTACCAAAGGCTTGTAAACAAGATGTTCACGGAACAAATTAGGAACACCATGGAAGTCTACATAGACGACATGCTCGTCAAATCGCTGGAAGAAAAAGATCACGTAGCACACCTAGAAGAGTGTTTCAAGCAGCTAAATTTGCACATCATGAAGCTGAATCCGACAAAGTGTAGATTTGCAGTCACTTCCGGTGAATTCCTAGGCTACTTAGTAACCAACCGAGGCATCAAAGCAAACCCAAAGCAGCTCCACGCTCTTATCCAAATGGCCTCACCAAAAATGCAGAGAGAAGTATAACGGCTCACAGGACGAGTCGCTGCCTTAAATCGATTCATTTCGCGATCCACATATAGGTGTCTGCCTTTCTACAATACTCTTCGCGGAAATAAGAAGTTTGAATGGAAAAACGAGTGCGAAGAGGCATTCCAGCAGCTGAAAGGTTACTTAGCAAGCCCGCCCGTGCTCGCAAAGCTAATAGTAGGAGAACCTTTGTTTCTCTACACCGCAGTTTCCGATAATGCAGTAAGCGGTGTGCTAATTCGTGAAGAGAGAGGCGAGCAAAGGCCAATCTTTTACGTTAGTAAAACTCTGACCGACACCGAGACAAGATATCCACAAATGGAGAAGCTAGCCTTGTCAGTCATTATGTCTGCAAGAAAACTGAGGCCATACTTTCAGTCACATTCAATCGTGGTCCTCAGCACCTTCCCTCTCCGCTCTGTCTTGCACAGACCTAGTCAGTCTGGACGATTGGCTAAGTGGGCAATCGAATTAAGCGAATATGACATTGAGTACCGCGGGCGAACATGCGCAAAGTCACAAGTCCTAGCTGACTTTCTAATCGAGCTTCTGGAAGAGGCAGTCGCTAAAGAGAGTCTGAGCCTAATCTGGTAACTTCATGTCGATGGGTCATCATCTAAAACTGGTTCGGGGGTTGGGATTCGCTTAACATCACCCGCTGGTGAAATACTGGAGCAGTCATTCCGCCTAGGCTTCCGAGCATCTAACAACGAAGCAGAGTATGAAGCCCTTATAGCCGGCATGAGACTTGCGCACGCACTTAAACTCAACCACATTCACGCATTTTGTGACTCTCAGCTGGTTGCAAACCAGTTCAGCGGAGAATATGCTACAAAGGACGAACGCATGGAAGCATACCTTAAAGTTGTCCAAGAGTTAGCCGTGCAATTTATAGAATTCACACTTACTCAGATTCTTAGAGGCGATAACACCCTTGTTGATGCCCTCGCAGTCCTCGCTTCAACCTCCGACCCAGAATTAATGCGAATCATCCTAGTGGAGTTTATAGAGCATCCAAGTATCCCTATTCCAGAAATGGTTAACATTTTGACTCAATCTCAAGCAGCCAAGAAAGCCAAGGAGAAAACCACTACAACGACTTCTGAAGAAACTGTCACTAACACAGAAGTCCATGAAGAAGCGGACAGCACTCTGATAAGCGAAGTCGAAGAAAGTAACCCTCTATTTGACAGACGACTAGATCCAGATTATGAGGTGAACATAGAAAATGACTCAGTCGACCCTAGTAAAGTTGGACCCAGTAGTCCTTCAATTACGCCTCAAATCGACCAAGAGGTGATTGCCATGGATGAAGATTCCCACTCCCAACCAGACAAAGTCGATGCCAACGCTAACCCCTCCGAGGCAAATGAACCAACTGCAATGAAAGAAGATTCACCTGAATCAGAATATGGTTGCGATACACGCTGGCATGAAAATATTCGCAGATACGTTGAAGATGGCACAAAACCCACCGATAAATGGGTGGCTCGCAAGCTAAGAGCCCAAGCAGCCAGATACATTTTATTAGATGACAACGTATTCAAGTAGAGCTTGTCAGGACCACTGTTAATATGCGTCGAAGGAAAAGAAGCTCGCAAAATAATGCATGAAGTTCACAGCGGTTCTTGCGGCAATCATTCCGGAGGACGAGCACTAGCACTAAAAATCAAGCGCCACGGGTACTACTGGCCGACAATGATCAAAGATTGTGTGAAGTTTTCAACCAAGTGTGACAAATATCAACGCCACGCTCCTAAGATCCATCAGCCAACAGAGCTGCTCTCTTCAATCACCTCTCCTTATCCATTTATGAGATGGGGTATGGATATTGTTGGCCCTCTGCACCCCTTAAGACAACGACGATAGCTACTTATGCTTACAGACTACTTCTCAAAGTGGGTTGAAGCAGAAGCGTTCATCTCTATAAAAGACGCGCAAGTGGAGCACTTTGTATGGAAAAACATCATCTGCAAACATGGTGTTCCTTACGAGATCATCACAGACAATGGGTCCTAGTTTATATCAGGACGTTTCGAAGGATTTTGTGAAAAGTGGAAGATACGCCTAAACAAGTCTACTCCGCGACGTCCACAGGGTAACGGCTTGGTAGAATCAACCAACAAAACATTGATTGCCAGTCTCAAAAAGCGCCTCGACGAGAAAAAGGGTCGCAGGGCCGACGAGTTAGATGGTGTCATCTGGTCTTACCGCACTATACCAAAGGAAGTCACCGGCAAAGCTCCATTTGCTTTGGTTTAAGGAACAGAGTGCGTCATTCCAGTAGAAGTTCAATTTCCGGGAGTGCGACAAAGGCTACTTTCACAGGAAGAAGAAGTCAATCGTCTCTTCCTACTCGACGAGCTGGACCTCGTCAACGAGCGCTGTGACCAAGCATTGACTCGAATTACCAACTACCAGCACTCAGCGGCCAGGTACTACAATTCTAAGGTGCGCATCCGACGTTTCTACGAAGGTGACTTAGTCATGCGAGAAGTCTTCTTGAACACGGCAGAACGCAATGCTGGTAAACTCGGCGCCACCTGGGAAAGGCCTTACAAAGTTACAAAGGTAGTTAGACCAGGCGTCTTAGAAATCGCCACCATGGCAGGCACTCCCATTCCCAGGTCTTGGAACGCGTCTCACTTGAAGAAATACTATCGCTAAGTATTTCACTTGAACTACGAGGCGGCTTGGTCCCTGCAAAGGGTACGCAGGCAGCTCATCGTTGGATGAGTGCAGCTGTCCCCCCCCCCCCCTCCTTAAAAGGGGGGGAGTAGGGTACATATACTCGTATACTCCCACCTCTCTCACTTGGTTTTTTCTGCAAAAAAAAAATAAAACAAACTTAGGTAAACATTTTTGCTTATAATACAGTCTTAACAAAAACAGACTTCTTTGCAAATAATCTTTGTTTACATCCACCGCGGATGTCGTAAGTCTTATCAGAAACAGATATTACACCTCGCTGCTGGCCACAGTGACGGTCTAATTCACAAACTTCAGATCTGACTTTTACATCCTTAGCAGGATCGCACAGCGCTATACAAATACATAATGTTCATTATAGGAGCGGATGCGTTAGAGGAAAGCATGTCCGTAAACCCAAATGATCATTTCAGAAAACCAACTTACAAAGCGTTGGTCAAATCACTAGAGAATATTCACTTAAGTGGAGCGGAACTGTTAGTAGAAAATATGCCCGTAAACCCAAGTGTTCATAACAAAATCCAACAACCTAAAGCGTTGATTTTAACACAGAAAAATACTTATTGCTGAAACAGGAAAGTTTGAGACAATATTTCTGCAACTGAGGTGAGAAGTAAAAACTGCGTATTATATCATTATGAATAAACCAAAGGAAAAACAAAATATTCAAAGAAGAACGAGCTATCAAAGCAACAAATGAAGATAAAAGGGTAAACACCACCCAAACTGGAGAAAAACACTGAAAACCAAAAACCAAAAATAAACTAAGGCAAAAATCCTCTCAAGCTCCATCTGCAGTCTGCGGAACCTCAACATCTTCAGTCTCAGTCTCTGAATCTGACGAATCCTCATCACTAGATTCCTTTTCTTCAAATGAACTAGAAGAGCTCGAAGCTAGATGAATCACGTCACGAATAGGACCTGGCTCAACAAGAGCTGGTTCAACAGGGGCCCCTCCATTATAATCTGTCATCCTAAGAATCCCCTCAAGTTCGCTCATGTGTTTTGTCCAAGCCTCAGTCGCATGCGACAAGCCTTCCTCCTGCTCTCTAATTTCACGAAGCTCGTTGGTAAGATCAAGCGGCTTGTCACCCTGAAGCACTACTATAAACTCAATATTGCTCTGAACTTGAGTAAGATCAAGGAGTTCATTCCAGGGAACCTCCTTGATCATCTTAAGCTTGTCCCTAGCTCGCCTCATCCTCGACGCAAACTCTGCTGTCACCTCGCGCCTCACCTTCTCACTCGCCTGACCAACTTCTTTCTGAACGGCTGCATCCTGAAGCCTGGCTGCATCATCTAAACGAGCGGTCAGATTGGAGACTTCTTGCTGCAGGCGTCTCTTTTCAGCTTCAGACTCTGAAAATGTGCCATCTATCTTGCGGTGCTGATCCTCAGTCTCTTTCACAACAGCTTCCAGGGTAGCAACTCGCGCCTCCGCTTGACGCTTTTGTTTCTTGTAATCATCACATAGCTCTTGAACGCTAGCAAGATGACAATTCCGCGAGAAGGCATCTGTCTCATAGCCCTTAGTAAGCTTGTTAATCGAAGCAAAGATATGGCAAAAAGAGGATAAGTCAACAGAAACGAAGCAAAGTGGATAATGCCACAAAATTCAATAGAAGTTCATACCGTCATGCCATGAAGGGCCACCCTTCTGTAAATATCTTTCTTTGACATGTCTTGCAGAGGAGGAAACTCGTTCCCTGGAAACACAATCTTCGACATTTCAGCCGCAGCCATACTCCCGCTGCTAAATAACTCTCCTGGATCAATGTCTTTCCTACTATCATCACGAGCGTGCTTTCGATCTGTATTTGAAACATCGTGACGCTTCGGTGGCGAATCATGATGACGACTAGAATGGACAGCAATATTGCGCTCAAGCTCAGGACGACGCGACTTGGGCGCATTAGTAGATCTAGCTCCTTGCGGGGCTCTCGTAGTAGTGCTCACTCTATTCTCGGCATCTCTCTTCTCGCGTGCGGTTAATCTCTCCCCGTTGCTCGATATTTCTGGTGGAGGAGTTATAAGTTGCGTTCTGAAACGATGAATGAGTGCTTCTTGAACACGACGCAAAGTGAAATCTTCCGTCCAACTGCACTTCTCGGTGATGAAATCGGCGTAAAGATCAAATAAATCTATCGGGAACCTGTCAGCGCTGCTATAATCTGCAAAACAAAAAGTAAGAACAAAAGGGTTAGAACTTGACTAACTTACAAGCAAGATAGAGATAATTGCTAAACTAAAAATAAGCATAAGACGAAAAACAAAAACGCGACGAAGTCAACTACCACAGTGACCCCATCTCTTTCGAAGCTTAGGATTATCTCCGACTGAATCATTATTTATTCGCACAAAGAATAACTTTTTCTCCCAAAAGCGTTCTAGAGGAGGGAAGTCTTTGATGACGCGAAGATCGGGTTTACCGTCGATGGAGTAATGAAGTTTGTCTTTGCGACCGACCATTTTGACAGTCAAGAGACCCAGCAAGTGGTCCACCCCAAGCTCGGTACCATTCTCGTAACTTCGAATCATGAGTCCAACTAAGCATTGCATCCCTCAAGGTGTTATCTGAGAAATGGTAAGGTGATTCTTCCAGAGATATTCGAGAATCGTGCGAGGGATCGGAAACCACAAAAAGCAAGTCCAAAAATAGGCTTCATACACCGTGAAGTAACCTTCTGGAGGGTTGTCAGCACGATCTTCCGGGATAGGAGTGGAAAACTCGACATCTTTAGAAGCATTGCAAAGTGCAAGAATGTCTTTTAAAGATCTTGAAGTTGACTTAGAAGACTCCGGTCCTCTGCGCATCTGGTCTCTCTTAGTAGCTTGCGGAGTCCCCACTTCGGTATCGTCAAACACTGCCAGAGCATTCTGGAAGATTGTGCCTCCTGAACCGCCATCATCAGTAGAAGACATTCGCGCTGAGATGTGCCGTTACTACGATGAAAACCCGGAATTCGAGTCAGAAACTTAAAATTCCAAATCAGAACAAAAACGTTGACTTCTTGACTTTCTGTTGACCAGTTGACTAGTTGACCAGATAAATCGTTGACCGTTGACTAGGGACTTCTGTTGACCGAAAATTAAGGTTTTCCAAACGCATTTCTGATACAAATCGCCGCCGCTCAAAATAGCGTTTCTACCCCAAATCACGATTCAGTCGCTCAAAAATTGCGTTTCGCCGCAGATCGTGTTTCCGATTAACATTGACCGCACCACCGCGCGCACCACCACCAGAAGCCGCCGCACCGCAAGCTCCTCCTCCTGAGCAGATCGGAAGCCACACTTCCATGATGGAGCAGATCCGAGGAGAAGCCTCCGTCGTCGTGCCTCGCCGTGAGTCTCCTCCACCAATGGGTCCAAGCTCTGATTTGGATGTGAACAGACGGCGGCGACATGAAGGTCCAATCCCAAGTTCCTTCTCTGCGTAATCAAAGCTCTCCTCTGCGTGGTCTGCGGTGACAGTGAAGACACGAAGGAGTTCGACGGTCGTAGCGACAAGCTCCTGTGACGATGACGGCGGGTCTGCGGCAGCGTCGGCGGATCTACGACGATCTGCGGCGGATTTGCAGATCGCCAACGACGGGAGAGAAAGAGACGATGGATTTGGTCATGGTGACGACGACGGCGCGGCCATAGTGTCGACGACGATGGTAATCCCATCGACGACGGCTGATCTACGGCGACGAGCAGCAGTGAAGCTCCTCCTCCACAAGCATGCATCAGCGATTGAAGCTCCCCCAGTGACAGCTGGCGATGGTGGCGTGAAGGTGAAGACCACGGCTACGAGTTCCGGCGACCGTAGGAAGATTCCGGTGAAGATCCGGTGGTGGCAGTTGATCGGAGGCGAGGAAGATGAAGTCTTAAGAAGACAAAAAAAAAATATTATGCAGAAACCCAAATTTTCCACAGCAAAAAAAAAAAAAAAAAAAATTGAAAAAAGGATTCCGAAAATTTTACCTTTATTACTGCAGAAAAGCCTACTTGGTGAAAAAAATAGACTGCCTAGGGGGGCCTATTTATACTAGAAGGATTTCCTGAAATCCCTAGGGTTTTTCAGGAAAATTTCCTGAAACTTTCCTAACGGGCTTTAAAGTCCAATTAAATGAGCTCAATAGTCTTTTAGTCTATTAACCTCATTTTCAACAGCGCAAGCATGTCCAGGAAAACACGATAGCATCAACTCAACATGGAATTACTGCAACTTCCAGAAAGCGTTAATAAGACGCCAACGCCTGGCTGCTTCATGGTCCATCGCATCGATCTCAAACTTCAACAGATTATACCTTGGCATCATCTAGCTCGATACTACCAAGTTGGGGGGCTAACTGTAGGGGTCGGATTTCACCCCTAAGAGATCGATGTAACGACGAGAACGATTATGCAAAAGGCTTGAAGAAATCATAAACGGGCTTGTAGAAGCCCAATTCAAGATAAGCCCATAATATTATTAGATCCATAATTGAAATGGGCTTAATAATAATATGGGTCAAAACTCATTTAAATGCTTAATGGGCCTGGCCCAAATGTATTATTAGCCCTAGTCTAAAAAGCTATAAATAGCTCATTGTATTCACCCAGAAAGGGGATCAGAATTTTGATAGCAAAAGTAATAAAGCTCTCTTAACAGCAAACGCAAGTGTCCACATTTTCTGCATTGTGATTTACTCAGGAGTCTCGCATTTCCTCTACAACCCTACAAATTCAATTGTTCGAGTTTCGACTCATACAAATCTTTGGCAAATAGATGTGAAGAACGTCTTTCTTCTAGGCGACCTAGAAGAAGAAGTTTACATGACTCCACCACCCGGTCTTGAGAGTTTAGTTAAGCCGGGAAAGGTCTTGAGATTAAGAAAAGCGATTTATGGTCTTAAGCAATCACCAAGGGCTTGGTACAAGAAAATAAGTTCCACCCTAATGGATAAGGGGTTCAAGAAGTCAGAATTGGATCATACTCTTTTTACAATGCAAGGGCCGAAGGGAATTGTGGTCATCGTTGTATATGTAGACGATTTGATCATCTCCAGAAGTGACAAAGATGGGATTCAAGATACCAAAAATTATCTCAAGACGGAATTTGAGATTAAGGACCTTGGCAAGCTCAAGTACTTCCTTGGGATTGAGGTTTGTCGGTTCTCAAACGGCTTACGCATATCTCAAAGGAAGTACACATTAGATCTACTCAAAGAGACGGGCAAGTTAGGAGCCAAACCAGCCAAAACTCCTCTAGACGAAGGCTACAAGGTCGTTCGAAAGGGGGAGATAGAAGATGAACCATATGAAGATCCATCAAAATATCAGAGAATGGTGGGTAAGATGATCTATTTGACTCTTACTAAACCGGACCTTTGTTTTGCTGTGAACCAATCAACACATGAAGGACATGAAGGTCCATCATTGGAACGTGGTGGAACGGATACTTCGATATCTAAAAGGAGGTTCGGGTCTAGGCATTTGGATGGGCAAGAACGGTGACACGGAGCTAGTTGGTTATTGTGATGCAGATTGGGGCGGTCTACAACCGGTTATTGTACATTCCTTGGAGGGAACTTGGTGACATGGAAGACAAAGAAACAAAAGTTGGTATCGTGCCCAAGTGCCGAGGCCGAATACCGAGCCATGAAAAAGCTCACCAATGAGGTTACTTGGCTCAAAGGGATCCTTCTACATCTTGAGATTGAGCAAGACCATCTGATTACAATGCATTGTGACAACAAAGCAGCGATCCACATTGCAACAAACTCGGTGTTTCACGAAAGAACCAAATACATCGAGATTGATTGTCACAAGGTCCGAGAGAAGATTGTGCAAGGAATAACACTTCCATGTTACACTAAGAGTGAAGACCAATTGGCGGATATTCTTACCAAGGCCGCAAGTCTCAAAGTTTGCAACCACATCTTTAGCAAACTAGGACTTGTGGACTTGACCAAGCCATGATCAAGGTCCCTTCCCATGACCGTTAACACTCTTTTCCCCTTAGTAGGGTTTTATCCCATAAGGTTTTTCTTACTAAGGTTTTTAATGAGGTAACGTGTTATGGGTTTCCAAGCTTAGCCTAAATCCCTTATGCTAAGCTTGAGGGGGAGTATTAGTTATTGAGGAAGTCAAAGAAGAACAACCCTATAATTTAAGGAGTGATTTAAGGAGGAAGACTAGGAGGACTTTAGGGAGGAAGACATGGAGGACTTTAAGGAGGAAAACAAAGATTAATATTCTAACTTACTTTGGAGTCTCTCCCTCTCCTTTGTGCATACAAACTCTATAAATATGTTGTTTCATTCATTGTAAAAATCATCTTGAATTAATAAGATTAATCAAGTTCATACACTTACTCTCTCTAGTTTTTCATTCTCTTTCTATCCAAAATACTCTTAATCTTACTCTCTTATTCCGCAAATTCCAACAGTTATCCCTAAAACAGTGTTATTTTAGTTTAGCAATCCTTCTTATTACCAAATTTATCTGTTAAAAGTTTGATAAGTAGTTTTATAAGTTATTGCACACTCTTATGAGGCTATACAATATCTACACACACCGATGTGTCTCTAGCACATAGACATTGATTACATGGTTAATGTTTAGCTGTTATAATATAAATTGATAGCATGGCATGGCACAAGCAAGTTAACATTATAAAAGTGTCAAAGACCCATTATGGGAAAACCCTCATTAAAATGATTAGGAGAATGTGATGAGAGTTATGGGACATAACTTAGTGGTGCGATTTCACTTCGAGGATCTTTTGATTTTGGCTTCCAAATTGAGATCTAGTAAAAGAAAGTTCAAGAAGAAGCACGTGTCACTGCACTTATAGGCATAATCCTATTCAATTTCAACTTGACTTCTCAATTTACATATTTCCTTTTATGGATTGAGTTTTCAGTAGTGGAGAGCTAAAAAATAGTGGGGGGGGGAGCATGCATAAACATCAAAACTGTATCCAAAGCTGGCAATAGAAGAAACTGCAACATTCTCCTTTCCTTGGAGCAAATGAAATATACCGACATCAATGATGAGACAATGACACTCATTAAATCATATTATTTGAATGGAAAAAAAATTCAATTATCAGGCAACAAAATACTATCTTTTTTTATTTACAATTTTATAACTTTTTTAATTTTGATATTTGTCCCCTTATTTTTGTAATTTTTGAAATAATATATTATATTAATTGAATCTTTAAAATAAAAATGTGTTGATACTATTAATTTAAAATAAACAATTAATGACAAATTATCTTCATAAATGAAATAGATACATTTCAACATCATTTTGTTGAGATTATTGTTTATGTCTAATGATTTATTACAAATGCTTAGTCTTTTAACCTATATGATTATTTACTATAAGCACCAAATTTAGGTAATATCTTAATTTTCTAAGGTATAAATTATTGCATATTTATTATGTTGATTTTTTAACAAATCACTGCAAACTACAATTCAAGGTTCTAATACGAAAAATATAAAGATACATCCAACATCTTTGTTGAGATGATGCATGTGTCTTCGTAGAATCATTAATTTTTTTACAAATGTGTTTCATGCAAGAAAAGAGGCGAACAAACATTTTTTTAGGAAATCGTAGTGAATAATGATAAATACATATAAGTTTGGGATTTGTATCAAAAGAGATGTCTTCTATATGCAATTTTATGAACGGTCTATTTCTTTTTTCATATAACATTGTATATGTCCAACAATTTGGTACAAATGTTTAATCCTCTAATCTATATATATATATATATATATAATTTTACTCTAAACATCAAATTTATGTAATAATAAATGACATTTAATCAATAAAGTAGAAATTATTGCATTGTACCATGTTAATTCTTAAACCCACGCAAGGTGTGGACAATCCCTAGTTTGGAATATTATTGACTGTTGGGAATAAGATATCAACCATACCTTTATTATCATAATTTATTTGTATTACCAGTGAACCGTAATTGGAAATTGTGCTTTATAGCCAAAATCAGACTATTTTTATGCATTAGTCATACTTTTGACAACAACAAAGCGTCTAAGGAAATCAATAGGGATTCAACGAACATGAAAATGCCATTTGGATTGAGATTTTTAAAACCTAATTTTAACAATATATGCATTATGGACCACCACCACCTTAATTAATCACGCCAAAAACTCCCATCGCCTATAAATTAGACCTTCCCCACTAATTCCTAAGCAAAATTCAAACATCAAATTTCAGAGATATAAAAAAAAGGGGGTATAAGTAACTAATGGCTAATATAGTTTGGTGTAATATTGCCATTTTCTTATTAGTCTCGTTGTTTATTGCTAACTATGTTGTTGTTCTCGAGGCCTTGCATCACCACCCTAACATAATCAAGAACCAACCTTACCGGACCGGTTACCATTTCCAACCTCCCAAAAATTGGATGAACGGTATCATTATATACCGGACACTTAAATTCAGTCTCACTTTAGTTATCTTTATTATCCTTTCTCTATACTTGTGTACATCATTATATCTTTTCACTCACTTTTGTTTTGTTTTGTTTTGTTTATGTTGGGGCCTTGTTTCAATGCTACAAGATCCTAACGGTTAGTTATTGTTATTGTTTCAATCAAATCTATTTTATGAGTTTTACGTATATGTAAGCATAGATAAACTTATTCGAATAGATAACAAAAAAAAAGTTAACATTTTTGTGTTATTATGTGTATAATATGTGACAGGGCCTATGGTATACAAAGGAGTCTACCATCTCTTCTACCAATGGAACCCAAATGGCGCCGTTATGAAAGTTAACGAAATCGTGTGGGGGCACGCCACATCAACGGATCTCATAAACTGGACCCCACATCGTCCCGCGATCAAACCATCTCGACCGTCCGATATTAACGGATGCTGGTCCGGCTCCGTCACGATTCTCCCAAATGGCAAACCCCTAATTCTCTACACTGGTAATGACCGTAACAACCATCAAGTCCAAAACCTAGCCAAACCCAAAAACCTAACCGATCCATATCTCCGTCACTGGACCAAATCGCCAGAGAATCCCCTCGTTACACCTAACCCGGTCAAACACATCAACCCCACCTCGTTTCGCGACCCGACCACCGCGTGGCTCGGCCGTGACGGTTGGTGGCGCGTGATCACTGGAAGCCAAGAAGGTCGTCGAGGATTAGCTCTTCTTTACACGAGCCGCGATTTCATCAGCTGGAAACAATCGGCGAAGCCTCTTCACTATAAAGACGGCACCGGAATCTGGGAGTGTCCTGATTTTTTCCCGGTGGCGAGAACTGATTCGCATGGACTGGATACGTCGTCGTTTAGTGAGTCGGTTAAGCACGTGCTTAAAATTAGCTTAACGGACACGTTTCACGATTACTACACGATTGGTACGTACGATCGTGTAAGAGATGTTTATGTACCGGACCATGGTTTTGTTCAGGACAAAACAGCTCCAAGATATGATTACGGTAAGTTTTACGCATCAAAAACATTTTACGACTCGGTTAAACAACGAAGGATTTTGTGGGGTTGGGTTAACGAGTCGTCGCCGGAGAAAGATAACATCGATAAGGGTTGGGCTGGTTTACAGGTAAACATTCTGAGATTTTTAATTGACATATATAATATAACTAGATTTTGATCCACGCCAGAATATAAATTTCAGTTTATGGTAGAATAAAAATTTATTGTTTTACATCATGCATACAAAAAAAATAGGGTTAATTTGTGATCTAACCATAAAAAAAATTATAACTAAAAACCTAACCAAAACCCCTAAATCTAGTGGCTAGGGAATTGACAACCCAATTTCCCAAAAAAATATTAGATAAATAATTATGTCCACTAAAAAAATTATTCAATCGATTTTTGAATCTTGAGTGTCTTAATATGTGATAGGTTTTACGTTTTAAGTGTATACAAAATATAAAAATGAAATAAATTGATTTATAATAACGAAACTAAAAAACAAAACATTATACTACAATGTATGACAAACAATGTAATCGAGTGATATACATCTTATATTTACAAAAACAAATGTTTATCAATAACTCTATAAAATCTGTTTAAACTCAACTTTATCACTAACCAAAATACTACTAATTGCATTGGATTTAGTTTTCTAGTATGGTAATGGATTTGGGAAGTATATATTTTTGTCATCAATGCCGCATATATATTAGAAATATTAAAATATATAGATATTTCCACCATGCCAAATTGAAATGTTTTGATTGGTTGATTTAATTAATGTGTTCCTTAAGATCCTCTTTGAATAACACCTAGGATTAAAATGTTCCTTAAGACTCTCTTTGAATGACACCTAGGATTTTTAACTTTTAGTGTCTTCTCAATTAATATATATATAGGATGTTTAGGTATGTTTAATTACGTAAAGTGTATTTTTGGTGTATTAGGCGATACCAAGGAAAATATGGCTTGATAAATCAGGAAAGGGATTGGTGCAATGGCCGGTTAAGGAATTAGAGAGGTTACGTACAACGCAAGTCAAGTGGGAAAACAGAGTATTGGCGGGAAGAGGATCGGTCGTTGAGGTTAATGGAGTCACAGCTTCACAAGCAGATGTTGAGGTTCTGTTCAAAGTGAATGGTTTAGACTTGGAGAAAGCAGATGTAATTGAACCGGGTTGGACCGACCCCCAATTGATTTGTAGTCAGAAGATTGGAAATTCGGTTAAGTCTGGTTTAGGTCCGTTCGGATTAATGGTTATGGCTTCCAAGAACCTGGAAGAGTACACATCGGTCTATCTCAGAATCTTCAAAGCTCATAAGAGTAGTAAGGAACACGTTGTGGTCATGTGTAGTGACCAAAGCAAATCAAGTTTAGAGAAAGGGAATGATAAAACAAATTATGGTGCTTTTGTGAATATCTCTCCTTATCAACCAATCTCTCTCAGGACTTTGGTGAGTCTATGTCAACTTTTCACAATCACAAGAACTTGAACCCAAGTGAATCTGAGCTTCTTTTTTACTAATGTTTTTTTGTGTTTTGTAGATTGATCATTCAATAGTGGAGAGCTTTGGAGGAAAAGGGAAAGCATGCATAACCTCAAGAGTTTATCCAAAACTGGCAATAGGAGAAGAAACACATCTATTTGCTTTCAACAATGGATCTCAAAATGTTGATGTTATAAGCCTAAGTGCTTGGAGCATGAAGTCTTCTCTCTAAATTAACTTCTTGAAATTCTGTGATTTATATATGTATTCAGAGAGATTCTTGGAAACTCTTGGTGTATCTGTTATAAATAAAAATCATATATAAATTAGAGAATATGAAAGTCATATTTCAATTTTCAAACTATGTTGAAACAAACCTTTCTCTTCACCTTATTCATTTTTTTCATCATTACATCATCGAATTCGTCTTCATCAACAAGAGCCTCACCAGTAAACCATAAAACTGCATGAGGGATTAGTTTGTCGCGGATTGTCACACTGTAAAGCATTTTTAAAAGAGAACATAAGTAATTACATTCTTGAATTTTTCAATATCATAGAATGTTAAAAACAGTAAAGCTTACGCGATGTCATAGTCTTGATCCATCAGGTTTTGGAGTTCTCCAGTCTACAATATTTGGAAATTAGCTAGCTGCTGAAAGAAACCATAGTATCACTATCAAAATAAAAAAAGATATAAAGTATATACTTACCATGTCGGTATCAAAATCATCGTAATCGTCAACTTCATCAATTTCAGGAACCTCAGGAGGTTTAAAGAAGTTAAAGAAACTCTCGCAGTTTTCGGTTTTAGTCATAGGGATGTTATTGACCTTCTTTGATCCTTTCTTTGGCCTCTTCTTTACAACAACTTTATGAGTCAAGCATTTACCCGGACACCAATCTATGTCCGTTCTACACATCACAAAATACGCGACCGAGTTAAAGATCAGGTCAAAGCAAAACCAAGTAAAAATGACGATGATTAATATACCCAATCACTTTATCAAGAACCGGGCCATCGTCATCGGTGACATGGTAAGTTTTAGACAGAAGCGTGTTCTTGAAATAAGGATTACGATCAAAGATAAACTCAAGCTTGAAATTTCTTGAATTTTTTTCAACTCTAAAACATCTAATATCTTTGAGATACTTCAATGCTCCTTCATCTCTTTCGGTTATCTACATAAACCAAAACCAAGACAGTTTTTTACAACCTATTTTTATGCAAATGAACACACAGATTCCAAGATGAAATCGAATCAATGAACCTCGTTTGCGAGCATTTCGTTGGTTTTCATCGCAATCAACCAGAAATTAGGCACTCCTTCTTTCTCTGCTTCAGCTTCAACCTCACCATTCACTATTTCATACCTCTGCAAGGGAAACCAAGTCCTAACTCATACATAATTCATGACATGACACAAACTATATGATTGAGGAAATTTTAGACTTTCTACCTTATTAAAAAGCGGCTTGTAGAGATGATCGTATTCCGCCTCCAATGCGGCTTTCTCTTCAAGAAACTTCTTTTCGAGTTCATCATGTTTAACCTAAAATTACACACAAATTTCAGCTGAATGAAAAATCTGTAACCGAACATTGAATCTCTCTAGATTTGACAATACCTGAATGTCCTTGAGAAACAGAACACGTTTGGTAACTTTAGGTGAGAGTGTTTTCACATCAAATGTTCGCTTTGTAGCTAGGTTCTGCAAGTTAATAACACCCCCAAAATATCATGAATAGAGGAAACAAAAAAAACAAATGTGTGATTTTATTAACAATTTTGAAGTAACTTGCCATAAGATCCTCAACAAGAGCACGATCCTCTGGCCTAAAATCTGCAAAACCTCAATGGTTAGCGTCGATTTAACCTAACCCTATGCATTGTAGATTCAAAGAGCAAATAAAGTAAAAACAGGGGATTTACGTGAGGCAGAAGTAAATGAGATAAGGGTAGAGTTTTATGGTTTATCCAAAGATTCAATATTTTTCCAATAATTACAAGGAGATTCTCATGGGAAAAATTGTTTAGAGTTTTATATGAAATTTACCTAAAGCGGGAATGGAAGGTAGAACAGAGGAATTGCCTTTGTTATCATCGGTTTTGATGGATGTAATGATGTTATCTTCGTTGCTCATGTTTGTGATTTCAGTATATTTGGAAAGTTTCTTCTTGTGTTCCTGAGAAAATATTAAAATTTCCAGAGAAAAGAAAACCAGAAGAAAGCCAGAAAATGAGGAAGATGAAGAAACAAAGGAGAGGAGAAGACTTAGCGGGAGGGGGTTTTTTTTTTTTTAATTTTGTAAATCATTCACACGTGCGAGGTCACGAACGTGGATCCTTAGTGGCGTGCCATGAACCACCAATATACAACAGCAACAAGAAACGGTACCGTTTTGTTACAATTCAAAAACACCAAAGTTGAAGAAGCAATTGTGTAGTCTATAGAGAATTTCACAAGTAGACATACAAATTGAACAGTAATATAGTAAGATCAAAATTTCCACACAAATATCATACAATTGAACAAAAGAAACAAGAAGATTAGCTTTTGCTTACATTTCAGGTTTAGTTAAGTTCTCTAAGGAGATTCGAGCTATTTATTCCTCGTCTTCATCTTCATCATCATCATCATCAGAATCTTCTTCTTCTTCATCATCTGTATTTAGTTCGTCATCTTCTTCTAACTTGTCTTCTTCGTCACTAACAATGAAACCTCCCAACGTCTCATCATCGACATCTACTCGTCCACGCGGTTTAGTTTGAGCATGATTAGAACTACTACTACTTGCGTTTTTATCTTTCTTAGTCTTTTTCGATCTAGTCGAGTAAGTTGGACTCACAACTCTTTTCGATTTCACCATCAACTCTTTATCTTCCTCACTATCAACACTCCAATCATTGTCCTCATTTCCATTCTTCCTTCTTCTCTTTTTTCCTAATCCCTTCTTTCCCTTCTTATCTCCATCATTATCGTCATTGTCATCGCTATCGCTATTTCCATTCGCGGAATCCTCTAGAAACCATTCCCATTGCGTAATGTCACGCATACAACTTTTAGGAAACTGATCAAATTCTTTGCCAATCACAAGAAATCCAAACTCTGCAACCACCACAAGTACACACTACACAATGAGACTCATTCGTACACAAAATCCTTTAAAGAGCAAAGATTCTATACATTGACAAGATAAGCAATGCAAACACTAAAATGTAAAACAGAACAGATGATAAGAATGGAAATGTAAATGAGACCTAGAATCCATAATCCATATTCAAGCACAAATAAGAACCAAATGCATCCAAAATCATCTAAATCAGGAGACTAATGATATTCAAATAAGACGAATTGGGATAATGTAATGTGCAAAATTGATTACCTTTAACAGGATCAATATCGGAGAAATCGATACTATCCAAGCCACTTTCACCATCTATAATTCTCTCCTCCGTCACTTCGTCGCGACTCTTCAAATTGAACCAATTAGGGAGATGACCGGAAACACAGAATCTATCGCCGGCGGAGATCTCTGCGGTCTCAGATTTCCGGAGAGTTCGGATCTTTTCGCCCACCCGTACCCAGACCGGATTCCTCCCGAGAACCTCTAAAGAAACCCTATCGGAAAACCCAGTTCCGAACTCGAGCGAAACGTGATGACGTGACACTGTCAGGTCTCCGGTGTTGAATCCGGCTCCTCTTCCGAACAAGATCTTAACTCCGGGATTCAGAGAGAGCTTCGTGCCGTCTTCGCCTTCGATTTCCATAGTGATTTCCGAGACTTTTTCTCACTTCTTTTTGGAAAATAGCGGCACTTTCTTTTTATTTCGCCGGCGGCAGCAAAACGCACCGTTTGATACTTTTTTTTTTTTTTTTTTTAATTTCTCATTCATTTTAGGAAATTGACTAAAACAACAACAACAAAATGTATACCGTAGAACCTGTATAAATTAATACTCTATAAATTAATAATCACCATAAATTAATAAATTTTTCCGGTCCCGAGTCGGGTCAATGTAAAAATTATTGAAATTCGATAAGATAATAATTTTTTTGAAACTTCTATGTAAAATATGGTCCAATAATAGTATAAATTAATAGTCATACATAGTTATGCATATAGTGTTTAAAACACGGTTTCATCGATTATTTGTTTTGACTAAACATTGATATTTGTTGAAATTTTTTTTCAAATTTTACTTATTTTATCAAAAAGATTTAGGATTATATTCAAAACTTATGAAAATAATAGATGCGAAGATTAATTTTTTTACACTTGAATTTTTTTTAAATGTATCTTAATATATATGTATATATCGTTTTTAACTTTATGATCAACATTAAAGTTAATAATCCTGATTTCTTCGGAATTTTGTACATAAGACCGTGTATATATATATATATATATATATTTTTATCTACATGCTCTATTATTATATTAAGTAATTAACATCAATTTGAAACTGCAAGTGTTAATCTTAATTTCAAGTTAATACATTTGACTTTAACTAATGAATTCATTTAGGTAATGTAATATAACATCATTAAAAAACAAAATTTCAAGAAAATCATAATATTTGAAAACAAAATTTCAAAAAAATCATCACCCAGAAAAAATCTCTTTATAAATTCGATAAATTAATATCTCTCTACATTAATAAATTTTTGAAGTCCCAATATTATGAATTTATAGAGGTTTTACTGTATATAATTCACTAACTAACCAAATCCATTAATATGTAATAGCTATCATAGACCGTATAATATAACTATACTTATGTGTTTATTATTCTATATAGAAACTCGATATTGAGAGAGAGATATGAAAAGGATTGAAAGAGAGGAACGTAAGAATTTTTCTTATTACTAGGGATTTTCCCACGCTACGCGTGGTTGGGTTGTAAATTTTGGTAAATAATTTATTCAAAAGTTCTAGATCTTGGCTTGGGTTCTAGATCATGGGTTTTAGATCTTACCTCAATTTTACCTCATTACTCTTCTCTTCACTTGAAGTTTAGGTTTTTTCAGCTCGGTCGGCTATCTTTCTGACTCCGAAATTGGAAAGACTAAAGAAAAGCTAATTCCTTGTTTCCTTTGACAAATTAGATTACATTAGAATGCATGTGTAAGTTCCGCAAATTAAAGAAAAAATGTAGGAACCATGAAAATATTTCAAGTTTTATTTCATCAATAATCCAATGTACAATTAATAGATCGATGAAGCCAATATTGATGACCACAGCGACACTTTTCACGTATTATGCTTAATGAAAATTTGAAATGAGAATCAAGGGAAAATGATAGATGGTATTTTCACAACAACAAAAACACTCCTTCTAACGTTGCTTCTTTTTCTAAATTGACCGTCCGTATTAAACTCACTTAAAAAAATTCAAGTCGGCTTTCAAGGCTTTCAAAGCGTCGTAACTTTCTCCGTCGTAAACTCTTTCACATCAGTTTAAATAAACGACGGTAAGATTAGCATCCAAAAACTAATGTCGGTTACAGATCCGATGTGATATTATTATTTTATGAAAAATTTATTCTTATCTACACGAACTATTAGTTAATATGTTGTTACTTGTTAGTCATCGCAAATATAAAAATGTTCTCTAAATTAGACAAACTAATATGTAAACATTTTAAATACATATTAGTTTACATATTAATTTGTCTAATTTAGAGAACATTTTTATATTTGCGATGACTACCAAGTAACAACATATTAACTAATAGTTCGTGTAGATAAGAATCAATTTTCTATAAAATAATAATATCATGTTTACATATATGGTGTATGGCAATAAGATTGTTTTTGTGTTGAAGCACAAAAACAAAGATCTTTAAGCAGAAAAACAGAGAAAAAACAAAAAGTTTTAAACAATGAATATATTACATTTTTCTTATTACCTTTGAAGTTTTTATTTTTGGTTATATTAAGCAATATAACATTTCATGACCATATCCTATTATCAACCTCGAACGATCTTTAGTACCAAGTAAACCGGTGGAAACCGAACCGACTTCACACCATTCTGGTCATGACCTTTTGAAGAGTCCTTATAACACGATTCTGTCTCGGTTAAGTTAGTCGTCTTAGCTGCATCTTCAAGCTATGTCGGAAAAGAAAAACAAAGGATTTGTCATAAGTAGAAGATGATTTCTTTGATTTTAGGGTTCATATAGATACCCAAATTGTCTGTCTATTCCTCTAACATTATAGCTAAGAGTACTTACTTCCCAAGAGCTTGAAATTAATCAAAGGTACAGAAAAAAACATGACAGTTAGTTCTTTATGTTAGTGAGGTCAAATATGGTGATTGTAAACATGTATAGTTAATTAAAAAGATGTATGCCAAAGTGAAAAGACATGAATGCATATATGTATCCATAAAGCATTTCACTTTCTCATAAGTTTCCATGATGTAATTCTACCCACAAACATTTTTAAGACCATCTTTACTAAACATAAGCCATAATCTATTCTAATTTGAACCATATTTATGGACTTTAACACGTCCACTTCTTTTGTAACGTACAGTGTAAGCTAAGTTTTTGATTCAAGGCTCCACACCAGAATGTAAAATGCTCCATGACATTCTTCTTCGCCATTTAAATGTAGGTTGAGAACAAATTTATATTAAGTGATCACATATATATATAGCTAAACTGAAATTGGGTAAATGATTTAAAAAACATGGATCTCAATTTTTAGAGCGAAAGTTGGTTTGACCCGAAAGATCTTTATTCATCTACCTGAACAAACCATGGTTGTGTTGTCGCGCCGAATCTGATAAGCTAGACACAATTCACAAATTTAACAAAGCATGAATGTAAAAAGAAAAAAAATTCTTAATTTCAAATGTCTGGATTTGTCAAAAAGATCAAGAGAAGCTAAGCACTCACTTGCAAACATATTTCGAACACTGATTCATGTTTCTTGGTTACCTTCAGATGCACTAACCTCTTCTTCCGACTTTTGCTTACTTGTTTCTTTCTAAACACTCGTTTTCCAACTTGATGATTGTTATTTGAATTGGTCAGCATGAAGACCTTGGTTGTCATCCCGCGAGTCGATGCTTATCCATAACCATGGAAAGGAAAAAATCAGTAAATTGGAGTTATGGATGGACATGAGAAAAAAGAATAGGCAAGGCGATATCTTACGTATGGTCCGCTAGAATTCTGAAGCGGAGGAAAGCGTTGAAACCGAACAGATCCTATTCCTCTTACATTCTGTTCTGAACACTTGAAGAAGTCCTAGTCCTCTATTTCTCAATCTTCAACCACAACCACGACGATGCTTTCTTCTTCTCACGGCGGTGGTGGTGTTGTTCTCTCTGCTTCTTCTTTGTTCTAACCAAGTATCTTGAGACTTTGAAATCAATGAGCGTATCTTGGAGTTTGTATGTGATTCCAAAAGTCCAAACCCGAGATCATACTCCTTCGCCATAATCTAACAAACACAAATTCATCAATTTAATCAAGATTTAGTAATGCCTCCGTTTTTATTGAGATAAAATGGAAAAGGAGAAACATACCAAGACCAAGTGAAGGAACCCGAAAAAGACAAGAAATGAACAAATACTATTCTTGTTGGATAATTCCAAGACTTGGGGATCAAGTAATCTTAGGATGAGAAGATTCTAGAGATTAAGATAAATAGAAATAGGAATTACAAAATAAGGAAATATGATTTGTAATCCTTATAGAATTAGGAGTAGCTAAATTCTATATAAAGAGTTGATGAGGAGATGTCTCATATAACCAAAAGAAGAGATTTAGTTTTGAGAAGTTTCTAAATCTAATAAAGAAGAGAAGTTCTTTATATCTTGATCGACTTTATTTGGTATCAGAGAGGTTTGAGAAAGGTTGAAAGACTCGATCACGAAGGCAAGACGATCACGAGATCGTGTGTTGAGTTGTACGTAACCAAGCATGGCGGCAGAAGCAGCTCCACCACCGCAACGTGCAAAGGACATCGGGTCTCCATCGATCCATTGTCCGATGCTCACATCCACAAACTACACAGTTTGGGCGATGCGTATGAAGATTACTCTTCGAGTAAGCGAAGTATGGGAAACAATTGATCCAGGATCTGTGAATCAAAAGAAGAACGATGTGGCGACAGCACTATTGTTCCAATCTATCCCCGAGGCACTCATACTACAAGTTGGAGAGCAAAATTCTGCAAAGAAGTTGTGGGATGCAATTAAAGCACGTCACCAGGGAGCAGACCGGGTGAAAGAAGCTAGATTGCAAACGTTAATGGCCGAACTAGATAGATTGAAGATGGGAGATAATGATACGGTTGATGATTTTGTTGGTAAAATCTCAAGTATCGCAACACAATCTAGTTCCCTCGGAGAGATCATCGACGAAACAAAACTTGTGAAGAAGTTTTTGACGGGTCTTCCTAGACACAAGTTCATACAAATCGTAGCATCCCTTGAACAAGTCTTGGATCTAAACCAAACTGGATTTGAAGACATAGTTGGGAGGATAAAAGCGTATGAAGAACGTGTAGGAGAAGGAAACCACTCGGATGATCAAGGAAAGCTAATGTATGTAAGCAACAATAAATCGAATCGAGGAGGATTTGGTGGAAATCAAGAAGGGAGATTCAATAGGAATGAGGGTAACTCCGGTGGCCAGAGTAGAGGAGGCGGAGGTTACAAAGGAAGAGGCGGTTATAGAGGCAGGGGACGAGGAAGGTTCAATAGCCAATACCGTGTGAAGGAAGGTACACAAAGTTATGACAAAACTAAGAAGGATCTCTCTAATATTCAGTGTTGGAGATGTGACAAGATGGGTCATTATGTGAATATGTGTCCTTCGAGACCACAACGAACACAAGAAGCCAACATGACCGAGACACAAGAGGCATAAGCTCTCTATATGCACGAGGTGGTGTTCTTGAATGAAGACAAGCTATTTCCAAAGAAGCTTGACGGAAACGCAAGAGATGATAGTGTGTGGTATCTAGACAATGGTGCTAGTAATCACATGACGGGAAACAAAAATCTCTTTACAAGCTTAGATAAAAACACCAAGGGAAAAGTGAGATTTGGTGATGGCTCACAAGTGGATATAGAAGGAAAAGAAGAGATCACTTTTGTGAGTACGACAAGAGAGAAGCGACTGCTCAAGGACATCTACTTTATCCCCAACCTCAAGCACAACATTATGAGTCTCGGTCAAGCCACAGAGCATGGGTGTGAGGTGAATATGAAGGGCAGTATATTGACGCTAAAGGATCATCGTAGAAGATTGCTTGTGGAGGTTGTAAGATTGGCGAATTGGCTGTACAAAACGCCGATGGAAGTATATGTTCCCGAGTGTTTTCAAGTTGGAGTTGAGGACCCTACATGGTCTTCGCACGCACGGCTTGGACATGTGAGCTTTGGCGTAATGAAGAATACGGCCGATAAAGAGATGGTGATAAGGATGCCGAAAATTACTCAAGACAAAGATGTTTGCAGAATTTGTCAAATCGGAAAACAATCAAGATACTCGTTTCCGATTCAAGCTAGTTTTCACGCCTCAAAAGCATTAGAGTTGGTACATGGAGACTTGTGTGGACCAATCTCACCACCATCACCATCAAATAACCGGTATGTTTTTGTTTTGATCGATGATTTTTCAAGATATATGTGGACAATGCTTCTTAGGGAGAAGAGTGAGGCATTTGAAAGGTTCAAAAGGTTCAAGATATATGTTGAGAATCAAACCAAGACCACCATCAAAAACTTTCGGTCCGATAGGGGAGGGGAGTTCACATCGGCTGAGTTTAATCGGTTTTGTGAAGAGAATGGAGTTAGTAGGCATTTGACAGCTCCATATACACCACATCAAAACGGTGTAGTTGAAAGAAGAAACTGAACTTTGATGGAGATGACAAGAAGCTTACTCAAGGGAATGAAGATGCTGAATCATATGTGGGGAGAGGCAGTACGTCACGCAACCTACATTATCAACCGAGTACCCACAAAAGGTTTGAATGGTCAAACTCCATATGAAAGCTTCACTACCAAGAAACCTAATATCAAACACTTAAGAGTTTTGGGTTGTGTCGCTTATGCTAAAATCAATGGACCGGGTCTAAGGAAGCTTGATGATCGATCTAAGGTGGTGATCAATCTAGGGACCAAGCCGGGTTCCAAGGCTTACAGGCTTTACAACCCGAGTACAAGCAAGATCATTGTTAGTAGGGACGTGGTCTTCGATGAAAAGAAAGAGTGGGATTGGGCTTCAAGTTCAGAAGAGAAAAGAGAAAAACCAGGAACTTTTGTTGTCTCACAAGAACACAAAGTGGGAGACAATGAAGAAATTGTCGAAGCAAATGAAAATCTCGATGACTATAACGGACAAGAAGAAAATGATGGGCACGAGGAGGTGACATCAGATCATGGAGAGCAAGAAGAAGCCGACGATCATGGTTCACCTCATGAGGAAAATCAGCCGGTAGTAACAAGAGCTAGACGCGTTGTTGGAAGGCCAAAACGTTTCGATGATTATGTGTTACTTGCCGAATACGAAGGAGAAAGGCTATTGTTTGTTGTGGATGGTGAACCAGAAACGTATGTAGAAGCAGCGAGCATGAGAGAATGGATTGATGCTATGATGGCTGAGATAGAGTCTATCATAAAGAATAACACATGGGAGCTCGTTGAAAAACCAGTTGGAGTTAAGCTAATAGGACTGAAGTGGGTCTATAAGATCAAGAGGAAAGCTGATGGGACCGTGAACAAGTATAAGGCAAGAGTTGTAGCCAAAGGATATGTGCAGCAACAAGGTATAGACTTTGAAGAAGTGTTCGCACCAGTAGCTCGAATATAGACAATTCGGCTCCTCATATCTTTGGCCGCAAGCAATGGTTGGGAGATACATCATCTTGATGTTAAGACAGCATTTTTGAATGGTGACTTGAATGAACAAGTGTATGTCACTCAACCTGAAGGATTCGAGAAGAAGGGGCAAGAAGATCGAGTCTACAAACAGAGTAAGGCGTTGTACGGTTTGCGTCAAGCCCCTAGAGCTTGGAACCAGAAACTCGATAACACTCTAAAGGAGATAGGGTTTACCAAGTGCACAAAGGAGTCATCGGTTTATCAAAAGAAGACCAAGAAAGATCTTTTGATCATTGCTATATACGTTGACGATTTGTTTGTTATAGGAACATCTATCCAAGTGATCAAACAATTCAAGGAAGATATGTCTAGAAGATTTGAGATGTCTGACCTGGATCTTCTATCGTATTACTTGGGAATATAAGTGATACAAGGAGCCGATTGGATTAGAATAAAGCAGGAAGGCTATGCTCAAGGGATTCTTACGGATAACAAGATGGAGATGTGCAATCCTACTCATGTGCCGATGGAGTCAAATTTGGAGATGTCAAAGGCTGAAAAGGAACAAGAGATCGATGCGATAACCTATAGGAGAGCCATCGTATGCTTATGGTATCTATTACATACACGACCAGACTTAGCTTACTGCGTTGGAGTTTTGAGTAGATATATGCAGAATCCTAGAATCTCACATGGGAATGTACTCAAGCATGTTCTGAGATATGTAAAGGGAACCACAAAGTTTGGATTGGTTTTCAAGAGAGATGGTTCAAGAAGGGTGATTGGTTATAGTGATAGCAGTCACAACATTGATCCAGATGATGGCAGAAGCACCTCGGGACACATCTTCTACTACGGATCATCTCCAATCACGTGGACTTCACAAAAGCAACCCACGATCACGTTATCCTCATGTGAGGCGGAGTTCATGGCTGAAACCGAAGCTGCGAAACAAGCGATATGGCTCAAGGAATTGTTAAAGGAGGTCCTAGGCAAAGAAGACGAGAAGGTCATACTAAGGATAGACAACAAATCAGCCATTGCCCTCACAAAGAATCTGGTGTTCCATGGGAGGAGCAAACACATCCTCAAGAAGTATCACTTCATCCGAGAGTGTGTTGAAGAAGAGCAAATCGAAGTAGAGCATGTTCCGGGCACGGAGCAAAAGGCAGACATACTCACTAAGGCGTTGGGAAGAATCAAGTTTAGAGAAATGAGGAGCTTGATTGGAGTTCAAGAAATCGACATACCCAAAATTCAAGTTGGAATTAAGGGGGAGTATGTTGGATAATTCCAAGACTTGAGGATCAAGTAATCCTAGGATGAGAAGATTCTAGAGATTAAGATAAATAGAAATAGAAATTACAAAATAAGGAAATATGATTTGTAATCCTTATAGAATTAGGAGTAGCTAAATTCTATATAAAGAGTTGATGAGGAGATGTCTCATATAACCAAGAGAAGAGATTTAGTTTTGAGAAGTTTCTAAATCTAATAAAGAAGAGAAGTTCTTTATATCTTGATCGACTTTAATTCTTTGAGTCGAATAGTTAGCTGCAGCACAACAAAACCAGGTTTCTTACTTGTGATCTACTCATAAACACAAGAAAAATCAAATATATAACAATTGCAAACAAGAAGAATATCTCAATAAAAAAGAACAACTCAAAGAATAAGAAGAATACCATCTTCTGATTGCAAACAAGCTCTTTCATCTTTGGGTTGGGGAAAACACTCAGCTTGCAAACAGGTTTCTTCATCTTTCGGCTACGGACTGTAGATATGTACACAAACGAACAAGTCCTACATATTGAGAAAGCCGCTTTTAAAACTCATAAATCTTCCCTGCTTCTCACTTATCTCTTCATCATCACTGCTTTCTGAGTCACTATCTGAGTCATCATCATCTAACACTTTTCTCATTGTTAAAAATAGTTATTGCTATAGTTAATTTTTCTCGAGATCATCAGTGTTCAGTATTGCTTCTAGATTTAGGTATCGAAATCCGAAAGCAACTTAACAATTTGCTTATGCTATAGACCGGTACCAAACTAATTTATACGAATATCCAACACACTTGGAGTGTTGTAATCAACTATGTCAATATGATTAAAAGAAGCTTTTTAATGTAGTTTATCTTTATTTGACCACGAGAACTGACAAACATTAACGATTCTAGTAACACTACTATGAAATTATTGTACTAAACTTGTTCGAAAAGTTCAAAAGAACACTAGTTGTTCCCCTGATTCCATTTAACTTGTACAAAATGACTACTTTATAAGCAACTATGTATAAACAATTTACCAATTTTTTGTTTTGCCGGCGACTAATTTATACTTTAAACTAGATGAATACCCACGCATACACACTAGTTTGTTATATACATTTTTAATAGAATTTGATATTATATATCCAAATTGTTTAAGATATTATTAATAAAAGAATATCTTAACACATATATTTTGACTAAAATGTATAGTGGGGGATAAAGATTCGGTAGTATTTTCCTAGAAAAGATAAAATGGTCTCATCTAGTGAAACATTTGACGAATTGGGTTTTTGCACTAGTGGTTTGTTGACTTGTCTTGTATTCTTTCCTTTTTTTTTATGTTCCAAGCTTTCTTCTATTTGCACAACTTAAATTGTTTCTTGCATTATCTTAACATCTACTTCTATTCATTCGCTTTTACGTTATGAATTTGTATTTTGTTATTTTCCATCACTATTATACACCACAATTCATATCTTCTTTTACTTGCATGAACATAGAGTTTCTTTGCCAGTTGTACAATGTTACTTGTTCGATTTTCAGTTTGTTGTTGTGATCACATTCTTATCGTAATCATCAACTAACTTTGCTTAATGTCATATAAAGCTTATCGTAATAAAGCTTAAGTTATTTCTTGAGATTAAAGTCATATAAACTATATCTCTTTGCTTTGACATGAAGTTTCTTACACTATTTTTATTATACCAAATTAAAGATGTCAAAAGAAGATTAAAAAATCACATTAGATTTGAGCTTATAAAGGTAGAAAATCTAAAATATTGACTAAAAAATACGTAATCCGATTTTTTCTTTCTTTTACATTTATGCATAAAAAGATTGCATTGTTAAATTCCCAAAATATTAGTACTTATATAGATTCCAACATAAGAAATGTCATAAAAGCAAGGAAATTATTCTCAAATCTCTTCCTCTTAAATATTGACCCAAAAAAAAAAACATTTCCTTTTCAATACTATGGAAACGACACCGTATTCGTTCACGCATTTCGTCCATCTACCTTAAATAAAATAAAATACTCACTCTACAAATTTCGTCCTTTTCATATTTTCTCCGGCAAATTTCATCAGAAGGAGATTAGACCGAAGAAGATGAAGAAGACGAAAGGAAGTAGCTTTCGCTTCTACGCCACTCTCTTCCTCTCTTTCCTCTCTTTCTCTCTTTCTCGCGCTTTCTATCTCCCCGGAGTCGCTCCTCGCGATTTCCAAAAGGTAAACTCTTTTTTCCCGATCTCGTGTTTCCGATTAAAAGACCGATTTAGGATTTATGGGTCTGTCTGATGATCTCTTTTGGTGTCCGATTTCATTTACATCTGCTTGAAATTTCGTGTCTTTTTCTGACCACCGTCTCTCTTGCTAGCTACTTTTGAATGGTTCGATTAATATTTTGCTTCCCAATGAAGAAACGAAACTTTTGGTGTAATAAGTCAGCAGATCTGTGTTTCCAATTCTTTTTTTTTTTTTGCTTATTAGTAAACTTGGCATTTTCAGCTCTTTGATTTGTTGCTTTGTGTGGAACAGGGTGATCCTCTTTATGTCAAAGTGAACAAATTGTCTTCTACAAAGACTCAGCTTCCTTATGACTATTACTACCTGAATTACTGTAAGCCTAGTAAGATCTTGAACAATGCTGAGAATTTAGGGGAGGTTCTCAGAGGAGACCGCATTGAGAATTCGGTTTATACTGTAAGCATTTCCCAATTCTTTTTGCTACACATGTTAGATGAATATTCACTTCACCATGAGATGTTGACTTTTTCTCAAAGAAAATTTTCAGTTTCAAATGCTGGAGGATCAGCCTTGTAAAGTCGGTTGCCGTGTTACACTTGACGCGGAGTCCACAAAAAATTTCAAGGAAAAGATTGATGATGAATACCGAGCTAATATGTAAGTACTTAGTATATCATTCTTGTTCTTTGTATCTGTGTCTCCTAGATTTCTTTTGATTAATTCGTAAATATTAATCGAAATTTCTGTACAGGATTCTTGATAATCTCCCTGTAGCTGTACTTAGACAAAGGAGAGATGGAAGTCAGTCAACGACTTATGAACACGGTTTCCGTGTGGGCTTCAAAGGGAGTTATGAAGGGGTATGTCTCTAAACTCTGTTGCTGCATTCTTGGTTTAATGTTACTTTTTCTCATACCAACTGATAGTTGTTTGGCTTTTGTAGAGCAAAGAGGAGAAATATTTTATACATAATCACTTGAGCTTCCGAGTTATGTATCACAGAGATCAAGAGTCAGATTCTGCTAGAATTGTTGGATTTGAGGTTGCTCCTAACAGGTACTTCATGCTGGTTATTACTTTTGTTTACTTAGTATGCATCTAGAATTAATTAAGCTAACAGATCTTTATCTTTTGGATAGTATTTTGCATGAATACAAGGAGTGGGATGAGAAGAATCCTCAGTTAACAACATGTAATAAGGACACAAAGAACCTAATCCAAAGCAACACTGTACCTCAAGAAGTTGAGAAAGGAAAAGAAATTGTGTTTACATATGATGTCTCCTTTAAGGTAAAGATTTTACTTAACACCTTCTTTGCTTTACTTTTTAGCTTGCTAAACATTTTTCGACATCCAGGAGAGTGAAATCAAATGGGCTTCTCGGTGGGACACGTACCTGCTCATGAACGATGATCAAATCCACTGGTTTTCCATCATAAATTCACTTATGATTGTCCTTTTCCTCTCTGGGATGGTAGCCATGATCATGATGAGAACTCTATACAAGGATATCTCAAACTACAACCAGCTCGAGACCCAAGATGAGGCTCAGGAAGAGACCGGATGGAAACTTGTGCACGGAGATGTCTTCAGGCCACCGATGAATTCTGGATTATTGTGTGTTTACGTTGGTACAGGTGTTCAGATCTTCGGAATGTCGCTTGTTACAATGATGTTTGCGTTGCTAGGTTTCTTATCTCCATCCAACAGAGGAGGGCTTATGACTGCCATGGTTCTCTTGTGGGTTTTCATGGGCATATTTGCTGGTTACTCCTCGTCTCGCCTTCATAAAATGTTCAAAGGAAACAAGTGGAAGAGAATGACCTTGAAGACGGCATACATGTTTCCTGGTGTTCTTTTCGTGATCTTCTTTGTTCTGAACGCTCTCATTTGGGGAGAGCAGTCATCTGGAGCCATACCCTTTGGTACAATGTTTGCTCTCTTCTGCCTCTGGTTTGGCATCTCAGTCCCACTGGTCTTCGTCGGTAGCTATTTGGGTTACAAGAAACCAGCAATCGAAGACCCAGTCAAAACAAATAAGATCCCGAGGCAAGTACCAGAGCAACCATGGTACATGAAACCGGTGTTCTCTATCCTAATTGGAGGCATCCTCCCATTTGGGGCAGTTTTCATCGAGCTCTTCTTCATCCTGACATCGATATGGCTGAACCAATTCTACTACATCTTTGGGTTCCTCTTCATAGTGTTCTTGATCTTGATCGTCACATGTGCAGAGATCACGGTGGTTCTCTGCTACTTCCAGCTTTGTAGCGAGGACTACAACTGGTGGTGGAGAGCTTACTTAACCGCAGGCTCATCCGCGTTCTACCTCTTCCTCTACTCGATCTTTTACTTCTTCACGAAGCTGGAAATCACAAAGCTAGTCTCGGGATTGCTCTACTTCGGTTACATGATCATCATCTCTTACGCTTTCTTCGTCCTAACTGGCACAATCGGTTTCTACGCTTGCTTCTGGTTCGTGAGAAAGATCTATTCTTCAGTGAAGATTGACTAGAATCTGAAGACAGAATAATTCTGCAGAAAGATGCCAACTTTTGAGTCTTTCAGGTTTTTGTATGTTTGGGTGATTGTACTATTCGTAGCTGTAACAGAGTAAAAGAATCAAATCAACTTTTAGTTGTACTGTTTTTCTTCAACCTTTTCATTTCCACAGATGTTGGCTCAATATAATATTACATTCCTTGTCACCAGTAATCTCCACAGGAACATATTCCTCCGACGATTTGATGGAACCGGTTTTTATCTCTCAAGGACACTTCTCTTTCAAAAACCTTTGAGAAGATCTTGGCAAAGTTATGACAATCAACGCATATACGCAGGTTCTTGAAAACACGAATCAGGATTCCATCACCAGTAGTAATCAACCCGAAAGTCATGGCTAGTTTCTCACTGTGGCCAAGTAACATCTTCTCTTTCTGCTCTTCATCAACATCATATAACACACAGCTAAGATCAGGAACATAACCAGCTTGCTTCATTTTAATCAGTATCTCTTTCAATTTAGCAAACACCTCTTCTCTTCTCGGATGTGTACGATCATTTGCGTGGAAGTAATTCAACGTTTGCTCATGCTGAATCCAGCTTCTTCCTGGTTCTTTTGTAACAGCTTTCTGCATCATCAATGCTCTTAACTTATTTACTTCTTCCCATCTTCCTGCTGAAGCATACAAGTTAGAGAGAATGACATAGTTACCCGCATTCTCCGGTTCAATCTCAATGAGTCTACGACCAACAGATTCGCCAATGTCTACAGATAAGTGAACCCTACAAGCACCTAAAAGAGAACCCAAGACACCAGCAGTTGCTTCAGACGGCATTCTTTTAACGAATTCATATGCCTCCTCGATCCTACCAGCTCGGCCAAGCATATCAACGATGCAACCATAGTGCTCAGTGTCAGGCTTAATCCCGTAATCGCCCGCTATCATCCCATCAAATATACTTAGCCCCGTGTCTTCCATTCTTCCGTGGCTACAACCAGACAAGACAGCCAAAAGGGTAACTGAATCAGGCTTTACTCTCTTCTCATCTATCATCAATCTAAAGAGCTCAAGAACTTCTTTTCCTAATCCATGTTTACTATATCCCACAAGCATCGCGTTCCACGAAATCGCTGTTCTCTCAGGCATGGTATCAAAAAGCCTTCGAGCGTAAGAGAGATTCCCGCATTTTGAGTACATATCAATTAGAGAATTCTGTAGGACTGCGTAAAAGGGAAGTTCACGTCTCAAAACATGGCAATGAGCTTGCTTCCCATGATCTAACAACGCAAGTCCAGATAATGCCGTTAGAAGACTAGCGTAAGTCACATAATTCGGACTCATTCCTTCACTCTGCAGTCTCTGAAACATCTCCAACGCCTTTTCGTCAAGGCCTAATTGAGCATAGCCAGCGATAATAGCAGTACAAGAGACAACATCTCTCTCAGGCAAGCACTCGAAGATCTCGCGAGCTTCTTCAATTTCACCGGCTTTCGCATACATGTCAAGGAGAGAGCTTCCCACAAAAATGTGAGACTCATAATTCCACTTAGTAATAAGTCCATGGATTTGCTTACCAAGTGCTAATCCAGAAGCACGAACACAAGAGGTAAGAACAGAGGCGAAAGTGAACTCATTAGGCTTTCCATCTAATCTCATCATCTCTGCAAACACAGTGAGAGCCTCAGAAGAATGCCCAGTTTGAGAATACCGCGAGATCATAGCAGTCCAGGAAACAACACTCTTCTCAGGCATTTCGTCGAGCACTTTACGTGCGTCTTCCAAACAATCACATTTTCCGTAGAAGATGAGCAGACGAGTCCTGAGATATATAGCGGGAAGATAACGGGTTTTGATCATGTGGGCATGGACTCTCTGACCTTCTCTAAGAGCCCTTTTCTCCAAACACAAATTTAACAAAGCATCGTAACCATGAAACTCCATCTCGGGTCCTAAAACCGCCATTTCCAGTAATGCTTCTTGAAGACGACCATTGGAGCATAGTTCAGGGACTGAAACGAAAGTTTGTAGAGCAGAGCTGGGAAACGACGAGAAGGATCGATGAAATAATCTCATCAAGTTAAACATTTGACTTGTTTACGGTCGGATTTAAAACAATAACGAATGTACTCTGTTTTAGATAGGTCTCTGTTTTTTTCGCAAATCATTACATAATCCAAGAAGAAATAAAAAAAACTTGAAAAACTTTGACAAGTACTTGTGTTACTACCGATAATGTCTCAAGAGGGGTTTTTTCATCCCTGGTTGCTTACATTCATAAGAGCAAAAGACATTAGCTTCAGGACGGATTTTGTAAGATTGCCACTTCATATTCCACCAGTAGCCTTCATAGACTCATAGTAGATGAAACCGGTGCAACGTTGGTTACATTCAAAGCAGACCAGTCTAGTGTTACTACTATTGCGTATAACCTTCACCTTTCCACCTAACTGGTGGAATGTGGAACCAGGTTTCATAAAGTAGGATGATCCAAATATGCATTGAAGGTGGATAGTGGTGCAGCATTCGTTACACGTGTAGAACCATTCGGTTGAATCTAATCGTTTCTCACACACCTCGCACCAGTACGTGTCATCCGCGCTTTCTCCAAAGGAAAGAGTTAGAGGATGCTTGTCAAATCTGTAGTGTATGTCATTTGGAATTGTCCCACACGGGTAACACAACGCAAATTTGCAATCCGTACATTGTAGGTGAGGACCCAAACATTTTTTCTTGCAGCCTTTACATAGGATCTCGTCCTTGTTGTTGTAGGATGTGGCGATGAATATGGGATGTTCATGACTTTTATGAATGAAACACTCTAGAACTGAGGTGCACCGAACATCTAGCACAAAATCTTTGCAACTTTCTTTAGAGCATGCGTAAAAGAAACCAGTGGATTCCCGGGAACAAGCTGAACAAGATATGCATCTCTCGGAAGACGGATATAGGATAAGAGTGTGATTGTGCAACGCATGATCCAGTTTTTGAGAAAGACTAGCCATACCTCATGGAGAGAGTAATTACATTTGTTGCGGTGATAGAATTCTTGAGAGACGATTGGAATAACGCATGCTTCGCATTGCTTTTCTGTGTCTCGAACACCATCTTGCTTCTTGAGCCTTAAAGGATGTTCGTGACTAAAATGTTGTATAAATCCATCGCCTAACGTCTTGAAAGGTGCAATATCTTCTGTTTCAACGGACTCTTCTGTTTTCCATTCGAGATCCGTCCCATCCCATACATTCACATGAGTGGCACATTTAGAATGGACTACATAAGAACAATCTTTATGGTTGCAAGAATATTGCCCATACTTGATATCAACCTTTTTGTAGCAAATCCGACATGAGGATACCATAGGTGAACGGTAAGGAATATGAGAGAGACGGTGTGGGTGACGTGTGAGCTTGATAACTCGAGGTAAGTCGATACAATCCTGATGGACCATGTAATTACATTGGAAACAAGCATAACATGGTACTGACGCATCGACTAACCCACAAGCATCACAGGGAAGTAACAATGGCCGAGGTAAAAAGAGGAGTGAGTGGTGATGGCTTTTTGGGTTCGGAATATCAAGAGGTGGAATAGTTTCCGCACAAGGGAGATCCAAACAAAAGCTACATATCAAACAACGGTAGAACCAATCACTACCTTTCAAATCATTTCCACACCAAGTGCATTTATTGAATACGATATTGGATTCGCAAGGAATACTATCGACTAACTCATGCTTCTCTTGATCCCATGGGTCGGGTTGGCAAGGGTTGAAGTCAGGAATGATATTGGATATGACTCCGGTTTCAGGGTTTCGAGAGAAGAGAGTGAGATGATGTTGGAAATGATAAGGATGTGTAATCCATCTCGGCCTCTTATGACAACTATTGTGAAACTCTGCATCGCAGTCATCCAACCATAGTGGCTTTTTCCCCCCAAGTAAAGCACAAAATGTTGGGTTCGTATCGAAGTTTCTGAACTTTATGATGGTTGACTCCAAACCAATAATGGAGCAAGTGGAAGCTTTTCAAAGAATCCTTCAAGAGATTGAATTGGAAGGAATGTCGATTTGTGGACAAACTTCATCGAAAAGATACCTCCGAATTGGACAAACTTCAAGAACTACCTCACGTTCAAGCGTAAAGCCATGACTCTTGATGATGTCGTCTGAAGGCTGAAGATCGAAGCAAACAACCATGCTGCTCACGATAATCAAGGTCAGCAATACGATGTGAACATGGCGGAAGACAAGGCTAAGCTGACGAAGTTCAAAGGCAAAGGGATCAAACTCATGTCTCCTCAGAAAAAGGGTACTAGATCTCTAAAGCCATCTGCCTCCACCAACTTCAAGAAGAACAAGTCTGAAAAGAAGTTCAATGGTAAGTGCAATCACTGTGGAAAAATTGGGCATAAAGCTGATGTTTGCAGGAGGAAGGCAAAGGCGATTGTGGATGGGAAAACACAGGCTAACCTGACAAAAGAAGACATGGGTGTTGTTGTATCCGAAGTCAACATGGCTAAAGACAATCTGATTGAGTGGTACTACGATACTGGTGCAACCACACACATCTGATCTGATAAGACTATGTTCACGGTCTACAAGAAGAACATGAGAAACACTGAGGAAAAGCTGTTCATGGGGAACACAGTTGTGTCAAATATTGAAGGAAAGGGAAAAGTGGTTCTGAGGCTGACTTCGGGACGTGACCTTCACCTCTACCATGACGTGAAGCATGTACCTGATATGAGGAAGAATTTGATCTCCGGGACGATACTGAGCAAGCATGGATTCGCTGTGAATTTTGAATCTGATAAACTTGTTTTTAGGAAGCGTGGGGTGTTTTTGGGTAAGGGGTTTGTTAAGGGGGGACTCGTCAAAATTTATGTGTCGACGATCCTCCCGAAAGTTGGTTCTATTTTTGCTTCTGTTTCTGTTGTTATTTCAACTCCAATGAATGAAAAATCTCTTGCTTACTTGGTTGAGTCGTTCGATACTTGGCATGAACGTTTAGGACATATCAATTATAAAATAATTAAAAAATGCAAAATATGAATTTAATTCCAAAATGTAAATCATAGTCTATAGACTTGTGAAGGTGAGCCAAGAACATTTTCGGAAGCTCCTTACTGAAAGGAAGCCGTCAACAGTGAAATGAATTCTATCATGTAACATAATACTTACGAGATAACCAAGTTACCACAAGGTTTTAAAGCACTCGGGTGTAGATGGATTTTCAAAACAAGACTGAAAACCGTTGGCACAATAGATAAGTACAAAGTTAGACTTGTGGTGCAAGGATTCAAGCAAAAAGAGGGTTCATATTTCTTTGATACCTATTCTCCGGTGACGAAAATAACTTCAATCAGAATGATTATAAGCATTGCAGCCTTATGAGACCTCTAAATTCATCAAATGGATGTTAAAACAGTCTTTCTAAATGGAAAATTAGAAGAGGAAATTTATATTAAACAACCTGAAGGGTTTGTTATCCCAGGACAAGAACATAAAGTCTGTAGACTTGTGAAGTCATTATATGGACTTAAACAAGCCCCTAAGCAATGGCATGAAAAATTCGACAACGTAACGATGTATGATGGATTCATTATAAATGAATATGATAAATGCATATACATCAAGATTACTCCAAAAGGGTATATTTTGTTGGGTTTATATGTAAATGATATGCTTATTATTGGAAGTAACAAAGAGATGACCAAACAAACTAAACACATGCTCAAATGAAAATTTGACATGCAAGACATGGGATTAGCGGACGTAATTTTAGGGATTAAAATTATCAGAACTTTTGAAGGAATTACTCTATCCCAAGATCATTAGGCTGAAAACATACTCAATATATTTAAGAATTATTCGAGTGGAACTGCAAAAACTCTGGTGGACCCTCAGCTTCACGTGACCAAAAGTTCGGGTGATGCAGTGTCACAAGTGGAGTATGCAAGAGTAATCGGGAGTCTGATGTACTTGACAAAATGTACTAGACCCGACTTGGCTCACTCAGTAAACGTACTTAGTCGCTACACAAGTAATCTGAAACATAAGCATTGGAAAGCTATAACTAGAGTATTAAACTACCTACGTCATAATAAAAATCAAGGCTTGCTCTATGGTAAAGAACTAGCGGATTTGGAAGGATACAGTGACGCAAACTGGATCGCAGACTCCAAAAACTCAAAATCTACTAGCGGATACATCTTTACACCTGGAGGTGCAACAGTATCCTGAAAATCTTCCAAACAAACTCTGCTGGCTAGATCGACCATGGAATCTGAATTCATAGCTTTAGACAAAGCTGCAGAGGAAGCATAGTGGCTTCGTAATTTCTTGTAATATATCCCGACGTGGGAGAAAACTGTGCATGCAATACGTGTACATTGTAATAGCCAATCAGCTATAGCTCAGGCATAGAATAATCTATATAATGGTAAATCTCGTCATATCAGAAGACGACATAAAACCATTAGACAACTTATATCAAACGGTGTAATCACGTTAGGTTACTTTAAGTCAGCAGACAACCTAGCGGATCTATTTACTAAAGGTTTGACACGAGATCAAGTTGTAAAATAATCAAAAGGAATGGGTTTAAAGCCTACAACATAAGACGAAACTTAATGGAAACCCCACATACTCTGATTGGAGATCCCATGATGTAGGTTCAAAGTGAAAACTAAATCAAGCAGAATCTACTAAAGAGCACTGAGAGACTAATGTCTTCTTCCAGTTCCTATGATGATGTACAGTGCTTCATGTATGTTCAGAGGATAAGCTAAAGCTTTTAATGATTTGAGTCCATAACTTTGAGATATTAATGAGGTATTATAGGATACTTCTGGAAACAAAGTAAATGGCAAATCACCTTGTGAGTGTGAAATGAGGTCGTTTCTAGGAGAATAGAAAAGGCTATATTCTCTAAGTTCACTCATGATTAACTAGGTAAGTTCAAGGCTAAAATGAACACAATAGAGAACTAAGTTCTACGAGAAAACGAAGCTGGGTTTTAGTTTTTGTCTTGGTTTACACTAACATCCCGATGGTTCAAGAAATCATGTTCACCATCTGGCCAAGTAAACCCGACATATATTAACAATAAGTGGTTCAAGGCTGAAAAACGTCACCATCTCAGACACAGTTACTTTTCGCATATACTTTCAAGTCTATCTTAGTCTAGGTAGTTAAGTAAGTCAAGTCTTTATATGTTTAGAGTCATTTTTATTCATGTGGGGGTCTGTTGGAACTTTTATTTGTTAAACATTATGAGCTTAAGGGCTATAGTGTGTTGGACAAGTAAAATCAAGATTGAATGAGAAATGTAGTGGGTTATAAGGGAGAGCCCCAAACTATGAAAATGTATATGCACATGCAAAAAGTCTCACCTCCCTTAGATAAAACTTTTTCATGTAATATATATTAGAGTGAACATATAATAATGTTTAATAACATTAGGATATACATTGAGAGAAACCAAGAGACCACATGTGCGCGTGCACCACCACCACCACCAAACTGGGCCGCGGGATCTTGGGGAATGCCTCGCCGAGCCGACTATATTCTTTTTGGACCGCGGTCGGTTCGGAAAAGATTTCGGTTTAATTAAATGAGACTTAACCGGTTCAGGTAAGGAAATAATCTTTGACTCAATCAAAGATTTTATTCTTCTTGAAATCTCGTCCAACTTCTCCCACGTATCTCTCTCCACTCAGTTTCAAACTGCTCAGAGATCTTCTCCTCTAATGAGAGATTTTTGGAACCGAGTAAATCACTCCTGGCTATATAACAAAGCCTCTGCTCATTCATTTTACTCAGGCTTTGAAACATTCACAGTAAAGAAAAATACTCTAACAATCTCTCTCGTTCTCGCTTTCATTTCCGAATTAAAATAAGTCATTAGTCCGAGAATATATCGTAGATATACGTTCATAGATTCTGATTTAGAGTGTTGCTAATCAGTCTTAATCAAGATCGTATCATGAGATTCATTATCGTATCCAAACCGTCACACTACGGGCGATATTTTGAATTAAGGAAAGAGAATTCGTTTTCGCTTTCTTGAATTTGTTATCGGTTTATCGTTGATATTAGCAGATTCATTTTCGGGTCCCTACAACATCTTTGGACTTTTTCATCTGCTTTGGACTTGTTCTGAAAATGTTTATGCTCTTTCTTCTTCTTCTTCTTTTGTTTACTGTTTTCGTTTATGATCCCATCTTGAGAAGTGGAATTACTGTTTACAGAAAATAAAAGTTAAATTCATTAACAAGTAGCTTCATATAAACAATTACCAAACTTTGTTTTTGGTCGGCGACCAACTTTTTACTTTTAATTATTAGGAATAACACATGATTCACATTTTTCTATACGTCCGTTTCTGCAACTTGTACTAAAAGTAGTAAAAACAAATCGCCAATCGATGAAATTTAAATAGCTAGTATGGTTCACTAATTATTCAAATAAATATAGCGGAATAATGACAAGTGATAACAGTTGTGAATAGCTAGATTATTTTTCTTTTCTTTTTTTTGGTCAAGATTCAAATTTTTGTTTACTAGAAGAACATACATAGTCTTTCTGGAAGTGATGTGATCATGGACAGCATGGAACCAACACAAGAAGATCATCACATGGATAGCCGAGGAGCTTGGATCAACACAAGGAGGGCTTGACGCTGAGGAGCTTAAGATCATCACCATTGGTCCAATGACACGAGCAAGGACTAATGAGCTCAAGGAAGTTGTTAATGGCATTCTCAATCACATCCAGAAAAAAACCAAGCTACCTAAACCAAGAAAGCAACAAAACAACTCCAATACTCGTCCTAATCCAAGCAGAAGATGGCTAGTGAGCTTGTGGTATATCCTTTGCTTTTTCCCTATCTTTGTTTTTGTCCCACTGGATTTTGCAAAGATAGGTTTTTAATGAGGTAAGGATAGATCACCACACCTAGTTCACTAGCCAGACCGAGGCTCAAGATGCACATCATAGCCTCATCTATTCTCTATCTTTCCTTTTTTTCTCTTATTTGCACAAAAGACCTTCTGTTTTGTGCCTTTATTTTATTTTCTTTTCTTTTGGGTTATTTTTGCAATTCTTTAAACTTAAGGGCACGTTTTTCCCTTTATAAACTCATGTAAGGTCGCTGGAAACATTACCCTACTTCTTAATACATTGGCGCAACCATCTTTTCTTTGAGAGAGTCGAATTCTTCTTCTTCTTCTCTTGATCTTGCTTGGTGATTAATATCCAGGCTTCTTGCTCTTCTTAAGTGTGTCATATCTTGAGAGAGCAAAGGTATATCAGAGGTTCACCACCCCCTCTGTGCGACCACCTCAACTCCACACGCCTTGAAGCTCACATGCTTGCAAGGGTTATCTTTCACCTTACCAGCCTTAGGGTGTCGATTCTAGGGAGGATTACACCAAGTGGTATCAGAGCTACGCTCTAGCAAGCTGGTAATCTCGTTCCTAAACTTTTCTAACTCTGTCATTTTTTTTGCAATCTTGTTTTCTTGAGTTTCTGTGTTTAGGAGGTCTTGTTTCTTGTAGTTTTTGTGTTAATTCGTCCTTAGTAACCTATTCTATTAGTTAGTTTCATTCAGAAATCAAAAAAAAAAAAAAAAATTATAGCATAGAGGAAGAAGAGGCTGCATTAGGGTTCTTAAAGGAAGATCAAACTTTCCATTTTTTTTTTTGTCCTTAGGTCTGTCAGACTTTCCAGAACCTGTTCTTTCCTTATTACTTGTGTGCTTTGTTCTACTCCAAGAACTTGTTACTGGTGAGTTTTGTTTCTACTTTTCAGGTCAAGATGTCGCAGGATGAGGAAAAGACTAGTGCCATGAGGAACAACAAGCTGATGATGGATGCTATGGTGGCTAGACTACAACAGATGCTGAATACTGCTATCAACGACAAGTTCGAAGCATTTAGACAAGAACAGCAACCAGAGCAAGCTGATAACCGACCAAGGAGAGGTCATGGAGCCAGAAACCAACCACGAATACATGGTGATGATGACACAGCAAGTTACTATACAGCAAGGAGAGTGAATCCACTCGGGGAAGCCAGAGAAGGCATAGGCGTGATAGAGAAGGCAGAGACAGTTTTGGAGGTCTTAAGCTCATAATCCCACCTTTCAATGGGAAGAACGATCCTGATGCATACTTGGAGTGGGAGAAAAAGATAGAACTAGTCTTCAACTGCCAACACTATACAGAACACAACAAAGTAAGGATCGCAGCAACTGAGTTCAGTGACTATGCTCTAAGCTGGTGGGATCAGCTAGTTACTTCTAGGAGACACAATGGGGAAGATACAGTGAGTACTTGGACAGAGATGAAGAGAGTCTTGAGAAAGAGGTTTGTTCCAAGCCACCACCATCGTGAGCTACATAGCAAGCTCAGAAAACTCACCCAAGGAAGCAGAAGCTTAGAGGACTATTATCAAGAGATGGAGACGCTTCTGATTCGTGCTAACATATCAGAGGATAGAAAAGCTACCATGTCACACTTCTTAGGCGGGTTAAACCGAGACATCCAAGACAGATTGGAGATGCAACACTATGTTGAGTTAGAGGAGATGCTTCATAAGGCAATTCTGATAAAGCAGCAGCTCAAACGCAGAGGTCCTTCACGACCTAACTATGGGAATGGACAGGTTGTTTCTAGGCCAGACTATCAAAGGGAAGACAGAGCCAACACTTCCCAACGTGATGGCAAGCAAGTAGTGATGCCAAGGCCAAAGATGAGGCCTTATCTGTTCAACCAAGACAACAAGGGCAAAGGCAAAGTTGAAACCGCAGCAGCAAGGAACCGTGATGTTAAGTGTTTTAAGTGCCAAGGGAGAGGCCACTATGCAAATGAGTGCATCAACAAGAGAGTAATGGTTCTGTTAGACAATGGAGAGATAGAAACAGAAGATGAAGAAGAAACAAACCTTGATTACTTAACAGAGTGTGAAGAGCAGCTTGCGCAAGGACAGTTACTAGTTACAAGGAGATCTCTAAGTGTGCAAACTGCTGTGATGAACAAGAACAGAGAGAGAACCTGTTCCATACTAGATACTTGGTCCAAGGAAAAGTTTGCAGCCTCATCATAGATGGAGGAAGCTGCACCAACGTAGCAAGTGAGACGCTGGTCAAGAAGCTTGGGCTACAAGTTAAGAAGCATCCTAAGGCTTACAAACTTCAGTGGCTTAACGAAGAGGGTGAGATGAAAGTAAGCAGCCAAGTGATAGTTCCTCTGTCCATTGGCAAGTATGAAGATGAGATACTGTGTGACGTGCTTCCAATGAAGGCTGGGCACATACTACTAGGGAGACCATGGCAATATGATCGAATGGTGATTCATGGTGGATTCACCAACCGCCATTCGTTTGAGTTCAAGGGTAAGAAGATTGTTCTGGTCCCTTTGACATCGCGAGAAGTTCATCAAGATCAGATGACTCTCAAGAAAAGGATGAGGCAGAACATGAGCTCACAAGGAGAACAGCCACGAACACAAGGCCTAGACCAGAACAAGCAATCCAACTTCATTGCCAAATCAGGTGATATCAAACTAGCCATAGCTTCTAATCAGCCTTTACTTCTGTTCATTTTTAAAGGGGCTCTTACAAGCCTAACTAATCTTGCACCGGTGCTGCCGAGTGAGATGAAAACTCTTTTGCAGGACTACGGAGATGTGTTCCCTGAAGATAACCCAATGGGGCTCCACCCATCAGGGGCATTGAGCACCAGATCGATTTTGTGCCTGGATCTTCACTTCCAAACCGTCCAGCCTACCGAACTAACCCTGTGGAGACCAAAGAGTTACAAAAACAGGTTAATGAGCTTATGGAGAAGGGTCATATCAGTGAGAGCATGAGCCTTTGTGTTGTAGCTGTTCTGCTCGTGCCAAAGAAGGATGACAGCTGGCGCATGTGCGTTGATTGTAGAGCAATCAACAATATCACGGTGAAGTATCGACATCCTATTCCTAGGCTAGATGATATGTTAGATGAACTTCATGGCTCTAGGTTATTCTCTAAAATCGATTTAAAGAGTGGATATCATCATATTAGGATGAAAGAAGGAGATGAGTGGAAAACTGCGTTTAAAACAAAGCATGGGTTATATGAATGGTTAGTTATGCCTTTTGGACTCACAAATGCACCTAGTACATTCATGAGGTTAATGAATCATATTTTGAGATCATTCATAGGAGTTTTGTTGTAGTATATTTTGATGATATTCTGGTATATAGTAAAGACTTAGAAGAGCATATAGGTCATTTGCAACCTGTTTTGAATGTACTTCGAGAGGAGAAACTCTATGCCAACCTTAAGAAGTGCATGTTTTGTACGGATAACGTGGTCTTTTTAGGCTTTGTTGTAAGTGCAGATGGCGTCTAGGTTGATGAGGAGAAGGTGAAAGCTATAAGAGATTGGCCCAGCCCAAAGACAGTAGGTGACATGCAGAGCTTTCATGGCCTTGCGGGGTTCTATAGGCGATTTGTTCAGGACTTCAGCACCATTGATGCACCTCTCACTGAAGTAATCAAGAAGGACATTGGTTTTAGATGGGAAACAGCACAAGAACAGGCCTTCCATGCCCTGAAAGAGAAGCTTACTCATGCCCCTCTCTTGGCTCTTCCTGATTTTCTTAAAACTTTTGAGATTGAGTGCGATGCTTCTGGTGTAGGGATTGAAGCTGTTTTAATGCAGGATAAGAAGCCCATTGCCTTCATTAGTGAGACACTTGGAGGAGTCACTCTTAACTACCCAAGCTATGATAAAGAGTTGTATGCACTAGTGAGAGCTTTGCAAACATGGCAGCACTATCTGTTGCCTAAGGAGTTTGTCATACACACTGACCACGAGTCTCTAAAGCACTTAAAGGGACAACACAAGCTCAATAAGAGGCACGCCAGGTGGGTCGAGTTCATTAAGACATTCCCCTATGTAATCAAGTACAAGAAAGGTAAGGACAATGTGGTTGCTGATGCATTGTCTCGAAGGTATGTGTTACTAACTACTCTAGATGCGAAATTGCTGGGTTTTGAACAGCTTAAACACTTATAGGCTTCTGATTCTGATTTTCAAGAAGTGTTTAGATCTTGTGAAAAGTTTGCTGCTGGCCATTATTATAGAAGTGAGGGGTTTTTCTTCTAAGATAATCGCTTGTGTGTACCTAACTGTTCTATTCGAGACTTGCTGGTTAGGGAAGCACATGGAGGAGGCTTGATGGGGAATTTGGGGATTTCCAAGACACTAAAGGTGATGCAAGATCACTTCCATTGGCCTCACATGAAGAGGGATGTGGAGAGGATTTATGGCAGGTGCACAACTTGCAAACAGGCTAAATCAAAGGTTATGCCACACAGTTTGTATTCTCCTCTTCCTGTTCCCTCTCATCCTTGGACTGACATATCCATGGACTTCGTACTAGGGCTGCCTAGGACTAGAACAGGGAAGGACTCTATTTTTGTAGTAGTGGATCGATTCTCTAAGATGTCACATTTCATTGCTTGTCACAAAACAGATGATGCATCTCATGTAGCAAGCCTGTTCTTTAGGGAAATTGTGCAACTTCATGGCATGCCTAGGACCATTGTATCTGATAGAGACACTAAGTTCCTTAGTTACTTCTGGAAAACGATGTGGTCTAAGTTAGGAACTAAACTGTTATTCTCTACTACATGTCATCCACAAACTGATGGCCAAACAGAAGTTGTTAATAGAACTCTAGGGACTATTCTGCGTGCACCAATTAAAAAGAACATTAGGACTTGGGAAGATTGTCTACCGCATATAGAGTTTGCATACAATCATGCTGTGCATTCTGCTTCTAAGTATTCCCCATTTCAAATTGTTTATGGCTTTAATCATTTATCTCCTTTGGATTTAACCCCTCTGCCTTTGAGTGAAAGAGCTAGTTTAGATGGGAAACAGAAAGCAGAGCTTGTCAAGTAGATTCATAAGGAAGCCCGAACCAATATAGAAGCCAAGACGAAGCAATATGCTGAACACGCCAACAAGGGCAGACGCAAGCTACTCTTTGAGGAAGGAGACCTCGTGTGGGTTCACTTGAGAAAGGATCGATTTCCAGAACAAAGGAAGTCCAAACTCATGCCTAGAGTCGATGGCCCATTCAGGATCACAAGGAGGATCAGCGACAATGCCTACCAGCTGGACCTTCAAGGTAAGTATAATATAAGTCATAGCTTCAACGTTTCTGACTTGGCTCCTTTTCTTGCAGATGATCCAAATTTGAGGTTAAATCCTTTTCAAAAAGGGGGGGATGATGTGATCATGGACAGCATGGAACCAACACAAGAAGATCTTGTAGCCGAGGAGCTTGAATCAACACAAGGAGAGCTTGAAGCTGAGGAGCTTAAGATCATCACCACTGATCCAATGACACGAGCAAGGACTAAGGAGCTCAAGGAAGTTGTTAATGGCATTCTCAATCACATCCAGAAACAACCAAGCTACCTAAACTAAGAAAGCAACAAAACAACTCCAATACTCGTCCTAATCCAAGCAGAAGATGGCTAGTGAGCTTGTGGTCTATCCTTGCACTCTTTTTCCCTATCTTTGTTTTTGTCCCACTGGGTTTTGCAAAGATAGGTTTTTAATGAGGTAAGGATAGATCACCACACCTAGTTCACTAGCCAAACCGAGGCTCAAGATGCACATCATAGCCTCATTTATTTTCTATCTTTCCTTTTTTCTCTTATTTGCACAAAAGACCTTTTGTTTTGTGCCTTTCTTTTATTTTCTTTTCTTTTGGGTTATTTTTGCAATTCTTTAAACTTAAGGGCACGTTTTTCCCTTTATAAACTCATGTAAGATCGCTGGAAACATTACCCTACTTGATCTTGCTTAGTGAGTAATATCCAGGCTTCTTGCTCTTCTTAAGTGTGTCATAGCTTGAGAGAGCAAAGATATATCAGAGGTTCACCACCCCCTCTGTGCGACCACCTCAACTCCACACGCCTTGAAGTTCACCTGCTTGCAAGGGTTATCTTTCACCTTACCAGCCTTAGGGTGTCGATTCTATGGAGGATTGGCATTACAAAGCTAAAGAGAATTACACAGTTTCAAAAGAAAAAAAAAATTATGTAAAGGAACTAGAGAGTAATGCTTATGTGTTTAGTACCAATACATTTCTCTCCATAAACAGTTCATAGAACAAAGAACCATCTCATGGGTATAGTAGCCATTCTTGCCTAACACCTTCCTATACCATTTGTAGCCTTCGTAGTAGATGGTACCGATGCAACGGCTGTCACATCTATAGCAAAACGGTCGAGTGTTACTATTGTTGTGTAAGACTTTCACCGTTCCATATTTGTGTCTGAATTCAGAACTCGGCTTCATAAAAGTAGGTGATCCGAATATGCATTGAAGGTGGATTGTGATGCAGCATTTATCGCATGTGTAGAACCATTCTCTTGGATCTAACTGTTTCTCACACACCTCACAGCAATACACACTATCCACGCTTTCTCCATAAGAAAGTGTGAGAGGATGCTTGTCACACTTGTAGTGTATTTCACTTGGAATGGTAGCACATGGGTAACACAAAGCAAATTCACATACCGTACATTGTAGATGAGAATCCATACAGCTCTTTTTGAAACCCTTGCAACATATCTCGTTGTTCTTGCTATAGAGTGTGGAGATGAAAAGAGGATGTTCATGGCTGTTATGGTTGAAGCACTCGCGCACTAAAGTGCACCGAACATCTAGCATAAAGTTTTTGTCTTGACAATACTTTTCAGAGCATTTGTGTTTGAAACCAGTGGACCCTCGGAGACAAGCCCAACAATTCATGGAAGTGTGGACGTCTAGGGGAGACGAGTCCAAGAAAAGAGAGTGATTGTGCAGCGCATGATCTAACTTTCGAGGAATACATGCACATGTCTTGTGGAGAAAAAAATCACATTTCTCACAATGATAGAAGTGATGAGAGCCGATTGGAAGGACACACGCTTGGAATTGCTGCTCTATTTCTCTAACGCCGTTGTATTCTTGAAGCCTTAGATGATGTTTATGACAAAAATGTTCTATCAGGCCATCTCCTACCATTCTGAATGGTGCAGCATCTTCAGTTTCGCCGGGTTCTTCTGTTTCCCACTCGAGTTCCCTCCCATCCCAAACATTTTCATGTGTGGCACATTTAGAATGAGCTACATAAGAGCAATCTTCAGGATTACAAGAATATTGGCCATACCTGATATCAACCTTTTTGTAGCAAACTCGGCATGAAGAAGTCATAGGTGAAGTGCAAGGAGTGTGATAAAGACGATGCAAGTGACGTGTGATCTTTATGACTCGAGGTAAGTCGATACAATGTTGATGTACCATGTAATTACATTGGAAACAAGCATAACTTGGTTCCAACGCATCAACCAACCCACAAGCATCACATGGGACTAATAATGGCCGAGGTACGAAGAGGAGTGAATGGTGATGGCTCTTCGGACTTGCAATAGTAAGAGGTGGAACAGTTTCCGCACAAGAGAGATCCAAACAAAAGATACAAATCAAACAACGGTAGAAGAACGAATCACCTTTGAAATCTTTCCCTCACCAAGTGCATTTATCGAATATCATATCGGATATGGACGGGATGATATCGACAAAGACAGACATCTTCCCTTGATCAGATGTGTTGGATTCTTGATCAGATTCGCAAGGGGCCAAGTCAGGGATTATGTTGGATATGACTCCGGTTTCAAGGTTTCGATAGAAAAGAGTGAGAGGATGTTGGAGATGATACGGATGTGTTATCCTTCTTGGACGTGAATAACAGCCATTGTGGAACTCAACATCGCAAATGTTGCAGTAGTATTGGAGATAATCTTGCGACCACACAGTGTTTTTTCCGCCGCAAGTAAAGCAGCCGAGCCGAAGGTATTGGTTACAACGAACAGACAGGTTATGAGGAGGGTGAGCTGGATGAGACACAAGGCATCTTGGTCCTTTTCCATCATCCATTTCTTTAGTGCTTTGGCTCTCATCTTCTTCTGTCTATTACATCTCTAAATATTTATGTTATCTTCTGCTTACACTAATGATCCCATCTTGTCAAGTGGAAAAACTTTAACAAAAGTTAATTAATTAACAAAGAAGCTCCATATATCTATGCAGACAATGACTACTAATTTTTGAATTTTCTTTGGTCGGCTACTTTTAAAGTATAATATACGTTAGTCTCTGCAACTTGTACTAAAGTAGCATTAACAAATCGCCAAAGCGAATTGAATATTTCAATAGCTAAAGCTAAGCATGGTTCATTATTAAAAAGACTATGCTTTACTTCAAGGTTGAATTGTTTTGATTCCAAATAATGAAAAACATTACATAAATTCAGCAATGAGATAATTGCAGAGAATGTTTCAACTACTAGTATACTACGACAAGAGAAGCAACAAACACTTTCCAAGCAAAACTTTGAGAATAATCTAATCTCGGTTTTGCACTCAAATTTCTAGTAAAGAATCTCCACATGGACTTGGATTCTCCAGTCTCAATGCGTTTCTTCTTCTTCTTCGTCTTCTTCTTCTCAATCTTATTTACATATAAATCGCAACTCTGCAAATACGGCGTGTTGTGTCCTCTTGCATACAACTTCCACCGTGGTAATAATAGCTAGAACACATACTAATACAATCAGAAACCTGCAAGAGTGCCCAAGTAAACACCTTTACAGTTTTGTTGCCTCTGGTTTCGTTTAAGCGCAAACGGCTTCCACCCCGAGTTTCTTCATCACATTCGGACAAGGATCTCCACCAAACATCTCCGGTGCTACAGTTACAGAACACCAATTCTGTCCAACACAAAGCTAAAAAGAACAAAAAATATCGGCTTTTACAACACATTTCAAGGCTCAAAACATAACAAAAGAAAGAAAAATTCATGAGCTTACTTTGTTGAAAGCATCATAGGAGTGATGGGCGTGACAGCCTCCTTGACGGTAGCTACCACAAGTCCCTTCAGGTGTACCGAAGCTAGCAAACTTCACGGTGGTCATCTTCTGTCCAGGCCCGCATTGTAAATGCACTTTGGGATGAAGCGGTTTGTTAACTTTTCCAGAAGCATGCAATTGGTAATTCACTAGAGTTGATTGCCATTCGTAGATATCTGCACAAACAGTGTCAACTTCCCTTCTGACCAACGTGATTCCGTTCGGGTCTCCTCCCCATTCTTCAAACACAACCAAAAGATTGCCATTTGGTTTCAGCCACGACCTTGGCACATGGTACCTACAAAATTAATATCGCAAAACAGTTCATTAATCGTAGCTTAAAAGGGGATAATAAAGCTAGCAATCTTTCACAGCTTCTCTTACCATCTTTGAGAAGCTTCTCCACAGTTTCTTAAGCATTTGTTCTCATTAAATGTTCCGGTATAAGAACACTCGCTGCAAGAACCAACTGCTTTATAAGCAGGCCAGTGACGTCCCAAGCTCTGCCCATTAATCCATATCTGACCCTTTCCCATGCTTCCCATGTCTACAGCCAATGGCGAATCCCCAGCTGGAGCAGAGAACATTGTCTGAAAAAAGCCAATTGAGACATGTCAAACCACCAGAAACTAATTTCGATGTCCACAACAATATTGTTGTACTGAGGATAAACTCGAGATGTTACCTTGTACCAAGTAAGCGGCTGCTTTTGAGCCACAAATGCACCTTCGGCCCACTCAACCGATGTACTACCACTGAGTGAATGGAGACTTAGACTCTCTCCTTTGAGACCAACCTGAAAGAAATGTACGGAATTGAGTGACACAAATACATGTTAGGCAACAAAGAATTATCTCTTTATTTTTGTACCTTATAAGTCCATTTCTGCCAGGACAGATCTCTGTGTCCCCCACTGAGACCGTTCAACGAAACTGGACCTAGAACTCCGGCGTTCCATGTCTCAAAATGTGGACCCACATTCTGCATTGTATCAGAAAATATAGATTAAGAACATCTCTAGGTCGAACTTAGTATTTTGGAAAAAGTACGGAGCTAGGGAAATTCGAGGACTAACCGGGAGACCAACAGCGATGCTTAGTATCGCAATTTTGTTGAAACCAGCTTTTAGATTTACACCTCTCTTAAATGTTAGCTTAGGAGAGTCTAAGCTACCATAAGCAGATCCTGGATAAGAGACAGCAAAAACATGTCAAAATGAGACGAAAAATGTGACCAGCAGATTACTCTTAATGAACAAAGCAATTACCAGATAACTGGCCATTGATGAACACATGCATAGCATGGCCAGCAGACATAACGGTAAGAGTCGGCAAATCCCCAGTCCTCAAAAATCCTTCGTTGGAATCAATTTTAACACTGTAAAACAAAAGAAAGAAATTTGTAAAGTCAAAATGCATTCACAGGATTCTTCCACATGCATTGGGCGTTGATAGATTCTGCAAGCTCTACGGATACTTACTCAGTCATGTACCACAGGTAATCTGAAGTGTCTCGTGTAGTGTTGATCTGTTCCACTAATCCCACCATTGTGAATGACTCATCAATGTAAGTTGATGGGTCTTCATTGTATGCTTGCCAAGATAATCCTCCATGAACAGGAACCCGGACCATTTTCATCCTTGACGTTTGAGTTCCAACCTACAGCCAAAATCAGTACAATCCTTGTCGGTACTTAGGGAATAAAAAGATTAAAAGTTTCATCCGTCGGTTGTATCGTTATATCTAGTTGATTAACATAAATTGATTCTTCTTACCCTGGCAGTGTTGTAAACTGTGTTTTTGCAGTCTGGGAGAATGCTAATAGACCACGGCGGTAGGTTGTAGTGGTTGGTCCCAAAAGAAACTTTGGCGTAAGATTTCGGATTGTAATTTGCTAAGAATGCAGAACAAGCTCCAGACTTTGATTTGTAGACATGAGCCTGCACAGTTACAAATGTACACAAGTTTATCAAGCTGACCAACACCAAAAACAATAATAACAAGAAATGGAAAAGACTTTGAGTCGAGACCTCTTGATAGTTTCCGAGAGGCATTCTCGTGGGTTCTCCCGATACTAATGCTGGCTCACACAGCTTGATGGCTCTATGCAAATCTTTCAAGTGTCCCCACTTAGGCTGCCTTTCAAGACCTTTATATAAACAAATACAATCATTTTCAAGAACACTACAATCTTCACTTATATGAAACAGAAGATTATGTGTTTGCAAGCTTACCGTATTCGTCGAGAGGAGCATCATAATCATAGCTAGTTGCGATAAACGGACCACCAGCAGTCCGGCCAAAATTTGTTCCACCATGATACTGAGCCACAACAACCCGTTTATCAGAATTGGACAAGCTCAATTTAAATTTACTTTTGTGAACATGGTAAACATGAAAGACAGCAACATCAGCTTTACCATATAGTAATTGATGAAAGATCCACCCTTTTGAATAAATCTTGCAACGGAAAAGGCCATATCTTCAGCTGGACGGTAAGGAACTGGGCCTCCAAACTTCGTAAACCTATAGAAACATCAAGAAAACAATTTGAGGTCACCAAGAAACAATAATAAAAGAAGATATTCACATTGAGTTTCGGCTTACCATCCTGTCCAGGCTTCAGTCCACATTTTGGGCTTGTAAGCCTTATTTGGAGAGAAGTAATCGCAGTAGAAGCCATTGCAAGCGTTGATCTAGCAAAGAGAGCAATCATAAATTCAACAAGTTGACAAATATGCAAAAGGAAAAAAGAGACTGAACATATTAATGATTCACATGGGTTGTTGTTGACCTCAGCAACAGAAGACAACTAAGAATTGCTTAAATGATTGAATATTTATTAGATAAACAAGGATAGTAAAAATAATGAAACAGAAAAGATCATGAAAAGAAGTAACACCAAAGCATGTGCAGTTGTATGTGAATACTAATTTTTTAATGAAATGAGAATGAAGAGAGACATTAGAATACAGCTAATGAAGAAGATGTCACAAAGACAAGACAAAAGAACTCACAATGGGGTCAGGAGCGTCGTCTTGTTTGCACATGACCCATGGGACACCAGTGCCTAGCCCCACAGCCATATTAGCTGCCCAGTTAGTGTAAGACCGTCCCGGTGCACCAAGCTCATATTCCATTGGTCCATATTCATTTTCAATCTGTCACATAACATTTTGATTTAGATACACACAAGAAGGCTGCTTAGTATCACTTTCACTCTAATGTACACTTGTTAAAATACAAAATTCACTTGAAAGGATTTTTTACCTGAGAGAGGATAATAGGACCTCCTTGTGATTCGAAAAGCCTCTCAGCTTTCATCATGTTAACAATCTTTGTGGTGAATTTTTGCATTTGAGCCTTCAAATGAAAGAAGAACAAAAAATGAAATGTTTTTTAGTTGAGGAGTCAAACAAGAGTCAATGTTGATAGCTTAAAAATGAAGATAGATTAGTTCTTAAACCTTAAAAGGACCGTTATCTGTTCTGAAACTAATCCCTGGAATGTACTTAAGCCAAACAGGAAATCCACTGAGAAAATTAACACACAAACAAACAATTACATTAGAGTTTCTGGTAAATTTTAGTCCTTTTTTAAGTTACTATTTTAAAATTAAGAACAAATCAAACACAAGAAATTAGTTATATAATTAATTACCCAAAGTTCCATTCTGCACAGACATAAGGACCAATCCTTAGATTAAGGTAGAGTCCAGATTGATGGACCAACTTGACAAACTTAACCAAATCATAATTGCCTTCGAAATAATACTGCAGATGAAGCCAAAAACACACATAAAGTAGAATCCAATGAAATCAGTACTTTGTTCACACAAAGCAAAAATCCGAATGGTGACTGTAAAAAAATCTTACTTTTCCAGGAGAAGGCTCATGCCCATTCCAGAACACATAAGTCTGAATCACATCTAATCCTCCTTCTTTTGCCTTCCTTATTAGATCTGGCCACATCTACACAAACCAAGAACACAAATCAAGATAAGAAACGAAACCCTAATTTTGAAATTAAATGAATTTGGTTATAGCAATTACAAAACAGCCAAAGATTCAAACTTTTCAAGAACCCTGTAACTACATTGCAACAGGAACAAGAAGAGATGGATAATCGAAGAAAGGAACCTCAGGAGTACTTCTTGGGTAGTGAATAGATCCAGAGAGAAGGATTCTTCTTTTGCCATTGATGGTAATGGCTCTGCTATCGTAAGAAACGGATGCAGAAACTAAAGAGACAAGAAACCCTAACAGAAACAGAGCCATAGCCACATTCTTCATGGCGTTAGGTTTCAAACCCATACCGGAGACTAAACAAGCAAAAGATAATAATATCTTCAATGTGTTTGTTATTTTTCTTTAAATTGGTTTTGCACTTTATTCTATTCTTGCTTAGTTGAGCAAAAGGAGTAAAGAAAGAAAAGATATGGTGGAAGGAAAAGCTTGAAGCTTTCTTGAAATAAGCTCTTTAGTTTTTCCTGAGAAAATGGGAAAGTGAGAAAAAGATCTGGGAAAGAATTTATATTCTTGAGTGTAAAAAGAAGAAAACTTGTTTTTTGTTCGGATGCCAAAACGGAGGTGCTTTGGAGCTGCTTTTAAGCACTCAGCAATGGAGGGTATTTAGTGGGACCTACCTTGAGAGACTTTTTGGGACCCACCTAGTTGGGTATAATTAAAATACATTATTCTTGGATTTATTTATAATGTAAAACAAATACATTTATGTTTTGAATGTCCATAACCATAAGTAAAGTTATATTGTGGGATTATTGCCGAGAAGTATAATTTTTCCCCTTCACAGTCACTGAAGAAAAATGAAATAATTAAATCTACAGAAATTTAGTTATCTCACTTGTAAAAAAAAAACTATGTGATAGTTTTTGTTAAATGAATAAAATAGTTCATTTTAGTATGAATTAGTTAGAGTTTTGGTTTTTTTTTAATTTATTTTGGTTTAAAACAGTTGCAACAAATTGGGCCAAGTTGTGTGAGACACCTAGCTTATAAACCATTTTGTAATAACTCTTCGATTAATATTCACTTGTTGTTGAGCCAGAACAAAAATAAAAAACTGTTACAACAAATTCAAATGGCAATTCAATATTCACTTTCAAACTCTAATCCGGTTGTGTTTCTGATTTTTCATTTATTAAAAAAAACACAAACAAATAAAACAATTATCAAATTTGATAAGTTCTAATTATCACTCATTGCTTTAAGCTAAACTCAGTACGAGATTAAACACACTAATTCTCCACTCCAGTTAACAAGATCTGTCTCTTTCTTTAATTCTACGTGCTTTTCACGCCCTTCTCTGCACGTAGTATGAATGCCCCGATACATTAGAGTGTCACGGGTTAAGTTTAGCCACCACAAATTCTAAGACATTTTACAAGACAAAGACAACAAACAAACCAATATATAACATTAGGCCTGGGAAAAATACTGAGAACCGAAAACCGATCCGAAATTATCTAAACCAAATCTGAACCAAATTTTTTAGAATACCCGATGGATCATGTATGTTTAGAATCGAAAAATCTAAACCGAACCAATACCGAACCGAAAACCTAATGGATACCCGAAATATCTGAAAAATAAATAATACCATAAATATTTTGGTTGTAGGTTGGATATTTACGGATAATATGGATAAATTTTACAATTTGTTTTTGTTCATTTTATGATTTATTCGGTTAGTTCAATTATTCTAGTTATAGATGGATAGTTCGGATAAAAAAAAACCAATTTATGGGTACTGTTTCATTTTTTATTAAAAAATAATATAATTTTCGGATATATTAGATATTTTTGGATATTTTCTTGTAGTTGAGTAAAAAATATCCGAAATCAAACAAACCGAAGAAGAACCTAATTTTTTTGGGTTATTAATTTAAAAACCGAACCGATCCAAACCGACTAATACCAAATCGATACCAAACCAAATATAGTTCGGTTCTTAAATGGATCATAAACCCCTCTATCCAAAATATTTGAAATCCATTGAATATTATCCGAATCCAAACCGAATATCCGAATTTCCAAACCTATATAGCATGCTTTTTTATTTGCTACGCACCGATTTTTTTTTTTTAATTATTCATTTATTTGAGTTATACATTGTTTTCGCGTTTAAAACCTTACATAGGCCGGAGCACTCATAGTGCAATGGTATTATTACCACTCTCCTGGCACCCGGAGTCGCGAGTTCGACTCCCGCCTCCTACGGGAAATTAATGGCTAAGTGGACCGGCATGTGGTCCACATAAAATGGTTAGTGGGTCGGCCTGTGGCCCACATAGACGACCAAAAAAAAAAAAAAAAAAAACCTTACATAGAATTGGCATAAAATCCTTGCATGAAATTAAAAAACAATTTTGTCCAGTTCCCACTACAAATACGTCCCATTTCCCAAATGGTGCGTATCTTCACGTCTCACGATCCAGTTTATTTTGGAGATTTTTAGGTTAGCGAATTGTAAGAGGGTTCGTTAGACTGACATCAAACCAATAATTATCTCAACCAGTTAAACACACGCAACCTTTTGACAAAAAAAATTGAATTGTCTTTCTATTTCTCCACCTAAAAACTTTAACGTATTAAGACTATAGAGGTGTTGACAAAAAAAAAAAAAAAAAAGGCTATAGAGGTCAATTTAGTTTCTTTCTGGAGATCATTATGAAAAGAAAAAAAAGAGGTTGTTTTGTTTAAATAACAGGCGAATTTAGTTAACTTCAATTTCTTCAAACAACTCACTGTATATTTTTGTTCGAATTCATGATCATTATTAAGTCGATTTGTTGATTAATCTTATTATTTTTGTGGCCATCGGAGAAATCGAGATTCGACGGTGCAACCTATATATGGCTGGATGTGTCCTTAATATCATAATTTTTTGTTGATATGTCGTATTCAAATTAATGAAGGGGGAAACTATTACTTTATTATAAACTATAAATTAATAAGTATGTAACAATTTTAAACGAGTGATACAATGTACTCATCAAAACACGCAAACATCGACAATAATTGTTCTAGTCGAAGAGATAAGGTGTCGAAAAAGGGAGATATCGTGTTTATAAAGCATCATTAAAGTTAAAACGCAATCAATTACATTTAACAAAAACCATTCTTTGTCGTCATCGGATTATATTTGAACAAGAATTCGAGTTATGAATAAATTTTGAATAGAATTTTGAATAGAAGTAGTAGTCAAGCAAATTATAGATGCACGTATCACATATGGCAAAAGAATGGCCTTACATCATATGTCCTCCAAAAAATCAATATATTCATGCGGTGATGTCAACCAACAAATATAAATTAACTACATGTAGTCATATATGTATCTCGCGATTTGGAATTATATGTCCTGATTTTAACATGAAACATTTGATAAAAAAAAAATATATATATATATATATATATATATATATATATGTTCACATAGAATCATCTAACAACTATGATGACGAAAATTACAAAATGATTAATTAATCAGCTATTGGACATCTCCAATCTCATTAAAAAGATCAAATATTCTCCAATTCACTCCATTTTCACTCCCAAATAGAGTAAAAAATAAGTTTACTTCAAATATGAAGTAACCATATTCATTACTCTATTTTTTTCTTTTCACTCTATTTTCACTCTAAAATGAAGTGGATTAGGACATTTCCAATTGATCTCTAGAGATCTATTACTTCCCCTAAAAAATAGAAAAAGAAATAGTAATCAACTATTTTCTTTCTGATTCACCTTTATTTTTATCTTTAATATAGAGATTGTTAATTTTTTCTCTATATTTGAGATAGAAATAAAAAAAAAAAATTTATTCAAAATATCTCTCAATTAGGGAAAATAATATTTCTCTAGAACAGAAAGATACAGTAAAAATAGAGTAATGCTATTTTTTCTCTATTTTAGTGTAGAAAATAAAAATTTACATTAGAAATGATCTTAGATAAAAATGTTAACTCCGTTTTTAGTAAAAAATGGAGTAATGGATTGAGATGGTAAAACGTATTCACAGCCATGTATTAATTTTACAAAAGTATTCAAACCCGATTCTTTTTTCCATATATATACTATTTCTCATGTTAGAAAAAACTTTTGGGCGTCACATTGTGACCTATAAGGTTCCTCAAATTTATACATATTCCACATGCCATACAATGAGAGTATCACACATGCAATCTCTAAGAACACGAAAATGGTTTTCTTGCAATAGTGAGAAATAACCAAGCAACAAATTTTGAAACACATAAAGTGTTTTTGATTAGCCATATGGATTTACGGATCTTCTATTCATGTTTTTGGTCGATGGAGAACTTGTGTCCTCACTATGCATTAAGTCCACACTAATCATTCGGTCCTCACTATTCATTGGATGGTTTCTGTGCCAATTCCTACTCACTTCTTTAGCCTTTTTCGGTTTAGGTATACAATGAAATTTCAATAGTTAAGCATGGCTCCTTAATATAAAATATGTAGTGATAACAGCTCACTGTATAGCCTCCACGTCTGCTTGCTGAAGACAACTGTGTTGAGTACATAAGCTATCTGGCGGGAAAACGATGAAACACTCAAAACGACGACGTAAAGTTCTCCAAGACGAGGTGGGCCGAGCACAAAGACATAAGTCCTAGATGACGACTTCTCATACCTAAAGTCCATGACAAAATTAGGTTTTCGACGAGATCAAGCCCATACATGACCGCCAATTTAGAAAAAATCCTGACACATAAGAAAATCTTCCTTATCTTTTTATTTTAGACATAACCGACTTGGACTTGTATAAATAGACTTATACATCTCCCCAAAAAAGATCTACAACTTTTTGTACTAGCAGAAATAATAATACAAACTCTCAACTGCAATTTCGCCCATCTCTCTTTTTAGCCTAGGTCTTGTGATTCATGCTCATAGATTTCCCCGTCTCTTCAACGAACCCTTCTAAATTCAATTGTGCGAATTCCGACACCCACAAATATCATCCACAAATATCAACAATTGTAAACGTTACTATTAATAAAAATATATTTAAGAAAAAAGAAAACTGAAAGATAATATCTATGCTTTTCATATCCTTGAACATTACAAATTGCATAAATCTGAATGTTGTTGGCTCAGATTGGTACACTTTTTATAATCTTTATTCTATTTTTTAATTTGTACCGCTTTAGATTGTACCAATTACGAAAACTTTATCAAAAGCTTTACCAACACTATTACATTAATCTTTATTTATACAGTTTTATCTCAAATCTTTATCTATACAGCTTTGCACTATGCTATAAAGTTTACCGCTCCAGATTTTAAAAAAACTAGGTTACCAATCGGACCCCTTATGTTTTATAGATCCGTAGAGTGCTCTTAGATCTATGACATTGTTTTTCTTTTTTTGCTCATTTTTAAATTCCTTTTTTGTAATAAAAATTTCTTTCAGCTGTGTGGAGCAATAAAAGTGAGAATGAAACGAGAAACCAAACCTGTTAACTGAGACGACAACAACAGTTTACGCGTTCCGAGTTATCCTTTCTCTTCTTCGTTACTTGTTTATTGATTCCTTTCCCACACACACCACAAATTACTCACGCGCCACGCGTAAAGGAAACATAAACAATTTTACTGTACATTTGGTTGACTTTTTCCTATTCCGGATCTTACTGTCAGGTCTGCGAAATTTCTAACTGGGTCTGGGTGGGTGTAATTAATGGCTTCTAGATTTGTAATCGTATGTTTGCTAATTCATTTAAATTCCTAGTGTTTTATTTAAGGCAGTAATTGACTTTTTGTTTTAATTTAATCGTAGTAGCTTAGATTAGTTATGGAAAACCACAAGAAGTTCCAGAAAGAGCGAAGGTCACGTACGTTTGTTGTACTTCTGATTGTGTAGATTTAAATCCGAACTTTTGAATATAAATTTTTATCACTAAAGTCAACAATAAAAATGTTTTAATATTCCGTAGCATTAATGTAATTTTGAGATAAATTAGAATCTTTAAGAATTTGTTACTTCAGGCAATGCAAAACCCCCTCTTTTGCTAGCTCGTCATTTTTTCAACACGGTATGTTTGATGCATGGACTAATTTGATCCAAACAGAATAATAGACGGAAATGCTAGTTTGAACCAATAATAAATGCAGCCTCAATCATTAAAACTCATGGATATAAGATCCAAACATTATTTATCTTGATCTCACAACAACAACAAAATTATAAATTTTCGAAAAGAAAATTTATAAACTTTTGACCACCAAGAACATACTAAAAACTACGATACGTTACATCATTGAAATACATAGAATATGTAAAATGAGATATTGTTTTATGAAGCTTAGTGTCCTAACTCACAAGGGTCACTAGACCATATGCAATGGTCACACTAATGTGTCTAAAGGCAAGTGTTTTAAATATAAAAAAAGAATAAACTTAAGATCCAAGTGTCTAAATTGTACCTTAAGTATCTAATATTAAATCTTTTATGAGACTTAAGACCCAAGTGTCTAAAATCAAAACACAAATCTCATTAAATTTTAATTAAAAAAATTTTTAGACATTCATAGGAAGGGTCTCTATTGCACATGCCCTAAAGATCCATCACTTGGGGGTTTTCCATTTCTTTTTAGTTTTTTACATTCCATCGGTCGACGAATTATAAAGAAACCACGTGTGGTCATGATAATTAGAACGTGAACAAAATTATTTTGTCACTGATAAGTCAATAACAAGGAATTCGAGTCTAACACACAATAAAAGTATTATCTTCATAGGCTTATTATCCAATTGATTAATTCAACAGTGTTCTGGCTGAATTATGAATTCATAGATCACGTACTCACCACTTGCAAAGATATTTTTATTTTATTGATGACGACATATGCAATAATTTTGTGCTCAAGCGACAAGGGACAGGCATGCATGCATGTTGCAACTTACTCTTAAATGAGATCAATCTCATTCCTTCGCAGAAAATAGCAATTTTGATGCTAATTTTAATCTATAATACTATATAACATTCAACGTCGTAATAATTTACAAATTTGTGCTTGCACACCACACTCAAGTACTATATTAGTGCATACAATTATGGTAATATATTTGTAACGCAGTTTCGAATTTATGCGACCCAGTTACTATTTATATATTTTTCTACTTATATGTATATATCCACAATACCTTTCACAATCGAACAGAATATCGATAACGAATATTATAGTATTTAAGAAAATAGCAAGAGCAGTTTCGTTGTTTGGGGAAAGAGTGTAAAATGCCATCCATCCTCACCAATATAGCTCCACGCGATTCAGGTGGAAGCTCTCCTTCACGGGCCCACTCATAAAATTTGTGTCTCCAGGTGGACTGAATTTGGCGTGTGAACAATCTGGTAATCAATTTTGTAGACTATAGGTCATTTAATATCTTATTCCTCCCGCCTAGGAGAAACCCTAGAATCACATTTGGAACCCAGTTGCATAACCGACTGTTCATCATCCCTTTCTTCGATTCCTTGCTTTGTTTGTTCCTCATATCTTATTCTCTCCTTTTATCTTTCACCGTCGTTTTATCCGTCAACTGACTGCCGATCTCTTGTTTTCCTTGCAATTCCGGTCTATTATTCGTGTCTTTGTTCTTTTCTTACTATCCAGATCCAAGTTTCGGTGATTAGGTCATTCGATTCGATTTCTCTACCAAAATTTCTTTCAAATTCATTGTAGATTTATAGAGCCTTCTAATTTGCCTACTCGTGTATTTGCTGATGGAGAAGAGCCGGTTGGGGATCGCGTCAATTGTTATTTCAACTTGAACGTTATTAGGACGGTGCTTTGTGCTCTACATCCCGATGAGTTGGAGGCAATCCGACCTTATTTTGGTGGGTTATTGGAGTTAAATTCGAAACCAACTTTTTCGGGGAAGCTTGCACACTTCCTTCTCACACGGCAGCTAGAGGTTACAAGGAATCACGAGATTTGGGTCTTTTCTGTGGGAAGCCTATCAAATTTGGTCTTAGAGAGTTTGCGATTGTAACCAGACTCAATTGTAGTCTGATTCCAATAATTAACAGTGAAAGGGTGAAAAGTAAACCGGGGGTTTCTCCGTACTGGTTTACATTGTTCGGCAGTGATGAGAATGTAACCGGTGAGAAGCTTGTGTCAATTCTCAAGAGGCCGAAGAACCTATCATCGGAGTTGCGAATCAAGTACGCTTGCTTTCTGTTGGTTGACGGTCCTATATGTCGAAAGTCCTTTCACATGAAAATACCTAGGGACCACACTGAAATGATCTGTGACCTTGATTTCTTCCTCAATTTTCCCTTGGGTCGTCATTGTTTTGATATGACTATGCAGTGTATCAAAACAAGGACAATGATTTAGCTTTCGCAAGCCACTGTTGTTGTGCAAGGTTTTATGCATGCACTCCAACTTATTGTTCTCCAAGTTATACCCACTGCTTCTCTTAATGTTGGTGATGACACTGATCCCGAGCCTGGAGATGAAGATGGTCGCCGCGTTATCACATTGAAGCTTGATAAGCACTACTAAATTTATATTTAGTGATAATTGTCTAAATATATGCTTGGAGTAAGATATTTGTTTAAATAGGGGTTGCATATATATATATATATATATGTAGCTCCCTATATATCAGGATAACAGTTCATATATTTATGTACATTACATTTTTGTAGTCTCATAAAGTAAAGGGCCACTTGTTGATGTAGACCACTACATTGTTGCGTAGCTTTATGTCAGACTATTATTGTTATGTGGTGACACTATATTTTTCTTGTAGGTTAATTTTCTATATGTGATTGGAGGAGCCAGTGTTGAGGATGATCAGGTTGATTACAGTTGGGCTGACCAAGTGTATGATCCTAAAGTTGAGCATATGGAGAAGCTTCTCATGGAAGGTTGTAAATTTAGTCGGGAGATGTTTGAAGGTGGTCGAAGTGGATATGCAGCCACTGTTTCTTCTAAGAAAAGCTGACACTAAGAATGTAGCGGATGATTTCGATAGTGGTGAGTCTCATGGCCGGAAGAGAGCCCGCGACACTCGACAACGTCAGAGAGCATCAAGTTCTGATGAAAGATCTAAAAGTAAAGACTATGCTGGTGCTCTTGTCGTTGCCTCAATGGTTGAGTACAAAACAATGATAGTGAATTCTGTTAAGGAAGGATGTCAGCATGTTGAGTCTAGGCTGGAAGAAAAAATTGGATCAATGGTTCAAAAAATGGTTGAAGCTTATTTGAAATCCTAGGAAGCTGATACGGTGATTAAAGGTATTGTGAATAACGTGGGAACTTCCGATGATTCACCCAAAGAAATCCGCATAAGGTAGATAAAGAAATTGATTTGGAGAGTGCACAGGGGGACCCGAAGGCTCCAGAAGAAGATTGTGTCATTACACCTATGTGACGGTAGAGGTGGACCATGATGAACCACCTGTGGCGGAGGAGACCAATATGATGGAGACAATCAGGAGAAGTTTGAGGGAGAAGTTGTTAGGAACCTTAACCCTCTATTTATTTTTATAATTTTACAAATGTTTTATTTTATTTACTAATTTGAAATTTATGTTAGGCTTCTGTTGGTATGGAGGCAGAACCCGCGGTCCCCACTTTGGCTTCAACTAATGCAAAGTTTCATATGCTTATTGAGAAGTTGACTTGTCTGAGTAAGCTAATTTATGTTGTACCAAACTATATTTCCATGTTTGGGAGCATGTGCTAATGTACTTTTCAATACCATGACGTCATGTGTTTCATCATATGTTGATTATTTTAACATCCACATATCCTAGTAGTGGTCTGTATATTTAGATGTCTTACTATGGTATTTTATATTGTGTTATATGTCCTTTCATTATAGATGCGATCTATTTGTGCAGGGATCTTGTTTTTGGAGATGGTATTATCCTTAAAGGTGGTGATGTCTTGAACATCGCTGGTTCAATTGATTATGCTCGTCCTGATGTAAGTTACGTAATTTACTATTTATTCTTCTTTCTTTTGTTCTTGATATTGTTGTTTTCCATGTAGGTTATGAACTCTTGTGTTGTAGTGATGAGGGATGTTATCCTTAATAATCCTCACTGTGACCCCACTATCAAAGCAGAGATTCTTTCATGGTGTCTCTTGCCAAGCAGTTTGGTAAGTTTAAGAAGGTCACACAAAAAAAGGCTTTTGAGTTTGACCACACAACAATCGACGTTGTGCAGGGCGGATGGACATTGAGAACATAGATTTTCCATTTAACATTGATCGGAGCAGGTGGGTGGGGGTCTGTATTGGATTAGCTAACCGAATGTTGAGTGTCTTTGATCCTTCTATTGTCGATATGGGAACGTTACGCTTGAAAGCGGAGCTTTAGTTTGTCTGCGAGATGTTCCCATATGTGGTGAGGAAAGCTGGGGTTAATGATGCGATGAAGAACTACTCTCTAGCGTTGTTGGCCTTTAAATGAGATACATTGGTTGCTCAAGCTGCTTGTAGATCAGAGACTGGTATGCTATCTCTTATGTTGATTGAGAGACACGTGCATGCATTAACTGAGCAGATGCAGTATGTGATTCATCTCACCATTCGCGAGCGGGCCGAGCAGCTGGTTATAGACATGTATGAGCATTGTTGCAGCGATCTTGATCTGTGAGAACCTAAATGGATAACTCTTCATCCATTTTACTATCCTCTCTAAATTTCAGCCTTTCCATTTTGATTAAGACTTGACACTGTCTTTTGGCTAGAATCATCATTTACATCCTTTTGCCTTTGTTCCTATTTTTTGTGAATGATTTTCCTTGACTTTTATTTAAGCTTTTCGTATTTGGTTTGAATTGGAACTATATTCCTAGTTATGTAAAATTCTCGCAATCCCCATTTAACGATTAAATCTACATTTCCCAACTTTTTTAGTGTGAAGCTATAATATTTACCATACCCTTCCAATGGAAATAATAGCACTCCCTATGAGACAATAGACATGTACGTGTAGTAAAGAATCACTACTTCCAGAAGAGTTGTACATGGAAGGATTTCCCATTTTTGGTTACAATGTATGAATTTAGATAGAAGTGTTTACTATGTGTCGATTTGTGGACATAAAGTGATGTAAATAGCAATTGGTTGTAGTTGTAAATAGCAATTGAAAGAAGGTATGAGGATGTAAAATCCTTTGTAGGTGTCCAATTTTTTTCATACGTACAAATGATGGCAAAAGGTAACTAGTTGGTGAGCAAGTTTGGCCTAAGCTTTAGTTGATTCGTAGCAGAGTTCACGGATTGTAATTACGCGCTATCATATTTATTGGATAGTTATAAATATGATTAGACATGTACTGGATTGTTGTGGTCAGTAAATTAAACATAATACTATTTCACATTAATTAAAATGTTAGCCCGTAGGCCTATTACACATCGCCCTCTAGACGTTTCAAAACATACGTGCCCTTAGGTATTTCACAACATCCATTGTTGGGATTCTCTCTTACAATAACTTAAAGCAGTGCATTATTGTATCTTACATGTGGGAATGGTTGGTTCTCTTGTTAAGATCCAAACTAAAATCCTCACTCTTTTACCATTATCCGCATCGTGGTCTTCGATTATCGTAATAGTCGTGGCCGGAGCCCTTCATATCTGTTTGCTGCTGTTTACAAGGAAAATTTGCAGTTACTACCTCTGATACTTGACCGCCACTAGTACACGCAATAATGGGTAGTGTTTCAGTTGTCCATTCAAATAATTAAACTGCTATATTTTAACATAAGGCTATATGTATATATGTAGCATATGAATAAATGTAGTTGACAGTACCTTACATTGTTGACATCGCATTGAGTTGGTGGGCATTTTATAGGACACCCTGTTATGCCCTGCTCCATGGCAGCGTGAAAACTTTCTCATCACCATCTTCCATGGGATTGTAAAATAGCAATCCAAAATAATACATAACAGGGTACACTATCTGATACAGTGTTACATTCGAAGTTTTCCTACATATGTTTTATTGTTTTGGACGCATTTTCCTACAATTATACCTTAAACTCTCCTAATGAAAGGTATCTAGTTCGCTTTGGCCTACCTGGTGGCCTCGTTGTCATTGGTGGTAATGTTATCATCTCAAAAATTGCGGGTGGGACATCGTAGGTTATGTTGCAATCGGGGACATGCATGATGCCTTCTTTGTAAGCTAATTTTCAGAAGAAGTTGTTGTACTCAGCTGCAACTAGCCTCTCCACTTTTATGTCAGCCTTGATGGCGGCTCCAAAAATAATATTTTTCAGGTGCCTTCTTGTCGATTCTCTCTGCACCACATTTTATTATTGTTGTTTTGTTAAATATATTATTGATTCTTGCCACACACCAAATTCTCTCTTAAACTTATCCATATATAACAAGGGAGAGGTTCCTAAATATTTTGATCGGTTGCATTTATTTCGACGGCTTAATAAATTATATGTGTATAGTTTTGGCTAGGCTTTCCTTTTCATCGACTGCCTTATCTTATCTTTATACGAAAGGTCTCGTTTCTTCTTCACCTTCCTCATCATATCATATTTCTTTTAATCCACATTTCTCTAATAGATACATAAATGTTTATCCAAAATAAGGATATTAAAAAAAAAAATTGCTAAGTATGAACACCCATCCAAGCAGTAGTGGTCTGATGATACCAAAAATGAGACCTTTGCTCCTCAACATGAGTAAACAATGCAAAATGATATCATTGCCTCAATTCGCTCCTTTCTCGGATCTTCTTTCTACCAAAATCTATTTTTTTTACTCAAAATCTCTTTTACTCATGTCTAGCTACCAAAAATGATTTTACGTTTTAGATTTATTGGAAAATCTGGTGAACAATATATCGATGGGTACACTCATCCATTGAGGCTTTTACGAGATCGTACAATGCAGCATTTGATCCATTTTTGAGATAAGAAATAACACAAATATAATCCCAAAATGAAACTATCAATAAAAAGAAAAAGAAAAAAACCTATCTAATCTTTTTATATACGTGGCAGAAACAAATTTGAGTCTCATCCGAATTGTATTTTCTCTGATATTGCAAAGTGGTGATGGACGAACGAGAGATTAGGATGACATGTAAGCAAGAAAACGTAGGGTCCACAAGGAATGTGGCACGACATGATGACACGTCAACCTTGTCGGTTTGGACCAATGAACATCTACTAGATAATGTGCATGTTATAGGACAAAATCACATCGACGTTACAATGAAAATGGGTGGCTAAAAGGGTTAAAGATAGGAGCTACACAAATATGATAGGTTCTATCTTCTTTTTCTGTTCTAGATTTATTATCTTATTCCACGAGCAAAATAATTATCGATGAGACTGCCACATTTTCAATTTAACTCCATTCCCATCAATATCGATCTTTTATCCTTATATGCGGTCCCTTGGGACACATCTAATTTAAAATGAACAAAATATATAATATTGGTACACTACGAAAACGAGAATGTATTGTGCTTGATGAATTTCTCAAGTATCTTTATTTATAAGCAATCCTAGTCTTAGAAGGATCAATATTTGAGTCGAGAAATATGATATAATTCGATTTTTTTCATTCTGATCCATTCATTTACACTTTGTTAGCTTCATATTCTGTGCCATCTAATAGGTTTATTTTGTACAAAGTCATAATATCCAAACACATTTTAGTATTAAACTATTAGTTAGTAAAGGAAAGAAAGAAAAATTGGAAGAAAAATTGGTGATATTCTTTTTAACATTATTATTATTTTATATCAATTTGGTCGGTCTAATGTAATCTTTTACAATAGTAACAGGTTTTCGTTAGTCGTTTTATGGGCCCGATTGTTAAAAATGGGTCTCCTCACAAAGAAAAGTCACAAATGACAATCGAATCTAACTGTCACATTAATTTACAGACTAACTACTACTATATACTAGTTTTGCTTTCCTTCATCTTTGGATAAGGATGTTGCCGAGCTGGATTACATCGAATTACAAACGTCACATTTCCAAACTTTTTATCATTATCTTTTAAAATATGTAACAGTTAAGTAGCTTTGGCTCAACTTGCCGAAATAAAGATTTATGATTCAATACATGTACTACAAAAGATAATACATATCTTTGATTTTTGATTTTTGATTTTTGATTTTTGTTTAAATGTATATTTGTTAGTACACTTAACAGAGTTGCTTCAAGAAACAACCCTCTAGGACAAGTATCATCGTTGAGACGTGCGACAAAAATGGGCAATCCGTAGGAGTAACTCATTTCATATACTAAGGAAACATTGATCCTTAAGTTTTTCCATGATCCGATAGAGTAACGACCTTTTCTACACCTCTTGTAACACTTGCCCGTCTACAAATTAACCAAGAAGGAGAATATAGTTATAATTTGTCTAGCTTTACCGCGGAACATCCACATTTCAGTTTACGATAGAATTTTTAACGGAGGAGATAAATGCAACTCACTGAGTATAAAGTTTGGCAGGTTGGATTCTGATGGTTTAGGTTTGACTTCTTCAATTACTATCTCAATCGAAGAATCGCTCGAGAATCCTAGCTTCTCCATTATTTTCTCTAATCTTTTCTCGTTTGTTAGATACAGATAACCAATCTGGAAAATTGAAACAGAGAACGCGGGTTTAGTATCACGCAAATCAAGAAGATTTATCTTAATCAAGCATAGTTAAGAGGTACAAAGAAGAAATATCGGGGCATTTACTAGCGTCTCCAATGACGATGCCTTGTTGTAAACAGCAGTACCCGCACGCCTTCTTGAACGTGTTCTAACCGGACCTATATTCTTCCCCCACCTGAGTACATCCCTGGAACAAATACAAATCCATCAGATGGATAAGATCCCATGAGAAGTGAAATCATGTATCTTGAAATAACGGACCTCTCTTGCTTCGTTAAGAAATCATCATCAACGAGTTTCTTCAGCAAGGCATACTGAAAATGATTTTGAGAAAAATTAGCAGTTTATATATTATGCTCAAACACCAAAATATGAAAAGACACCAATCCAATGATATGTTTTAAATTTATGAGATGACAGACGAATAAAAACCTAAGATGGTTGTGCTGATACCAATACATAGAAGTAATGAATTATCGTATTAAGGGTGTAATGAGGTGAAAGCTATACAACTACTTAGCAAAATCATGAAGCACAAACATTCTGCTTCTTCGAGAACAGAGATAACACCATAGCATTTCCAAATACTGATTTGATAAAAAAGATGAGAGGTCAAAAGATAATAGTACCTGTGCTTCACAGCGCACCACAGCTCTAACACGATCGTTATAGTCTTCGATACTAAGTGGAGGGAAAAGAAAATGTCTACGAGCATATAGCTGCAAAACCAAGAGAACCTACTAAGATTGAGCACAATAAGCTAACACTAGACTCTGATTCGCGGCAGTGATCACAATAAAGTAATGAAACTTGCCACTTCTGATTAAAGGAAAAAGCTACTAAGATTGATCCAGCAACAAAAACTTGCATAAAGGTCAGAGTGAAATGGAAAAACAAACCTCATAAATGGAATCGCCTATAAAAGCTAAAGAGGCAGCATTAAAGACTGATCTTGGTTTCTCCAACTTTGGTGGACTTGGAGACCATCTCTCATATCCCATATAACTATCATCAAACTCATCTTCACTTTTTTCTACATACAGAAACACACACATTTTAGTAAACCCATCTCTAATAGAACCAGGAATTGGGAATTTGAGAAATTCTTCTCCAAATCCATTATTATATAAAAAGAAAAAAGAGAAGCTTTTGATTAGGGATTGTATAACTAATCATCGCAATTACATCATTTTCCGAGCTTAAAGTGTTAACCTTTACTTGCTACAGGTCGTTTGAGCAAATCGGCGACGGAGATGCTGATTGCCGGAGACGGTGGAGTTAACGGCGGCGGTAAGAAAGAGTTATCATTAGGGTTTTTCTTCACTTTCCGAGGCGCATTAGGATTGTACGGAAGTCTAGGTTGTGTATCCAACGCAGCTCTCACGGTGAAGCTCGCCGATAAAATCACCATTTTTTTTTTTTTTTTTTGAAGCTTTACTTTTCTTTTTTTTCTCTCTTTAGTTTCGAAACGATAAAACGGTGACATTTCCTTTAGACACGTGGCTTATTGCTATTGGTCTGTCGACATTAAGATTTAACAGGTTCCGTTAACTTTTCGCCGGCGTTGTATCACCTCAGTTGGGCCTATAGTGGGCTTTTATTAATAGGTTTTTCTTAGTTGGGCTTTCTTTATTTTTCATGTGCCTTGGACATGAGATCTTTTAGCTAGTTTTGTAGATTATATGGTCGGGTAGCGCCAGAGGGTGATAAGAAGCGAATCCTAGATGTTTTTTAGGGATCGTATAAAGATTTTATGAAGAAAAAATCTTCCTTTGTCGGTTTTGCGTCTCTTCGATATTGTCGTCTACGTTTTGTCTTTCTCACTATATCACTTATTACACCTATACCTCTCACTCCTTAGTGAGTAAGGGTCGTCGCTTACTTGGATCAGTATTTTCGGCTGTCTTTCGACTAACATGTCCTTTTCTGCTGACTACATGATTTAAATTCTTCATGTGAGAGACTTAGAATCTCCGATGTATTACACTAAAATGGTGTTGGGTTTTACAGTAAAACTTTTACTCCAATGTATTACACAATTTTCTACACAAAAAAAAAGTTCTAAATTTATTCTTTTACAAATTAACCTATCTACTTTTTTTAGTTTGATTAATTATAAAATCATTTAAATTTAATATTAAATATGAAAAGAAAAATATAATACATTATATAAATTAAAGGTATGTATAATAGATTTTGGTTAAATCATCATAAACATATTATATTTGGGTTTAATTGTCATCATTTATATATGTTTCTTACTAAATTGAAATTATTTACAATTTGAAGGACCAATTTATAAATAAAAAAGTTCTACACCAAATTTGGTGTAAAATTTGGTGTTACACTATTTTGGTGTAGGATTTGGTGTTGGGTTGGAAAAGATTTTACACCAAAATGAGATTTGGTGTAGGATTTGGTGTAGGGTCGGAGATGACTTGCTTTTTGGTCCATGAATCGCTTATTTTAGTGTATTGTATTATATATATACTACTTGTCGACATCACCCAAGGACCCTGCAGGTCTTTTACCTGTTCTTTTTCACAGAATTAAAGTTAAAAACTTTATATCTAATTTGAAATGACAATGTTTTCAACCAGAGAGACTCACTTTTATGACATTTCCATGGTAATGTAATTGTCTACTTTTTGGCTTATGTTTTCTTTGTCTTGCAGTAGTTGCAAAGCAGGTTTGGAGCACATGAGCCAGTAGTACAATTAATAGAAGCAACATCGAGCAAGAGCACTTCAAATGGATGTTGGAGGAGAAAATTTACGTAAAACCAAAAAAAAAAAAAAAAAAACGTAAAACCAAGAAGATAAGAAAGTGGATCGATGAAGAGAAAATGATAATGATACATTTTAACCTAGCCAAAATCATGCACTTTATTCTGTGGTGAAGATAAATTAATATATAGCTTTTGACTGATTTGAGTTTGATTTTGAAACAAAACTATTGTTGATTTGATTTCTTTTTGGTTATTCAATTGTACATTCAAATGTATTGTTTTTCTTGAAATTATACATTCTCCATTGATAACAAAAAAAAATAAAAATGGATGGCATAAATTCATTGATCAATGTTAGTGGTTTTGCATCAATTTCATAAAGAGGACAAAGGATCGTGTTCTTTGCTATCCAAAACCCTAGAGATTGTAATCTATTATATTGGGGCAACAATATTCTTCGGATTTTAACGTCAAGTGGTTCTTCACATGGAGATATGGTCCAAGTGAAAACAACCCCACAATTCTGCAAGATTATTAATATCATGCATTAATATATGCATATTATCTTGCTCTCGTTAATTTGAATTTTTTTTTATTATTGTTTATTTCTGTCAATTCTCAATCTTTGAGACTTTTGTGGGCAAGCATATGTAACACTATACAGATTTATATTTTGTTTTATTTTTTACATAAAAGTTAAAAAAAAAATAATAGATAAAAAAAAAACTTTTAAATACTTAATTCAAAAAACCCTCTCGGATTTCCAAAGATGCACGACCTTAACTTAAAGGAACTCATGCAATAATTAATTAGATATGATCAAAGCACTAATTTGTATAGTATCTATCATCTTTTCTTTATCAAAATGCATATACAATTAAAGTGACGATCATATGGTAATAAGATAGTTCCCGTGTTAGGTATTGCTTCAATGAAAAGCTTATAAATGGCGCTTATAGATATGATAAAAGAATCATAGGTTTCCCAAAAGAATTAATATTTTTGAGTAAAACTATTATAAAGTGAATAAAAGGGAATGGCAAATTTTATTGCTTGGCATTAGTCAAAAGGTTATATACTAAATTATAATATAAAGATTAGCTTTTTTAAGGTATAATCAACGTTAATCAAGTATTCAAGCGGCTAAAGAATCTCACTTCCTTAGATTATAATATTTAATACCAATCATAGTCATACATACACAACTCTTTTATGTATATTTGTACATAGGTTGTAACCTGTAAACGTTTATATGAAAGTGGGAAGGTGTGCATATGGTCTAATCATGAGGAGATTGAATTGGCCATAAATAAATGTAGCATACTTTTCTTGTAGAAATTCGCTATGTACGTAATGTATTCCAATTTTCCAAGATTACCAAATACCAACATATATAAAAGTGCTTGAAGGATTTTCCATGTAGATCAAAGCTATGATATAAATGTCACTAATTGGAAATCTCCATTGTTAGCTTTTCATTTGACTACAATAAACGTAATGGTAAAAGTATCCCCATTTTTCAAATCATATTACTATGAGTTTCGGTTTATGATTTACTCCGGCTATGAAACTCTGATTTTTAAGAGGTTTTTCCCATCCAGCCTCGTAATTACATAGACTAAACTTTTGTTCATCTCCAAATATAATGAAATAAAATATAAGATAACCTTATTTTGATCTCGTACGAACCATCAACCATAGAAAAAGCAAACCATGTCTTTTCAATGCCTCAAATATTATCAAAGTCTCAAGAAACCGTTCTAACCCGAGCACTTTAAGCCCTTTACAACGTCTAACCTACCAAATATTCTACATCTAAATAGATCGTACTTTAAAAGGTTTATTCGACATCTTCTAAATAGTACAATATAAGTCAACTAATTTTCACAAAACTATAGCCACGTATTGGCATGTGAACACACATATATGTATACAGTCCTATATATTCATGTCTTCTCATGAATATCTTTACACATACATGATATATATGGGCATGCATGTATGATGTATCCAATATAATATTAATCATAACAAAAAATGTGTAAATATATGTGAAATAAGAAAGGCGCCTAATGGAGTTTCGCACGAAGGCGCAGCCAAAAACCCCACAAGCCAAAAGACAATTAGCACACTTTTCTTCGAAATATTCAATATGTATCCTATATGGCTATATATATTCACTACACATAAATTCCATAAACAAACTTACTCTCCAAATAATTAAACTTTTTGAACAAATAATTGATATTTGTTTGGCTCAAATAATTGATATACAAGTGCAAGCTTCATCAAAACAACTTTTTCCTCTCTTTTTATATATGCCTACAGAGGGTGTTTTTTTTTCTTTGTTACTTATAAGTCCATATTATTTTTCCTGTCTAGTAAAAGTCTAGTGATATATTATGGTTTTTACCCAGTTTAGACCATGATATAAGTCCTATATATAGAGTCTTTGTGGTGTTTTGTGTTTGTTTTAGAGTCTTTACAGGTACTAGGCATTTGAGGCTTAATTGATGTTTACTGGAAGTTTTGGAGCAATGCGGAGTGAAGTGGCGAAGATCGAAGTGAAGAAACAGATTTTCAAGAGGGTGTCGATCGACACCACTCTGAGTGTCGATCGACACCATGCGAGATCAAGCCAAAAGCCCAATTTCGAAGATGTCCGTTTGAAGCCCGAAAGTTCCAGATGTTTACAATTATGTTTATGACGGTTTAGGAACTTTATAAATACGTTTTCGCAGCCATTATTTAGGCTTACACTTTATTTTACTTAGTTTAATAGATATCTTTCAATTAATAAATATGGTTTCTTCTTTGATTATGTCTGAGTAGTTTCCCTGTTAGGTTTAGGGATTATTCAAAGGTGTTTGATGATTTGATAGATCTGATTTAATTGCATAGGATAATATCTTTAGATGTTCTTCATCTTGACTTGTGTTTATTGCTGATTTTAGATTCATGACCTGAAATCTGATCTTAGGATAATTAATAGAAACGACAGTTTTGTTGATTACCTGATCTAGTCTTTGATGAGCAAAATTCATTTTTGCAAAGAAATTTGGTTTAGGATTTTGTGAACAATTGAACTTGAACTTTAATGCTTGTTTAGATTATTAGGATTCGCAAAGAAATTTGGTTTTCTAGGATTTAAACATAGATAATCTCTGAAGCGAAAGTTGATTGATTTTATATTCGTGTTCATGTTTAAGAACTGCGCTTTATATCCTACCTTTATTTATTGATCTGCAATTCTGATTCACCTGAGATTTCCCTATGCCTGACTTTCTTTTAATTGATTTTTACAACCGTTCATCGCCTTCTTTAATTACTTGTCTTTTAATTCATTATATTCTGCTTAGCTTAATTCGAGCATTTAAATCTATTGTGTTTCTCTGATTCCCTGTGGATTCGATAACCCTAAGTACTACAGTGATCTCTTAATTTGAGAGAGTAGCTTAAGTTGCTAGTTTCTTTTGTCTCTTTTTTGTTTTGCGTTTCTGGTACATGCCTGATACTAGAAGCAACCAAGACAAGGAGATAGTTAACTACAATCTCGAGTAGTTAGCACATTTGGAACGTCAAAACAGAAGAGCAGTCAGAGAAGAAAGGATGGCTGCTATTCCACCTCTTATATTGACTCCGGGAGAAGATGGAGTTCTGCATGATCCGGCAGGACTGAAGTATAATGCACAAGGACAGAGGATCAATGACGATGGAACGGTGATCGTCGAAGAGGAACAAGCAAATCTGGAGGATGGTGTCACTCGACACCAAGATCTTGTCGAGCGACACGACGAGAATATGGGTGTCTTTTGACATCAACCAGCCGGTGTCGATCGACACCAGCTCCAGAATTGCCAAAACGTGTTAAGGAACGATGCAAACGCTGCACGAGGAAGAACACTTGCAGACTACAACTGTCCTGATCAGTTTTATGCGAATCGAGCTGCGATTTGTCCTCCTGCTTTCCAAAGGAACAACTTCGAGTTGAAGCCTGCTTTCTTCAGCCTAGTCGCTCAGCATCCGTACCATGGACTTCTACATGAGCATCCGATGGACCACATCGAGAACTTTGAGGATTTAGCCTCCATCATCAAAGCTCATGGAGTGTCCAGCGACTACCTCTTCTGCAAGCTATTCCCATACTTTCTTAATGGGGATGCTTCGTACTGGCTGAAGCAGCTTGAGCCGGGATCTCTAACTACTTGGGAGGACACCAAGAACGCATTCCTGAATAACTTCTTCGATGATGCGAGGTCCGAGGAGTTGAGGACAAACATCACTTCATTCAAGCAAGGGCCAACAGAAGCATTCAGGGCTGCGTGGACGCGATTGAAGTCCTATCAGAGAGATTGTCCTCACCATGGTTTCACTGATGTTCAGCTTCTAGGCATCTTCTACAGAGGAGTGGACTGGAGGTATCAGATGACATTAGATGCTGCAAGCAATGGTAATTTCAATACCAACTACCCAGAGAATGCAGTCACTCTTATCGAGAACTTGGTTTCTAACAACAGCACTAAAAATGCTAATTTTGAGAGGAAGCAGATGAGTGACAACAAGGATGGTGGCAAATACTTGGCTGAAGTGAACGCGAAGCTCGACTCTATACGAAGTATCCTAGTGGGAAAAAAGTCGGTCCAGTTTGCTCAGGAAGTTGAGACTGCAGAGGAAGATGTCAACTAAATCAACCAGGCCGGATTTTAGAGAAACAATCAACAAGGCTATGGTTTGTCCTATCAAAAGCCATATCAGAGCAGCGACAACATGACCTATGGTTTCTCTTCTTATCAGAAAGCTCCTGAGCAAGACAATGAGGTGAAGACTATGCTAGAGTAGATCCTAGAAGGCCAACAAAAGATGACCGTGACCTTTAATAGGAAGATGGATACTATGTATCAGGACCAAGATGGAAATATTTCATCGCTAAGCACTCACGTGAAGAAGTTGGATGTCCAAGTCGCTCAAACGGCTAGTTCGATCAAATGACAAGAGGGTTTCCTTCCTGCGAAGACTGATGCAAACCCAAGGAGCGCTTGCAATGCCGTTCAAACTGAAATAGAGGATTATTTCGCGGAGTTTGATGAAATTTTTGGGACTGCAGAGCAAGTGTCGATCGACACTGAGCCCGAGCATCGATCGATACTACTCGAAAAATATCTGGAATCGCGATACAAAAGCTTAGTGTTGATCGACACCCACATGGAAGTGTCGATTGACGCCCCGTCTAGACTAAGCCAGATTTAGCGACGATCGCGATTGCTTCGAAGGAAAAGGTTTACAATCCCAAGCTTCAATTCCCTAGAGAAAGATGGTCCAAGCAGGAGATTGAAGAGGAGATTTGCAAGAAGATTATTGACAAGGTGATGGTTGAGATGCCTCTTGTTGATGCAGTTAAATTTTCTCCTGCGCTTAGAAGATACGTCAAGCGACTTGCAGCGAATGGAGTTAGTCCTGAGGAAGGCACATTGCTGACTAGAGAAATTAGAGCGATTCTTTTGAACACAACTCCAGTGCCGAAAAAGAAGAAGAAGGGCGTAGTGGTTTTTGAATAAGTGAGCGCTATGATTCAGAGCAAGATTCCTGTCAAGCTACTAGATCCAGGAAACTTTGAGCTTCATTGTTCAATCTCGACCGGGTAGTTTCCTCATTCTCTTTGTGATTTGGGGTCTGGTATTAATTTGATGCCATTGTCAGTTTCTGTTGGACTTAGGATGACAGACTTCAAAGCAACAAGGATGTCTTTTCTCTTAGACGATTGATCCAGGAGATTCCCAAAAGGAATTCTAGAGGATGTGCCTATCAAGATTCAGAACTGCTTAATCCCTGCAGATTTTGTGGTTTTGGAATACCACGATGAACCTAAAGATCCTTTAATCCTAGGAAGATCATTCTTAGCTACTGCTGGTGCTCAGATAGATGTGAGGAAAGGAAAGGTCAAGCTTGATCTGGGCGATATTGTCATGGACTTTGACATGGAGAAAAATCATCTGGAAACGCGACACAAAAGCTTAGTGTCGATCGACACCCACATGGAAGTGTCGATTGACACCCCGTCTAGACTAAGCCAGATTTTGCGACGATAGCGATTGCTTCGGAGGAAAAGGTTTACAATCCCAAGCTTCCATTCCCTAGAGATAGGCGGTCCAAGCAGGAGATTCAAGAGGAGATTTGCAAGAAGATTATTGACAAGGTGATGGTTGAGATGCCTCTTCTTGATGCAGTTAAACTTTCTCATGCGCTTAGAAGATACGTCAAGCGACTTGTAGCGAATGGAGTTAGTCCTGAGGAAGGCGCATTGCTGACTAGAGAAATTAGAGCGATTCTTTTGAACACAACTCCTGTGCCGAAAAAGAAGAAGAAGGGCGTAGTGGTTTTTGAAGAAGTGATTGATATGATTCAAAGCAGGATTCCTGTCAAGCTACCAGATCCAGGAAACTTTGTGCTTCATAGTTCAATCTCGACAGGGTAGTTTCCTCATTTTCTTTGTGATTTGGGGTCTGGTATTAATTTGATGCCATTGTCAGTTTCTGTTGGACTTAGGATGACCGACTTCAAAGCAACAAGGATATCTCTTCTCTTAGCCGATCGATCCAGGAGATTCCCAAAAGGAATTCTGGAGGATGTGCCTATCAAGATTCAGAACTGCTTAATCCCTGCAGATTTTGTGGTTTTGGAATACGACGATAAACCTAAAGATCCTTTAATCCTAGGAAGATCATTCTTAGCTACTGCTGGTGCTCAGATATATGTGAGGAAAGGAAAGGTCAAGCTTGATCTGGGCGATATTGTCATGGACTTTGACATGGTGAACACTAAAATCAACCATCGATGGTCAGACATTCTCTGTGGAGATTTTAGAAGATGAAGACTCAATCAAGGAGTCGGATTCTAGTCCTTCATCTGTTGTTGAACAGATCATTCCACTTCTCCCAGCCCACAATCCTCCCAAAGAGCAAAGGTACGAACTTCCTGAACCTAAAATTCCTGATTTCGTCAATTTAGATTTGAAATGTGAAAAAGTTGTTACACGCTTATGCAAGCATCGAGTTCCTCGTAGAAGTCTTGGTTTTTCTTCTGATGAATCAGCAGGAATTCCTAAGGACCATACAAGGACTTCAAAGCCTTTCGCTAAAATGCGAATAATCATTCCTCAACAGTACAAGGAGAAAGGAGACGCAGTCGTTCAAACGATGGTGCAGAAGACGCAGAAGCTCTTTCCCGGAATCATTCCATGGAAGAGTGCAGATCCTCCAGATATCTGAAGTTCCTCAAATAGTCAAGCTAACGGACTAAAAACAAGCGATGAGTGGGAGGCAACCCACTAGTAAGTATCCTATTGTCGTTTTAATTACATTTTATTACTAACTTTTAGTTTTAGTTAAGTGTTTCAGCTTCTTTGAAAGAAAAAAAAATGCGGATCGATCGGACCAAACTCATGGGTGTCGATTGACACCCTTGCTAGTGTCGATCGACACCACCCCATCAGGTAAGAAAATCATTTGTTTTTCAATTTAATTCATTTTCTATCTATTTTATTCACCTTCTTCGGGCTTAATAACACTGGGGACAGTGTCGTTTAAGTCTGGGGGAGGTAGTTGCCAACTATGTTTTCTATTTTTAGTTTTTATGAGTCATTTTTTCAAATTTTGGGTCGAAACTCCCCTTCTACTTGCTTTGAACAGCACTCAAGGACCATTATAGTGCAAGTTTGATGGTTTTATTAAGGTAGGTAACTGCAAGTGGAACGGTTTAATGGAGCGAGTTTAGACTTCTGGAGAATGCCAGAAAGACGTTGCAGACCCCGCCCCTAATGAATCTCTAATTTCTTATCTTGGGCGTTGGAAATCGCAAGACTTGAAACTCTTGAAACTTCCAAACACAAGACCCAAACTAATGAATCTCTAATTTCTTATCTTAGCTTCCAAACACAAGAAAGCGAGGACGGACCGCTCTTGAAACTTTTTCCCAAATGATGAATTCAACTGTCCTTGATCAAAAATCAAAAGCCTCATGACCCTATCTCCACAAGAACAACAGTAATGAGCACTGATCTAGTGAAGTCATAGAGATGCCAAGGATCTAATAAAAAAATTCGACAGAAAAGTGTAGTTCAAGCAGAAAAGTGCAAGTCTGAAAATCAGAAAAATCCTGAATCAAAAAGTTCAGAAATGGGCAATGCAGTTTCGGAGGGAAGAGAGAGGGTGAAACGCAGGAACGTGTTAAAGGAAGTGAAAGAATCTAGAAGGTCCAGCTATCGATATTCCCTCGATGAGACCGCACCTAAATAACTAAAGGGGTTTGCGACTGAACGTCTGAGTTTCTCTAAGGAGTTTTGATTCAACCTGAAGAACTGCTATGCTTCTAGGGACACATCGAAGTATTACCGGATTAGCTTTGCAAGGTATGTGGTTTCTAAAGGAGTGATCACATCTGTTTTGCTTAGGGACAAGCAAAAAGCTAAGTCTGAGGAAGTTGATATATCATGGTTTGTACCCAATTTAGACCATGATATAAGTCCTATATATAGAGTCTTTGTGGTGTTTTGTGTTTGTTTTAGAGTCTTTACAGGTACTAGGAATAATTGATGTTTACTGGAAGTTTTAGAGCAATGCAGAGTGAAGTGGCGAAGATCGAAGCTAAGAAACAGATTTTCAAGAGGGTGTCGATCGACACCACTCTGAGTGTCGATCGACACCACTCTGAGTGTCGATCGACACCATGCGAGATCAAGCCAAAAGCCCAATTTCGAAGATGTCTGTTGGAAGCCCGAAAGTTCCAGATGTTTACAATTATGTTTATGACGGTTTAGGAACTTTATAAATACGTTTTCGCAGCCATTATTTAGGCTTACACTTTATTTTACTTAGTTTAATAGATATCTTTCAATTAATAAATATGGTTTCTTCTTTGATTATGTCTGAGTAGTTTCCCTGTTAGGTTTAGGGATTATTCAAAGGTGTTTGGTGATTTGATAGATCTGATTTAATTGCATAGGATAATATCTTTAGATGTTCTTCATCTTGACTTGTGTTTATTTCTGATTTTAGATTCATGACCTGAAATCTGATCTTAGGATAATTAATAGAAACGACAGTTTTGTTGATTACCGGATGTAGTCTTTGGTGAACAAAATTCCCTTTTGCAAAGAAATTTGGTTTAGGGTTTTGTGAACCATTGAACTTGAACTTTAATGCTTGTTTAGATTATTAGGATTCGCAAAGAAATTTGGTTTTCTAGGATTTAAACATAGATAATCTCTGCAGCGAAAGTTGATTGATTTTATATTCGTGTTCATGTTTAAGAACTGCGCTTTATATCCTATCTTTTATTTATTGATCTGCAATTCTGATTCACCTGAGATTTCTCTGTGCCTAGCTTTCTTTTAATTTATTTTTACAACCGTTCATCGCCTGCTTTAATTACTTGTCTTTTAATTCATCATATTCTACTAAGCTTAATTCGAGCATTTAAATCTATTGTGTTTTTCTGATTCCCTGTGGATTCGATAACCTTAAGTACTACAGTGATCTCTTAATTTGAGAGAGTAGCTTAATGATAATTTGAGCATATCATCTAGCTTATTTAAAACGAAGGCCATAATCTTGAAAACAAACTATCACATATATAAGACACAAATAATAAGTATATGCTTTTTTAAAAGAGAAAATTACTCAAATCTCATGGAACTATGGTTATATGACTAGAATACCATATATCTTTCAAAAATTACTCAAATCTTTTCACACCCCTAGTAAATTACGATAAATACCCTTGATTAGTTTTTCTTAATTTAAATTATTGTTAATTAAAAAATAAAAAAACAAATCCACGTCAGTAAGAAATAACCGTGATCAGAAAGGAGGGAAGTTTCAATAGCAGAAACCTTTAAGTGTGCTCGTTTAAGTGTGCCTTCTCAAAGAAAAAAAAAACCACAAACTTTCTCAACTATCTTCTCCGTTTAAGTTTCTCCACATTGTTTCTTTCGAAATCGTCTTCCCTGAAAATCGTCTTCATCTTGAAATCGTATCGTCTTCGCCGAAATCGTCGTCGCTGAAATTGTCTTCTCCGCAGTCGTCTGTAATCGTATTCTCCGGTATGTTGTTGCTGAGTTAGTTTTTTTTATTGCGGCTGAGTTATCAATTATATTGTGGCTGAATTAGGGTTTAGGGTTTCTTAGTTATAAATTATGTTTTGGATGAGTTATAAATTGTGGCTGAGTTATCAATTATATTGTGGCTGAATTAGGGTTTTTTCGGCTGAGTTATGGTTATATTGCGGCTGAGTTATATATTATGTTTTGGCTGAGTTAGTTTTCTATTGTGGCTGAGTTATGGTTATATTGCGGCTGAGTTATATATTATGTTTTGGCCGAGTTAGTTTTCTATTGCGGCTAAGTTATTGAAGTCTTTTGTGATCAGATGGAACAACATCAAGCACCTGATTACCCTATAAGATCAAGACGCGCTGCTAATCTAGAAAATAAAGCGCTTAATCACAATTCCTATATGGGAGATTTGGCTATTGTTAAAGAACAATTAGGATATGAGGTCTGGGAAGAACTGAAGAAGTTTCCTGTTGGAATAATTGTTAATCTATTTGATGGAAAATGCGTGTGGTCTGCTAAGACTATACACTATCTACTGTGTAGACAACTGAAAGTAGAGAAGAAGGAGATTTGGAGTGTGGTTGGTGATCAACCTATCAGGTTTAGCTTACTCGAGTTTGGGGAGATCACTGGGTTAAACACAGATCCAGTGCCAACAGAAAGTATTGAACTTTCTGACCAATACAGAAAGTTCTGGGAGGAGTTGAATGTGCCGCATGGGTTTGGACCCAAGCCTGATGAACTGAGGGCAACAGTAAAAGGCTGTCGGTCCTGGAGTCCTGAAAAGCGTCAATGGTTAGGGCTGTTAGTTCTTCAAGCCATGGGAATTTATGCTGGGCATCATAATTCTAGGACACCGTTTGAAACTGCAAAAAGAGTATTCGATGATCAAGCCATGATGACTTATCCATGGGGTCGGGCTGCATTTAAAGCTCTTGTTAGTAGTATTAAGTCGTTGAATCCAGTAGGAAAGACATACTACATCAACGGCATGAGTTTCGCTTTATTGGCTTGGGCGTATGAATCTGTCAGTTGCTTTGGATAGCGTTTTGGCAAACTAGTCGGTGAGGAAGAAGTTCTGCTTCTTTGATGGGATGCAACGCGGACACGTGCAAGTTTTGATAATGTCCTGAAGAAGGAGATTAAAGACCATGGTCATGTAAGGTTTTAGGCTGAGTTATTCTTTATTTGATGGCTGAGTTATTCTTTATTTGATGGCTGAGTTATTCTTTATTTGATGGCTGCGTTAGTGCGTTATTATTTATTCTACGGCTGAGTTATTATTTATTTGATGGCTGAGTTATGGTAATTTGATGGTTGAGTTATGATTTATTTGATGGCTGAGTTATGATTTATTTGTTTGATGGCTGAGTTATGATTTGTTTGTTTGATGGCTGAGTTATTCTTTGTTTGATGGTTGAGTTATTCTTTTTACGGTTTAGTTATGATTATTCGATGGTTGAGTTATGAGTTATTGTTGTAGGTGCATGTGAGGCATATGGTTTCGAAGGAGTTTGTAGAAGACATGTTTCCTCAGTGGCCGGGTCAAGAAGATGACCCACAACTGGATAACCTGATAAGAGACCTACATTCTGGTACGTATGTACCAGGTGATTATTGGGATGTGTAGAGGAAGAAGGAGAAGAAAAAAAACAAGTTGGCTTTAGTTCCTTATGACTCTGAGTCTGAGCCACCCAAAAAGGAGCAGAAGAAAGATAAGAAACACGAGGGTGAAACTGCTGAGAAGAATGAAGCTGCTGATATAGAGAAGAAGGAGGATGCAAAGGGAAAAGTTTTAAGCCAGGATACGGCGGCTCTGAATACCATAGTAGCTACGCTGGATAAGATTGGAAGTAAGTTTGAGAGCCATGAGTCTAATTTTCGGAAGGTTGACTCTTTGTTTGAGAAGTTTGTCTCGAAGTTTGAGTCCATTGATTCCAACGTTGGAGAGTTAACCCAAAAATTTGGTGATATGGAGAAGAAAATTGGTGATTATGTCAAAGAGGCAGTGGATGAGCGTCTGAAAGTTCTGGGTTTTTTGGAAAGTGGCCACAACTATGTTGCCACCCCAAAAACGCAAACATTACCACGGCATAAGTCAGTTAATAGTCCAATGGTCCTTAACACGGAATCTGAGATCCTTGATAAGGCCGAAAGTCGAACTCCGCAGCAGTATTTTCCAAAATTGAAGGCCGAAATTCCTAAGGGTACTCCTGAGGCAAAAAAGAATTTGTTTGGTAGTGGTCAAGCAGATTTTGTTTCTATTTCTCCTACTAAGCAACCAGAATTTTGATGTGGCTCCAGGAGGCAAAAACCAAAAGAAAATGAGGTTGAGGCTGCTGCTGATTTGAAAAAGAAGGTTGATGATGCTGCTAAGAAGAGGACTGAGGCTGCTGCTAAAAGGAAGGAGAACGTTGATAAGAAGAAGGCAGCGGCTGAGTTAAAGAAGAAGGAAGAGAAGGCAGCGGCTGAGTTAAAGAAAAAGTCAGTTGAGTTAAAGAATAAGCCAGCTGAGTTAAAGAAGGAGGTCCAAACAAAGGGTCTACTTGACGGTAAAATAAGAATACCTACTCCTGGGAAGAAGAAGGGGAATGCTGGAGGTGAAACTGATCTTGAGGATGTGACCGAGGAAGCGATCGCAAAAGGAAATGAATTGTTACCAGAGTCTGATGAGGACGAAGATGAAACGCTTAGGTTAGCGAGAATTAAGAATCATCGGGCGAAGATTGTTCAATTAGGTACAACTGGGTTAGCAGCGAAGTCAAGTGGTCGTTCATGGGAACCAGCTGTTTTTCCTTATGTTTTGGGATCTTCTGGGACGACGTGCATGAGGAAGGATTTTGAACCTTCATCAGCAATCTATGATCCTCTCTCACCTGTTGAGCCGGATAAATTGGATAAACTTATGCAACATCTAAGTTCATTCGAGTATGGACTTTTACACCATTTTATTTTATTTTATACAGCTATTAGCAATATTTGCCTAAACTGACTTGTGTTTGATTGTTAGGGACATTCCACTGACAGATGCTAGTAACGAGGAAGTTTATTTCTACAGAACACTCATCAGTGAAAGAGCGCAGTGGCCGAGAGGTGATTATGGATGGTTGTTTGACACTGTAAGTATAAGTTACGGCTGAATTATGATTATTTATGGATGAGTTATTAGTTAGTTAATGGTTGGGTTATAATTTTTTGATGGCTGAGTTATGGTTGTTTGATGGCTGAGTTATGGTTGTTTGATGGCTGAGTTATTAGTTAGTTAATGACTGAGTTATGGTTGTTTGATGGTTGAGTTATGGTTGTTTGATGGCTGGGTTATGTTTAATAATGGTTGTACAGCATATTGCTTCGTATATCAGAGTCCTCATCAAAAGGTCCATGCAAGATCCCAGCCCATTTTGTTCCAAGCGCATTGCCTTTGTGGACCAATGGTTCCTAGGATCATGGATTCGTGATTTCGCTCAGTTCAAGTTGGAGCCAAAGATGTTCAAATTCAAAGACTCAGGTTATGAGTCACTCATAAACGGTTTGATTCCCTCAGACCTTCAGACAAAGAAAAAGTGGTTAGAAGATGTCGATCACTTGTATGGAGTTTTTCATACTGGAGGCGATCATTGGGTGGCGTTTCACGTGGATCTTCTGAAGGAGAAGATTTATGCCTATGATCCCATCATTGGACAGGTAACTCTTGAAAGTCAACAAAAAATGCTAGATGCATTTAGGCCGTTGATGCAAATGATCCCTGCAATGATCAATGCTTTAATTCCTGGCCAAAAAACCGTTTTCAAAAAACAATTTGCGTTCAGATGGAAAAGCGGCAAAAACATTCCCCAAAACACCCAAGTTGGCGATTGTGGGGTGTATTCACTGAAGTTTGTCGAGTGTCTAGCGCTTGGTGTAACTTTTGATGGGATATGCGATGCAAATATTCAGGGTTTACGGGTGAAGATGGCAGCAGAGATCTTCGATGAAGATCGCCATGATATGTATGCGCAGTTCAAGTGATTTTTTTATTATTAGGATTTGACTGTAAATGGTATGTTTTTAGTGTATAACTTATGGTTTTAATGATATATAACTCAACCATTTCGTTTAGATAACTCAGCCATACCCTAAAATCGGAAATGTAATTTGAAGTCTTATGGTATGTTTAGATAACTCAGCCGTGTCATTTAGATAACTCAGTTGTGTCATAAAACCATTTATATAAGATTTAAGACTTACAAAATTAAAATTAAGCTCATTTTATTAATATAAAATGAATATAAATCAGCCGTATCGTAACTCAGCCATAATAATGAATCCATAACTCAGCCGTATCGTGACGTTTCGTCTTTCTATACCATAACTCAGCCGTGTCTCTACGATTCGTGTTTTTATTTTGGGGCCCAAAATCCGTAACTCAGCCGTGAAGTTCCTATAGCTCAGCCGTCAAGTGTAAAATTTTATGTTGCGACGTTTCGTCTTCGTATCTCTCCCTATTGCGACGTTTCGTCATCATTCAATGAACACTTCCCAAAAATGGTTTAAACGGATATGATTAAAGGATACTAATCGTCCTCTATATATATATATATATATATATATATATATATCCATTGGCAGATCATATCATCTCTACTTCCAATATCATTTTCTATCCTATTAAGTGTTCACGAAACATGGTGTGGTTTTGGTTTGCTCTGCTTCTTCTTATTTTGGCAATAATTCTGTTCAAACAGAGATTTTCTACCAAACCAACAATATCTCTCAACTCGTTGCCTAATGATATGCTCGATGAGATATGTGCACTTGTTGGATCTTCTTCCATTTCCGACATCGATAATCTCCATTTCGTGTCAAAGGCTTTCAGAAATTGTTGCAACAAAAGATGGGTTGTAGAAAGAGTAACACTTCGTGACGTTCCATTCCTTCCATGGTTTCCTCACACTTACGAAACATTTTCCAAATTTTTCGATAGGTGCTTAAGGAATGGAAACCCTGAGGCTCTATACCGCAAAGGTGTCTACAACTATTTTGATATAGGAAAAAACGTGCTTTGTCTAGATGATGAAGAAGGAGATAAAGGAAGGGCATGTTTAGCTAAAGCTTCAAAGAAAGGCAATGAAAAATCTCGTTATGTCTATGGAATGGTTTGCATTGCACAAGGAGCAACGAAAGTAGAAGGTCTTAAAGTATTGTCTTCGTTATTGAAACTGATGATGTCAACGACAATGGAGGAGATGCATCAACTTCGGAAAAATGTTCGTGATGAGATTGAGTGGGGTGGCAATCGGAGGATGAGAGAGCTGAAAGAAAGTTACACTTATGGAGGTTGCAATTGCAATGGTGGCACGAAGAAGTTCTTAAAAAGCAATTGTGCTTGGAATGGTTATGGTATGAACGAAGACATAAGTAAGTCTTCTGCTTCATTTTGTGAGATTTGTTTTTGGGATTATGAAATAGGTTTGTTTTTAGAAAATGTATAAGAATAATGTGGATGTGATTTCTTTCTTCTTTTTATTTTTTAATGTTATTGGTTTAAACATAACTCAGCCGTCTTAACCATAACTCAACCGTATCGTGACGTTTCGTCTTTCTATACCATAACTCAGCCGTGTCACGACGTTTCGTGTTTCTATTTTGGGCGGGAAAAATCCCGGCAAAAATCCATAACTCAGCCATAATGTAAACAAAATCCATAACTCAGCCGTATCATAATACCATAAGTCAGCCATAACATACAACAGTAAATGTTGAACAGTATAGATAACTCAGCCCTGTCATTTAGATAACTCAGCCGTGTCATTTAGATAACTCAGTCATACCCTAAAACCATTTATATAAGATTTAAGACTTACAAAATTAAAATTAAGCTCATTTTATTAATATAAAATGAATATAAATGAACTGAATGTGCATAGTTTCTTCAATTTATACAACTGAATGTGTATGAAATCAAAAATGTAATCTAACTTGATCTTGAGATATATGTTGTCTTACAAATACTTCAAACATTACTTATAGATAATTAAGACCCAAAATCATATACAATAAACCATATACAATTTTTCAATTGAATGTGTATAATTTGATTCAGTTGATAATCTAAATCATATACTTTTTAAATGCTATACATTAAACCCTAAACCATGATCCCTAAACCCTAAACCCTAAATCCATAACTCAGCCGTGAAGTTCCTATAACTCAGCCGTCAAGTGTAAAATTTTAAGTTGCGACGTTTCGTCTTCCTATCTCTCCCTATTGCGACGTTTCGTCTTCCTATCTCTCTCTCTCTATAAAATTTTTAGTTACAAAACCAATGAATTGAAGACAACACGCAAGCATTCAATGAACACTTCCCAAAAATGGTTTAATTGGATATGATTAAAGGATACTAATCGTCCTCTATATATATATATATATATATATATATATATATATATATATATCCATTGGCAGATCATAATCTCATCAAAACCTAAGAAAACATAAGAAAAAAAATCTAATCTCATCAAAACCTAAGAAAAAAACCTAATCTCATCAAAAACCTAAGAAAAAAAAACTTAATCTCATCAAAACATACATCATGTCGATTGTCCCTGCATATACATCCAAGTTCGAGAGCATGGTCAATGCCATACACAACATGCAAGATCGGGATAACCTCCCTCTTCTAAACCCTGGTGCAGGTGTCTGGTGTGACAAAACCACTGTTACGTGGTTTAATTTTTACACGCTCTCTCGCAGGCGATCCCAGAAATTCTTCGAGAGGGATGGGTTCAGCCGTGGCCGACTTACCGCTTCATTCCCGATGATGTTAAGGGACAGTGGTTTCTTAAACTAACTGTAAGCATAACCGATAATGTATTCTTATTAGATTTAACTTTTTGTTTCTCAAACACTAGTACTTTTTGTTTCTTTTTATAGCGAAAATACAGATGGGATCCGAAGCATAATTTGACAGTTTGGACACAGTTTAATCTGCTGGCTAGAACGCTATTTCGCACTCAAATGCGCACGTTGAAGAGGATATGGTTTCATGGCGGCGAGAAGCCTGATTGGATGACTTATAGAGTTTGGCTTGCTCTCGTCGAAATATTTGATGAGTTAGGCCCTGATAATTTTCAGTATGGACAATGTAACTTTTAACATAACTCAGCCGTCAAGTTCAATAACTCAGCCGTGATAACTTATAACTCAGCGTGTCGCGACGTTTCATCTTTCTATAACATAACTCAGTCGTGTCGCGACGTTTTGTCTTTCTATACCATAACTCAGCCGTGTCGCGACGTTTCGTCTTTCTATTTTGGGCGGGAAATATCCCGCTAAAAATCCATAACTCAGCCATAATAATGAATCCACAACTTAGCCGTAATGTAAACAAAATCCATAACTCAGCCATAATAATGGAGGCGACGCCAAGAGGAAGACTCCCAGAGGAGCTACTGACTGTGATACTCACCGGTATACCTCTGAAAACCCTGGCCAGATTCAAATGCGTCTCCAAACCATGGAAAGCCCTAATCGAATCTCCCTACTTCCGCCATCTCTTCGTCTCTCTCCACATGGACTTATCTACCTGGTCACTCATGGTCCCTAACGCACATCTCGAATTCGGTTTCCACTGTTGCGAGTTATGGAACATTTCCAACTCTCCAGGTTCTTATCTCACCCCAGATCCCACGAATCTCCCTACTTTCTATCGAGCTTCTTCTAATGGATTGGTTTTGGTCGAGATTGGTCGCGATTCTCTCAAATCCTTTGTTGGTAATCCAGGTTTACAAAACTGGGTCGAGATCCCTCACCCTCCTCAGCCATGTAAGTTCACTGCTTTGGTAACCCCTGTTGAGGAAGGCGGTCAAGCTTCGACCTTTAAGGTGGTTAGGACTTGTGAGACTAGTGCTAGTGATAGCAAGGAGTGGAGAGTTTGTGTGTATTCGTCTTACTCGGGTTTATGGAGTCACTAGCAGCTTTTCCCGTCGTCAGATTTTGAGATCATCTATCTTTGGCCTTGAATCCGTTTGATTCCGAAAACATTGGTTTTGTGTTTGTTTATTTAAACTTAGCCGTAATGTAAACAAAATCCATAAATCAACCGTAATGTAAACAAATCCATAACTCAGCGTATCGTGATGTTTCGTCTTTCTATACCATAACTCAGCCGTGTCACGATATTTCGTGTTTCTATACATACTTGCCAACAGTGCCGTTGAACAGTTCATTGGAGCCTATATATACTTGTTATATGCCTTATTTGTATGTATCCAATTATCAAATAAAAATCAGAAAATTCTTTGTTCTTCTTTTATATCAGAGCAATGTTCTTGGGTTAGTGATTTGGAGTATTCGGTTTTCAAAAAGTTTTTGAAAATTTTATTTTAAACTTGTTAAGATTAAATCGTTATAAGTGTGGTTTCCATTCCCCTTATGCGCTTAATCTAACACATATTTGGGTGATTTCTCTTGCAAGCGAATGATTGCCTCAGTCATGGTGTTAAATCCCACAAGTTCTCACCACCAATCTGGGGTCACATCTTTTGGACCTAGCTGCTATGAGATTCAATATGATGATGAAAATGTAGAAAATTTTCAGAGTTCTTTTGGATCACAATGTAGAAAATTTGGTGAAAGCATTGGATGGATTGCATCTCAGAGATGGCTGATTTACCAAGGAACACATATTTGGTGATTTCTCTTGCAAGCGAATGATTGCCTCAGTCATGGTGTTAAATCCCACAAGTTCTCACCACCAATCCGGGGCCAAACTTGAAGAACTGAAAAAGGAATTGACTGGGTTGATGAACTGAAGAAGGAATTGACTGGGTTCTAATGTAATGGCTGATTTATATGCGTTCTAAGTAGGAATAGGTTATAAATGTAATTGGCTGGGTTATAATGTAATGGCTGATTTATAATAATTAAGTAATTCAGTCATGGCTGATTTATAATGCACTGGCTGATTTATAATGCAGTGGCTGATTTATGAATCAAAAATTCGTGGTTTGGCTGATTTAAGAATATATGATGGCTGATTTATGAATGTATGATGGCTGATTTATATAGATAAGATAATACTGATATAGCTGATTTATAATGCAATGTCTTAAAGAGTACAAAGTGAACAACTAGATAACACAGTAGTTAAACTTCAATGTCTTAAAGCGTGGTTAGCTGCGATCTAGCATCCTCTCTTCGTAACTCAGCCATAATAATGAATCCATAACTCAGTCGTATCGTGACGTTTCGTATATCTATACCATAACTCAGCCGTGTCACGACGTTTCGTGTTTCTATTTTGGGGCCCAAAATCCGTAACTCAGCCATAATAATGAATCTATAACTCAGCCGTATCGTGAAGTTTCGTCTTTCTAACTCAGCCGTGTCACGACTTTTCGTGTTTCTATTTTGGGGCCCAAAATCCGTAACTCAGCCATAATAATGAATCCATAACTCAGCCGTATCGTGACGTTTCGTCTTTCTAACTCAGTCGTGTCACGACTTTTCGTGTTTCTATTTTGGGGCCCAAAATTCGTAACTCAGCCATAATAATGAATCCATAACTCAGCCGTAACATGACGTTTCGTCTTTCTATACCATAACTCAGCCGTGTAACGACATTTCTTATTTCTATTTCTATTTTGGGGCCCAAAATCCGTAACTCAGCCATAATAATGAATCCATAATTCAGCTGTATCATGACGTTTCGTCTTTCTATACCATAACTCAGCCGTGTCACGACGTTTCGTGTTTCTATTTCTATTTTGGGGCCCAAAATCCGTAACTCAGCCAGAATAATGAATCCATAACTCAGCTGTATCGTGACGTTTCGTCTTTCTATACCATAACTCAGCCGTGTCACGACGTTTCGTGTTTCTATTTTGGGCGGGAAAAATCCCGCCAAAAATCTCGAATCTATGTATTTAATGCGCCGATTTGACAGTGATTTATACACTCGCCGAAGAGCCGCTACACCTAGCGTAGGTGTGCAGTGACCTATACACTCTCCGAAGAGCCGCTAGACCTAGCGTAGGTGTGCAGTGACCTATACACTCGCCGAAAAGCCGCCCAAAATCCCCCCCCCCCCAAATCTATAACACAGCCGTATTAACCATAACTCAACCGTCTTAACCATAACTAAGTCGTATCATGATGTTTCGTCTTTCTATACCATAACTCAGCCGTGTCACGACGTTTCGTGTTTCTATTTTGGCCCAGATTAAATGTTTCAAGTTTCATTTGAGCCTATATATACTTGTTACGGCTAACTTATGCAGTGTTACGGCTGACTTATGCAATGTTACGATTCAGTTTCTTCAGAACCGTTAATCAAATTGTGCATGAATATCAACGAAATGTAAACAATCGTAATTCAAATTGGGCATGAATCCATAACTCAGCCGTAATGTAAACAAAATCCATAACTCAGCCGTAATACAACAAAAAATTAAAGCCATAACTCCGCCGTAATACAACAAAAAATTTATACAAACTTTCTACATTGGACAAGTTCTTGCATTATGTCCAACCTGTTTACAACGAGAACATATGTGTTCTTTCCTATGACGTTTCTTCTCAAGTGCAACTTCTAGAGCAGATTTCATCCTACCTTTCTTAGGCCTTCCTGGTGGTTGACGAACAACCGGGGGAAGGCACGGTTGGTTAGCTATGTTATCTGGAACTTAGAGCGCTGAATCTACCGGCATGATTGACTCAGCGTATGCGTTTACTAAATAATTGTTGTGATAGTAAGGACTACACAGGGATATACGACATTTTTCCCTGTACTCAGCAGCTGCGATTGCATGCACACATGGTAATTTCTCTCTTTCGAAATGCCGGCATGTGCATGTTTTTCCGTCCAAATTCACAACATGCAGAGAATCCCCAGAAGATCCATATATAACTTCAGTGTGATAATCATCAATCCTTTGTGCCGTCATAAGTCTGGCGGCAGTAACATGACCGTATTATAAATACAGAATAAAAAAATGTTATGGTTGACTTATGAAATGTTACGGATGACTTATGCAATGTTATGGCAGACTTATGAAATGTTACGGCTGACTTATGAAATGTTACGGCTGACTTATGCAACCTGTTTACAGCTGACTTATGAAATGATACGGCTGACTTACATGTAGTTGTTTCTCGACACCACACGAAAGCGTGGTTAGCTGCGATCTAGCATCCTCTCTCCGTTCAACAAACCAACGGGTCATCATAACCCGTATCGATTCTAATAGTCGAATAATGTTAAGGCTTCTAGCATTTGACAGTGCATGGTTCATTGATTCCGCTATGTTCATAGTCATCAAATTGTACCTTTCGCCCGGGAAATGAACACATGCCTACAGTCGGACATCAGCTCTTTCGAGGTAGCCATGGAGTTCAGGATTAATCGCTTGAATCTCCTCGTATATCGTAGTAAAATCAGCCATCCTACAACATCTTGCCGTTTTCTTCACAAGACGAAAGACATCTTTTCTTTTGTACCGTTCCAAAATGTTCTTATATAAATAATAAGTGCAAATTCCCCAAGAAGCCAACGGATACACATTCCCAATTGCTTTCCCTATCGAGTTATGCCTATCCGAGATTAACGCAAGACCCTCATCATCAGGAATCACAAGTTTTAGCTGCGTAAAAAACTAGTGCCACGAATCATCATTTTCAGTGTCAACCACACCGAAGGCAATTGGGAAAATCTGAAAGTTACCATCCTGGGCTAGTGTTGTGAGAAGCGTCCCTTTGTATTTACCCTTAATAAACGTACCGTCGACAACGACAACGACAACTTTGCGCATGAACCTAAACCCATTTACGCTCGCACCAAATGAAAGGAACACATACATGAATCTTCCAAACTCATCGATTTGAAGACGCGTAATTGTACCCGGATTTGCCCTTCTTATCTTGTATAAGTAAGAAGGCAAGTCTTCAAACCCACTCTCAGGAGTTCCCATCTCGATTTCCCTTGCAAATCTTAGCGTTCTATGTGATTTCCAATAATCCATCTGACCACATGGAAAATGATACAAATAAGTCAGCCGCATCGTAACAATAAGTCAGCCAAAACGTACTAGTAACTCAACCCTTAAGTTTAAATAACTCAGCCGTTAAGTTTATAATATAACTCAGCCGTTGATATTATATAACTCAGCCGTCTTGTTTATTAAACTCAGCCGTTAAGTTTATAATATAACTCAGCTGTAATATAAGTATAATTAATCAGCCGCATCCTAAAATTAAGTCAGCCGCAACATATTAATAATTACCTTTACACCAAAATGCTTCTGGAAAGATATTCCGACACTCCTAGGTCGAACTGACGGACAAAAGTCGCCGAGAAAGTCCTTGTACAACTCTCCTAAAATAGCCGTTGTTGCTTTTCGAGATCGACCAGAACGCTCAGTCATAGAACATGTATGATCTGAATCGTAAATACGAACATAAAATGTCGGGGGGTCCCCTAGTATAGTAGCACGAACTCTCCAGAGACATCCACCAACCCAACACTTAACAACGAGTGTATCCGAATCGGATATGTCTACATCAAAATCAAATCGATCCCTCACCGTAAGAAGTTTCAGTCGTTTCTCCAAATCGGATTTACTCTCGTATTGTTGCCCTACCGAGAGGTTTAGGGAAGACATATCTAACCTTGGAACCTCTGGATTCCCTTTGGATCCGCTCGTCGACAAGTTATAAGGTCTCTTCTTAGGAGGTAGTGTCCGTGAATCTTCGTCTTCGTATAAACTGAATTTATCATCTTGAGATGACTCACCATCCGAGTCGTCGAACATATCAAATCGGCTTTCAAATTCATCATCTTCTTCGTCTTTTTCGCCTACTTCATTTTCTTCGACTACTTCATTTTCTTCGCCTACTTCATCTTCTTCGCCTACTTCATCTTCTTCTACTTCATCCTCCAAATTGAAAGCATCATAACTCCCACCGTAATCTTCGGATCTAGATTCAACTTCTGAGCTATAAGTGAATAAACTTTTATTATTCTCTCTCGCTCCGTCATTCCGACTAATTTCATTCTCCGTAATCTCCACGCAAAGACGTAAGTGTTCAATTTTTCTGAAGCTTAAAAAAACTTGCAACTGTCGAGTATTGGAGAGGTAAACTGGTGGAGTATCGTGCGCCATTGTTTTCAAAGCTTTATTCGAGAAAATGTAGCTCAGTTGAATCTGATGGCTCGACTCCTTCAATCCGTAATCATCGAGTACTATCTTCGCAAGTTCGTCTAGTGTTGTTTTCTCATCTATATGCACAACTCTACACCCTCTACCGTCGGTGTTGAATACATATCTGTGTTTCTTAACCCAGTTACCGGAAACAATAATTACCGGATCCATAAGATCTCTGATGAATGAAAATAATGAAAAAGGTAGATGAACAAGAATAAGAAGAGGGTCGTAGATGAAGAACCCTAATTTGTAAGAGCTGATGACATGGAAAATCGGAACTGATGACATGGAATATCGGTAAGTCAGCCGCCAAACAAACACATAACTCAGCCATTAATAAATCAGCCATCAAGTATAATGTAAGTCCGCCGCAACGTGAATAGTATTTCAGTAATTAATCTTTCGCTAATAAATCAGCCGTAATTAGGCTAGGAAATATTAAGTCAGCCGTATTGTCAAATAAATCAGCCGTCAAATGAATGTTATTCTAGTAATTAATCTTTCGCTAATAAGTCAGCCGTAACCAGGTTGAGTTATTGTTAACCCAGCCAATTACGGCTGATTTACGTAAGTCAGCCGTAACTACCTCTCATAAGTCAGCCAACAGGAGAACATAACTCAGCTGTCTCTTATCTAAAACTCAGCCAATTTTCCACAAATCAGCCCGCCGTTGTATAACTCAGTTGTAACTTGTGTTCGTTAGTCAGCCATTATCTCATAAGTCAGCCAGATTTCTGTAAATCAGCCGTAACTAACGGCTGATTTATGTACGTAAGTCAGCCGTTATCTCATAAGTCAGCCAGATTTCTGTAAATCAGCCGTAACTAACGGCTGATTTATGTTCGTAAATCAGCCGTTATCTCATAAGTCCGCCAGATTTCTGTAAATCAGCCGTAACTAACGGCTGATTTATGTTTGTAAGTCAGGCGATCTCTCATAAGTCAGCCGCGTTTTTTAACTCAGCCACCACGTAACCATAATTCAGCCGCAACGTAACCATAACTCAGCCGTAGCGCTTTACGGCTGAGTTCATTAATACACGTCAGCGATTTCCTACGTGGTTGCTTACGTGGCTATGACATTTTTGTAATTACATTTTTTGTCACAACGTAACAAAAGAGCACGCTGGGTATTAAAAAAATGCTTGTAATAAAAAAAAGTTTTATATGATTCTAGTCATATTACCTAATTTCCGTGGGATTTGAGTAAATATCCCTTTTTAAAAACTATACTTTATTCATTGTTCAGTGAGATCTAGCATTGTAGATTAGATTCTACCGAAATTAAGATCAGGTATTCGGAACATATATATTAAGAGTGTAATGACGTAATATCTTCTCAAATCCACTTTATTATCACACAAATACAAACCTTCATTAATATAAATTCATTAAGAAAATATTTTTAGACCAATCCGCGTTGGTCCAGAGCTCACAGATGTGAGTTCCCCCACATGGGTTCGATTCGGGTTGGCCACCTTGCCGCGCCCTTTAGGTTGGAATTTACGTGCAATTGGATGTAAGGCCTGGTGAGATTTGTCTTCGGGCCTAGACAGCCTTTGAGACCCCAACGGTTATCAAAAAAAAAAAAAAAAAAAGTTTTTAGCAAAAAAATAAATAAATTCAGAGATAAAAGAAAAGAATTATCAGCCACATGATTTGTTGCCACACCGCACCATGATTAAAGTTATATAAAGAGATACAAAGACAGATTCAAAGTGAACCAAAGTCCTAAAACCTTCATTAAAAAAAAACCATTCGTGCGTGCGGCTAAGTTAAAACATTAATGGACACTTCTTTATCACTTTTGCTCTTCTTCTCCTTCTTCCTCTTTGTCGTCATCATCATCATCTTCAACAAGATCAACGGTCTTAGATCATCCTCAGCTGCAAAGAAGAAACTTATTGATCATCATACAACTCACTGTAACAGACCAAAGTTTCCACAAGGAAGCTTAGGATGGCCTGTCCTCGGAGAAACCATCGAGTTCATCTCTTCTGCGTACTTAGACCATCCCGAGAGTTTCATGGACAAGCGTCGACTCCGGTAAGAACTTAACTATTAGTATATATACACTTTAAATTTACAACAAAACAAAACTTCATAAACCGAAAATGAGATGCATTCATTGTAAGATTTTAATACAATTTTACATTCAATTCAAAAATTAAAAATAAAAAGCTCTATTCATATACATACTCAAATAGTTTTTGGAAATGTACCACCTGTTGTGTATCTTTATAGATCATGGACAGAAACTCAAACTATAATTCCCAAAAGCTATGGAAAAGTAGGGTATTTCTTGTCATCTCAAAACGTTAACGTTCTTCTATTTATGCATGTAAAGGTATGGTAGAGTGTTTAAGTCGCATATATTTGGAACGGCTACGATTGTATCGACGGATGCTGATGTGAACAGAGCCATTCTACAAAGCGACTCGGCGGCGTTCGTACCGTTCTATCCGAAAACGGTGAGGGAGCTAATGGGAAAATCGTCGATACTTTTGATAAACGGAAGTTTACATAGAAGGTTCCATGGTTTAGTTGGTTCGTTCTTAAAGTCTCCACTTCTCAAAGCTCAAATCGTTAGCGACATGCACAAGTTTTTGTCCGAATCCATGGACCTATGGTCCGAGGACAAACCTATTCTCCTCCAAGATGTCTCCAAAACTGTTAGTATACTCTTTTCCTTTAGATTAATATTTTTTAATATAAATTTCAATTTATTTGTAAGATGGTCCATGTATTGATTGAGAAACTAAAAGAGAAAATCGTAATGATGTTATAATGGAAAATTTAATGTTTTTTATAGAACATGGTTACAATTATTACATTTGATATAATGATTACAAAGTTTTTTTTAAAAGTTTACCAACTAATTTTACTTGTGTTTTTACATCTAATAGTTTATTTTATCTTAATTATTGGTAGGTTGCATTTAAAGTACTTGCAAAGGCATTGATAAGTGTAGAGAAAGGAGAAGAGTTGGAAGCGTTAAAGGAAGAGTTTGAACAATTCATCTCAGGACTCATGTCATTACCAATTAACTTCCCTGGAACACAACTTCATAGATCTCTCCAAGCCAAGAAGAAAATGGTGAAGCAAGTTGAAACGATCATAGAAGGCAAAATCAGGAGAGCAATGAACAAAAAAGAAGATGGTGTTATTGCAAAAGATGTTGTGGATGTGTTGCTTAAGGACTCAAGTGAAAATATAACTCACAATTTGATTGCTAACAATATGATTGATATGATGATTCCTGGCCACGATTCTGTCCCTGTCCTCATCACTCTCGCCATCAAATTTCTCTCTGATTCTCCCAGCGCTCTTCATCTTCTAACGGTAAATTTAATTTAAACCAAAATTAAGTTATGGTAGTTTAGTGGTCAATTCGTCGGTCAACTAATCAAAGCTAAATATTGATTTTGAAAATTCTATGCGAATTTTTTCTTGGTATACCTAGATTTCACATGATGGTTATAAGTTTCGAAAATTAGTATGAGAGTATAAAATCTTCTAGACATTAAAAAGAAGTTCATGCTATAATAATAGACTTTTTTCTCTTTCACAATATATAGAAAGACAAATCAGTAGTCATTAAAATAAATTAGTACGTGACGGATTGGAAACTGATTTTGACTCGTTGCAATATGATTGGCACGAAAATTTGATAAGCTCTTCTTACTTTACATATTCAGGAAGAAAACATGGAGCTGAAAAGATTAAAGGAATCGACAGGAAAGCCACTATATTGGAATGACTATTTGTCATTACCTTTTACACAAAAGGTATAAATATATTCTCCTTGTCCCTTATACGATTAAATGAATAATTATCTTGTGAAAAGGTGATTAAATACCTTTTTAATTACCAATTATCATCAGGTCATTACAGAAACACTGAGAATGGGAAATGTTATAATCGGAGTGATGCGAAAAGCAATGAAAGATGTTGAAGTAAAAGGATATGTGATACCAAAAGGATGGTGCTTCTTGGCTTATCTCAGATCAGTCCATCTTGATAAACTTTATTATGACTCTCCCTACAAATTTAACCCCTGGAGATGGCAAGTAAGAATCACCCAAATTTAATTTATATACAATAAAATATTTAACACAAGTTATATGTTTGATTAGATATACGTTTTTTACATAATAGGGAAGGGACATGAACACAAGTAGTTTCAGTCCTTTTGGAGGTGGTCAGAGATTGTGCCCTGGTCTCGATTTGGCTCGTCTTGAAGCTTCAATTTTCCTTCACCACCTTGTAACTCGCTTCAGGTAACCAATTACTTACATGGTATTCTTACGAAATTATTCATACTAGTAAATATTTAAATTTGATGACCAAAAAAGTATGGTTTGGTAAGTGCTCTAGGCTTTAGACCAAATGGTACGTTAGAACCAAATAAGTCTCATCTCTTTTTGACAAGTTGGACTCAATTCTTAAAAGACAAAAGTGGGAATTTATTTCTTGGGAAAACATCTAGCTAGCAATTGACATTAAAACGAGTGAATCATCTAAATCTAGGGAATTTGGTAGAATCATATAACCAATTTTGACAAAGCAAATGAAAAAATATATTTTTTTTGGTGATTATGATATGCAGATGGATAGCAGAAGAAGATACAATTATAAATTTCCCTACGGTGCATATGAAGAAAAAACTACCCATTTGGATTAAAAGAAGATAATCATTTTTCTCTAAGTATATACTCCCTCCGTTTCATATTAAGTGTCGTTTTGATAAAATGTATCTGAAATGTATCTGGACGTGTTTTTTAGTTAAATACATCCAAATACTAACCAGATATATTTTATCAAAACGACACTTAATGTGAAACGGAGTGAGTATAAAATAGAGAATCAGTTTTTGCGTAATCAAAATTCTGTAAGGTTAAAGAAGAAATCACACGAGTGTTTGTTAGTGGGAAGTGAATGAAATTGATAGTGACAGAAATGATAGAAAGAAAAGAGAACATGATGGGAGTGTGGAGACAAAAAAAGAGAGTCACACGTGTGGGAGGCGACAAAACACGTTGGACTAATTTTGTCGTTTCCCCTTAAAAGATACATAAGGACAAAATCGCTAAACTTCATGTTTCTTGAGGTGGCTCCACATGGCCCTACTTGCTTATTTCTTTTGTTGACTCTGTAATTTCTCCTCTTTTTTTGTAGTACAAAGGTGTATGGTATTTTTTTTTTTTTAGGTGTATGGTAGTTATTGATATCACTATATGAATTTTCATGATATATTCATGACAATTCCTTTTCGTATAAAGTTTTAGTATCGAACTAAACTAGTAATATGTGTGTTGTTCATGGTCTAGTACAAAGATCATAACCTGAAAAGTTATAAACGTGATTAGATGTTGTTGGTACAAGACTATTCGATATTTCTCTATCATAAAGCTTAGTGAAATGTTGGGAATTCATAGCCAAGACGTTTAATCTTTTGTTTTCTGGAAGATTAAAAGCTCATAGATATCCGCATTACATTCTTTTTTGTCTTTCTTTCAATAGAGTGCTTTGATCGATTTACGATCGCCTGTGTTGGATGTTTACTCTTCTGTAGTTGTTTTTGTGAATTTTAAAAGTTTAACAGAATGATGTAACTTGTCTATGAATAAATAAAAATTACTATGAGATTTTGAAATGATGAAAGTTAAGTAAAGGGACAGACATGCCGCTAATAATTTAGATGTTATATAATAATGACCAAGGAAGTGATATTCCTTATCCTCCAATGAAATGATCGAGTTGATGTAATTAACATGACAACCCACTGAAAATTAATTTAAACGTAACAAAGACAAGAAGGGTTGTTTTCACTCATCATCACCAACCAATAATTTCGTACTATTTCTTTAAAATTGTGACTAGACTACAAATTAATGTTGTAAAAAATGATCAAGAAGGTTTCACTTTTGATAGGCTTGTAATTAAGCCCATTATTCTTAATAAAGGCCTAGGACTAACTTAAATGGAAAGCCATGATATACAAGATGACGTCGTTTGAGGCAGACAAATATTTGCATTTCTCTCTGTTGTGAATAATGTGGCATAATTTTCAACTAAAGTAAATGGATCTCTATGTGGTCCTTATGGAGAAAACTATCAGTTTTGTGGCACTCAAGCTAACATTTTGGTTTGCTTTGATCTTCTGATACTTCTATGGCTAGTCTTGTGCTTTGACAAAAGTCTGAGGAATCTTTGGAGATGGATTAATTTATTACTATATACCAGCCATGAGTCTAGCTTGCAAAAGAAGCTCGCTTCGATCAGACCAATTTGACAATTTCTTTTGTAAAGAATAGTGCAAACCGACGCAAGCGACAAATACTGGGGAGCAATATTGTTCGAAGAGATTGATGGGAAAAGACACATATGTGCCTACAAGAGTGGACGTTTCAAGGAGTCAGAAATGCATTATCACTTTACGTTCAAAGAAATCTTGGCGGTCAAAAAGGCTATTGAAATATTCGAGTTCTATTTGATAGGACACAGATTCAAGATTGAGATGGATATGTCATCCTTTCCAAAGATGCTACAATTCAACCAGAAGATGGTGCCACATCAGCAGCTACTTCGTTGGAGTGAATGGTTTTCAAAATATGACTTCGACTCTGCCTATTTAAAGGGCAAGGAGAATATTTTAGCCGATATGTTAAGTCGCAAACCAGTAATACCAATCTCCGCCATCATGAGCTACCAAGGCTCCAGTTCCTCGACAAAATCTCTCTACGATTTTGAAAGCAACATTCCCGAAGATACAAAGGAGCTGATCAAAAAATGAAGAACTCCATAACCGCCTTAAACAGAAGATCTTCCGATACCAATCCATGATCTTATCCAGCCACAGAGTCCTCAACAACTTCATTTCACCGCTTGGTATCCATCCAAATTATCCGTTCGCCCATCTGTACAGCATCCGACAAAGCGACCTCCCAGAAGAAGTCATCTGTTTCCTCTGGTATTTATGTGCGGTATACACTGTTGGAATTATCTTCGATATTCCATGGTTGTACCAACATATTAATTCCCAGAAATGCTTCTCTAATGGCATATCAACTTTTCTGAGGTGGTTTGAACCAATGAATTTTTAGAACAGCAAACTTCGTGCTTCAGCCAAAGCACTCAACTATCCTTTCAAGAAGCTAAGGGGTAAGACCACTTCAAATCCGTTTTTCAATCCACATACCATCTACTTCTTCCACAGACATGTCAGCGTCAACCCAAGATCAAAAAAGATCCATGCCATGCCTACACTCATCCATCACAAAGATCTTAGCAGAGGAGTTCGCCCAGATTTCAACATGGCTGACAATGAGATCTTTGAAACCTTCCAAACTCATGCGTTCCAACTCAACAACACGGTCCAGAAGTTCGCTATCCCATACAAGCTCAATTGGTCATTCTACGAAGTTGACTACCAGATGAACCTTGATGAAGACCTTCAGTTCTATATGATGAAGCAGGAGCAACTGAAACAGGAGCAACAGCAGGAGCAACTTAGAAGCAGCAAAGTTACTGGAGTAAAGAGAGGCGAAGAAGACAACAAAAATGGAAAAGCACCACCAGCAGGCGTATACTGGCAAGACTCACAAGAACCTGAGGATCCAGACCTAGACCTTGAAGAGATAGAAAAGTTCTGCACAACTGACACGATCATGGAGACGAATGAAGAACCAGAGCCAAAGTATGTGTGTCCAGACGATGGCTATGGATGCTGTGAAGATCACATGCTTGAATTTGAGATGGATCACTAGAAAGCCATCTTAAAGCCCAAGTTATGGTAAATCTAAGAAGCCCACTAAGGAATCCAATAATAAGACTAAAAAGCCCAATAAGGAGTCCACTAAGAAGTAAGAAGCTTAATAAGTATTATGTTTAATTAAAATAAATATGTAAGAAATATCTAAGTGTGTAGAATAATCTATAAGTGTGTAATGAGGTAAGCGTTTACGTAAGCGACTTAAATGCCTCTCCTATAAATAAGGGATGTACCCATCCATGTAAGGGACAAGTTTTATTTTCTAATAAAAAGTTTCTCTCTCTAAAATCATGTCTCTCTAAATTCTCTCTAAGTTTTCTAGATCTCAACATCTTCATAATCTTTGTATTCTTTCCTCCAAAACACAAGTAGCGGTCGAAGTACTCGAGATTTTGGGATAGACCCAGAAGAGTTTCCGGTCTAAGAAACACGGCTCTGCCAATACGGTGGTCGTGAATGGGTATCTCTAACAGTGGATTGAGCCATGGCTGATGAGTTAGTGCCTACGATGCTCTCCTTTACCTGAGACCCTTTCGCGGCTGTCAACACGGCCGTAAGAAAACAAATGGTTGGGTTAAATTAACATGTGGACAAAGTACAAGGGCTAAATTAGTTGTACCTGCCGACATGACACGTGTCAAAACAGTAAATACATTCGAGAGAGACACCTCTGGAATGGGGCCACGTGTTACCTGTAGGACAATTCAATATGTCCATCTTACTCGGTGACTCCGCGTCTGACCGTCACCGTTACTTTATCAAAACAGTTAATTAATTAATCCTCCGAAATTTATTAATATGTCCTTCGACATCCACTAAATTAAAATAAGTTGCTGTTATTACTAAGATAATCTAAAACTTTATAATTCGCATACATTGACCAAATAAGTAAATCAAATCTACACGCTACAGACTATAGTAATTTTTTAATATTTTTCTGTTTTGTCGGCCACACTATAGTAATACTTAACATATGATTTTGTGTACAACAATCACGATCTAAATCGTTTTAAAAACACGATCTAATTTAATTTCCATACACAAATATGCATCACCTAATTCGATGGACCTCCTTATAAAAAACACAGTACCCAATTTATAAATCAGAAACAGTTATAAAGTCTTTCATTATTTCCCAATTTAAATCTCAAATCGCGAACGCGCTAATCAATGACGAACTACGGCGCGATTCCGACGTCGTCAAACGCGTCTCCGGCGGTAGATCTCGACTCAATCTCACGCGCCAAACACCGTATCAAAGCCGGATTAGCCACGCGCCGTCCATGGAGAGTGATGTTCGATTTCCACTCCATGAATCTCCCTCGCGGAGTCTCCAATGCTTTCTCCAGAATCAAAACGAATCTCGCCTATTTCCAAACGAATTACGCGATCGCCTTCTTACTCGCCATCTTCCTCAGCCTAATCAAGCATCCCACATCGCTAATCGTCTTCACCGTATTAGGTTTCGTATGGGTCTTCCTCTATTTCCTCCGTGATGAGCCGATTAAGGTTTTCCGATATCAGATCGATGATAAGGTGGTGCTGATTTGTTTATCGGTGATTACGATCGTTCTTCTGCTTTTGACGAACGCGACGTTTAATATCGTTGGGGCTTTGTTGATCGGAGCTGTGCTGGTTTTGATTCATGCGGTGGTTAGGAAGACGGAGGATTTGTTCGTTGATGAAGAAACGGCGGCGACGACTGAGACTTCAGGGCTTACGTCATACCCTTCGTCTTAAATTCGATTAATCTCGAAACTTTTTTATGTATATTATATTTATTTTTGTTTTCTAATCTTAAACTATTATGTGTAACGATTTAAATTTGATTGGTGTGAGTTTGGTTTGAAAGAATCTCTCTGTTTTTGTTGTGGATGCTCCTATCCAAGTTGGTACTAAAGCTTTGGGTTGCAAATTGGTTTTTACTTTGTACTAGGAATGGGCAAAATATTCGGAACCGACAGGCCAAAATGAAACTGACCCAAACCGAACTGATTCCGATTTATAAAATAATCAACTGGTTTTCATTTTTCTAAAACCGAAAAACTAAAACCAAACCAAACAAAAAATTGAATGGATATCAAAATTACATGAAATATAAAATTGAAAATATATATATAGATATAAGATCACTTGTGTTAACATAATTTATGCAATTTTTTTTTTCTTTTTTTTGGGTTGATTGAGGATTAGTGGATATATTTGTTGGCTGAAGTTTAGTGGCTCTAGTGGATACATATATTGCGTATTGCTGTATTGGGTAATACTCAATAATGGTTTTTTTGTCAATTTCTCTCATCCTCTGATGATGAAGGGCTTGAAGTATGGTCATTACGCTTTAAAATCTTCTCGTTCTTGATATTTGAGTTTGCTTAGACTAATTAGGGAAAACGTACTAATTCTCTCTTGAAAGTTTCGTATCTTTTTAGATAGATCTAAAAATTTGGATTCGTACTCTTTACCTACAATATGAAAATGTGACAATCATTTCACTCTGAATTTGAGTTTCTACTTGTATATCACCATGACCAAAAGTTGAACTATGTTTTCCCCCCTAATACGTTTAAACTCGGTTTACAATAGACCAATATTTGATTATTGAAAACAAAACCATAACATAACCGTTTAATGACCCATTACAAAATAGTAAACCGTAATCCGACCCGATAACGACCCTATTACGAAACTAAACCGAAATCTGGTTGTTGTAAAAAAAAAAAAGATCTGAAACAATATTAATTATCCATTTGAGTTTTCAACCAAAACCCAGAAAAATCCCTAATTCTCCATAAGAACCTTAAAATTCCCAAATATCACATCCCTAAAATTAACCTCTAATTCATCAATTGGATAATTGTGTAATCATATGCTATAAAGTCAATGGGTACTGTAATTATCCAAATGATTTTACAAAAATGGTACGACTGGGAAAAAATAGTTGGATATTTTGCTACTTTTTAAAGCAAAATGAGAACCTATATATCTTGTAACATCGTTTCTGTTTCTTTAGATACATTTTCGGATCTTTCCGTTTTCTAAAGTCTAAAGATTCGGTGGAAATTTCTTGATTTATTGTTTAAAAGTTTTAAGGTTTCCTCACGAAATATGGATACGAATTCAAATAATGCAATGTTGATTAATTGATGCAAAGCTTATCGGAGATTCCAAAATATTTTTAAGTAGAGCTTTATGTCGTGGTTTTATTGTGTTATGGAGAAGGATAATTGCAGAATTAGGGTTCTTCAATTTTGAAGAGTAGAAATTTGAGATTTTTTTTTTAGTTTCGATTCTGAACAACATGGCTGAAAAACGTAGATCTGGATCGGGTGAACAATTTTGTTCATTTTGTTAGAACATGTAACTTTGTTCATTTTTTGTGTTTAAAGTCTAACAAAATTGTTCAAAATGAACAAAGTTACAAAGTTTACATGTAACTTTGTTCATTTTATGTGTTTTTGCTGAAATAGATTGATGGTTATGGTACATCTTTGAATCTTCTTGTATATTGTGTGTAGAGTGCTTTTGGGAACAAACACAAACCCGGTTTTGTTGGTGTTGTTGCTAACTATTCGACTCAAAGAATGGTATTTGTTCATTTTCTGTGTTTTTAGTGAAATGGATTGATGGTTGTTGTACATCTTTGAATCTTCTTGTTTATTGTGTATATAGTGTTTTTGGGAACAAACATAAAACCGATTTTGTTGGTGCTGCTGCTAACTACTCCCATACTCAAAGAATGGTATTTGTTCATTTCCAGTCTTTTTGGTTAAATGGATTGATGGTTTTGGTACATCTTTGAATCTTCTTGTTTATTGTGTTTAGAGTGTTTTTGGGAACAAACACAAACCCGGTTTTGTTGGTGTTGCTGCTAACTATTCGACTTAAAAAATGGTATTATTTCATTTCCTGTCTTTTTGGTGAAATGGATTGATGGTTGTGGTACATCTTTGAATCTTCTTGTTTATTGTGTGTGGAGTGCTTTTGGTTACAAACACAAACCCGGTTTTGTTGGTGTTGCTGCTAACTACTCCCATACTCAAAGAATGGTATGTTCCTTTATTCATTTCCTGTCTTTTTGGTGAAATGGATTGATGATGTTGTTGTTGCTGCTAACTACTGCTAACTACCGATTGTGTCTTGCATTTTCAGTTGTCCTCCTCGAGCAACAATGCTAAAGTTAGCTTTCACAGAAAGAAAGCACGAAGATGTGCCTTTGAGAAAGACATCTTTCATATCTAGTTTGATCGAACTTACAAGGCCACGATTTTAGCGTATGCTATTGAATACGGGGTTCAATTTGTGAAAGTATTCTTCACGTCAAAATTACCCATTGAGAAGATTTAAAAGGAGGCCTCTATAGTGAAAGGAGATATAGAGCTCTTAAAGGCAAACAATGTTATGCTTATTAAGGTTCTTGTGGATGCCAGGATCGTCGCTGATTCTTCTGGGTTTCTTACCCAGTGCCAGTCCAATAATTTTGGTTGCCCTATGCATATATGTAAAAAAGTGTCATTTTCGTGCGTTTTCCAATACCGTAAAAATAGTAATCTAAAATTAAAAATCACATTAAAACTCGAACAAACCGTTAATAATTCCAAATAGATAGTAAAAAATAAAAGAAAAACAATAAAAGAGAATTTATTTTTGAAATATTGCTCTCATTGTATTTTTGCCTGCAAAATCATTAATTAAACTCACGCTGTCGAGTTTTCAACCATCTATGTTTCAATAGATGACAAAACTAACCCTCAATCCGCAAATAATTTTGTTATCAACTTCAACTTTAAATTTTAAATAATAATTTCAAATTATTTTTTTGAAATGAGTAATTAACATGTTTGCTTAGACAAGGCCATAAATATTAAAAAAGCATTTGAAAAACAAAATCTTACGAATATTATTATTGTGGAAAAAGTTTATAATTTTTTTTAATTATAGCTATAACAAAAATTTAACTAAATATGCCCTCTAAATTTAGGGCCCTAAGCGGTGGCTTCACTGGCTTGTCCTCTGGGCCGAGCATGTTCTTACCTCTCCTCCTACAAGCAATCCTGATAAGGACGAGTCTACAAAAATCAAGGATGAGAAGGCTGGTGACGTAATTTCAGATGAGAAAGCTGTTTCAGATGGTGAGGAAATTTCAGATGAGAAGGCTTTCTCAGATGGTGAGAAATTTTCAGATGAGAAGGAGGGCAAGGATGAGAAGGATGCAAATTTTCAGGTGAAGGATATTGAGAATCCTTGTTATGCAGATGAAGGTTGCAAGTGCTACGAGCCGGAGTAAGTTACTCCTTTTAAGAGTTTTTGAAGAACTCTTTAAATAAATTGAGACTACGTTGTCACTTACTCCTTTTAAGAGTTTTTGAAGAATTCTTTAAATAAATTGAGACTACATTGTTTTTTTTTGTCAACTTTTTGTTTTATTACTCAGAAACATTTATGTTCCAAAGGCTAAGTAATTGTATATGGTTTGCCCTCAATCCTAGCCTCTTTAGTTAAGTTATCTGCCATTCAAACAAGATTCCTAGAGACCCAAACAAAATGAAAACTGTTATGCTTGGCTAGCATTCGAATTAATAGTATAAGTTGTACTTATCTTTATATTGTTGTAGTTATCTTATTAGATATCTATCTTTGTGAGATATTCTAAGTAAGATCATAACTGAATCATGTATATAAACGTGTAAACATCATCAATAGAAAGTACCATTCACAATATCTTTATGGTATTAGAGCATGTTGAAACCTAAATCTAATCGCTCTCTCATCTCTCTCCTTCTCCCTCAAACGCCTTTCTTTTCTCCTCACAAAACTCTCTCTCTCTCTCTCTCTCTCTCTCTCTCTCTCTCTCTCTCTCTCTCTCTCTCTAAATCTTTATCTCTCTTCTTCTCTCAATCATCATGTCGGACGATTCTTCCTCCACAGTTGAATCAGCTCCTGTCTTCAACATCTCGGATCCAAAGAGCAACTTGATCTCTTTAAACATGTCCAGCGTTGCCAAGCTCTCTGCCACAAACTTTCTAACGTGGCGTCTCCAGGTTCAATCGTTCCTTGAGGCACATGAGCTTCATCTCTTCATCGCCGATGACGATTACTCTCCGGCGGCTACAATCACAAACGCTACGGGTGTGGTTTCATCTAATCCTGATCTAGCTTCGTGGAAACGCCAAGGTAAGTTGTTATTTAGCAATCTCCTTGGCTCTCTCACGCTTTCTGTTCAACCAATTGTTGCACGTGCAACAACTTCCAAAGAAATTTGGCAAATCCTCCATCGCACATATGAAAATCCGTCTCGTGGCCATATCAGACAACTTCGTCAACATCTCAAGGAAAACATCAAAGGAACCAAATTAGTTCATGATTACATGATGGGAATCTTTGCTAAAGCGGATCAATTGGCTCTTCTCGGGTCACCGGTTTCACATGAGGATCTCTTGGACTTTATCACTGATGGGCTTGGCAATGACTATCGTCCTATTGTTGAAATGGTTCAGGGTCGTGATATGCCTATTACGATCGACGAGCTTCATGAAAAGCTCATTAACCGTGAGAATTCACTTGCTAACTCTAGCAAAGATATTTCACTTCCGGTTACTACTAATGCCACAAAATTTTGATCAAATCAACAACACTCCTACGGATGCGGAACAGGCAACTCTCGTGGTGGTTATGGTGGTCGCGGTGGCTCCGGTCGTGGATATCAGGGTAAATGTCAAATTTGTGGTGTTCATGGGCACAGTGCTCGTCGTTTAGAATATGGACTTCCAACTCAAAACCAATTAGCAATTAGTGGAGAGGCTCATATCCTTTATATATTGCTTAGAATCCCATCCAACTTCCGATGTGGGACTTTAGTCATCAATAGAAAGTACCATTCACAATATGTTTACGAATGTCATTCACCACGACAGCTATAGAAGCATTGTTGCAGGTGTACAATGCCTCTTATAAGTCAGCATTGTCACCAAGGAAAGTGACATTAGTGTAGCCTAAAGCTCGAAGAGATTGTACTGCCTGAAGAAGAGCCCTAGCTTCAGCTTGAAGAGAAGATAAAGTAGGAGACATCTTGGCGCTTCCTTGGAGCAGGTGGACGCCTTGACTACTGTATAAGGACCATCCCAAAACTGCACACTGATCTAAAGCCACCCATGATGCATCCACTAGACAGTGAAAGCTCATGTTTGCCTTAATAACTTGTTGTAGATCAGATAGTTGCTTTCTCTGAATGACGTTCCTAATGATGGTAATCTCCTCAAGTTCCTTGTAAGCCTCTTCCCTACAATTCTGATCCAACAAAGCCATATGAATCACATGCGTAATATGCTCTCTCCTATTATTAAAAAGCAGAACATTTCTCATCTTCCAGATAAGAAATTTCTAGACATTGTCCAAAATAGTGACTGAAATCTTCACGCTACACTATAATAATATTCACAGCCAATCACAATCTAACTGTTTTTTCTAAACACGATCTAATTAAATTTCTTTTTATTCCATATGAAATGGTGTATCACAAGGACCTCAAACACACTGCCCAATTTTATAAATTAGAAACAGTCCGTGTTACACTATTTTTCAATTTAGTCCTCTATTCAAATATCTCAAGAACACGGTAATGACAAACTACGGCACTGTTCCGACGTCGTCTAACGCGTCCCCGGTGGTCAATCACAGTTTCAGAGCCATTTTGCCAACACCCCGACCATGGAGAGTGATGTTTGATTTACACGTCTTAAATCTCGATTCATCTCCAACCTTTTCTGTATATTTATATCTCAGTAAATTGTCTTCTTATTATGTGTAAGTGTAACAATTTATAATTTTGTTGGTGTGATTTTGGTTTGGGAGGCTGTGACTCTCTTTTTGTTTTGGGAGACCAACGTTACGAGTTTTAAGTTTCAACAATTCTAAATTGCTACCTTTTGTTCCTTGTAATAATTTTAACTCTTGAAAGATTTCAAACTAAAAATAAGAATCATTAGGTTTAGTCCACCGAAAATAACAGAAATCAATCGATAATGAAATGATCAAATATCTAGACACTACTAGCTCAATAAGGTCAACCAGGGTTTTGAACATTTTTGTCGGCTTATCTTTTCACATAATTTTTCTATTACTTCAAATATAAGTCATATAAACTCTTTGTCTAAATTTGTCCAAAAAAAAAAAAAAAAACATCATGTAAACTCAAAACTATTGTAATTTGTAACGGATATTCCCTTTTTGCACATGTAAAGTTTTATGGGTCTTTGATTCAAAAGTATGAATAAAGTTAGCTGACCCAGTAGCTCATGTCTCTACAATTTGTTGGAAACCTTTTAAATGCTACGAACAATATTTATCAATACACAAAAATTTATGAGTTTAAAACAAGGGCAATTGTGTTCAATAACTATGAAAAAAAAAAAAAAAAAAAATCGAAAAACTTGGGCTTTAGACTAAGACCCAATGATCTCGGCCCATATATAGACCCAATCGATAAACTTGGGCTTTATCAATACACAAAAATGCTATTTACACTGTCACTCATCAGTTTACACGTCAGCTTCCTTCGCCGGCGATTATTACAACCGTGGAACTAGAGAAAAATGGCGTATCACCAACCGTACGATCCTTTCTACGTCTATCATCCTCCGCAATTCTCCGACGAACCTGGAGCAATCAACACGCTCTTTGTCTCTGGTTTGCCTGACGACGTTAAGGCTCGTGAGATCCACAATCTTTTCCGGCGACGACCCGGGTTCGAATCTTGACAGCTCAAGTAGACTGGACGAGGCGACCAGGTTTGTTTATTTTCCATTTTCAGATACTTTCTGATTTCAATCAATGTGTTTTGTTTGGTGGGTATTTCAGGTTGTTGCATTTGCAACGTTCTCGAGTCATGGATTCGCTATGGCTGCAATGAATGAGCTAAATGTAAGCTTCACTTTGATCAAATTGGTGAAACTCTATAGTAGATTGATTGTGCTGAATTTGTTATTCCAGGGTGTGAAATTTGATCCTCAAACAGGAGCAACTTTACATATAGAACTAGCTAGATCAAACTCTAGAAGAAAAGAAAGGCCAGGGATATATATAGATTTTTACTCTCTTCTTGCTATTGAGTTAGAGAAATGATGAGTGGTTCGTTTGAGTATGCAGGAAGTGGACCTTATGTTGTAATTGATAACAGAAACAAGAAACCGTCTAAATCTCAGGACGAGGGGAGTGATGAAGGTATTGATGGACTGGTTGCTTTGTGAATTCCTAATTTATTAAATGCATGCTTCATGTTTCTGCTTGATTTTTGATACATCTAGGGGATAGTGATCCTGATGAGGCGCAAGAACCTGGAAGTAGCGATTCGCCAAAGGAAAACGATAGTGCCATAAGGTTTTAAATGGCATTTTTAGAAGCTTGGGCTTTGTAGTTGTATATATGCTGATTTCTTTGCTAATTTGCAGCGAAGCGGACTCTGAGCCAGATAGTAAAGCGCCATCCACTAATGTAAGTATAAGGCAAATCTTAATTGTTGAAGATTAAGAATGTCATAATTGTTACTTAACTTACTTCCATATAGACTTGTCTAAGGTACAATAGCTTATTGACAAATTTCTACAGGAGCACTTGGAAAAAGCACCTGAAAGAAGAAGTTCTGGTGTGATAGGTGTGGGTTAAAGTAACAAGAGTTAATTGTGGTTACCTCTAAGGAACCATGGTTAAATTAGGGTATCCATTAGACTCTATCTATATATGTTTTGGCTTGTAGTCTCTTGAACTTTATCAAAGAGTTGATCAATTTTGTGAGTGAGAGAAAGGAGAGTCGGGCCTCCTAAATGTCCCCTTAGTTTAGGTTATCTTTTGGTTTGCATTTCTTTAAAGTTTGTTACTTTGTGTTTGGGATCTTGTGGTTAAGGAAATATAAGAGGGTTTATTATTGATTTGAGAGTTTGGGATTACAAATCCTAACATGGTGCTCGACCATGTTCGACTTTGTTTATAGCTAATCTAGGGCCTAATTGTACAGAAGATGAACTTAAAAAACTCCTATCTAGGTAAACATTATGCAAGGGATTCAACTTATAGCATTAGGATTGCGTGTATCTTGACATATCATTGTTTTGCCTTTCCGAAAATCGGTTGATCCGTGATCCCTTTGTTTACAGCTATCCTGGTTTCAACATCCTAAAAATCCGAGCTAGAGGTGGAATGCCGGTTGGGTTCGCTGATTTTGAGGTACAAGTTGTTAATACATGCTTATGATTTTGTCATTTGCAAGTCTATATACTCAGTCTCGCCAATTACAGGAAATCGAACAAGCTTCTGATGTCATGAATGATCTTCAAGGCTACCTCTTATCGTCATCAGACCGAGGCGGGATGCATATAGAGTAGGTTTTCCTACATTTTCACATTTTGCCGGATTATTACACTGACTCATGGCTAACCAATGTGACACTCTGGTTCTTGTTTCCTCCAGATATGCAAGATCCAAGATGAGGAAACAGTAGAAGATTCTCATAACCACAAAGTCTCACTTCTCAAATGGAGAATCTAGTCAGTATTGGTACAACAGGCTAATGGTGGTATTCTCTTGTGAAGACAAGATTTAGAGATGATAAGCAAATGAGACCTTTATTTCTTATTTAAATATCCACTTACTAATTGTTGTCATTAAGATGGTGTAAATATGTATAAACTCATGACTTCAAGATTCACTATAAGATCTCTAAAATCTTACGTTGGACAGAGAGAAACAAGTTCTAGATCTTGTCATGGTCCAATGAACGTCATTTAATCACTTGACCCCACCAAAAACCTCACCATTTTTGGGCTTATCTTGTGTGTACACACATTTTTTTATCTTTGAGAAAATTGTTATAAGTAGAAAAGATACCTCAGGACCCTATGCATCACTGTATTGACAGATAAGTCAGATTCATACATGACTTCTCTCTCTCTCATGCATCATTATTACATTTGTGTCTACTTCCAAGGTCAATGTCGTGCAAGCAAGGAGAGACCTCTCGTTGTTTTCACTCTCTGCTGCAAAAATAATTCATATTCAAAAGATGAAAAAGCCTCTTCTTGTCTTGTTTCTTTTAACAACTCCTTTTACCAAAAACAAATTCAAATTCCTTGATAGCATATTTAGCAACTGTCTTTTTTTGTTGTTGCATCTTTACCCACTATACAAACAAAAAAGGGTAAAATAAAAGCTTTCTTACCAGCTTTGGACCACATTACTCAAAAGAAGGGACTTTTAACTAAATAACTAAATACCCTATCGGCTAAACTTTTTCAAAAGACTTAGTTAAGTGATTTTTACTCGTCCTCTTAATCTGAGTATTGCTTGTTGTGGTTGAGTTCCAATCTCTGACCATTTTCCCTCTCCCGTAAAGCTAGTCTTGGCGTTTCCATAGATAGTCTTTCACTGAACCTATCCGACCCATCATTGGTTAGCTGACCGCTGTAATGATCTGCCCAGAACCGTCCGCTTCTGTTGCCTGCCTCTGAGCTTGGAGTTGATGCGCAGTTCCCGTCCATTATCATATCTCCTTCCAGTATACGCAACACCTTCATTATTGACCAGACAATTTTTAGTATATTATCAAAAAGTTTGAATGATCTTGAGACTTAAGAAGTGATTTCTTTTGATTACCTGAGACATGCGTGGCCTCAAATGTGGGTCTCTACGTATGCACAATGAAGCTGCATGAAGCATACAAATGACCTCACTTTCTACAAAACGGCTCCCAAGGTTCGGGTCGATAAGTTCTTCAACCGCATATTCTTCCAGTAGCGGACGTGCCTGAGATCACAACTGGTATTAGTTCTATTACTTTGCTGAAAATTTTAAGTATTGAATTCAGTACCCATTCGGTGAGGCATTGCTGGCCTTTTGGCCTGGAGATATCAATGGCTTTGCGGCCAGTGACTAGCTCAACTAGAACAACCCCGAACGAGTAGACATCAGCTTTTTCTGTGATTTGCCCGCTTTGAGCATATTCTGGAGCCAAATAGCTGCACACCAAACAAAGTACTTTCCTTTAGTAACAGAATAATTGTTCAAGTTTTAGGAAGAAAATGATAGCTTTAGTTGATGTCTCACCCGAACGTGCCTATCACTCGTGTTTCTACACCAAGTTCCCCATCAGGCTGCCATCTTGCTAGACCAAAGTCTCCAACCTGATAGAATTTTAAAAAGCAGACTTAGGACCAAAAAGCCTATAAAACTACACTGTTACATGAACGAGCAAAGGCCATATTAATATACCAGAGGCTCATTATCATGAGTAACGAGGATGTTGTTAGGACGCATATCTCGATGGACAATACAGCCAACTCTGCACTCTTCGTGTAGATAGCGAAGACCTCTTGCAGCTCCAACAGCAATCTTTTGTCGTGCTGGCCATTCCAGAGTTTCCTTTTGGCGACCTGTATTAAGAGTTTGAAACTGAAAAAACATTCTCTACCACAAAGAGCTCAAGTGGAAATTTTATGCAGCATTCAAGATAGATTACCGTATAAATGGGAGTCGAGTGAACCATTGCATATGTATTCATATACCAAGAGCCGTCTGCTGTCTTCAATGCAGAAACCAATTAGCATAACGACGTTTCTGTGCTGGGCACAGCTGAGAACTTCCACTTCGGAGCAAAACTCTACATCTCCTTGAGAACTGGCTAGTTTGTGTTGCTTTACTGCAACTACCTGGCCTTCCGGTAGTACACCCCGATGAACAGATCCATATCCACCTTCAGCCAAGAAGTTAGCCTGTGAAAACCCACCAGTAGCAAGCTCTAACTCAGCGTATGAAAACAGCCTTGGAGGTTTCCCAAAGACTGGCGCCTTGTGCTGGCAGATAGAACAGAGAGGAGGCGGACCAGGAGGAGCGTTTCGAGAGAGTGATATTGCATCTCTTAGGTTTCCACTAAACTCCACATCAATCCTTCGACTAGAAGACAACCCAGCCTCTACATCAAGTTTAGAGAACTTCTCAAGCAAAGCCTTGGCAGTGGAAACTTGAGCCCTATCATCATTTTTCCATAGGCTTTCATCGGCCTCCTGGGATGACTGGCGATGATTGGTAATATACTCTGATATCCATGGCTGGAATCTCATACTCGCCAACGCTAGTGATTGATTCTCGCTCTCTGTATCAGAACCGGAATCATCATTCTCCTTGATGACCAATGCCCCATCCTTCTTCATGTATCCACTCATTCCCAATGTGAAAAAAGGTGAAGTTCCCGGGTCAGAGCTCGACACTGAAGAAGTCCCGGCTTCTGTACTTGTGAATGGTGTACCCAGCTCAGGGCTGCTAGTAGGAGTTACAGGTAGTCCTCTATCAGAATCCAAGGATCCTTTTGGGTTCTTTGTGTGCTTTTCAGACGCTGCATCTTGTCCGGTTGGTAAAGGAGAGTTGTTTTCAGCATCGTTTTTAGGCGATCCAACCAAATTTAAGCGAAGAACTTTTGCCTGAGAACGCTTCATCACCACAATGTTACACTGCAATTCATCCATACACCGTTTCTCTTCGTTCTTGAGGTGTCTGTAAAACAAACCACACAGCGCCATGTGTAAGTTAGCGAAAGTAAATATAACTATTCAACCCATAATCAAGAGACTTTAACCATACAATATTTAGAGTAGATTCTTACTTGTCCAGAACTACCCAGTTTGCTTGCGCTTTCTTTGACTCAGCAGCAACTGCTCCGCAAGGTGATCCAGAAACAATCTTAATCTTGACATTTATCTTCAAAGCAATCACAAACAACAACAAAGTAATATGAGAAAAACATGTGATTCTTTCAAAGGATCATGAAACAAGTCTGCCTAGAGAGCCAACCTTATTGGGATCATAGACATCATGAAGCTGGAGAATCATTTGAGAACAAGTGTCAGTGAGATCACTCTTTATCTCCGGAAGTGCTTCAGAGTGCGATTTCCGATGACCACTTGCACAATCCCCAGCAAACATAGGGAAACTCTTAGTGAAACCCCAAAGTTTCCGTCCTACAAATCCATCAGACAATGATAAACACAGAAAACTAAAACATCAAAAGAGAGACTGCAAGATCAATCAACAAAACCGAGGCAAGAAAAATACCAGAGCTGTGAGAAGGGACAACAACAATAAGCGTAATGCAATCCCCAGGCTGAACAACATGAGTCAAAGCCCAAATCAAGGCAGTCTTTGGAATCTCTCTAGACGCTTTAACAGCAACAATAACCTTTTCAGCCCCATCAGACACTACAGGCTTCTCCTGCTTCCCTCGCTTCAGTAGTCGACTCATTGTATAATTGCAATACCAGAAAGAAAGAAAGAAGACCTCTTGTTGTTTCTCTTTATAACAGGATCCTCAGAGAAAATGAACTTTGTTGGAGAGATAAAAGCTCACAAGATTTATGGTTTGCATTATCTTTAGCTGCCCCCACCAAGTTGGAAATCAAGACAAGAACCAAAGACTCTCTCCTTGATTAGTCATTCCAGTAAGGACTGACTTTCAGATGAATACAAAACTCACAGACATGACAAGACTTTTCTCTCTGTGTTTTTCTTTCAACGAAACTTAAAGATCCCAAAATCTCCCAAGAGAAACAAATAGATACCAATCCACTCAAAATCCAATCACTCTTTTCACAATCTTCTTTTCTTTTCTTTTTGTCAAATCAATGAGTCAAACCTTTCACAGCCTCTTGATTTGATTTTTGGATCTGACACAAACAAACAAAAATCCTCTAAGCAAGACACGAGAGATCGCTCAAAATCTGCCCGAAACTTCAAAATTCAACCTGCAATATACACAAGAGTAAACGAAATTGAAACGAAACCGATTTGTGATTTGAAGAATCAATGGAAGGAGAATAAAACCTCAAATTCCTCAATAAAATACTGAAACTAGAAGGAGAAACAAAACGTTTGACTAAAGATTTATATAAAACGAAATTCATGAGAATAAAAAGGAATTTTTCCCAATCGATTCAACAATAAACCAATAAGAAGAGCCGATAATTGTTAGATGTATATTTTATTAATTGTTCACAAACCGCCAAACACAATAAACAAAAAAAACGAAGAAAAGAAGATGATTATAATAATAAGCTACGAATCAAAAAAAAATTCACCAGTTAAAGCCTTAAGCTCTCATGTATTTCACCGCCATGAAAACGATATAACCAGAGAGTGAGACCAGACGAGAAGAAGAACACAACAATTTAGGAGATAATGATATTACCAGAACTGCATTGATTTCGTCAATTGATTTTTGTCTGTCTTCGAGCTTCGTCTTCTTCTTTCAACATCAAAGCACGGGGAAACCAAGGAGAAGAGAGAAAACCGCGAAAATGTGAATCAGCTTTCTCTAGGGTTTTTTAGTTTTTTGCTCTCTCTCTCTCTCTCTCTCTGTTTCTGTGTGGTCTGTTTGTAAATAACAACAAAATTACTAGTATCTTTCTATAACTACTAACGAAGAAGCAAAAAACTACTAGTATCCTTTTTATTCATGATTTTCATAAACATACAATACTAGAATAGTAGTATTATGTTTTGCCCTTTTTAAATAAAATAATTACCTAGTTTTGAAACTTTGAATGATTTCAGCTAAAAGTTGTAATCCAAACACTGGTTATGAGATATCTATAAATGTGGTTACTTTAACTATAAAAAATAAATATTATTTTAGTTTTTTGGGTAAATTTGTGAAATAGCCAACAAAAAAATTAGAACTCAAAATTATAACTAAAACCCCTAAATCTAAATGCTACAATATTGCCACATGTACCACTATTGGTTATATTTTGAATTATAATTTTTTCTTTGGCTATTCAACAAATTAATCTTTGGCTAAATTTAGCTTTTGAGACAAACATGTTAATCGGAAAATGCTAAATTCTGTAGAACTTATAACTTGGTATTTGATCCAAAACTATGCTGGTTATGATTTTTCGACGATAATCATTCAATTGGTTAGATTATTGATTGTTTAATTTAATTGGTTATGGATGACTATTTAAGTCTTTCTAAAATTCAAGTAGGTGTGGTATTTTGATTTTTGATTTTGGAGTCTTGGAGAGAATTAGTTTAGGCTTTGGGATGTATCTTTATAGGTCTCATTTTGAAAATGGGACTATAATCAGAAAAGCGAAAACTCAAAATTTTGTGAATTAAAAGTTATATATTAACATCAAAAGTTATGTAAATAGCCATTATGATTTGATTAGGGTCATAAATTAATGTCCGGGAAATGTTGATTCTTTTGCTTCTTCTTAAACTTATTTTAATTATTATCCAGTATATAAATGAATAAAAAGGGTTAAAATTGTACATACTTCAAAATATCATAAGAATGAGGATTGAGGACAGTACCAACAAATTAAAAATGCAATCACTAGTATTTTGGCTTTATTGAATCCTTTATATATAAAGGACATTCACATGGAAATATGTTGTTAATAACATGAATTTGAAATTGCTCAAGCTCCAAATTTGCTTGAGCTTAAAGATAGCCCATTTTTGTGTTCTTTATCTTTTTTTCTCCTTTACCAGTAGTTAGTATTACTGTATACAGAATAAGAACTCTTCAGTTTTTTTTTTTTTGTTCTACAGAACTCTTTAGTTTAAAATTTGAATTTTGTAGCTTTCCGACCATATATATTAATTATCCTAAATACCCTCCCTATGAACCACAAATCTCAAAGTTGTCACACCATCGTTTGCTAGCTACCTCGGGAAACGCTTAACAACGTCGTCGTTTCAGATGACAAAAATTTGAACCTGACGTAGTCTTTGTCTCTAAACGTAGTTTTATAAACAAGTACTTACTTAGTACTAATAAATTAGTAATAGCCGACACGAGTCTGATAAAAAATTTGGAAGTTCGATTAGAAAAGTACTGTATAAATAGTTGTTCATGCTTTTGAATACTATACTATGTTATGGGTAATTGCGATAATTTATTACTCTTTTTGTTCGGAATTATAATATGTTTTAGAAGATTTTTTTTTTTTTTTTTGTCAACGATGATTTTTTTTTGTTAATATAAAATGTACTCACTTTTCAATATAGAATTAATAAATTTTCTATTCATTTTAAAAAAATTTCATAATATGCCATTTTACAGTCATGTCATCGTTTAAAAATCGTTGCATGAATGCTACTTTTTAGTTTTTTAGGTTTGAGTTAAATATTTTATATTATGATATAGTTTTTGGATTAGAGTTTACGGTTTGGGTTTTAATTATTTTGTAGAAGAGATAAAATTTTTTTTATATATACAAAAAGTGTCATGTTTGCAATAAATTTTTAAGAATGATATGTTTGAAATAAATATATTCAAATGTGCATATTTGTAGTTTACCCCTTGTTTTTAACTTTTTGAATTTTGCAAATTATTTTTTTATTAATGAAAATGTTTTAGGTAAATAAAAATTGATATTTTGTTTCAAAAAAACAAGAAAAAAGCTAATAATTTTTTAATTAAAATGTTTAAATCTTAAACATTTTATATTTTTGAACAGAACGAGTACTAGATAAGTACGAACCATTCAAAATTAAACAAAGACAACATTTACGCGTAGGTAATGCACCGAAATGTATGAGTTTTGGTTCAAGAACTGTGAATGTGAAAACGAGGCAACATTTATTTTTTGAATAGCTAAACAAAATTACCAATATTCCGTTTTGGATTTGCATAAATTCAAATAAAGATCGGAGTAAATGGGATCGGATTATATAGAAGATATGGAAGTTAATTAAGCTATACTAATGTGTAAGAAACAAAGAAAGATAAGGAAATGATCCAAAATGTGTAAGTAATGAACAGAGCACAATCACAGGTAGTTCAGGCTCGGTGTCATGTAGTAAAACCCTCGTGGGTCCGTCCAACCCACACACCACCCCACTAATCATTATCTTTCTAATTTCACAATTTGTTACTCTTTTTCATTATTACAACATTTTAAAATTAATATTCAGATCATGTGGTCCTCTATACAAAATTCCACGACCCATGATCCCACGACGATCTAGCAAATTCTTCATTTCATATAGAATATCAATTATTCAAGATTTGAGAACATGTTAAATACCCTTCAAATAGTTTTTGCATAAACATATTTCATTAGTTTGTTTATTTGAATCTGATTAGCTTTCATTAGATATTTGATATTTCAAAGTTTTCTGTGGGTCCCTAATCGTCCTTTGACATTAGCTCTGTCACCGTCACGGGATACATCATCAACGGCGGCTAATGCCGTCGCAGCTTCAATCAGAGTCACCTCATGTCACACTACTACCACCCACACAATTAACTATACACATTTATGTTCTAATATATATATGTTTTTTTTTTGTCAACTTATGTTCTACTATATATTTATTCAACGACTTAAGACTCTGTTTTCTAATTAAGATGCAATTGTGTATTAAAAAATGTCGAAAATCTAAGTATCTAACCACATTTAGCAATTCGTAGTGAATAGTAATGAATAAACAATCAACACATTTTGTCTATAGTTTTGTCTATAGTTTTCATTTAAATCGAAGCTTCGTAATGTAAACTACTTGAATAACTCACTATTCAAGGCAGTCTGTTGTCTTCTCTTTTAAAAAAGTAGTAGTCCTTTCTAACGAATTTAGCTAAGAGAATGTGTATTCTATAATATAAAAAAATTACAATTTCTTAGCAACTTTAAAAGCCATGATACATGGGTACGCGTATTTTTTGTATTTTGTTTTTACGATAGATTTGATAGAAATGAAATTCAACTGTAAATTAAAAACGCAACCACGATTTTGCAACGTTGTACATACGTAACTATGATAATTAGTCTGATATAAAATTAAGAGGTTATATAGCTCATATAGTTTATAATCTAGCTTAAACGCATCGTGCGAGGCATTTCACAAATGAAATTACATGCACGTTTAACAGAACAATGTTTGGTCGTATTCGTTATAATATCATATTCGTACTTAATTAATCGGTCCTACATCAATATTTTTTGTTAAACTTTTGTTGATAAAAGCCTATATCAATAGGGTTGATGAAATTTGTCTTGATAATAGTCCGGCATCAATAGTTTAGAGACAATGACCCTAAATTTCATCTGCTAGCTCCTAATTTGTGCCACATATCTTAAATAGTAAATAACTTGTTTCAACACTAAACTATTAATCGTATTATTATTTATGCAAAAGTAGAGTTGGGTATTACAACAAAACAATGCATTATTCTGAATTGTGATATTGCTAGAAATCGCATTCGCACCACGGTTCAAGTCTTAGAAAATACTTTCGCGATTTACTAGTTAATATTTTCAGACGGTAATTTTTTTTTTTGTCATTTTCGTTTCGCGTCATGACTTTTTTTTTTCATTTTTCCTTTTTAGTTTTTACGTCTATATTTTTCTTTTTTACATTATTAACACGCAAAGAAAAGAACCAGCTAAAATCAACTGTTTTTTTTTCCAGTAATTAACCAAACTAATTATTGTGTTCACAAATATCAAAAAACTTAGAGGATATAAAGGATTTTCTTATTAATCAAATTTGATGTTAATGACCATTTATAAAAATTACAACGGAAACACATATAATATGATCCAATAATCTCAGCGATATTCTCTACAACCGGCTAAGGTAAGTAGGATATGAAATTCTGGATACTTTTATACATACATACATATTCTCTATGCTTGTTTGTTAGGTTATCTTCAGTTATCGGATTTTATCCGAATCGAAACGACGTTATTATGTGATAATAACCAATATTGATCCAAATCGTTTTAATTTTGCTTGGGTCTAAGTCCAGATTTAGGATTTTGGGTTTGGATAATTTGTCCACCTCTATTTAATACTACAATTAATATAACAATAGCAAAAATTACAAGAAAATTCAAAATTTCATAGAGATAGGTCATTATGATTGTCTTTTGTCAAACAACACAAACACTCGAACAATAAGGATTATTTGTGATTTCATAATGACACTGATGATACAATGAAGATGAATTGTCTCTTCCGTGTTTACACCTAGTATTTTTTAATTTATTTTTCCGAGGTTGCGTATTAATTCAGCTAATAGGTTCTTCGACTTCGAGGAAAAATTTACATTAAATCTCTCTAGAACGGTAACATACATTTACTATCATTTTGAGTAAAACCAATAAAAAAATAAAGTGTAATTAAATATTGTACCAGGTACTTCCACAATTAATATCCGGTCGTTTTAAATATAAGGAGATTTCACTTACAAAAAAACCATAAATACTCATAACTATACAAAAAATTAAAAACTCAAAACAGCTAGGGTCAATTTGCATAATAACAAAAAAAAATTAATAATCAAGTAAACAGCAAAAAATACCCTATGTGGCTAAATAATAACCCTAAGATTCAGGGTAAATGGTTAATAAATTAGTTATAGTTTTTTTTAAGTTATATATGCCAATTTCTCAAACAGCTATAATTTCAATATAATATGATTTAATCAATCCATGCCACGGTTTATATATTCACACACACGTTAACATGGCCATGTGTATATAGATCATCATGAAAACAACTGCCGAAGCAATGTAAAATGGGGTCTACTACATGCCATTTTCAGTCTTCTACTTGCGATGAATTATATTTTCTTACCCATGCAGGTCCAAACTGTACAACTATTAACATGAAAAGTTATTTTTTATTGAAACCATCATTACAATTATACTTTCAACTCCCGCACATGAATAATTACACTTTATACTTATGTACCTGCATAAACACACCTGCACATATGTAGATATTTTCCCAATCATCATATACACGCATTCTTTACCTTTTGGTATATCAGAAAATCTCAAAATCATAGTACAAAAAAGGGATTCACATAAGATGGATAAGGTTTTAAGATATTTTTATGTAGGAGTGATACCAGAATTTAGATCACAAAAATAAATGACATGTGAATGGAGAGTTGTGGAAATGCCATGTGAGTGAGATATAATATGAATCGGGGCGAAATGTCAATTTTATTTCTTCATAATGTGATGAAGAAATGAGACAATGACCCTACACTATTAAATTTGCATGTTCTCTTTATCTACAGCATTAGGCTAGATCATTTTGTGTATGGGTCGCTTTGGTTATGTCAACAATGACATGTAACTATCTCCTTGAGGAACTATCTTCATCCTCCATTTCACCCCCCAAAAAAAACTTTCTTCATCCTCCATTTTTCTTATCAACAGATATATATATATATATATACAGTAAAACATGTATAAATTAATAATTGAGAAATCAATAAATTTTCCAGTTTTGATATAAATTGATAAAATATCGTTATCTTAATATATAAATTAATTTATAAATGTTTTACACAAATGTAATTAACTACGTTAATATCACAATAAAGGCCCAATGGGCTTTATCATCTTTATATTCATTTAGGCCCATGTCTATGTAACTCGTAACCGTTTTCATTTTTGGGCAAGTTCGACAATCGCGACTGAGAATCGGAAAAAGCGACGAGCTCAAGAATCCGCAAGATTTTCCGGCGGATTTCTCCGATCAATTTGGAGACGACGATTTCACTCATAAAATCTTCCCGAATACTCGTAGGTGGTGAAATAATCGGAGGTGGACGGGACTCAATTTGGAAACGACGATGAGATTAGGGTTAATGTGTTTCTAGGAAAACGAAGAGGAGATTGATTCCGGTGAGGAACCGACCGGAAATGGATACTCCGGCGCCGGAAGGAACGGGTCCGAGAAGGACGTTAAGGAAAAAAGCAAGTAGGAAGAACTACGACGAGAACGCGATGGATGATTTGATTGAAGAGCATTTAGGTGGAAGTTCGAAGAAAAAGTTCAGAACAAAGCAACAATTGGAGAAAGAAACCGAGACGGAGGCGTTAATCGCCTTATCCGTTGGTTTCCCGATCGACGAATTGCTCGAAGAAGAGATTCGAGCTGGTGTGGTAAGAGAATTAGGCGGGAAAGAGCAGAACGATTACATTGTTGTTAGAAATCATATAGTAGCTAGGTGGAGAAGTAATGTTCGTTTATGGCTAATCAAAGATCAGATTAGAGAAACTGTGAGTAGTGTCTTTGAGCATTTGATTTCAGCTGCTTATGATTTTCTACTGTATAATGGATACATCAATTTCGGTGTTTCTCCGTTGTTTGCGCCTTATATTCCCGAAGATGGAACCGAGGGATCGGTTATAGTTATTGGTGCTGGACTTGCTGGTTTGGCTGCTGCAAGGCAGCTTTTGTCATTTGGGTTCAAGGTTCTTGTTTTAGAAGCTAGGAGTCGTCCTGGTGGTCGAGTCTATACTCATAAGATGGGTGGTAAAGATAGATTTGGAGCCGTTGAGCTCGGTGGCAGTGTTATCACGGGTCTTCATGCGAACCCGCTCGGAGTTCTTGCTAGACAGCTTTCTATTCCTCTTCACAATATTAGAGATAACTGTCCTTTGTATAACACTGATGGATCGATTGTCGATAAGGCAGCTGACTCGAAAGTTGAGTTTGGTTTCAATAAACTGCTCGATAAGGTCACCGAAGTGAGAGAGATGATGGACGGGGACGCGAATAAGATTTCTTTGGGTGAAGTCTTGGAGACTCTTAGGGTACTGTATGGTGTAGCTAAAGATCCAGAGGAAAGAAAACTTTTTGATTGGCATCTTGCAAACTTGGAATATGCTAACGCTGGGTGTCTTTCGAATCTTTCAGCTGCGTATTGGGATCAGGATGATCCATACGAGATGGGTGGGGATCATTGTTTCCTTGCCGGTGGAAACTGGAGACTGATAAATGCATTAGCTGAAGGATTACCCATAATCTATGGGAAAAGAGTTGATACTATCAAATATGGAGACAGAGGAGTTGAAGTCATATCGGGGAGCCAGGTATTTCAAGCAGACATGATTCTTTGCACCGTGCCGCTAGGAGTCTTGAAGAAAAGATGTATTAAGTTTGAGCCGGAGTTACCTAGAAGAAAACTAGCAGCCATTGATAGGTTGGGGTTTGGTCTACTGAACAAAGTCGCCATGCTTTTCCCGTCTGTCTTTTGGGGTGACGATTTGGACACGTTTGGATGCCTCAACGAGAATAGCATCAACCGAGGAGAGTTCTTTCTGTTCTATGCCTACCATACAGTCTCTGGTGGCCCTGCTTTGGTTGCTTTAGTTGCTGGAGAAGCTGCTCAAAGATTTGAGTGCACAGAACCGTCCACGTTACTACATCGTGTTTTGAAAAAACTCAGAGGTAGGTAACATATTTAATAACGTCATTAACCTCCTCGCTGTGTCTTGCTTTGAGGCTATAACAATGTTTTTGACATATTGGCAGGGATATATGGTCCTAAAGGTGTTGTTGTGCCTGACCCAATACAGACGATTTGCACGAAATGGGGAAGTGATCCTTTGTCATATGGGTCATATTCTCATGTAAGGGTCGGTTCATCTGGTGTGGACTATGACATTCTAGCTGAAAGTGTAAGTAATAGACTATTCTTTGCTGGTGAAGCCACGACAAGGCAACATCCGGCCACGATGCACGGTGCCTACTTAAGTGGTTTAAGAGAAGCATCGCGGATTTTTCACGTTATGAAATTTTTTCGCTCTAATCCAAAGAAACCTGTCCAAAGATACAGTGGAGTTAACAATGATGTTCTTGAAGATCTGTTCAAAAGACCCGACATTGCAACTGAGAAGCTATCATTTGTCTTCAACCCATTAACCGAGGATCCGAAATCAGTTGGATTAGTCAGAGTTTGTTTTGAAGATGATCAAACCAATCGTCTTCAGCTTTACACCATTCTTTCCAGGGAGCAAGCTAACACGCTTCAAGAATTGGGTGAAAGTAGCAGCGAAAGCAAAGTGGCTTATCTGACCAATACTCTCGGATTAACGCTGATGGGTGCCAACTCGGTGCTAGATACATGTGGTTCGTTGATCAGCAGCATAGCTAACGCACGCAAAGGCAGAAGCAGGACTCGTGTCGTTACAAGGCAATAACCAATTCTTCCCTTAAACTACCTGCATTTTAAGTGTCCAGTTTGCCCCCCAAGGTTATCTTCGGTTTTGAGTATTTTAGTGACTCATTTTTGCAGAGAAACCTGAACTTGTGAAGAGAGAAAGAAGTTCAGATTTTCCACTAACACCATCACATAGTTTCTGTTTTGTTTGACGTCTTCTCATATTGATCGGGACAGTTTTTGTTTTGAAGTTGTACAAACAATCAAATAGAAATCAATGTTTTTTGCTTGTTTGGTTTTCTGCAACTGAAATGCTAATGCTGTGTACTAAAATTTACTTATAGTACTCGTAAGCTTCTCACTTCCGTCTCTATCTTTTTTTCTCCATTAACACTTGCAATAAACTTTTATTCCAAGTAAAAAAAAACTAAACAGGGAGGGTATATAAATAGACAAAAAAATAATCAAGCCCACAAATAACAGTTGACAATATCTAGAACAAGCAGTCAAGGAATAAGAAAAAAGAACTCTATTGCACCCGTTTGTTGAAGCTTAGAAGAATTATGACGACAATTTTCGATCTTCCATGCGTGTCTATGCGTCCTAAAAAAGACAACTCGAGGCTCCTCGTATGGAATATATTTGGGGCAAAGGCAGTGGATCTAACCAAGAAACAATTTCCACAGTCATGAAAAGTATGCTCTCGGATATGACAATAAAGGTAACCACAAAATCTTGGGGATTTTGTAGGAGCATAATCTAAACACAAGAATCCACGTTTCAACGTTTGAAATCTTCGAGTTAGCTCTAATTCATGGGAGATTTCTGATATCACTCCTGACGGGGAAATATGGTCTCATGAACGCAGCGTGTTTTTGAAAGGAAATGCTTATATTCCTGCTTACAAGAAAATAACGGCCGTAGTTGGCGTAAGAAGAAACATAAGAAAGATTGGAGTTTTTTTTATATGTTTTAATTTTACAAGAGAGAACTTTGGACCGCTTCTGCCTCTACCGTTTCAAGCTAACGATGGAGGAATTCTTGCGTCTCTATCTTGTGTTAGAGAAGAACAGCTTGCGGTGTTATATCAACGCTGGGAGAGACATTGAGACAATCAAGATTTGTGTTACGGAAATGCGGTGTCATGGACAAAGTTTTTGGAATTGTCCACTGGCTTTCGAGTGGCTCTTTCGTTGGGAGTTTTTTCATTGAAAAGGAGAAGAGAATAATTGCTGTGGTTTTCAATCTAGAAAAGTCGAGGTCGAGGTCGAGGTCGAGGTCCAAGGGCTGTTGCTACCAAACAACTCACATCATCGGACAAGATGGATATTTCAAATCTCTGAATATCATAGAGGCTCGGAATCGTGGAACAACTATGGAATTGGGATGGGAGTGTTATTGTTCCCCATTTGTGTGCTCTTCATATGTTCCAAACTTAGTGCAACTTCCAATCGAAGCAAATAGTCAAATGGAAAGGAATGTGATTCTTATTAATTAGTTACATGTGGAATACTTTTGTTTTTGTTTCTTGCATCACCTCCCTTGGAAATAATTATTAATTTGTGTTTTTCTATTAATCAACTAGTAGAGAATTTGGCATATGAATGTTTTAGCCTCCTTTTCATGTTTATATATGTCCCTTGTAATATATAATCATATACGTCTACTAACTTAAACCATTTAATCAGTTCACTAGGTTCAAGAGAAATATCGAGTAATTATGTAAAAATCTTTTCAAACACAAAATCAAAGAAATAATAAAAAGTGAAAATGCTGATTTTTCGAAATTCAAGTAATATCGTTTTTTTTTAATGTGTGTTAATTATCGGTTTGTTTCATTTTATTGCAACTTGTTTAGTAGCAGATAGTGAAAAAAGGTTTGAAAAGCCAACATATAAAAAAATATAAATGATTGATTAAAAGAATCTAAAGCAAAAACAAAAAAAAAATTCTTTACACATACATTTGTATATATATATATTTTTTTAATCGTTTGAATCATATATTAATAAGCCAAAACATAAGTCCACGGAAACAAGAAACAAAACAAAAGCACCTTAAACAAACCAAAACTTCACAAGCAATCAATTGATGCAACCAAGCCGGACCGCCAAGCCCTAGATAAGAATTAAACAGTCCCTCGCGAGTGACACTACTTGCAATAGCCCGAGCAGTAGAGTTGGCCTTCATTGATTCGAGTTCAAAAGAGCATGAAACAAAACTATCTAATCTGTTCCAAGACAATCCGATACCGTGGCCACTCTGAAGAATAACCGAACCTTCATGGTCCCTCGCAATCCAAACCCCTCCAGTATGTAATGAAGCATTACGTCAAGAAGAATAGTTATTACATTTTATAATACCTGGGGGAGGAGGTTGCCACTTCACTTCTCCAACCGGAACCCTCACAACAGCTCTCGGCTCTTCCATTACCTTGTTATTGACCGCAAACCATAACGTAGCCTCCTCGACAGCATGTTGAAACACAATATGAAGCGCATGTTGTTGTTGAACATAAAGAATTGTATTACGGTTCTTCCACACATTCCAAACAAGCCAAGGAATGACATTGCGAATTGCTACTTGAACACCATTGTTATCCATCTGATCGAAGATAAAGTTGAGATTGTCTTCCAAAACCAAACTAAAACCAGAAACAGGACAAGGGACTCCAGCCAAATTCCAGAGCTGCGTAGCCACATTACATTGGAATAACACATGGTTAATTATTTTATGGGAGGATTGGTTTAATATTCCTTGTAAAATATGAAAACCAACCCTTGTTTTAAAAGATTTTAAAACTAAAATATTCTAGGGAATTTGGCAAATATAACACTAAAAAAAACTAAAACTAATTTTGTAACCATTTATCCTAGATCTAAGGGTTATTATTTGGCTACATAGGGCACTTTTTGTTAGTTGCTTGATTATTATTTTTTTGTGTTATTATGCAAATTGGAAGATTTTTTGAAGTATTTTTGAAAATAATTTTATATAGTATAAAGTACAATAAAATTTGAACATTTAAAACTAAACGCTAAATCGAAACCCAACAATTTTGGAATAGTTAATCCAAACTCAAAAATTTAAACTACAAATCCATTAAAAATTAATTTTTGTATTTGTAATATTTTTATAACTATGAAAATGGTATTTTTGGAGTTTTTCAAAAAATAATGGTGTTCTAAGGAATTTTTCATTTTTTATTTAATTTTCATTTAAAAATATATATCTTTGAGATTTTTATCATCAAAATTTTGATTTTTATTAAAGCATTTTGGTGATCAGAACATCAAAGCAAAAATATGGAAGTTAGATATTATGCCAAATTAAAACACTTCCTATGGCGTCTCCTTTCTAAGGCACTTCCCATAACTACTCGGTTGTCCACACGAGGTGTTAAGGTGGATCCTATTTGTCAAAGATGTGGATTAGCACCTGAAACGATTTCGGATTAGCACCTGAAACGATTTCACACCTATTTTTCACATGTCCTGTTTCCACAATGATTTGGCGAATGAGTCAGGTACCGTGGAATCCAAATATTTCTCAAGACGATAACTATGAATTTAATATTGCGGGAATTTTAGATATTCAACATGATCAAAGGATTTCAACTTTCCACAAAATGTTACCTTTTTGGGTTTTATGGCGAATATGGAAGTCACGGTGTAATCTTATCTTCCGCAAACATAGAGTCGTTCCCTTGCGTTTTGTTCAATTAGCCAATGTCGATGTTTCAACTTGGATTAAGGCAACTAACCACAAAAATCCTTCTTACACACTATCACCGATTATTTCTGACCGGACTTCACCAACTTCGACTCCCACTAGTTGGCGCCGCCCCATACACACTCCTCTCAAATGCAACTTTGATGCAACATTTAATCCTCAATCTCACCAATCATCGGCAGGATGGATTGTTCGGAACTATCATGGTATACCGCTTTATTGGGGATCAGTATGTTTAGGTTACTCAGAATCACCATTGGAGGCAGAAGCCAAGGCACTTCTTAAAGCTATGGAATTTGCGAGATCACAAGGTTTTCTTGATATTACCTTTGAAGGAGATAATAAACTACTCATCGACATGATACATGGAAATTACAAAAACTTCAATCTCAACAACTTATGCTCGGATATTATCTATGAAAGTATGATGTTCCGACTTTGTTTTTTTCTTCATACTGGCCGTTTATCAAATGTTCCCGCACATATTTTGGCTCAAGGCGTTTCTCCAAATTTAGTTTCTTATGCTTCAATGTTGTACCCACCAGATTATTTGTTTTCATCTTTGTACAAGGACTATGTCCTTTCCTTTACTGATTAATAAAATTTTATATTGCCGAAAAAAAAAAAAAGATTAAAGCATTTTCGTTTTAAATTATTATTTTAATATAAAAAGGTTATTTTTCAAATCTTTTAAAAGAGGGGTTAGTTCTCAAATTAAAAATGATTTTGAGAATAATTTTACAAATTTCCTCATAGAAGGCACCGATACATTCTTGTTGACCTCAATCTTGAGAATCTCCACATCATGTTTCAGTGTTACAACATCGATAAACAACTGTTTTACCGCATTGTACGTCCCAATGAATTTAACCAATTATTTGGCTTTGATGATAAACCGAGATAGCAAATTGTCGTACTTTGAAGGATCATTGGAGATGATTAAGTGAAGGACAAAGCCGAGAAGGATGGATATCATACCGGCTAGGCTAGTCGCAGCAGCTGCAGAAACAATCTTGTTAAAGTTTGTCCCAGTAGCTACAGAAATTCCCCTAATCCATTTCGCAATTCCACAAAGAATTATCTTTAGCCATTCCAACAACTTTGCCATAGCTGCGTTAACACGACTGTGTAGAACCATCTTTAGCCACGCCTAGAGGCAACACCTAGTAGCCTGGAACAGAGTTTGCCGGCCAAGAGGAAAAGGAGGTTTAGGTATTCGAACTTCAACGGACATGAATAATGCTCTGATTGCAAAGGTGGGTTGGCGTCTTTTAAATGATGATCAAACGCTTTGGAACCGTGTGGTTCGAAGTAAATACAAGGTTGGCATGATTCATGATCAATACTGGTTACGAACCAAGAGCAATTGGTCTCCCGTTTGGTGCAGTATTGTGACGGGAATTCGTGATGTAGTGATCCCAGGTCACGGGTGGTTACTTGGTAATGGAAGTAACGTGAAGTTTTGGACCGATAAGTGGCTTTTTGGACACTTTTTGCTTGAGGATAAGGCTGGTGCTTTACCGGTGGATTATGAGACTGTTTTGGTGAAGGATTTATGGTGAGATGGTGTGGGCAAGGATAGTGTGATCGCATAAGTCTCTTCTTTTTAAATTAATTAATTCATTTAGAGATTGTCACGCTATGCTGGGAATCTGGTTACGATTGGTTCCACAACGGAAGAGAAGGGTGTTTTTTAATCTCTCTTTGTTTAAATGGTTGTATGGAAACTTATGCGATGGGAGAGAGGTTTATTCGGTTCCATGGGTGACGATGTTTGAGACGACCCGATTTTTTTTTTAAAATAATTAATTAATTAATTAATAATTCCATAATTATTAATTATCAACGACAAGCAATACACCGCGGAAAAACACACAACTTAATTTAACACAATAAATTCAGACCAAACACGATAATTATTATTTAAACATTTCTAGCAACCTATAAATCAGGTTTTACTAAAATGTAAACACACACACAAATATCCCTAATCATCCTCCTCCTACGCCATGATTATGCGATCACACTTTCTTTTTATCTGCAACACATGGCACAAAGAGTTGCGTAAGTATTATCATAAATACTTAGTGAGACAGTCATCCCGTCCACAAGCTAAGTACATTTTTAACCCACACGCAAGCAACCCAATACGATTAAAATGCCCACACGATTCAAACAACGATGCCAATCGACACAAATAATTAAATAATTAAACACAAATAATTAAATAATTAAACACAAATAATTAAATAATTAAATATTTAAACACAAACAACCACACAATTTCATCACGGGAACCACTATAAATCGTTCGTTAATACTCGATGTAGGCTTAAATGAGCCTACGGTCATGCACTCACCTTATCGAGAAAATTCTCGTATGGACGAACTTCCACACACACTCTCAAACACCAAATAATTCACCTAAATTAATCTGTTGGTCATAAAAATATGATTAGCATACCATCAGAAAGGTTTTAACTAGACCAATCTGAAAATGGAATCGGTTTTCCCAAAACCGGTTTAAATTTAGCGAACCGGTCCAAAACGATTTCTTTTTCTTCTCACCCTCTCAAGAACTCTCTCAATCATTCAACACATCCATTTTCACTCTGGGAAATGACTTCTCACGAGCAAAAAGAGGTGGTTTTAATCCCCATGGGTCCAAGCTTCCTCCACTCATGCCCACTTTCTCCACTCATGCCTATTTTCTCCATCGTGCTATTTAAAATTCTAGTACTATTTTTCCTTCTGTATTTAAAATTCTCTCTGAATATAATACGACAACTAATTAGGAAAAATCAATACTCAATTCACAAATATGCTCATTTATACAACGGTCACATCACTCGTTGTATCTACCTTTTGCATAAAATAAAATAACATTCGACACACCATTTGTCGATCGACACGACCAAAAAGTTCAAACTGGATTTCTTTTTGGTTTGCAGGTGTTACAATTCCCCCCCCCCCCCCCCCCCCCCCCCACTAACACTGGATTCGTCCTTGAATCTTATCACACTGGCCTCCACGATCCAACTTCACGACACCCTCCGTCTACCTTAGACCATACTCTGGATTCAGCATGATCCTCCACACGTGAGACCATCACTCGGATCTTACTAATCGTCTACCATAGGCCAATTCCTGACCCAACCCGGTCAACACCACTCAAGATTATCACTCACGATCTCCGAGGTTCGCAACCAGTCCTAAGCTTACTCACGCTTCATACATTAATTTACCTCTTAACACATTTCCACAACTCCCTCACTTTTAGCAACACCTCCTTGGAGTTAAAGACACACGGGTAAATACTCATCCCCTCGAGAGGAAACCCTCATCTCTCAATACTTATTCGGGGAAAACCTCCTTGCAATAAGAATACAGGAAATTCTCACCCCTATGAAGAATCCCAATTCCCTAATAATCACTCAGGGAAACACCTCACCCCTCTAGAGAAAACCCCATCTCCTAATAAACACCGAGGGAAACACCTCATCCCTCTGGAGAAAACACCATCTCCTAATAAACACTAAGGGAAACACCTCATCCCTCTGGAGAAAACACCATCTCCTAATAAACACTAAGGGAAACACCTCATCCCTCTGGAGAAAACACAATCTTCTAATAAATACTAAGGGAAACACCTCATCCCTCTAGAGAAGACACCATCTCCTAATAAACACTAAGGGAAATACCTCATCCCTCTGGAGAAATCACCATCTCCTAATAAACACTAAGGGAAACACCTCATCCCTCTAGAGAAATACGCATTTCCAATGACCATCTTTTGACCCACCGGTCAATACCCCTAGAGGACTTCACACACAATTTCCAAATTCTGCAGAATCCGTCTACCAAAGACCACCATCTTCTGACCAAGACCATAATTTTCCGACCAAAGACCACCACCTTCAGACCAAAGACCACCACCTTCAGACCCATTGGCCAACACCATTCGAGACCAACACCATGATCCCAAAGGTTTATATCCAGTCGTATGCTTATAACTACGTCTCTAGACATTTATTACTCTTAAGTCATTAATACCCCTCGCACTCATAGGAAAAAAATCTTTTGAGCAATCGGTATAACAGGAACCACCGTCCTAACACTCATACTGAGAACACAATCCCAAGTCAGTATACTAGAGAACACAATCTCCAAAAGTATACAGGAGAACACAATCTCCACGAATGAGTTATTCGGGGACAACACGCCCCTAGAGTAGTAAATTTGAGACGCTCATAAACATCTCTCGACTAGAACTACCTCTTGTGGTCTAAACATAATATTTCGCACCCGGAATACCTCTCATTCATGACCCAACACTGGTCCACTCAATAAAACCTCACAAATAAGAACTTATTTATCTTATATCACACTGATAAATAAGGAATCACCATCTTACAAATCCCACAAGTGTATAATCGTTACTACAAACGAAAAGTACATACACAAAAACAACAACAACAATAGCACCACGCTAACACTGAAACTGGAACCACAAAGATAGAGCATGCTTAGGCCGCGACCGGCTTGTTGAACCACTAACTGAACTTTTGCTTCATATTTGCCTCAGGCTCCCAAGTCTCCTCCTCTATACCACTACAGTCTCACAAGACTCTCATCAACGGTACTCTCTTTCGGCGCAATACCTTGACTCTCCTCTCGAGAATCCTCACAAGTTTCACCGTCACAATCCAATCAGGCTGAAGATCCTCCGAGATCTTAGCCACCAATTTCTCCGAAGTATGCAGGTACTTCCTCAACATCGACACGTGAAACGCTTTAAGAAATTCCTTCATTATCGGGAATAACTCTAACCGGTAAGCCACCGCTCCAACTCGTTCCACCACCGGGAACAGACCCATAAATCTCGGACTCAACTTATTCCCCAAAATGGGTCTATTAGGACCTCGCAACATGGCCATCTTGAGATACACTCTATCTTTGACCGCGAATTCTAACTTTTTCCTCCTCTTATTGGCATAACACCTCTGCCGAACATGAGCCTCTTTGATGTTCAGTTTCAAAACGCGGATCTTTTCCGACATTTCCTGCACAAAGCTCGCACCAAAAATGCTCCTCTCCCCTACTTGGATCCAACATAGAGGAGTCCTACACGGCCTCCCATACAACGTCTCATATGGAGCCATCCCAATACTCACCTGAAAGTTGTTATACGCAAACTCAGCCAGGCACAAGTGATCCACCCCATGGCCACCCCAATTGAGAACACACATCCTCAACAAATCCTCCAAATTCTGAATCGTCCTCTCTGACTACCCATCAGTCTGAGGATGATATGCAGTACTCATATGCACCTTAGTCCCCATCACAGCCTGAAATGCCCTTCAAAACTCAAACGTAAATTTAGGATCCCTGTTTGACACAATACTGCCTGGCACCCCCTGCAGCCTCACAATCTCTTTCACATATTTCTTAGCCAAAACCGTTACATTATCTGTCTTTTTAATGGCCATAAAATGTACAGACTTAGTCAAAAAATCCACAAACACCCATATAGCATCAATCGTCCGCGAGTTAGGTAATCCCACCACGAAATCCACTAGGATCACATCCCACTTCTACTCAAGTATGGATAAACTATGCAACTTACCACTCGGAACCCAATGCTTAGCCTTCACTAACTGGCACGTATCGCACCTTGCGACCCAGTCGGCCATGTCTCTCTCAATTCTGACCCAAAGATAATACTATTACAAATCATAATACATCTTAGTCGCTTCCGGGTGAATAGAGAACTTGCTCGCATGAGCCTCATGCATAATCTCCTGCCTCAATGACTTATCCTTAGGCACACACTCACATACGCACAAGAATCGTTCCATTCACAGGAACCTGATATCAGAATCATCTGCCCTTGATGTACCCATCAAAATATGATCATCTCCTGAGCCATCCGATTCCTACTCAAGATATCTGCTTGATCTGCTGTCACTAAGCCCAACGGCTTTTGCGAAATCGCACATAAACGCAAAATGCTAATCTCGCTCACAAACGACTCCACGTCCTCCTCTCGAGCCACGACAACTCCCTGACAACTCAGAGCATCCATTACCAGGTTAGCCCTACCCAGATGGTATACAATAACAAGATCATAATATGCCAACAACTCTACCCAACGCCTCTGCCTCAAATTTAATAACGGCTGAGTAAAAATATGCTGCAGATTCTTGGGATTCGTAAAAATCTGCACTCTCGCCATACAGATAAGATCTTCATATATTTAAAGCGAACACAACCGCTCCCAACTCAAGATCATTCATGACCTTCAAAGCACATCACTCATTATCACACCCCCTCTTACTCTCAAGACGCCTCCTTTGAGCCTAAGGTATCTAGGGAACCACCGTCCCCCTCATGAGGAATGCCATCTCTCCGTTCTTCTACTGGGAACACTAATATACCTGGTATTTTACCACTTTTACTATCCGTTTTCCCTATTATATATACTATTTAAATAAGCGTTTCTATCAAAAGAGGTAGTTTTCTCGTATATTTGGTTTTGAAGAGTCATATAGGTCAAATCATCAAAAAGGGAGAAAAAGGAGCAAAATGAGTATTCTTCATCCCACAACAACTTACCAAGGTCAAAGGATCCTATCTAAGTCCCCCAAGTTGAAGATTTCATAATTTCCCAAGTTGGACAGAAGTTAATCAGCAGAGACCTAGCTACGGCCGGATGACCAAAATGACTTGGACGGCGATGAAATTTCATATGGAAATAGGTCTTTGAGTCAGATTTCCAACGGAGTTGGAATTATAGCAAATAGAGTTGTAGTTTGGAAGATATTCAAGTTTAATGAAGACATGTCATTTTGCTTAGAATAAGAATCAAGTCCAAGATGGGTTAAGCACCAAACCAACCCATGGGCCGGCTCATTTAATTGAAGCCACGCACAAGGAGATGATTTTGAGCCAGACCCCGGACATATTCACGTGACCGGTGCCACCGTCCGGTGCCGTGGCCACTTCTGCGCACTTATCGACAAAAAAGACGTTTTTGCCCGAACTGAAACCCTAAGAGCTCCACCAACCCAAGACCTCTTCCTACACCTAGATATACTTGCTTTTAGCCTCTTGAGGGAAGGAGATCAGCCCTAGGCACCACAAATCAATAATAAACATGTATTTTCGTTATTCTCTTTAGATCTTCATCTTTATCCTTAGAAAAGAGCGATGAAGGCCATGGTGTTCTTCTCAAGCTTTGTGCTTCGAGATTCACCTATGCCGAGCCCTTACTTAGCACGAATCTACTGTTTTATCAACTTCTATAGTTGCTCCATGTAGAGTAGTTGTATGTTTGATAATAGTTATTTTAAAGTTCTTTTGCTTGCATCTTCTACATATTTATTGAGTTTGTTTCTAGCATGATTCTCTATCTTTATTTGTGCTCAAGGCGTGATCTAGACTAGCTACCTAGTGACTGATATTAGATTGGTGCCGATTCCAAAAGCTTTTGCACCGTTCGGATCTAATATTTGATAAGCTAGGCGTCTTAACAATCGAAAGTTTAGTTAAGGCGTCTTACAGCGTGATTCCACCTTGCAATAACCATCAAAAGTTGAGTCTATTGGGGTAGGAGTTATAGGTTTTGGAGCCTCGAAAGGGGAATGATTCTACCATAGTGATTTGAGCTCTAGAACACTAGTTGCATTCTCTTTAAAAACCGTGTAGTTCATGTTGCATTAGTTCCTATTAATTTCTTCTATCTTGCGTGTTTTGATTTATCTATCCCTTTATTTTATTGCATATTTATTTTATCATAAACCCCAAAACCCCAAAATATGTTTTCTCTTAGCTTATTTTGTATCATATAGATTTATAGCGTAACAATATAGTCTCCTGTGGATCGACCCCTAAGTACTACAATTGTCATCTGTGCACTTGCAGATTAGGGTTTATAAATTTAAAACTCTTTTGCATAGCCCTAATCCGGCTGCATTAAGTTTTTGGCGCCGTTGCCGGGGACTAGTTCGCTTACCTATAGATCTTTGATAAAGAATAAGTCTAAGTTTTTATTTTTCCTTTTTCCTTTTTTCCTTTTTGCTAATTTTTCGTTTTTTGCTTTTTATTTAAGTGTGTTTCAGAGATTTATCAATGGAACATCACACCAAAAACCCTAGGAGAATGATTCTAAGAAGGAGATCTAATGGGGATTACACCCCTATGCCTCATGAATTCCATCAACCGCCGTTTCCTTACAAAAATTGGTACAATTCACAATTATATCAACAACAACCGCCTTGGGAGACTCAACGACGTGACCATCATCATCATGTGCCGCCGAATCATCCTCCACAGCCCCATGACCATTCCAATTCAACCTCACAAGGAGACCTAATCGAAGCCTCAATGCGTAGATTCATGGAAGATACTCAAAATATCATCCAAGGAATCGAAACAAAGATTGAGACCATCAATTCATCCCTTGGAGAGAAGCTTACTGCCCTTACCACCAAATTTCAAGACTTGGAGACACGCTTGATCCACCTTGAAGAAGTTCAAAAACAACATGCCTTAGACCTTCAAAGCAACGCTAGAAAAATCCATAGTTTCGAGCGAAGTTTTAATAGTCTTTGGAAGAAGTTTGAAGGAGAGATCAAGAACACTAATGACCACGTTGAAGGGATCACTACTGGCCTAGGCATCATAGCAATCAAAGCTCACAAGGCCACGAAAGCTTTGGACGAAGCCAAAGATGATCACCGAGACTTGTATTCTACAAGCCTTGTTTTATCAGAAGGACACAAGCAACATACTCAAGCCATCAAGGACGTTCAAGCCTCTCTAGATAAGAAGTTCAACTACCTTATGTGGAAGTCTTCTACCCTAAAGAAGAAGGAAATTGAGACGTCTAAGACACTTGAGGAGATCGACGACCGTTTGAGACTTATGGAGGAAAGTAACCATTCGGAAACGAATGAAGAAGAGCCAGCACCTTTGGTCCATTGCTGCACCATAACACCCCTTGAATATGACTTTTCCATTTCTGATCAAGATGAGAAAGTCATTCCAAGACCGTTCATAATGGCCAAACCGAAGAACCGAAGATTTACGGCAAGAATGTCAACAAAACCGTGCGGAGAGATTCGCATAGCTAATCAATCCATCAAGAGGCAACGTTGGATAAGTGATGAGATGCTGGAGGTATTCAATTCTCTAGTTAGAGAACTCTCTCCCACCCTCACCTTTGAAGATGCTTGGAAAATAAAGCCATCATTACGACAATGCTTTAAACAAAGCACGGAGGAAGACTTTATGATTGAGGAGCTATTCAACCAAGCTAGGAATCCTTATAGGTACCTAAGGATACTTCCTAAGACTCTTGATCCAGGTTCTTTCAACATTCCTTGTTCAATTCGAGATTATACCTTTGAGACCGCTCATATCGATTCGGGAGCCGGAGTCAACGTTTTGTCGGAATCTCTTGTGAGAAAGATGAGGATAACCAATCTTCGTCCTTCAACCACAAGAATTTCACTTGCTAATGGTGCATCAACACTCTCATTGGGTGAAATATTCAATTGCCCCATGAGAATTGGTGATTGCATTGTTCCGACGGACTTTGAAGTGGCTAATATGCAAGATTGCTCAACACCTTTCATCCTTGGAAGACAATTCTTGGTTACTGCTGGAGCTATCATAGATTACACCTTACAAAGGTTGTCCTTTCCTAAGATAGATAGAAACATCTTCTATTACGCAGCACCACCGGGATTTCGATCCAAAGTTACAAGATACATTCCTTTGGAGAATAAAGAAGTTGAAATCAAGCACCCTTTCCATTTACATGATGAAGACCACGACCATGGAAGCATTTGTTCACACTCTAAAGGCAACCTCAAGCCTTTAGAAGACAATTCCAAAGTCTAAAAATCTCAAGGAGTCGAGCTAATTGACTTTAAACAAGCGCTTTATGGGAGGCAACCCATATATCGAGTCTTTCTTTTCTTTTGATTTTTATTCTATGTTTTTCATTTTATAAACTTTGTTATTCATTAATCTATTTATTTATGAATTTTTCAGATTTTATAAAATTTATTTTGGAGAAGAAAACCGAAGTTCTAAAAACTTCTAAAAAAAAAAATGTGTGTCGCGGTGGCCCAGACACCAGACGGTCACACCGATCAGTCTCGCGGATCGAGCGTCCCACGGTCCCAGACCCCAGACGGAGACCCTGGACACGGGAATCCGACCGGGGCCAGGACCGTTCCTTCCGCGTCCATCCCGACCATCAACCGTCTGTGTCCCAGCCTTTGTCCCGTAACATGCAGCCTCATCCCGCAGCACATGCCCCAGGACCAGTCCTCGTCCCGCGGATCCACCACGCACCGGACGCTCCCACCGACCCGTGCACGCGACCGGTGTCACGCATCCTATCCTTCCCGCACCTATAGATTTATAGCGTAACAACATAGTCTCCTGTGGATCGACCCCTAAGTACTACAATTGTCATCTGTGCACTTGCAGATTAGGGTTTATAAATTTAAAACTCTTTTGCATAGCCTTAATCAGGCTGTATCAAACACCATCCAAATAAGAACACAAGACTCTAGAGAGGAACACCATCTCTTAGTTAAGTCCCCGGTAATCAGTTCATAATCGGACTTCCCATCATTTGCTCCGCCCGAGCCTTAGAACCACACAACTCCCTGAAGTCAGTCTCTCTCCCTGAAATACCAACCTCCATTCTTTGCGTTCGAACACTACTCGACCGCGATAATAATCCAGATGGACTCGGTAATGCACTAGCAAATCAATCCCTAAGATGACCTCATACAGCTCCACCGAATTAATCACCAAATCTGCTGGCATCGACTCGCCAACAATCTACACATCCACGCCCCTCGCGTGTCCAAGCATAGCCAGACATCCTCTCCAGCCACCTTAACCATGCCTGACAGCTCACCTGCGCTGCTCCGAATGCCGCTGCACTCAGCACATTCTGGAGTAATGAAGCAATTCGATGCTCCAGAATCCAACAAAACATGGGATTCACAACCTCCCACTAATAAGGTCCTTACACAAACACATGTGAGAAGAACCTTAATAAATCTATCACCGGAAAATAGCTGAACATCATCCACAATTGCACTAAAGAATTTGCAGAACACAATCCACAATTCCACCAAAGAATTCACAAAAATATGAGTCAAAGATTTTTATCTGTGATCTGACCGACGCTCTGCAGGCCTGTCACCACTGACATATACACACGCGGTGCCAACGCACTCTTCGCCACTGACTACACCGTTGTCATTGCCAACGACTGCAACTTGGGACACTTGGGCCTCATATGCCCAATATCCCCACAATAAAAACAAACTCGTGTTTCCCGAGGCCCCTCCCTCTTGGGACAGTTTGACACACGATGCTCCATGCTCCCACAACCGAAGCATCCACGCTTAACCAAACCCGACCTGGAAGTATCCACCAACTTCCCCTTCTGGCCCTTTGCAGGTTTACCGTCTTTGCCAGAACTCTAACCAGAAACACTCTGATGTTGTTATTGCCTTCTCGGCTGAACAATAAGAGCAACAACTGGCAGAACAACCACTGAAGTCAGCTCCCACAAATCATTCATTCCACGATCAGCATACACAAGCACTCTGCGTCGTTCTCACGCACTGACCGGTCACCGTGGACTAGATCCACAAACCTCGTCCCGAGACGTTCCAATGCCTCTTGGAAAAATACTTAGCATTAAACTCAGCTAAGAATTCATCCCAAGTCCACACTGCACCAAGCCTACTGGCCTCAATGCGTTTCCATCACAATGAGCATCATCACTCAGGTAGTGGACTACCAACTCTACACGATAATCTGTTGGACACCTAGTCGAACAGAAATTGCACTCCACACTCATGCGCGACTCATCAGCCTCTTCAGGTCTAACACTGCTTAAAAAGAAAGCTGTACTAAGGCTCCACATCTGACCCATCATCTCTAGGTAAGTCGGAAGCAACTAAGCAACTGCAGCTCTCTATTGTACTTATGCCACTAGGGCCACAACTGGAGTCTGCACTGGCACCGCACCTAGTAACCGCTCCAATATCATTGCTAGCAACTGCGCCACACGATCCTCTGGACCCTGAGCTCCAACTGCAGTAGCTCCCGCACCCGGACCTGCTACAGCACCAGTCCCTCTGGCGACCCTACCGACACCAATGGCACTCACACTGACACTCAAACTGGTCTCGCTCACTGATCCCACTTGATGCGTCGGCGTCTCAGAAGCCTGCTCCAACATCACATTCCGCGCAGCACGCGCAACAACTCTATCGGAAGACCTTCGCAGTGGTCCCGACCACGTCATCGGCCTCCACCACGGCCTTGACCACGATCTCTAGCACCATCTACCATTCTTATGCACTACCCAGAACAAAAGAAAAAGTCTACTAGAAGTTACAATTAATCACAAATACATACCGCAAAATCTCTTTAAAGGCTCGAAGAGGATGATCTAAGACTATTAAATTGACTAACTATACGTAATCAATTTAAACATATAGTCTCAGTTCACACAAACTAATGGCCTAAAACCGTAAGGGCTCTGATACCAAAATGAGACGACCCGATTTTTTTTTTAAAATAATCAAATAAATAATTAATTAATTAATAATTCCATAATTATTAATTATCAAACGACAAGCAATACACCGCGGAAAAACACACAACTTAATTTAACACAATAAATTCAGACCAAACACGATAATTATTATTTAAACATTTCTAGCAACCTATAAATCAGGTTTTACTAAAATGTAAACACACACACAAATATCCCTAATCATCCTCCTCCTACGCCATGATTATGCGATCACACTTTCTTTTTATCTGCAACACATGGCACAAAGAGTTGCGTAAGTATTATCATAAATACTTAGTGAGACAGTCATCCCGTCCACAAGCTAAGTACATTTTTAACCCACACGCAAGCAACCCAATACGATTAAAATGCCAACACGATTCAAACAACAATGCCAATCGACACAAATAATTAAATAATTAAATAATTAAACACCAATAATTAAATAAATTAAACACAAATAATTAAATAATTAAATAATTATATAATTAAACACAAACAACCACACAATTTTGTCACGGGAACCACTATAAATCGTTCTTAATACTCGATGTTGGCTTAACTGAGCCTACAGTCATGCACTCACCTTATCGAGAAAATTCTCGTATGGACAAACTTCCACACACGCTCTCAAACACCAAATAATTCACCTAAATTAATCCGTTGGTCATAAAAATATGATTAGCATACCATCAAGAAAGGTTTTAACTAGACCAATCTGAAAATGGAATCAGTTTTCCCAAAACCGGTTTAAAACTTAGCGAACGGGTCCAAAACGATTTCTTCTTCTTCTCACCCTCTCAAGAACTCTCTCAATCATTCAACACATCCATTTTCACTCGGGGAAATGACTACTCACGAGCAAAAAGAGGTGGTTTTAATCCCCATGGGTCCAAGCTTCACTCATGCCCACTTTCTCCACTCATGCCTATTTTCTCCATTGTGCTATTTAAAATTCTAGTACTATTTTTCCTTCTGTATTTAAAATTCTCTCTGAATATAATACAACCACTAATTAGGAGAATATTTATTTTTCTGTTTTAGACTTTTTTCTTTCTCTCTCTAAACTCTCTATCTTCTCTCTTCTTCTGACCAATTAAAAAATTTCCGGTGGTTTCCCGGCGTCCGGTTCCTCGTCGGCACCGTGGATGTATATATGTTTATATCGGTTGTTCCGATTTGTTCGGATCCTTTCTTTGGCTTTGTACGATCTTCCTTCGGCATTGTCCGACCTTTTGCTTCCGATTCATCGGAAATCTCTTTCTGGTTAATACGGATTCCTTTTGTTGTAATATACTCCAACATGTCCGGATCTTAGTCTTCCGACTTCGTTTGGATTTGGTTCTATCTGATTGTATTCAGATTTGAACTTTCTCTCCTTTCTTTGGGCTTATGTTTAATCTGATGTTCTTTGGTCGGATCTATTATCACCAATTCATGAATCTCTTTCTCTAATAGAGTTAATCTTCATCTCCTAATGATAGGGTCGTTAGGCGTTTGGATGAAGTGTCTAGGTTGGGATTGAGCTTTATGTTTTTGGGGATTGTTGAGGAGGATAAAGAAACAATACGGAGGGGCGTGTTAGTCGACGGATTGCTTCCCCTCCATCATGATTCTCTGTTTATTACTATGGTGGTTTTGGGATTTTGATCAAGAGCTTCAGTGAAGAGATGTAAGGAAGGGGATTTTTACAAGAGAAAATTGAAGACCTTGAAGCCGGAACTCTTGAAGTCCTTGGCTCGACGGTGGTGCAGGGTGCTTCAATGACGGAGACGTCGTCGGAGTTAACTTATGTCGGCTACTGTTCTTTGACCTAGTTGTACACGTGTTATGTTTATAAGCATCATTATCTCTTATGAGATTGATGATTAGATGTTAACTAGGTTTATTTGGGTCTAATCAGGTGCGGTCTCATCGAGGGAATATCGATCGCTGGACCTTCTAGATTCTTTCACTTCCTTTAACACTTTCCTGCGTTTCACCCTCTCTCTTCCCTCTGAAACTGTTATCCAATTAAGGATATCATAGAGATGCATGCCTTTTTGATGATTGATGACCAAGATTGTTGTGATGGTGGGTACCTCAGCTGAGGGTCCTTTACCACCAGAGCTAGAGGCTTGCACTTTTCTGTAGATTTTTTTTATTTCCTTGGCATCTCTATGATTCACTAGATCAGCGCTCACTACTAGTGTTCTTGTGGAGACAGGGTCATGAGGCTTATGCTTTTTGATCTAGGACAGTTATATTCGTCATTGGGAAGAAGTTTCAAGAGCGGTCCGTCCTTGCTTTCAAGTGTTTGGAAGCTGAATCAAGTCTTGCGATTACCAACGCCCTTGACCAGAAGATTAAGATTCATTAGGGCAGGGTCTTTGACATCCTTTCTGGCGTTCTCCAGAAATCTGAACTCGCTCCGTTAAACCGATCCACTCTCGGTTACCCACCTTGTAAAACCATCTAACTTGCATTGATAATGGTCCTTGAGTGTTGTTCAAAGTAAGTTGGAAAGAGAGGTTTTGACTCTAAAAATTTTTTAAAAAATGACTCAAAAACACCAAAATAGAAAACATAGTTAGCAACTACCTCCCCCAGACTTAAATGACATTGTCCCCAGTGTTATTAAGCCTAAGGAAGGTGAATAAAATGGATAAGAAACGAAACGAATGAAAAATCAAGTGAGAAATCAGAACATGGGGATCGTGTCGAGCGACACGATCTCTGTATCGATCGATACATATAATTTGGTCGCGTCGAGCGACTTAAGCTCCTCATCGATCGACGTGTTGTTTTTCCTCGTGTCAAGCGACACTGCTATGCTCGTCGCTCTACACAGGGTGCTGAAGTGCAATCTCATTTGTTTTCAAACGTTCAATCTCCTGAAAATCAAAACAAAAACAAAACCAAAACGTAAAACAGAAAAAGAAAGACAAAAATCTAGTAATAGTTAGTAAAACTCACAAGTGGGTTGCCTCCCACTAAGCGCTTGTTTCAAGTCATTAGCTTGACTGTGATGGAACTCAAGACTTAATGTGGATCTTTAGGAAGATTTGAACTTCCTTTATCCATATTGGAACTCACAGCAGCTTGCTTGAATCGAACTTTCTTTGCATCTCCCCCAGACTTATCAGAAGCAAACTCAGGGAAAAGTCTCATTGTTCTCTCCATCATCTCCTGAAGAATTGCTTCTCCTTTATCCTTAAACTCCTGGGGAACAATGACTATCATTCGCGCGAAAGGCTTTGAAGTCCTTTTTAGTTCCACCTCTTCTTTTTTGTTTCCTGCAAATTCATCAGAAAAACTAAGCTTTCGAGGAACTCGAAACTTGCATGAGCGCGTAACAGGCTTTTCAAAATTTAAATCCTTGATGAAATCAGGAGATTTGGAATTAAGTGCAAGAGACTCATACCTTGGCCCCGTTTGAGGATTTGCAGGAGATGGTTCCGAAACGACGAAGTTGATGGCGGTAGGGATGTCCTTAGAAGGTTCCTTGATCTGCTATTCTACCTCTGAAGTATCCAAAGAGAAAGCCTGACCATCAATGGTGGATCTTCTCCTTGTTTTGTACATGTCAAATTCCATGACAACATCACCAAGGTCAAGCTTAATCGTTCCCCTTCTGCAGTCTATATGCGCTCCAGCTGTTGCTAAGAATGATCTTCCCAGTAGAATAAGATCCTGAGGTTCTTCATCGTATTCCAAAACGACAAAGTCTGTTGGAATGACGCACTCCTAAACTCTGATTGGCACATCCTCTAGAATACCTTTCGGGAAACGCTTCGAACGATCTGCTAGGATAAGGGACATCCTTGTCCTCTTGAAGTCTGTCAATCCAAGCCTTGCAGCAACAGAGAGTGGCATAAGGTTGATTCCAGAACCCGTATCGCAGAGGGAGTGAGAAAAACTTTCATCGGAGATAGAACAGTCGAGTACAAAGCTTCCTGGATTAGGGAGTTTCACTGGAATCTTGCTCTGCATCATCGCACTAACTTCTTCGGAAACCACTATCTCCTTCTTCTTCTTCTTGGAGACTGGAGCTGTGTTCAGGAGAATCGCTTGAAGATCACGAGTCAACAGTGCCCCTTCCTCTGGACTAAGACCATTTGCAACCATTCGCTTCACGTATCGTCGAATCGTAGGAGAAAGCTTAATCGCATCTAAAAGAGGCATCTCAATTATAATCTTCTCAATCATTCTCTTGAAAATAGCTTCTTCAGCTTCATGTTTGGACTTCCTAGCTCTGGGAAAGGGTAGCTTAGGCTTGTGGATGAGTTCCTCGATGATTGGAGAAGCTTTCGGGTGAACAGTCTCGGCCTGGCTTGCATGTCGATCGACGTATGGTTCCTGTCGATCGACGCTGTCGCTTCTGGTTTCATTGTGTCGAGCGACACAACTGTCCCTGTCGCTCGACATCAAAGCTTCAATCTCTGATACGACTATTTCTTCACGTGTCGATCGACACGCATACCCTGTGTCGATCGACACAGGTCCTTCTGTCTCAAAAATCACCTCAAATTCGTCGAAATAGTTGTTCTCTTTCACTCGGATAGCGTTACAAGATCTCTTGGGATTGGAGTCCGTCTTCGCAGGAAGAAATCCCTCTTGTCTCCTCACTGATTCAGCAGTTTGAGCTACTTGAACATCCAGTTTCTTGACATGAGTAGTTAAAGCTTCGATCTTGCCGTTTAAGTCCATGTAGAATGAATCAAACTTCCCATTCTAATCCACAACCAACTTTTGCTGTCCCTCAAGAAGCCGCTCCATCAGAGATTCCATTTTACTTGTAGCGGACGGAGGAGGAGGTTTCTGATAAGATGATGAACCATAATCTCTCGTGTAGTTGTTTTGGAAAGGCTTCTGATAAGAAGATCCACCGTACTTCTGAAATCCACTCTGGTTAAGGTAGTTCACATCCTCTTCCATAGTCTCTACTTCCTGCGCGAAGCTAACCGTCTTCTTCCCAGCTAGAAGGCTAGTCATAGTATCAAGCTTCTTTGTTACCTCTGCTAGCTGGTTTCCACTGATGCTCTGTCCAGACTTGCTCCTTTCGTAGTCCAAGTTCTTCATACTGTTGCTGCTGGCGAGATTCTCAATCAATCGAAGAGCAGCCTCTGGAGAGTGTTTTAAAGTCTCCTCTGCTGGCAGCATCCAAGCTTGTAGCATACGGTATAGCAATTCCTCTGAAGAAAATACTCAATAACTGAACCTCATCAAAGCCATGGTGTGGACAATCCCTCTGACAGCCTTTGAACCTATTCCAGGCAGCCCTGAATGCTTCTTGATCTCCTTGCTTGAAGGTAGTAATCTTGTACCTCAAGTCTTCAGACTTCACATCGTCGAAGAAATTGCTTAGGAAAGCATTCTTCGTGTCTTCCCATGTTGTAAGCAAGCCAGGTGGAAGAGTCCTAAGCCAATGTTTGGCTTCCCCATGCAGTGAGTACGGGAAGAGCTTGCAGAACAGGTAGTCCTCTGAAACTCTGTTAGCCTTAATGCTAGATGCAAGATCTTCGAATTTCTCAATATGGTCCATCGGATGCTCATGAGGAAGACCACAGAACGGATCTTGAGCCACCAAGGAGAAATAGGCAGGCTTGAGCTCGAAGTCATTGCGTTGGAACGCTGGAGGACAAATCGCAGCTCGATTCGCGTAGAACTGTTCAGGTCGGTTAAAGTCAGCGAGCATTCTATTCTGGGCATCGTGTCGATCGACATTAATACCGTGTCAATCGACACGTCTGTTCTGATCTTGTCGAGCGACGTCCTCTCTGTGTCGCTCGACACGAAGTTGTTCCTGGCGAACACGAGCCAGTTCTGCTTCTTCTTCCTCGCGAGCTTGCTGCTGTTTAGCCTCATTGATAACCACATTCCCGGCCTCATCCAGCCTCTTACCGTCTTAATCATAACGGTTTCCTTCTCTGTCGAAGAAACCATCATCTCTCTGAAACACAATCGTATTCGCAACCATCTTCTTAGCTTCTTTCGTCGCTATTCTGTTGGTGCGCTCCAAAAGTGCTAGATCCTGAAGTTCTAATCTGACTAGCTCTTTGTCCTTGCAGCTCCTTGTATCAGGCATACACCTGAAACTCAAAACAAAAAGAAACGAAAGAACTAGTTAGTAAAGTAAAAAATAAAACAAAACTTAGACAAAATCCTAATAATATAAATCTAATGGTTTTTTTTTATTCCCCGGCAACGGCGCCAAAATTTGATATGCTCAAATTATCTCTAGAGCTAGACTCTCTCAAATTAAGAGGTCAATCGCAGTACTTAGGGTTATCGATCCACAGGGAGTCAGTTAACACAATAGATTTCAAAGTTCAGATTATGCTAAGCAGAAATATTAGAATGCAAGTAAATCAGGCGATAAAAACGGTTTTAAAATCAATGAAAGAAAACGCTAGGCACAGGGAAATCTCCAGTGAATCAGAGATGCAGATAAAACAGATATTAGGAATATAAAGCTCAATTCTTGAACATGAACACGAAGGTAAAATCGACCAACTGTCGTTGCGAAGATTATCTATGTCTAAACCCTAGAAAACCAACTGTCGTTGCGAATTTAGATTGATCTAAACAAGCAATAAATTCAAGTTCAATTGTTCACAAAACCCTAGACCAAATCTCTTTGCGAACAGGTATTTTGCTCATCTAACACTAGTTCAGGTGATTAATAATGTTGTCGCATCTACTAAACAACCTAATATCAGATTCTAGTTCGCGAGGCTAGAATCAGCAATAAACACAAGTCTAGATGAAGAATGCTCTAATGATTTTATCCTAAAATCAGATCTGATCTAACAACTCATCAAACACCTTTGAGACCCTAAACCTAACAAGGAAATTACTCAGACATAATTAAAGAAGAAAACATCTTTTATTAATCAAAACCTCTAAGTAATTCAATAGAATAAAGCGTGAGTCTAAACAATGACTCTAAAAATGTATTTATAAAGGTCCCAAACCGACTAGAACATAAAAGTAAACATCTGGGATTTTTGGGCTTCGTACGGACTTTTCAGATTAAAATCTGGGCTTCTGCGAGCAGCGTGTCGATCGACGTCAATACCGTGTCGATCGACACGAAGGTCTCTGGAAAAATCCTTGTCTCGCTAATAACTCGTGTCGATCGACACTTAATCTCCGTCGATCGACACTTGACCTTCTGTCCGAATTTGACTTGATCTTTTCAGCTCTTTCCTCCTTGCGTCCCAAAATGCTCCAAAACCTCCAGTAAACATCTTTTCTGCTCCAGACGGTCCAGTTCCTGTAAAGACTCTAAAACAATACCAAAAACACCAAAAGAATCTAAAACATGGACTTATATCGTGGTCTAAACTGGGTAAAAACCACGATATATCACTTAAGGCCTTTTCAATCAATTAAAAGTTGACCAAAAAAAAACAACCACTAATTAGGAAAAATCAATACTCAATTCACAAATATGCTCATTTATACAACGGTCACATCACTCGTTGTATCTGCCTTTTGCATAAAATAAAATAACACTCGACACACCATTTGTCGATCGACACGACCAAAAAGCTCAAACTGGATTTCTTTTTGGTTCGCGGGTGTTACAATGTTTATGATGGCACTTTGGTGGGGTTGGAAGTGGAGATGTGGAAACGTTTTTGGTGAAAACAAGAAATGTAGGGACCTTGTGAAGTTTGTGAAGGAACTTGCTATGGAGGTGTGGTTGGCTAATCAGAAGTTGAGGGTTTCATCATTTACCAGGGTGCGTGTTGAACAAATGATTAAATGGGAGGCTCCAACGGGAGATTGGATTAAGCTTAATACAGATGGGGCTTCGCACGGGAATCCTGGTTTGGCTACTGCGGGTGGTGTGTTGTGTGACGGAGATGGCCAATGGTGTGGAGGTTTTGCTCTGAATATATGTCGGTGTACGGCTCCGCTAGCAGAGTTATGGGGCGTGTACTATGGCTTAGTCATTGCGTGGGAGAAGAGATTTTTGAGGGTTGAGTTAGAAGTGGACTCGGAGTTGGTGGTGGGTTTTCTCAAGCAAGGGATAAGTGAGTCGTATCCTTTGTCCTTCCTGGTACGCTTGTGTCATGGCTTTCTTTCGAAGGACTGGATTGTCCGTATCTCGCATGTGTATAGGGAAGCTAACCATCTCGCGGATGGGTTAGCCAACTATGCGTTTTCTTTACCTTTAGGTTTTCATTTATTTGATAATGTACCGCTTGAACTTGATTTGATATTGAGAGCGGATGCTATTGGGACTGCGTTCCCTAGACAGATTCCTATGTAATTTTAGTTTACTTAATTAGTACTGGGAGATTTTTTTCTCCCGGTTCCCTACGAAAAAAAAAATTATCACCAATGGTGATGCTCTAAGGGTCCAATATCAATTTATTGTTGTTAATATAGTATTTTTATTATACTATTTGTGTCATTAAACAATCTACAATGACACAAATAGTATAATAAAAATACTATATTAGGTGTATAACATCTATTAAAGAAAAATGACTAAAATACCCTTAATGATTTTATTAGTTATAGATAGTTGACTATTATGTTAATTAAAATAGTTGACTATATGTTAATTAAAATAGTTGACTTTGTAAAACATTGTTTATGTAAAGTGTTTCTTATTTAAGTTATAATATAGTTTACTTTGTGCTTAATTCACAATGATTATAGTTGACTATTTATGCATGCATAGTCAGTTATTCGTTTTTTTTTTTACATTTGTCTACAAATAACCAACTATCATAGTTGACTATGTAACACATTTTCTATGTAAACAAGTGTTTGTTATTCTAATTATAATATAATTTATTTTTATTAATTCACTATGATTATAATTAATTACTTATGCATGCATAGTCAGATATCCAATATGCGGATAATCAGCTATCATATCAAAACATAGTTGACTACTGTAACTGAAAAATAAAATAAGGGCAAAATGGTCATTTTAGATATGATGCATGTTATTTACGTAAATATAATTTATGTTATGTTAAATCCTTAATTATAAGTGCAAAGGGTATTATTGATGCTAATTTCCCATTGTTTATTGTGAGATTGGTTGATAAACAAACTCACAATAGAGTTTAAGTAAGTCAAAATTACACCAAAATATACTAACGACTTTTTTATGAGTTTTCGATTATATTTTGGGGTTGAAATTTCAACCATATAAGTGGTCTAAAAATAATAATTTTGATTTACCATACTTTATTCAAACTTAACTTAAACTAAAAAATCTTAAGTTAAACTATTGAAATTTTAAACATTTATTGCATATTGTTATTATATAACACTATGGGTTAACAATAACAGAAATTCCTTAAAATACCATAGATTACAACAATAGATTTTAGTTTGTGAAATTAATTGAAAAATTTTAAATCAATTTTCTTTTAGTTATTGTTTACAATATGGATATGATTACATTAATGACTACTTCCAAAAATATATAAATTATTTAACATTAGACTATTTAAAAAAAACATTTTATTGTTGTGTACATCTTATCATTAAAATGAGAGGCCGGAATAGGGGTGGACGTTCGGGTAACCGTTCGGATTTCGGTTCGGTTAGTTCGGTTATCGAGTTTTCAGTTTTAGAAATATAAAACCCATTCGGTTAATTACAAATTTCGGTACGGTTTCGGTTCGGTTAGGGTCGGCTAATGCCGGTTTCGGTTACCCGAAATACTCGTAATGAAGTAAAAAAATTTTCTAAATTTTGCTCGCTTTACTTATTTTCAACTCAAATTATCCAAAGATTAAATAACAAAATTCCAAATTCCAAATAATATATCTAATTAAATTGATAATTGTACACAAATAAATCTATAGATCTCTAATTGACCAAAATACATTAAAAAAAACTATCAAAATTGCCTAAACGATATGATCATATTTAATTTTATATCTAAACATAATTAATATATGTTTGGTGTAGTTTGGATAACCGTTCGGTTTTCGGTTCGGTTCGGGTTCGGTTTCGGTTTTAGAAATATAAAACCCATTCGGGTATATTACAAAAGCGGATTCGGTCCGGTTCAGGTAATTTCGGATCGGGTTCGGTTTGGTTTTTCGGTTTCGGATATTTTCCCACGCCTAGGCCGGAATCTGTAAGAAAAAAAAAATTATTTCATGAAAAGGTTAATGTATTACTAAATACTTCATTAATGTATATAACTAAAATTTTGTTTTTTTAAGCTAAGAAAATTTGTGTGCATCATTTGCTTCTAGCAAAATTTTGGGTTTTTAACATGTTATAAATTGAAAAATTCAAAAAAGAACATTAGAAACAATTCAACACAATATTGTAAATATAGTAGTGAAAAGTAAATTACATCAAACATAAAGAAAAAAAATAATTATTTTGAAAATACATGATCTAAATAAGAAAGAAATCTACATAGAAAAGTAAGCTATTTCAACACATTAATATCATTAACCCACATATATTGATTCTGATAGAGAAGTCATAAAAGTTTAACAGCATAAGAGTTTTTAGAAAAGAGATTTCTACTCAGATGAACTAGGAAGGCACCGATACATTCTTCTTGACCTCAATCTTGAGAATCTCCACATCATGTTTCAGTGTTGCAACATCGATAAACAACTGTTTTACCGCATTGTACGTCCCAATGAATTTAACCAATTGTTTGGCTTTGATCATAAACCGAGATAGCAAATTGTCGTACTTTGAAGGATCATTGGAGATGAGTAAGTCAAGGACAAAGCCGACAAGGATGGATATCATACCGGCTAGGCTAGTCGCAGCAGCTGCAGAAACAATCTTGTTAAAGTTTGTCCCAGTAGCTACAGTAATTCCCCAAATCCATTTCGCAATTCCACAAAGAATTATCTTTAGCCATTCCAACAACTTTGCCATAGCTGCGTTAACACGACTGTGTAGAACCATCTTTAGCCACGCCATAGCTGCGTTAACACGACTCTGTAGAACCATCTTTAGCCACGCCATAGCTGCAGCGATTACACGACTGTGAAGTTGCTTTCTTGAAGTGCTGAATGAACGGCCAACAGCAGCACCTCCAAGACCTGGTTTCCCAAGAGCAGTCTACAAGAAAAAACAAAACATTCAAAATACTCTTTCCCAAAAGAAGACTACAAAAATAAACCACAGCAAACGGTTTTAGATCATCCCAAGAGCAGTCTACAAGAAAAAACAAAACATTCAACACTCTTTCCCAAAAGAAGAGTACAAAAATAAACAACAGCATTCAACAATCAATCTACAAAACACAAAATGAAGAAACAAACACAGAAAATGAAGGTTCATACCATTACATGAGACGAAAATGAACCTGGTTTCTGAGTTGTGATCTACACATAAAAATCAAACATTCAACAATTGGAACAAAGAAAAATATCTCAATACAGAAGAAAAATATCTCAATACATAAAAATCAAACATTTAACAATTGGAACGAAGAAAAATATTTCAATACAGAAGATTATCTCAAGGACTAAGAAACATACCATCTTCAGAAGCCTCATCTTAGGGTTGGGGAAGCTTGCAAACGGATTCTTAATCTTTCAGCTGCGGAAAGGGACTGTAGCTCTCTGAAAACCCTCTAAAAACACCTTATATAGGATATTTAATTAGGTTATTAAATAACGGGCTTAGCTTAACTTTACTGATTCGGCCCATGGTTCAGCCCAGTATATTAGGGTTCTATAATATAACAAATACTGAAAAAAAATTGGACCCAAATTGTTAATTTGAAACCCAATTGTTTTAATTAAACAATTTGCTAACTAACCAAAAAAAAAAAAAATTATAATTACAAAGTAAAGAAAACATGAACCTTTAGATCTAGGTTAATTTGTTAGCATTTTAGTTCTAATTTTTTGTGTTATCTATGCTAATTTCCCTTGTTTCAAAGGGAAACAAAAAAAAAGGAGATCACTTAAGATCAAATCTCGAATCAAATAGTTTAAGCATCAAAACTCTTGTGGATCTAAATGAAACAACCAAAAATATCCAATTCAAGAGACATTTCATATACAACAAACGGCAAATAAAATACCAAAATTTAGCTTAACTGAATTCGAGTTTGAATGCTTAAGGAGATCATCAGCTTAAGCATTCAGACTCGAATTCAATTGAAAAACCAAAATCAACAATTATAAGTCTATATAACAAATAATCAAAAAAAAAAGAGATCGAAATCAGCATAAACATCATATCTCAAACACAAAGAATAATGAGAAGGAGATCATCAGCTAAAGCAATCAAACTCGAATTCAATTTAGAAACCAAAATCATTATGTATATAACAAACAATCAAAAAAATAAAGAGATTGAGATCAGCATAAACATCATATCTGAAACACAAAGAAAAACCCATAAAAGCTTTCTTCAGATCGAGATGTGAGAAAAAAACATCGGTTTTTGGGAGGAAATTTGACTCAAAACACTCTTCTCAAGTGAATGGAAGCAAACACGGTTTGGGGAAGAGAAAAGTCTTTTGAGTTAGCATATGTCAGAAGATGCACAAAGTACAACTCGCCCTATATATACCAAATTAATTAGGGTTTTCCGTGTAAGAAAATTGGGCCAGTTTTTTTTAATGGGCTTTTCAACTAACTCGCTAATTAACTAAATTAAATACGTTAATTCCCTTAATTACGCTTACCAAATATTAATCACACCAATTACGACTACCAAAACTTCTAATTCCTTTGTTTTTTTTTTTTTCAACTCATATTTCATTAATTCCAACTGATACATGATTACAAAAGTCTAGATTTAAAAACTAAAATTTTACACGTGTTTAACTACAACTGTTGATCCAATCCATGTGGCATTTCTGTGTAAATCCGGCCATGCAAATCTGAATTTTTTCCTATGTTCCTCTGTTACACGAGGATTTTACTGTCTCAATGAAAAATGAAAGAAATTGATGTTCAAAAAACAAAAACAAAAAAAATCCCATTAAAAATATGTGGTCAGAAATGAAACTGACACCTTATAAAGTTGATCATATCTTGTATTTAACATCTATTCGTATTTAAATAAATTAAAATATACGTCATGTTATCAAGAAAAAACTTCATGAAATAATATGGATGGCATTTGTCTTCTTATGTACACGATGCAATTTGGTAACGAGATAATTATTATTTAATGTGAAAATTCATATTAACGAGATGATTATTTATATATTTAATCTGAAAATTCATATTAACGAGATGACTATTTATATATTTCCTGGTATATAGTTTTTGGTTAGTTGAGGTATAAAAAGAGAATACTTATGAAACCTACCACACTGGATTTTTCTAGAGAAATTGGAAGTAATATACAAAAAAAAAAAACAATAATAGACTAAGGAGGGGTTATTGAATTGATGTTTTTAATGTATTTTACTGCATTTGTATTTAGAAGTATTTTATAGGATTTTGATAAATTTCCAATAACCCACATCTATTGTATTGCTTTTCTATGTATTTTGATGTATTTGTATTTTGTAGTATTTTATTGGGTTTTGATGAATTTGTAATGATCCATGGTTGATTTGCATATATTATTATATTTTATTGAGAAAAAGTTATGAAATATGCCCAGCCAAAAATAAATTGAACTTTCGTGTGTAATGTCCAAACTTTGAAAGTTGTACATTTGTCTCTGTTATATAATCAGTTGTGTTAAAGATACAAAAATTAAACATGAACTTTTTCGTTACCACACGAAACATGATTTGGGGCTTTTTTATTTCCAAGGTGAAACTGTTTTTTCTTTTCAGTTTAAAATTATGGATTGAGAATTTTTTTTTTTTCTTTGTTTATAGAAATTGACGTCATTTTACTAAGCTTTTTATTAATTAGGGTCCTTAAAATTTTCAGATTTAGTTGTTGGGTCGACTTAAAATTGATCATAGCACCTACAATTTCTCATGAGGAAGAATGGTTCAGAGGATGGTTTTGGTGAGGGAAAGAAGATTTTGGAAATCTTTTCTTGATTTTAATTTTTTTTTTTATCTCAATCCACCAAAATACTAGGTAAAATGCACGGATTCCTTTTGCTCATGTTTTAAAGGAAAAAATACATTAAAATCCATTAGAACTAAAATCTCCTAGAAACAAGGATAAATTGAATAGATTCCGTAGTTGGGGTTTGACGGTGGATTCTCGTTGCCTTTTATGTGATAGGAATGATGAAACTCGGCAACACTTGTTCTTTGATTGTAGTTTCAGCAAAGAAATTTGGTCTTCCTTCTACTCGGTTTCAGCATCCTCTCCACCAACAGAATTCGAGCAGTGTCTAACATGGCTTCTCTCTCCATCTAGAGATTCCAATACCAATCTCATTATGAAGTTAGCTTTCCAAGCCTCCATATACGGGATATGAAAGGAGAGAAATGCGAGACTTCACAACGCGAACTCTACTCAGGCTTCGGTCATCATTCAAGGAATCAAGAAGACGATTCGTTGCCGTTTAGATCCTCTATCTCGACCTTTGATCAATACTCCATCCACAATCACTCTTCTTACAACCTGGTTCTCGTTTTTTAGAGACTAGTTTTCGGTTCCCTTCTTATTTTCCTTCGTCCTTTTCTTTTTCGGATTTAGATTACCTTCATTGCTCTGGGATTCTATAACCCAGGTGATCTCTGTAATCGACTTTTTGCTATTTTTATAAGAACTATTTAAAAATAATAATAATAATAATAAATCCAAAAAGTTATCATAAAAAAAAAGATAAATTGAATAACGGTTGTTTTTATTGTATTTTGAAATACATCAAACAAATGATTTTAATGTATTTGTATAGAATACACAATTGAATAACAGAGATTTCACTCTTATTTTAAAATATATTAAAAATATCAATCGAATAACCACATGAATAATGAGTGAAAAAGACAAAAGTATCCTTCTTCTCTCTTTCTTCCTCTCTCTCACCGTCCCACTCTCTCTCTCTCTTTCCCACTCCTCCCTCCTTCCTGCTCTCTCTCTACATCCCTCCCTATTTCGATCTACTGAATTAATTCCGCTAGATTCTTCTTCCTCAGTCTTTGTCTATGTTTTTCATAAAGTAGATCCAAGTCAATCACTTGCACACGTGAGAAGGGTATATTTGTCAGATGCAAGTACGCTTTGGTTAGATTCTTTATTAACTAATTTCATGTATATATTCTTAATTATAAATCTCAGATTAGATATTAAGCAAATTCATCCTAAAGTTTTTAGGTGGAGAAACAGAATGATAATTCAATTTTTTTGTCAAAAGGTTGCATGTGTTTAAGTGGTTGAGATAATTATTGGTTTGATGTCTAACGTGTTGGAGCCAATTTTATAAATAATCAAAATGGCTTGGTATAGACATTTGGGTAAGGAAAATTGGGTCCTAAAATGTGAAGGTGAAATGAGATAAAGTCATTGGGCTAAGAGGTAAAAGCCTCTTGTGTTGGTTTAATGAATGCACACTTAAAATTGTCCCATATCCAAAGTTGGAAACATTTTGGTGTTGTATAAATAAGACTAAGCATGTGTAAGTGTTCAAACAAGTCAAGAACACATATGCATCATAAAAAAACCTAGGGAGTCCCACGCGCGCAACACCACCACCACCACCACCGAACCGAGCCGAGCCGAGTTGGGTTCGGTTCGGTTCGGTCAATTGGTCTTTTTGAGAAAACTTTTTATTAAAAATTTAATCCAAACAATCGCAACCCTTCGGTTCTGATGACCAAACAGTCGCGACTAAGATTCATTGTCCTCGGTCATATTCACCGAACTGGTGCGACTGAAATGCAACCTTTCAGTTCTATAAAAAAGCGCCATCGTCTTCTTCACTGAGATACTTTTTCCTGCAAATTTTTCTAAGTCAGAAAACTTCGATCCTCCACAAAGTAAGTCTCGAGAGTATTCATAAATATCTTCTTCGTCAGAGAACGATTTTGAGTGCTGCAAATCGTTTTTCCGATCGGTTTTATCCTGAGATTCGTAATCGTATCAAACCGTCTCACTACGGGCAATTTTTTGAATTAAGGAAAAAGAGCAATCTCGACTCCGTGTTCGTATTTTCAATCAAGAATTTCTTCTTCTTCTTAATTCTTGTTCGTATATCATTCGGATTTCTCAATTCGCTTTTCGCGGTTCCTACAATCTTAATTCGAAAAAATCCGTTCTTCGCTTATCGCTTAGTCGGATTGAGATTTTCCCGAAGTTTGTTCGCAATTCGTTTAACGTTTCTGCGAAAATCGTTTTTTATACAATTTTTTTTGTTTTTTCCCGCCAAAAACAATAACGAAGTTTGCGATTTGTTCTGACATTTCCACAAAATGTTTCTGAAGTTTTCCTGGATTTGCAATTAGTTTTTAAAAAAATTTCGCGAATCGTTTCTCTTAATCAAACGTTTTAAGTTATCTTACTTCGTTATGTTTCCGTGAACGCTTTCTATAAATGAGTTTGCGAAACAATTATCATATTCTGATATCATTCTGTTTTTTGTTAACAGATGGCAATCGATGATGCTGATGTCGATATGACTGGGAAAATTTCATCTAATGGGCAAACTGAGACGCCTGTGGACTCGGTGGCCCGAGATCTGTTCGGAGTTCGTCTCTAGACGAGTGCTCCACAAGACAACTATCAGATGATGTCTCAATTACCCGCAGCCATGGCGCACGGGCTAATGCCGGAAAAATTTGACGACAAAGGCTTTAAAACATGGCAAAACAAGATGCTCTTCTACATGAGTAACTTAAACTGTGAAAAGTTTCTGAAGGAGGATCCACCGATCGTTCCATTCGGAAATAAAGATGCTCACCTTCTTTTTGCTATTGATGCATGGAAACATGCAGACTTTGTGTTTAGAGGATGGATCTTAGGCCGCCTTATTGATCCATTGTATCAAGTATATAGTCAGAAAGCACGAACCTCTAAAGAATTATGGATGGCCTTGGAGAAAAAGTATAAGTCTGACGATGCTGGTTGTCAGAAATTTGCTGTTGCGAAGTTTCTAGACTTCAAAATGGTCGACTCCAAGCCCATCATGGAATAAGTCGATACATTGAGTTTGTTGTACCATGAGATAGCGGGCGAGGGGATGCAAATCTGTGAGATCTTCACTGTCAATTGTTTCATTAAAAACTTCCCCGGAGTTGGCTGAGCTTCAAGAACTATCTCAAGCACAAGAAGAAGCATATATCACTCTCAGATGTCATCACAAGGCTCCAAATAGAAGACAGGAACCGTGCTAATTTCTTTCCTCCAGAGGAACACAATGTCAATGTGGCTGAGCACAAGGGCAAGGGTAAAGGGAATCGAACATTTTTGCAAAAGTCTCTAAAACTAACATCCACAACGAACTTCAAGAAGGTTACAAAACCAGGACAGAAGTTCAAAGAAAGGTGCCACAAGTGTGGCAAGATAGGCCACAAATCTGATGTATGCAGGAGCCAACACAAGGGTAACAAAAAGGCTGAAGCTAACCTCACTGAAGAGGATATGTGCGCTGTCGTCAATGAAGTGAACATGGTCGATGACAACCCAATGGAATGGTGGTTGACACAGGTGCAACCACCCATATCTGCACTGATAAGTCGATGTTCACCACTTATCAAAAGATCAAATCGGAGGAGCAGCCAGGGGCGGACTTACGTGTTAGGTATTGTGGCAAGTGCCACATACTGATTATTACAAATAACTAGTGCCATCTATAGTAAATATTCGTTTTAGGTCAGTTGGTCATAGCAAATTTGTCAAGCGTAGGGAGGTAAAGTGTTCTAGCCCACTAGCGCTCCCCTTCTTAGTAATTTTTTTCTTTTTCAAAACAGAGGGATGTATTTTTTTATCTAATATATATTTTTCCGACTTTGATTTCTTTTCTCATGCATTATTACATATTTTGTTCGCCAAGTTTTGCTCGATATAGCAATTAAATTTATAAAACTGGATTTATTATATGCAATGTACAATTATCTATAAAAAGTGAATAAATGTTTTTTTTTTTAAAGTATTTACTTTAATAGTTTGATTCAGTTATGTAGAATAATTTTAAAATAAGATTTAAGATCGTGATAATTTATGTAGTATTTTTACACATAATATATTTTTAATAACTAAATTATATTTAATAAAACAAATATATTGTGCCCCATATAAAATTATCTTCTGAATCCGCCACTGGGAGCAGCTGTTCATGGGAAACACGGCTTCATCGAAGATTGAAGGTCGCGGTAAAGCGGTTCTGAAGCTGACTTCAGGACGTGAACTCACATTCAACAATGTGAAACATGTGCTGGACATGAGGAAGAATTTGGTTTCAGGAACTCTCTTGAGCAAGGCAGGATTCAGAGTCACCTTTGAAGCTGATAAATTGGTACTTAGGAAGAATGTGATGTATTTGGGAAAGGGTTATGAGAAAGGAGGACTTGTCAAGTTGTGTGTTTCGACAGTCCTTTGTAGTGATAAGATTAATAACGTTCATGTTGTAATTTCTGATAATTCATTTAATAATAATTTTGTTGCTTATTTGGTTGAGTCTTTTAATATTTGGCATGAACGTTTAGGACATGTCAACCATAAATCTATGCAAAGATTAATGAATTTGAACCTAATTCCGAAATGCAAAGTAAACAAGAATAAATGTGAAGTGTGTGTACAGGCCAAACTCACAAAAATTCCTTCTCCCCAAGTTCAAAGAACTACTGAACCTCTTAGTTTAATACACACTATTTTATGCGATCTGAAATTTATACAAACTAGAAGCAGTAAAAAGTATTTTATGACATTTATCGATGATAATACAAAATATTGTTATGTATACTTGTTACGTAGCAAAGATGAAGCCTTATCAAAATTCAAAGAGTATAAACTTTAAGTTAAAAACCAACTAGGTAAAACTATTAAAGTAGTTCGAAGTGATAGAGGAGGTGAGTATGATGGTCCATTTAATGACTTCTGTCAATAACATGGCATCATACATCAAACCACAGCTCCTTATTCCCCTGAATCTAACGGAGTTGCGGAACGGAAAAACTGAACTCTCAAAGAGATAATGAATGTTATGTTGCAGGAATCTAGTCAATGTGGGGGGAAGCGTTGCTTACTACGAACTATATTCTCAACAAAATACCACATAATGTTACTGGCAAAATGCCATATGAACTTTGGAAAGGTGTTTTACCTTCGTACAAATACCTCAAAGTGTGGGGGTCCCTTGCTAAAGTCGTCGTACCACCTCCGAAAAAGGTCACAATTGGACCTAAAATAGTGAACTGTATTTTCATAGGATATGCAAACAACAGTAGTGCTTATCGGTTTCTGGTTCACAAATCAGACATACCCGATATTCATGTGAATACAGTAATGGAATCACGAAATGCGTCTTTCTTTGAACATATTTTCCATTGTAAAGAAAAACAAGGTTAAAAGAGGACCCTTGAACAACGGGAAACAAGCTTCTCAACAAATGAGGCAAGCACTTCCAGAACTTCAACACATGATGTGGAAGACGTAGAAGATGAACCTCGACGTAGTAAAAGAGCTCGTAAGGAAAAATCTTTTGGTGATGATTTCATGATGGTGTTTCTCACAGAGAACGCACCACAAACTTACTCAGAAGCCATGTCTACACCAGAAGCAACCTATTGGAAGGAAGCTGTTAATAGTGAGATCGATTCTGTATTGCAACATCATACATATGAGAATACCGATCTACCCGAAGGGTCTAAAGCACTAGGGAGTAAATGGATTTTCACAACAAAAATGAAAACCGATTGTTCTATGGATAAGTATAAGGCTAGGCTTGTGGCTCAAGGATTTTGACAAAAAGAAGGTCTGGATTTCTTTGACATATATTCTCCAGTGACGCGAATAACCTCCATTAGACTCTTGGTTGGTATCGCTGCATTAAGAGACCTAGAAATACATCAGATGGATGTTTAAACCGCTTTTCTTCATGGAGATTTAGAAGAAGAAATCTATATGAAATAACCTGAAGGTTTTGTTGTCCCAGGACAAGAACAGAAAGTTTGTAGACTTGTCAAGTCATTGTACGGACTGAAACAAGCTCCAAAACAATGGCATGAAAAATTTGATAATGTGATGATGTCAAATGGTTTCAGCATTAACGAATGTGATAAATGCATATACATCAAATGTACCCCTCACGGATATGTTTTGCTATGTTTGTATATTGATGACATGCTCATTATTGGCAACACTAATGACATGATTAATCAAACAAAGAACTTACTTCATAATAACTTTGAAATGAAAGATATGGGATTAGCAGATGTCATTCTCGGTATTAAGATTCACAGACATGCTGGAGGAATTATCTTATCAAAATCACATTATGCTCAAAAGATACTTGATAGATTCAAAAACTATTCAAGTGTGACTGTAAAAACTCCAGTTGATCCTCATATTCATTTAACTAAAAACTAGGTGATGCAGTTTATCAGGTGGAGTATGCACGAGTAATCGGAAGTCTGATGTATTTGAAAAATTGTACTAGACCCAACTTAGCACATGCTGTAAACATACTCAGTCGCTATACTAGTAATCCAGGACATAAACATTGGAAAGAGATAATTAGAGTTTTTAATTACCTACATTATACCGCTAATTATGGACTACACTATGGTAAAGAACCAATAGTTTAGGAAGGATACAGTGACGCGAACTGGATTGCGGACTCCAAAAACTCAAAATCCACAAGTGGATATGTCTTTACCCTTGGGGGTGCAGCAGTGTCCTGGAAATCTTCTAAACAAACCGTAATAGCCACATCGACCATGGAATCTGAGTTTGTCGTTATAGACAAAACTGCTCAAGAAGCAGAGTGGCTTAGGAATTTTTTGGAAGATATCCCTATGTGGGAGAAACTAGTGCCAGCTTTACGTGTACACTGTGATAGCCAATCGGCTATCTCTCGGGCACTGAATAATCATTATAATGGTAAGTTTCGTCACATACGATGACACCATAAAACCATTAAAAACTTGATCTCCACCGGAGTACTCACGATAGGTTATATCAAATCTGCCGATAACCTAGTTGATTCATTTACTAAAGGTTTGGCAAGAGATCAAGTAGTCAAATCATCAAGAGGAATGGGTTTACAAGCCTATGAATAAAGTTGAAGTTTGATGTACACCCCACCTACATGACTGGAGATCCCAAGAAATAGGTTCAAAGGGACAACAAATTCAAACTTAAACTAGAAGAACACTGTGAGATGAATATCTCTGCCCAATTCCTAGGATGACATGCAGTGTTATATCGGTATGGAATAAGGATAAGCTTTTGGCTTTTAATGATTCTTTAGCCTTATAATAGAGAGTATTCCAGAATACTTCTAACGCTAAGCTAATGAAGATCACCTAGTGAGTGTGAAATGGGGCCGCTTCTAGGAGAATGAAGGAAAGGCTATATTCTCCAAGTTCACTAATGAAAACCAGGCAAGTTCAAGGCCAAAATGAACACAATAGAGAACAAGGTTCTATGAGAAAATGAGCTGTGTTATAGCTGTTGTCTAGGTTTACATCAAAATCCGGGTGGTTCAAGGCATCATGTTCACCTCCTGGCCAAGTAAATCTGACAGCTACTAACTACGAGTGGTTCAAAGCTGAAAAATTGCTACCAACTTAGATACAGTAATTTTTCGTTATACTCTCGAAAGTCCGTCTGTCTGTCTAGTCATATAAGTTAGTCTAATCAGTAGAGTCTTAGAGTTTATCGAGTCATCATATGTTTAGAGGTCATTTCTATTCATGTGGGGGATTGTTGGAACCAATTTTATAAATAATCAAATGGGCTTAGTATAGACATTTGGGTATGAAAAATTGGGTTCTAAAATGTGAAGGTGAAATGAGATAAAGCCATTGGGCTAAGAGGTAAAAGCCTCTTGTGTTGGTTTAATGAATGCACACCTAAAATTGTCCCACATCTAAAGTTGGAAACATTTTGGTGTTGTATAAATAAGGCTAAGCATATGTAAGTGTTCAAACAAGTCAAGAACACATATGCACCATGAAGAAACCTAGGGAGTCCCACGCGCGTACCACCACCGAACCGAGCCGGGCCGGGCTAGGCCGGGTTTGGGTTTGGGTTTGGGTTTGGGTTTGGTCAATTGGACCGGAGGTCCATTAAAAACTATTATTTTTGGGGAAAGTTTTTATTAAAAATTTAATCCAAACAATCGCGACCCTTCGGTTCTGATGACCGAACAGTCGCGACTAAGATTCATTGTCTTCGGTCATGTTCACCGAACTGGTGCGACTGAAACGCAACCTTTCGGTTCTATAAAACCAGCGCCATCGTCTTCTTCACTGAGATACTTTTTCCTGCAAATTTTTCTAAGTCAGAAAACTTCGATCCTCCACAAAGTAAGTCTCGAGAGTATTCATAAATATCTTGTTCGTCAGAGAACGATTTTGAGTGCTGCAAATCGTTTTTCCTATCGGTTTTATCCTGGGATTCGTAATCGTATCAAACCGTCTCACTACGGGCGATTTTTCGAATTAAGAAAAGAGAGCAATCTCGACTCTGTGTTCGTATTTTCAATCGAGAATTTCATCTTTTTCTTAATTCTTGTTCGTATATCATTCGGATTTCTCAATTCGCTTTTCGCGGTTCCTATATAACGAACTCTCTACAATTCGCTAACCCAAAATCTCACCTATAAATCACTAAAAACTCCAAAATAAACTGGATCGTGAGACGTGAAGACACGCGCCATTTGGAAAATGGGACGTATTTGTAGTGGGAACCGTACACAATTGGTTTTTAATTTCATGCAAGGATTTTATGCCAATTCTATGTAAGGTTTTTTTTTTTTTTTCAAACTATGTAAGGTTTTATAACGCCGAAAACAATGTATAACCCAGATAAATGTATAATATTTTTTTTAAAAAGTCGGCGCGTAGCAAATGAAAAAGGGTGTTACATATTGTTTTGTTTGTTGTCTTTGTCTTGTAAATTGTCTAAGAATTTTTTATGTCAAAAAAAAAAAAATTGTCTAAGAATTTGTGGTGGCTAAACTTAACCCGTAACACTCTAACGTATCGGGGCATTAATACTACGTGCAGAGAAGGGCGTGAAAAGCACGTAGAATTAAAGAAAGAAACAAATCTTGTTAAGTGGAATGGAGAATTAGTGTGTTTAATCTCGTACTGAGTTAAGCTTAAGCAATGAATGATTATTATAACTTATCAAATTTGATAGTTGTTGTATTTGTGTGTGTGTGTTTTTTTTTAATAAATGAAAAATCAGAAACGCAACAGGATTAGAATTTTAAAGTGAATATTGAATAGCCATTTGAGTTTGTTGTAACAGATTTTTTTTGTGTTCTGGCTCAACAACAACAAGTGAATATTAATCGAAGAGTTATTACAAAATATTTATCAACTAGGTTTCTCACATAACTTGGCCCAATTTGTTGCAACCTGTGTTCAAAAACGCGGCCGTTTTGCCAATTCATCGGACAAAAAATCGTGCATCGGACGGCCACCGTTGCGATTAAGGATAATCGTGTGGTAATATTTGGTCAACGATTTTGACCGATGAGTCAAGCTGCCTATTCGATTTCTTAAATCCAAGACCTGTTAAGACTTGCAGCGCATTATGGAAGACATGAGCAAGGAAGAAGACGAGCAAGGAAAAGTATAATTATCAAAAGAAGAAGAAAACTTTTTTTTTTCAAAATAAAAACATTAAAAAATTCACTAAGAGACAAAAAAAAACATTTTACTTTGTGAAAGTCACTTGGTAAAAATAAAGGGATAAAAGTGGACCTATTTATATCTGTAGAATTCTTAAAATAAACGTTTTTTCCTAAAATCAATGGTTGAAAGCTGATTTGGTTAAACGGGCAAACAAATATTTACATTATAAAAAGAAAATACTTTTTTTAGGCTCTAAATTTTACTCTACCACATTTTATAATAAAAAAATTAATCAAACACATCTACTTGTATTTTTATGTCTACAATATTGTGATTTGTGTCTATTTTTTTACTTGGTTTTACTGTAATATAATCTTTTAAAATATGAATATGAGAATATTATATTGATATTACTTATATATATATATATAAATGTTTAAAATGTATACAAAAATGTTTAAAATTAATCCCCATTTAATCCCCGATTTATTACCGATTTTTAAAAAATCGCTAATTCTGACCCGACCGCCTGATTAACGATTACCGATTTTTTGAACACAGGTTGCAACTGTCTTAAACCAAAATAAATTCAAAAAAAAAACCAAAACTCTAACTAAATCATACTAAAATGAACTATTTTATTCATTCAACAAAAAATATCACATAGCTTTTTTTTTCACAAGTGAGATAACTAAATTTCTGTAGATTTTTTTTTTCTTCAGTGACTCTGAATGGGGGTAAACTATAAATATTGGCAATAATCCAAAACTATAAATTTTTTTACTTTGTTGTGAATAAGAGAGATAGAGAGTGAATTGTGTTGTGTATTATTCTATGAGAATATAGAGTATATATAGGATTACAATACTTGAGGAACAAGTAGGTCTAGAACCTTCTAGAATACGGGCCTATAATGGGCTTCCACTAATGGGTTTATAACACTCCCCCTTGGATGCCATTATAGTAAAATAATCCTAATGCGCATAAGATGTTGCCTCATTAAAAACATTATCAGGAAAACCCAATTGGGACAAAACCATGGTTAAGGAAAAAAGAGTGCAACGCGCTCCTACTCCCCCTGATGAGTGTATAACTTGATATCTTTGTGACGACGCGAACTTCTTCCTTGAAAGTAATAGTTAGAAATGTCTTGCAAAATAAGTCCGCCAAAGTTTCGCTTGAACGTATTTCCATAACATATAAATCGCCATTCTTTTGCAACTTATGGTTCCTTTAAGATGATTCATCTTGATCGTTCTCTTTGCTTCTCTAGATATCATTAATGCATGATATTCTTCTGAGAGTTTCATAGACTTTCATAAATCATTATGATGATAACATTGCTCTTTATGTGTCTATCTTTCGCGTGTTCTTTGATGTCTTGTTAAAAACCCTTCATAGGAAAACCCAATGGGATAAAACTATGATAAGGGAAAAAGAGTACATCCACGCTCATCATTATATTTCTCCCCCTCGAAAACATCTTCTTCTGGAGATGACTTCCGATCATATATGACATCTCTTCGGATGATCATAAGCATAACCTTGTATGATTGTCATAAGAAATCTCAAATCATTAGACTTCTGGTCCATAACATATTTTCCTTTTTATCATACAAAATCGCATCTTTCAATCATGAAAGAGATCGATAAATTTCTTGAACATCAATTTAAGTACGGTACTTCAGGACCAAATATATGTGAACATTCTAATATAAAACCATGCAAGGATACTTAGGATATGATAGCATATTTTCGCTATATACTTGAAGATAAATTTTATCTTTTCAATATATTTTCTCAAAACATTTCTCAAAACATTTCTCCATATATTCTATTTTAAAATATAACTCTCTCTAGGAGTTTTAGTGATGTACAAATCATCAACATATACTGAAATTGTAATAACTCTTTTCTCAAATCCGCTTATAATACTCACTAATGAGACTATACCACATACACTGTGATTATTTCAATCCATAAGGAGAACAATTGAAGCTTCTCCGATTTGTACAAAGAGTTTTTGCTTCTAGCAAATCTTTCTGGGATCTTCTTTCAAATATCACTATCAGTGATCTTTTACCATAATTGTTATGATAACTCTGCTGGAGTTTTGATGATCTTTAAATCAAGAATCATTTTGATCATTATCTTTTGATAAATCTGCATGGGTATGCATTTACATGATTATACCCCATGTTACATATTTTCTATTGACTAGGGTTCCCGAGAACATAGTATTGATATTTTTAATCCTTTAGGGATTATAACTATGCTATCATTAATCATTTAGGGATTATATCTTTCAAGCATTTTATATAAATGTCATTATCCATATTCCATTGCCAGTTTTATAAGATATCTCAAAATATTGCTTCCACCACAAGAGAATATACCTCTTCATAAAATAATCCTTGCCTTTTTGAAAATTTCACTATTTTCACTATCCTTTTAAACTTAAATATCTTTCACTAGTTTTACACTTCAGGTGCATAGACTGCTGGTCCAAATATTTCTCTTCAAGAGATTATAATCCCAAGTCTATTTTTCTTTCCACTTTGGCCAATCATTACTTTGTGTACACATTTCAATAGACTTTCTTTCATGATCCTCTTTTCCATAATATCAACTACTGATTTAGCGGAAGCTTTAGAAGATAGAATCTAGATATGTTGATTCTGAGAATACCCGGAAACTAGGGTTTGTGAATACTCTTCACAGTGGTTTCGCAAAACCTCTTTAAAATATTTCGATTAATTTAATTCATCAATAAACTGAATACAATAGTAGGCCTAAACGGCTTATTTATAATAAAATCCAAAACTTAGAAAACCCTGAAACAATAATAGGAAATTATCTAAATAATAATAAAAATAACTAGAATATTTCTAAATATCTTCCTGCATCATTCTCTCCGGGTTGGAGAAGATTCGCCCTCGAATCTTGAGGGTAGATTTAATTGTCTTCTTCTTTTTTTCGGAATTTCCATTGAAAAAATTGTCCAAACCATAAGATGCGATCATGCTCTCTGCCAAACTTCTTAATTTGCCAATGAGAAACTTGAACACATGTCACAACGAATTGACTTCTTCTCTCTTTGCACTTCACATTAGGATAAAATAAATTTCCCAACTTGCATTCGTCCGCATGGAGAGCCACCATTATAATATGGTTTTTGTTTAATCCTCCCACGTGTTTTGTTGGATTGATGTGGTAAAAATTGTGGTTGTCATCAGTCGATGCTAACTCACAAATATGATTGATCGTATGATTCTTCACGGATTGATCGTCGATAAATTCCTCATCGTCTTCATCGTCATAAATATCATAAAGAGGATCACCAAAAATCTCTCTATAGATCATATGGTTTTCTTCTCTTTCAACGAATGGACTTTCGACCAAGATAGGATAGATGCAATCGCTCACCAGGATCACCAAAATCGTCTTTGTTGAGAAATCAAAGAGGCGCGGCTCTGATACCAACTGATGTAGCCGAAGCTTTAGAAGATAGAATCTAGATCCGTTGATTCTGAGAATACCCGGAAACTAGGATTTGTGAATACTCTTCACAATGGTTTCACAAAACCTCTTTAAAATCTTTCGATTAATTTAATTCATCAATAAACTGAATACAATAGTAGGCCTAAACGGCTTATTTATAATAAAATCCAAAACTTAGAAAACCCTAAAACAATAATAGGAAATTATCTAAATAATAATAAAAATAACTAAATATCTTCCTGCATCAACTCTCATAGCATGCAACATATTACGACGTCGATTTATTTTTCGGTTTCCATATAATTTCTAACATGACATAGCTAGCTAGCTCTTTTCATTGTCAAGTACTTGAACTTTTTCATTTGTCATGTTAATGTCTCTTATGGAGATCATTCAAAATCTTTATTACCTCGATTTGGTCATTCTCAATTTCTGCTCCTTTCTTTTTACGAGGATTTATAATATAGAACAAAATAGGTCTATCACGCTTCATGCGATCTTTAGACTCACTAGCAGTTTGATATAGTCCTTCTAGGAAATACATTTAATTGGAGCATATACAGCTGGCATAAGTAATTTCATCACTCTATTAGGATCAACAAAGCGTCTGGCAAATAATACGCCAAGTTTTCTTATGAATTATCTTTTTGGACTTCTAATGTACATTCTCTAGTCCGAGGATCATTGATAATTCATAGAAACTTATATCTTTTTCCAGCTGTTTATTTTCTCCCCCTGATGTTGGAAAAACTAACTCATTAAAATGTTAATATGAGACTCGAGCAATAAAAATCCTTCTGGGATAGCTCTAGACAATTATTCATATCCAACATATATTTTTTTATCCTCTTTCTGAGGTCCTATCTAAAATGTTGTGGTGGAGCACTTTTAACATCTTTCCGATGGGAATTATTTGGTTTCTGATCCTAAACCAATAATGATGGGGAGACCTATCAGTTATTCATTGGCCTGATGCGAAACAATGGTATTAAACCATTTTGTGTATAAACATAAGCTTCTGGATGTTAAAACTTTATTTCACTGAGTATTCAAACATAAATTCACCAGTATTATCAAATAACCTTGCAAACTTCAAGTTGCAATTTCATGACAAGGATAAATGTGAATATTTAGTTGATGTTTTCATCGAGTCAATGCGTCCATTGAATCGATGCATCTGGTATCTAAAATTCACATAGTGGGTGATCAGCCCATAAATATCTCCTTGTATATACTTCTGGAATTAAACAGATTCCAGTTTATTTTTTTCTTACTGGTGAATGCCACATTATCATATTGCTTTCTGAGCAATCAACATATGATAAATAACTATAAAGAATCTTCTGGTTCTTTACGAAATATCCACACACTTCTTATAAATGTCCGCATCATCTACTAAAACCAGGATGACCAATCCGGTTAAGCCAAACATTTAAATTCTTAATAAATTTGTGATTTATTTTTCATTCTCAGTAAACTTCTGATTTACTTTTCATTCTAAGTAACTTCGGGTTTACTTTTCATTCTCGGTAAACTTCTGGTTTATTTTTCATTCTCAGTAAACTTCTGGTTTACGAATCTTTGTGTAGTACAATCTAGTACAAAATAGGTAAATTCTCTTAAATACTTTGAACCTTGGGAAGAACTTGTGATTTGGAGATATTTAACATTTCCTTCACTTTCCATATTAATATAAAATCCTATAGATTTATTTTTATGAAGGAGTAAGCAACACTACAAGAAAACAGGGCGATTTCCGACGGGTTTCCTCGGTCGGTTCTATCTCGTCGGAAATTGAGTTCCGTCGGAAATTTCCGACGGATTTCCGACAGATTTATGACGGATTTTAAAAAAGATAATCCGTCATAAATCCGTCGTAATTCGTAATTTCGACGGATTTATGTCGGAAATTTCTGACAGATTTTCAAATTTTTTTTTAAAAAAAAATTCTCCGGCGGAAATTTTCCGGCGGTCCGCCGGTGAATCTTCTTTCTTCTTCTTCTTCTTCTTCTTCTTCTTCTTCTTCTTCTTCTTCTTCTTCTTCTTATAAGAAAATGTGTATAAAATTAGGGTAAAATCCGTCGGAAATTCCGACGGATTTTACCCTAATTTTATACCGCCAAAACATAGGCGGGAATTTTTTTTTTTGGTTTAAAAAAACGTATTCCGTCGGAAATCCGTCATAAATCCGTCGGAAAGCCGTAACCGTATATCGGATATCGTATACCGTATACTGTATACCAGATAAACCGTATATGGATACCGTATCCGTCGGATGCCGTTTAATTTTTTTTTTGGTATTTAAAAAAAAACGCATTCCTCCGATGGATTTCCGACGGATTGCTTTTTTTTCTCTCGGAATTAAAAAAAACGCAATCCGTCGTAATTTTCCGACGGATTTGACGTCTGCGGAAATTTCGTCGGAAAATGGCTTGTTTTCTTGTAGTGCAAACTCAATTTTAGTGTAAACATAATCTTCTGGATGTTTCACTTATAGTATATAAGATTCTTTAACTGTCCCCTCGAGATGATAATACTCTAGGTTTATCAATCTCGAACTAAATTTCATTTTAAAATAACATATCCTACTCGGATCATGTATTTTATCTTAGATCTTTTCTTTTGAGATTTTTGTGAGTAAAATGTATAAAGTACTCTAATTGCCTTCTTTAGACGATGATATCTATGTGCTCTTCTAGAGCATATATATATTTATACATCTATGTGTTGGACTCTCACAAGTATTCTCTATTTCTTCTCTTCCCGTGAGAATATGAGTTTTCGATAGTCACTCTTTAATTGCAATCTTAACTAAATTTATATCCACTTTCACATATATGCGACCGAATATTATCTGAGAGGTCTTTTTCTTATGATTTCACATTCACTTCAGGGAATGGAGAATAACCAATAAAACATACTTATTTATAGGTTTAAAGCTTATAATCTTAGACATGTAGACTCATAATGAGCTCTAAGTAACATTATGTTCCCATGATACTTTTCTTTTAGAGTTGTTCTAAGAACTTATAAATCTTTTATGGTCATATAGTGAACATAATCTTCAAGATATATCACTTGTCTATGTGAAATTATTTACTCTTCCTCCTCGAGATGATGAAACTTCAGGTTCATCCATCTCATATTGAATTCCATTCTAAAATCAAAACATACCCAACTTATGTCATAAATATTATTATCTTATATACTTTCTCACAATGCGTTTCCATGTATATGCTCTTCAGGAGCCTTTAATGAGCTTTATACTCTTGATATTGTATTCACACTAGATACTTTCATTTTCATATGAGAGAAAATTCTCTTTCTTTTCATCTTTCTTTTCATCTTTCTTTTCTCATTTCTGGTAAGAATTTAAGCTCTTGAAAATAAAACATTTTGAGCATCAATAATCTCAAATATGCATTCCCATATATGTATATATACTCTTCCAGATTTCTTGAAAGAAATTTATTGACTTTCGTCACGACCATATTTGTCTCACTCATAAAATAGTTTAACCAAACTAACGAATATCAATCGATAGACCAGTAAAAAAAAAAGGCATGAATGTAATTTAAAGTGGTTTCGATATTTGTAATAAGCCAGTAAACCATAATTCATGAAAGTGATATATATATATATATATATATATATATATATATATATATATATATTGTGATTCCAATACCAATCGTGGATTTGATTCCATTACAAATCAATTATTTTCAAATAACCAAACCAACAAACGATTCTCTTATCAATTTAGAATTAATGATTTTCAAGTCATAAAAGAAAACATGTGTTACTGAATTAATAAGCAAACAGATCAAGCATAAAGACATCATAACAAAAGCACTAAGAATTATGATTCAATGCTAATAAACAAATGACGATAATTATGTAATTAGATTGGTCTCTTTATCTCTATAATAAAGCAATTAATTATGGATCCCACTAATGAACTATGAACTTACGATAATAACATGAGTCGGTTAATCATGGTTCAATTATAGTAGGATGAGAGACTTAGCTCGATAGGAAAGAACAGATCGGAGATGTCATCTGAAACGGAAACGTCGGAGAGAGAGATGGGATGACATCAAAGATGGGGGTGTAATGTGGATTAGAGTTTTGCCTATCCAACATCAAACAAAAAAGCTATAAGTAAAAGTCAATAAGCAAACAGATTAAATTGAATAGGGAAGCATGTATTCATACTTCATGAAAGCAGATCCGTTGTAAAACAATACTCGATTAAATAAATAAACTAATTAAGCATGAAAAGATCAGATTTTAGACTAAATAAACTTATCTTAATGAAACGAAATGAAAGATTGATACGTCAAATTTTAGATGAGGCATTAGAGATGTCGACAAGATCGAAGAAGGTGGCAGGTCGACAAGAGATTTGGACAAAAGATTTTATTTATTTAGTGGTTAGGGTTTCGTGCTTAGACGGCTAGGATTTCGTGTTGATAACGTGTTGTAAATAAGAGAGATAGAGAGTGAATTGTGTTGTGTATTATTCCATGAGCATATATAGTATATATAATATTACAATACTTGGGGAACAAGTAGGTCTAGAACCTTCTAGAATACGGGCCTATAATGGACATCCACTAATGGGTTTATAACATACTTAGGCCATCTGCATCCATGTGTCTTAGTGAGATCTTATACCAAAATCTTAAATATAAAATTATTAAAACACACACCTCTCTTCCTTTTACTCAACTTTATACACTTTCTTTCTTATTTTTACTCAATTTTTATTAATTTTATATTTAAATACTCTTTCTTCCTTTCAAAAATACTCTCCAAAAAGATCTTAAATCTACCTTTTAAGATCTCTTTTCATCCTAAATCTTAACTTTTATTAATTTTATATTTAAACACATCCACTATCTTCTCTCTTTACTCAAATTTTATTAATTTTATATTTCAATATACCCACTTTATACACTCTTTTTCTTCCTTTTTCCCCTAAGATCTCCCTAAGGGCATCCTCATTGCACACTTCAAGGGGTCTAATGTGGTGGTCTTATAATATAAAATTATTAAAATGGTTGTAAAAGGAAGAAAGAGAGTGTTTTCGTGGGGTATATTGAAATGTAAAATTAATAAAATTTGAGTAAAGAGAGTAGATAGTGAGTGTGTTTAGGAAAAGGAAGAGAGAGAATGTCTAAAATTGGACATTTTTTAGAGTGTTTTTAAGAGGAAGAGAGAGTGTTTAAATATAAAATTAATAAAAGTTGAGTAAAATGATGAAAGAGAAAGTATAAAGTTGAGTAAAAGGAAGAGAGAGTGTGTGTTTTAATAATTTTATATTATAAGACCACCACATTAGACCTCTTCAAGTGTGCAATGAGGATGACCTAATATCCCACCGATGGAGATGCCCTTATGGTTATAGACATTCAAATAATAAATGTATTTGTTTTACATTTAAATAAATCCGAGAATAATGTATTTTAATCAAACCCAATGCGGTGGGTCCCAAAAAGTCTCTCAAGGTAGGTCCCACTAGATACCCTCGATTTCTGAGTGCGTAAAAGCAGCTCCAAAGGATCCGAACAAAAAACCAGTTTTCTTCTTTTTACACTCAAGAATATAAATCTCTTTCTCACTTTCCCATTTCTCTCTGGAAAAATTAAAGAGCGTCAAGAAAGCTTCAAGTTTTTTCTTTTTTTACTCCTCTGGCTCAACTAAGGAAGCATAGAATAAAGTAGAAATCCAACTTGAAGTAAAATAACAAACGAATTGAAAAATATATTATTCTTTTGCTTGAATAGTCTCCGGTATGGGTTTGAAACCTAACGCCATGAAGAATGTGGCAATGGCTCTGTTTCTTTAATGGTTTCTTGTCTCTTTAGTTTCTGCATCCGTTTCTTACGATAGCAGAGCCATTACTATCAATGGCAAAAGAAGAATCCTTCTCTCTGGATCATTTGACTACCCAAGAAGTACTCCTGAGGTTCCTTTCTTTCATTCTTTCTTTCATTATCCATCTCTTCTTGTTCCTGTTGCAATGTAGTTACAGGGTTCTTGAAAAGTTTGAATCTTTGGCTGTTGTGTAATGAACCCAGTTCATTTAATTTCAAAATTAGGGTTTCGTTTCTTTTCTTGATTTGTGTTCTTGGTTTATGTAGATGTGGCCAGATCTAATAAGGAAAGCTAAAGAAGGAGGATTAGATGTGATTCAGACTTATGTGTTGTGGAATGGGCATGAGCCTTCTCCTGGAAAAGTAAGAATTTTTACAGTCACCAATCGGATATTTGCTCTGTGTGAACAAAGTACTGATTTCATTGGATTCACTTAATGTGATTTTTTTGGCTTTATCTGCAGTATTATTTCGAAGGCAACTATGATTTGGTTAAGTTTGTCAAGTTGGTCCAACAATCTGGACTCTACCTTAATCTAAGGATTGGTCCTTATGTCTGTGCTGAATGGAACTTTGGGTAATTAATTACATATATAGCTAATTTTGTGTGTATGATTTGTCCTCATATCTAAAAATAGAAACATAAAACTTTACCAGAAAATACTATTGTAATTGTTTGTTTCTGTTTTAATCTCTCAGTGGATTTCCTGTTTGGCTTAAGTACATTCCAGGGATTAGCTTCAGAACAGATAACGGTCCTTTCAAGGTTTAAGAACTAATCTATCTTCATTTTGAAGTTATCAACATTGACACTTGTTTGACTCCTTGACTAAAGTCATTGTTTTTTTTTGTTTTGTTCTTCTTTTCATTTGAAGGCTCATATGCAAAGATTCACCACAAAGATTGTTAACATGATGAAAGCTGAGAGGCTTTTTGAATCACAAGGAGGTGCTATTATCCTCTCTCAGGTAAAAAAATCCTTTCAAGTTAATTTTGTATTTTAACAAGTGTCCATTAGAGTGAAAGTGATACTAAGTAGCCTTCTTGTCTGTATCTAAATCAAAATGTTATGCGACAGATTGAAAATGAGTATGGACCAATGGAATATGAGCTTGGTGCACCGGGACGGTCTTACACTAACTGGGCAGCTAATATGGCTGTGGGGCTAGGCACTGGTGTCCCATGGTCATGTGCATACAAGACGACGCTCCTGACCCCATTGTGAGTTCTTTTGTCTTGTCTTTGTGACATCTTCTTCATTAGCTGTATTCTATTGTCTTTCTTCATTCTCATTTCATTAAACAATTAGTATTCATTTATGCTTTGGTGTTACTTCTTTTCATGATCTTTCTAGTTTGATTAATTTTACTTCTTTATGTATCTAATAAATATTCAATCAATTAAGCAATTCTTAGTTGTCCTCTGTTGCTGAGGTCAACAACAACAACCCATGTGGATCACTAATATTTATGCAGTAGTCTCTTTATTCCTTGCATATTTGTCAACTTGTTGAATTAATGGTTGCTCTCTTTGCTAGATCAATGCTTGCAATGGCTTCTACTGCGATTACTTCTCTCCGAACAAGGCTTACAAGCCCAAAATGTGGACTGAAGCTTGGACTGGATGGTAAGCAGAAACTCAAAGTGAATCTCTTCTTCTACTATTGTTGCTCGGTGATCTCAGTTTGTTTTCTCGATGTTTTTACAGGTTTACGAAGTTTGGAGGCCCAGTTCCTTACCATCCAGCTGAAGATATGGCCTTTTCCGTTGCAAGATTTATCCAAAAGGGTGGATCTTACATCAATTACCATATGGTAAAGCCTTGTTTACCATGTTCAGAAAAGCAAGTTTAAATTGTGCTAGTCCAATTCTGATAAACGGGTTGTCGTGGCTCAGTATCATGGTGGAACAAATTTTGGCAGCACTGCTGGTGGTCCGTTTATCGCAACCAGCTATGATTATGATGCTCCTCTTGACAAATACGGTGAGCTTGCTAACACATCATTTTCTATTTCCTACAAGTGGAGATTGTAGTATTCTTATAATGATTGTATATTGTTTACATACAGGTCTTGAAAGGCAGCCTAAATGGGGACACTTGAAAGATTTGCACAGAGCCATTAAGCTATGCGAGCCAGCATTAGTATCTGGAGAGCCCACGAGAATGCCCCTCGGAAACTATCAAGAGGTCTCGACTCAAAGTCTTTTTCATTTCTTGTTATAATTGTTTTTGGTGTTGGTCAGCTTGATAAATTTCTGTACATTTTTTTTAATTTGCAGGCTCATGTGTACAAATCGAAGTCTGGAGCTTGTTCTGCATTCTCAGCAAGTTACAATCCAAGATCGTACGCCAAAGTTTCTTTCGGGACCAACCACTACAATCTACTACCGTGGTCTATTAGCATTCTCCCAGACTGCAAAAACACAGTTTACAACACAGCCAGAGTAAGAAGAATCAGTTTATGTTTGACTAGACATAAACGAAGGATGAAAAATTAACTGACAAAGATTATGCTGGTTTTTGGGTGTAGGTTGGTGCTCAAACTTCTAGGATGAAAATGGTCCGGGTTCCTGTACATGGAGGATTATCTTGGCAAGCATACAATGAAGACCCATCAACTTACATTGATGAGTCATTCACAATGGTGGGATTAGTGGAACAAATCAACACTACACGAGACACTTCAGATTACCTGTGGTACATGACTGAGTAAGTATTCTTAGAGCTTGCAGAATCTATCAACGCCCAATGCATGTGGAAAAATCCTGTGAATGCATTTTGACTTGTTTACAAAATGTTTCGTTCTTTTGTTTTACAGTGTTAAAATTGATTCCAACGAAGGCTTTTTGAGGAGTGGGGATTTGCCGACTCTTACCGTTATGTCTGCTGGCCATGCTATGCATTTGTTCATCAATGGCCAATTATCTGCAATTGCTTTGTTCACTAGTGTTAAGCATTACAAATAATAATATGCTGGTCACATATTGACATGTTTTTGCTATCTCTTATCCGGGATCTGGTTATGGTAGCTTAGACTCTCCTAAGCTAACATATAAGAGCTGGTTTCAATAAAATTGCAATACTAAGCATCGCTGTTGGTCTCCCGGTTAGTCCTCGATTTCCCTAGCACCAATTTTTTTCCTAATTGATCCTTTTTACAGACACTACAGCTAAATCTAGAGATGTTCTTTCTCTATGTTTTCTGATATAATGCAGGATGTGGGTCCACATTTTGAGACATGGAATGCTGGAGTTCTAGGTCCAGTTTCATTGAACGGTCTCAGTGGGGGACGCAGAGATCTTTCCTGGCAGAAATGGACTTTTATAAGGTACGGAAATAAAGATATAATCCTCTGTTACCTTATATGTATTTGTGTCACTCTGCTGATTAGTGATTACCCAATTTCTTTCAGGTTGGTCTCAAAGGAAAGAGTCTAAGTCTTCATTCACTCAGCGGTAGCACATCGGTTGAGTGGGCAGAAGGTGCATTTGTGGCTCAAAAGCAGCCGCTTACTTGGTACAAGGTAACATCTCGAGTTTTATCTTCGGTACAACAATATTGCTTCGTTGTGGACATCAAAATTAGTTTCTGGTGGTTTGACATGTCTCAGTTGGTTTGTTTTCAGACAACATTTTCTGCTCCAGCTGGCAATTCACCGTTGGCTGTAGACATGGGAAGCATGGGAAAAGGTCAGATATGGATTAATGAGCAGAGCTTGGGATGCCGCTGGCCTGCTTATAAAGCAGTTGGTTCTTGCAGCGAGTGTTCTTATACCAGAACATTTAATGAGAACAAATGCTTAAGAAACTGTGGAGAGGCTTCTCAAAGATGGTAAGAGAAGCTGTGAAAGATCGCTAGCTTTATTATCCCTTTTTAGGATACGATTAATGAACTGTTTTGCGATATTAATTTTGTAGGTACCATGTGCCAAGGTCGTGGGCGGCTGAAACCAAATGGCAATCTTTTGGTTGTGTTTGAGGAATGGGGAGGAGACCCGAACGTAATCACGTTGGTCAGAAGGGAAGTTGACACTGTTTGTGCAGATATCTACGAATGGCAATCAACTCTAGTGAATTACCAATTGCATGCTTCTGGAAAAGTTAACAAACCGCTTCATCCCAAAGTGCATTTACAATGCGGGCCTGGACAGAAGATGACCACCGTGAAGTTTGCTAGCTTCGGTACACCTGGAGGGACTTGTGGTAGCTACCGTCAAGGAGGCTGTCACGCCCATCACTCCTATGATGCTTTCAACAAAGTAAGCTCATGAATTTTTCTTTCTTTTGTTTTGTTTTGAGCCTTGAAATGTGTTGTAAAAGCCGATATTTTTTGTTCTTTTTAGCTTTGTGTTGGACAGAATTGGTGTTCTGTAACTGTAGCACCGGAGATGTTTGGTGGAGATCCTTGTCCGAATGTGATGAAGAAACTCGCGGTGGAAGTCGTTTGCGCTTTAACGAAACCAGAGGCAACAAAACTGTAAAGGTGTTTACTTGGGCACTCTTGCAGGTTTCTGATTGTATTAGTATGTGTTCTAGCTATTATTACCACGGTGGAAGTTGTATACAAGAGGACACAACACGCCGTATTTGCAGAATTGTGATTTATATGTAAATAAGATTGAGAAGAAGAAGACGAAGAAGAAGAAGAAGAAACGCATTGAGACTGGAGAATCCTAGTCCATGTGGAGATTCTTTACTAGAAATTTGAGTGCAAAACTGAGATTAGATTATACTCAAAGTTTTGCTTGGAAAGTGTTTGTTGCTTCTCTTGTCGTAGTATACTAGTAGTTGAAACATTCTCTGCAATTATCTCATTGCTGAATTTATGTAATGTTTTTCATTATTTGGAATCAAAACATTTCAAACCTTGAAGTAAAGCATAGTCTTTTTAATAATGAACCATGCTTAGCTTTAGCTATTGAAATATTCAATTCGCTTTGTTAATGCTACTTTAATACAAGTTGAAGATGTATTAGCTACTAGTACAGATACTGCTAGAGCTCAAGAACACAATAGACAAGGGTTTTTCTTCCAAAAACTTCACTAGATTGATATGATAAGATGACTTACACGTTTCTTATCGATCCGGTCAATCCTAGCCTTGTCGTTCAAAGATCACACACGATCTTAGAACTTCTAACTACCCTTTAACCCTTAGACTTAAGATAATCTCTTCTAACCCTAAATCACTTTGCTAAAGGTTGTAATTCTCTATTGTGTTGGCATGCACAAACCGCAGCCAACTCCTATATATACCTATAGGAATATTCTCAATTTGGTTAAGATCTTGTATCTTTCCAAATCTTCCTTAAATCTCTCTTGAATCTTCACGTTTCCTTTTTCTTCTGGTAAAGATCATTGGCCGCCACTCCGTTTCACTTCGTGACTGCTACAACCTTTAACCTAGGCCACGGCCCAGCTCCTCAAAGCCCAAGTCCGTTTGTCCTTGCTTCAACTCCGTCTGTATCACCTCTGGTACATCGACTGGTACAGGACTTGCATCTTCAATCTCCCCCCTTTTTAACTTTGGGTGTCTCAGAAGCACAAACACCTGAAACACATACACAAAACAGCGCAAGTAGCCAGCCACCAGAAGGACTCTAAACAAGACTGTATAGTACATGGAATTACAGAGTTATAGAGTTTTCAAGATTAACCATTCAACATTATAACCTCATCTTCTAACTCCACCATAATCCTATCACCGAATCTCTAATCATGATCATCAACACATAAAGAACCATGATCCGGTCATACTCCCCCACAAATCAAGACATCTAATCCGGTCATACTCCCCCATAAATCAAGATTTCTACTATTCTCCCCCAGCTTGTGAGCACACAAGTGAAAAAAAAACATAGTTAGTACGTAGGGAAAAGAAACATGACCTTTAAATTCTGAGGTACGGCTCATTTGGTCTTGTGGTACGATGGCTAAACAATTCTCCATGTTGTGTAGCTTGTCTGATTCACCTCTCGGAGTAGATGGAATCTAGAGAACGACAAGACTCTTGACTGTGTAACGTCCTGATACAGGCAGAGCTGATGCTAAAACTTGTTGTACTGCTACAGAGCCATGCAACTTGATAGAAGTAGATACATGTTGGGTTGTAGCAGATGTTTGAGACTGAACAGGTACATATGACTTGGCAGACACAGGAAATGCTTCTCTTTCAATCTCTTTTATCCGAAGCCCATTTAACACACTTAATCGAAATTCGTGTTCTTCTCTTGTACGAACTTCTATAGTACAGAGCCATTGACTGAGATATTAGTCCTGATACACCATGATCCACTGCACAATTTTTCTAAAACACCCATCAGTAGTACAGCCAGAACTTAGGCTCAACCACAACCACATTTATCGAAAAATAAATGGGGAATATTAGCATAATGGTGCCCACAAATCAATGTTTAACAACTGGCCTTTGAAAACTTTTTTTAAATACAAAGTTAAACTTATACCTTTTCCACCATTGTTGTCCTGTATGAACCAACACTGTACCAGATCCAGAGATACACTTTTCACTTGTACGGATTACACATCTGGCCATAAGTGTCTCAAGTGATTAGCTTTCACACCATCACGTCTTTATCTTGCCTTGAGTCGGTTTTCAACCTCTATTCACTTAGGAAGCGTATGATCATTGGAACCTCAAGTATCGTACTGTCTGAGCAAAAGTAATACAGTACGAACCGTCATAGAGACCCTCACTTGCATTATTTAAAGCTTGAAAACAATTTTAGTGGTACAGAACTGCCTGAGCAAAAGAAATACAGCCTGTACCATGCATAGAAAAACCGAATTTTTGTTACAGGTTGCCTGAGCAAAAGTAATACAACCCAAACCATTTTTTGAATTTTTTTGTTTTTTTTTTCGTGCAACCTGTGCCGATGACAAAACGAGACGATATGATGGGTAGCTCTTTCTCACAAGTGTTTCTGACTCCAAACAAAATCCAAACATATACATACTCTGAGTCAGTACCTGTATCAGTTCTGCACACTTCGACAAAACACATCAAATTCCACAAATACCAATTGAATTTCTTAGAGTGACAAAACGGTTAAAGTCCAAAGGTTTTGTGAATAAATCAGCCAGTTGCAAATCAGTGATAATGTGTTCAACCACTACATGTTTCTCCTCCACTAGTTCGCGGATAAAGTGGTGTCGAATGTCGATGTGCTTTGTCCTTGAGTGTTGTACTGGATTCTTTGAGATACTTATAGCACTCTTATTTTCACAGTGAACCAGTAGTGTTCCAGAATCCATCCCATAGTCAGCTGACATCTGTTTCATCCACATGAGTTGAGTGCAACAACTGCCCAAAGCAATGTACTCTGACTCAGCCGTAGAAAGTGATACAGAGTTTTGCTTTTTACTCATCCATGAAATCAGATTGTTTCCAAGGAAGAAACAACCACCGCTTGTACTTTTCCGATCGTCCATACACCCGGTATAGTCAACATCACAATAACCAACCAAGTTCTTGTTTGATCCTTTGGAGTACGAAATACCCAGTTCAGCTGTACCTCTGACATAACGGATGATTCACTTGACCGCTTCAAGATGAGATTGCTTAGGCTTGGCTTGATATCTGGCACAAATGCCAACGCTTAGGCACAAATCAGGTCGACTTCCTGTCAGGTACAGAAGACTACCAATCATGCCTCTGTACAGCTTCACATCTACGTCAAGACTGTTACTGTCATTGGACAGTTTCCTTGTAGTACTCATGGGAGTGTTAGCTTCCTTGCACTGTTCCATCTTGAACCTTTTGACCAGATTCCTTGCATAAGTGCTTTGAGAGATAAACACTCCTTCTTCAGACTGTGTGATTTGCAAACCAAGGAAATATTTCAACTCTCCCACCATACTCATTTCTAACTCTTGAGTCATACTTGCAACGAAATCATCAACTAGAACTTGAGACGTACTACCGAAAATGATATCATCGACATAGATCTGTTCCATCATTATTTCGCTGTCCTGATCAAGAGTGAACAAAGTCTTGTCAACGCTTCCTCTTGCGTAGCCTTTCTTGGTCAAAAATCATGTAAGTCTCTCGTACCATGCTCTTGGAGCCTGTTTCAGACCGTACAATGCTTTCCTTAGCTTGTACACAAACTCAGGATGATCCGGATCTTCAAAGCCTTTAGGTTGCTCTACATAAACCTCTTATTGTAAGATACCGTTAAAGAATGCACTCTTGACATCCATCTGGTACACCTTGAAGTTCAGAATACATGCCATTCCCAGTAACAACCGAATCGATTCCAGCCTTGCTACATGTGCGAATGTCTCCTCAAAATCTACTCCTTCGATTTGGGAATATCCTTGAGCGATCAGCCTCGCCTTGTTGCGGATGACAACCCCACTTTCATCAATCTTGTTCTTAAAAATCCACTTCGTACCCACTATATTCATTCCAGCAGGTCGTGGTATAAGTTCCCAAATATCATTCCTTTCGAATTGTTCCAATTCTTGTTCCATGGCAACTATCCAAAACTCATCTTCAAGCGCTTGGACATGTGTCCTTGGTTCGAGCACTGAAACAAAACAAGCAAACTGAACTATATCAAAACAAGCAAATTGAACAATTTCACTTACAACCTTTTTCTTTGTTCCATGGTGCATCTCATGATAATCCTTTTTGATTCCTCTTGTTTTCCGTCCCCCATTCGCATCCCCAATAACATCCGATGCTGAATGATTCTGATGCACTTCTTGTGGAACAGTAGTTTGATCAGGATCATCATGTTTATCTGTACCAAACAGATCAGCTTCTTCTGTTTGCTCTTATGTATCAGGCTTTTGTGTTATTGCTGTATCAGGATCTTCTGTATCACTGTCTAAGTGATGCTCTGATTAGGCTTCTTCCCTTTCCATAATTCATAAGGGGTTTGAGTCAGACCCTTACGAACATACACTCAGTTGATGATGTAACAGGCTGTGCTTAGTGCTTCTGCCCAATACTTGACTGCAACCTTACTCCCATGAACAATTGCTCTAGCCATCTCTTGAAGAGTGCGATTCTTTCGTTCAACGATCCCATTCTGTTGTGGTGTCCATGGTCCAGAGAATTGGTGTGCAATACCGTGATTGTCACAGAACATCTTCATGGTTGCGTTCTGGAACTCACCACCATGATCACTTCGTATCTTCTTAATGTCCCCCGTTCATTGATTAGTTGTAAAGCCCAAATTCGAAAACTCTCCGCTGTATCAGACTTGTCTTGAATGAATCTGACCCAGGTGTACCTTGTATAATCATCGACCAGTACAAACACATAGCGCTTTCCATTGACGCTTTGTACCTACATAGGACCCATGAGATCCATGTGTACCAGATCCAAAGCAGACTTGGTGTAGACCTCGGTAACTCTCTTGTCTTGCACCTTAACTTGCTTGCCTTGGTTACACGGCCCACACACTAATCAATCTTCACATATAAGCTTTGGAACACCTCGAACCATCTCTTGATTGACCAGAGTACAAAGTGTTTGAGTATTCATGTATCCTAGTCGTCGGTGCCACAAGTTGATGTCATCTTTTGCACTAAGACAATCGATCTCCTCTTTCCACATGTAGCAGTTGTTTCCAGACCTGACACCATGTAATACTGTGATTCCGTCCTTGTTAATTGCCTTGCAGTCAACACTCGTAAAGATAATTGTTAACCCTTCGTCATACAGTTGACTTACGCTAATCAAGTTTGCTTTAAGGCCTTGTACCAGATACACGTTTCTTAGTTGAGGTAGTCCAGTCTCACCGGTGTTTCCTTTCCCTTGAATAGCACCACGACTTCCATCTCCAAACGTGGCCTTTCCTCCTTTTACCTTCTGAATACTCTGGAGATTGTTCAAGGTGTCTGTCATGTGTCTTGAACTACCGCTGTCAAAGTACCAGGGACACGTATCATCTTGTATCCCTGAGACAAAAGCCATGTTACACTGGATTTCTGTTCTGCTTGACCTGGCTGACACACGCCTTGTATCAATGACATGAAGATCAGATTTCTTGACCCAGATCTGATTTTTGTGATGATTCCAATTGTATTTTCCTAGCTGTCTCAAGCGTTTCACTCTTTCCCAAAGCTTGTAGCAGTATCTCTTGATGGGACCACTTTTTCCACAGAAATAACATCCTTTCTTCTGAACTGTACCATTTGCAGTTTTGGGCTCAGATGTACCAGTGTATCCTGCTGATACAAACTTGACACCACCACTTTCTGAATCAGTTCTTCCATTGTACCCCAGGCCTCTGTGAGTTTTCTCTGTACGACCATAAGACATAATCTTATCTAGTTGTTGTGTACCAGCAAACATTCGAATCTTTCTGTACTGAAGATCCAACTGAGCTTGAAGCTGAGCTGATGTTTTTCGTTCATCATACAGCTCCTTTTAAAGTAGTGCAACTTTGGTTGCAAGAGCTAGTTTCTCTTTTATCAGACTCATACCTCCTTGTACTAGCTTCTTCTCAGCATCTAGTTCATCCTGAACAGCTTGAACCAATGTCTCAAGACGTTGTTTTTCTTTGATAAGACATGCATTTTCAAGATTGAGACGAATAAGAGTGTCTCGAATCTCTCAGTAGCTTGAAATTAGCTCATCATCATGTTCTTCTTCTGATTCTAATTCAGACAGTGTCTCATCTACTTTAACTATTCCAATAAATGTCACGAAGTTGTTCAACATACCTTCATCATCGCTTGTCTCGTCTGACTCGCCATCAGCCATCATTGATCGCTCATTCCTGCGTTGTGACTCGATGATACACTCTTGTTGAGTATGTCCTTTACCTCTGCATCCAAAACACTTAAACTCACGATGTTTTACTGTAGGATAGTGAGTTTTGATATGACCAAAACCATTGCATTCATAGCACTGAAGCTCATTCTTTCGCCCAGCCTTCTCATCCCCCGTTTGCCTCTTAAACCCACCAAAATTCCTTGAACCTTGACCTTGCTCTACACGTCTTAGAGCTCTATCATACCGTCGTACCAGGAGTCCTAATGTATCAGCTTCATCTTTTGATATAGTCTCTTGCTTTGCACGCGAGGTCAGGGCCAGATTTTTCATCTTTTTGGTTCCTGAGACGATACCATCAAGCTCTGTCTCATGCTGAATTAACATGCCTACTATCTCACCGAAGCTCATCTCTTCAGTGTTTTGGGAGACATTGATGGCCGATTTATAGGCCATGAATTTCGGAGGAAGACACCGAAGGAATTTCTTCACTAGCTTCTTTTCTTTGTACTTATTTCAAAGAGTAGCAGCCTCTTGTGAAAGAGATTTCAACTTTGCAGCAAACTCGGTAATGGTCTCATGATCCTCCATCTTCAAATTTTTAAACCGATAGGCTAGCATATCTTTCCTTGAATTCTGAACCTTCTTAGATCCTTCAAAGTGCGTCTGTAGCAGATCCCACGCTTCCTTAGCTGTCTCACGGCCTTGAATCAGTTCAAAGGTTTTCTTTGTAACACTTTCGTGAATCGCAGAGAGAGCCCTAGAGTTGTACTTGGCCTTCTTCATCTCTGTATCAGTCCAGTCTTCCTCTGGTTTGAGAGATCTAACCCCTTCTGCATCAGCTACAGTTGGAGCTTCCCACTGAACTAGAACAACTCTCCAAGCAAGTACATCAATGCCTCCGATGATGGATCTCATCCTTGATTTCCAAAAACCGTAACTACTGTCATCCAGAATCACCTTCGTGCTGTAGAGTAGATTTTAGTAGCTTTCCATCTCTTCCTCAGGATCTCGCCTGTACTGTTGCAGACAAACGCCTGCTCTGATACCAAATGAAGATGTATTAGCTACTAGTACAGATACTGCTAGAGCTCAAGAACACAATAGACAAGGGTTTTTCTTCCAAAAACTTCACTAGATTGATATGATAAGATGACTTACACGTTTCTTATCGATCCGGTCAATCCTAGCCTTGTCGTTCAAAGATCACACACGATCTTAGAACTTCTAACTACCCTTTAACCCTTAGACTTAAGATGATCTCTTCTAACCCTAAATCCCTTTTCTAAAGATTGTAATTCTCTATTGTGTTGGCATGCACAAACCGCAGCCACCTCCTATATATACCTATAGGAATATTCCCAATTTGGTTAAGATCTTGTATCTTTCCAAATCTTCCTTAAATCTCTCTTGAATCTTCACGTTTCCTTTTTCTTCTGGTAAAGATCCTTGGCCGCCACTCCGTTTCACTTCGTGACTGCTACAACCTTTAACCTAGGCCACGGCCCAGCTCCTCAAAGCCCAAGTCCGTTTGTCCTTGCTTCAGCTCCGTCTGTATCACCTCTGGTACATCGACTGGTACAGGACTTGCATCTTCACAAGTTGCAGCGACTAACGTATATTATAGTTTAAAGTAGCCGACCAAAGAAAATTCAAAAGTTAGTAGTCATTGTCTGCATAGATATATGGAGCTTCTTTGTTAATTAATTAACTTTTGTTATTAGTGTTTTTCCACTTTACAAGATGGGATCATTAGCGTAAGCAGAAGATAAGATAATTTAGAGCATCTCCAATGGGATACTTCAAATCTTCAAATATAGAGTTTTTATTGTTCCAATGGGATACTTCAAAACTTCAAATTTGAAGTTTTGAATAGTGAAACTTCAAATATGAAGTTTCACTATTCAAGACTTCAAATTTGAAGATTCTTATTTTTTTTTTGCATTTGAGTCCTTATGTTTCAATAAATCATATAAAGAATCTTATTTATTTTGTTGTTCATCATTTTAGTCCAAGTTTTTTTATATCTTATAAATATTTGACATAAATTCTTATAAATTTAAATTTTCACATATAAAATTACATTGTAAACTTAAAATTAAAAGTAAATTAATAGAAAACAAATATTCCATAATATTAAAACATAGTTTACACAATAACAATATTACACTTAAGCAAATTTAATACAAAATAAAGAAACACAAGAAAAGAAAGTTCTTGTTCTTGAGTTCTTTTTCGTACAATTCTTGCTTGTTCAGATCGAAGATACTCACGAGTATTAATATCAGAGATAGTCTCTAAGTTTGTTAACAAAATTTTATTATCCTCCGCTTTTTCTTTTAAAGCTAATTTTTTTTGCTTGATTTTGCATACGTAATTGAACCATATCCAAATATTTGTTCCTAGTTGTTGCATTTTCTTTTAAGAAATCAAGGATTTGCTCATTTGAGGAAACCAACGTGTTAAGAGATGAATTGTTACCTTCGGCAATTTTCCTTTTGAGTTTTGCCTTCTTCGATCCAATCGGACGTTGCGATGAATTTGATCCACCATCATCACTACTTAAATTAATTGAAAATGAGGACATCCCTACGGATAAAAAATAAAAAGGCTCATTTATCACTTCGAAACGCATTGATCGATCATATATGGGAGCATTACGGAAATAATTTTAATGAGTAGTTTGTTATTTTATTTATAATTTTTAATTTCTAATTTGGTTTATGTGTGTTTTTAGATGTAATTTTCTATTGTAATGTAATGTTTTATTAATTAATATAAATTTTGTATAATATATGTGTTATAGTTACTTATAAATAAAAGTTTTATAGCTTTAAATGATTATAAGTAATGTTTAGGACTAAAATGCAAAAACACATAATATTTTGAAGTTTCATTTGAAGTTTACCATTGGAGAAGAATACACAAAAACTTCAAATTTGAAGTTTTGCAAACTTCATATTTGAAGTACCCATTGGAGATGCTCTTAGAGATGTAATAGACAGAAGAAGATGAGAACCAAAGCACTAAAGAAATGGATGATGGAAAAGGACCAAGACGCCTTGTGTCTCATCCAGCTCACCCTCCTCATAACCTGTCTGTTCGATGGAAGCAACACCTTCGGCTCGGCTGCTTTACTTGCGGCGGAAAAAACACTGTGTGGTCGCAAGATTGTCTCCAATACTACTGCAACATTTGCGATGTTGAGTTCCACAATGGCTGTCATTCACGTCCAAGAAGGATAACACATCCGTATCATCTCCAACACCCTCTCACTCTTTTCTATCGAAACCTTGAAACCGGAGTCATATCCAACATAATACCTGACTTCGTCCCTTGCGAATCTGATCAAGAATCCAACACATCTGATCAAGGGACGATGTCTGTCTTTGTCGATATCCTCCCGTCCAAATCCGATATGATATTCGATAAATGCACTTGGTGTGGGAAAGATTTCAAAGGTGATTCGTTCTTCTACCGTTGTTTGATTTGTAGCGTTTGTTTGGATCTCTCTTGTGCGCAAACTGTTCCACCTCTTACTATTGCAAGTCCGAAGATCCATCACCATTCACTCCTCGTCGTACCTCGGCCATTATTAGTCCCATGTGATGCTTGTGGGTTGGTTGATGCGTTGGAACCAAGTTATGCTTGTTTCCAATGTAATTACATGGTACATCAACATTGTATCGACTTACCTCGAGTCATTAAGATCACACGTCACGTGCATCGTCTTTCTCACACTCCTTGCACTTCACCTATGACTTCTTCATGCCGGGTTTGCTACAAAAAGGTTGATATCAGGTATGGCCAATATTCTTGTAATCGTGAAGATTGCTCTTATGTAGCTCATTCTAAATGTGCCACACATGAAAATGTTTGGGATGGGAGGGAACTCGAGTGGGACACAGAAGAACCCGACGAAACTGAAGATACTGCACCATTCAGAATGGTAGGAGATGGCCTGATAGAACATTTTTGTCATAAACATCATCTAAAGCTTCAAGAATACAACGGCGTTAGAGAAATAGAGAAGCAATGCGAAGCATGTGTCCTTCCAATCGCCTCTCATCACTTCTATCATTGTGAGAAATGTGATTTTTTTCTCCACAAGACATGTGCATGTATTCCTCGAAAGTTAGATCATGCGCTGCACAATCACTCTCTTTTCTTAGACTCGTCTCCCCTAGACGTTCACACTTCCATGAATTGTTGGGCTTGTCACCGAGGGTCCATTGGTTTCAAATACAAATGCTCTTAAAAGTATTTCTCTTTAGCTTTGTAATGCCTTCCAGAAAAACTATGTATGTTTGTTCTTCTAGTTAACAAAAATTTGAATCTTGACCAGAAAAAGAAAAGAAAAATAATCTAGCTATTCACAACTGTTATCACTTGTCATTATTCCGCTATATTTATTTGAATAATTAGTGAACCATACTAGCTACTTAAATTTCGAGTAATTCTTGTATACACCCCTGAGGTGAACCTGTTATATCCATCCCACCTCTTATATCCAATGATTCTGCCATGTCACCTTATAAAAATAAAAGATTAAAATATTTACAAAAACAAACAAATCTTACAAATTAAATAAAATCAATTTTTAGTGGATTTGTAGTTAAAACTTTTAGGTTTGAGTTAATTAGTCCCAAATTAGGGTATAGTTTTGGAGTTTAGGGTTTGAGTTTGAGGTTTATAATTTATTAACTAGAACCTGAATCGATATTATTACATTCCAATTCCTTACCAATATCCCTCAAGGAAAATCCCGAATTGGATCCCAAATTGACGGGTTACTGTGAGCTTATCCATGCGGTTATGCACTCTTCGAATAGGAATTTATTTTCTGAAAGATCCTGGCTTTCGTGCTTTGGCGGGTCTCCGAGATCCTTTCGACGACCTATGTTGAAGGGATATCAGACTTTGATAGAAAAAGGAATCCAGAATGAAATGATTTTGAATATCGATTCATTAGTAATTGAATGAATTTTGACATAGCTTACACATATTATCCACATTCATTCCTCTAGTACCAAGACGGTCGGACACCGCCAAAGCTCCCGCCATAAAAAGATTATAATCTTCGGAACCGTTTTCAATTTCCAAATTCTCTTTTTGAGCTCAATTTATCTTATCTCTGATGGTTGTCTAGGCAAAAGAGGAAGAAGAGGATGATTAGTAATAAACCAATAACCACTTTTAACCGACTAAGCTCCAGGGTCATTATATGCCCATATAAAAATATCCGGAACCTGACCAATTTGCATTCCTGTTATTTTTTTCACTTCATCCGGTGGGAACAACTCATTCAATACATTCAAACGCCATGGTTGTCTTGACATTTGTACTTTTAATTCAAAAATTATAATCTTGATATTGAAGCGGTGTCGTTTTGGAGTTAAATGGGCACAAGGTCCTGTTTCTTCTTCCTAAAAGTTAAAACTAAGATTTTCCCTCTCATTTTCTCTCTCTTGAGACAGCTCTCGCTTCATTCATCATCTCTCTCGGAAGCTCTTCACAGGGTGAGTTTTAGATTTTGGGGATTTGGTGATGTTAGTGTGAGAATTAGACTTTCAGGTGATTCAATGGCGGATATAGGGTTTGATTCGGGGAGATTTTAAGGTAAGTTCATTGATTGCGTTCCTTAATTTGCAGATATCCTCACGCAATAATCGTATCAGCGCTTTTAAGGTAAGATAATCTTCTTCTTCGTTTATTTCCTTCTCTGTGCGGATTTGATTTGTGGGTAATATAGGTTTTGCTTTAGGTTTTCTTGACAGTGTCGAATTAGAATCACTTGAATGCTTACCTTTTTTGCGTCTTAGGTTTTCTTTCCATTACAGTTGGCCAGTTATTTATGTGCACAATCATCGTTTGAATCAAAAGCTACCATCTTCTCTGTTTCGTCATGACAAAAACTATCTACTCTTTGTGTTTGATCTTATCTATTGTTTTTTTTACTGTCATGGCCAGACTATTCCCTGATTTTATTTTCCCTGGCTTGTTGTTTCATAAATTGAACATGTTATGTGTGCTTTTGCTGAATAGTTAAGCAGTTAACTAGTTTGAGGCCTTATCTCCATTTCCTTGTTATTTTGAACAGCTTGAATATGGAGCCAAACAGAGGAAGAGGTTTAAAGGAAGATGTGAAAGCTGGAAGTTGGACGAGTGATTATGCAGAATTCCTGCATACATGTAACGTTGGCCAGCGTGTTCAAGTCCAGCTGCATGATGGTCGATGGGAACTGTGTATAATGGTAGATTCTACAAGGGTGAGGCTCTGAATCATAACAAGCATTGGCTAAAAATGAAATCTATACATTTATAAATCTTCTTTGAAACTTGCATGATTCATTCTAGACATGCCCGGCCCAGAGGACAAGCCAGTGAAGCCACCGCTTAGGATCCTAAATTTAGAGGGCATTTTTTAGTTAAATTTTTGTTATAGCTATAACTAAAACAAATTATAAACTTTTTCTATAATAATAATATTCGTAAGATTTTGTTTTTCAAATGTTTTTTTAATGTTTATGGTCTCTTTAAGCAAACATGTTAATTACTCATTTCAAAAAAAAAAAATTTGAAATTATTAGTTAAAACTCGAAGTTGAAGCTGATAACAAAATTATTTGTGATCTACCATGTGACAAAAGACATTGAATAGGTTAGATTTGTCATCTATTGAAACATAAATGGTTGAAAAACTCGACAACGTGAGTTTAATTAATGATTTTGCAGGCAAAAATACAAGGAGATCAATATTTCAAAAATAAATTCTATTTTGTTGTTTTTCTTTTATTTTTTACTAACCATTTGGAATTATAAACGGTTTAATGGAGTTTTTATGTGTTTTTTTTTATTTAGATTAATATTTTTATGATATTGGAAAACGTACGAAAATGACACTTTTTACATATATGCATAGGGCATCCAAAATGATTGGACCGATACTAGTTCTAAAGGTGGAATCCTTGAGTGAAAATGAAACTACTTCAATCAAGACAATCCCTATTCTTATAGATTCTATATATGCTATTAAAAGGTTCCTGAAACATAATATACATCTCTATGTACACTTATGAGTTTTTTTTATAACATGATAAGGGGATTAATGAGGGGGAACCAATCTTTTATCAATACCATAGAAAGAGGAAGGGAACTCTGGCTCAGAAAAAGGCTTCGGAAGGGAAGTCTGGAAACAACTAGAAGAAATGACGTGGCAACACTGATCAGGCAATCATTTGGATCATATCAAGGGAGCATCTTACCGTTAGCAAGGAGGAAAAAGCAGTCACGAATCCATCCTATAAGTATTTGTCTTTTAATGCATTTTGTTTTTATCAAAAGATTTGGTCAAAAGTTGTAAGGAGGGAGAGTCTCCAGTAATATCTCTCGACTTGTTTTACTCTGAATCTTTGAATAAATCTTGGAAATTTCATTGATTTGGGTTTTACATTTTATCATCTATCATAACACAACACTTTCTTCTTGTAGAGAAAACTCGCAGTCACCGTCTGGAGTGAACACCATAAACCTCGGTACGGATGATCCGAGAGAGTTAGCTCATGGTATCACCATTCCAAAATATAGTTACCGCACTGACTGGGTACGGATGACCCGAGAGAGTTGTATGGTCTTCTTGTTCCTACACTTGGAGATAGGCCTAGCCCAGAGGACAAGCCAGAGAGTTGTATGGTGTGACTCTTTATCTTCCTCCCAAGTTTCCTCAGTTCCATCGTCCCGAACTACCAAGATCTGCACCTCTTTTTGTGGACAGACATGACGACTGTGAAACTTCTCGGAAACGGAGACCGTCGTTACGTCGTTGAACCATCTTCGCCGGTGTCAGACGACGGAAAGGAGGTTTGAGGCGATTGTGGAAGGTAGGGTTTTTATTGTTACCTCCTGCAAACGCAGTCGTTTGCTTAGTACTCGACGTGGGCCGTTGTTGAGGCCCATTCCACTTCCCACTTGAGTTATGTGGGCCTAAAAGAGTGGGCCGGCCCACTCTGTCTCCTCTGTAAGATCCCCCAAAGCCACCGCCTGGCATCGCTGTCACCGTTCTTCCCCAACCGTCCTCCACCTCCTGAGCGTAATCCATCATCTCTAGAGGTTTTAGTCGGAAAATACGAACACGAGCAGCTATCTCAGGCTATAAGCCAGACATGAACGCCATTGAACACGCCCTCAGTGAGAGACGGAGTGTTCGTGGCCAAGGCGATAAAATCGCGGCAGTACTCCGCCACGGATCCGTGTTACCGCAGTTTCATCAACCTCTCTCCTGCTCCCTTCGCATGACTCGTCTCGAATCGGGTTAATATCCTCTGTTTCATCTCGACCCAATCCAGAAAGGGTTTTCGGTCTTTTTGCCATAAGTACCAGTCGAGGGCGTCGTCGGTGAAACAACTCGGAGCGACCACCACTTTCTGGGCTTCTACACATTTTTCGATCTCAAAGAACTGCTTAGCCCGTGAGACCCATTTCTTAGCTCCTGATCCGTCGAAGACTGGGAGCTCGAGCCGCCGCGCGAGGGTGCTAGCTGCCTCCGATGGAACCGTTGGTGGAGCCACTACGTTCTCCGGTGCCGCCGTACGAGGTTTTTCTAGAAACAGCTGCGTGTAAGGTCTCTCAGGCGGTGTGTACATCGGTCCTTTGTCTTTGTGTTGGACGGCGTCGGATGCGCTCAGGGACGACCCGACTTGGCCAGACGCGTAAAGTTGCTCCCTTTCGAGCCTGTCTTGTCTCCTTGCTAACTCTTCCGCCTCTAGCCGTCTAGTCATCGCGCTTATCATTGCCATGTTTTGGGTCATCATCACCGTGTTCTGGTTCATCATCTCGATCAGTGACGTCGTGACCGAGTGGCTCTGGATCAGTGCATCAGAGATGGATTGCGACTCTCTGGAAACCTTTGTGATTGGTGATAAATCTGACATGTTGTCTGGCATGGTTGGATTGAAGAGAGCTCTGATACCAAATTTGTTACGATTAACTTGTAAACTGTAAGCTAATGTAACCAAAACACTCTCCTTACTGAATAATACTTCTTATTAATCAAACGAAAACAAGATATCCGAATACAAACACTCTTAGAGAAATTTAGGAGTCCCTTACTCTCCTTTCTTTCTCTCAATAAATTGATCAAACTCTTGATAAAGACAAAATGTAACATAAAGCAAATACTTATAGAGCCAAATCTACTTTTTCCTCTGAGCTATAAGATGCTCTCCTTGACCTGATCCAATTGATTGCTCCAATCCTAGAGGACACATCACTGCATCTAGATGTTTCTAGACTCATTCTCCAAAGCCTCCTTCTAAGGCAGTGTCTTCTTCTTCCTCCTTTGATACTGAAACACAACCTGAGTCTTGTCCTTAGCATTGCTCCTAACAACAGCACGACAAAAGATTGCGGTTGGAGCTGCAAGACTTCTTTGGTATTTACTTCAAGAGTGCCGAGTTGGCTGTATTGTCCATCGAGACATGCGTCCTAACAACATCCTCCATGGTAATGAGCCACTAGTATATATCAATATGGCCCCTTTGCTCGCTCACGGTGACACCACATGTTGTTTTATATATGCTTTATTTTTATTATTCTATCAGGTTGGAGATTTTGGTCTATCGAGATGGAAGCCTGAAGAGGACACACGAGTGATAGGAACGTTCGGGTGAGACATCAACTAAAGGTATCATTTCTTTAATGAAGGTGCTGCGTATACTGCAAGGGGATATGATAACTGCATGCGCATCAACTCCGAGCTCAGAGGCATACAACAGAAGCAGAAGGTTCTGAGTGGATCATAACAGCAGTCAGCTCAAGAATGATGGCTCGGATAGGTTCAGAGGGAAACGCCAAGACTAGCTTTACGGGATAGGGAAAGAGGTCAGAGATTGGAACTAAACCACAACAAGCATTACCAAGGCTACCAGAGCCGAGTGTATAGAGTATTTAGTTGATAGTTAAGCTCCCTTGTTTTGAGTAATGTGGCCCAAAGCTGGCAAGAAAGCTCTTTTTAACCCTTGTTTTGTATGTAGAGACTACAGATGCAAATTTAATAAAGATTTAAGAGATGTTATTAGTTTACACAGGACAAGTGAAGCTTTGTGGTATTGAAAATCTTGTATTGTTTCCTCATCTTGATCTTGCATATCTGGAAGAAACAAGAATCAGACTAATATTAGCATAATTATACGATTTACAAGATCCAAACCACGGTCACTTAACAAAGAATGTATTCCCTCACTCCAGTTTCTGCAGTTACAAACACTAGAGATATAGAGGCTAACTATATCTTTGTTCCAATACTTCCAATATGTATCCAGAATAACATAGAAGGCTTTAAGGAACTAAAGAGCCAAAGCGTAAAAATATTTTGCGGGCTTGTACTCACCATATGTAAGATTCAGGTTTATAGCGCGAAGCTTATTGATAACTTCCAAAATTGTATTAAAAAAAGACACTGATCCAATGTAACCTGCATTTCAAAAACATAAAATAATTAAAGAGCTAAACATAAAGTTCTCCTGCCATCACAACAGCTCTTAGAAGAGAAGATCCACGCTTCCTATCTGCTTCCTCAGTTAGTAACAAATGTAATGAAGCCCCTTCAGATTGAGGAGTTGTTGGGCCAAGCAATAGGGTTGGCATAACTTTGTGCCTACATGCAAAGAAACCCGCATGCAATAAAGGTCACAAAACGGTTCTTCCTACATGCAAAGAAACCCGCTGGTGACCTATCTTGCTGACCGAGTCATAACATACTCTTGCATACACACGCACGTAACATATTGATGATAAAGAAGCTTGTGAGTGGCTCCGTACAAAATCTAATAAATACTTTTGGGTTTAGAATAGTTTTTATTAACTGGTGAAAAAGTGATATTTGGTCTGTTGGTATTTTTTTTTTTGGGATAAAAGAATAATAATTAGGAAGGTGTTAAAAGCTTCTAGTACACTATTCAAGATCAAAGTCAAACAAAGATTCTAAATCTGAATAGAGATACTTGCTTTTTGCCAATAAAGCCTCTCTGTTTTTGCCAAATCGTCACCCCAAAAGACAGACGTGATTGCATCGGATCAACTTAACAAACATATCAAGCCACAAAGAAGCTTACACAAGATAATGATTAGGGCAGTCCTTAATTTTTTAAACACCATGTAACGAAAGACCATTCTAGTTTTTCAATGATGATGACTTGTTACTAGAAACCACCAAAGTGAAGGAATTCAGTATGACCTGCTCAATAATCATCAAGGTTCGTTCGTCTACGAACAAAGAAACCAAAGGATTGTCCTAACTAACTCAATCTCTCCTGAATTCCTGCACTGAATCACTTGAGATATCTCGATTTGGTCAAGTATAGATAGATCAACGGAGTTTAAAGAAACAAACCCTATAATCCACCATCATGAATCCACCAACTAACTCCTTGTTCCTTGCTGCTTTTGACTAAAAGAAAAAATCGGATTTTGCATAAAGCATACCCGAGATATCAACGGAAGTCTACAAAGAATCTCCTCCTAGACCAATTTGATAGGAAGATGAGGTTATTATTCACAAACTCTCTGCAATAGAACTAGGCTTCAAACTCTTTGCATATATATATACCACATAAAGGTCTACGATCCATTTTTCTTATTAATTTGGTTTTTGCCATTTATCATCAAGTAAAGAACAACACACATGTCCTTAAGGAAAAAAGAAAATCAAAACCCCAATTTCGTATCTTTTGTTGTTGCTATTCTTAAAACGCCATTGATGAGGAGTTTTTTTTACAGAGAGAGTTGTGTGAAGAGCAATTCTAACTGCTTCTCCAGCAACAATGTTCTCTGTTACACAAACACACAAATGCAAATCAGCTAAACCATGTATTCAAAGGTATTTCGTCTTCATTCATACCATTACCAAGAGCGTATTATGAGGTTTTACTTACTTGGACAGATAAAAGGTGGTTGATTTTGTTGAGAACCTTGTGACGATGAATTGCATAAACACTGTTTGAAGGAAGTTTACTAATCCTTTTGATTTCTTCTTGAATCACGTTCGTTTTTTCTTCACAACTCATCTCATTCCATTTTCCTCCCACACGATCACTTCTGCTTCCCATCCAAAATTGGTTTCTTCAACTAAGACAAGCACACATATCATCAAAACGGAATTAAGACATAAACATAAGAAACTTTGTGTTTGCTCGAAACATAATCAAGGGAATACAAAGTTTGAATTTTTACATCAAGGGTTTACGAAATTCAGGGCTCGCAGTTTCCGATTTTGTCTTCGAACCCTAAACTAGAATTCGATTTTGATTTTCTCTGTCAATTTTGTTTTTTTCTAGTTATATTTTATTTCTCTACTTGACCGACCCGGCTTGTAAACCCGACCCGGGAAAATAGCTGAGAAACCCCTAAAAGGTCCGATCGAATCTGATTATTATCTTGTTTCCTCTCTTCTCTGATAATCATTTCTTCACTGGCAATGGCGTTTTCGAAAATGTTAGGAAGATTCTCGTCTCGGATAAAGCCTCTATCCCAAAATCTCAGCAACAAGAACGCCAATGTTTCATCATCATTACCCTCTTCAGCCAAATCTCCATCACTGTCCTCATCTACTAGTCGTTATCTCAATCGATCTTCATCAAGGTCCGTGTTTTGTATCAATGGAGAAAGAAAAAAACCCATCTTTGTTTACTTGTTCCTGTTTGTATGATAATCAATGGGTTTTCGTTCAGAAATTTGAAATCTAATCAGTCTTTGGGTTTGATGATTAGTTGCTTAATTTCATATTAAGCAACAGGAATTGACAAATGTGGACTAACTTGGTTCTTTAATTTCAGATTACCAGTGGAGTTGAGTTCGATGATACCTCTACACAATGCTATAGCATCTTCGAGGCTAGTTTCAAGTTTGTCCATTGAATCCAAAAGCTGGGGATTAGTCCCTCAAGGTTAGTTTTTCGAATATTCATTCTTCTACCAGCTTAAGACTAGAGCATTGGAATCACCATGTTGGCTTAAGACTAGAGCATTGAAATTGTATGATGATAACTCTTCTGATGATGATGATATAAGCAATTGCCGTTTTTGAATCTGATTGTGTGTTTAGATTATATAATATGTATTATAGGCCAAAGATTGCTTAAGCGACCGAAATTATCTCTCTTTCTAATATTCATCCTTGTACTGGTCTATCATTAGAGCATTGGAATTACTATGTGATGTATCTTGAGACACTTGACCATTCTCTTTTTTCTCTATATAAGACGATACGCATCGATTTTGAAACAATTGGTTAGCTCTTGGAACAAGGACAAGCATAATTTCACTTTGACAAACTTAACAGTAACATGTAGTTTGTGATGATATAAGCATTGCAATTATTGTGTGTATCAACTCATACATCACTTCTAATTAGCTCAATACATTGACATGAATCTTTTCTCCCAAATTGCAGGTATTTCAATGCCTTTATGACAGATTACTACAAGTTTCCAGGAGGATAGAGACATAAACAAAAGCTCGGGTTCGTTTAATTATCTATCAGATTCAAAGTTCCTGTATTTAGATTCGGTTATCTCCAACTCTCCGCTTGCGGTTTTGAGTTTATCAGAAACTGAGAAATCAATGTAATGTTGCGGGCATGATTTGGAATTTTTTTCTTTAGCTTTTAACCATGAGTTATTGAAAAATCAATCAGCAAGTTTTCAGGTTTTAATAAAATGCATTTGAAATACAATGATTTGATTTGGTTAAGACCGACCTAATTTGTCCACATGGCATCTCAAATGGATGGTTACAACTTGCAAGATCCAATTGGTTTACTTACTATGACAACTAAGGGTGTCGTGTAACCAAGAACCTTGACTTCATTGTAATTTTCAATCTCAAGTCATATTTATACTATATGGTTTTTGTTTGTATTACTTTCTTCCCTAAATCAAGCTCTTTCACATACGCAATCTCCGGAGCCACCTCTTTATATCCACCATTTACTCCATCTTAGTCATCAATAACTAAAACTTGAAACAACATAATAAACGTATGTATGTTGTGATTGTAATACAACATATACATACATTATATATACATTTCTCTTTTTCCCTTCATCTCTTGCCTTGTGATTTCATGAATTCCCACGAAATGAAACCTCGAGTCAATGACCTTGATATTGAATCTCGGGTCCATGATTTCACGGTATGTACAAACCATAGGTCTTGTACAATCTACCAGGTATGTATATTACACCATATAGACTAGTCGAACAATAATAACATGGATCTTGCCACAGTCCCAATGACCACACCGAAGAGCTCAACATTGACAAGGAACTGTACAATTGTCCCTACTCTTGATCCAAATGTACAGTCACAGGAGATATTCAATGGCTGCTTCAGCATCTAAGGAATGATCATCATGTTGAAATGCATGATGGGCGTAGTTTCAGTCATCGATATGTCCACCATAATCCTAAACATCTTCATCATCCTACTTGGATGTTAACTGTAAGTGAAATACTCGGATTACTTCAAATCTCTCTTCCTCGGTTTCTGCAATTCTCTTACACAAAACAATGCAGCTTCTGGACTGTTTCGACCGACAATTCTGCTTATACTTGGAAGCATTTCACCTACGGAAAACGCCAATGTACATAGCTTTCATGCAGTTTATGGGAGATGAAGAAGAAGCTATCAACTTCAACTACACTTTGGAAGTCAGTGGCAATGGCAGGAAGCTAACGTGGCAAGGCGTGCCTAGAAGTATTCGAGACAATCACAAGACGGTCCGCGATAGCCAGGACGGGTTAGTCATCACTCGCAAATCGGCTTTGTTCTTCTCTACTGACAACAACAGCAACAAAGAACTGAAGTTGAAGATTTCAGGTCGTGTATGGAGACAACAAACACTGAAGAATACATTTTGTGAAATTAGATAATTAGGTCACACACTATTGGATAGCTAAAGTTGTTTTATAATATACTATTTTGGTAACAAAAATCTCTTCTTGATAGTAAACTTAAATAGCAGTTTAGAGGGAAGTGTGTAGCTAAACTGTGTAGCTAAAGTTGTTTTATAATATACTATTTTGGTAACAAAAATCTCTTCTTGATAGTAAACTTAAATAGCAGTTTAGAGGGAAGTGTGTAGCTAAACTGGTGATTATGCTTCACTCCATCACAATCGAAATGGAGAAACAATAAAACACAATCACCACATTTTTGCTTCACAATTCAACTGAAAAAAGCACAACAGAGCCTGAGAGGCCAGAAGGTTGGATATGGAATAGGAGCAGAGATTTAGAAATATCTTTCTCTCGTCCTTCGACATTTTTACTAATAAGATTTTAAGATACAGTCCGGCCATAGCTTAACGATGCTAGGTAGAGATTCTTTCCCCACTTTTCCTGCACAACAAAAGGTAAAACAATGCACAAGATCTCAGGTATTGTTAGTGGGAAGGGAGGAGAAAAACTCAAGAGATTAGTAGTCTTTATGAGCTATACTCTACTCACCTTGACATGTGTGCTGGGGAATTGAGAGGTACGCAACGTCTCTTGCGTCTCATCGACCAGTCTACGCCGTGGGATGCTTAGGATGAGAGCAGCTTGATCGGTTGTTGCTGCTGTTGATGTGATTCTGAATCCACCATCCCAACGCCTGTGGATGCCTTCACTCGGATACAGAAAATCAAGTTCCACAACCTGTAAAAAGCAAACACAGACAATTGAGGAGATTTATTGGATTCAATGCGACAAATAAAAAAACTGAAGATAAAAACAATGAAGTGGGTAAAAGTTTAACCTGTTCACTGTAGCCAGAATTGCGGGACATAACAACACCCCATCGGCTTCCAGCTGTTGCCATTGAGGTTACGTGGAAGCCTTCTCTCCACTTTTTGTTTATCCACTTGAACGGGAATGAATCACTTACTTTGTAAGATTGCTGTGTATACTGGGTACCTTCAAAAACCGATTTCAAGACAAACATAAGTTTTTTATGCTAAGGAGCTGTTGACATTAAAGCAGGAAAAGTGTAGATACCTTTTGACATGACAACTAAGGAGCTTCCATTGTTTGCACCAGCAATAGAACTTATGTAGTAATTCTTCTCCCACTGTTCCATTATCCATTCCTAAAACAGAACACAGTTCACTCGTATAAGATCATCTTGACAGAGCACGTACATAAGAATAATTAACAGAGAAACATTGGATCACCTTGTGCAAGAAGACCGGAGACAGTTCGTAGACTTGGTTTGTGAAGCCAGTTCCAGCATCCATTATCAATGCCCAGAGATTCGAGCATGAAGATACACAGCTTATCAACAAACCATCTGCAATACCTCTCTCGATATGTTGTGCCAGTCTTATATCAGCCACATTATAATGATACCTGGTTGCAAAAATACATTGTCAGTACAGAAATATTTTCACCAGACACATTGAAGCCAAGATGCTAGTTTATAACATAACAAAATAAACACTTGAGACAAGCGTACTCCCAGTCAGAAGCTTTGACTTCCCACTGGGGGCAGTGAATAGATCAAGTACACAGAGTTAACTGATTGTATAATTAACCACGAATACCTCTGCTTCATTGGCTGCCTGGCATTGTAAATTGATATCCATTGCGTTGCAGGGACTCCAAGACGGACCTTTTTCCTGGGGGCATCTTCTTCTTCTTCCCCAATGCTCAACCTACCTCGCTTCTGTCCAACTTGAAAAATGATCTAGCACAAAACCAAAAAGACAAAAACAAGATGTTAAATAACAACTCCAATACGACTAATAGGAAAGAAAAACAAAGATGTACAGCATGAAAACGTCACCTTTTGAGCACCCTCGGTGTTTATAGGCCTAATTGCCGGATTTTCCCCCAAGAGGTCTTGAAACAGAGATACTAACTTCCCATAGTTGGGTTCCTCGTCAAATTTCATATTTACCACAATCTCAAGGAATTGTTTGAAAGGAGGGGGACAGAAACAACAAAGCATATCCGGCGATGTTGCCATCTTCTTTTTGCAAACGAGGAAGGACTTGTTATCTCCCTGAGAATAGAGCAAGAGAAAAGATTAGCAGAGAAAAAAGCATGAAGCATGGCAACAAAATCATTCTACAAAGTAAAAAGATAGGTCTGCAGTACCTGATATCCTTGCCATGGCAATCGACCTCGGTGAAGGAAGATCAGTGTGTATGCCAATGATTCGAGATCATCCCTTCTGCTAGCAGTTCTCCCCAAGTGAGCATGTGCACTTGCGTATCTTACTGTCCCCCTGCATAAATTAAGAAGGAAGATTAAAAAATTGAAGTGTATATTAAGATCAGAAAAAGGGCGATTACATTACCTAAACATATCGGGACGTTGATCATATTCAACATGTTGTCCGCTGCCACCTTCTCTCCATTTTGTTGCTGAAAATTAGGTTTCAAAAGTGAGAAAGGTAGATAAGGAGCTAACAAGAATCACACAGAGAAAGAAATCCACCAACCTAGACCCAAATCAACAAGAAACAGCTTTTTCTCTTGAGACGTTGAAGGCTGGCCAAGTAAGAAATTTTCTGGCTTAACATCTCCATGAACATACCTGAAACAAAATCAAATCATGACCTGTTAGGCTAGTTAATAGAGAGAAATTATAATAAATTAGAGGTGTGGAGACCAAGTTAAAAGCAAAAGCAACAAAAAAAACAAGTACAAACCCTTTTGCATGCATCTTTTCAAGGATGGACAATGATTCAACTGCAATGCAAGCTACCATTTCCGAGGACATTCTGCTAAGAGAAGAGGGCAAGAATTGTTAGGAAAGTCAAATTTCATTTGTTACTGGATTTTTAAAAGAGAGGTATTACTCAATATGGATTTATGTACCAAGACTTAAGAAATAAGGAGCAAGAATTGTTAGGAAAGTCTTATGGAAAACTACAGGAAGTATTAACAAGACAAGGTTGTGTAATGAAGACTTACGCTTGCCCTGAAGTATTCCATATGTCCCATAAGCTTGGCCCGAGCATGTCCATAACCTGACACCAAAACAAACAAAATTTACCATCAATAATCCTTACAGGAGAAAAGTAGAAAGGAGAGAAGAGAGAGGAAGGATATAGTACCATAACATAATAGTCTCCTTGCCTCCCTTTGAAATGTACTCTAGGGACTCCATGGCTACCACCCAATGTGCTGTTCACAGTAGAAATAAAATGTTTAATTTCACATTTTTTCACAAAAAAGCACTTAAAACTCCAAGTAAAAACAAGGGAACCGAACACCCACGTGTAAACCTGCCACTCATGTGGAGGACCATAGTTGCAACCCTTGCTGCTTCGATGCTCAAACTTTAGAGCAACCTATATAAGAAAATGGAGATGTAAGACAATGTAGTAAACATGATATCGCTAATAAACAGGATCCTTGCGGTGACGATTGCCGCAGTAACAAGACTGAGTAACATTACCTCCAAGATACTAGCTCCTGCACTACGATCATTACCACCACTAATACGACGTCCCACAAACACTTGTCCAAAACCACCCTTCCCCAGCTTCCTCTCAACCTTATACAATGGTGATCCTCCAACTTGGACCTGATTAGATACAAAATCGTTAGTCATAACCATGTAAAAGGAAAACGTAAGTCTACAATTAGTTAAAACAGAAAAACCCTCTATATTCTACTTTGCAAATTCCAATAACCTCGATGAGCATTAACCAAACACAAAGCATAAACATTTCACAAAACAACACCCAAACTACGCATCGTTAACCTTAGCTATACGATTCTCTAATGTCAAAAGAACCAAATCAGATAGAAAAATTATACCCTCTCAGGGAAAGGAGCAGTATTTCCTTCTTCTTCCTGTGCAGCCGCCTTGTTAGAGCCACCACTATCATTACCGATCGCCATAACTTTCTTCTCTTCTTCTTCTTCTTCTTCTTCTTCTTCTTCTTCTTCAACTATCTCTTTACCCTTGTTTTTACCGATACCGCTATCCTTGGAAAGCACAATAACCGGATTCTCCTCAGCGATTTCCTTATCTTCCTTCTTCAATTTCCTCGCGGCCAATCTCGTCCTCGGCCTCTCCGCGGCTTTCGTAAATACAGGTTTCTTCGTTCTACTCTTCCTCTGTTTCTTATCTGTAGTAGGCTGTTGTGGTGGAAGCTGATTGGAAGCTACAGCGTCAGTAACACGGCCACGGCGGACTCCACGGCGAAGCTCAGGCATAGCTCAAACCCCATGCAATCGAGACGAGACGCGATCATTATAGTCCTCCAAAAGCGACGGTTTCGCTCATGACGGATTTGGAAAGCGATTTGAGATATTATCAGAGATCGATCTTCCGATTTCGATTTTGAGCGATTTAGGGTTCGCCGGTGCGGTTGCGATGAAGAAAAAAGTTTATGGATGAAAAAATCCCCAAAATGGAGAGAGAGAGGGGATCAAAAAGGCAGTATTTATGCCACGTCAGCTATTTCGGGGCGCTCTTTGAGAAGACAAGTAAAATAAAATTAATTTCCTTATGCGAATTTCAAGAACAAATAGGAAAAAAATAATAATGTGAATGATCCATTTTAGTCTCTCAACGGTTCGTGAGCGATTAATGGAAACAACCGTTCACGTTTTTGTTAAGAAATAAAATGTGATTATTTTTCTTTCTATGCTTATATGTTTACTATTTTCAATAATTTACTTTTCGAACAAAAAAAAAGAGGTATAGCTAAAAACTAAATATATAGTTCTCCATTTGAATCTCTCCATCGAAATTATTTTACGACGAAATATATATGTGCTTAGGTTTGATTAGGTAGTGATTGGGCTAATCATTCTATTTATTTTATATCAGAAACTCAAATAATGTAATTACTTACCAATTGCTGATTTTCAAATCATTTAACACGGAATCGAGAGCCTTTGGGCCACTTAATTTGACCCAAATGGTTTGTTTAACCAATGACTTTATTTATTTATTTTGTAGATGGAATTAAACCATTATAATACATGCAAAATAATTACGTAATATTAAGTTTGTGGAGAGACGATGACACACCACATTACGCAACATGACATGCAACAAAACAAACAACACACATTCGCTAGATGCAAATGTCACTACTTAAGCAATGAAATCTCATAAACATTACAAACATAATTATACTAGTAATAGTGTAATAAGTAACAATTGTACTCAACCGTGGCAACACCAGCCTTGAAATCGAACAACTTGGTACGAGCCTCGACATAACCTCTAGCCAACCGAAAAACTCCACTTCCCCCAACCACCGGCATTTCCCTTACCTTGGATAACACCGTGTTCCGACCAAGAACCGCGATCGTACTCCCATTGTACTTCCCGGTCTTGAAAGCAAAGTTCATTACCACCAAGTAGCCAATCTCTCTTTGGGCTGCTCCAGCATAAATCCCTTGGGCTTGGCCCACCACAGTCGAATTCCTCGACACATCATGGATCATCCATCATGGTGACCGATCCGAATGTGGAGGAGTTTGAGACCGGCTGAAGGATCTTGACGGCGCTAGGGTTACGGCCTTTTAAGGAGTCTTGCCAATAGAATCGGAGACGTGTGAGTTTCTCCTTCTTGGGGAGGCCGAGGTGTTTTTGGTTCATGGCTCTTGCGAAGTCTCTGGCAGACGCAATGGCGGTGAGGAGGAGGATTTGTGCGGTGAGGATAAGGATGAGCTTTGTCATGTTTCTGGCTATTTGTGTATATTTATGAAGGTTTGTGCTATACGTTAACAAGTGAGTAAGTGTGTTATATGTAGAAGATGAAGATGTGTGATATTTGAGATTTTTTTCTTAGAAAACGATATAATGGTAGTTTGCTAGATTGAGGTGGTTAGATAAGCTTGTTATAGTGTTAGTTACCCAGTTAGATAATTAGCATTTGTATAAAATATATAAACACTCATTTGTAATGTTGTATCCCTTAACTCTTTATACTCGTTAATTAATGAGAAAACACACTTAACACTTCTCTCCTTCTCTTGAGCTTAGTGTAGATATATCTCTTGGACACTTGTGATTAGACGTTTTTTTTTTTTTTTAAAATAGACTTGTGATTAGACGTTAAAAACACAATATTGAGATTTGTTGGTTTGCTTATGAAGTATGAAACCAATTGATGTACGCTAGTTTTAATTAAAGTTACATTTAATTTCCTAGTAAATGGTTATTAATTAATACTACTCTTTTAAATTAAAATTTTCCTTTGTTGTGACAGACGCCGCGATCTCCGTACTGCGAAAGTGAAATGTTCCTCCAACACGCTTACCTGCACCAGTCACCATCTTCGAAATGCGGTCTTGAACAACAAGGAACTGATCAGCCATTTGAACTATGCATCGATTTTCATCCATCAATTGTGCCATATAAATCAAATCTGACTTTAATTCTTCCACATAAAACACTGACTTCATAACCAAATCAGTTCCAAGACGTACAGACCCTTCTTTTAGAGAAACTTGTTCTCTTCCATCAACCATAATAATCAAAACCGGAGCCATATCTCTTACATTTGTCAAGACATCAAATCTGCCTGTCAAATGTTTCTCTAAAGTTACCAGAAAGAGGAGTGCGAGAAAAAAAAATGTTGTTACCAAAGGCAAAGAGACTAATGTAACATAGATCGATTATAGATTTAGGTTCAGTTTTGGTCTCCGTCCAAAGTGTTGTAGATTTCGATGTTGTTGCAAAACTTTAAGCATTACATAACTGATAACTCACATTTTCTCTCTGGACTTCTCTACCTTCTAAAACTACCATTCATCTGGCAAAACCCTAATTTTACTCCACAAATATAACCAGATGTTCTAGAGAACTGTTTTACAAAACACCTATCACTGAGAATAACTTTGTACTTTTGTTTTACCAGATTTACAATAAAAATAAGATTACACCATTTTCCTCGTTCTTTTCTTGATGATGGGTTTTGTTTGTCAAGCTCCAGATTCATATGCCCAGAAAGTATCTGGATCGGGACAAAGAAGAGAATAGTCCGGTACTTCGAGATTTGCGACGTGCCAATCAAGGAACCGAGCTTGTATCGACTTAAGTAACAAGAGAACTGTTGGTAAGACCCACCATTTATCATCATCCCTGCCAAAAACATTAAACGATTTTTTGAGATCATTTAATTACAAATCTCAAGTAAAGAAGTTTAATGTTCTATACAGCAAAATACGAGACCATATGATTACCTTATGGCAATCCAGATGTTTGTCGTATCATCTAGATGGTCAGAGAAAATTTACCAGAAAGTTTCTCGCACTCCTCTTTTCCAGCATTGAGAATGCTCTTAATCATTCTCCATTGTTGTTCGCTCAAACCACTCACACCATCACGATCAAGATCGGTGACCACATGATTTGCTTGTTCATGGGTCTGAGCTTCAAGATTAGGGACATACACCCGATTAGCATAGTTTGTACCCTTCAAGAGTGAATGAGAGATAACAACTCCAAGATTGTCCGTCGAGGTCAGGTTGTAGGGTGAGATTGTTCTTCTCACTTCAGTCGTGTTCATTGTTGCAGTCGGATTCGGGTTCGCCGCGTTCGTGTTAGTCAGGTTCAGGTTCGTTGGTTTCAGGTTCGTCGGGTTTGAGTTCGGGTTCATCGCGTTCGTGTTAGTCAGGTTCAGGTTCGTTGGGTTCAGATTCGTCGGCTTCGGGTTCGGGTTCGTCGCGTTCGTGTTAGTCAGGTCCAGGTTCGTTGGGTTCGGGTTCGTCATGTTCTTGTTCGATGTCGACATTCTTAAATTTTTGATAGAAATATATTCAGGCTCTGATACCATAAAGAGAAAGAGATTGAAGAGTTTTCTTATTATTTCAAAGATGAATCGTACACATATTTATACAAGCTAGTTATGAACAATCTAGGAGAATCTCTAACTACTTAAGACTTGTTACAACAGAAAGTAAGTTCCTATATTACAGTATTGTTATCCAAGATTGTAACAGAGGAAGGAATAAGAGAATATGTCAAAACATATCTCTGTATTAGTTAACCAAACATAACCTGGTCCGGTGTCTTCTGAACCATACCAAACCAAACTCCAATAGTATTCTTATGGTGTTACTTGAGTTGAGTAAGATGTCTTAGTGATGTGAGACATTACTTTGATGTTACTCCGGCGGTTGGATCACGACTGCGATAGAGTTTGGACCTTTTATCGATTCTTGCCAATAGAGCCGGAGATGGGTGAGTTTCTCCTTTTTGTGGAGGCCGAGGTGTTTTTGGTTCATGGTTCTTGCGAAGCCTTCGGCCGAAGTAACGGCTGCGACGAGAAGGATTTGTGCGGCGAGGAAAAGGATGCGTTTAGTCATGTTTGTTGTTAATTGTGTATAAAGAAGAAAGTTTGTGATGTGTTACAAGCGTGTGTGTTTGTTTATATATATATAGAAGAGGCGAGTGAGTGTGAGATATGTTTCAATTTTTTATTCTATTTTTTATCTTAGAAACAAAAATTATTATTAGGTTATGTCTTGGACACTCGTAACTATACGTTAAAATAACAATGTTGATATTTGTTGGATTGTATTTAAAGTATATATGATGAATTTGATTGATAACCATCTTAATCAATTTACGAATGTGTTTGTATTTAAAGTATGTACACTCCTCGAGGTTAGAAATGCGCTTTTCATCCACAAAAGAAAAATTCTTTTACAGCCTATATTGTTTTTTGTGTTCTCCAGACATGTCTTCTCTTTTAATTCTTTATACTATACTCAGAAGTTAGTCTATGTATATCAGGAACTAAAGTTGCGAACCGACAAAATTTTGCTTAAGTAGTAAAGGTTAGTCCCTAGAAGATTTCTAGCTATTTGACTCAATGGATGCAGTGTATATGGTTTTTTTAATTATGCTATTATTTCATTTACTACTATTTACTTTGGCAAATCAACATATGCAGGGCCAAATGATCGACTCTAAGTTTAAGTTTCAATGGAATGAGTTGGATTTGAAATCAGTGGTGGAATTCACTCTCATTTTGTTTAGATGAGTTTTCTCTTTTACTCCTCTTTTGTTCTCACTGATTGTTAAAACTATCACTGCTTTATATATATATATATATATATATATATATATATATATATATATATATGGAAATTTCATCTGTTTATTTATGATCTTGGCAATCAAGACAAGTTGAAATGTGCAATAAAAGATAAATTCTACAATCTGTTTGTTCTTTTTGTGATTGGTTTTGTCAACCTCCTTACATAGCTGGTACATTTCTCATTCGATTACTAAGGTTTGCCTTCCTTCAATTTCTAAATTAAATTGTCATGTCTCTTCAATCTAACAATGTTTTTCCCTTGCGCAGAAAGCTTGAATCTTAGGATGCAATTTTTGTAAATTACCACCTTCATACTAAGTGTCTTACCTTTTTTTACTCTAACTAAGCGAATTTCTCTTCGTATCACCTGTAGATGTATCAACTACTGGTACAGATACTGCTACAGCTCAAGAACACAATACACAAGGGTTTTCTTTTCCAAAACTTCACTAGATTGATATGATAAAATGACTTACACGTTTTCTATCGTTCCAATCAATCCTAGCCTTGTAGTTCAAAGATCACACATGATCTTATGAACTTCTAACTACCCTTTAACCCTAGATTCAAGATATTGTTTTCTAACCCTAAATCCCTTTGCTAAAAATTGTAATTCTCTATTGTGTTGGCCTGCACAAACCGCAACCAACTCCCTATATATACCTATAAGAATATTCTCAATTTGGTTAAGATCTTGTATCTTTCCAACTCTTCCTTAAATCTCTCTTGGATCTTCATGTTTCCTTTTTCTTCACGTAAAGATCCTTGGCCGCCACTCCGTTTTACTTCATGACGGCTACACACTTTAACCTAGGCCACGGCCCAACTCCTCAAAGCCCAAATCCTTTTGTCCTTGCTTCAGCTCTGTCCGTACTACCTCTGGTACAGTGACTGGTACATGACTTGTATCTACACACTTTCTTCAAGTAAAAGATCATCTGCCTCCATTCATCTTTATTACATCGGCAAGTAATCTTTAACTTGGTCAACGCCCAAACTCATTAAGCCTAACTCCTTTGTGCTCCTCGAGCTCCTGTTGTACATCAACTGGTACACAAACTTCTTCTGGTACAATACGTCTTCTGGAATTGCATCTTCAATCTCCCTCTTTTTAGCTTTGTGTGTCTCATAAGCACAAGCACCTGAAACACATACACATAAAAACACAAGTAGCCAACCACAAATAGGATTCTAAACAAGACTGTATATTACATGAAATTACAAAGTTATAGAGTTCTCAAGATCAACCATTCAACATTCTCAAGATCAACTATTCAACATGATAACCGCATCTCCTAACTCCCCCATAATCCTATCACTAGTGACCGAATCTCTAATCAAGATCAACAACACATAACGAACCATGACCCAGTCATACTCCCCCATAAATCAAGGCATCTCATCCGAGCATACTCCCCCATAAATCAAGACATCTACTTTTCTCTCCCACCTTGTGAGCACACAAGTTAAAAACAAATTTAGTTAGTACATAGGGAAAAGAAACATGACCTTTATATTATGAAGTACGGCTCATTGGGTCTTGTGGTACGATGGCTGAACAGATTTCCATGTCCTTTAGCTTGTCTGATTCACCTTATGACACCCGTCAGGTTCAACTTGTGATTTAGATCCATCATTTGAAATAACTCTTGGAATAGATGGAATCCAGATGACGCCAATACTCACGACTGTGTTACTGTCCTGATGCAGACAAAGCTGATGTTAAAGCTTGTTGAACCACTGCAGAGACAAGAGATTTGACAGGAGTAGATACAGGTTGTGTTGTAGCAGATGCTTAAGACTGGACATATACAAACGACTTGTCAGACACATGAAATGCTTCTCTTATAATCCTTTTGCTGGTGTTGCTCCAAATTCTGGTTCTTTAGCTTCCTCAGCTTGATCAGTACCGCTTATAGAGACTATCCCATATCACAACAGACCGATCCACTCAGTGGACTCAAAGCTCTCCCTTGAAACACCCATGGAGACAACTCGTCCTTCTCATTTATTCTCTTTTATCCGAAACCATGAAAATACCTCATCTAGCAAACTTTCTTTTCTTCTTTTGTTCAGATCACCATGGTACAAAACCATTGTCTATGACATGAATTTTGATAGACCTTGATACACTGCACATTTTTCTTGTCTAACTCGTTGTGGTACAGAGCCACTGACTCTCGAACACCCTGATTTACTGCGCTTGAATCTAAACACACAAATCCATCAGTAGTACAGTTCACGAATTTTAGCTCAACCACAACCACATTTACCCAAAATCAAATGGGGATTATTAGAGCAATGGTGCCCACACATCAATCTTTAACAACTGGCCATTGAAAAACATTTTATTCAAATTAAATTAATACCTTTTTCACCATTGTTGTGCTGTATGAACCAACACTATACCAAACCCAGAGACACATTTTTTGCTTGTATAGATTACAACATCTGGCCATCAGTAACTCAAGTGATTAGCTTTCACACCATCATGTCTTTATCTCTCCTTGAGGCAGTTTTCAACCTCTGTTTACTTGAAGAGCTAATGATCATTGGGTCCTTAAGTATCATACTGTCTGAGCAAAAGTAATACAGTCTGAACCGTCATAGAAACCCTCACTTGCATATTGAAAGCTTAGAAAAGTTTTATGGTACAAGACTGCCTGAGCAAAAGAAATACAACTAGTACCACTTTGTTTATAAAACCGATTGACTGGTACAGGTTGCTTGAGCAAAAGTAAAACAACATATACCTTTTTTTTAAAATTTTGTTTTGCTCGGTGAAGCCTATGCCAACGATAAGACAAGACGACATGATGGGTAGCTCTTTCTTACTAGCGTTTCTGACTCCAAACAAAATCCAAACATATATATATATATCCCGAGTCAGTACCTGTGTCAGTTCTGCACACTCGAAAAACACATCAAATATCACAAATACCAATTGAATTTCTTAAGATGACAAAACAATTAAAGTCCAGAGGTTTCGTGAATAAATCGGCCAGTTGTAAATCAGTGATAATGTGTTCAACCACTACCTGTTTCTCCTCCACTAGTTCGCGGATAAAGTGGTGCCGAATGTCGATGTGCTTTGTCCTTGAGTATGATGTACTGGATTCTTTGAGATACTTATAGCATTCTTATTATCGCAGTGAACCAATAGTGTTCCAGAGTCCATCCCGTAGTCGGCTGACATCTGTTTCATCCACTTAGTACCAACTACATTAACTGCTTCAAGTCGTGGTACAAGTTCCCAAACATCATTTCTTTGGAACTGTTCCAGTTCCTGTTCCATGGCAACTGTCCATAACTCGTCTTCAAGTGCTTGGACATGTGTCCTTGGTTCGAGAACTGATATAAAGTAGGGAAACTGAACTATCTCACTTACATTCTTCTTCTTTTCTCCATGATGCATCTCATGACAGTCCTTTCTTATTCCTCTTGTTTTCCTCCCCTCATTCGCATCCCCAATGACATCAGATGCAGAGTGATTCCAATGTACTTCATGTAGAACACCCGGATAATTTGACTCAATGTGTTCATTTGTATAAAACAGACCAGCTGCTTCTGTTTGCTTTTGTGTGTCAGTCTCCTTGTCTGTCTCTGCACCAGGAGCTTCTGTATCACTGTCTGAGTGATAGCCTAATTGTGACATGGAAGGTTGATTGTCTTGTGAGCTGTACCAATTGATTTTTTCTTCCCACATGTAGCAACTGTTGCCAGACCGAACTCCATTCAACACTGTGAAGCCATCTTTGTCAATCGCCTTGCAATCAACACTCGTAAAGATAACTGTTAGACCTTCGTCACACAGTTGACTCACACTGATCAAGTTGGCTTTCAACCCTTGTACAAGGTACACGTTTGTTAACTGTGGTAGTCCTGTCTTACCGGTGTTTCCTTTCTCTTGAATCGCACCACAACTTCCATCTCCAAACGTGACCTTTCCTCCCTTTACCTTCTGAATATTCTGAAGGTTATCCAAAGTACTCGTCATGTGTCTTGAACTAGCGTTGTCAAAGTACTAGGGGCATGTATCTTCTTGTACTCCTGAGACATATGCCATGTTACAACATAGTTCTGTTGTGCATGAGCTGACTGATGCACGTCTTGTACTAGTGAACTGTAGATCCGATTTCTTGACCCAAATCTGATTCCGACGATGATTTCACGTGTACTTCCCTTGTTGTCTGAGACGTTTCACTCTCTCCTTGAACTTGTAACAATACCTTTTAATGTGGCTTATCTTTCCGCAGAAATAACATTCTTTCTTCTGTACTATGCCACCTCCAGTTCTGGGCTCTGATGAACCAGTGTATCCTGCTGAAATAAACTTGATACCTCCAGTCTCTAAATCATTTCTTCCATTGTAGCCCAGACCTCTGTGTGTCTTCTCAGTGCGACTGTATGACATAATCTTATCAAGTTGCTTTGTACCAGCGAACATGTGGATCTTTTTATACTGGAGATCCAACTGAGCTTGAAGCTGTGCTGATACTTCCTTTTCATCGTACAACTCTTTTTCCAATCTTGCAGCTTTGGTTGCTAGAACAAGTTTCTCTTTCATCAGTGTCAGAATTCCTTGTACCAGCTTCTTCTCAGCCTCTAGTTCACCTTGAACTACTTTCATCAGCTCCTCAAGACGCTGCTCTTCCTTGATAAGACAAGCATTTTTAAGGTTTGGACGAATGAGAGTATCTCGAATGTCTCTGTAGCTTGACATAAGCTCATTGTCATGTTCTTCTTTTGATTCTGACTCAGAAAATGTCTCATCAACTTCGACTATCCCAACAAACGTGACAAAGTTGTTTAGCATGGCTTCATCATCGCTTGCTTTTTCCGATTCACCATCAACCATCCTTGATCTTTCATTCTTGTGCTTTGGATCAGTAGTACACTCCTCTTAAATATGTCCTAAGCCCTTGCTTCTGAAGCACTTCAACTCATAATGTTTCACAGACAGTCAGTTTTGAAGTGACCAATACCTTTGCATTCGAAGCATTGCACCTCATTCCTTTAACTAGTTGATATGCTCAGGTTTTAACCCAAAATAAAAACATTGCAAGTGCACAGGCACGCAGTAGTATATTCAGGGATCGAATCCACAGAGACCAATGACTTACACAACAAACTATGGAAAATTAAATTAAGCTAAGCAGGAAAAAGTGGTTTTAAGCGAAGTTATCAAATTGAAAGACAAGGTTGTAAGTAAAAACGATTTAAATTCAGATTACTAAAAACGTTAGGCATTAGGGAATTCTCAGGAAATCACATTCATAAACCAGACAACTATTCTGATTCTAATATGCATGCATCTAATTCTGATTCTGGCATACTTATGTGGTTTTCAAACTAGTGCTAACAACATTCAATCACTTCAAACATTTTGTTAAAATGAATAAAAATGTAAAACCCATGTTTTTGGACCTTCAGGTACATGTAACGTTTAGAGCCGAGTTATTTATCTTTTTCATCATGCTTTGTATGTTTTTTTCATTCTACGTTTTTATGAATTGTAATATTACTCCTTTTTATATAATCTTCTATAATTATATATACTAATTTGATTTTCTTTCATTTTGCAAACATTTAAAAAAAATATTAATTTTTCTTTAGAACCCTACTTAAGCCTCACCATTGAATACATAAATATTAACAGAATCTTATTGAGTCTCAAATAATAAACTAAAAATTGGTATACTTGTTACAAGAGACAAATTTTGGGTGCTTTTACACCGGTTCGGAATTTCCTTGCAAAATAGAAAATCTCAATCATTCAAACATAAAATTTGTATAAGTGAAAAAATCAGAACCGTTGGATCAAATTTGTTTTTTCCTATAAAAAAAGACCACATCTAATTTAAAAAAAAAGTTATTTGCTATTATGTATTAACTAGGTGATCGGCCCGTCCGTGTTCGGGTATTAGAACTTTTAGAAATATAAACTAATTTCAGTATTAATTAATGCGATTTTATCCTTTACAATTTTTTTTAGCATGCATGGTTATTAGTTATAATTTATAGCATGTAAGAAATTAATATGTGTAGAAAAAATTTAGATGTTTAGTGAGAAATAGAGGAGACATCTATTCTTCAAAGAAAATAATATGAAACCAAATAAAATGATCATTTCTTCTATTTGCTAGGTGATGCACATGCACAAATGGTGATTTGTAAACTCTGTCAATAATAAAATTAACTATGTTTTGTGATCATTTTTTTCTTGTCGAATAATTACTTTTGTCTTTCTGATTGATTTTTCATCTTCTTCTAGTTTTTTTTCTTCCTCTTCTTCTTTATCGACTCTGTCTTATCGCACAATTGTTTTGAACAAAAGAAAATTTACTATTATTTTGTTTATTCATTAAAGTGTTAAATTTGTTTTGTTTGAGATTATATTATCAAATATCACCTCAATTATGTTATTATAATGTATGACTCTAGACCAATTGTTACTAATTTCCTAGAAATGTTGTCATATTTAGTTTGATCTACATCCTTATATCGCTGTACCAAAATCTTACTATTGATAGGTGTTTGGCATACTCATAACAAACTCTTGTATTGACTCGACGATGATAATCTGTTTGATGTTGTTCCACGTTCCAATTTGACATTAAGTTATTGATAAAATTATTTTCCTTGCTTGTTCAATAACTTTTTGTTTGAGTTTCGCGTTACAACTGCTTTTTTTTTTTACAACCAAACATTTAGTTATATAAAACTCTCACGATTAGTTACCCAAAGTGGAGCCAAATTGTTTACATAAGTAAAAAAAGACCGAATCTTGCTGATCAAGCTAAAGAATATGCTCGCAAAGAAACTGCTTTTGAATTTCTTGTTTGGCTTTTTTTCTGGTAATTGTGAAGCAAATGATCGGTCATCTCACTACAAGAAAACGGTTAATCTGTGACGGATTTTGGTGACAGTTTTTTTCGTCACAAAAGATTGAGACGGAAGTGGGACGAAACTGTGACGGATTTGTGACGAAAATGAAAAACGTATCAAAATCGTCGCAAATTTGTGACGGGATTCTTCTGTCGTAAAAGAGTCACAAATTAGCGACGGAGTTATGACTATTTTAATGAACGTCACACTTTTGCGACGAATTAGCGACAATATCAATTCTGTCACTCATTTGTGACACCTTTGCTACTGATTAGCTACGCCCAGATGAATTTTTGTGTTTCAAATGTGTATTGAAGAACTTGTATTATATACAAACATACATTATTTATGTGTGTAATATATTCCAAGTATTTTTAATGTTAAATGGATTAAAATTATAAATTTAAATGTTAATGTGTTATTAATAGATTTTTGAGATTAAAATTATAAATTATAAATTTAAATGTTCATTTAATATTAATACAATTACATGGCATCATATTTCGATTTAGTACACTAGCCTAGTGGCAACCAGCCCTATTGTATGTGAGGCAGGTCGGTGGTTCGAATCTACCCAGTTGAATTCGGGTAATTTTTTTCCGACAATTCAATTTCGTCACAAAAGCGTTACAAATTCATTCCGATTGGTTGTTTAGGGTATAGGGTTTCGCTTAGCGTCACAACTGTTACAAATTTGTGACACTTTTGTAACGGATTACAAATTTGTGACACTTTTGTGACAGATTAGCTACGCCCAATATCATTTTGGTGTTTTAAATACGAATGCAATCTTAGGGGATTAAGCATAAATATAATAGGCACGAGTGGATTAATAATTTGACATCTAAGTGTTTATCTCTTCTAATTTGTAAAAAAAAAAAAAAAAATTCATACTCATCACATAAGTGTCATTACAAAGTACTTAGTATAACTTTGGAAAATTTTCCAAAAAACAATTTTTTGTATAAATAAATACTATAACTACAATTTACCTAAATATAATCATCCAAATGCCTCATACTTGATAGAAAACTAAATTTAAACCCATTAACTAACCAATTTCTCATTTAAATGTTTAGGGTTTAGGGTTTCAAACTTGGTATATACTAAGCGTCACAAATTCGTAACTGATAGTCTCGAGTTTTAACCCAAAATAATGCTGCAAGTGCACAGGCAAAAGCAGTAGTATGTAAGGTATCGAATCCACAGAGACCAAGGTTACACTATGAATTTATAGATTTCAAATAAAGCTAAGATAAATTAAATGAGTTGTAAACTGATGTGAGCAGGTGCTTAATGCAAATGAGCAGGTGCTTGGATTAAAAATCGGTAATAAAATCAGATGATGAAGGCACTAGGCCGAGATGATTCCTTGGTGATTTCGGATACTAAGGTTGAGCATCTATTCAGGGTTTAATTGAGCACCGTCTAGAACTCAAACATAAATATAATATTGCCCCGCTTTCGGCGATGTATCAATATCTTTGTCTACAACCTAAATACCTACACTTCCGAGTGGATTTAGTAATGAAGTAAACAAGCTTTAAAGCATTGGTTCGATATGTTCACATTCAATGGCAACGATCAATGGCGTTTTGGTTACCACCGAATGCTCATCAAAGGTGGTTCTAGCAACCTATATCATTTTCGGTGAATAGATTAAACCTAGAGATCATAGACTAAGTGATCAATTTAGCCTAAGCATTGAGATTTCCTAGAGATGAAGACATATAAATACCCTATTTGGCTCAACCATCTAAAACCCTAAATCACCAATAAAACCACCTCGACCTAGCTATGAAACTACTCACACATAAAGAATAAAATCGCAACAATCAAATAGAGAGAATTCATCATAAAATTATTTAAAAGGTAAGAGTTTAGAATTCTTCTCCAATAAGGAATTGTTGTGGAATGATTCGGAATGTAATGATTTTCTCCAAGGCAGAGACTTGATGATTACGCAACGATGGAACCAAACAAACGTTCAATAGAATAATGAAAACTCCAAAGTCAACAATCTCAAGCTCACTGATGGAAAAACAAAACGTAGCAGAAGAAGAAAAAGAGAATAAAATAAAAACAGAGAGTTTTCAAGTGTAAACGTGTAAAAAAAAAAAGTGTCTAATAAAATTGCCAAAAAATGAATATAAAGTCTTCTCCCTTGCTCGGCCAAATCTTCACTTAATGGCCCAGCGTGATCTTCTCCAATCAAGTCAACATTCTCCTTATTTTGTGCCAAGTCATGATCTCTCATAAATGGGAAGGATCAAATCTTCTAAAAGTGGCAAGTCAACACCATCTAAGGAGAATAACTTTAGGAGATATTTCAGAGCTATCAAAGGGGGAATCTTGCTGTGGGGCCCTATCAAGACCGGTTGCTTCAAGGAATTAATGCTTCTCGGATTCGGGTCTGGGTCAAAGGGGCGAGCAGGTGCTCGCACGGACCGAGCAGGTGCTCGGTTGGGTGATAAGTCTTCTTTTTGCTCCAATTCCTCTCTTTTCCCTCAAAGAGCTCCAGCAGCTCCAAATCATGCTTCAAAGCATTTTAGAACCTGAAAAGACATCAAAAGGAAACAAAAAGACAAGAAATGCAACACAAAACCATGGGTAAATTAGGCTAAAAACCTAACATATCAACTCCCCCGGACTTGCCTTTTGCTTGTCCGCAAGCAAACAAGAAGAGAGTAATCCGGAGAAGTATTTGAAGGCGGGAGCTCAAATCCAAAAGAAACATCGAAGGATTCAATAACATGTCCTAAAGAGAACTAATGCGATGCACAACAAATCTTACTCAAGAAGCTTTCGCCATACTTATCTCTTATCAAAATAATTACTCCAAATCCTTAGACTCAAGAGAAAGCATGCAATCAACTAAACTCAACTCTTTAACATTCATTAAGGTGTTTGGTGCGGTCTCACAATTGGAAATTGAATCAATGCCATTTGGCTAGGTAGGAGAAGGCTTTTTAGTGATGTAAAGAGGCTGTCCGAATTCTTTTTGGTGGCTAACTCTCAAATGCAAGTGTTACATTTAGCAAAAGCAAGAAAGAAAAGAGACAATTGATGCATACAAGGCTAGGAATCCAAAGTTCTACCCATAACCCCATTGTTGCAATCTTTCATCTCTCTTTTCTCACTACCCATTTGTTAAACCACTAGCCAATTTCGGCTAAACCTTTCAAACTTCCTCTTTCTTCTTTAAATTTTCCGAATCCTAGGGAATTTCTTTTCTTAACTTTAGCTCTTTCTATCCTAGCATTCTCTAACACATTTTTCTCCCTTTTTTTTTGTTTTTTTTTTTTTTTTTTTTTTTTTTTTGTTTTATTCTAAGAGAATGCTAAGCTATCATTTTTCTTTTAAACACTTAGAGCTATATACTTTTCTTTTCAAACTTATTCCCTAGAACTCATCCTTTCTTCTTTCTTTCTTTTCACACTTAACCACAAACCCAAAGATAATCAAGTAAACGCTTAACCAAATCGGTTTCATACCCCACCTAAGACTAGTCTTAAACTCAAGAAACTAGCCTAATGGAAACTTTGCCTTGTCGTCTCTAGTGCTTGCAAGATTTTACCAATGCAACACAAAGAAAAGGGCCTCACTCGTAGAACAAATGCAAGGGTTTGAATGAAATGGTCGGGTTTAAAGGTGTGGTACTATCCTCATCTAAAAGATGAACTTAGATCGGGATAGCCATTCAAATCAAGATAAGAGTGGTAAAAATAGGCAAACAAGATTTGAATGTCAAGTGTTTATCCATAGTTATGATTCAAAGTCCAAAAGTGAGAAAAATTAATCAAGATTAAGTTCAAGTTGATAGAGTTGAATCTAGATCATGCAAGTTTCTAATGAGTTGGGACTTTCAAAGAAATAAGATCCAAGTATGGATGAGCCTCTACTTCATGATTGTTAATGCATCGAAGAAGTTCTAATGAGGGCATATCATGGAATCCTAAAATGAGTCTTTACAAGGAAATTTCATCATTGCTCCCTATGCAAATGCAATCCTAAAATGCTCTAGACTCGATCCTAGCATGAAAAAGATAATAAAAATGGTAATGCCATGAGAGACTATATGCATTTTTTTGTGTTTTTTTTTTTTTATATGCATCAAATGCAAAAGACTCAAAGCAAAAACAAACCAATTAGACATTAACCCACTCCCCCGGACTTAACTTTCACCGTCTCGGTGAAAGAAAAGTGCCAAAAGAGTAGATCAAAACAAGTTCAAATGAAAATGAAATAAAACAAAGATGATATAAACAATGAAGATAGAAGGGTGAAAGTAGATATCACCCGGAATTAGCGTCGTCAGCACCGTGATCTGTCCTTCTCCTCCGTTTGGCAGGTTGGTCCGAGCTCGAATGTGAGCGAGCAGGTGCTCGGTCGTTCCGAGCAGGTGCTCATAAAGTTTTTACCCCTTTTTTTCCAGAACATAGGTACTGAAACTCAAGTGAAATGTTAGTAATAAAAGGAGTTTAAAATCAGATTTTGTACAAGAAACCTTACCGGTGGGTTGCCTCCCACCAAGCGCTTGTTTTAAGTCATTAGCTCGACTTTGTAGACCATCTATGCTCAAGGAGGGTCAAACTCATCTCCTTTAGTGTCCAGCAACACTATGTCCTCATGTGGTCTCACCTTCTTGATTATGAACGGACCGGGCCATTTCTTGTCTTTAATCTTTCGGAACCTGAATAACCATCTGAGCCATGATGGGAGGGTCTTTAACTCTACCTTTGGAGCTTTCAGCTCGCTCCGTGATCCGGTGATGTTCTGGTTTTTGGTCCGAGCAGGTGCTCGGTCGGGGCGAGCAGGTGCTCGCTGGGAATCTGACAGAACATCGGATTTTGTACCCTCGGCCAGACTCAAGAACTCATCTTCTTTCTCTATTCTGGTGTTGGAATCCAGAAACTTAGCAAACCCTTGGGTGTCTTCACTCAGAAAGCCGTGTTCACCTTCGGCTTTTGTCAACGCAACTTCGAGAGAGTCCTTTGCTAGGATCTCTTCAACCTCATTCTCCGACATCTCTACTCCATCGTGGATAACAAAAGCCTGTCCATCCATCATCGGTTTCTCGAGAAGTTTGCTCATCTCAAACCGAACTACCATGTCTCCTAGACGGAGGTCCACTATGCATTCTTCGACATCAATGATAGCACGTGCCATGTGCAAGAAAGCTCTGCCCAAAATCAACGGATCCTTTGGTTCCTCATCAAGCTCCAAAACCACAAAATCAGCTGGGATTAAGGTATTCCCAATTCGGAGGTGTAAATCTTCAATAACACCCACCGGAAGCTTTTTAGATCCATCCGCAAAAACCAACGAAATATTGGTAGGTTTGAACTTGGTGAAGCCCAAACGCTTAGCCACAGAATATGGCATCAAATTGACGCTGGATCCTAAGTCACACAATGAGCATGCAAACGTGGAAGGCCCTATCTTCACGGAAATGGCAAACCTTCCCGGATCACCTTTCTTTGTTAACACCTTATTCTGAAGTACGGCGCTACACTCCTTAGAAACCGTCATCACACTTTCACATTTAGCAATCTTACCAGCAACCAATTCCTTCGTGTACCTCTCGTGTGATGGTATCATTTGCACGGCATCAACCAAAGGGAGCTTCACCGTCAAATCTTCTAGCACCTCCTTACACTCAACATCCTCCAAATCTTTCTTAGATTCCTTAGGAGGTACTGGGTATGGCACCCTTGGCACATAAACTCGCTCGGGGTAAGGCACCCGTGGTATATAAACTCTCTCGGTCTGAGCTTCTGGAATTTTCGCGGGAACATTCTGAGTGAGCAGGTGCTCGGTCGGGTGAGCAGGTGCTCGCTGGGGTGTTTTCTCCAGATTGATCAGAACAGCAGCTGGTGGTGTTCCTGAGCTAGAACCAGTCTCCTTATGCATCATATCCTCCGCGAAATTATCCTCTTGGGCCGGTTGCTCAATAACTTTCTCCTTAGCCTTAACTTGAGAGATTGTGATTGTAGGTGATGCCAACACTCTTCCGCTTCTTAACTCAATAGCATTTACCGAATATTCCTTCCTAGGGTTCACTTCACCACGGCCAGGAAGAACTCCAACCGGTCTTTGAATGGCTTCGGCCGTTTGAGCCACTTGTGTATCCAACTTCTTTACATGTGCGGTCACGGCCTCATACTTTGCATTCAGATCTTTGTACATGTTGTCCATCTTACTGCCCAGCTCGGATGATGTCTGCTGTTGGTTGGCCAGGACTTGATGGATGAGACCTTTCAAATCATCTTGTTGAGATTGAGGCGCGGAAGCGATTTGTTGTTGGTTCGTTGCTTGGAACCGATTCTGACTTTGGTTGGGAACGAATTGCTTCACTTGAGTGTTGTTGGAGTAGAACTTCTGATTTGTACCCGTTTGTTGCGGATAGACTTGGTCTTGGGGGTTCTCCACATTGGTGTTCCGGTAAGAGAGGTTGGGATGGCTTCGGTAGTTGGGATTGAACCCACAGTTTTGATACCCTTGGCCATTTACATAGTTAACCTCCTCTACTCCATCATTCTGATCATCGACAAACGCTTGAGCCATAGGGGCAGCCCCATCTTCTTCCATAAATTTAACCGATCTTTGGTTCTCACGTAGAAGTAGGTTCACTTTAGCCGTCAACTCATCTATCTTTTGGGTGTCAACACTATTGACCCTCTTGGACCTATCGTACTCGGGAGCTTTGTTGTTGGAACTCGAGGCAAGGTTCTTGATTAGCTCAAATGCACCTTCCTTCGTCTTGGTCATAAAGTCTCCATTACTCGCGGCATTCAATGCATTACGGTAATCCCAATCGACTCCATCGTAGAATATGTTCAAGATTTGCTCATCCTTGAAACCGTGATGAGGACACTCCCTCTTATACTCCTTGAGTCTTTCCCAAGCTTCACCAAAAGCTTCTCCGGAGTGTTGTTGAAAGGATGCAATCTTGTTCCTCAAAGCGGCCGTTTTGGACTTCGTATAGAAATGATCCAAGAACGCGGATCTAGCCTCATCCCAAGTCCTCAATGAACCAGCCGGCAGCGACTTCAACCATCTTTGTGCCTTGTCCGCGAGAGAGAACGGGAACAACTTACACTTCAGAAAATCGGTTGGAACACCATTAGAACCCGTAGTACTACAGATTTCCTCGAAGTTCTCAATGTGGTCCATAGGTATTTCAGCGGGTAATCCATGAAATAGATGCTGCTTCACCAATGAGATCAACTGAGCCTTGACCTCATAATCTTGTCTCTGGATGGTAGGGATGACGATGGCCGAACGGTTTTGATAAAACGCATGGGGATTATCCGAATCCCCTATGGTTGGCTGACCCCGCGGCTGTTGCCTTTGCAACTGGGTGATTTGATCTCTCAAAATCTGTAACTGAGCATTCATAGCTTCCTGATCTGCCATGTTTTCTGAGCGAGCAGGTGCTCGTTCGGTTTGAGCAGGTGCTCGGCGGCGATTCTGACGTTCGAGACGAGCTAACTCTTCGTTCGTATGACTGACTAGGTCTTCGTTCAGATTTCTCCTCGTTCTTCTACTGGTCATACACCTGAAACATAACAAAAACAAAAACAAAAAACAAAATTAGCAAAATTCTTAGACTATAAATAAAACCAAAATTCAAAGGTAACGCTATTGGTCCCCGGCAACGGCGCCAAAAACTTGATAGTCTCGAGTTTTAACCCAAAATAATGCTGCAAGTGCACAGGCAAAAGCAGTAGTATGTAAGGTATCGAATCCACAGAGACCAAGGTTACACTATGAATTTATAGATTTCAAATAAAGCTAAGATAAATTAAATGAGTTGTAAACTGATGTGAGCAGGTGCTTAATGCAAATGAGCAGGTGCTTGGATTAAAAATCGGTAATAAAATCAGATGATGAAGGCACTAGGCCGAGATGATTCCTTGGTGATTTCGGATACTAAGGTTGAGCATCTATTCAGGGTTTAATTGAGCACCGTCTAGAACTCAAACATAAATATAATATTGCCCCGCTTTCGGCGATGTATCAATATCTTTGTCTACAACCTAAATACCTACACTTCCGAGTGGATTTAGTAATGAAGTAAACAAGCTTTAAAGCATTGGTTCGATATGTTCACATTCAATGGCAACGATCAATGGCGTTTTGGTTACCACCGAATGCTCATCAAAGGTGGTTCTAGCAACCTATATCATTTTCGGTGAATAGATTAAACCTAGAGATCATAGACTAAGTGATCAATTTAGCCTAAGCATTGAGATTTCCTAGAGATGAAGACATATAAATACCCTATTTGGCTCAACCATCTAAAACCCTAAATCACCAATAAAACCACCTCGACCTAGCTATGAAACTACTCACACATAAAGAATAAAATCGCAACAATCAAATAGAGAGAATTCATCATAAAATTATTTAAAAGGTAAGAGTTTAGAATTCTTCTCCAATAAGGAATTGTTGTGGAATGATTCGGAATGTAATGATTTTCTCCAAGGCAGAGACTTGATGATTACGCAACGATGGAACCAAACAAACGTTCAATAGAATAATGAAAACTCCAAAGTCAACAATCTCAAGCTCACTGATGGAAAAACAAAACGTAGCAGAAGAAGAAAAAGAGAATAAAATAAAAACAGAGAGTTTTCAAGTGTAAACGTGTAAAAAAAAAAAGTGTCTAATAAAATTGCCAAAAAATGAATATAAAGTCTTCTCCCTTGCTCGGCCAAATCTTCACTTAATGGCCCAGCGTGATCTTCTCCAATCAAGTCAACATTCTCCTTATTTTGTGCCAAGTCATGATCTCTCATAAATGGGAAGGATCAAATCTTCTAAAAGTGGCAAGTCAACACCATCTAAGGAGAATAACTTTAGGAGATATTTCAGAGCTATCAAAGGGGGAATCTTGCTGTGGGGCCCTATCAAGACCGGTTGCTTCAAGGAATTAATGCTTCTCGGATTCGGGTCTGGGTCAAAGGGGCGAGCAGGTGCTCGCACGGACCGAGCAGGTGCTCGGTTGGGTGATAAGTCTTCTTTTTGCTCCAATTCCTCTCTTTTCCCTCAAAGAGCTCCAGCAGCTCCAAATCATGCTTCAAAGCATTTTAGAACCTGAAAAGACATCAAAAGGAAACAAAAAGACAAGAAATGCAACACAAAACCATGGGAAAATTAGGCTAAAAACCTAACATATCAGTAACAAATTTGTGACTCTTTTGTGACGAAACCGTAACACTTGGATTTGGGTTTTAAAAAATTCATGCCACGGAGGGAAAATTTGGGCCGCCATTTTTCCCTCCTATTTATTTGCGACTTTTCTGCGACGCTTGTACGACGCCCGTATTTTATATATAAAAGAATCAGATCCCCAATCTGGAAACCCTAATATCTGTTTATCTTCTCTCTCGATTTCATCTCTAACGATTTCTCTCCGATTTCATCAAAATCAGAGAAATCTTTGCTAAATTACCAGAAATTTGTGTTGTTTCCTCTCTTTTCCTCTCCATTTCATCTCTGTTCCTCTCGATTTCTTTCCTTTTCCCCTTGATTCAAAACCCTAAAACTATAAATCTCTCTGGATTTCCAATTTGTTTCCAAATGGAACCCATTTCTTCTCGATTCTTGTCTAAATCTCCTTCCTAAACTCTCTTTTCACCTTTCTTTTGGATCTATTCGTCTCATTCGAAAGATTTTTTCAAAACCCTAATTTTATCTTCTCAACTTTTCTTCTAATCTCTGAATCTGATGCCTCCGAAGACTAAACCTACAGCAAAACATTCCGTCGGAGCTCCGGGTAGAGGTAACGGTGGAGCTCCGGGTAGAGGTTACGGTGGAGGGTCTGGTAGAGGAAGAGGCTCTGTACCCGCTGGTAGAGGAAGAGGAGGAGAAGCCCTGGGATCTACTGGAAGAGGAGGATCCGGAGAATGGCTCAGTTCGATTGGTAAAGGAAGAGGCAGAGAAGCCCTCGGTTCGACTGGTAGAGGAAGAGGCGGAGAAGCCCTCGGTTCGAATGGTAGAGGAAGAGGCGGAGAAGCCCTCGGTTCAACTGGTAGAGGAAGAGGCGGAGAAGGGCTTGAATCAACTCGAAGAGGAAAAGGCATCGCTTCTTCTTCTGCTCCTGCTCCTGCTAATGCAAAGGGAAAGGGCCGGGTTGAGGGAGAAGATGGAGCCATCAACCATGTAGAATCCTCAAGCAGGATGGTGGGTGAAGATAACCGAGGAGTGCAACAGTCTACAGTTGTTTCTGGTGGTAGAAACCTTATCAAAACCTCACCCGGAGCTGCAAGAAGTTCTTATTCTTCTAATCCATTGTCGGAGAACACTACCTCCGTCAACCTATCAAGGATGCCGGCTCAGTATCCTCCATCTTCCCAACAAAGATTTGACATTGAAACTCTGACATCTCTGCCTCCTCCTCAGAACAGAGTCGATGAGCAATACGATGACCAATACGAAGAAGAAATCAACAACGACTTCCAATTTCTTGACTTCCAGTTTCCTCAAGAAGAACAAGAAGTGAATCAACAAAATCCAGAGGGCCAAGACTTCGAAGCTCTCCTCGATGCCCTTCTCCAACTTCCAGGCAGAGAGCAGCTCATGCGGTTGTCTGAGCATCCAAGCCCCGACTACGAGTCCATCTGGTAATGTTTTCACTTGTACATAATCAATTGCTTATTTGCTTATTTGTTTAGGTTAATATACTGATACATCATTAGGTTCATGTACTGTTGCTTGTGTAAAATTATGTGAAATTATTAGTTTATCTACTGCATAGGTTAATTACAAATGCTTAGGTTCAATAATGCTGTTTGTGTGAAATTATGTTCTCATTGGTGAGGTTTATCTACTGCTTAGGTTAATTATTGCTACTTAGTATATGCTTGTCTTCTGATTTTATTTTGTTTCGCTTATGTACTTGAGGTTTAACCGCGACGACAGAGTACTGGGTCGAGTGATTCCTGGAATCTTAAGGCATAACTTTAAGGGTCCGTGGTATAGCTGGAGGCGTACGCCGGATCATGTACGAGAGCTATGGTTTCGAACATTTGCGGTAAGGAAGCTCGTGCATTATTTCTTTCTACACTTCTGTAACACGTTCTAGAGCTAACTAACATCTTCTTTCTCCTTTCTTCTGTAGCAGATGTACAACTGGGACCATGCGCTTACTCCATTGATCAGGGGCAATTTCTTCAGGGTAGTGAAGAATCGGCTCAGAGGAATTGTTAGTCAGGCTAGGCACGGACCTTGAAAACCCTACTGGATCGGCGATGATCTTTGGAAAGTAATGTACGCCTTTTGGGAGACTGCTGAGGCCATTGAAAGAAGTACGACTGCTTCCAACTGCCGCAACTCCGACCGTGATGGTTTAGGAGTTGCAAAACACATTGCGGGTCAGAGATCGTTCCTGCGGATTCAACAACAGATGGTAGTATCTCTATACTTCCTTTCATATCACTTACGTCATTGTAAACTTAACACTTCTGTTTATGTGTAGGAACAAGAGTTAGACCGACCAGTTTCATTTGGCGAAGTCTTCAAGAAAACACACACTAAATCAGATGGGAGCTTTGTTGACAACAAAGCTCAAGCAGTTTCTGAGGCTTATGAGAAGGAGATAGCTGAACTTATGGATGATGGAGACGGCCCATCTCATTCATCTGATGGTGGTTCTCAACCCTCTACTCAACGGACACTGACCCTCGATGAAAAGAACGCCATTTTTCTGAAGGTATTTGCTTATCTCTTCTGCCTATGTTTGTTTCTAGTTTGCTTTGTTCTTGCTTTGAGTTTCATCTTGCTTTCACTTTCAGCTCTGATTTGCGTATGGTTGTTCATACAGATAATACTTGTTTTCCTTTCTTCTTTTCTTATTTCAGTGTACTAAGACAAATGCCAAGGGCGAACCCTTTGGACTTGGCAAATTAAAAGATGGTTCGGCCACAAGAAAGAGGAAGAGGGACGATGGCTCTTCTTCGTCTGACCTTGAAGGAATCAAGATCCAACTTGCTGCTGCCAATGAAAAGATTGCTGAGCATGAACAACTTCGGGCTCGCCGTGATGCCAAGGTCAGCAGAATGGAGAAGTTCTTTGAGTTCATGAGGCAATCCGATCCTCGCATCGTAGCACACTTTCAAGAAGAAGAAGAAGAAGAAGATGATCAACAACTTGCTCCACTGAACCGTCTAGTCGACACAACCCTCAGCCAAGCCACTGGGCCGAGCACGAGCAACGCACCACCCAACGCAGAAGGTACCGCATCACCCACCTAAACTTGTAGGTGTTGTTTCTTTTGTTGTATAACTTGTGTAATCCTTTGAACTCTAAATATTGTTTAAAGTAATTATGTTGTTTTGTAAACTCATTACTCTTTTGGCTTTTGTAAACTATGGTTTTAGTTTAATTTCTTATAGATTTCCATTATTTTCATGTCCAATACAAAAATTAATTAAGCAAGTTTCAGATTAATAATTTTAGTCACAAATAAGACACTTTTGTGACGGAATAAGAGCAAAAGAATCCTTCAAAACCATCACAAATACGGAATAAGAGCAAAAGAATCCTTCAAAACCGTCACAAATACGTTGCAATTGTGACGAAGTTTACCGACACAATAGTGTCGCTAATTTATGACGGAATATGAGAGTCATAATTTCGTAACAATTATATGACGCTTTTTTATTGTCTCTAAACCGTCGCAGATATATGACGCTTCAGGTTCTTCTCTAAACTTTCACAAATTTGTGACGCTTTTTTATGCGTCTCCAAAGCGTCACAAATTTGTGACGAATGTGCGACGGTTTAGATTTGCAACGGTTTTTTAGCGACGCTTTTTTTTTCGTCACAAAAAGTCGCAAACACCTGTTTTGCGATGCTTTTGTGACGCGTTTGAGCGTCAAAAATTTGCTGTTTTCTTGTAGTGTCTTGAGAAAAAAAATACACACCAATGTAGATGAAGCATTGTAAAAAAAATTAATTAATCACTAGGCCTATACCCGCTGGGTTTTCTACTAAAAAATGTATAGTGAAAAAATGAAAAAAAAAGCGATGTAAATAGCACTTGTAATACATAGCTACATACGAATATATTTAAATCTCACATAAGAAAACAATAGAGGAACAAGTATCATATTTGGGGAGGGTTGGAACTTTTGATATTCTTTCGAACACAATCTCAAGAATTTTCCAAAGAAAACTATTTACATCATCTTTCTTAAAAGTAATTTTTGTGTTGCCCTAAAGAATAATGACTAAAACATATTTTGTTAATTATTGAGATGATATGTATGCCATGATTTTACTCATACCAATAATTACATATCCACTAAGACCACCTCCATTGGGAGGTTCTTAGAGAGTATGTTAACAATATAAATAAGAAAAATATAGAGAAAGTAGGAGAGAAAGAGAAATGAGATTCTCAAATAAGAGATTTAAGATACTTTTTTAGAGAGTCTCCTAACATATGCTCAGTTTTAATTAGCTTAATTTTCTTTTAGCTATTAAATTTAAATTTAAAACATGTACTATGTTAAAATACTAATATAGTTTAGTTTAGAATCCCATTTTAGAAACTTTACCAATGTACATGCTCTAAGCTTCTCAAACCCTAAAAATTTACATAGCCACAACAGAAATATGTCGAAACCCGAACTTGTTGGATCACACATTTCCTCTTCAACTAAAATCGACAACGGTAGGTAATCCTTAGAATTTGAATATTAGATGATATTAGTTTACATGAGATTGTGAATACATGTTTAGTATAATACGTTAGCAAGTCGAAAGGTATACAACATTACCATTTGTGCTTCTTCCTCCTCAAATAAAGTTGATTTCTTTAGTACAAATACCGAGATTGATGAACTTACTTGAATTACAAAGAAAAGAAGATTTAATTTAATACATTGATGTTTAATATTTTACATTAAACTTATGAATAACTAAATTTATTAGAGAAGTTGAAAAGAAAGAAGCTCAAGTCATAACGCTTGAGGACGAGATAACTCTTGGGTTTTTTTCCGACACATGTCGTTTTCTGGTGTGATGATATGTCACTCATATGGAGAGGGTCAATTGAACTTTCATATATATGATTTCTATATATTATAAGAATAAGAAATCTAAATAACAACCTTTTCTAATAGAACTGTAAGGCTGCAAAGGATGTAATCTTCTTCACCAGTAAAGCCTCTATGTAAGTTAGGCTTCAAGTAATTAAGTCATCTTGAATGACAAATCTTCCCACATCAATCGAAAAGTAATTTTGTTAGTATCATATGTTACAGCTTATACATTGTATATGAAAAAAAAAAATTTAGATATATACCAATGTTGTGAGAGATATTGATGTTTAGAGATGATAAATGAAACATATGAGTTTAACACTACTTATATCTACGGATTAAAATAGTTAGGACTACCTAAATCTTATGATTTATGGCCGATTACTAAGATTTCATAGCTTAGATAATAAGCATTTTAAGCCAGAAAATCCAATTAGAATTCATCAAATGTTTTATTCAATTTAAAATTATTTAGATTTGATGTTTAAATTGTTTAAAGAAATTATGATTTGTAGCTCGCGAACTTTTACTGATTGAAAGAAAAAATGGTGCATCATCTTATACCACCATCACAAATTAACATAAAAAAATTAGTTTATTTTTTTTATCATACACAATTTAGATTTGGTCGTGACAACATGTATATTATTTGAATATAAAATAAAATTGAAGATTTATTAGTGGAATTCCACATATAAATATACATACGGGAAATATATTGAATATTATTAAAAAAAAGATAATTTGATTTGATATACCAAAAAATATACTAAAAATCTTTTGGAGTTGGGTCCGTATCAATGGAATTGGTTTGAACTTACGTATATGCGTAGTTAATCTGTATAAAAACAAATCAGAATAGTGTTTGGAAAAATAAACCGGAATGGTAATGAATTACAAAAAAGAAATTGAAATCTAAATGATAATTAAATAATGTTTGGTTAACAAAAAAAAAAAAATCTAAATGATAATTTCAAAAATTTATAATGGTGATTTTAATTGTGATAAAATTTGTTTTAATATATTAATTAGAAGCCATGTCATCTTTTTTTTTTAAACATGTCATCATTCTATGACATAGTTTTTTGGTAACTAAACCAATAAGAATAAAACACATAAACTCTTTCAATAAAACTAGTCTCTTTTAATTGCAAGGGGATTAATAACTCTATATATGCACAATCATTTTTTTCTTAGATGGTAACGCTAAAGTTGTTCTCCCAGATTTGTGTCTGGACATCAAAATAAATGCTCGCCAGTCACACATGTGTTCAGGGTAGGGCTAAAAGTACATTGGCACTATGTCCAAATGATTTTTGCAAATTTTCATTGGGTTTGGTAGTCATTTTTTTAAAAGTAGGACAATTTCACAATATTTATTAGATTCAGGGTCTTTTTGCAGTTTTTGCACTATGTTCTTTTTCGCAATATTTCGCAATTTTTATTAGTAGTGAAATCACATAAACATTATAAACATGATTATACTAGATGCAAGACGTAACAATTGTACTCAGCTGTGGCCTCACCGGTCTTGATATCGAACGATATTGTCCGAGCCTCGACATACCCTCTAGCGAAACGGAAGGCTCCACTTCCCCCAACCACCGGCATTTCCCTAACCTTGGAAAACACCGTGTTCCGACCAAGAACAGCGATCGTACTCCCATTGTACTTCCCGGTCTTGAAAGCAAAGTTCATCACCATCAAGTAGCCAATCTCTCCTTGGGATGCTCCAGCATAAATTCCTTGGGCTTGGCCCACCACAGTCGAATTCCTCGACACTTCCAATGTTAGTGGATCATCCATCATGGTGACCGATCCGAATGTGGAGGAGTTTGAGACCGGCTGAAGGATCTTGACGGCGCTAGGGTTACGGCCTTTTAAGGAGTCTTGCCAATAGAATCGGAGATGTGTGAGTTTCTCCTTCTTGGGGAGGCCGAGGTGTTTTTGGTTCATGGTTTTTGCGAAGTCACTACCGTCTCTGGCGGAAGCAAGGGCGAGGAGGGGCAGGAGGAGGATTTGTGCAACGAGGAAAAGGATGAGCTTTGTCATGTTTGTTGTTATTTATCTATATAGTAGAAGCTCTGTGATGTGTCTATAACTAATGTGTGTGTATATATATAAGAAGAGGCGTGTGAGTGTGATAACTAAGATCTTCTTAGGCCATCACCATTGGAGACATTTTACCAATGTCTCACAATATAAAAATATTAAAAACAAATTCTCTCTTCTTTTTACTCAACTTTATACCTTCTTTTTCATTTTTTTACTCAACTTTTATTAATTTTATATTTAAACACACCCTAATTATCTCTCTCTCTTATGTCTTCCCCAAGACACAATCTCTCCAACTAAACCCACTATCTCCTCTCTTTACTCAACTTTTATTAATTTTATATTTCAATACACCACACTATTTCAACAAAAAACACTCTCTTTCTTCCTTTTACTCAAATTTTAACAATTTTATATTATGAGACACATCCACATTGTCTCCAATGTACATGCTTAGAGTGTTAGGTAATTAGCACTTTTATGTATATAAACACCTATTTGTTGTACATTCCTTAACTAATGGTAATGAGAAACACACTTAACGCGTATATCTCTCTCTTGAGCTTAATATATTCCTTGGACTATTGGACACTTGTGGTTACACGTTAGAATCATAATAATTGAGATTTGCTGGATTGTTTCTAAAGTATGGAACCAATGGATGTACGCTAGTTCGTACGGTCACAATAATTGATTCCAAGTACAGTTATATTTTGACTGATGGCGAGTACGCTAGTTCTACACTACTAATGCGGTGATTTAACGCGAGGAAACTGATTTTCTAAGATGATCAAGTTTTTTCGACCAAAAAAAGACAATCAAGTTTAGAATACAATATTATTAACGAAAACGACAAAATGTTTACAATACAATACAAATGCAAATAAATTTAGAGTAGATACATAAGTCATAATCGCATGTGAGTAAACTCGGCCAATTGAGCCCGTCTAGCTTATTTTTTCACAGTTGCGGGATCAGTTCAAATCAAGCTTTACACTCAGTGTAATTTATTTCAAAAAACAATATGACCTTGGTAACGGAGTTTTAAAATAAAATATATATTAAGGAAAAAAAATCACAAAGGTTGAATTGTGTCGGAAATTTATGATTTTCTTTAACTGTTGATAGCAGTTTATGGTATAGTTCGTAGTTGCTTCAAATTTAAGTATACTTCTCTGAATACTGGATACTATAGCTGATATCTCTTTTACATTATTCCAAAACATTTATGGTTTTCGTTTCTTGAGGTCTAACTTTAGGATATATCTCTGTACTTTATTTCTGTTCTTTACCATTTCTAGGTGTGAATATGAAACTTCACCAGGTTATCTACAACAGCATTGTGGTTAATTGTGCTACACAATACAGTCTGCACCATTATTGCGTCAGTCACAAGTATAATTAGCGGTGATATATATATCCTAAAACCTTAAAATTTACAATATAAACACAAATGCGCAAAGAAAAAAAAGGGGTGAAGAAATTAGAAAATATAACAACATATGTGAGGCGTGAGCGAGAATTATTGAGTTTTGTAGCAAGGGTTTTAATTTTTTTCATTGTTAGATAGAAATTTCACGCTTTGTAGTTTTTTTTTCTTTTATGGAAATTTTATATCTTAACAAAAGTTTGAATTTGAATCTCAATTATGCTAGTGGCAGAAGGTAAGTTCACTGAGAGCAGGCACCATCACATCTGGGATCGAGTCTCTCTACTTACTTAATGTAGGAATTAGGCTAATAGGCCACCCAGTTGTGGCCCGATATTGACAAAAAAAAAAAAAAAACGCAGGGTTTTGTTTATTTATTATTGTTAGATAGATATTTCACGCTTTGTAGTTTTTATTTTTCTTTAATGGAAATTTCGTTTCTTAACAAAAGGTCGAATCTGAATCTTACTTACGCTATTGATTATTATAAAGTACATACTGTTGTGACCCCCAAAAAAAGAAAAAGTGTATACACTATATTTATATTGCAAATAAATAAAATTTGATTACTTTTCTTATATATGTTTACTATTTTGAATGATGAACAAAAAAATAATCTTCGTCAAAATTCTTGCTACACAACAAAGCATTTATATTATTATAAGGCTAGACTAGCTAGGGATTGGGCTAATCATTGTGTTTATATTTCTACACAAAGTAATGTAATCACTAATCAGGTGATGATTTTGGCAATCATTTTATACGGAATAGAGAGCTTTTCTTAATTGTAAATTCCACATAATATGACCCAAAATGGCCTGTTCCATGTGTATTCAAATCTTTACCCTTATTTTTACTAGAGGTTGACCCACGCGATGCGTGAGTTTATTTACGGTTTGTATTTTTGTAAGTTGTGTAATGCGGTTCCTGTTTCGTTACTAATAAACTTGGAATATGTTCTTGAAGCTAAGTTTTGTAGTGAGTTGTGTTTTAGATATTTTTTGTTCTTTGTTCAATCATCTTAAAATCTGATTACCCTGACCCATAATCTCTGTCATATATTTTATGAAATTTCAATGAAAAAAAATTAAAAGATTTAATGTTAGTCTTGTGAATTAATGTTTTCTACGGTTTTCTCAAATTCTCTTTATACACTTTTTCACTAATATTTCTTTGTCATGTTTCAACCTAAATTCCTTTTTCTCGGTACATCTATTTTTGTTATGTCTTCCTATAAAATTTCATATTTTTGTATATACTGTTTTTGTTTTTGTTTTAATCTAATTTCAGTCTCTAATAATTATAAAATAACAATAAATATAAATAAACATGAATTCATGAATTTTTACTATAAATTTTATTCTACCATTTTTTTGTTTTGATGATGATGATATTCTTATGGAGTGAGAATGTATATATTGAGACACTGAATTTTGTCTTTCATGTTCATATAAATTTATTACATTTTATTATTCTTCTATCTATTATTATCGATATGAGGTTTTTTCTATCTAATTTATTCATTGAAAAAACTTCTATTCTATAAATTATTTTATTGTTTTTATCAAATATGTATTTATTGTCTTCTAAATCTACCATATATTAGTTCAACATAGAAAATACTTAAGATTTTAGAATACTATTTTGTAAATGTTGTTCTTCCTAATAGGGTCATAAATGAAGGAGTTTAGTTAATTTATAAGTATTAAGTGTGGTTGAAAAAATGTAAGTTAGATTTAATGTGAGACTTTGTTTTTAATTGAGGTGAAAACTTTTAAATAAGAAATAAACTTTTCATATTTTATGGAATATATAAATCTTAAAATCAATTTTCATTTTTTTGTTTTGTTTTATTTTCTTTGAACTTCTTGGAAATATGGTTGTCTCATTTTGTTTTTTACTGTATCACTTAATTTATAAGCATATTATATTTTGTTGTAGTATGTGTAATATATATTTTAGCATATTATTATTACTTGTAAAATCTTGAATATTCTTATATACATAAAATTTTATTTTCATTTTCATTCATTTTACTGAGTAATTCACGTTTTTAATTTAATTTAATCATTTATTAGTTAGAAAAAATAATTAATATGATTTAACATGTATTTAATGAGCATAATATAAAAATTAAATAGCTTTAAAAGTAACTTTGCCTATGTGAACACTCTAGATGGAGAGAGAACTCCCTAATTATATAATAGATTCATATAGTCATAGGACATGAGTCACATGACAAAGAAAAAGCACTCCAACGACGATCATGATTCTTGCGAAGTCTTCCGCCGAAGCAACGACAGCGAGGAAGAGGATTTGTGCGGCGAGGATAAGGATGAGTTTGGTCATGTTTATGATTCTTTGTGTATATATGTAGCTGAAGGGTTGTAATGTATATAACGAGTGTAATAGATAGCTGATATATATACATATATAGACCTATTCAGACTGTCAACATTCTTTCCGTTCATTATCTTTGTTATATAGTAAACCAAATAGAATCTCCTTTATAAGCGGCCATTTGACTTATAGCACGAGAGGGAAACATAATATTTGCCAAACACGAATTTCATGAATTAATGTTTGAAAATTTATATACATCATTATTGCGTCAATCAGTCGTATGTCCTGAGATTTAGAAATTTTAAAAGTGCAATATCTAAGACAAATGTAAATAAATGAGTGCGTGTTTTAAAGTTTACAATATCTAGCTACACAAATTCTCATACAGCTTAAATTTACAATAAACACAAATGTGAGAACGTAAAAAGGAGGAATTACAAATGTGCCACCACTGATTTTTTTTTTTCTTTTCAGTGTTATAAGACTATCACGTACACATTTGCAAACATGCCACCTATTAAAAAAAAGGATTATAAGGTTTTTTTAAAGTTGTATAAAGTTTAAAACAAAGACAAACTTTTTAAACAGTAGCATAATTGTGAAGTGCCATGCCAAAAGTGGTATATCTTAAAATTCTTAAGTAAAAAAGAAAATTGCTAGTACATTTAGAGTAAGAAATATATTCACATGTGGGTGCATATTGAAAATATTTTTCCTTTTATTACAATTTTCATTTTTGTTTTTGGTTTTCATAGCAGGCTATTTAAGTTTTCTTAATTTTACAATATCTCACGGCCAATCCTTAATAGCTCATGGGAAATGTACATCAAGTCGCTCTCACATGACGCAAGAGGAGTACGTGATCGAGGGCTATGAAGTTTCTACCGTTGGCAACACATTCATGGACCTCCTTTGAAAGGCTTCTAGCATTTGGGGTACAAGTATTTCTCGGCTTATGCGATTTGTTCGGATCCTCATCTCTTGCAACATATGCTTGGAGGAAAAATATCATTGTCATCACTTCGTCTAGCTCCATAACCATTTGCGTTTATGTTGTGTTGACGGATTGAAAAGCGATGTACATTATTGTTCCATGTTTTTTACTTTTTTTGCCATGGAATCATTCGCTAGGCTTATGAATTTGTTTTGTAAACCTAAAAAGTTTTAATTTTCAATAAAATATTTACCATTTAGCAAAATAAAAGAATTTTTTTTGATACCACATGCTATTAGTCGCTCTCTATATTTTTCATGTTTTTTTTACCTGACTTGTGTTAATGTCTTTGTAGTTTGTATTAATTAAGAATTATGATACTCCATTTTAAAACTGTGTTGAGTCGAATATGATGGCCAGTTTTAAAAACATATATGGATGGCTCATAAATCTTTTCTTTTTGTGGTTGAAAATGTCACTTCGTTGATTTATGAATGGGAAAAGCCAAGAGTATCAATCATATCACATGGAACACCCCATGTACTATCCACATAAATTCGTTTCCAATTCATCTAAGAACATAAGCAAACAAAAATCCATATATAGAACATTTGAAATTTGTCTTCTTCTTTCGTACAATTCCTTCGACGGAGAGACGAGTCAGGATAAAAGCCCCGGGTCGAGAATTTCTTCCGGCTTGAACAAATTAATGTAGTTTTAGTTTATGTAAATTGTAGTTTATGCATAAACATTAAACAAATGTTCTTGTTCGTATAAACCACAAATGACTTTTGGACCCGTACTTGTTTCCTGAAAAAGCTGAAGAAAATGGTCTTGACCTTTACTTTTAAAAATCAACCATTGAAAAAGAAAAAAGTGCACAACACTTCAATAATGTTGTGCATGATTGATGTGTAAAATGTATTAATATATACATACACATAGATGTAAATACACTATTGTAAATTGTACATCACAAATTAACAATGAATCGTTTATGAACTTCTGAATTCCTAAAAGGTAAGATAATCTATTTTTTAGTGAAGTATCAATGTTAAGAGACATAAAAATTACAACGTATACTTATAAGAATCCTTAGAGCATGATTATAGGTAGTAATTTGGAGGGTTCTAAGTAAAAAAAAAATTAATAAAAAAATTATAAAATTGGAGAGAGAATGAGATGGGGTTCTAAAAATTAGAAATTTAAGAAATTCTATTGAAATTTTTTAGAAACTCATTTACTAGGTGTACATATTTGATTGGTTTATATTTTTTTGTAATTAAATTTTTTAAAAATTAAAAGAATTAGTTAAAATAATGTATTTTAGAAACTCCATGAGTTTACTACCTATAATCATGCTCTAGTCCATATTTCCATTTGTGAATTACATGGAGCACAATATTTTATTTGTTGAACATCTCATTTCATTGATTTATGAATTACAGAAGTATCGATCATTATTGATTTGGCTAATAAAAAGAGTTATGTGAAAGACTATGATAAATATACTTCAATCATCATGTTATTTTTTTATACCTAAATTATGGTTATTAACGTTAAAGGTACCGGGTTCGCGTATACGAACTCGATCTCCTTCAAACAAGTGAAATTTAAGGTTTGAGGGCAAAACAGTATGAAAAACTTAGGAAAAGATCAAGAATGTTTCGAATGAAGTATATTACTCCAGAGAGTTGCGGATCCCTTTCTAAGGGAAATGAGTTACATATTTATACTAAGTGATATAAGTCGAATAATCCCTAGAAAATGCATTGAAAGTATCCTAACTAAAAAGATTAAAGCAATATTCCCATAAATTCTCTACCTCTTCTCCAAGTATCCTGAGGTCGGCGATCTAATGTAGATTTGGCCCCTAATCTTCATAATGCGCTTTTATGATCATTTATGTCCCACTTTGATACTTCTTGTGACACCCCGGTTTTCAGGGCATATGTGGTATATACGGTATATGCGGGGAGGCTTAAAAGAATTGATTTGACTACCTATATCACCAAAGTGCACTTATCTTTTTGGTCACAGGTCTTGAGAGAACTCCAGAGTTAAGCGTGCTTGAGTTGGAGTAGTTTCAAGATGGGTGACCTACTGGGAAGTCATTTCCAGTACCGTGTGACTGAGATCAAAACACGAGGAAAGATCGCGTGGTGATTTGCAGGGTCAGTAAACATGACTTTAGAGCCTCCCGGACTAACGCACCAACCGTCGAGGAGTGTGGACCCACGGGCCGAGAGTGGACGGGGGCCCATGGGATGGGCGGTCGTCGCATTACACTTCTGAATAGGCATTAGGGTCGGTTTAATCTTAAGTTGGGTCCGGGTAGAGGGTGCCAAATCCGGTACCTTTAAAAAGCCCCCCCCCCCCCCATGAATTCGACCATTGACCATGACGTCATAGGTCGGACAAAGCGTGTTAAAGAAGCTGATTTGACTTCGGATTAAATCAACATGTCTGTTCGATTATTCCACGTGGCACACACCTGACGCCTTAGTTCACTCGCGTCTGCCGCCTAGGGTTTTAATCATTACCCTCCATATTCGCCTTAGATACAAATATTACTAAACCTTTACACTTCCTTTTTAATCTTCAGGCGAAAGCAGAAAAAGGTAATCTCCTTTCCTCTTCTCTCTCAGATCCACTTCTCATAATTTCTTATTGCATTCGGAAATCGCATACTTCCATAATGTTTTCTTCCGAAGGTTCTCCTTCGAATCCTTCTGAGAACCGAAGCAATACTGAAATGACGCCGGTAGGCTTCTTTGTACCCCCAAGAATCCTTCATGAACTCGGTGGATCCTCATATGTATGGAGGACTCCTGGCAAAACCTCAACGTTCCCGTTGAGGAGGAATTCTTTACTTCTCGCAAAACCGACGGTCGTCCTCTTCTCGAGGTTGATGATCCCACTGATGAGGTACCGATTGGAGTTCCAAACGAGGCTACCGTCGCGAATCAATTCGACGCCTATGAAGTTCATGACTCGATCGTCACTGACAAGTCTCTTGAGGACATGCGACAATCCTGCGCCATATCCTCAGAACTGGAGTTCCTTATTCCTCTTCCTGGTCAGCATCCCTGGGACTGCATGTGGATACATTTGCCTCTTAGAGCATATGTTTACAGAGATTTGAATATGGTCCCCTCTTCCTTATCAGTTTGTAAGGTACTGAGAGCGGAGAAACATTGCTTTTTCCCAGATTACTTACGCTGAGCAAAGCAACCTTGTTGCCTTGATGGTTATCTGAGGAGGGTGACAACTTCTCGGTTGAGATGTATGAACAGGTCTCCTTGATCAAAGTCTTTTCCACACTGGGAATAGTCTATAGTAGTATGAAGGCTGGCTGCAAGATCGCCATTCTGAAAAGCAAGGTTGCTCACTAGTTCGATCGCTTCTTTTTCATGAAGGTTAACCTCGCCACTGTCCGGGATGTAACCATAGCGTACTCATTCGAGTGGAACCCCGAGCTGGGTAGATGCCCATTATGCATGTGCATGTAAACTTATTCTACTTTAACACTTAGTCACGGTTCTTAAAGTTTTTAAGGGTTTTGTCTTTTCAGTTTTGCCTCCAACCATTCCTACTGTCAACCTTCTTCCTGTCTGGGTGCAAGTGACATCTTTGAGGTGTGGAAGATTTCTGATAGAATTCAGGAAGCTCGGCGTGTTCTTGGTACAACTACATTTGCATTATGTTGCTTCTATGTTTCTTGTCATAAAGCAACTACTTAATTCTTTTAATTTTGACAGACGTTTGGGATCGTGACTATTAGTCGATGGAAATAAAGATTTCAAAGAAGATTCCTGAATTTAAGACCCCGGCAATTCTACTGAGGAGAAGAGCTTGTACTTCGGTTGAGGTGGAGAAGAATGCTCCAGAGCCCGTCGTGATTCCTGATTCTGAGGAAACCATTGGCGACATCCCTCTTCTTCGTCACCGACGCAACACTAGGTTGGTGGTTTATGATCTTAAAGATATACCTTACGCGAATCCTCATGGTGATGAAGCGACTTCGTCAAAGAAAGCTGAAACAAGCTCGTCGCAAGCTAATGCCGATCGTGATGCGGAGAGGGTTGGACCTATCCAGGTCGGTGGATGCCGAGGCGTTCCTCCGTCTGATGCGCCTGTTGATCAAATTTTGGGTGATGTTGTCCCTCTTTCTGACATCAATTCCCCGATGGTGGTAAATAATACTTCCTCCTTGGCTATTCAGCTGGAGGCTTCTCTTACTGGTAGCTCCAGCAGGTCAGCCGGTTGTTCCAACTTCTGCTCCGGTTATCCAATCGGAGGTTCCAGCGCTTGCTTCTGTTATTCAGCCAGGAGCTTTACTTTCCGCCTTAGGCATTTAATCTGGGGCCGTTGCCTCTACTCCCATTGTACATCAAATGAGTTCTACCTCGGCCTCTCCCTCAGCTTCGAGGTTGGTTAAAGAGTCGATGCTGATCAAACTCAAGCTTTGAAGCAAACTTTTGACGAGCTATTCGGTCAGTCTAAGAAACCGAGGAAAAAAGTAGGCACTTTTCCACTGCTGCAAATCACACCCAATTATGACTGCACCTTCTTTTTTCATCATCGCACTACTCAAACCCCTCTGATGCTCGGTGCTCCTGCTCATCAGACCATTTTTATCAGGAACTTCGGAGGTCCTAATGTTCGGCTGCCTATGGTTGACAACATGGTCTATCCCAATAATTACTCCAATCTTGCTCGGGATATAGTGAAGGTATGCCTTATCTTTTGTCTTCTCACACTATTAGTTTGCTTCAGGTTCTCATGCGTTGTTGTTGTTGTTGTTTTTGGTTTCAGTTGATTAGTTCGTTCAACCATTTGGTGAGCGAGTACGAAACTGATGTTTTAAGGAAGGAAGGGGTAATACGCCCCCATGCCCGGCATCCACTGATTGATGAGGCCTTAGTTGAGGCCGATCGCCAGAGACAACGAGCTGACAGTTGGGAGTTAAAGGCCACCACGAACAACTAGGAGCTGGCGAGGTATTATGACCGGGTCAATGCCTTGAAAGAGGAGATGTACCAGATTGAGGAAGATGCAAAGAGGCCGCAGAGTACGAAATTCTCGCCGATACGCTATAGTTGTACCGTGCTGACGAGGCTAAGTACAAAGCCGAGGTTGACACTGCAAATGTGGAAGTTATAGCTGAGGATGTACTAAGATTTGACTCCTCCTCCGACTCCTATGGATCTCGACCAGTGCGATACCAATCTCCTTCTTGAGAGACACTAGGGCTGCCTGTCGCCTTTTTAAGGGGTTTTATTTTGGTTATGTAAACATTGCCCCTTCTCTGGATTTTTTATTTTTGTTTTGTCGGCGGAGCCGATGACACCACTTAATTGTTTTTCACGTTTCATGCGTAGCTCTGATTTCTTTTGCTTTAGTAGAGAATTCCTTTCTATTTAGAATTTGCTAAGAGAATGCTTTGTTTAAAGATTCCTTTATTGTGAACACTTAGTTACTTGTCACGGAGTCCGTCTTTTAGGGGCTTAGGATTTTTCCTTTACGTATCTGTATAATTTTTACTTAGGTCGTTAAAGTATTTTTGTGTATACTGATTACTAGGGCATTAAGATTGCATGGTCTAAGTTAATATGTAGGTATGCGATGGAGGATCGATGTTGTTTTACCTAGGTAGACTTAGACTTTATGCAAAAACTGATTTGGCTTTTATTTTAAAGTGAGGAGGATACCGCAGTATATTTTACGAGAAGTACGTAGAAAATCGGATACTTTGCCAGGGTAACAATGTGAAAAGTGCTACGTTTCGAGTCGTAGAGATGGACGAGCTGGCCATGCCAATCTTAGTGAATATATCCGAATATACTTTTGTGATTGGATAAAACAGACTTTTCTTTTGAAAAAGAATTTTATTAGATGTTTTTGTGACTGTGCTTTGGTAACAAAGCTGGCGACGTATCCCTTGACGAAGGGAATCAAGTAACTCATAGTTCAGACATGATATATATATATATATATATATATATATATATATATTTAAATTATTTTTTTTTTGGCAAAGTGGATTGGATATCTTCTTTTTCTTCCGATCATGCCGATGTGACTAGTCGAGTCACTGGGGCTCAGAGCCGACCTTCGCAAGACCTATCTCTTCAAGGAATTCATTGGCGATTTTTCTTGTCTTCTTTTCCTGCCGAGGTAAGGTTTCATTCTCCTCGGGGTCTTGGAAAAAAAGTTCAGCTTGGTTTCTATTCTTCTTTTTGATGGTGAAGTAATGTCGAGCATGCGCTTGACATCCCTTGATCATGTAGCTCCCAGCCGCGATGGGGAATTTTAAACTGATGGTATGTGGAATCTACCGCCTTCATGGCGTAAAGCAGGAGGTTCCCAATATTGCATTGTACACCGAGGGAGTGTCAATGACCCAAAATTTGACCATGTGGGTATTTCTCGCGAGGTAAAGTGGGAGTTTGATGATCCTAAAAGTTGTCATCGTATCATTTGCAAAGCCGGTCAGGGGTCGGTTGTAGTATTTAATATCGTCCTCGTCCATGTCCAACTTTCTTAACGTAGTTTTGTAGATTAAATCAACCGAGCTCCTAGTGTCGATCAGGATCCTTCCGACCTCGCAATCAATAATAATGAGTTCTATTACTAACATGTCATTATGGAGCTGATATACATCCTTAGTATCGAGTTTGTCGAACGTCAATAATAGCTCTTTATCCACTGAGATCGGGCAGCGTGGCGACGTTCCGGCCGGACGCTCGTATTGTTCGATTGACCTCAACGTGTCATTGCACTCTTCCAAGCGGCCCATGATCATGTCAATTCACTTCTGAGGAACCAAGCTATTCTTGACTCCATGGAGGTCGTCCTGATCTCTTTTTGGAGGTTTCAATCTTCTCAGGGGAGGTTTATGTAACGTCCCGACTGCCTTTTTTATGGGCTCCACGTCCATTCTTGGCTCGTGGGCCCACACTCTCCGACGGTCGGTGCGTTAGTCTGGGAGGCTCGGAAGTCATGTTTACCGACCCTGTAAATTAACACGCGATCTTTTTCCGTATTTTGACCTCACTTACACGGTACTGAAAATGATTTCTCAGTAGGTCACCCAACTTGAAACTACTGTAGCTTAAGCACGCTTAACTTTGGAGTTCTCTCAAGACCTGTGACTGAAAAGATAAGTCCACTTTGGTGATATAGGTAGCCAAATCAATTCTTTTAAGCCACTTCGCATATACCGCATATACCACATATACCCTGAAACCGGGGTGTCATAATCACCCCCACTAACAGATCGTAACGTCCTCGTTGCACATACGTAGATCAATACCCCGATAATTTGACTCTTCACAGAAGTCAGAGTTCGCTCTGATACCACTTGTAACGCCCCGACCGCCCTATCCATTGGCTCTACGTCTACTCTCGGCCCGTGGGCCCACACCCCTCGACGGTTAGTGCGTTAGTCTGGGAGGCTCGGAAGTTATGTTACCGACCCTGCAAATCACCACGCGATCTTTTCCCGTGTTTTGACCTCACTCATCCTGAAACTACTCTAGCTCAAGCATGCTTAACTCTGGAGTTCTTTCAAGACCTGTGACCGAAATGATAAGTGCACTTTGGTGATATAGGTAGCCAAATCAATTCTTTTAAGTCTCTCTGCATATACTCCCTGAAATTGGGGTGTCAGAATCACCCCCACTAACAGATCGCAACGTCATCGTTGTGCATACCAAGATCATTACCATGGCAATCTAACTCTTCACAGATTTCAGGGTTTGCTGTGATACCACTTATAATGCCCCGACCGCCCTATCCATGGGCTCCACGTCCATCTCTGCCCGTGGGCCCACACAATTTGCAGTCATTCCATTAGTCCGGGAGGCTCAGAAGTCATGTTTACTAACCTTGCAAATCACCACGCGATATTTTCCCATGTTTTGACTTCACTCACACGGCACTGGAAATGACTTCCCAGTAGGTTTCCCATCTTGAAACTACTCTAGCTCAAACACGCTTAACTCTAGAGTTTTCTGAAGACCTAGGACCGAAAAGATATACGCATTTTGGTGATACAGGTAGCCAAATCAATTCTTTTAAGCCTCTCCGCATATACCGCATATACCATATGTGCTCTGAAACTGGGGTGTCACAGTTTAGGTTGTTATGCTTCCTCTTGTGCTTTCTCAGCTTTCTTCGTGGCGACGCTTTTATAGTGTTCGACCGTGGGGAATTTTCCGGCCTTATATTCTAGCACCAAGGTGTTTAGGAGGTGGTACTCATACCAACTCTTCAGATCACTCGTGTCGACTCCTTGAGTTGGCTTTTCCTCGGACCTTGGTTCCATTTTGTTCTCTTCCTCTACGAACTAACCTCAGTAACTACTCTTCTCTGGTGGGACAGGCTATACATTCTACAGATTGTTTCGAAGCCCATCATCCTCTTCCATTCAATGAAGCAAGATTCCTTGTGCATGGCGTCTTCGAGAGTGTCAGGACGATTCATCGTTACCTCTTGCCGAAATGGAGTTTTCGTGAGCAAGGCTTTTGAAGAGCTTCCATGGCCGATTCGTCTGGCACGATCAGCTTATATATGTCGTTTTAAAGCGTTGCATGAATAATCGAAGCGACTCTCCCGGCTTATGTGCTAGCGAACATATGCTCGCGGTCAAAGCTCGCTTCTCAATATGCATCGAGTAGTGTTTTAAAAACGTGGTCGACAATTGGTGAAAATTATCGATATAATTCTCTCTAGCTGAGAGAACCACGCCAGTGCGTCACCCTTCATATTCTCCACGAAGAACTAACATTAGCCAGCTTTCTTCTCCTCGGTAGGAATGTACGCTCTTCCCATCGCGATGTTGAACGCCATGAGGCTCTGAGTTGGGTCGGTCGTCCCATCGTAAGGGACGATCTTGATCTTAGCTAGATGTTTCACATGAGTGTCCACGATTCGGGTTGTGAACGGAGTCTGTCTGGTTTCTACGCGTTTGAGTTGAGGGACCGAGCTGACTACGCGGTGCATTCTTGATTTCATAGTGCGTATTGTCTCCTTCATGGAAGCAATCTCGGTATCTCTAGCATCGTTTGTGGTTGATGCGGTCATGAGGATGGTGGATAAATTCCTGGTAGGGAGGTGCCGCGGGGTTTGCCCATCCGAGAAGAGATTTCTCTCAGCCAGTCTGGCCTTGCAGTGATCACAGAATTGACTCGTGGTCCGGTGGTACGAGTTCGTTCTTCGGATTGGTTTACTAGGAGGGTAATCTTCTCTCTCATTTTCTGGTTATCTATGATTTGTTGATTATACTTCTCCATCAGGATTTTGAGCATCGTGGGGATATTGTCTGCAGCGACCGACTCCTCCGCCGGTGGCAGAGTCATCTCTCTCCAGCTTTCTGCGTTCTTTTCTTGGTTTTGGTAGATCGTCCCGTTGCCATTGTCGGGGTTGTCATCATTTTGAGCCGTGGTGATATATCATGGGTTTTACCGGTTTTCGACCATGATATAAGTCATTTTATTAGAGTCTTTGTGGTATTTTGCGTATGTTTTAGTCTCTTTACAAGTATTTGGACGTTTGGGGCAGAATGTAAGATTATGGAGCTTTTTGGAGCATTGCGGAAGGAAGAGCAGAAGTGATTAAGTTGGAATCAAATTTTAGATTTGGTGTCGATCAACACCTATTCGTAACAACCCAAAGATTATAATTTTGAAGAATTTTCGTTTTCGTCAGAAGTTCTAGAAATTTACATTTATGTCTATGACGGTTTTGAGACTCTCTCTATATATATATATATGTTTTCGCAGCCATTGTTTAGGCTTACACTTTATTTTATTGAATCTTAAGAGATATCTATCTTTTATATGATGTTTGCTTCATTCATCATGTCTGAGTAGATCCCTTGTTAGGTTTAGGGTTATTCAAAGGTGATGATGAATTGCTATGTTAAATTTTATTGTTAGGATAAAATCATTAGATTTCTTCATATGGATTTGTGTTTATTGCTTATTCTAGCTTCATGACTTAGAATATGATATGAGGTTAATTGGTAGACACAAAAGTGTGATTAATTGTCTGAACTACTATTAGATGAGCAAAATTCCTATCTGCAAAGAAATTTGGTTTAGGATTTTGTGAACAATTGAACCTAATATTAATGCTTGTTTGAATTGATAGGATTCGCAACGAAAGTTGGCTTTCTAGGATTTAGACATAGATAATCTCTGCAGCGAAAGCTGATTGGTTTTCTATTCGTGTTTTATGTTCAAGAATTGGTCTTAATAATTCCTAACTATTTGTTTAGATCTCCAATTCGGATTCACGAGATTTTCCTACGCCTAGCTTTTATTTTATTGAATTTGCAACCAATTTCACTGCTTGTTTTATTTACTTGCTTTTACATTCACATCATCCTGCTTAGCTTAATCCGAGCGCTTAAATCTATTGTGTTAACTGATTCCATGTGGATTTTGATATCCTAAATACTGCATTCGATCTCTTTATTTGAGTGAGTAGCTCTAGGGTTAATTTGAGCCTATCACGTGGTATTCACCACGTTCGCGGTAGCATTCGCCTTCTCTTCTACGCATGTTATCGTCTTGAGAATTTTCTTGTAAATATCTCTATCATGTGCGCCCAACAAGCCTAAAAGCCCCACGGTGGGTGCCATTGAAGGTACCGGGTTCGCGTATACAAACTCGGTATACGCCCAACAAACCTAAAAGATCAAGAATGTTTCCAATGAATATATTACTCCAGAGAGTTGCAGATCTCTTTCTCGGGGAAATGACTTACATATTTATACTGATTGGTATCAGTCGAATAAACCCTAGAAATGCATGAAAAGTATCATAACTAAAAAGATTTACGCAATATTCCCATATATTCTCTACCTCTTCTCCAAGTATCCCGAGGTCGGTGATCTAATGTAGATTTGGCCCATAATCTTCATAATGGGCTTTTATGATCATTTATGGCCCACTTTGATACTTTTGAATAGGCATTCGGGTCGGTTTAATCTTAAGTCGGGTCCGGGTAGAAGGTGCCAAACCCGGTACTACCAAACATATTTTATTATTTTGAACAAATGTTCTTGTTAGACAATCCACATGTGTATAGTAAGTGACTTTGGAAGAAGATGACTTTAATAAGGAGTACAGACCATATCTCGTTTCTCGAAAAAGCTAGCTTACGAAAGTGGTGAAATACGAAAATGTATGGAGTCTGGACACAGTGTTCCAATTTCTGACCTTGACGTCTAATGATTTGGATTATTGGGTTTTGTTTGGTAGTGAGTTTTGATTGGTAGCTGTGCTACACAAACAAGTACCAAACCACAATATGTAAAACGATGGAAAACGCGGAAAAGAAATAGCTGAATATACGACTACATCCGCTAATAATATCAATTAACAAATGAGAATATAATAAAAAGTCGCTCTTATGTAATTTTAAATCAAGTAAACATTACATAGAGGACACATTAATCTTGATTTTAATCATATATTAGTAATGCATGACATAACAATTATACTCAACAGTAGCATCTCCTGACTTTTGATCAAACCACATGGTCCGAGCCTGGACATAACCTCTAGCGAACCGGAAAACTCCACTTTCTCCAACCACTGGCATTTCCCTAACCATCGAAAACACCGTGTTCCGACCAAGAATTGTGATCGTACTCCCATTGTACTTCCCGGTCTTGAAAGCGAAATTCATGGCCATCAAGAAACCTAGCTCACGTTGCGCCGCTCCTGCGTAAAAGCCTTGTGCCTGACCCACCAAAGTAGAGTTGATCGACACATCAGATGTTAGTGCGTTGTCCATCATTGTGATTGATCCGAAGGAGGTTGGTGAGTTTTCAACCGCCGTTTGGATCATGATGGAGCTAGGGTTTCGACCGCTTAGGATGTCGTGCCAATAGACTCGGAGATGTGTGAGTTTCTCCTTCTTGTGGAGGCGTTTCCGGTTCATTGTTCTAGCGAAGTCTCCAGCCGAGGCAACGACGGCGAGGAGGAGAATTTGTACGGCGAGGATAAGGATGAGCTATGACATGTTTGTGATAAGTTAATATTTTTGATTGTTGTTGTTGTTATTGTTTCAATCTAATAATCTATGTTTATTTATTGTTGTTAATTCTTGTTAATAATTGGTGTATATATAGATGAAGGTATGCTATATATAACGAGTTTATATATAGATGTGATAATGAGTGTGAAAAAAGAAGAAGAAAAATGATAATGACTATAAAAAATAGAAGTAATAGAGATAGAAGACATGTGCTATTTGAGAAAATCTTCTAGATTAAAAACTTGAATAGTATTCTAGTTTTATGTATTAATTTATCGGAAAATTTGATATGTTGTTATGAAAAAAAGGTATTATTTAACTTGACCTACATCGTTTTCGTCAGAGTCGTGTGATTTACGATGATGATCTAGAGGTACATTTTCGAAATATTGCAATATGCAAAGCTTACTATAAAAAATACAAACGAATAAACTAATATTATTTGATTTTTTTATCGGGGAAATTAAAAATGATGCGTGTCAAATATGAGAAAATATGGCCTTTGGGGAAAACACTTGACTCGAAATGATTAATGACTAACTAATGATGTTAGGACCTATAATTCAAACTCAATTCCATGACATGAATCACATATAATAGACTAATAAATTCCCATGACAATAATCCATTTACTAACTAAAGGGCGATTCTCAAAAATGCAATCATTTTTTGAAAAGTTTAAAAAATACCACTTTTGTTCAAAATTTCAAAAATACCACAAATTAAAAATGAAGTTTTAACATTTAAAACTCAACCCTAAACCCTAAACCCCAAACTCAAATCCTACCTCCTAAAACTATACCCTAATTTGGGAATAGTTAACCCAAACCCAAAACCAAAAATTTAAATTACAAATCTATTGAAAGTCAATTTTTGTTTTTGTTGTATTTTTGGAAATATTGAAAAAGTGGTATTTTTGGAAATATTGAAAAGTGGTATTTTTGGAACTTTTCAAAAAATGGTGGCATATTAGGGAATTCTTCTTTGATTAAGCTAATTTCCCAATTGCAATTAAATGATCAATAATCATTAAGAATAAGTTCATAAACCCAACTAAACACCTTAAACATCAATTCCCACTGGTTAAGAATGAAAAGCAAGATTAGGATTCTTCTAGACATTTTATCGAATACCTTCGTGGCATAAAATATATCTATGATCTAGATTTTGATTAGCTAAGTCTAATCTAGCATTAAACACATCATAATCTTTAAAAATCAGAATCTAAGCCTAGACATCACTAATCATTCATCAAACATCTCTAATCTACTAAGCCTAAAAACCCATTGAAAGACTACTCACTAATCATAATGCAAAACACAATCATAATCATAGATAAAGATATAATCATAAAAGTTATGATAAGAGATCAAGAAAACTCCAATAAATTCGAAAACTAGAAAAGATCCAATCACATATCATAAAAAAAGAGTTTTGAAGTATGAAAGAAGAAAGGTCTAATCAAACTTAGCCAAAAAAACTACGTCTAAAATGCCTATATAGCAAAAGAAATCCGAACCGGGTCAACCGAGAACAAACCGGGTCGGGTTAATAATTTTTGAAAACAAACAATTGCGCCAAGTCTAATATGACTCGTAATTAAGCTCGGAAAATCCTCAGTTAGTTTTTGCCATTTTTTCTCCACTGCCGAGCCTAATATGACTGGTAATTATGCTCGGTATCTGCCATTTTCAAAACTTATTTCCTTGCCTTCAGACTCTCTATAGAGGCTCCATTCCTCTAATTTTGCTACCATCTTCGAGTCCAAATGAGCTTTAAGCCTTCCTGGCAATCAATTCCTCTTTAAATCTTCAAAAAAGACTTAAAAACACAAAATATGCAATGTGCAACAAAACACAACCTAAACTCTATGATGATCCTAAAGCAAAGAAAATGAGACATAAAGTGGATGAAAAGACACAAGTACGATATAAAAGACTATTAATTCAATGCATGAAAATGCACAAAAATACAATATATCAACAAACATGTCACATTTGAAAATACTTTTTTCAAATATGTCACATTTGAAAATTTATTGCAAACATGCCACCTTTTATACAAAAGAACAAAATCATTAATTCTTTTTCTCTCTCTCAAAACCCAAAAACTATAGCCTAAATATAAAATAGTTAGCCCAAACCCAAAAAATGTAAAAGCTAAGTCTAAAAAAATGACATTCTTGCAAAGATTTTCAAACGATTACATAACTATAAAGTGGCATACCTAAAATGACATATCATAAAAAATTTCTTCTTTTATATCTCCGTTGTAGGTCATATTTTTGTTGTTGATGTGTTATATTCTCACGCAACGACCTTTGTTTTCCTCTTGAGGGGAATCTCTTTTCTCGTCCTTTTTTTTTTGCGAGTGTTTGAATTTGAACTGGAACCCTACGTTATTAAATATTGTAAATAGTTATAAATTACAAAAATCAGAATTATTTAGTTGAGTTAACTAAGTACACCTACTGTGGAAGCTAGATCCGCACTGAGAATTTATATGTAAATTTGGGAAAGAAACTTTAGTCCTAAGAAACGTCAATAAATCCGACTAAACTCGAGACCAAAATAACGGAAAATAGATTTATATTGATGAATGATCAAGTGTACAAAGGAACTTTAGCTAGAACAAGTGTGATGAGCTAAAGTGTGATTGACTGAAAACGTAAGGGAAAAGTTAGCCATTCCGGCTTTAGAACTCGCTATTTATCCTCCTCTGAGCTGAACGGTTCAGCTCCGTAAATTTTTTCTCGTCGCCGGAGATCTTGGGCACGTTCTGATCCATCTTCCGGAAATATCAGGATCTTCTCTTGTGACGTTGAGCATCGCTCACTTGGTTAATCCCAACTGAGTTGATCGGTCAAAAGGATCTTCAACTCCGGCGGTACACAAGCCGGCAAATTAGGCCCAACAGATTCGAAGGATATGCTGGCCTTTATCTAAATTAAGCACGGTTCTGGACCTGAAGCCCAATTACGAATATAATCCAGTCTGATTATATTTTAAGCTTTATAGGCTGGATTTCTAATGTTGAAATCCAACTCTAACACCTACCAACAATGTGGTACATTTCGTTTTGTTTTTTTCAAACTGTTGGAACAAATCTTTTTGAGGAATATTGGATTTTTAGGCCAAAAAGTTTTGGATTTGGTCATGTATACCTTTGTTTTTTTAGTTTGGTGATATATATTTTAGTTATAATTAGAATCTTATAATACCCTTGAATTCCTTAATTGTATGATTTGTTTTTCCTAAATTTTAGCTTTGAATTATTCCATTTCTTTAATTCTAGGATTTGAAAAATTATTTTTCAAATTAGATACTGATTTTATTTTCTAATTATATTTTGGATTTATTTTAATTTTTCTTAGTTTCATTAGTTGAAACTTTATAATATTTGTATGAAATGGAAATATATATATATATATATATATATATATATATATATATATATATATATATATATGTGCTCTTAATGAAAACGAGGGTTCACTATTAGAATGGGGGTATATAGAGTTGACATAGACAATTTTAACGTATTCTGAAAAAATAGAATGCATGTTCTCAATTAGGCGGAATTAAATCTTAATAAATATATAATTTTTTTAACCGCTTGTTATATTTAAAAATTTTAAAATTTTTTTATTTCTAAATTTTCGAAAAGTCAATATAATAATTTACTATGCATAATATAATCAAACTGAATATTTGATTTCCTTAACCGCAAATTCGTTTTAAATATTTCAAAGATTTGATTTCCTAAATTTTTGGATTTTTAAAATTAGTTTTAGAATTGATATTTTTAATTTTTCAAAACATAGAACAAACTAAAAATAAAAAATAAAAAAAATACATATTCTAATTTTTGTAGAACGTAGAGCAAAGTAAAGATTACGAATTCTAAAACTTTTAGAATATTAGTGTTTACCTAAATTTCTTAGAACATAGACTAGTGTACATATGATGTATTCTAATATTTTCTCCTAAATAGTTTGGAATGTTCGTGTACTCTAAATTTTTCGAACAAAGAGTAAAATTAAAAAGACGAATGGTAAAATTTTTAGAACATGTACAATCGGTAGATTACATTATTTAAAATTTTTAGAACATATATAGACAACAAAATATATATTCTAAACAAATTTAAATTTAAATTTATAAATTCAAAATTTAATCTATTGGTTACAAAACAAAAATTACACAGTTGATAAAATGTCTTATTATTTCCTTTATTACATGTTTGAATTTTTTTTTTTTTTGAAACAAACTAATTATTTGTATAAAAAGGGTAATTGTGGATAAATTTTGCAATGTCAAAAAAGGTGTAGATGGACAAATTTAAATTTAGAAGTCCTTTTAATCCAAATTTTCCTTTTTATATTAAAATGTGTTGAGTTGTGAAGAGAAATGTCTATTCGGCCTTTGGGCTAAAGAGGAAAAGACTCTTGTTGGAGTAAATGAAAGGGATGTGTATAACTGTAGTCCTAAATTTCGTAGGTGAGAAAAATTCATCTTGTATATAATAAAGGAAGCTCATGTTATAGTTTAAACACATGGAGCATTGGTTGAGAACAAATTCACGAGAGCCGAACCATTCCGAGCAGGACCAAACTGAATCAAACCGGGCGTGGGCTTGATTGGTTTCAGCTCTGGATCAATTGATCAAAGATGTTTGTATTTTTGAATTCTGATTCAATCATAAATGAGTCAAAGAATCTATTCCGGAAATCACGCTCATTAATCTCCCCATAAATCTCGCCAACTAATTCCAAAACGTTTTAGACTTTTGGAATTCGAATTAACTCCTCTGATTATATAATCAACCTTTCTACTTCTCATTCTGAACCCTCTGAAACGAACTAAAATTTCTACAATACTCTTGAGACACAAATTTACTTAGAAAGAGATTGAATGATCGAGAATACGATATCTATAAACAGCCTTTTGCTTGTCCGGAAGCAAACAAGAAAATACAATCTGAAAAAGAGATTTGACGGCGGAAACTCAAATCCAAAAGAAGCACTAAAGGGTTCAAAAAGATGTCCTAGAAAGAACCAACTCGATGTAAACAAACGCTACTCAAGAGGTTTTTGCCATACTCATCACTTATCGTCTTATTCTAAATTCCGAGACTCAAAAGAATTCTCACAATTAACTAACATTCAACTCTTTAACATTTATTATTGTGTTTGGTGGGGTCTCACAGTTGGAAACTGAATCAATACCATTTGGCTAGGTAGAAGAAAGCTTGAAAATGATGAAAAAAGAAGGTTCATATTCTTTTTGGTGGTTAACTCTCAAATGCAAGTGTCACATTTAGGAAAAGCAAGAAAGAAAAGAGACCATTGATGCATACAAGCCTAGGAATCCAAAGTTCTATCATTTATCCCCTTGTTTGCACTCTCTCACCTCTCTTTTCTTACTTTCCCGTGTTTAACCACTAGTCCTTTTTAGCTAAATTTTTCTTTCAAATCTTTCTCAACCTTACTCTTTTCTTTTCATTTGTTTTCTAAGTCCTAGGGAATACTCTTTTCTTCGCACTAGCTCTTTTATTAAGTTTTTTTTTTTTTACTTTTCTAACTAAGCATTCCCTAACATATTTCTTTTTCTCTATATTTACTCTACGATAATGCTAAGCTATCATTTTTCTTTTAAACAATTAGAGCTATGTGGTTTCTTTCTTCATTTCATTCCCAATAACTTATTCTTTCTTTTTCTTTCATTTATTCTTTATTTTCACACTCAACCACAAACCCAAACATATTCAATTAAACACTTAACAATTTTGGTTTCATTCCCACCTAAGGCAAGTCTTAGACACAAGAAACTAGCCTATTGGAAAATTTGCCTTGTCGTCTCTAATGCTTGCAAGATTTTGCCAATGAAACACAAAGGAAAAGGCCTCACTCAAAAAACATATGCAAGAGTTTGAACAAAACGGTTTCGGGTTTTAAGGTGTGGTATCATCCTCATCCTCATCCAAAAGATGAACTTAGATCGGGATGGCCATTCAAATCAAGATAAGAGTGGTAAAAATAAGGCAAGCATGATTTGAATGTCAAGTTGTTTATCCATAGTTATGATTCAAAATCCAAAAGTGAGAGAGATTAGTTAAAATTAAGTTATAGTTGATAGAGTCGAATCTAGATCAAGCAAATTTCTAATAAGTAAGGACTTTCAAAGAAATATGATCCAATCATGGATGGGCTTCTACTTCATGAATGTTAATGCATCGAAAAAGTTCTAATGAGGGCATAGCATTGAATCTTAAAATGAGACATTACAAGGAATTCATCATTGCTCCCTATGCAATAAGCAATGCATCCCTAAATTATTCTAGACTCTATCCTAGCATGAAAAAGAGAATAAAAATGCTAATGCTATATGAAACTATGTGCATTTTTTGGTTTTTTGTTTTTTCAAAATTTTCAATTTGTTGGTTTTTTGGGTTATAAAAGTATGCTCAATGCAAAGACTCAAAGCAAAAAAGAAAAACAACACAACTCAAAACGTGATTAGCTACCAGCCTACTCCCCAGACTTAAATTTTACCGTCTCGGTAAAAGAAAAGACCCGAAAGAGTAGATCAAAAGAAACCAAAACAAAAATATAGGAAAATATGGTATTTACAATGGTTAGAAAATGGTACCTTAGAGTGTTTAGGTGGTGGAATGGGAAGAAGTAGGGCCATCTTCATAACCTTTGCCATTGTGTCTTTGATGACGACTATCTCCTCTTTACTCAAACTGGGAGTTAAAATCACTTTCACCTTTGAGAAAGGTTTAGAACCGCTTGTGCTTTTCACTTTGCACTCTGTACCACCATCAATAAACTTCATAGGATACAAGAAGAATGTTGAATTCTTGTCCTTCTTGGGCTTATCCCTTGTGATCCTAGGTTCTTTCACTTCCAAATCCAACTTCAATGGTTCTTCAAAGAGTAGGTTCAAACAACTTCCATCAAAAACTTCTTAATCAAAACAATTACCATCAACATTTAAAGACTCATTCACCACTTGAGAAGCTTCATCCTTCACTTTAATCCTCATCAAATCATCCTCATTGGGGCAAGTGATTTTTTTTTTTGACCAAACCAAAATTATATTAGCTTATCCACCAATAATGGGGAATGGGTTCAAGAATACAAGACCAAGTTTAGCTAGCTCGTCGATAACAAGATTTTTCAAACGAGAAATAAAAGCAAAAGATAGATATGCGAAAACTACAATTAGACAACTAATGTCGTGGAGTATAGTCTTCAACTCATTGACCGCGTCCTTCGAGTTAAGCAACGTGACAAGTGAGAGCGATTCTGCGAAGCATATGAGCTTATGGAAACCCGCTTTTTGAGCTGCAATTAAATCAGCTTTAATGGCTAAGGCCTTGGCTACAAAAGCCGAAGACACTTGTGATCGAAAAACATAGCAAGTGCTAAGAATTCTCCTTGGTGAGTCTTTGAAGCACAATCCTGTACCACCTTCACGTGATGAGTCCAACCATGACGCGTCATCAGAGCAGTGAAAACCTTGTGTCAAAGAACGTGGCTCCGAGTTATACGTAGATAACTCAACAACCTCCCCTGCTTCCAAGGGGACCTTATGACTTACAGAGCTAAAATCAAACAAGATGGTCGTAGAAGTCGGAACGAGACCGTAAAAGGGGCTGCATAATGCAGTAAAGGGGCTGCATACTGTGGTAATAGATCGAGACATGGAAGAGCTCAGATCGAGAGTCTGGGTAAGCAGGAATGGAGAGTGAATGGAGGAGATGTCAGGGATCAAAATTTGAATTAGGAAGAAGGTTGTAGAGAGTTCTTCAAACAGATCTGGAGAAGACTCTATGGCAACACATCTTGCATAGGGTTTAGCAACAATATCAACGGAGGAGCAAACGAATCCAAAACGACTGAAGAGAGGGATAAGATGGATAAAGAGGAAGAACTGCAAACTGCAGTAAGTATTCGCAAAACCACGATATTAAGTATCATTGTTCCAAAAATCGAGTGATTGGAACCATCAGAGAGACCCAACCTCCCGGCGCGAAGCCGGAAGGCAGGTACTGCTAACGGAGGAGACGAACTAACCCATAATTTCCGGTGAAAAAGGGGTTATGGCGGTGAGGAGAAGAGGAAAAGAGGAAGAAGGAGGCTAGGGTTTTTTTTTAGGGAATCGGGCCTCTGGGGCAAGTGATTGTGCCACACAAAATTGGTAGTGGTGGGAGTAATGAGGTAGTATACATTGGAGTCCACATTGAAGATTATGACTCTCTTATTCACGAAGTTTATGCCTGCTCCCGCAGTTGCCAATAATGGGGTTCCAAGTATGAGAGGTAGCTTACGCGTAGTTTTCATCTCCACCATCATAAAATCCGTTACCACACAATTTCCAATTTTTAGTGGATAATTTTCAAGAATACCAATGGGACACTTTGAAGATGCATCTGCAAACAAGATTGAGCTAGTGTTTATTTTCAACTCTTTTATACCAATGCTCTATAGCATCTCTTGAGAGATGAAATTGACACAAGAATTCGGGATTGTGAATTTACTGGGATCATTCTTCTTATTGATCAACCTTGGTTTAATAGGTGCCTCATGTTTCTCATAAGTCTTCATTACATTCATGACCCTTGAATGATTGTCTACGATCTCTTTGATGAACCTCATTTTCTTTGGTTTTGGTTCAAGTCATCATTCTTTGGAAAAGACACTCCAACATCACTCATTTTTGGGAATGAATTGGTACATAGAGAGAAGGTTCAACTCTAAAGCTTCCTTCCAATTCTTTCTTCTTAAGTACCATCTCATCTCTCTTACCATTCTCCACATTGGGAAACTCAAGAAGCTTGGCTAGTTCCTCCAAGTATTGTTCATCCTCATCCAATTGTAGGACCTCCTTTGAAAGACTTCTAGCGTTTGGGGTACAAGTATTCCTCGGCTTAGGCGATTTGGTCAGATCCTTATCTCTTACAACGGATGTTTGGAGGAACAATATCATCGCCATCACTTCGTCTAGCTCCATAACCATTTGCGTTTATGTTGAGTTGATGGACTAAAAACCGTTGTACCTTATGCTTCCATGTTTTTTTTTTTTTAGCTATGGAATCACTCGATAGGCTTATGAATTTGTTTTGTAAATCTAAAATGTTTTCATTTTCAATAAAATATTTACCACTTAACAAAAAAAATAAAAATAAACTTTGATACCAATGCTACCAGTCAGTCGATCCCGATCCCTATACTTTCCATGTTTTTTACCTGACTAGTGTTAGTGTCTTTGTATTAATTAATACTCCATTTTAAAACTGCGTTGAGTCGAAAATGATGGCCAGTTTTAAAAACAAATATCGATGGCTCATAAATCTTTTCTTTTTGTGGTCGAAAATGTCACTTCATTGATATATGATTGTCAAATGCCAAGAGTATCAATCATTATCACAGGGAACAACACCCCATATATGATATATATAACCACATAAACTTGTTTCCTATTCATCTAAGAACATAAGCAAACAAAAATCCATATGTAGAACATTTGAAATTTGTCTTCTTCTTTCGTGCAATTCCTTCGACGGAGAGACGAGTGAGGATAAAAGTCCCGGGTCGAGAATTTCTTCCGGCTTGAACAAATTCTTGTAGTTTTAGTTTATATAAGTTGTAGTTTAAGCATGAAAACAATGTTCTTGTTCGTATAAACCACAAATGACTTTTGGACGCGGACTTGTTTCCTGAAAAAGCTGAAGAAAGTGGTCTAGACATTTACTTTTAAAAATCAACTATTGAAAAAGAAAAAAGTGCACAACACTTCAATAATGTTGTGCAAGATTGATGTGTAAACTGTATTTATCATGTATATATAAAGATATATGTAGTTATAATCTTAATATAAACAAACACATAAATGTAAATATATTAATTGTACATCACAAATTTACGATAACAAATGCATCATTTATGCACTTCTGAATTCATAAAAGATAAGATAATGTATTTAATTTGTATTGAAGTATCAATGTTGAGAGACATACAATTACAACGTATACTTATAAGAATCCGTAGTGGTCCATATTTCCATTTGTGAATTATTTTGAACAAAAGTTCTTGTTAGATAATCCACATGTGTATAGTAAGTGACTTTAGAAGAAGATGGCTTTAATAAGGAGTAAGGACCATATATCGTTTCTCGAAAAAGCTTACGAAAGTGGTGAAATACGAAAATGTATGGAGTCTGGACACAGTGTTCCAATTTCTGACCTTGACGTCTAATGATTTGGATTATTGGGTTTTGTTTGGTAGCTGTGCTACACAAACAAGTACCAAACCACAATATGTAAAACGATGGAAAACGCGGAGAAGAAATAGCTGAATATACGACTACATCCGCTAATAATATCAATTAACAAATGAGAGTATAATAAAAAGTCGCTCTTATGTAATTTTAAATCAAGTAAACATTACATAGAGGACACATTAATCTTGATTTTAATCATATATTAGTAATGCATGACATAACAATTATACTCAACAGTAGCATCTCCTGACTTTTGATCAAACCACATGGTCCGAACCTGGACATAACCTCTAGCGAACCGGAAAACTCCACTTCCTCCAACCACTGGCATTTCCCTAACCATCGAAAACACCGTGTTCCGACCAAGAATTGTGATCGTACTCCCATTGTACTTGTACTTTCCGGTCTTGAAAGCGAAATTCATGGCCATCAAGAAACCTAGCTCCTGCGTAAAAGCCTTGTGACTGACCCACCACAGTAGAGTTAATCGGCACATCAAATGTTAGTGCGTTGTCCATCATTGTGATCGATCCGAAGGAGGTTGGTGAGTTTGCAACCGCCGGTTGGATCATGATGGAGCTAGGGTTTCGACCGCTTAGGATGTCGTGCCAATAGACTCGGAGATGTGTGAGTTTCTCCTTCTTGTGGAGGCGTTTCCGGTTCATTGTTGCGAAGTCTCCGGCCGAGGCAAGGACGGCGAGAAGGAGGATTTGTACGGCGAGGATAAGGATGACCTTTGACATGTTTGTGATAAGTTAATATTTGCTTGTTGTTGTTGTTGTTGTTATTGTTTCAATCTAATAATCAATGTTTATTTATTGTTGTTAATTCTTGTTAATAATTTGTGTATATATAGATGAAGGACACATTAGTCCTGATTACTATTTTATCAGTAATGCAAGACATAACAGTTATACTCAATATAGTAGCATCTCCTGCGGCGAAATCAGACGTCGGCATGGTCTAAATCTCGACATAACCTCTAGTGAACCGAATCATTCTACTTCCTACAACTACCGGCATTTCCCTAACCTTAGAAAATCGGGTTCTGACCAAGAATCGCGACCGTACTCCCATTGTACTTCCTAGTCTCAAAAGCAAAGTTCATCACCATCACCATCTCTCCTTGGCCCTCTCCGGCGTAAATCCCTTGGGCCTGGCCCACCACAGTTGAATTTCTTGACACATCTAATGTTAGTGGATCGTCCATCATGATGACTGTTCCGAATAAAGAGGAGTTTGAAACCGGCGGTTGGATAACGGCACTAGAGTTTTGACTTTTTATCGATTCTTGCCAATAAAGCCAGAGATGGGTGAGCTTCTCCTTTTTGTGGAGGCCGAGGTGTTTTTGTTTCATGGTTCTTGCAAAGCCTTTGGCCGAAGTAATGCGACGAGAAAGATTTGTGCGTCGAGGAAAAGGATGCGTTTAGTCATGTTTGTTGTTAATTGTGTATATAGAAGAAAGTTTGTGATGGCCTCGAACAAGTCGCTACATTTGATTCTTTAGAAACTTTACTATCAAAATACAAAAATTTATAAATAGAGGGAATCATGCGCGTAGATCTAACTCCCGACGATTTCGAAACAGCACCTCCGCCACAGGTTTCGCTTCCTTCCTCACTAGCGAGCCTCTCCGGTGACCGGTTTTGACGGGTCTTGCGAGAGGGCAACCTTCTTCTCCTTTTATGCTGCTACCTAGGATCCAAATCCTCATCCGTTTGCTCTGTCTTCGTGGTGAGTGGTCAGAGATGCGCCGTGCTTGACGTCCGCATTTGAGTTTTGGGGTTATCTTCTGCCAATTGCTTATGTTTCTCGATGGCGATAGCACTTGGCGAAGTGTAGCTAAAACCCCTCTCTTGTCTGAAGCTATCAGTCGGCGTTGATCTATTAATTAGATATCTCATTCTTAATGAAACAACCTACACTTTTTTTTTTAATACTAAACAATTATACTGCGGAAATAAACATAAACCAAATAATTCAATAACTCAAACAATAACAATATTCATGAATGATAATTCTAGCAACTTAAACAACCAGGTTCGCTAGACTAAAAATTAACCAACTCAAACCCTAATCATCCTCTTCCTACGCCATGATTCCGCTATCACACTTTTCCTTTCACCTGCAACACATAGGAATAAGAGTTGCATAAGTATTTCATAAATACTTAGTGAGCTGGTCCGCCTACCGGCGTAACAAGCAAGCTCAGGTAAATCAATAACCACACATTCTGGTACAAAACATCACACATAACAAAACAACACGTTTCCAACCCCGAAGGATCATCAGAACCTCGTGTCGAGCGACACCACGAAGGCGTCGATCGACACGACCAAGTGCCTTGTGTCGAGCGATGCCACGAAGGTGTCGATCGACAAGACAATAATCACTTGTGTCGCTCGACACCCTCCTTGTGTCGATCGACACGCCTCTGTGTTGCACCGGAATCATGTTCATCCTCACACGACTCGATTCCGGTGAACATGAGTCGTAAACATGTAATGAAAACACAATAACACAACACATACAATCCACAACAATCAATATCACACATCAATAAACGATAACGCACCAATCATTCACAAAAACACAATCAATCTACCTTCATTGCCTAGAAACCGCGGTCACAACTCACCTTGGTTTAACGAAGGGAAAAACGCAGAAGAAAAGGACAGGGACACGATATCAGCAACCTCGCAGCCACTGATCTCACACGCAAACTCCGAGGAACGCTTCCTCTATCACCTAGAATACTCAACTAGGGTTTTCCCCCAAACTCTAATTAGATTTCCCGAAACCAGGACCAACACTCTGAACTAAAAACGACGTAGAGAACGGATATTACCTCCGAATTCAGATCAGAAACCCAATCTGAAAACTAGATTGATAGAGCTTTCCAAAGATACCAAAATTGTCTCCTGATTCCTTCACAAACGCTAGGAAAACACTTCCCAAGGTGACTGATCGAATCCCAAAACTGCACAGACTACTCACGGGAAAACAATCATAACTCAAACCCTACAGATCCAAAAGGAAATCGGTTTTCTTCTATAGCTAGCTAAGAGAAATAAGAACATACAAAAAATCACACTGATCAGACCGATCGTCCGTTCTTCCTTACTACCAGAACAGCCGAAAATGCCTTCTCTTTTCCTCTCAATCTCCACACAAAATCACCCTCAAGGACGCTCAAACCTTCTCTCTCTCAATTTCTGATCAATCCCTTCTTTTTCCTCTGAAAAATACGGCCACATGCCTTAAATAACAAGTCCTAGGGTTCTGCACCCAAAACGTCGTAAACCGAGCGATTAAAATTAAACCGGAAAACAATCCACAACTAAGTGTCGATAGACACCACCCCCTGGTGTCGATCGACACCCCTACCAAAATTCCATATTTTGGTTTCGGGATGTTACACTTAAGGAACGACTCCTGCTTGCTGTATTTCTTAATTAGATCTCTCTTTCTCTGTCTCAAGCTATCTTTCTTATTTAGATTATGGTGATGGCGAAGCTTCAATCGGCATAAGGAGCGACGTCTGCTTGCTGTATTCTCCTCTTCTCCGTCTTAAATCGGTTTCGGCAACTTCTAAGCTTTGTTGGAAGATCTACCGCACCTCTTTCTTTCTGATGGTTTGGCTCTATCTCTGTTGCAATCTTTCGCTCGAGGTTAGTTGTGGCTCCGGTTGATTGTTGCCTCTGTCTTCATTGGTAAGTTTATGGTAGTCTATAAGGTTTAGATTGTTGAGATCTCTAGTGGTTGAGATAGCGGTGGGGGTTTGGTATATCTATATCTCTATGGCTACTAGAGCCTCGGTCTCTTTGTCTATTTCCTTTTGGATTTAGTTTCAGAGCATTATTTTTGGTTGGTTTTGCTCGAGTCTTTGCTTGGTGATTGGGCCCGTAGATTTGGTTCCTCTCTATTTGTTCTTCTGCTTGTGGACAACAACATGTTCCTTCGAGAGTGTGATCATTGTGGTGCTTTGGGTATGAGAATATGTCCAAGTAGTCACTCAATTTTACTTTCCCGATTATTCTGTGATGCATCCTTGATTTGGTAAGCTACCGGTTGTGGCTCTCTACTATCTCTTGTTCTTCATCATTGTTTTTCTAGTCTTGTTGGTTGGGGTTTGGACCAGTTGTTAGTTGTGTCTTGCTGCTGAGGTTTATGGCGTAGTTGTTGCTTTGCGGGCTAGCTTTTTGGAGTTCGTTGCTTCTTCTCGAGGATCTGGAAGAGCTAGTAAGGCCATTGTGTTTGGTGTAGTTTATAGTGTTTATCCGGCTTTGGGCTACCACCGTTGGGGAACTTGGTAGTGTGAGCTTACACCGTTCGCTAGCATGGTTTGTGAGGCTTCTTTTATGTGTTAGCTATGGAAATATCTCTTCCATCCGCTCTCACGGGACGCGAAAGGAGTTCGTGATCGAGCGATGGGAAGAAGTTGCCATTGAAGACGTATTCTCGAGTCTTTATTAAACGGCTTCTAGTGCTTCATGTTTTAGATCTCGGATTTATGGGTTTTCTTCGTATTCATAGCTCTGTAAATTGAATTAGGAAGAAAAGATAACATCGACATCACTTTGTCGTACTCCATTATGTTGAGCGGTCGGACTGAAAACCGTAATGAAATATGATTCCATGTTTTTATCATTTATTTGCCATAGAATTCATCTCTATAGGTTTATGAATTTCTTTTGTATTTTTTTTTGCCAACTTTTTTTTTTGTCAACGAATTTCTTTTGTAAACCTAAAACTTATTCATTTTCAATGAAATATTTAATTTTTTGCAAAAAAAAAAAAAGTTTGTGATGTGTATTACAAGCTTGTGTGTTTGTTTTTTATCTTAAAAACAAAAATTATTATTAGGTTTATGTCTTGGACACTCGTGACTATACGTTAAAATAACAATGTTGATATTTGTTGGATTGTATTTAAAGTATGATGACTTTGATTGATAACCGTCTTAATCAATTTACGAATGTGTTTGTGTGTAGAAAAATAAATATACAGGGTTTATACTTTATACTTGTAATCAGTTAAAATCACAAAATTGAAAATTGTTGGATTTTAATATGAGACCAATTGATAATAGTTCGTAAACGTACTACCAGGGTGGTTGCTTCAAATTGAGTATACTTCTGTGGATAGTGGATAAGTATACGATATGTATCATATTCCAAAATATTTATAGGTTTGGTTTCTTGAAGTGTAACTATACTATACCTATATATATATTAAAGATATTGAATTTGTGTTAACCATTTTCTATAACTTCTTTCTCTAAACAAAAATAAAAAAAAAGACCATTTCTATAACTTTGATATATTTGATACAATGTTGTCGTGAAACTTTTAAGATAACTTTTTTCCAACAATGAAAATTTTGATTTGCCAATTATTTTCTTTTCTATCATACGAATGCATATGTAAGATAAAGTTCACCCAGCCGATTGCATGTCATATTTACGTCAATTTTTTGTTTAGTTTGTGTTTAGATAGACGATGTTTACTTATTGTTGACGTCAAATCTTATAATCAAAACAAAATCTCATCCGTTAGATTACAAAAGTAAAATAAACTCGGCCGTTGGATGTTCTTTTTCCCCTATAGAAGAAGTGTGACGTCAGTGAACACTAGCAAAGGCCAACGGGGATACCAGAAATTTTCCTAAGAGTCGTCTCAGTCGGCAGAGTTTTCTGAGACGGTTCTTCCGTACCATGTGAGGACGGCCCATTTGTTTTCTTTGTTTTTTTTGCGTCAAAACACAAAAATGAAAAAAAAAAAATCATTTTCTTCTTCACCGGCTCTTCGATCTCTTCTTCACTGTCGTTGATCGATTTTCTTCGATCGCTTCTTCATGGGCGATTCTCTTTAATCTCTCGGCGATGTTAAATGTATCCATGAATAATCGGATCTCAAATATGTATTTGCTCGAAGACTAAGCATTATTTTGATTTGGTTTGCACGATTCCCTAGTTCAAATTCCAGAAGTAATTAGTAGTTGATGCAAGTTCTTCATTTATGAGTCGATGCAAGTAATTTGGCTTACATTGATGGTAATCGGTTAAGATAGATTATTGAGCTTGATGGTTACGATTTGTTCATACATAGTCTCTAGAGAAAGGCTTGATTTCATGGAAACTTCTCTTGAAGGACAATTAGAATATCTGGATTTGGTCAGTTCGAGTTCCAGAAGTAATTAGTAGTTAATGCAAGTTCTTCATTTAGGTTTCTTTCCTTCATTATCATGATAGATGTTCGGTGATAGAAACATGTAAAGTTTCTCCTATTGATGCTAATTGGTAAAGCTAGATTATTTATCTTGATGGTTACAATTTTTTCATTGATGCCTCCGAATTTGGGAGATGCAAAAGATTTTTAAATTTATAATACCTAATATGCAAGTGCACAGTTGACAATTGTAGTACTTAGGGGTCGATCCACATGAGGCTATTTTGTTACTTTATAAATCTATATGATGCAGAATAAGTTAAGAGAAAATAAATTTGGGTTTTGGGGTTTATGATGAAACAAAGCAAAGCAATAAAATAAAGGGATAGATAAATCAAAACACGCAATATAAAAGAAATTAAGAGGAACTTCTGCAACATGCTCTACACCGGTTTTTAAAGAGATGCAACTAGCGTTCTAGAACTCAAATCACTATGGTAGAATCATCCCACTTTCGTGGCTCAGAAACCTATAACTCCTACCCTTATAGACTCAACTTTCGATGGTTATTACAAGGTGGAATCACGATGTAAGATTGAGATTCGATTGTTCATTAAACTCCTTAACTAACCTTTCGAATTGTTAAGACGTCTAACCTATCAACTACTAGATACGGCCGGTGCAAAAGCTTTTAAAATCGGCACCAACCTAAATTCGGTCACTAAGTAGCTAATCTAGATCATGCTTTGAGTATAAATAAAGATAGAGAATCGATCTAGAAACAAGCTCAATAAAGATGTAAAATATGCAACAAAATAACTTTAAAATAACTTTATATCAAACATACAACTACTCTACATGTTATGAAACATGGAGCAACTAGAGAAGTTGATAAAATAGTAGATTCGTGATAGATAAGTGCTCGCCATAGGTGGATCTCTTAGAACACCATGGCCTTCATCGCTCTTCTACAAAGGATAAAGATGAAGAACTAAAGAGAATAACGAAAATACATGTTTATTAATGATTTGTGGTGCCTAGGTTGCTCTCTCTCTCTCTCTCTCTCTCTCTCTAGGCTAAAAGAAAGTATATATAGGTGTAGGAAGATATTCTAGGTCGGAAAAGGCTCTAGGGTTTCCGTTTGGGCAAAAACGTCTTTTTGTTTCGGGATCTGATGTTGGAACCGGTCACGTGAATTGGTTTGGGATCTGGCTCAAAATCATCTCCTTGTGCTTGGCTTCAGTTAAATGAGCTGGCCCATGGGTTGGTTCGGTGCTTAGGCCCATCTTAGACTTGAATCATCTTCTAGGCAGAATGACATATTTTCAGTAAAACTTGAATGTCTTGAACTCCTCCTTATTCGGATCGATCACCATGACGATGCACTAACATTGGACGTGTCGAGAAATTCGACGGTGATAGGCCAGGCCCAAGCGATTTACGCTGGAGCGGCCCAAGGAGAGATTGGTTTCATGATGGTAATGAATTTTGCTTTCAAGACCGGCAAGTACGATGGGAGTACGATCGCAGTTCTTGGTAGGAACACGGTGTTATCCAAGGTTAGGGAAATGCCGGTAGTTGGGGGAAGTGGAGTCTTCCGGTTCGCTAGAGGTTATGTCGAGGCTCGGACCATGTCGTTCGATTTCAAGTCCGGTGACGCCACAGTTGAGCACACCTGTTACGTCTTGCACTACTGATATAATTATGTTCTTAGTGTTTATGTGATTTCATTACTAAGTAACATTTGCATTTAACGAATGTTTGTTGTTTGGTTTTGTTGCATGTCCTGTTGTGTAACGTGGTGTGATCATTGTTGTGGGTGTATTATTGTCTCTCCACAAAATTAATATAACGTGATTAGTTTATATTTATATTGTAATGGTTTAATTACTTCTACAAAATAAAAGTCGTCATCTCAGACTTGAAATGGTGTGACAAGCCATTTCGAGATAAAAGATCCCATAAAGGAGAAACGTGTAGATCGATTCCTTGCTAGGTGAGCGAGGCGATCCCCCATAGTCAGTAATGAGCATGGAATGTGTTTCACCGACATGAATTGGCAGTGGCCGCACAGTCTTGCGAATTCCTTAAGCCTCTGTGGCGATGATAGGCCATGCGTCCGGTTCCTCGATCGATATCTCGTTTTTTACATTGCCAATGCCCAGTATAGCCATTTAATTATTTATTTAATTTTGTCAACATCCATTTAATTATTATTTGTCTTTCTATCTTAATTTCCTTTCTGTTGAAAAATTCCAACAAACTTTGTCTTTCTCTCAACTATAGAAACTATTTGTAACGTTAATACTTGGATAAGTATAATATAATTTTTTAATATTGGATTATATTATTATTATAGATTTTAATATTTATTAAACTGATCCCAGAGAAAATTGTGGCTGGCTCCGCCACTGAATACCAAACGTCTTCCTCTTCTATATAGACCACAGACACCCTCGTTATAAATATAAACTTATACACATCACAAACCTTCTTGAGCAACATACACAAAGAATCACAAACATGAGTAAACTCATCCTTATCGTCGCCGCACAAATCCTCCTCACTGCAGCCGTTGCTTCCGCCGGATACTTTGCAAGAGCCATGAACCAAGAACAACTCGACCTCCCCAAGATGGAGAAACTCACCCATCTCCGACTCTATTGGCATAACTGGATAGAAGGTCGAAACCCTAGCGCCGTCAGGATCCAGAAGCCGGTCTCCAACTCCTCCTCATTTGGATCGGTCATCATGATGGATGATCCACTAACATTGGATGTGTCGAGGAATTCGACTGTGGTGGGCCAAGCCCAAGGGATTTATGCTGGAGCAGCCCAAGGAGAGATTGGCTACTTGATGGTGATGAACTTTGCTTTCAAGACCGGGAAGTACAATGGGAGTATGTTGTGAATCAAAGACGATAAAGCAAAGAACAAAAGAGATTGAGACGAAAATAGGGTTTCTTATTACTCGTGTGTTACAATGAATAAAACCTAAACTCCATATATATACACCTTCGGCCCAGCGAGGCCTGACCTTTTACCACTATGTATCTGATTATAAGTCACTTAGATAACAAACTCCACCTTGACGAATAATCTCTTCTAACTCCAGCTTCTTCAGAATCTTGGGGGGAACTTCTTCTTCCTTTTAGCACTGGAAGACATGAAGTAGCTCTAAACAATGTTTGAACTTCTCCACAGTAACTGGCTTGGTCAACATATCAGCTGCATTCACCAGAAGCAACCAACTCCCTAATCTTATGAAATCTCACCGCTATATGCTTCGTCCTTGCATGATACACTTGATTCTTTGCCAGAAAAATGGCACTGATCTGGTTATCACAGTGTAGCTGAACTCCACCTTGATCAATGCCCAATTCTGTCACAAGTCCTAGAACCCAAAGTGCCTCCTTAGCTGCCTCTCCCATCGCTAGATATTCAGCTTCTGTGGTAGACATTCCAACAATCGGTTGCAGCACAGATCTTCAACATATAGGTCCTCCAGCTAATGTAAACACAAAACCTGTGGTGGACCTTCGATTATCCAAATCGCCTGCATAATCTGAATCACAATACCCCATAGCTGAAACATTATCCTGGCCTCCAAACATAATCCCATAACCAGGTGTACCCTTCAAATACCTGAGAACCCATTTCACAGCTTCCCAATCTTCTCTCCCAGGTTTCGACATGTACTTGCTGGCTTGACTAACCGCTTGAGCCAGATCCGGTCTTGTACAAACCATAGCATACATAAGACAACCAACTGCACTAGCATAAGGAACTTGTTCCATATCCCTGATCTCATCATCAGACTTAGGAGACTGAGCAGTTGAAAGATTGAAGTGATTCGCCAAAGGTGTAGAAACCGGTTTAGCACCTATCATATCAAACCTTTCTAGAATCCTTTGTATGTAGCCCTTCTGAGACAGCCATAATCTCCTAGAGCTCCTCTCTCTGCGAATCTCCATCCCAAGAATCTTCTTTGCAGCACCAAGATCCTTCATCTCAAACTCTCTGCTCAGTAACCTCTTCAACTCAGCAATATCACCCATATTACTCCCAGCAATGAGCATATCATCAACATAAAGCAACAAAAGTATAGGAGGACAACCATCACGGCAATATACATAAACGCAACAATCATACTCACATCTTCGATAGCCGATCTTTACCATGAACGTGTCAAACCGCTTGTACCATTGTCTTGGAGCCTGCTTTAACCCATACAGAGACTTCCTCAATCTGCATACAAGCTTCTCCTCACCTGGTTTCACAAGTCCCTCTGGTTGTTCCATGTAGATTTCTTCCTCCAAATCTCAATGAAGGAAAGCTGTCTTGACATCCATCTGCTCAAGATGAAGATCCCAGCTAGCTACCAAACCAAGCACAATTCGGATTGAAGTGTGCCTAACAACAGGAGAGAAAATCTCATCATAATCTACTCCCTTCTTTTGTGAGTACCCTTTCGCTACTAACCTTGCCTTGAACTTCAGAAACTCCTTCTCAGACATCCCTGGTTTCCTAGTGAAAACCCACCTGCATCCAATCGCCTTCTTTCCCTTTGGTAAGGGAACCAGATCCCAAGTTCGGTTCTTGCTTAGACTCTCATCCTCTTCCATCATAGCACCCGTCCATTCCTCCTTATCCAGACTAGCAATAGCCTCTTTATAAGTCAATGGAACATCTGATTCAACAGAAAGAGCAAAACCGACCATGTCTTTAAAACCGAATCTTACTGGAGGTTTGGATACTCTCTTTGGTCTGCCTGTATCAACACTCTCCTCTGCTTCATTCTGCTCATCTTCCTGCTCATCTTCTGCAGGCTTTTCTAGCTCTGCCGCTGCCTGCCTAGTCTCACTTGGCTCCTCCTGAGCTTTCTCAGATTCATCTTCAGTCTCTACAGTAACTGGCACATGTTCTGACCTCGCCTGTTCCACCATGTATTGTTCATCGAACACCACATCTCTACTGAAAATTCTCTTCTTAGCCTCAGGATCCCATAACTTGAAGCCCTTAACACCTTTCTCAAAGCCTAGAAAGATGTTCTTCTTGGATTTTGAATCCAGCTTAGACCGTTCGTCACTTGGTATAAGCATGTAGGCTGGACAACCAAAAATCCTAAAGTTAGATAGATCAATATCTACCCCAGTCCAAATCTCTTCAGCAACCTTTCCTTCAAGAGAGCTCCTTGGCGATCTATTGATGAGATAAACCGCCATGTTTACTGCCTCTGCCCAAAAGTGCTTTGGAAGCCCTGCATTCAATCTCAAACACCTAGCCTTCTCAGCGATAGTTCGGTTCATCCTCTCACTGACTCCATTCTGCTGTGGCGTTTTCCTCACTGTATAGTGCCTCTGAATACCATGCTCCTCACAGAACTTGACAAACTTCCCATCAGTATACTCCGTGCCATTATCTGACCTTAGATGCTTTATCTTCCTTTCCGTCTGGTTTTCAACTTCAGCCTTCCAAATCTTGAATTTTTCAAATACCTCAGACTTCTGCCGCATGAAGTACACCCAGACCTTCTTTGAATAATCATCAATGAAGATAACGAAATATCTAGATCCTCCCAATGACTGCTCCCGAGTTGGTTCCCACACATCAGAATGGACATAGTCTAGAAGACCCTTTGTCGTGTGTAGACCCGTTTTGAAAGACACTTTGGACTGTTTTCCCATCACACAGAACTTGCAAAAGTCCATCTTGCAATTCTTCATACCTCCCAGCAGACCCCTCTTGTGAAGCTCATTCAACCCATGCGTACCAATATGTCCCAAACGCATGTGCCATAGGGTCGTACTGTCTGATTCAGAAACCGCAGCTGCAGCTCCACCTACAACCACATTTCCTATCAACCGATAGGTGCTTCCTCCTGTCATTGTCCCTTTCATCACTACCATAGCTAATTTACACACCTTCACTACGTATTCTCCTTCATCTGCATGATATCTGAATCCGTTCCTGTGAAGAGTACCCAGAGATATAAGATTCTTCTTGACAGAAGGAACATGTCTCACATCAGTAAGCGTCCTGATAACTCCATCATGCATCCTAAACTTGATAGTTCCACTACCAACGAGGCTACAGACCCTGTCATCTGCCAACTGAACCGATCCCATATTCCCTTCCTTGTACGTATCAAACCACTCCCGGTTTAGAGTCATATGAAAAGACGCACCTGTATCAAGCACCCAAGAATCCGCATGATGACCTGACATAACAGCAAGCAAATCGTTATCTCCTGAATCATCGTTTTGCTGTGCTACATTCGCAGACTTTCTTCCTTTGTTATTGCCCTTATTCGGACAATCCCGCTTGTAATGACCTTTGCCACCACAACCGTAACAAGTAGCCTTCGTCTGGTTCTTCGACTTTGACCTACCCCTGCTACTTCCATCCTGTTTGTTCATCACTCTACCTCTCTCCTGATTGTTCACAAACAATCCATCTCCATGAGAACCTTCTGCACCCGATTTTTGTCTTCGCTCATAATACTGTTGAAGCGAAACAGCTACCGTCTCCAAGGTAATCGTCTCCTTGTTGCACGTAAGTGCTGTTAGCAGAGTCTCATACGATGGAGGCAAAGAACACAACAGAATCATGGCTTTATCTTCGTCCTCAACCTTCACCCCCACACGAGCCAGATCTTGAACTGCTTGATTGAACGCATGTACATGTTGCATCAGATCTTATCCTTCTGACATCTTCAACCCGTACAAACGCTGCTTGAGATACAATTTGCTGGACAACGACTTCGACATATACAACTTCTCCAGTTTCTCCCAGATCCCCTTGAAGGTTGTAAGATCCTCCACCTGAAGTAGCACCTCGTCTGACAGACACAAACGAAGTGTCGAAACAGCCTGCTCCTTCATCTCCTTCCAAGCCTTATCCTTCATAGCCTCTGGTTTTACATTCGTCAATGCTTTCCTGAGCTTCTGCTGTGTTAGAAGATCCTTCACTCGTCCTTGCCAAAGACCGAAATTACTCTTACCATCGAATCGCGGAATCTCGAACTTAAGAGAACCTCCAGCCATTGAAACCAAAGCTCTGATACCAGTTGTTGTGAATCAAAGACGATAAAGCAAAGAACAAAAGAGATTGAGACGAAAATAGGGTTTCTTATTACTCGTGTGTTACAATGAATAAAACCTAAACTCCATATATATACATCTCAAAAACCCGGTTAACTAACGTATATCGTACAACTATGTATCTGATTATAAGTCACTTAGATAACAGAGTACGATCGCTGTTCTTGGTCGGAACATGGTGTTTTCCAAGGTTAGGGAAATGTCGGTGGTTGGGGGAAGTGGAGCCTTCCGTTTCGCTAGAGGTTATGTCGAGGCTGGGACCATATCGTTCGATATCAAGACCGGTGAGGCCACAGATGAGTACAATTGTTACGTCTTGCATCTAGTATAATCATGTTTATAATGTTTCTGTGATTTCACTACTAATAAATATTGCGAAATATTGCGAAAAATAACATAGTGCAAACTCAACGTGAACATAGTGCAAAAACTGCAAAAAGACTCTGAATCTAATAAATATTGCGAAATTGTCCTACTTTTTAGAAAATGACTACCAAACCCAATGAAATTTTGTAAAATCATTTGGACATAGTGCCAATGTACTTCTAGCCCCACCCTAGAACCTAGCCTGAACACATGTGTTACTGGCGAGCATTTATTTTGATGTCCAGACACAAATCTGGCAGAACTACTTTAGCGTTACTATTCAAGAAAAAAACGATTGTGCATATATAGAGTTATTAATTAATACATAATAGCAAACAACTTTTTTTGTTTTAATTTAGATGTCGTCTGTCTTTTTTTTATAGGAAAAAACAAATTTGATCCAACGGTTCTGATTGTTTTCACGTATACAATTTTTATGTTCGATTGAGATTTTCTATTTTGCAAAGAAATTTTGAACCGGTGTAAAAGCACCCAAAACTTGTCTCTTATAACAAGCATACCAATTTTTAGAGCATCATTAGAGGTGAATCCGTTATGGATTCTTAATTAATTTTTTAGTATTAATTTTAATATTAGTTTATTGTTTAAGACTCAATAAGATTTTGTTAATATTTTTGTATCCAATGATGAGACTTAAGTGGGTTTTAAAGAAAAAAAATGTTTGCAAAATGAAAGAAAATCAAATTAGTATATATAATTATAGAAAATTATATAAAAAAGAATAATATTACAATCCGTAAAAACGTAGAATGGAAAAAAACATATAAAACATTATAAAAAAAAAAAAATAACTCGGCTCTCATATACCTGGTCCCTGGAGGTCCAAAAACATGGGTTCTACATTTTTATTCATTGTAACAAAATGTTTGGAGTGATTGAATGTTGTTAGCACCAGTTTGAAAACCACATAAGTATGCCAGATCATTACGACCAAGACATGCCTTCTTACATTAACGAAAGATTCGAGGATGAGAAGCATCCATTACAATGTCTATTCAAAGAATTCATCGTTACTGAGCTTTGGGAGTCACCGTGTCATTTGGCTTTGGAACTGGTTGGATTCTTTGTAAGGGTTCCTAGTAAGTGTCTCTCCTCTTAATTAGTGTCGCCACGTATCTGTCGTTTGTATCATGTTTCTGTATCATCGTAACTCACCAAGATATTCAGCTAGTCTCTCCTGGTTTACTCTATCATCTGACCATAAACTGCAGAAGGATGTTGTTTCATCAGCAAATAATAACACACAAAACTCGAAGATTACAAACACCAAAAATTGCACTATCACAAGCTAGCATCAACATCAATAAATAACTTCATATGTATCATGTTTGACAGATCATTCTTAGATTATTAACATACTGCTATGATCAATTGACTCGACATAGTTAAGTAAAGCAAGAACTTAGATACACAAAATTCCTAGTTAACACATAACAATGGGATGGTGTTATTAGCAACATAACCTAGAAATGCCAAACTCTACAATCCTCCCTAACAAATTTAGGCCTAAACGACTATAGAGGAACAAAATGGGAAGCTGGTTTGCAAAGTACCAGGAAAGAAATGATTCCCAATCCTCACGCTACATAAGCATGATACACAACAATCATCAAGATGTACTATCAAGAGAAGCTTTCACGTAACAAGGCTTCTCCAAAGTGTATGTATGAATGATATACCCGGTATTTTACCACTTTCATTACTTATTTCTATCTATTTTATATATACTATTTAACAAGCTTTTCTATTAAAAGAGGTAGTTTTCTCGTATATTTGGTTTTTAAGAGTCATATAGGTTAAATCATCAAAAATAGCGTAAAAAGAGCAAAATGAGTATTATTCATCCTACAACAACTTATCAAGGTCAAAGGAGCCAATCCAAGTTCTCAAAGTTGAAGATTTCATAAATTCCCAAGTTAGGTAGAAGTTACCCATCCGAAGTTTAGCCACGGGCGGAAGACAAAATCAATTTGGACAGAGATAAAATTTCACATAGAGATAGCCCTTTGAGTCAGATTTCCAATGGAGTTGCAATTATATCAAATGGAGTTGTAGTGTGGAGACTGGCTGTTGGATCATGACGGAGCTAGGGTTTTGACCTTTTACCGAGTCTTGCCAGTAGAATCGAAGATGGGTGAGTCTCTCCTTTTTGTGTACACCGAGATTTTTTTGGTTCATGGTTCTTGCGAAGTCACCACCTTCTCCGGCGGAAGCATGAGCGAGGACGAGGAGGAGGAGGATTTGTGCAACGAGGAAAAGGATGAGCTTTGTCATGTTTGTGGTTATTTAGTTATATAGTAGAAGCTTTGTGATGCGTCTATAACTAGTGTGTGTATGTATATAAGAAGAAGGCGTGTGAGTGTGATAATTAAGATCTTTTAGAGTGTTAGGTAATTAGCACTTGTATGCATATAAACACTCATTTGTTGTACATTCATTAACTAATGGTAATGAGAAACACACTTAACGCGTATATCTCTCTCTTGAGCTTAATACATTCCTTGGACTATTGGATACTTGTGGTTAGACCTTAGAATCAAAATAATTGAGATTTGTTGGATTGTTTCTAAAGTATGGAACCAATGGATGTACGCTAGTTCGTACTGTCAGGATAATTGATTCCAGTTACAGAGTTATCTTTTGACTGGTGGCGAGTACGCTAGTTCTACACTATTATTGCGCTGATTTCACGTGAGGAAACTGATATTCTAAACTGATCAAGTTTTTTTCCGACCAAAAAAAAAAGATGATCAAGTTTAGAATACAAAATTATTAACGAAAACGAAAAAGTGTTTACAATACAATCACAAATGCAAATAAATTAAGAGTAAACTCGGCCAATTGAACCCGTCTAGCTTGTTTTTTCACAGTTGCGGGATCAGTTCAAATCAAGCTTTAATTACACTCAAGTGTAATTTATTTCAAAAAACTATATGACCTTGGTAACGGAGTTTTAAAATAATATATTAAGGGAAAAAATCACAAAGGTTGAATTTTGTCGGAAATTTATCATTTTCTTTAACTGTTGATAACAGTTTATGGTATAGTTCGTAGTTGCTTCATATTTAAGTATACTTCTCTGAATACTGGGTACTAGCTAATATCTGTTTTACATTATTCCAAAAACATTTATGGGTTTCGTTTCTTGAGGTCTAACTTTACGATATATCTATACACTTTATTTCTGTTCTTTACCATTTCTATGTGTGAATATGAAACTTCACCAGGTTATCTACAACAGTATTGTGGTTAATTGTGCTACACAATACAGTCTGCACCATCATTGCGTCACTCACAAGTAGAATTAGCGGTGATAAATATCCTAAAACCTTAAAATTTACAATATCAAGCACAAATGCGCAAAGAAAAAAAAGGTGAAGAGATTAGAAAATATAACAACATATGTGAGGCGTGAGCGAGAATTATTGAGTTTTGTAGCAAGGGTTTTAATTTTTTTCATTGTTAGATAGAAATTTCACGCTTTCTAGTTTTTTTTTCTTTTATGGAAATTTTATATCTTAACAAAAGTTTGAATTTGAATCTCAATTACGCTAGTGGCAGAAGGTAAGTTCACTGAGAGCAGGCACCATCACATCTGGGATCGAGTCTCTCTACTTACTTAATGTAGAAATTAGGCTAATAGGCCGCCCAGTTGTGGCCCGATATTGACAAAAAAAAAAAAAAAAACGCTATTGATCTTTTTGGTGAATTAAATTACGCTATTGATTATTATAAAGTGTGTACACACTGTTGTGACACTCCAAAAAAGAAAAAGTGTATACACTATATTTATATTGCAAATAAATAAAATATGATTACTTTTCTTATAGTATATGTTTACTATTTTGGATGATGAACAAAAAATAATCTTCGTCAAAATATTTGTTACACAACAAAATATTTATATTATTATAAGGCTAGACTAGCCAAGGGATTGGGCTAATCATTGTGTTTATATTTCTACACAATGTAATGTAAATATGTAATCACTAGTCAGGTGATGATTTAGGCAATCATTTTATACGGAATAGAGAGCTTTTCTTAATTGTAAATTCCACATAATATGACCCAAAATGGCCTGTTTCATGTATATTCAACTCTTTACCCACTTTTTTATTCATATAGTCATAGGACATGAGTCACATGACAAAGACAAAAGCACTCCAACGACGATCACACCATGCACATCACATAATAGGACATAAGTCACATGAGAAAGAAAAAAAACACTCCCACGACGAGATCACACCATGCACATCACATAATAAGATGGATATGCAACAAAACCAAACAACAACATGCATCCGTAAAATGCAAATGTTACTTAAGTAATGGAATCAAAATATATAAACATTACAAACGAACAAAAACATGATTATGATCACTGATGCAAGACATAACAGTTATACTCAACAGTGGCTTCATCGGACTTGAGATCAAAAAATTTGGTCCTTGCCTCGACATAACCTCTAGCAAACCGGAATATTCCACTTCGACCACCGGCATTTCCCTAACCTCTGCTAGCACAACATTTCGACCAAGAATCGCGACAGGTTCTCTGATCCTGACAGAGCTAGGGTTTGGACTGCCTATGGAGTCGTGCCAATAGAGCCGGAGATGGGCGAGTTTCTCCTTTCTGTGGAGGCCGAGATGTTTTTGGTTCATGATTCTTGCGAAGTCTTTCGCCGAAGCAACGACAGCGATGAAGAGGATTTGTGCGGCGAGGATAAGGATGAGTTTGCTCATGTTTATGATTCTTTGGGTATATATGTAGCTGAAGGGTTGTAATGTATATAACGAGTGTAATAGATAGCTGATATATATATATATATATACCTATTCGGACTGTCAACATTCTTTCCGTCTCGTGTAGCTTTTCCGTTCATTATCTTAGTTATATGGTAAACCAAATGGAATCTCCTTTATAAGCGGCCATTTGACTAATAGCACGAGGGGGAAACATAATATTTGCCAAACACGAATTTCATGAATTAATATTTGAAAATTTATATAAATCATTATTGCGTCAATCAGTCGTATGTCCTCAGATTTAGAAATTTTAAAAGTATACAATATCTAAGACAAATGCAAATAAATGAGTCTGCGTGTTTTAAAGTTTACAATATCGAGTAGGCGGAGGAAGCGGGATAGGGGCAAGAGCCCCAAAAAGCTCTAAATTTTCTTATGGAGGCAAACAATTTTGAAATTTTCTGTTGGAACTTTCGTGGTTTCAACAAATCGGAACGGCGTAGTAGTTGTAAGAATTGGATTAGGTCTACTAAAGCTCTTTTTGGCGCTTTGATAGAAACTAAGGTCCAGCCTGATAAGGCTCTTCGGTTTATTAATAGGCATTTTTTGGGGTGGAAGTTGGAAGCCAATTACGAATTTTCTGACTTGGGTCGTATATGGCTACTTTGGGATGCTTCAGTTCACGTTGTCATTATTGCAAAGTCGAAGCAAATGATATCAGGTGTTTTTAAACTCCCGGGTATGGAAGAGGAGATGGTGGTTTCCTTCATATATGCATCAAATTTCAAGGAAGAGAGAAAATTGCTTTGGCAGGAGATTATGGGACTATCTGCTAGCTCCATAGTGTATGATAAACCTTGGGTTCTTCTGGGAGATTTTAATCAAAAGTTGGATTCGATCGATGATTCTTCAGGATCTACCAGAGTCACGAGTGAAATGAGGGAATTTAGAGATTGCTTGTTGTTTTTTGAGCTACAGGATCTTACATATAAGGGGTCTCTTTATACTTGGTGGAATAAGAGTTCTACTAAGCCGATGGCGAGGAAGCTCGATCGTATATTGACTAATGATGCTTGGAAAACTAATTTCCCTCTATCATATGGTTGTTTTGGTGAGCCGGCGTTTTCTGATCATAGCCCTGGATGTATATCTTTGGGTAGTCACATAAGCAAAGGTAAGGCCCCTTTAAAGTTTCCTAACTCTATTCTTAATCATCCTGGGTTCCTCCCTCTTATGGCGGAGTTTTGGTCTTCAGTTTCTATCCGTGGTACGGAGATGTTCTCCTTCTCTAAGAAGCTAAATCTTTTGAAGAAGCATATAAAGAAGTTACATAAGGAAAATTTCTCCGGAATTGAGAAGAGAGTTGCAGAGGATCTTAAGATTTTAATGGAATGTCAAGCAAGATTTCTTGCCAACCCTTCACCTGAGCTCGCGGTTAGAGAGAAGAAGGCTTACGAGAAATGGCATGAGCTAGCTCTAGCTGAGGAGAGCTTCTTCAAGCAGCGATCAAGGGTTAATTGGTTAAAGGAAGGAAACTTGTGCACTAGATTCTTCTTTCGTATGGTTATGAGTCGGCGTGCAAAAAATCATATTCATTTCTTGGTGAGCGGAAATGAGCGAATAGAATCTTACTCGGGGGTAAAAGAGCATTGTATCCAGTTCTTTTCCTCCTTGTTAGGTTCAGCGAATCCTCCTCTTTCTCAGGAGCAGCTTTTGGAGATTGAGGATAACACGAAGATGAAGTGTTCTGATTCTCTTAAGAGACTGCTTATTGCACCTATCTCTATCTCAGAGATCAAAGAAATAGTATTTCGTTTGCCAAAGAACAAAGCCCCGGGCCCAGATGGTTATTCTGCCGAATTTCTTCAGAGAAGTTGGCCAATTATTGGTTTTGATTTCGTCTCAGCGGTTCGAGAATTCTTCTCCTCGGGAACTCTCTTATCTCATTGGAATTGCACTCTAATTTTCCTTATTCCCAAGGTGACGAATGCGGACAAGTTGACTGAGTTTAGACCTATTTCTTGTCTAAACATCGCTTACAAGGTCATCTCTAAGGTTCTGTCCAGAAGACTAAGAGCTGCAGTGTCGGAGCTTATCTCGCCATTTCAGTCTGCCTTTGTAGAGGGTCGCTTGATTGTGGAGAATATTTTGCTGGCATCAGAGATGGTTCAAGGATTTTCAAGACAACAAATTTCAAGTAGAGGCTTGTTGAAAGTGGATATCAAAAAGGCTTTTGACTCCCTGAATTGGGACTTCCTGCTAAAGGTGCTTCGTGCTTCAGAGTTTCCGAGTTTGTTTATAAAATGGATAGAGCAGTGTATTACCACTCCTACTTACTCGGTGGCAGTGAATGGTGAGTCTTATGGATACTTTAAAGGTGCCAAAGGACTTCGCCAAGGTGATCCTATCTCCCCGTATCTCTTTCTTATTGCAGTTGAGTATTTAGCTTCTTCTTTGGTAGCTGGTTTTGAGGATGGGCGGATTGGATATCACCCAAAGGCGAAATCGTTAAAGATCTCTCATCTTTCTTTTGCAGATGACCTTATGATTCTATTTGATGGACATGAATCATCCCTAAATGGCATCTTAGATATTCTCTCGAAGTTCCATTCTCTCTCTGGATTGGGAATGAATAAGGAGAAATCGGCTTTGTTTCTAGCTGGTTTGACCGACAGTGAGCTATCGGAAGCTATGGGTTTTGGATTTCAAGCAGGTGTTTTCCCAATTTGATACCTTGGTCTTCCCCTTATTCATCGGAAGCTTCAGAATCGAGATTACAGCCCTTTGTTAGATTCTTTATCCAGGCGTTTTAATACTTGGGAGAATAGGGCCTTATCTTATTCGGGTAGACTCCAGTCGGTGATTTTGGTTATAAACAGCACCATTAACTACTGGATACAAGCATTTCTCTTGCCGAAAGGTTGCGTTAAGCGAATTGAGCAGATGTGCAGTCGCATTCTTTGGAATGGTAACACAAGGAAGGTCTCTGGTATCAAGGTAGCGTGGAAAGAGCTTTGTCTTCCAAAAGTGGAAGGTGGCTTGGGTTTAAAGGACTTGCGATCTTGGAATTTAATTTTTGGTCTTAAGCTCATATGGTCATTGTTTGTTCCAAGTGGATCATTATGGGTGGCTTGGGCGCGAGATCACTATTGCAGAGGAGCTAGTTTTTGGTCAGTACAGGAGTCTCAGACGGACAGTTGGATTTGGAGGATTCTTCTAAAACTTCGACCTCTAGCTCGGCAGTTCATATCTTGTGAACTTGGAGATGGAGAATCAACGAGTTTCTGGTACGAGCGGTGGTGCTCCCTGAGTCCCTTGATCGACTTTTTTGGAGTTGATGGCCCTAGGCTTTTGGGTGTTCCTAGTGATGAAGTAATTGCGGATGTCGTTTCCTCAGCCGGTTGGAACCTAAGGCATGCTCAGAGGAACGCCAAGGCGCAAATCCTCCATTCAGTCCTGAACGAGATGACCGCTCCTTCTAGTCTTCAAGGTCCGGATCAGTACTGCTGGTTGATTCCAGGTGCTTTATCTCAATCAAACACTTTCTCCACCTCGCTTACTTTGGAGTTTTTGAGGCCTAAGGTTGTGCAGAAAAGTTGGGCATCGGCGATTTGGTTTAAATCGCATGTGCCTAAGCACGCTTTCATCTTTTGGTTGGCGCATCTCAACCGGCTCTCAGTTAAAGAAAGGATGATTAGTTGGGGAATATATATTTCTCCTTTTTGTGCTCTCAGTGGGACTCTGACAGAGAATAGAGACCATATTTTCCTGCACTGTATTTACTCATTGCAGGTTTGGCGTCTGGCACTGTCTCGGCTTGGACAGTCATCCTTTTACTTCATAGACTGGTCATCGTTAATTTCATGGTTACTTACGACCTCTCCAAGATTGAATCAAACGCTTAAGAGGTTGGTAGTGCACTGCTCTATCTATCACTTGTGGCGGGAACGCAATGCTAGGACCCATCATGGCTCCTCCAAATAACCTCAACTCCTCTTCCGTGATATTGATCGTTGTATCCGGGACAGGATTCTTGGATATAGGGAGAGGAGAGCTTACCGGAATATGCTCTCCTCTTGGTTGGCTTTAAGTTGACTGTGTGTAATGTTTGACTCGCCTTGATCTTTTTTAATTTTTTTTTGGGATCAAGCTGAGCGCTAAATTTTTTGTAATACATTTCTTTCCTTTGGGCAATAAATTCAACTATTATCAAAAAAAAAAAAAAAATATTTTACAATATCTAGCTAGACAAATTCACATAAAGCTTAAATTTACAATAAACACAAATGTGAGAAAGTAAAAAAGAGGAATTACAAATGTACCACCATTGAATTATTTTTTTTCCAGTGGTCCATATTTCCATTTGCGAATTCATGGAGCACAATATTTTTTGTTAAACATCTCATTTCATTGATTTATTAATTACAGAAGTATCGATCATTATTGATTTGGCTAATAGAAAGAGTTATGTGAAAGACTATGATAAATATACTTCAATCATCTTGTTATTTTTTTATACCTAAATTATGGTTATTTAACATATTTCATTGATTTGAACAAATGTTCTTGTTAGACAATCCACTTGTGTATAGTAAGTGACTTTGGAAGAAGATGATTTTAATAAGGAGTAAGGACCATATCTCGTTTCTCGAAAAAGCTTACGAAAATGTATGGAGTCTGGACCCAGTGTTCAAATTTCTGACCTTGACGTCTAATGATTTGGATTACTAGGTTTTGTTTGGTAGCTGTGCTACACAAGCAAGAAAAACCACAATGTAAAACGATGGAAAACGCGGAGAAGAAACCGCTAATAATATCAATTAACAAATGAGAATATAATAATAAGTCACTTTTATGTAATTTTAAATCAAGTAAACATTATCGGTTATCTCAAGGAGGTCCAAAATTATTGCATATATGTTTTGCTGATGATCTTATATAATTTGCGGAGGCCTCGATTGCTCAAGTGAGGATTATTCGGAGAGTCTTAGAACGTTTTTGCGCTGCATCGGGACAGAAAGTGAGCTTGGAAAAATCAAAGATTTTTTTCTCAAAGAATATGAGATGTGACTTGGAGACTTTGATTAGCGCGGAAAGTGGTATTGCCTCAACACGAGACTTGGGGAAATATTTAGGCATGCCGATGCTACAAAAATGAATTAATAAAGATACATTTGGAGAGATTCTTGAGAAAGCTTCATCAAGGTTGGCAGGATGGAAAGGACAATGTTTGAGTATGGCGGGTCGATTAACATTGACAAAAGCGGTTCTCTCATCTTTCCCGGTTCATGCGATGAGTACAATAGCAATGCCGAAATCGATATTTGTGAAGTTGGATAAGCTGTCGCGTTCTTTTATTTGGGGTAGTGACGCGGGGCAAATGAAGCAACACTTGGTTAATTGGGAAAAGGTTTGTCGACCTAAGTGTGAAGGTGGTCTAGGGATACGAGTTGCTCCAGTTATGAATAAGGCATTGCCAGCTAAGCTAGGGTGGCGGCTGCTTCAAGATCAACATAGCTTATAGGCGCGTGTATTGCGAGGTAAATATCGCGTGAAAGAGTTTGGGGATCCGAGCTTGCTAGTTGCAAAAGGTAGTTCACTACAAGAAAACAGTCCATAAGTGACTGCGGTTTGTGACTGCAAAATCAGTCACTAATATTTGCGACTAACTTGAGACTACTTTGTCACTGATTTGCGACGTCAGAAATATCAGTCGCAAAGTAGTCCCAAATTTGCGACAGAGATACCTGGTCGTAAGGGTGTCGCAAATTTGTGACCACTTTGCGACAATTTTGCGAAGGTTTTGGTCTAGTCACATATCAGTCACTAATTAGCGACTCGGTAAGGACGAAAATTGTTGTCACAAATTTGTGACACATTTATTACGAACTAAGGAGTCACAGATTGGCGACGCCATGGATTTGCGACTGATTTGTGACTCTATAGCGTTTGGGGTTTCGATTTCCAATACCCTATCGAGACGTCACAAATTCGTCACAACTTACCTACTACTTTACCACATATTTGCGACGGATTTGTGACTCTATAGGATTTTCTTTTGTGACTGAATTGTGACACTATAGGGTTAAGGGTAATGCCTTAAAATATGTCACAAAATAGTCACTAATTTACCACTGTATTGTGACTCAAATGTGACACTAAAGGGTTTAGGGTAATGATTCCAAAACCCTTAAAATGTGTCACAAAATAGTCACAAATTTACCACTACTTTGCGACACATTTGCGACGCACAAGTAAATCTGTGACTGATTAGTGACTACTTTGTCACTCCATTTTACATTACTACACATTAAAACCAAAAATATATGCTTCTATGATTTATAGTTGTATTTAGCTTGTACTAAGCTCATTGACAAGTAGCTAAGATGTGGTTGTAGTGAGTATATCAATTTGAAAAAAAAATATTTTTGTGAGAACCAACATTTCATATACTTTAGGTTATAGGATTTTCGGCCTATTCCCCCATGAACTATTGGTCTCCCGACAATTCCCACATGAACTTTGAAGTTCGGCCTACAACCCCATGAACTTCACTTTTATTTGAATTTAGCACATATACTTTAAAAATTGGGTCGATTAACACAAAACCGTCAACGACGTCAATATCCCGTTAACGGATACACATGCGGCAAACGGGATTTAAATTCAGCTTTGATTCGGTTTAGAGTAAACCGAATTCGATTGTTTTGTGAGGAAATAGAAATCAAAACGTGGTCGTTTTGATTTGGGGGTAAAATCTAAAATTAGGGTTCGTCATATCATTCTCTCGTAGGATGATAGAGATTTTTCTCAGAAAGTTTGAGGGATAGAGAAATTGAGGGATCAAGAGATCGAAATATCGACAGATGGAGAGAAATTGAGAGAAATATCGAGAAGGCCGAGAAGTCTTCACAGATACGAGTCTCTCTACACAGTTTAGAATGAGGTAAATCAATTTTGATTGCGATTTTCCATTGCAATTTGTTTGTGAGTGTCATTATGAATAAGCTGCCAGGTAGTCTTTATGGTAAAATAGTTTCTTATAAGGTCCCTTATGAAGAAATAGAAGATAGAAGGACAATAACAAATGGTGATGGGAACTTTAAGAAGATGTGTAGTGCATCAATATGGACCAAAGCAATTGATGTATTTGTGGAGCCTGATGAGGAGGAGCAGAAAAAGCTGAGAAAGCTGAGGAGGAGGAGCAGAAAAAGCTGAGACATCTCTATGTCTTTCCTGCTGATCATGATTCCTTTGAGGTTAAGGCTAAAAATACTGCCTTTATTGTGAAGATGAGAGAGCATACTTGCACCTGTAGGAAATGGGAAATGTCTGGGTTGCCTTGTCGCCACGCTCTGAAGGTTATTGATGTGAAGAAGCGTAAGAAAGAGGATTACATAGCAGATTGTTATTTGACTTCTATTTGGAGAAAGCAATATGAAAGTACACTTGGTGGTGTACGTGGTGTAACCTTCTGGAAACCGATTGATGAGGCTGGAATTGTGCCACCACCAACAGAAGATGAGCCATCATCCAGCAAAGGAGGAAGGAAGAGGATTCCTAAAAGAATCAAAGGGAGAAATGAGTCTCCAAGTAAAAAGAAAGCAAAGGTAACACAAGGTCCACAAACTAAGGTTACACGGGCAAAAAGGATCAGTCATTGTGGTAATTGTGGAGAAACCATTCATAACATAAGAAAGTGTCCTAAGGAGATTACTGTAGTACGACGACCAAAGAAGAAGAAGAAGCAACCTGATGGAAATGATGAAGGACCAAGTCAGCCAATGAAGAGCCAAGTCTTAGACTAGGTAATGTAAGCCTCTGATCTTCATCCCCTTTAATCTTCATGCTTTCACATATGTGTTCTTGTTATGAATTTCAACTTTGCTTTAGGTGGAGTCGACTTGGGGTTAAGAGATACATTATGCGGATTTAGGATTATAATGCGGCTATGATATCTTTTGGATTCAAGGATTATGATTGTGGATTTTATGTACTTTGGAATCATATGTTCTATGTTTTTGGATTCAAGGATTATGCTTTTGGATTTTATGGATTTTATGTATTTTTGACTCATGGATGTTAAATTATGGATTTTATGTATTTTGGATAATTGATTTCAATTCAATTTGAAACCACTATAACCACAAAATAAGAACCCTAATTTTTTACCTCAATTTATCCCCAAATTGAGAAACAAAACTATGTCGTTTTGTCACTAACAGACGACTGATAACAGGTTAATAAAAGGCGGTAACGGATAATTAACAGCCGTTTATGGTTTACCATTTCCATTCACGGTTTGTGTTAATCAACCCAATTTTTAGAGTATATGTGCTAAATTCAAATAAAAGTGAAGTTCATGGGGTTGTAGGCCGAACTTCAAAGTACATGTGGGAATTGTCGAGAGACCAATAGTTCATGGGAGAATAGGCCGAAAATCCTTAGGTTATAACACTTAGAAGTTTTAAGATAAGATTAGGTAAAGTTGATGTTTTTCTAAATTAGCTTTGTTAGTGGTGGTATAATGGGTATATCATTTTATTTAGAGTATATGGTTTAGGGAAATTGTAGAGAAACAAGTTTTGAGTCTTAATGTTTAGGGTTTGAAGATTTGATTTGTGACTAACTTAAAATCGTCACAAATCAGTCATAAATTAGTAACTATTTTGTTACTCTTTTGAGACTAAAATAATTTAGTTTCCCTCTCATTTGTTTTCAATAATTTTAGTTTCCCTCTCACCCAAATCTGAAAAAATCAAAATTTGGGTCACTTTACTACAAAATCACTTGTGCGCTTAATTTTTCAGCTTAATTTCTCATCTCTTGTGTCCAGATCTCTTCTCCTCTTCTCTCCTCGTGTCACAGATCTCTCCTCCTCTTCGATCTCCTCTTCTCTGTTTCATCTCCTTCTCTTCTCCTCTTTTCTCCTCGTGTCACGGATCTAGAATCTGGAGAGCAACAATGGTGTTTCTGTTAACAGTCGCGGAACTCGGCCTCTCTCTGTTGCTGATCGTCTTCTCCGTCGTCGTTTCATGGATAACAATCGAAATTCCGACCCAATCAAGAGGTAAGATTTTGTTTTTGCCTTAAAACCCAATAAAAAAGTTTTGATTTTTTTCAAGCAACTGTGTTTAGTGATTGTTGTTTTCGATCTATAGGCATGAGATTGAGAAAGAAACTAGTAGTGCTTCAAGGAAGCTAGAAGAGAATAATAATAATACTAAGTTAATTCAAGATCCTGAGGAAATGGTACTGATTCTCAATCTCAATTTTTATAAAATCTTATTCAAAGTTCTTCTCTTTACTGAAATGAAGTTTTATAAACAGGCACTTTATACGAAAGCAAGGTCTCAGGAAGAAGAGATTCATAATCTCCAAGAACAAATTGCTGCTGCTTGTTTAAAGGTAACATAATCTTTTAAAAAATGTAAACTTTGATTCAGAAATTGAATTTTTTGCACCTTTTTGGTTACAGGATATGCAATTGCTTAATGAGAAATGTGGATTAGAGAGAAAATGTGCGTAGAATCGATTCCTTGCTGAAGATCTAAATTTGTTGCAGGGAGCCTCGTGGTGGAAGAAGTTCGCTCTTTGATGGTATTGAAGAAGGAGGAATCAGAGCTGCTTCGTCGTACTCGCACGAAATCAATGAACACGAGAATGAGCGTGCTTTGGAAGGATTGCAAGACAAAGTCATTCTCTTAAAATGAGTAACCCTTTCTGCTTATGATTCTTCTGTCATGTTTCAAACTTGTGTACAGTGTTTGTAACACCCGCATTTTTTTTTTTTAAACAACACATTAACCAGCGGAAAATAGAAAACAATAAATCATTAAACCAATTCCAATTCAACTCAACATTCTAGCAACCTAAACCAGGTTCTACTAAACCAGCACACATAAACAACACATAACTTCCTAATCATCCTCTTCCTCTGCCATGATTCCGCGATCACACTCTTTTCACTACCTGCAACTCAAAAAGGAAAAACAGAGTTGCGTGAGTATTATCATAAATACTCAGTGGAGCGGTCATCCCGTCTACCAGATATAAAATAGGAATTAGACTATCAATTCTACGCGATCAATCAACAGCCAATAATATTCCAATTATCAACATTTAAACAGGATTAGCCAATTTCCAATTCACAATTAAACAATGCAATAACCAATTCACAACGAATAGTTCATAACTAACGGTAATCCACAAGATACCAAAAAACACAGTTAGCGAGCATTAATTACTTTAACAGTACACAATTCAATAATACAGTAATCAATTCACAGCACATAATTTATCGAACAACACAATCGATAATCCACAATCCAGCGTCTGGTGTCGATCGACGCACCCACATGGTGACGATCGATACCCCAATCTAAAACACACACTTCACAAACGACTGAGTGTCGATCGACGCACCCACTTGGTGTCGATCGACACTCCATTCTTGAAACACAAGTCTCAATCAGAGACAGTGGCGTCGATCGACACTACCTCTAGGTGTCGATCGATGCTCAACTCGAGCAACCGATCCTTCGTGATCAGAAATTCCCGTGTCGATCGACACTACCACTAGGTATCGATAGACACGATCTCGCAGAACCTGAACTGAGCCAAATCCTCTCACGGCTCGAGTCCCGTTCTATCTCGCGAAATCATCACGATTCATAACACTTAATCCACACGGGAGACACACAGAAACGATTCAAATCAACCATAGCAATCAATCAATTCCCCTAATAGCCTAATTCCATATCACGATCACGCACTCACCTTGACAACGGTTTGAACAAGGAAACCCGACCGAAACAGAAGGGAATAACTCACGACTCCCTTCACCAAATCAAGTTCTAGAACCTGATCTGGAAACTAGACACCGAGAGCTTCGCAACGGTGTATAGAACGCCTCCTAACTCCACACAGATCGACGGGAAATAGCCCGCAATCTCGCTAATCGAAACAGGAAAAACAGAGTTTTTAGAACCAACACCCTGAAATCAAACGAACACAGAGAACGGAGAGGGCTTTCCAACGGCACCAAGCTCGTCCTCTGATTCTCTATGAAACGCCGGGAAAACACTTCCCAAGGAGGCTGATTGAATCCCGAGACTGCACAGACCCCTTTTGGAAAAACAATCATAACTCACAAACTACAACTCCAAAAGACAAACGGATTTCTTCTATAGAAATCTAAGAGGAAGAAGAACAAACCTACAAAATATCACGTCGATCAGACTCGATTAGATCAACCTCATCCATACCGCTACTCGCATAGACCACCAACCTGGTGAACTCAACATCATACTCACGAACTGATCGACAGCCCTGAACCAAACTCTGGAACTGCAGCTCTAACTGCTCCACTTCCTCTTGAGGAAAATATCTGGCATTAAACTTGCCCAAGAATTCTCCCCAAGACCACAATGTCCGCCTCCTCCTGGCTTGCACTCCAGCCCACCAAAGGCGCGCATTACCTTCCAAAAACTCCACCGCTAGATCCACACGGAAATCCTCAGGACATCGGAGAATACGAAGCCTACATTCTATCTTCAATCTCCACTCATTGGCCTCCTCTGGCCTCCCACTCCCCGAGAATGACAAGGACCCCATGAGCAATAACTCAGTAGACCATGAAAGATACTGCTCCCTCCGGGCCTCCACTAGAGTCTGCACTGGCACTGCACCCGGTAAACGTTCCAAAATCAACGCTAGCATCTTAAACACATGATCCTCCGGATCCTGAGCTCCGCCTGAAGCACCACCTGCACCTGGGCCTCTCGCCGCACCCGAAGCTCTAGCACTAACTCTCGCTCCAGCTGAACCATCTGACACACTGACAGAGCCCTCGAACAACTCCTGATAGACAGGCGAACCGACCACCTTATCCGATGACTCACTCTGAGTCTCCCACTCGAACAACTTAGCCACACGGCCCCGACCATGACCAAAACCACGACTCCGGCCTCCACGGCCACCAGCTCTGCCACCATGGCCTCTCGGAACTTTAGCCATCGCACGCTGCAACTTATCACAAGAACAATTCTAAGAGACTAGAATTCACAACTAGAAAACACAACCACTTACCGCGGAATCTCTTTAAAGGCTTGAAGAGGATGATTCTAAGACTACAATTGACTAAGCACACATAATCAATTAAACACATAGTCTCAGTTCATCAAAATCACTACTAGCCCTAGAACCGTAAGGGCTCTGATACCAAAATGTATCACCCGCATTTTTTTTTTTTAAACAACACATTAACCAGCGGAAAACAGAAAACAATAAATCATTAAACCAATTCCAATTCAACTCAACATTCTAGCAACCTAAACCAGGTTCTACTAAACCAGCACACATAAACAACACATAACTTCCTAATCATCCTCTTCCTCTGCCATGATTCCGCGATCACACTCTTTTCACTACCTGCAACTCAAAAAGGAAAAACAGAGTTGCGTGAGTATTATCATAAATACTCAGTGGAGCGGTCATCCCGTCTACCAGATATAAAATAGGAATTAGACTATCAATTCTACGCGATCAATCAACAGCCAATAATATTCCAATTATCAACATTTAAACAGGATTAGCCAATTTCCAATTCACAATTAAACAATGCAATAACCAATTCACAACGAATAGTTCATAACTAACGGTAATCCACAAGATACCAAAAAACACAGTTAGCGAGCATTAATTACTTTAACAGTACACAATTCAATAATACAGTAATCAATTCACAACACATAATTTATCGAACAACACAATCGATAATCCACAATCCAGCGTCTGGTGTCGATCGACGCACCCACATGGTGACGATCGATACCCCAATCTAAAACACACACTTCACAAACGACAGAATGTCGATCGACGCACCCACTTGGTGTCGATCGACACTCCATTCTTGAAACACAAGTCTCAATCAGAGACAGTGGCGTCGATCGACACTACCTCTAGATGTCGATCGATGCTCAACTCGAGCAACCGATCCTTCGTGATCAGAAACTCCCGTGTCGATCGACACTACCACTAGGTATCGATCGACACGATCTCGCAGAACCTGAACTAAGCCAAATCCTCTCACGGCTCGAGTCCCGTTCTATCTCGCGAAATCATCACGATTCATAAACACTTAATCCACACGGGAGACACACAGAAACGATTCAAATCAACCATAGCAATCAATCAATTCCCCTAATAGCCTAATTCCATATCACGATCACGCACTCACCTTGACAACGGTTTGAACAAGGAAACCCGACCGAAACAGAAGGGAATAACTCGCGACTCCCTTCACCAAATCAAGTTCTAGAACCTGATCTGGAAACTAGACACCGAGAGCTTCGCAACGGTGTATAGAACGCCTCCTAACTCCACACAGATCGACGGGAAACAGCCCGCAATCTCGCTAATCGAAACAGGAAAAACAGAGGTTTCAGAACCAACACCCTGAAATCAAACGAACACTGAGAACGGAGATTACCTCCAAATCAGGATCCAAAACCTAATCCAAAAACTAGACAGATAGGGCTTTCCAACGGCACCAAGCTCGTCCTCTGATTCTCTATGAAAAGCCGGGAAAACACTTCCCAAGGAGGCTGATTGAATCCCAAGACTGCACAGACCCCTTTTGGAAAAACAATCATAACTCACAAACTACAACTCCAAAAGACAAACGGATTTCTTCTATAGAAAGCTAAGAGGAAGAAGAACAAACCTACAAAATATCACGTCGATCAGACTCGATTAGATCGACCGTTCTTTGCTTCTACCGAGACAGACGAACCTGTCTTCTCTTCCTCTCAAACTTCTCTCTCTCCAAACTCTTCCTCCTTCACACCAAGCCACGAAACCCCCTTTTCTTTCTTCCTCACGCGGCCACAAACTGCCTACGGGCTTATAAAGGAAGCCCTAGAGTTTTCCTAAACCGACTCGCCAAACCGAACGATTAATTCCTTAAAACCGAACCGGTCACGATTGGTGTCGATCGACACCACCCCATCGTGTCGATCGACACCCCTTACCAAAGTACACAATTTTGGTTTCGGGATGTTACAGTGTTAATGAAATGGCAAGCATAACATCACATCAAGCATTAAGCAATGATGTTCAAAGTTTGGGAAATGGAAGCAATAAATAGAGAATCTATATGCACAACTAGGTTTGAAGTAGATTCTGATTTGTTTTGTTTTTTTCTTTCATGAACAGCTATCTGGCGATATAAATGAAGAAGTCGATTCTCATAACCGCATGCTTGACAGAATGGTATATTCCATCTTTTCTGATATGTGTTCTTTCTTTCTCACAAAAGACTTTGTTACTGAACATTTTGCAAGGTTTTTTTTTATATAGGGAAATGATATGGATTCATCAAGGGGATTTCTCTCAGGAACCATGGACCGGTTTAAAACGGTAAATCCTAGTAGACATACTCTCCCTCTCTCTGTCTCTCTTAGATGCGGTAAGTTGAAGCTCACTATGTGTTGCAAAGCGTTTCTGATCTGTTGAATTGAATCATTTGCAGGTGTTTGAGACAAAATCAAGCCGAAGAATGTTGACACTCGTGGCATCGTTTGTCGGTTTATTTCTAGTCATATACTACCTTACTCGCTAAAACCGGCAAACCTCGGAGTATTCTGAACATCATGGTCCATCCAGCCATCACTTCATTCTCTCTGTTGGCTCCTACAATCTTATAATATTGTTTTGCGTCCAATGTTATATAGTGTCATCGTGTGGTTTGTGAGTTGTAATACTTTATCTTTTGGTACTATAAACCTTTTTCAAGCATTTGGAACTTGAAGTGCTTGATAATGTATATTATTGTTTTTGTTTCATATTTGATAGCTTCTTCTTTACATTTGAGCATTCACAACATAATAACAATCAAAATTTAGTAGCTAAATTGACACTGAAATGAGACTGATAAGTGACTAATAAAACAAACATTTCGAAAAAACATCGCAAATCAGAGGCTAATCAAAAGCAAATTTATGACTATTTTGCGACTACAAATGAATTAAACCCAGTACAAAGGCGTCACTTATCAGTCGCAAATTAATGACTACAATATTCGTCGCTAATTAACGACTACATGAATCGACACAGATTCGTCACAAAATTATGACTAATATATGGTGTCACAATTCAGTCGCTTATTTGCCACGCCTTCGAGGAGCCTCATATCAGTCACAAATTAGCGACTGAAATAATGTAGTCACATAAGCGTCGCTAATTTCCGACTGATTAGCGACGCCAAAAATTAGCGACGCACGTTTTGCGACGCCGAGTTGGCGTCACAAAGTAGTCGCAAATGGGTCATTAGTGACGAATTTGTGACGCTTCTGGGAGTGGCAAATGACCTGTTTTCTTGTAGTGGCTGGTCTTCTTCTACTTGGAGAAGTATTGTGATGGGGTTGCGAGAGAATCACCTTAAATACCTCGATGTAGGTCGACATGAATAGAAAGGGAACGGTTCGGATAGAATCCAGCTATGTATGTTTTTGATTTTTTATTTACTCATGATCCGGCCTGGGCCTGGTCACTGCAACCCGGTTTCTCCCCCTCACCCCCTAGTCTCGTTCCACCGTCAGTCTTTTCTTACTTCCTTACTTATTATCTCGGATCCGAGGAACGCCTTTTTTATTGGGCTCTCATGCCACCCCAAGGACGCCTTCGGTATCCAGGGGTCATGTCGTACAGAGGGCTAGTTAGGTCATTGGAGACGGCAAGATGATCCATTTTTGGACTGATAAATGCATGTGTAATCATCTTTTGTGTGCAATATCAACAAGAGAGATACAACTTAATGAGTTTGAATCTTTGAGTGTGGGACTTATGGAGAAATAGTAGTGGCTGGTTATTGAACTACACTGAATCTTTAATCCCTTATGAGTACAACTTTTGGTAATGATTAGTGGTTGTGGATAATATTAATGGTACACGGGATAAGTTATATTGGAGAGAGAACCATTATGGACGGTTCACGGTGAGGTATGCATATACGTTCCTTGTGATGAGACTCTCTGTAATGACCCGCTTGAGGGCTAGAAAAACCCTCGGTAAAGTTTCACGGGAAGCCTTAGACCATTTAGCCCAAAACCTAGCCTAATTAGCTCAATGACTAAGATGGGTGCTTAGTTAAGTTGCTTTATGACTGAGAAGGTTCCTTGTTTAAGTTGGTCAGTGACTAAGCATTGTGCTTGCTTGCTCGTTACCTATAGCCAAAGCAACCTTTTTGCCTGAAGCACGAGGTGGCACCGTGTTTTCCGAATTTGATATTTTTACAAAAATATAAAAATTTGCAGAAGCAAAAATTTGCGAAAGCACGACAAAGTTGCTCGGGAATTTTCCTGCTCGGGAGTGACAAAGTATGACGTGGTGAGAAGCACGAGGTGGCACCAGAGTTGTTCCGAACTTATTATTTTTATAAAAAATATAAAAGTTTGGGGAAGCACGACACATCAGCTCAAGATTGATTAATCCCGAACTTAATATAAAAGCTCGGGATTAACCTGCTCGGGATTGATTAAGTACGATAAATCCGTGGTAAGTACGTGGTGTCGCGACTGTGTTCAATGAGTCAACAGAAGCACGACAAATCATAAGCACGACAAAACTCGTAAGCACGAGGTGTCGCGACTGTGTTGAACGAATCAACAAAAGCACGACAAATCCTAAACATGACAAAACTCGTAAGCACAAGGTGTCGCAACTGTGTTCAACAAGTCAATGGAAGCACGAAAAATCTCAAGCACGACAAGTCAGAAGCACGACAAACCCGCAAGCACGAGGTGTCGCGACCGTGAGCGACGAGTCAGCGGTGACTCAGTTAGCTGCCTAGCTGCCTAGTATAACCTATATTTAGGACTAAGTAGCTTTAATTATTTCCATAGAAACCACACACCAAAATCTCTCTTAAATTTGGTTTTATTCCGTGTTCGTCATCCAAGTCATTGTCTTTATCTAGTAGCTTGGGAATAGACGAATTTCTAGCTGTAGTTCCATCTATTTCACCAGAAGGAAGGTCGAGTGTAGATCCTAGTTCGAATCCTAGTCCTAACCGTTCATTAAGTAAAGGTGAGTCTTGGTGATGTTTGTTCGTGTGTTAGATGAGTAGAACACATGTTACTTGTTTATTGTTTTGCTTATAGTCGTAGAGGTTAATGCTAGAATTTTAGGAATCTTGTTAAGTGCTTTCTTTGATTAATTGATCATGATGTTTGATTTTGTGTGATTGCGTGTTGCATATGTCATAAAATGAATGTGTTGTAAGTTGGGTTATTATGTAATCAAGAGGATGATGTGGGTAAGAGACCCGAAGGAGTATGATGAGAAGTTGTATTGTGATTTTCACAAAGCAATTGGGCACTCCACCGCGAGGTGCCGAGAGTTGGGTCGACAGCTAGCTGCTAGGCTGGCCGAAGGCACCCTCAAGGGTAACATCAGTCTGTCGGACTTCAAGCCAGAGGAGAAGTTTCAAGATGCTACTGAGCTCCAGACTGAGAACCCCAGGCGACAGCGTCGTGGAGATAACCCCGAAAATGGAAGCACCCATGGTACTATCTCCGTGATCCTGGGAGGATCGCAATACTGTGCCGATAACGAAGCTGCGATCAAGGCCTATCAACGGCGCGCTGAGGTTTGCGCCAACATCTCGACATCTCCAACAACAAGGCGTGCTAGTGATCCCGTCACTTTTGACGAAGTGGATGCTGAAGGCATCGATCATCCGCACAACGACTTGTTGGTAATCAACCTGACCGTCTACGACTTCAATGTCGCTCGAGTCCTCATTGACACCGGAAGCTCAGTGGATGTTATCTTCCGGGAAACACTCGAGAAGATGAAGATCGACCAGTCCCTCATCACAGGACAGCCAAAGCCTGTAACGGGCTTCTCAGGTGAAACAACCTGGATACGGGGAACGATCCGCCTGCCAGTCCAAGCTAGAGGTGTTAAGAAGATGGTCAACTTCGCAGTGTCCGATCATCCGGCCATCTACAATCTGATTATGGGGACACCATGGCTCAGTCAGATGCGAGCAGTGCCGTCGACATACCACCTTTGCTTGAAATTCCCAACCAGCCAAGGCGTTCACACGATCTTTGGTAGTCAAAGGGATTCACGCACGTGCTTCTTAGCAGAGCACAAGTTGCGCAATCGTGAAGAGAGCAGGGGATTGAATCCAGAAGCTCACGACCAAAAAAAAGACGACTCGGATTCACAAGGGCCACGGAAGAAAGCGAAGGCCGGGTCCGATCAAGTAAAGGACCTAACCACCCTCTTATAGCAATTACAGATTGCAGAGGGTCGTGAAGAAGAAGAGCGACCCACCTGCGAGCCTGTGATCTCTGTGTGCATTGATGAACAGCACCCGGAGAGATGCGTTGAGATCGGAGCTGCTCTTGATGAAGACCTCAAAACAAAGTTGGTGGTTTTTCTCCGGAAGAACATCAACACCTTTGCCTGGGCCGCTGAAGACATGCCCGGGATAGACATCAGCGTCACGAGCCACGAGCTCAACGTAGATCCAACATTTAAACCGGTCAAGCAGAAAAGAAGGAAGTTGGGTCCTGAGCGAGCAAAGGCTGTGAATGATGAAGTCGAAAGGCTTCTGCGAGTAGGATCAATAACCGAGGTCAAGTACCCCGACTGGCTCGCCAACCCAGTTGTGGTAAAGAAGAAAAATGGGAAGTGGCGCGTCTGTGTTGATTTCACAGACTTTAACAAAGCATGCCCGAAGGACAGTTTCCCTTTACCTCACATAGATCGTTTAGTGGAAGCAACGGCGGGTAACAAACTGCTTAGCTTCATGGACGCTTTTTCAGGCTATAATCAAATCCTAATGCACCCTGAGGATCGTGAGAAGACGGCCTTCATCACGGACAGAGGTATCTACTGCTATAAAGTAATGCCCTTCGGCCTGAAGAATGCTGGTGCAACGTATCAGAGACTGGTGAACAAGATGTTCCAAGACCAGTTGGGAAAGACCATGGAGGTTTATATTGACGACATGCTCGTTAAATCACTCGAGGAAGAAGATCACATTTCCCACCTAGAAGAATGCTTCAATCAGCTGAACCTCCACAACATGAAGCTCAACCCAACGAAGTGACGGTTTGCTGTAACCTCTGGTGAGTTCCTTGGATACCTGGTCACTCGCCGGGGTATTGAAGCCAATCCGAAACAAATCAATGCCTTGATCCAGATGGCTTCACCACAGAATAAGCGCGAAGTACAGAGGCTGACTGGGAGAGTGGCTGCACTCAATCGGTTCATTTCCCGATCCACTGATAAGTGTCTGCCTTTCTACAACACTCTACGAGGCAATAAGCAGTTTGAATGGTCAGAGAAGTGTGAGGACGCCTTCAAGCAACTGAAGGAGTATCTGGCGACGCCTCCCATCCTTGCTAAGCCAGTAACTGGTGAACCTCTCTTTCTCTACATCGCTGTCTCAGAAACAGCAGTCAGTGCCGTCCTTGTGCGTGAGGAAAGAGGCGAGCAGAAGCCTATCTTCTATGTGAGCAAGACACTCACAGATGCTGAAACGAGATACCCTCAATTGGAGAAGCTGGCATTATCCGTCCTCATGGCCTCAAGGAAACTAAGGCCTTACTTCCAATCGCACTCAATCGTTATACTTAGCACCTTCCCGCTACGATCGGTCTTACACAGCCCAAGTCAGTCCGGTAGGCTGGCCAAGTGGGCTGTAGAGCTCAGCGAGTACGACATCGAATATAGAGGGCGGACGTGCAATAAATCTCAAGTACTGGCGGACTTCCTCATAGAACTTCCAGAGGACAGCAATTCCAAGGAGGTGCCGCCGGGGATTTGGCAGCTATATGTAGACGGTTCGTCCTCAAAGAACGGTTCCGGAGTTAGGATACGACTCCTGTCACCGACTGGAGAAGTCCTTGAGCAATCATTCCGACTTTTGTTTAAAGCTTCTAACAACGAGGCAGAGTATGAAGCCCTTGTCGCCGGTCTGAGGCTCGCCCAAGGGCTACAAATCAAACACATTCACGTGTTTTCGGATTCACAACTCGTAACCAGTCAGTTCAGCGGCGAGTATGTCGCAAAAGACGACCGAATGGAAGCTTATCTGAAGATAGTAAGGGACTTGGCTGCTTCATTTCAAGAGTTTATCCTCACAAGGATTCCTAGAGGTGAGAATATGGATGCTGACGCATTGGCAAATTTGGCCTCTGCTACCACTGCGCCAGAGGATCCAGCTCTAAAGCGAGTTATCCCAGTTGAGTTCATCGAATTCCCTAGCATCAAGAAGGATGCAGCACTCGCCATCCTGACACGTTCCCAAGCAGCGAAGCAAGCAGACGCCCTTGTGGGGGCTACTGACGAAGATATAGAAATGGCAGAAGAACCAGAAATCCGAGACGCTGACATGCGTGACACCAACAGCCCACATCATACCGAAGCAATCCCAATGGACGCTGACACTGAAGAATCTGAGTATGGCTGTGACAAGCTATGGATAAGTGAGATACGAGAATATATCGCCGATGGCAAATTGCCCAGCAGCAAGTGGACTGCTCGCAGACTACGAAAGCAAGCCGCGCGTTATGTTCTCCTTGACGGAAACCTCTTCAGATGGGGATTCTCTGGTCCAATGCTTACATGTGTAGAAGGAGAGAAAGCTTGACAGATAATGGAAGAAGTTCATAGTGGTTCTTGTGGCAATCATTCAGGAGGGAAAGCACTTGCTATAAAGATCAAGAGACATGGTCACTTCTGGCCTACTATAGTAGGTGACTGCACTAAGTTCTCAGCCAAATGTGAAAAGTGCCAGCGACACGCTCCGAAAATCCATCAACCGACTGCACTGCTCTCCTCCGTCACCTCACCTTATCCGTTCATGAGATGGGCCATGGACATCGTTGGACCATTACACCCGTCACGGCAGAAGCGGTTCTTACTCGTCCTAACAGATTACTTCTCGAAGTGGGTAGAAGCTGAAGCTTATGCTAACATCAAAGATGTTCAAGTAGAGAGCTTTGTATGGAGGAACATCATATGCCGTCACGGAGTACCATACGAGATAGTAACTGACAATGGTTCGCAGTTCATATCCCACCGGTTCGAGTCGTTCTGCTCAAAATGGAACATCCGGCTTAGTAAGTCTACGCCTCGCTACCCTCAAGGCAATGGGCAAGCGGAAGCTATCAACAAGACAATCCTTGATGGCCTTAAGAAGCGTTTAGAGGCGAAGAAGGGTCGCTGGGCCGACGAACTTGAAGGGGTATTATGGTCCCACCGCACCACTCCCCGCAGAGCAACAGGCGAAACCCCTTTCGCCCTTGTCTATGGCACCGAGTGTGTCATCCCGTCTGAAGTCTGTTCGCCTGGTGTACGCCGTCAGTTGCTACCTCTCCACGAGCCTATCAACCGCACAATGCTCCTTGACGCGTTGGATTTCCTCGATGAACGACGTGACCAAGCGCTTATTCGGATCGCCAACTATCAGAACGCCGCTTCCAAGTACTACAATTCCAAGGTCAAAGAAAGGAGTTTCTACCCAGGTGACTTAGTCCTGCGAGAGGTATTCCAGAACACAGCGGAACCCAACGCTGGCAAGCTCGGAGCCAACTGGGAAGGCCCATACAGAGTTACAACAGTTGTTCGTCCTGGTGTCTATGAGCTCGCCACCATGACCGGGACTCCAATCCTCCATTCCTGGAACGCAAGGCATTTGAAGAAGTACTATCATTAGTCTTCTCTCCTTTACTTGAACTACGAGGCGACTTGATCCCTGCAAAGGGTACGTAGGCAGCCTGTCTTCGGATAGGTTCAGTTGCCCCCCCCCCCCCTCCATCCAAAGAGGGGGATTTTACGCTTCATCAGTCTCATTGCCAGAGGAGCTCTCTGATCTCCTCCGCCTTAGGGGGGGGGGGAGTGAGTGTTTTACTCTGCTTTCAGCCGAAGTCAGCAGCCTCCTTCGTCTCGAAGGGGGGGAGTGGGCTACCCGTACTCCACTCTTCCACAACAGCCTCAGTGGCATAAGAACAGCTTTATCAATCACGAGCCTCATGGCTTAAATCAGAGTCGTTCCGCTTTCATTGCTGCTGGCCACAGTAATGGATGCGGAGATGCGAACACACTGACATCCACAACGGATTCAAGCGCGCTATATAAGTACCAGTGTTCAGTACTGGGGCGGATGTACCCATCTGACCACTCAGAAACCCAGCAAACATCGTTGGTAATGCAGCTGCTAGTGACCTCCGTTCGGCTAATACCCTGAGCGTGTCACTCTGAAACCCAGGACAAGCGCTGGTCGAAGTCAAGGTGAACTTGCTCTCGGACAGACGTGTCTAGAAGAGCAGTACCATTTTGCAAAACCCAACAGCAACGTTGGTAATAAAGAGCATGAGCGCATTAGCGTTTTCATAATCTCAACAAGAGCCCCATACGTGAGCAAGCACAATGAGAAGCCTTCAGACCTCTGATCAATCACGGGGTCTTATGGCCCTCGGTTCACCTAGCCCAACGCTGGTGTTGGCAAACACATGACAGAAACGCTTAAACAGCTTAAAGAATTCCTAAGTGTAGGTACAACATCAACAATATCTAAAGCAAAACCTGAATCTGTAACCATCAAGGTTTAACATCAGCAAAAGCTGCAAAGTCATCTTGCATTCTCCACAATGCAAGGCTCCAAAATAATAGCAAGGATACAAACCATCCAATGCTACAACCGAAAATCATCAAGTCCAACAAGAGTTTTTAGAAACAAAAGATTAGAACTAGACTAAGTCATAATAAAAGAGCAACGGTGGCTCATCAGTCACTCATCTCTATCGGCTATATCAGCATCCTCTGAGATCTCCAAAGCTTGTCTCACACTAGAAACAAGCTCATCAAACACATCACGAGCATCATAGATTGGGATCTTCCTCTCAACCAAAAGCTCCGCTGCAGCATCCAAAGCCGCTCCATCAGACCCACGGAGACGCTCAATAAGCTCCAGGCTCGCATCAATCTCAGCAAGGTCCAGCATGTTGTCCTTCGCTGTCCCCTCGAGCCTAGCAAGCGACCTGGCAACCTGTCGGGTCCGGCCAGCAAAGCTACGATCTGCCTCCTCCTTGGCCCTAGAAACGGCCTCCTCGATCTGAACATCCCTGAGACTCTCAGTCTCCAACAGCTTGCTCCTAAGCGAAGCGACCTCCTCCTTGTTCTTCGCATGCCTCGAGGATGCCTTGGACAACTTCCCGCTCAACTCATCCGACCTCTTCTTCGCGGAAGCAACATCGTCCTCAAGGGCTTAGACCTTCTCAGCAAGCTCAGCGTTGGCTCTCCTAGCCTCGCTAACCTCACGCTCACAGGAGCGAGAGTCCTCCTCAAAGCAGAAAGCCATGCCATCCAGCTGGGTGGAGAGCTGCATACACAAAGGAAGGCGAAAATAATGCTAAAACAAGTCAAGTAACAATAACAAAGACAAAGAGAGGACGGTAGAGAGAGCAAAACCTCAGCCACTGTGGCTCTCGCTAGCGCAAGAGCCCTCTCGCCAGAACCAAGAGTCGAAGAGTGCGCAGCTGCAGCACCATCACTGATCGGATCGCTAACGAACGCCGAAGAAGGGCCCACCTTCTGTCGCTTCGGAGGTGCCCCATCAGGATTGCCTCCTGACTTACCCTCCGATCTAAGGGTCCTCTTCCGCTGTAGCTCACGCCGCCTAGCAATCTCATCAGGAGTGAGATCAAAAACACGAGAACGCTGAGCTGACGCAGCAGGAGTCTTGGGCGCCGTGGATGACGGTGCACCCGTCTGCGAGCCTAGCCTCGCTAAGACCGCGGTGCTCGGCGATGCCGCCTTTGCCGATTCAGCTCGCTGAAAAGCGGAGACTCTAGGAGTACCTCGTCCAAAGACCTTCCCTGGGAAGATCCGAATGGATAGCGCTCTCCGGATCCTCTGACGGGTGAAGGACTTCACCCAATCACCATCTCCAGAGACCAGGGCGCTGTGGATAGCTGCTACCTCACTCCGGCTCGATATCAGGGATGCTGGTTTCACTGCGAAAAACAAAGCAATACATTAGCACACAAGACATGAGCAATGTACAAAAGAGAATTTTTTCTAAGTATAGACTAACCTCTCTTCCCCCAACTCGTCCTGACGAGGGGAATGCAGTCTGCCTCAAAGCTCTTCTCAGAGATCTTGACAAAGAAGAACGAGCACTCAAAAAGATCATCCTTGCTAGGAAACCCGTCAATAAGCTGTCGACCCGGAGCTGGGGCAACGAGATACCTGAGCTCGTCCGTACGGCCCTTAGGCCTGAACTCCATGACGCTGGTCAGCTGCTCAGTGCTAATCTCTGCATTGCACTCCCTGCTAAGCACATAAATACCAATGATGTGCCTCAACCCCCTGGGGTTGATCTGAGCAAGGGAGATACCATTCCCATCCAGGAAGCGAAGGAGGAAGCCTGGTACCGGGAACCACAGCAGACAATGGTCCATGAAATTCTCGTACATGGTGAAGTACCCCGGAGGCGGAGCATCAGCTCGCTGTGTAGGGTCAGGGGCAACCAGCACAACCTCGTCCGGGATCTCGCATTTCACCCGAAGAAGCCGCAGGGACTTCTCATCACAGAAGGTGGATCCAGAGGGGTTTGGTCGCCTCTGCTTCTTCTTAGTCACCACAGGGCAGTCCGCTTCGTCGCCATCCTCAGCGTCGGATAGAAGCGACTTAGAAGTAGAAGAAGAGTCAAGCGATGCAGTGGCATCAGCTGCTCCGTTTGGAAGCCCTGGGTCCTCGTCATTAAGGGGAAAGGAAGGTCCGAGTCCCCCATGACGAGCCATCAAGTCCTCGTCACCACTGGATCTCCTCGCATCCTCATCAAGTGCCGCTAAGTCGCCAAAGACATCTTCGTCATCTTCACCAGATCCACTAGGGCAAACTCGCGGAACGGTGAGTTTGCTACGGAGACGGATCCCGGTACCGGTACTAGCGTGATTCGCCGAGGGGGATATCGCAATCATCGATGGGGATGAAGCCGCAACCGAATCCCCGATCCGGTTCGGTGAAATCGCGAGCGCGTGATCGGTCTCATGCCCATCCGCGACCGCACGGTCGGTCTCGTCCTCGCGACTGCCTTCATTCGCGACCACGCGATCGGGACTGCGTGGTGTCGCGACCGCACGGCCGGTCTCATGCGAAACCGTAGACACGCGATCGATCACACGAGAATCCGTGAGTGCGAGCTCGGTCTCGCACAAAGACGGGTCGGTCCTACTCGGAACCACGACCACGGGCTCGGTTCCAAGCGTCGGTCCACTACTATCAACCGAATCGAGTGTGTCTTGTCCCATAACAACAAATTCACCTACAACCAGTCAACAAACTAGATCAAAGGTCAAGGATTTCCCTTCTCCACCAAGAGCACATTTCAAGAACATCCCTAAAGAACAAGCTTTATCCTTAAACAAGCTTTAGTGAGGAATCTCCAAAAGGTTATACAAATCCAAGGCCAATTCCATCAACAACCAAAGACTAGAGATCAATAGCAATCAAAGGCTCAATGATTCTCCTAAGCAATCACCAATCCAACATAGCAAAGCTTGATTCTCGATGAAAAGTTTGGGTCTATGAACTTGAACTTTCAAAGAAGCTATGGAATCAAGAGCTTGAGAAGGTAATGAGATAATTTACCACAAAGGAAGAGTAGATTGTGGAGATGCGAGCTCACACTCGGCCTCACGAAAATCCGGTGATACCACACGGTCGGCGGCAAGGAGGAGAAGAAGAAAAAAATTTTAAGGAAGAAGAAAGAAAGAGGAAGAAGATGGGTGGATAAGATTAAAACCTTATCTCTTCTTTCTCTCACCAAACGGGTCCCGCCTCCGTTCAAAAAACACAACGCAACACTTTTTCCTCCGGAAATCACTTGGCTTCTACTCGGAAACGTCATTGACGTTAGCAATCGCAACACGGAGTCTTAAAATCTCCATAGGAAATACGAAGTCTTAAAATCTTCGAGTAAAAAAAAAAAAAAAAAAAAAAATCTGTTTGCGGAAAGCGCAGTAGTTTCAGCGAAGGAAGCGTGAAGTCTTAAAATCTTCATAACGTTTACAGAGTCTTAAAACCTCTTGCACAAATTCACTCTCTACTACTGCAAGGCGAGATTGGTAAACACCTTGTCTTCAAACGTTAACGCCTATTACCTAGAACATCTCTAGCTCGGCACTTTTATCTCTAATACTACCGAGCTGGGGGGCTAACTGTTGGGGTCGGTTTTCACCCCCTATTAACATCTAAAGACAAGCTGGTTGAAGGAAATGACTCTCCGGACTCTTGATGAAAATGGTGAAGCAGCACCTAAGTCTCATTGCGAGGCGAAGCATGTGGCAGCAGAACAGACTCCTGGCAAAGCATGAAGAGACCAAGGCATCGACCAAAGGAGAGACCGTGGCTTCGCCCGACACGTCCGAGCATGGCTTCGTCGCGTCATGCGACCGCAGGCTCGGTGAGGACGATGGGAGCGACCGCATGCTCGGCAGTGACGAGCGAGCGACCACACGCTCGGGGATGAGCGAGCGACCATGCGACCCCAACTTCGACAGGCCGAGCCTGGCTTCGGTTCGCCGAGCGAGCATGGCCTCTCTCCGGCGGTCGATCTTGTCTTCGGCCCAATAGCACGAAGCCCACTTGGATGTAACCAATTCCGCAGAGACTTAGGAGGCTTGAGCCGACTTAGACATAGTATAAATAGACTCCTTTGTACACCCTAAGGGGGATCCGCAATTTCAATACGAAAACTTGTACTCAAAGCTTTTCTGAGCAATAAACAATCTCTTTACATCTTTCTTGGCCCTAGCTTACCATAGAAATCTCACAAGCTTCCCTCGAACTCTTACAAATTCTAGTTGTGTTGGTTTCGACCCCCACAATGATTTTTCACTCGCTATGTGGATATATTTTTTGCTTGCGAAAAGCGAAGTCAAAACAATACTATCAAACTTTTGCGCAATGGTTAACAGGCAATTCGGCAAGTTAGTCAAAACGGTTCGTAGCGACAACGGATCCGAGTTCCTGTGTTTATCCAAATATTTCAACGAGCAAGGAATATTGCACCAAACTTCTTGCGTTTACACTCCCCAGCAAAATGGTCGAGTAGAATGGAAACACAGGCATATCCTAAATGTTTCTCGGTCTTTGTTGTTTCAAGCGAATCTACCTACTAAGTTTTAGGGCGAAAGTGTTCTCATGTGATCAATCGAACGCCATTTAGTGTCTTGCAAGGAAGAACTCCCTATGAATGTCTCTATGGACAGAAACCTGGTTATGATCAAATCAAAACATTTGGATGTTTGTGTTTTGCGCATCGCATCTCACGTGATAAGAATAAATTTGGAGAAAGAAGTAGAAGATGTATTTTCGTCGGTTACCCTTACGGCAGGAAAGGGTGGAATGTATACGATTTGGAAAAGAATGAGTACTTTGTTTCTCGCGATGTGGTATTCGACGAGACTTCTTTTCTATATGGATCAAACAAAGTTGAGAGTGATGCTTTGGTCAGCATTTCGAGTTTGATAAATGAGTCACCTCCAGTTGAGATTCTAGATGAAAGGGGGAGAAGTATTGAAAATACACCTGCTATAACAGATCGTGTACCTGTTGGAACAGAGATAAGTGAAACAGAGAATGCACCTGCTGGAACAAATCATGTACCTGTTGGAACAGAGTCAAGTGAAGCCGAGAATTTACCTGCCGGAACAGATGATACACATGTTGGAACAGACTCTGCACCTGTTGGAACAAACTCAAGTGAAAGCGATAATGCTCCGGTGCTAGGCAGAGGTCATCGTGAGAGAGTTCCCTCTGTTAAGCTCAAAGATTACGTCACATACAATGCGCAATGTCACAAAGATAAACACTCATCTCATGTTCCTCCTTGCCCTCAATCATCGTCCTCCGACACGGTTCAAGGTAATTCACATTATCGTATTGAGTATTATATCTCTGATGAAGATTTTTATCCCAACCATAGAGCTTTCTTAGCAGCTGTTACAGCAAGCATTAAACCTAAAAGTTACCGTGAAGCTGTCCAGGATGAAAAATGGACCGGTGCAATTTCTAGTGAAATGGAGTCTCATAAATTAGTCGGGATGTGGGAATTAGCAGACTTACCGGTTGGGAAGACGGCTCTTGCAAATAAATGGGTGTTCAGATTAAAGTATCACGCCGATGGCACTATCGAACGACATAAGGCAAGGTTGGTCGTATGCGGAAATCACCAAGTTGAAGAAGAAGATTATAATGAGACCTTTGCTCATGTCGCAAAGATGAATACAATTCGTACTTTGTTCAAAGTTTCAGCTGCAAAAGGATGGGAAGTTCATCAAATGGACGTGCAAAACGCATTTCTCCATGGCGATTTAGAAGAAGAAGTATATATAAAAGTACCACAAGGTTTTAAGTGTGATGATCCAAACAAGGTATGTCGACTTAAGAAATCGTTGTATGGATTAAAACAAGCGCCAAGGTGTTGGTTTGCTAAGCTTACGAATGCTCTCTTGAAGTTCGGTTTTAAATAATCGTATGCGGATTATTCACTCTTCACATTTATTAAAGGAGAAATGAGCTTGCGGATGTTGATTTATGTGGAAGATTTAATCATTAGTTGTAGTGATTTGGGGATGTTGGAAAAATTCAAAGCATATTTGAGTGAATGCTTTCGAATGAAAGATCTGGGTAAAGCTAAATACTTCCTCGGTATAGAAGTTGCTCGGAGTTCATTGGGTTTCTATCTGTCACAACGTAAATACGCTATCGATATTGTAGCGGAGATGGGTTTACTAGGGTGTAAGCCGTTCTCGATACCGATGGAACAAAACCACATGCTTTTGTCCGATGATGGTCCGCTTATGCAAGATCCAGGTACGTTTAGAAGACTTGTAGGACGTCTTGTGTACTTAACTCACACGAGACCAGAGCTATGTTATGTTGTACATGTATTGATCATGCTTCGAGCAGACGGAAATTAGAGTGGTTCGTTATATTAAAGGGTCTCTTGGTCAAGGGATCATGCTTCGAGCAGACAGAAATTTGAGAGTGCAAACATATTGTGACTCTGATTATGCATCTTGTCCATTAACTCGAAGATCTTTGTCAGCTTATGTTGTGCTTTTGGGAGGTTCACCAGTCTCATGGAAATCGAAAAAGCAAGATACGGTGTCACATTCATCGGCCGAGTCGGAGTACAGAGCAATGTCGGAAACATTAAAAGGTTTAAAATGGTTTAAAGGCTTGTTAGCTGACTTGGGAATCCCGTTAAACAGTCCGATGGAAATGCTATGTGATAGTCAATCTGCGATTCATATCGCTGCAAATCCATTTTTTCACGAAAGAACGAAGCACATTGAGAAAGATTGTCACAGCGTTCGTGATGCCGTTAAAGATCGACTCATTGTTACAACACATGTTCGTACCAACGAACAAGTCGCTGATATTCTCACTAAAGCATTGGGTTGTTCTAGCTTTGACTACTTATTAACCAAGTTGGACGTTCATAACTTACACGTTCCACCTTGAGGGGGAGTGTTAAGGTTCTAGATGATTCTAGAACCATATCTTATGTCATAATGATTATAATGTATATTAGGAAACTGTGTATTCGGTTTAGCTTGAGGATCACTTAACCTAGTTGTGTAAGAGTTGTATATAAGGTTGTCGTATATGATGAATAAGAATCAATTTTTCCCAAAGTTGTTTGTTAATTTACAAAATGGAGATGCGGTAATGTGTTTGGAGTTAATAAGAAATATCAGGATCAGGTAAAGTTTGTGAAGGACGTAGCACGGGAGGTGACGCTAGCACATTTGAAGGAGGGAGACAAGAGGTAGGGACAACCGGGTAGAATGGAGAAGATGATCGCGTGGGTTAAGCCTCATACGAGTTGGCTCTAATTGAATATTGATGGGGTGTCGCGAGGAAACCTGGGATTAGCGACAGCAGGAGGTGTTATTCGCGATACAGGAGGGTTGTGGTGTACGGGTTTCGCGCTCAACATTGGCATTTGTTCTGCTCCGCTTGCCGAGTTATGGGGTGTGTATTATGAGTTGGTCATTGCTTGGGAGCGCGAGTTACGAGTTTAAAGATTGAGGTGGATTCAGAGTTGGTGGTGGGCTTTTTGCAGACAGGGATTTGTGAGGCGAATCCCTTGTCCTTTCTGGTACGTCTGTGTCATGGCTTCATATCAAGGGACTGGATAGTCCGTATTTCACACGTTTATAGGGAAGCTAACCGTCTTGCTGATGGGTTAGCTAACTATGCATTCACTCTTCCATTAGGATTTCATTTGTTTCATGTTGTTCCATATATTGTTTGTCCTATTTTAGTAGAGGATACTGAGGGAGTTGCAGTCCCACGTCAAGTCCGATTGTAGTTTTTCTACTTACTTGAATAATTTAGAGGGGATTCGTCCCCCTCCCCGATCAAAAAAAAAAAAATAGTTTGGACCCATGGGTACAAAAAAAACCACCTCTGGTGTTCAGCACTCTTTTTCTATCTTTAATATTACTGGAAAAATCAATTTTTCATAATGCTTTTATTTGATAAAAAAAAAAAAAACAAACATAATGGGTGTGACTGTATGACACATATAGTAGAAAATAAAATGGATGAAAAGAAAAATTCACTAAACTTACCAGTCAAGCGGAAATTGGAAGAAAACAAATTCTTCTAAAAAGTACCAAAAAGTAATTAAAATGGAAGAATTCTTCCCTGTCAAATACACGAATATCATTTTTTCTTCTATAGAAAAGATATTTCTTTTCTTCTATCTTTTCTTCTCATTTCTTCTATTTTGTTTTCTAGTCAAAGCCAATGCTTTTATATTGTGTACATCTTGATGAACCATTCAATTTTATTTTATTGCGAATAGAGATGCCTTTCATTATTTCCCAAGATATACTAGCGTGTTGGAACAACGTGTGAATCATTCATCACTCAAACCGATACAAAACAACATACCCGAAACATAGCAAATCAAATAAACATTAGAAAAGAAAAAGAAAAATAGAAATAACAGCTGTACTCAAAATCGTCAATAATGTAAGACATAACAGCTGTACTCAACAGTAGCTGCATTTCGATCAACCATCATAGTCCGAGCCTCAACATAACCTCTAGCGAACCGGAAGAGTCCACTTCCCCCGACCACCGGCATCTCTCTAACCTTGTTCAACACGGCATTCCGACCAAGAATTGCGATCGTACTTCCGTTATATATACCTGTAGTAAACGCAAAGTTCATCACCATAAGCGCAGCCACCTCGTGTTGACCAGTAGTAGCATAGAGCCCTTGAGCCTGACCCACTAAATTCGAGTTCACCGACACCTCCGTAGTTAATCTGTTATCGATCGCAGTGACCTCTCCGAAAAAGGTAGTGTTGTCGACAGGTGGTCGGATCACGACCGCGCTAGGGTTTGAGCCGTTCAGAATGTCATGCCAATAGACACGGAAAAAAGTGAGTTTCTCCTTATGAAGACCAAAATGTTTTCGGTCAATGGTTTTCGTAAAGTCTTCACCTTCTCCGGCGTTCACAATGGCTGCGAGAAGGAGGATTTGAGAGGCGATGATGAGTATAAGCTTTGCCATGTGTGCGGATTGTAGTATGTGCTTTATGTCTCGTTAATGTTTTGTATATATAGACTATATGTTTTTTTTTTTTTGCTAAACACTATAGACTATACGTACAAGGAGAAGAAGAAGGTTGTATTGATATTAATATATTTGTCACAAAAACATGGGTGGAATCAATTTTGGATTGTATATGCGCCGTAAGTCTTACTCGCTGGCCAGCGGAAATAATTAAAAATAAATCGTATGAAAGCATATTCTTATTTTTCGTTAGGAAAATTAACATGTATATAAGACATAAAAAAACTATCACCTATATTCTAACAATTTACCCTAAATCTAAAGGTTGTTATTTGGCCACATATGGTATTTTTTTATTTGCTTTTTTTTTTTTGGATTATTAAGCAAATTAATCCTTTTTCTATCAAACTAATAAAAAAAAAAGAAGATATTTTGCGGATGTTATAGTAGTTAGTTAGGATATATTTTAGTCTAGTTTCTTTTAGTTTGTAGGAAATAGTTCTAGAACTAAATTAGTTTTTAATTGTTTTGTTTATCGAAAAGTAAAACTACTTTCATGAAAATTAATTGAAGATTTCATATGAGTTTTGTTTTATTTACATGGATTAGCTAGACACTGCTAAATTATAATGTTTAGTGAGCTATTGGAAAATTGTCCATTATTGTATTTTAAATTACTCTTAGCTAGACAATTTTCGGCCACTTAAGTGACAATGACTGCGAAAAATGTCTTTGCATTTCGGTCACTTATTTTATCTCAACATGTTCTTATTTTGAGCTATTTATCATATGTAATTGAATTTTGTTTACAAGCTACAACATGGCAATACTGTGTGACTGGCAGCTAAATATATTTTGGTTAGACACATCGTGATGTGTCAACATTTTTTTTTTTTTCATTTCCTGATGTGTCAACGTTTTCCGTTTGTTATGGTCTAATAAGGGTCTCGTTCATACTTCCAAGTATTTCTTTTTTCATTTGATAAAAACTTCCAAGTCTTTCTTTTTTCTTTTTGATAAAAGCTTCCAAGTCTTTTTTAATCAATCCGTTATAATTCACGATTAGAATAATTAATTAGACACGATTATGGTAGATGTATTGGTCTGGTGGTCATTATTTAAGTGTCGGGTATAGTTTGAGTAGCTGTCAAACGTTGACATCTCTCCATACGTACATCTATATATGTAATTTTTTTTTTTTTAAGACTTATGTAATTTTTAATGTTCTCCTTATTCTAATATAACATTCTAGTAGAAATGTTCCTACGAGTTTATAGGATGTTATGTGTATTGGTCTGGTGGTCATTATTTAAGTGTCGGGTATAGTTTGAGTAGCTGTCAAACGTTGACATCTCTCCATACGTACATCTATATATGTAATTTTTTTTTTTTTAAGACTTATGTAATTTTTAATGTTCTCCTTATTCTAATATAACATTCTAGTAGAAATGTTCCTACGAGTTTATAGGATGTTATGTGTATCTCTTAGAAAAAAAAAAAAAAAAATTATGTGTATATCTAATAGTTTCTTCTTTCTTCTGCTTCTCTTCTCCAATCATCTTCTCCAATCTTCACTATATGCATATCGAGCCTATATGTTCAATTGTTTATGGTTAAAAACTAAATATTGACGTTTGTCTTTTGAAATTTTCGATGAATTTAAGTTCTGATCAAATTGATGGTTGATGTATATTTGCAGATGGATTCTTCTACATGTAAGATTGATGATGATGGAGACAGAGATGCATATGAATTTTGTAACGAAGAAAAAGAACTGTTGAGACATGAAACAAACAAATGCATGTGGATATGGACCTGACAACCAAAACCATGCGAAGGTTCAGAGGAAACTCCCAACGGACTAATTACTGTAGGCTAGAGATCAATTGTGATAGATGTATCTGCAACTACTGTCAAAAAGAGTTTGCATGCCCAACATCGTTTGGGACTACAAACTTGATGAATCATATGAAAAGCAGTAAAGAATTCAAAGCATGGGAAGATGGTCATGATCGTACTCAGAATCTGAAGGTGATTAACAATGGAGGATAGCTAAGAATGCAAAAAAATTTGAGAGTGTCTTTAGAGAAGCAGCAAATGAGATGTTCGTGATTGGGGAGTTTCCATTGGCATTTGTAGAAAGTATATATGGTGTTTAAACACTTTTGCAACAAGTTTAGTTCTTTAATTTTTGTTCTTTATTAGTTGTGCTATGTCATTATTTTATTTCTTTATCAGTTTTGTAAAGCTATCTGACATTTTTGTTTTGTAATCCATCAAGGTAAATCTCTACGAACCTCATTTAAGAAAAACATCAACCAAAAATATTGTTCAAATGTATGTTGAGAAGGCAACTCTTAGAAATTGGTTTCAAACTATCAAGCAAAAAATATCCCTCATAACCGATATTTGGGTTTCCCAGGTCACATGTAATCTTTTAAATCAAGAATCTTTATTATTCATAATAATTCTATATAGCCTAATGTATACTTATTGTTACTTCACAAGTGCAAGTTATATATAGTTATAACAACACATCATGACATTGACAAGTACGGCGGTTAAAGAAGTTGATCATAAGGTTCAAGTATGTCATTGATCACAAAGGTAAGACCATCGCCAACACATCGCTTATTATCTAGCTGAATGGGGATTAGAAAAGGTATTTTGTGTGACTGTGGATAATGCATCAGCTAATAGTAGTGCTATCAGTACGTTTCATACTAGTTTCTCATTGATATCAGATGCGTTTTTAGTGATAGATAGTGATTATATGCATATGAGATGTGCTGCTCTTATCATTAACTTGATAGTGAAGGATGAATTGGAAGATGTTGATAGAAGTGTGACTGCAGTTCGTAATGCCATATCATATGTTAAATGTGGAACAAGCAGGAGATATGCATTTGAACACATGATAGTGGGAAGAATGACAAGGGGTAGCTTAGCACTAGATGTGAAAAACAGATAAAGTTTACATTTCTGATGTTGAAACAAGCAATTAAGTTTAAGGGAGGATTTGATAGGATGAAGTCTGAAGATTGTATAATGATCATTTCTTAGAGATTGAGAATGAGAGGAAAAGGATTGGACCTCTTTCTTTGGCTGATTGGCGTAAATTTCAAGAGATGGTGAAGTTCTTTGGTATATTCTACCAATCTACATTGGTGGTATCAACTTCTACTACTCTGAATGCACACAAGTGTTATGGTGAGATAGAGAACATGGCAGCCAATCTTCAGTTGCTTTGTAGTAGTCTTGATGGTGATGTAGGTAAAGGCTGAGGAAATGTTCAACAAGTTTGAAAATATCAACAAAATGCTGATAATAGTTAGTGTTTTTGATCCAAGGAAGAAGATGCAGTTTGCTAATGTGTCTTGAAGATATGTATGAGAAGCTAGTTCGCCAACTATAGGGTTAAGTGAATTACTTCTCATGGTCTTGCATAATATGTATAAAGAGTATTCAGACAAGTACAATAATGCACTACATGCAACCAACGTGCAAGCAACCCAATCTCAGTCTTCTTCTCAGACTCCTTCTTAATCTCAAATTAGTCAAAATTTTCTCAAGAGCAGTAAGCATATAGGGTTTATAATTTTATTGATGCTGAGATGTTAGATGGTTACAATCCAGTGGAGCAAAGGTACAATACACTGCATAAAAAGATTGGTGTTATAGATATGAATGAGTTGGAAGCATATTTAAGGGAAAAAGGAGATAATCCTCAGGTGATGATGGGAATTGAGTTTGATGATTTGTCTTTGGGGGAAAATCAACAGCGGGAAGTACCCTATCTTATCATAAACGACAAAAGGCTTATGGTCAAATACTTGCAGAGGTTGAATACGAAGATGATCTTCAAAGAGGTATATTTAAAGAGTCTTTATTTCATGTTCATTCATTATTTCTGTACTTAGTCTTTGTAAATCTCTGTTATAATTTAATTGTGTCTCTACTTTTCCTTTGTAGAGTTTAGAGCTATGAATCTGGAATCATATGCAAGGTAAATTCCCAAACTCATGAATACTTATGTTTCTTTTACTTCTTGTTATTGATTCTAAATTTCAGATTACATATCACAAGGAGTATGCTATCTAGATTAAGTGATGTGGAGTCGACTGAAATTTCTTTTTGTCATGTGTTTCTTTCATTACTAAGACTGATTTACATCTTTTGCTTGTGTTTTGGTTTGTGTTAAGACTTTATGCTTGTGTTTTGCACTTCTTCTTGCTATTTCTTCAACATTTGAAATCGGTTGTGTTTCTTGAACTTTATGTCATTTTATCTTAGAATTGTCGATGTATAGTAGGTAAAAACTGATAGATCGGGTGATATCAAATATATATAGCCCTAAATCCAAAATTCGAAAACATCATATCCAACCCGATCAGGGACCAAATGCCCATGCTTAGTTTGCACTCATCCCTACATATTAATGTATATAAGTTTAATGAAAAATATAATATCGCATACAGTATTGATTGCATACGATTTGAGTTTCCTTTAAAACCTCTCTGAAATTTGAACATGTTTTTGTGACTTCCATTAATTAGGTTGGTAGATACTCTTCTATTTGCAAATAGTTATAGATTTTGGATTTACTATTTGTTTCAAATTAGTAATTGTTTCAATTTTTAATGTAAAATTTTGCTTTTAAATACTGAATTTAAATACCAATAGTCAACTCTTTTTCAAACGTATAATAGAATTTATAATATGTTCTCTTAATATTCGTGAAACAATTTATAAATGACAATAATTTTGAAAAAGAGTAAGTATTATATACTACAACAACAACAAAAATTTAAACATGTTTTTATGACTTCATTAATTGTGTTGGCAAGATATTTGACTAATTCGTTCTACTTAATGAATAATCCGTTCTAAGACATCTCAGACAAAATAACAAGAGGCTCTTGGATGTGGAGGAAACTCTTCAAGCTGGTTTGATTACAATGTTTGTTTGCTGCACAACATCTGAAAATAGATGTCAAAGATGGTTGATTACAATGTTTGTTTTATCAGCTCATCGCTACCTATTTGGGTTACTGATGAGTGGTAAAAGAGTATGATTATGATGTTGATAAAAAAAAAAGTTTAGTAAGTTAAAAAAAAATTTTTGACGTCAGCAAGTTAAAGATATTTAAGAATAATCCAAAGTCCAAACCATGGTAAGTGGAAATAAAAAAGAATTTAACCCACGTTTTCTGGGAATTGAGCCAAGCCTCATAGCTTATTAGTCCATACTCCACCGGAAATAACTCTAATCCTTTCTCTTTAATGTCAGCGATAAACATGGAGTCTTGATTGAATTATCACCAAAAATAAATAATTAAAAACACCAACTTGATTAATAAATAATTGAGTAGGATATAATTAAATTACAAACACATTGAGATTGGATGGTCCCAAATCTTCAGCAAATATTCGGTCTGGCATATAATATACTACTACTACTAACCAACTGACTATACATTACATACACGTTTCTCAAAAACTTATTTTGATTCTGCATATTTAAATACAATGTCTTCTCTTCGAGGCTATTCAATTCGAGATTCAACGATCTAAGAAAAGAAGAAAAAAAAAAATTAATGGCAATTTCAGAAACATCTAGATCGAGCAACGAGCTCCCTTTAACAACCCCTAACGTTTCAACCGCGAAAAAACTGACTTTGCTCCCTTTGGTTTTCCTTATTTACTTTGAAGTAGCGGGTGGTCCGTTTGGTGAAGAACCAGCGGTTCAAGCGGCTGGACCGCTTCTAGCGATTCTTGGTTTCCTTATCTTCCCTTTCATTTGGAGTATCCCTGAAGCCCTAATCACTGCAGAACTCTCCACTGCGTTTCCAGGTAATTAAACCCAATTACACAAAAGATCCAAACTTTATGTAACCATTACTTAGAACAGTACTTATGCTGTTGTCTGAACATCGAATCCAATCTCATCTGACTTAGAAACCACTAGTTTTGTACGAAAGGAAGCTACTTGCTGATTCCAATTGATAGAATTGCTACACAAGAAATAGGGTTTTCTGATTTTGATTTCAAGATCCCTTAAAGTCTGATTCTTTTGGTAAATTGGCTTAGGTAACGGAGGGTTTGTGATATGGGCGCATCGAGCTTTCGGCTCTTTCGTAGGGTCAATGATGGGTTCGTTGAAGTTCCTAAGTGGTGTGATTAATGTTGCTTCGTTTCCTGTACTCTGTGTCACTTACTTAGATAAGTTATTCCCTGTTCTTGAATCCGGATGGCCTCGAAACGTCTGTATATTCGCCTCAACGGTCGTTTTATCTTTCCTAAACTACACTGGCCTCGCCATTGTTGGTTACGCAGCTGTTGTTCTCGGTTTAGTGTCTCTCGCGCCTTTTCTTGTTATGTCGGCTATAGCGATCCCTCAGATCAAACCTCACCGTTGGGGTAGCTTAGGAACCAAGAAAAAGGATTGGAATCTCTACTTCAATACACTCTTTTGGAACTTGAATTTTTGGGATAATGTTAGTACTCTTGCAGGAGAAGTGGATAAGCCGCAAACAACGTTCCCGTTGGCGCTACTTATCTCTGTGATATTCACTTGTGTAGCTTACTTGATTCCTCTTTTCGCTGTCACGGGTGCAATTTCGGTAGATCAAAGCAGATGGGAAAATGGGTTTCACGCAGAAGCAGCTGAGATGATTGCAGGAAAATGGCTGAAGATTTGGATTGAGATCGGCGCTGTCTTGTCAAGTATCGGACTTTTTGAAGCTCAGTTAAGTAGTAGCGCTTATCAGCTCGAGGGAATGGCGGAATTAGGTTTCTTGCCTAAATTCTTCGGGTTACGGTCGAAATGGTTCAACACTCCATGGGTCGGGATTCTACTCTCGGCTCTCATGTCCCTTGGATTGTCCTATTTGGACTTTACTGACATTATCTCCTCGGCGAATTTCTTGTACACTTTAGGGATGTTTCTTGAATTTGCGTCGTTCATTTGGTTGAGAAAGAAACTACCTCAGCTAAAGAGACCTTACCGAGTTCCGATGAATATCCCGGGGCTGGTGATTATGTGCTTGGTACCTTCGGCGTTTCTAATGCTGATTATTGTGTTTGCTACTAAGATTGTCTACCTTATTTGCGGTATAATGACCGTAGGAGCAGTCGGTTGGTACTTCTTGATTAATTACTTGAGAAAGAAGAAGATCTTCAAATTCAACGAAGTTATCGATGATATTGACAATGGTCACGAAGAACATCCCAAAGTCGATGATCATGATTCATGATAGGTTTTTCAATTGGAGTGTAAGTTCTTGATTCTCTAACACGTTGTTGTGATAAAAGAGAAACTGTATTTGATCAATGATAGTTATACAACAGAGAGGCTCAAGAAGACAACATATATGCCTCTCTTTCTTTCTTCTTTATTCACTCACACACAAACAGGAAACAAAAACAAAAAGAAAACAAGAAATCAAACTCCTTGAGGTGTAATTATCTTGGCGTAATCGACGGTTTTCTTTACGTCGTGCGCCTTCTTGGAGAAATGCCTGACGTAATCTGAATACACAATGTCTCTATAAATCGGTTCTTCTCCATTTGCAGTCACCTCAGGGAGAGGACCAATCACAGATTCCGGTTTTGGATTCACGAATATTGGAACAGAGATTCTGTTATTGTTACCGTTAGCTAAAACACGATGCTCCACGCTCTTGTAACGACCATTGCTCAAGATCTGCATCGCGTCACCGATGTTGATCAAGAAAGATCCGGGAACTGGTGGCACGTGAACCCAGTTCCCTGACGATAGAGAACGCACGTGTAGACCACCGATCTGGTCTTGTAAGAGAATGGTGAGTGAAGAAACGTTTGAGTGACGACCAACTCCAACGGTTAGGTCCGGGCTAGGGCACATCGGGTAATAGTTAAGGTTGACTCGAATCGAACCCATGAAGAGTGATTCTGTCGTCTCGTCGAGCTCTTTCACATTGAGATTCTTCCCCGAATACTCTAGTAGCTTCCTCACCATTGTCTTGGGACTTGTTCATATACTCTAGTCCTTCATTTCTAAAATAGGGCAATTCTCAAAAATATCACAATACCAATTTTTGTCAAAGTTCCAAAAATACCGAAAATTTAAAATGAAGTTTCAACATTCAAAACTAAACCCTAAAACCTAAAACTATACTCTAATTTGGGAATAGTTAACCTAAACCATAAAATTTAAACTACCAATCCATTAAAAATCAATTTTTGTATTTGTGGTATTTTTGGAGCTAATGAAAAAGTGGTATTTTTAGAACTTTTCAAAAAATGATGGTATCTAAGGGAATTTCTCTTATACATATCAAATTCAATTAAAGATTTGATTTTTGAAATTGAAAACAGAGTAAAGATTTGATTTTTTTTGAAATTATGAAACTTACCTGCAAACATCAGGCCAGTACTGTTCTGATTCAGCATCAGAGACAAAGAAGAGACTGAGATAATCTTTCCACTCTAAAGCTTTCTCGGCACGAGGACTAAAACTCGTTCCAAATCGAACATTAGTCGATAAAGAGTTCTCTTTTGTGAATTTACTCTTCTCTTCCACAGGTAAATTGAAGAATTTGTGAGTAGCGGCTTTCACATTGTCAAGAACTTCCAAAGAAACACCATGATTGATGACTTGAAAGAAACCCCTTTTCTAGGCATCATCACAAATCGCTTCAGCGACTTTGCTTTCGTCGGGATTCGACATGTTGATGACGGGAATGGCTTCGTCTGTTTCGTTGACAAATTTGTTGATGAGCCGTTCTTGGAATGGTTTAATGTATTGATCAGGAAGTGCTTTGAGTCCTGTTTCTGATAAACCCTTTACGCGGGGTTTGAGAGCTGAGCGGTAGAGAGTGTTGGAGCCATATGATTCGAATTTGTGGAACAAGAAAGATTGAAATTTTTGCTTAAATATTTGTGGTGTTTGGGATTTGTTGTTGTGATGATTTTAGTTGGAGATAAGAGAGAGTATTTAAAAGAGACAGATTTTGAAGAAGAGAAGAGTGCAATGAAGCTGATGAGCGAACAACCTCTATGGCTCTCACCATGCTTCTTCTGCCGTTTTATTTCTTCCCGCTTTCATTACTTTATTTTAAATTTTCCATTTGTATTAAATTTGTAAAAACAATATAGTTAGTAGATAATTTAATTTGGATATGGTGAGCTTTCGAAAGTGGCATGTTTGATGCTAAAATTAAACTCTAAATCGTAGTTCAGTGCATCACGAATTCAAATCCGTATAATACATGTTGTTGACCAAAAAAAATAAAAATCCTTAAAATACCACACTTTGAAGTTATGTTTTCAAACGTATTATTAATTTTTAAAAGTTTCAAAAATACCACTTTTTCAAAAAAAAATCAAAAATTCCAAAAATACCACAAACACAAAAATTGATTTTTAAAGGTTTAGAATTTAAATTTTTTGGTTTGGGTTAACTACTATACAATTAGGGTATAGTTTTAGAGAGTATGGTGTAAGTTTTAGGTTTTAGAGTTTAGTTTTGAATATATAAAGTTAATTTTAATTTTGTGGTATTTTTGGAACTTTTGAAAAAAATGGTAGTTTTGGAATTTTTAAAAATTGGTGGTAGTTTTGAAAACAAAACATAAAATTATGGTATTTTTAAGAATTGGCCAAAAAGAAACATCTAAATTGTCATTAGCGAATTATAACACAATGATTTTGGGAATGAAAAAATAATAACACATTATGTAAAATATTTAAGATTTTCTTCCTACATAGTATTTGTGTGTATAAATTGTCAATGCAATATGTGTTAAATACTGGCCAAAATTGAAGTGCTTGTACTTGTTGTACAGATATTTTAATGCTTTTCAACAACCAAACATTAGTATTTGCCTATTTCGTGATTTGAACAAGCGGACTATATCTTCATTTGGAATTCACGTCTTACAAAAAAAAAAAGTGCAGCCTTCTGCTAATACGAATTATGAAAATGATGTTATTCATGACTCAAATGAATGAACTCTCAAAGGTCGTCGATGATTTGTTAATTTTTTTTGTTTGGTTTGATTGGTTGGTTGGTGGGTAATATAACAAGGGAATTACTGATTTTGGTAATGAATCAAATAGTTACGAAATCCAAAAGTCGTATATATACTTTAATAAATTCAGATTGTGAGTTTGTTAATCAGGATAATTGCAAAAACATATGTCATACATTTTGACGCCTTACACATTAGAAGTAAGAAAAAAATGGAAAGAAACAGAAGATTTTCTTGTGATAATAATAACAAAAACTTGACACAATAAACTTCAAATTTATGATTATAATAAAATTAGTTTTTCATTTGGTTGGTGGTGAAGTTAGGTAATTTAAGTGCAGAAAAATAAATGAGACAAGAGAATTTTTAACGAGGTTCATTTCCTAGTCCCAGGGACCACGTCCAGATTGAAATATACTAGAACAAGAAAACAAATACAACTTATTCGCAAACGCGTAAATCAAGTACACTTCTTAATTTACCGTTCTATTCAATAACATAGATTCTTCAGGATAACCCAACCCTGAGCTAAATACCTCCTGAGCCTAGACTTGAGTTTTGTGGAATCTCCACACACCAACAGCAACTGCCGACAACAACACGCATCCAATCGTCCTGTACCAGCTAGACCACAACACCAACAAAACACTTGATCAGCTCAAGCAGCACGAACTGCAACAGCAGCACCAACAACAACACAAACTGTACCACGAGCAGCAACAACACGAACTGCACCACGAGCAGCAACAACACGAACTGCACCACGAGCAGTAGCACCACCACGAACTGGTACAACACAACGATCTGCAACAGCACAGACTCCACCAATAAGAATTGGTACAACACTAGCAACAACACACAACACAGAAGATGCCTTCTTCTCTCAAATCAAACTTTAGATAATTTTCTCTTCTAAAAGGCACAAGAAACCCTAGCACGTTCTTCTATATATGTATATATATGAATAGAGCATTGATTAACCTTGCACAATTTCCCTTTTGTGGATAATGACAAGTTTCCTTATTCTTCTCTTCAATATATTCTTCATATGTCAATCTTCCTCTTCAAGTAAATATCTTCTCCATTATTCAGCCTAATCCACGTCAATACCAAAGCCCATCATCACACACTCACGTTCAACTTAATTCAGCACATCATGTACTACTCTCTGCACTACATTCGACTGGTATAGGTAAAAAACTCCTCTTCAATCTCCCCCTTTTGACTATGTATATAAACTCAATACTTCTAACTTCCAACAACATTATCACCAATAAACCAGAATAGAAATCATCACCAATCTCCCCCTACTTAAGTCACATCATGGTCAAAAACTAATTTAGAGTGCGTCCCCGCTCAAATCGAGGATGAAATCTCATCGTACCATCTCCACAAAGACTATCCTTCCTAACCCAAATATTCTTGAACTTTTAATCTTCATGATTGAAACTTCAAACAAACCCGAAACAATTACGTTGAACATGTCCTTGAACTCCACAATGATAACATGTTGGACCACGAAATCTTACACTATAAGCTTGCTCCACTCACTGATTCTCCCTCAAAAGCTTGTAACACTTCGGCCTAATATGCCCAACAACTCCACAATGATGACAAACCGGGCGAAAATCTTGTCGAAATTAATTCTGCAAGTTCAACCGTCCTGATGCAGTACCTGTCCCAGTACATATCCTAGTTGCAGGCTTCGTACAAGTTGCAAACTTTGTACCAGTTGCAGACTTCGCAGTGAATCTGGTGGCAGGCTCTGTAGCAGAAGAAGCTGCAGTCCGTCTCATTCCAGCTGGTACAAAAACAGACTCAATTTTTGAATCATTCCCACTAAATCCAAGACCATGACGCTCCAAAAAACTTTTCCCAATATTCAAAAGATGATTCAGTTGATCGGTACCATTATTAAGCATCCTTAGTTACTTTTGGGTCTCTTCAAGTTGAACTCTAGCTTGTGTTGCTTCTTCTTCTTTCTCCAAAGCATACTTCTGTGCTTTAACAACTTGAGCCTCGATCTTGAGTTTCTCCTTAGCCAACACCGAATTCTCTTCAACTAATTTGAGCCAATGTTCGTGCAACTTCTGATAATTCTCAGCAAATTCTTCATCACTAACGCTCTCAACATCACTATCAATTTCATTATTGGCTTTGTCTGAACCAAACTTTTATGTAGGTTTTGTTGCTGCATCTGTTACAACATCTGGTACAGCGCCTGTTATAGAACTTGACACCAAGGTTGTAAGCACCATAAAATTTCTCAAGTCTACTTCCTCATCACAGTCTGTATCATTGTATGAATCACTCTTGATGGTTGTCAACGCCTTCTTCTTGTGCTTCAACAAATTTGCACACTCAGTAGAACATGTCCAAAGTCTTTGCACTCAAAGCACTGAATGTTCTTCGATGAATTGCCTACCTCTTCTCTATTCTCTTTCTTGTTCTCCTTGTGTTTCAGGTACTTAGAGAATTGTCTTGACAACAAAGCCAATGAATCTTCAGCATGTGCAACCTTCTGTACCACTGCAGAATCAGTAACCTTCTGAACCTTCTGCTTTTCTTTTTCTTCATATGCCTTGTTTAACTCAAAAGCTTTCATAATCCCAACAAACTAATTTAACAACATCTCATCAAGATTGTGAGCCTTTTCTACTGCAGAAATCTTTGACTCAAACATTGAAGGTAGTGATCTCTTCAACTTTTTCAACAGTTTTTTATCCTTGTACAGCTTTCTAAGAGCGAATGACTCATTCGAGATGTCACACAACTTAGCAATAAATTCTGCCACCGATTTCTTTTTGTCCATCCTTAAATTCTCAAACTTTGAAGCCAACATATCAAGTTTGATTATCTTCACACTACTAGTTCCCTCAAACATATTCTTCAAAGTTTTCCAAGCCTTTTGTGCTAAAGCACATTAAGAAATCAGCATGAAGTGGCTCAAATCAATAGCATTGTACAACGTAATCTTGACCTTAGAATTACAGCTTGCTTGCTTCTTCTCAATAACAATCCACTTGTCTCTCGACTTAAGACTTTCCACTCCTTTATCATCGGTGATCAGCGGATGAATCCAACCAATTTCAATCGCATTCCAACAATCTTTATCCATACCACTAATAAATGATTCCATACAAACCTTCCAATATCCATAATTAGTCGAATCAAGACGTGGTGGTCTTGCCATAGATGTACCTTCTGCATGTGAATCCATCAGACTCAATTTTCAAGCATGTACCACTGCCTATCTCAGCTCTTGAACTACTTCCAAATCCCCACTCTAGATCTACCTGAAACAGACTAAATCTCTATCGAGAACCCGCTCTGTTACCAATTATAAGTGCAAGTGAGGTAATTTAAGTGCAGCAAAATAAATGAGAAAAGAGAATTTTTAACCAGGTTCGTTTCCTAATCCCCGGGACCGCGTCCAGATTCAAATCCACTAGAACGAGAAAGCAAATACAACTTATTCGCAAACGCGTGAATAAAGTAAACTTTTTAATTTATCGTTCTGTTCAATAATATGAATTCTTCAGGATAATCCAACCTAGAGCTAAACTTCTCCTGGGCCTAGACTTGAGTTTTGTGGAATCTCCATACACCAACAGCAACTGTCGGCAACAACACGCATCCAATCGTCCTGTACCAACAAGACCACAACACCAACAAAACACTTTATCAGCTCAAGCAGCACGAACTGCAACAGCAGCAACAACAATAACACGAACTGTACCACGAGCAGCAACAACACGAACTGCACCACGAGCAGCAACATTAACAACACCACGAGCAGCAGCACCATCACGAACTGGTACAACACAACGATTTGCAACAGCACAGACTCCACCAATAAGAATTGGTACAGCACTAGCAACAACACACAACACAGAAGATGCCTTCTTCTCTCAAATCAATCTTTAGATATTTTTCTCTTCTAAAAGGCACAAGAAACCCTAGGCACATTCCTCTATATATATATATATATATATATATATATATATATATATATATATGAATAGACCTTTGATTAACCTTGCACAATTTCCCTTATGGATAATGACAAGATTCCTTATTTTTCTCTTCAATATATTCTCCATATATATCAATCTTCCTCTCTAAGTAAATATCTTCTCCCTTATTCAGCCCAATCCACGTCAATACCAAAGCCCATCATCACACACTCACGTTCAACTTAGTTCAGCACATCATGTACTACTCTCTGTACTACATCCGACTGGTATAGGTAAAAAACTCTTCTTCACATAAGACTACGCATGGTTCTTGTTGCGGCCAACAATCTAATGGGCCTTTTAAAAGCCAAATTTGTCAATAGGGTTCATGAGACTAGAGCTTAGGCTTTCGAATCTAGACTAACAGAAATTTGTTGGAAATATAAAATTGAAGAACAGTATTAGAAAGATGAAGGAAAATATTGAATCACTTCTATGTATTATAAGCTCTTTCCAAAACCAAAAAGCCTATATAAGAGAATTGTGGAGTGTCATCGTTTCTGCTACAATATTGCGCTAAACTCCAACATCATACCTAGGCTTTTCTTTGAACACCCTCCATTTTATCTTCCAAATTCCAAAAGTTTGCTCAATCACAGATCGAAGCGATGAATATCTCTTTCAATAATTTTCTTTAGAATTTTTTGGTCGATCTCCCCTAATTCGGCTTGGATGATATCTTTGATTTAAGGTATGAAATTAAAAATACAGGTCGAACAGCATAGCCAGAATCAGCAAGATAATATTTTCGAGGCAATGAAAAATTGATAATCTCCCTCCATAGCTAATGCTAACACTTTTACATCATGAACATATCCCGGTATGCCAATATATATATATGTAAATAGCATATCTAGATTGCATATTGCTAGCACGTAAATACTAGTATCGGATTTTTGATTCCAATATTTTGTGCATAAGTGCATGAAACAGTTACGGGGATATGTGTACCATCTATAGTACCAATAAAATTTTAGAAGTAATCTGCATACCTCTTATCTGACAGCAACTTTGGATGAAGCCGTGAAAATTTGATCGGATGGATTAAGCTCATCGACAGTCATTCGTTCAAGAGAATTCAATACCACATGAAATTTGCGCCCTAACCTTTGAGTGTCATATTGAGCACTCAAAGTAACGAAAATGGCAACACTTTCATGAATGCCAAATGCCAACATTTTGAGTTTCTTGTAGTCCATACTTTGTTTCAAGTGCTTCACATAATTTTAGAAACATTGGAGGGTACATTCTGATCATGTTACATTGTACTTCATGACCATGAATTAATTCATCCACAACTTTTTGACCACGTCCGGAATCCAAATTCATTGGTAGTCTATCTCCTATGTTGTCTTCCACGCATGCTCCCAAAAAATATTATGGTATCTTCCACATCATCATTATATTCGATCATCTCAAAGAAGAAAAGAAAATAAAAATATTGTATAAATATTTTAAAACTCATTTAACAAAAAAAAATATAAAATTGAAAAACGATTATAAAAAAATAGCCTCAACTACAACTAGATTCGAAGTCTAGAGTTAAGAAAATTAGATATCTAAAAATCGGTTCGATTGGTTCCAGTTATACGCTCCAGATATGTCAAACGAGCATCATCATTGGGTAGGCTCAAGTAAACACGAGCATAATATTCGTTGTTTTGGAGTACATGGACTAAAGTCAAATATAATGCAGAACCATAAGAAAGATCTGGGAAGGTTGATAATGAGCTCACCGCACGTTCTAACTTGTCTTCATGTGCACGCTATATAATTATGTCTGCACATCATGTGCACGTTGTCATATTTCTTCTTCTTCTCATCATTTGGTGTAAAATCTTAGCGTGGTCTCTCTTCTTCAACCTTTGATTGCGACTTTCCTACAAAGATCAACCAAAATCAATCATAATCGTAACCAGAATCTCATTAATAAAGTTTAAATGATATTCAAGATTTACCTCAGAACACGTCAAAAAAATTTCAATCTTTTTTGCCTTCAACCTTTGCTTCAAAAATAATTTCTCTTTTCTTCGCAGCAAAAGAAGCATCTATCTCAAGAGACTCATTAGGTAAGGGTAAGGGGTCGTCCATGAGGACCACTTGTTCTTGTTCTATGACCACTTGTTCTTGTTTTAGGGTTGGCAGAAGGGCCATAAGGTGATCTACGTCTTTTAGAAATTGTTGATAGACGCCAAATTTCTCCAGAGATAAGCAAGTGCATCCAGACAACTGTATGCAAAAGAAAAAGTGTGAGTGTGATGATAGATGAAAACTATGACATAAAAAAACAAGAAAAACAAGAAAGATGCTTACCAGAAATCTATGAATACAATAACAGAGATGCTTGGCAAAATCAAAATAGGTATTGGTCCCGAACTTGCATTTTGTGCAAAACCATTGATGTTTGCTAGCGTACTTGTTCTCGAGTATCTGGTTGGGTGGCATGAAAGAAGTCTCTATGAAAAAGAAAAACAAATAGTTCAGAATGAGAATTGTTATTTGAAAAAAAAAAAAAACAAAACAAAACCCTATCATAAAATCACTACTCCTTTCATTTTCTTCTTCTTTCACCGCCGTACGTCTTCTTCTTATTTCTCTCTTTTTTCTTTTTTTTTTAATTCCTTCTTCTTCTTGTCTCCTTATTCTTATCCTTCTCCTATTTATATTTTAGCATTTTGTTGTTTTCAATTATTTTGTTTTTATTCGTTATCATGGATCTAACTTTTCAATCGTATAATAAGATAGTGTTTTTACTCTTTTGTTCTTTTTCTTATCATGTATCTAACTCTCCAATTGTTGTCATATTTCTTCTTCTTCTTCTTCTTCTTATCATTTGGTGTAAAATCTTAGCGTGGTCTCTCTTTCAACCTTTGATTGCGGCTTTCGTACAAGGATCAACCAAAATCAGTCATCATCGTAACCAGAATCTTATTAATAATATTTGAATGATATTAAAGATTTACCTCAGAAAACTTCAAAATATTTTTAATCTTCTTTGCCTTCAAACTTTGCTTCTAAATATTTTCTCTCTTCTTCGCAGGAAGAGAAGTATCTATCTCAAGAGACTCACTATGTAAGGGTAAGGGGTCGTCCATAAGGACCACTTGTTCTTGTTCTATGACCACTTGTGGCATAACAGTTAGCAATATCATTATATAAATAAATAAATATATATATATAAAAGTATATTTAAATAATAAATAACATAAAAATACTTTCAAGAGACAAAGATGAAAATGGTTTGAATTAACAAAGTAGAAAGGTAGCTAATGATTGGGTGATTCTTACAAGAGTTCTAAACAAAAATATAATATTTAAATATAAGAAATATTAATACATAATTATAGGGTTATGAAAAATAGAGAAAGGGAGAAGGTTCTAAAATAATTGTTTAAAAAACTTTGGAGGGTGAGTTTCATAATTTTAAGATTATCATTCAATATTTTATTACTACTTTTTAAAAATATATTTGTAGAAACCACCTTAAAAACCATGGATGGAGATAGTCTAAAGTGATAATATTACTGGAGAAGATTATTATATTAAAGTGATAATGTGATCCAAAGTCAGATGAAACATTGACGTTGATGATCAGAGTAAGTCTTATTGTTGTAAATGTTACCTTCACGACGTATTCTTCTTCGAGTTTTGGTCTCCATTTGTTCTCTATTTGCTTCTCCGTTATTTCTTTTAAAAAACTTTGGAGGGTTAGTTTCATAATTTTAAGATTATCATTCAATATTTTATTACTATTTTTTTAAAATATATTTGTAGAAACCACCTTAAAAAGTAAAAACCATGGATGGAGGTGGTCTAAAGTGATAATATTACAGGAGAAGATTATCATATTAAAGTGATAATGTGATCCAAAGTCAGATGAAACATTGACGTTGATGATCAGAGTAAGTCTTCTTGTTGTAAATGTTACCTTCACGACGTATTCTTCTTCGAGTTCTGGTCTCCATTTGTTCTCTATTTGCTTCTCCATTATTTCTTTGGCTTCTTCGATCAAAGTGATTTCATTGAAGCTCTTTGTGTTTGGGATTCCTAGGCAATCCACGCCGTATTGGTGTTGCGGTTCTTTGAAATGACTCTCAGAAACTCTTCTTCCTTTATAGATATTGTTCCCACATACCTCGCTGAAGGAAAAACGTTTCCGTCGCGGACTCAGCGGAGCTCACATCTCTTATACTCAAGCGATTCCTACTCCAATTGTTGAGTGAGTTTCAATGCATTTTAAGAGCACTAGTAGATTCGATACCTTACATCTTCCTCTTCTTTGTTCCAATGCATTTTAAGACCGAGTTAGTCTTTTTGTCACACAATGGAATTTGGACATTTCACAGTCACGATTGTCTCGAAACCATCAACCAAAAACCGAATTGAACCAAAAGCCAGAAAGATCTCGAGCGGACTACACCTGAAACCAATTCGAGGTATTTGGTCTCTCTCAGCATTTATGATAAGCGATCTCAACTTCATGTGTTAAAAGCTGATTGCGTTAACTTGCTTGCGTTTGCAAATAAAAAAATCCAAGTCGTTACAAAATAAGAAAGCACTGAACTTTTTCAACTGTGGACGTCTTACAAGTAATTAACCCAAAATCAATTACGAGAAATATAAAACCAAACCCTAAACCCAAGTGGCTTCTGAAGTCATTAAACATTTACCAAAAAGTGAGATTAAGTGTTCCAAAGAGCCCACAAAAACTCCAAAAGAAACATCAAAGTGGAGGTAGAGGTATTGGCTGAAGCATTCATAAGATAAAGCAATAATCTGAAACAAGCTCTCAACAATACATTCTCATTGAGACACTTCCCACTCAAAGCACCAACACCATCATAAAAAATCTCAGGCAGAGTCTTTTAGATAAGATCAGCTACATTCATTGGCATCTCGTCAATCTGGGTACTGTAGCACTGCTCAATGTCCCCAAGGATCTTGATGTCGTCGCTTTGAACAAAGTTGATCGCAACACCCTAGAATGATTTACCGTAAAAATGGTTAAGAATTAAATTACCTCCAGGTTAATTAAGATATATAAGAATAATTTAGAAACCTAGCTAGGAACTGTACGCTATGTCAACGATGAACAAAAATGCAGAAACTAGAATATATTAGTTACCTTACGCCCTAAAATGACCAGACCGTCCAATACGATGGATATACAGCTCACGGTTGTTGGGGAGATCATAATTGATGACAAGAGAAACCTGTAAAAGAAAGATTGTCATGTCAACTCAACCTCTACCATAATCAGAGACATTGACAGAGGAGACTAAACATAAGTATGTAAAGTGATGAGCACAGAAGTGATGGGCCAGTAATGAGGGAAGATGGGCCGAGAAGAATGTCAATAAGACTTCGGAAGCCCAACAAGAAATACAACAACTAAGAGGTTTAGCCTCTGTTTTGTTCTGCAAATAAGAGACTTTGTCTCACGTTCTATTTTTAGTTTCAATAAGAATTGGTCTTCCTGTGTATTAGGAACCAGTTCTAGCACTTTCCCATTTCCCGTTTTGTAAGGAATCATGGATGATTCCAACTTTTGTACTTTCTTATAAATATATCAGAAAAACCAAAAAGAGGCAATATCAATTGCCCAACAATCAAGTGTCTTTTATGTTCTTATGTTCTTATGTGATTGAGCTCTAAATCTGGGACCCTATCAGTTGGTATGAGAGCATTGCTCTCCTCAATTTCTGTTTTATTCAATTACCACATTCATCACAAACACTCAACCATCACCATTACGAAACGAAAACCAAAAGAAAAACAGGTCGTGGCCAATACCTCACAGGAGGAGCCAATGGCTAGCGCACGAGACCGGCTCGACGAATTAGAAACAAGCCACGGCATGATGCAGGATGAGATGTCAAAGATACGACAGATATTAGACGAGAAATTCAGATTCATGGAGGAGTCATTTGGGAAACTGATGGAAGTGGTTACCAACTCGCGCGAAGGGAGTTCCAACACGTCGGGAAATCAAAGGAGAAATGACGAGTCGGCACCAGCGTTTCAAAGAAATGATAATACTAACCAGACGGCACACCCACCGAATCGATTCGTCAAACTGGAGTTTCCACGATATCAAGGCGGAGATCCGACAACCTGGATAAGTAAAGCGAAGCAATATTTCTTGTATCAAGAGATGCCAAACGAGCAGAGGGTCAGTTTCGCTTCTTACCATTTGGAGGACGAGGCGAATGAGTGGTGGCAGGCGACATCAAAGGCGTTACGAGAAGAAGTAGTCCCAATCACTTGGGAGTTGTTCGAAGAAGAGTTGTGGGCTCGGTTTGGTCCAACAGGGGCTGAAGACTTCAATGAAGCCCTTTCGAAAATTAGACAAACGGGGTCGCTACGTGACTATCATCGCGAATTCGAGAGACTTCAGAACAAAGTCAGCGGATGGACCCAACAGGCGCTTGTTGGAACTTATATGGGCGGGTTAAAGGACTCAATCTCAGATACAATCCGGATGTTTAAACCGACCACGTTGAAGGCAGCCATAGAGTACGCTAGAATGAGAGACGACCAGCTCCAGCGAAGCCGAAGATACAATACACTCACCTCCTCTCGGTTCTCGACATCAATTGCTGTCACAGATACAAAAGCACCAACCCAAAACGCATCATCATTCGGGACACCACAGAAATTAAGCTGGGACGAGATAAAGAAGAGACGTAGTCTTGGATTGTGTTTCAGTTGTGACGAGAAGTACACTCCGGGACACCGTTGCCGCAGACCACAGTTATTACTCATGGAAGGGGGCGATGAAGAAGACGAATTCGAAGAAGCTGAGCAAGAACTGACAGAACCGGAGATTACCTTACAAGCTTTGACGGGGTGGGATTCATCAAAAAGGATTCGCATTCGGGCAAACATCAATCAACAGATACTAACAGCGTTGATTGACAGCGGATTAACACATAATTTCATCTCTGAGAAAGCTGCAAATCGCCTAAACCTAAAGATTACACCAATCAAGGCGTTTAAAGTTAAGGTAGCCAATGGCTTTCCACTCCAATGTCGTGGAGCTTACCGACAAGTTGCTATGGATTTAAGCGGTGTCTCCTTCATCATCGACCTCTACGCACTGCCTTTGACAGGTCTGGATATCGTTCTCGGAATTTAGTGGCTGGAAGGCCCAAACGATGAGATTCACATGGGCTGGTCAAGAACGAAATCTTAATGGACTTCAGACAAAAGCAATCCAACAGGCCCAACCTGGGGAGTTTTGCCGTGAAGTAAGGATGGGCCAAAGTTGTTTTGCCGTGTGCCTACACGAGGAAAATTGGGTCACCGACACCGTTTCCCCAATTGCAGAAGAACTGCGTCTTCTCCTTCACGAGTTCGATGGAATCTTTCAAACCCCAACCGCATTACCACCAGAGAGAGATATCGAGCACCGCATAGTACTCAAGGAAGGCTCCGACCCGATCAACGTCAGGCCTTATCGATATACGCACTTCCAAAAAGAAGAAATCGAACCGCAAGTACAGGCGATGCTGGAGTCCGGTCTCATTCAGCCGAGTTCAAGCCCGTTCTCTTCTCCGGTGCTCCTAGTGAAAAAGAAAGATGGGTCATGGAGATTTTGCACGGATTACAGAGCATTAAACGCCGCGACAGTCAAGGATCGATTTCTAATTCCCACCGTTGATGATATGCTTGATGAGCTCCACAGGGCTACAATTTTCACCAAGCTGGACCTTACAGCAGGTTACCATCAGGTTGAGTACACACTCCTGACATTCCAAAGACAGCCTTTCGCACCCATAACGGTCACTATGAGTATCTTGTGATGCCATTTGGCTTATGCAACGTCCCGTCAACTTTTCAGTCGCTTATGAACACAATCTTCCGTGAGCAGCTACGTAAGTTCGTTTTGGTTTTTTTTTATGATATATTGGTCTATAGCCGGATGCGAAGCGATCACTTGGAGCATGTCCGCACTGTTCTTCGGATTCTGCGAGATCAACAGCTCTTTGTTAAATTAAAGAAATGCGAGTTCGGTAAGGAGGAGCTCGAGTACCTTGGGCATATAATTTCCGGAGCGGGAGTCAAGGTTGACCAATCTAAAATTCAAACAATGATTGATTGGCCTTCACCGACTACCATCACTGAGCTCTGTGGGTTTTTAGGAATCACCGGCTATTACCAAAAATTTGTGAAGGATTACGGTCTCATTGCAAGATCGCTAACCAATTTGTTAAAAAGGGGGAAATTTTGTTGGGATGCAGCGGCTGACCATGCCTTTAACGATCTGAAGAGAGCCATGACATCTACTCCAACGCTCGCTTTACCAGATTTTACGGTGCCTTTCGTTATCCAAACTGATGCTTCCGGTGACGGTATTGGAGCAATACTCTCACAACATGGTAAACCGATTGCCTTCATGTCATGTTCATTGGGTGTTGCAAAAAAGAGTTGGTCTACTTATGCCCGGGAGATGCTTGCTATTATTATTGCTATACGCCTTTGGAGACCTTACCTTTTGGGGAGACGTTTTACCATTCAGACGGATCAACGCAGTTTGCGTTACATGCTGAAGCAGAGGATACTCACTCCCGAACAGCAAAAATGGATGGGAAAATTAGTGGGATACGATTACGAAATCGTTTATCGACCCGGGACAGCGAATGCGGCAGCAGATGCCCTTTCACGACGACCAGGTAGTCCAACTCTGAATGCAGTTTTCGTTCAGTCTAGCAGTCTCTGGGAGGATCCCCGAGCAGCCGCTAAGACAGACCCGTATTTGCTTAAGATTGGCGAAAAAGCAACACAAACACCAGGGCATCCTTACGCATAGAAGAATGGGATCCTTTCCTATAACAATCGAGTGGTAATCCCTCCTTCCTCTGCCACCATTAAGCTACTTTTACAGGAATATCATGGTACGTTGCTTGGTGGTCATTCGGGTGGTCTTCGAACTCTCAAGAGACTAGCACAACAATTTTATTGGCCGAAGATGCACCGTTCTGTCCGTGATTTTGTAGTTGCATGTGACATATGTCAAAGAGCCAAAGCAGACACCCTCTCCCCCGCCGGTCTCCTCCAACCGTTGCCCATTCCTTCTCACGTGTGGGAAGATGTCTCCATGGATTTTATTGACGGGTTACCTCGTTCGGATGGACATACATCAATTATGGTCGTCGTCGACAGGTTAAGCAAATCAGCTCATTTGGTTCCTCTCGCTTACCCGTATACAGCTCGTTCGGTGGCTTCAAAGTTTGTTGACTACATCATTAAGCTTCACGGTATACCAAGATCAATTCTTAGTGACCGAGATCCAGTGTTCATCAACAACTTTTGGAAGGAATTCTGGCGTTTATCAGGGACTACACTTCGCCTTTCCTCCGCCTACCATCCACAGACGGACAAACGGAAGTGGTAAATCGATGTATCAAACAGTTCCTGCGCTGCTTCACACATCACAGACCTCGCCAATGGAGTGCACTCTTGCCTTGGGCCGAGTATTGGTACAACACTACATTCCATGCTTCCACGGGTATGTCTCCTTTCGAAGCTCTTTATGGTCGGCCACCTCCTCCTTTTCCAGCATACGAAGTCGGTTCTGCGATTGTCGATGAGCTGGATGAGCAATTATTGTCAAGGGATGAAGTCATTCACGACTTGAAAGGTCATTTGGCGACCGCGATTAACAAGATGAAACAGACAGCCGATTTGAAGCGTCGTAATGTCAATTTTGCGGTTGGAGAGTGGGTTTATTTGAGGCTCCAACCGTATCCCCAGAACTCGGTTTTTCGCCGGCTGTCTCAGAAGCTTTCTACACGCTACTTCGGACCCTTTGAGATCGAAGCAAAACTCGGACCAATAGCTTATCGATTGAAGCTGCCAGACGGATCAAAAATCCACCCTGTTTTCCAAGTCTCACTGTTAAAACAGAGGGCTGGCGACGATACACCAACAGCTGGAGCTCTTCCGCCTCTTCGCACCAACGGATCGTTACGCCTTTACCCGGAAGAAGCTCTCGGACATCGCATAGTTGTTCACGGGCAGGAACAGATACAAGAAACATTGATTAAATGGCGTGGCTTGCCAGCAGAAGAAGCATCTTGGGAAGTTCTGGAACAGGTGAAGGCAAGTTTTCCTCAAGTGAACCTTGAGGACAAGGTTCCTTTTGAGGACGGGAGTATTGATGAGCACAGAAGTGATGGGCTAGTAATGAGGGAAGATGGGCCGAGAAGAATGTCAACAAGACTTCGGAAGCCCAACAAGAAATACAACAACTAAGAGGTTTAGCCTCTGTTTCGTTCTGCAAATAAGAGATTTTGTCTCACGTTCTATTTTTAGTTTCAATAAGAATTGGTCTTCCTGTGTATTAGGAACCAGTTCTAGCACTTTCCCATTTCCCGTTTTGTAAAGAATTATGGATGATTCCAACTTTTGTACTTTCTTATAAATATATCAGAAAAGCCAAAAAGAGGCAATATCAATTGCCCAACAATCAAGTGTCTTTTATGTTCTTATGTTCTTATGTGATTGAGCTCTAAATCTGGGACCCTATCATAAAGCCATGACTTACTTGCTGCACCCATACATCTGTCGTGTCACCTGACCGAAACTGTTTCATGATCTCATCTCTCTCCTTCTGAGGCATGTCCCCATGCATTGATGAGACTGTGAAGTTGTTACTTCTCATCTTCTCACTTAGCCATTCCACCTATAACAAAATGTAGAGATAGAGTTGAGCAAAACATTGAGAAGTTTATAAAGCTTCAGAATGGTATATGGAATCGCAGGGTAGTTTTTAGTTTGTGAAACGATATTGTTTTCTGGGTTGGATGCCATAGGAAAAGAAGAAAGCAATATTGTCACCTCAATCCGCGCATCTTTTAACCCTGGTAAGATTTTATTCAACCACAGTTACACAGACGGTTTATGATATTAACACGTGTACTTTATCGACGGTTAGTGTGATACATCGCTTCTCCGTCTATAAAACCTCCTTCCGCCTCCCCCTCCTCTTGCAAGGCCTAATTTTCTTTCGATCTCCTAACTGTGTAGAACCATGAATCCTAAGGTATTCTTCGAATTCACCGTCGACGATGAACCTTTTGGGCGGATCGTAATCGAGCTGTTCAAGGACACGGTTCCATTCGCTGCAGAGAATTTCCGACGCCTTTGCACCGGCGAACAAGGTCCTGGGAAGGTGAGTGGCTTACCACTCCACTACGAGGGGTCAAAGATCCACGGAATTACCCCCCTATCAGTCGTTTATGGGAGGCCGTATCACCGGGGACGTAATCGATTCGATCTACGGTGGGACGTTCATGGACGAGAACCTCAGCAGGTTCTTTGCCGGTCGAGGTCTTGTCTCAATGGCTAACTGTGGTCCAAATACCAACGGATCTGAGTTCTTCATATGGTTGGAGGACGAGCCATGTTGGACAAGGGAGGAGTCAGATCCCGCGTACGTCGTGGTTGGGCCATGGGGCTTGAAGTTTTTTTAATACTGTCGGCTTACCAATTTCATTTCTTTGAAAAACGATTATCTGTGGCTAGTTCGGCTTTATCCGCTTCTTCGTGTTAGACCTGGTCGGATTTCCTGGATCTCGATGATAATCGGGGTGGATTTACATATATAATTAGCACTTTGAAAGAATGTAATGACACTTAAAAGGCACTTTGAAGAGGAAGGCAATTATCAAATACTATTTTGCAACGTAAGTTAGGAAATAGATGCAAATTACATACAAAAATGATCTCAGCCATATAATATGACGATTGTGTGGCTTAGATCAAAACAATCTTTTTTCTCGTTACCTTCTTTTCTTTCTCCTCCTTTAAGCTCTTTCGTGTTCTCTTGTGAAATTGTAAGAATCAGAAAAGTGAGGTTTGAAGACCTTCTCGGAGCAGTCTCCGGCCACCGGAAAAACCATGATCCACCGTTGAAAGCACATATCAAGATTTTGATTAGTTTCTACCATTGCGAATCGCGTTACAAAGATCGCTTCTCTTGAAAGAGACATTGCCAGAAAAAGCTCACCTCCACAAATCTGATGCAAACCCATGTATTCACAAAATTGATGACAATCGCTCGCGCGACTGCGGGGTAACCAATTTCACTCTGTTTTTTACATGGTTCGTTTCTTATCTATTTATTTGTACCCACTCCGGATTTAATAACATTGGGACAGTGTTGTTCAAGTCTGGAGGAGGTGGTTGCTAACATTTGTTTTCTCTTTTGAGTTTTATTGAGTCAGTCCAATTTTTGTTTTTCATTCGGGTCAAAAAATCCCTTGAAACTGAGCTCTGAACAACACTCAAGGACCATTTCCAATGGAATATTGGTTGGTTTTATTAGGTGGGTAACTGGTTGTGGATCGGTTTAACGGAGCGAGTTTAGACTTCTGGAGAACGTCAGAAACGATGTTGCAGACCCCGCCCCTAATGAACTCTAATTTCTCGTCTTGGGCGTTGGTAATCGCGGGACTTGATTCCTCTTTCAGCACTAGCAAGGTGAGGATAAGCTCCCTTAGTTTTCCCTTCACTGAGTAGAAACGTCTAAAAAATAAATTTATCAGAAAAGTTGAGAACAAAGTCTTAATAGAAAAGCGTAAAGATACTCGTGACCCTGTCTTCTCACAAGAAACAACAGTAGCGAGGCCTCGTGACCCTGTCTTCTCACAAGAAACAACAGTAATGAGCGTTATTCTAAGCAAACGTAGTGATAAGCTGAATCATATGGAACCATGCAAATGAACAGAATTAACTAAGGGAAACTAGAAAGGGAGCAGTGCAGAAAAGTGTTTTAGTAAGAGAAAAAATCTATAAAGTCTTGCGATCGATATTCCCTCGGTGAGACCACACCTAAATGACTAAAGGGGTTTGCAGCTGAAGAGTCTGAGGGTTTGGAATCAATCTGGAGGATTGCTAAGCTTCTAGGGACACATCGAAGTATAACCAGATATTGACTATGCGGTATGTGGTTCCTAAAGGGATGAGTACAACTGCTTTGCTTAGGGACAAGCAAAAAGCTAAGTCTAGGGGAGTTGATATATCATGGTTTTTACGGTTTTTAAGCCATGATATAAGTCCGTTTTCTAGAGTCTTTTTAGTGTTTTTCGAGTCTTTGGTTTTCTTATTAGGTACTTGGATGTTCGGAGCAATACTGGTGTTTACTGGAGCATTTTGGAGCATTGTGGAATAAGCAGTCAAAGACACAAGTTCGAAGTTGAAATTCAGCAAGTCCGTCGAGCGACACAGATTTCATATCGATCGACGTGAAGTAATATGGACTGTCGAGCGACGCACTTACTATGTCACTCGACACGACTTAATTTCGGACCAGAACATTAATTCAGAAGATTTCCAATTTCTACCCCATAAGTTCTAGATGTTTGCAGTTCTGCCCCATATTGTTTTTGTACCTTATATATACTTATTCTAAGCGATTGTTTTAGGCTAAGCTTTATTTTACTTAGAGATTTTAGCAAGAGATTCTTCAGAGATCTGTTCTTCGTTTCCAATCGGTTTAGATCTTTGTATCATTCTCTTTCTTTTAATAAAGTATTATTCAGAAATCATGTTTGCATCTTTCATCATTTCTGAGTAGTTTACTAGTTAGGTTTTAGGGTTTTCAAAGGATGATGAAAAGCTGTTAGGATTTATTTACTATTGGGATTGCATCATATTTAATTCTTCACCTTGATTGCATTAACTCTGATTTAAGATTGATCACCTTAGGTTAGATATTTTAGGTTGTTTAATAGATACGACAGTATTATTGAATAACTGGAACTAAATCATAGGTGAGCAAAGATCTTATTCGCAACGACAGTTGGTTTTAGATATTTGTGAACAACCAAACCTATTTCTAATGCTTGTTTAAATTAATCTGATTTCACAACGACAGTTGGTCTTCTAGGGTTTAAAAATAGATAATAATTGCAACGACAGTTGATTTATTTTACATTAGTTTGAGTTCTAGAATTACACTTCATAAATATCCCGATAGTACGTTTATCCTTCAGTTTGGAATCATTCCTGCGAATTTTCTAAGGCCTAGCGTTTGTCTCTTATTGAATTAAAGCTAAATCAATCATCATTATTTACTGTTTTTGCACCTGTTTTACTTATCATCTTTATCACTTAGCATAATCTGAACATTGAAATCTACTGTGTTAACTTGATTTTCTGTGGAATTCTACCCCTAAGTATTACACGATCTCTTAATTTGAGAGAGTAGTTCATTGACAATAATGGTAACGAAGAACATCCCAAAGTCGATGATCATGATTCATAATAAAGGTTAAAAGAGAGATAGGTTTTTCAATTGCAATGTAAGTTCTTGATTCCCTAACACGTTGTTGTGATAAAAGAGAAACTGCATTTGATCAATGATAGTTATACAACAGAGAGGCTCAAGAAGACAACATATATGCCTCTCTTTCTTTATTCACTCACACACAAACAGGAAACAAAAACAAAAACAAAAAAAGAAATCAAACTCCTTGAGGTGTGATTATCTTGGCGTAATCGACGGTTTTCTTTCCGTCGTGCGCCTTCTTGAAGAAATACCTGACATAATCCGAATACACGATGTCTCTATAAATCGGTTCTTCTCCATTTGCAGTCACCTCGAGGAGAGGACCAATCACAGATTCCGGTTTCGGATTCACAAAGATTGGAACAGAGATTCTGTTATTGTTGCCGTTAGCTAAAACACGATGCTCCACGCTCTTGTAACGGCCATTGCTCAAGATCTGCATCGCGTCACCGATGTTAATCACGAAAGATCCGGGAACCGGTGGCACGTGAACCCAGTTCCCTGACGATAGAGAACGCACGTGGAGGCCACCGATCTGGTCTTGTAAGAGAATGGTGAGTGAAGAGACGTCTGAGTGACGACCAACACCAACGGTTAGGTCTGGGCTAGGGCAGATCGGATAGTAGTTAAGGTTGACTCGAATCGAACCCATGAAGAGTGATTCTTTCGTCTCGTCGAGCTCTTTCACATTGAGATTCTTCCCCAAATACTCTAGTAGCTTCCTCACCATTGTCTTGGACTTGTTCATATACTCTAGTGCTTCATTTCTGATTAAAAATATCAATTTCAAGTAAAGATTTGATTTTTGACACTGAAAACAGAGTAAAGATTTGATTTTTTTGAAATTGTGAAACTTACCTGCAAACATCAGGCCAAAACTGTTCTGATTCAGCTTCAGAGACAAAGAAGAGACTGAGATAATCTTTCCACTCTAAAGCTTTCTCGGCACGAGGACTAAAACTCGTTCCAAATCGAACATTAGTCGATAAAGAGTTCTCTTTTGTGAATTTACTCTTCTCTTCCACAGGTAAATTGAAGAATTTGTGAGTAGCGGCTTTCACATTGTCAAGAACTTCCAAAGGAACACCATGATTGATGACTTGGAAGAAACCCCATTTCTCGGCAGCGTCACAGATTGCTTCAGCGACTTTGCTTTCGTCGGGATTCGACATGTCAATGACGGGAATGGCTTCGTCTGTTTTGTTGACAAATTTGTTGATGAGTCGTTCTTCGAATGGTTGAATGTATTGATCAGGAAGTGCTTTGAGTCCTGTTTCTGATAAACCCTTTACGCCGTTTCCTTTGTTGACGACGAATTCGGTTACTTCGGCTGGGTTTGAGAGCTGAGCAGTAGAGAGTGTTGGAGCCATTTGATTCGAACAAAAAGATTGGAACTTTTTTGTGTGTTTTATGTGGTATTTGGGATTTGTTGTTGTGATGATTTTAGTTGGAGAGAAGAGAGAGTATTTAAAAGAGAAAGATTTTGAAGAAGAGAAAAGTGTAATGAAGCTGATGAGCGAACAACCTCTATGGCTCTCACCATGCTTCTTCTGCCGTTTTTTCACTCTTCCCTCTTTCATTACTTTATTTTAAATATTCCATTTGTATTAAATTTGTAAAAACAATATAGTTAGTAGATAATTTAATTTGGATATGGTGAGCTTTCGAAAGTGGCATGTTTTTGCTAAAAATAGACTCCAAATAGCTTAGTGCATCACCGTGTGAATTGAAACCCGCATAATGCATTGACAAAAAAAAAACTAAATTATTATTGGCAAATGGATTAATTTAGTATATAACACAAAAAAAATTATACTAGAAAAATTAATCAAGTTTGCCCTATGTGACAAGATATTAACCACTAAATTTAGGGCAATTGGTTAGTTTCTTAATTATAATTTTTTTAAGTGTTATATAGCAAATAAACCCTTAATGAATTATAACACAATGATTTTGAGAAAGAAAAAAGAATAACAAATTAATTTATGTAAAATATTTTAGATTTTCTTCCTACATATTCCCACATAGTATAGGTGTGTGTCTAAATTGTAAACGCAATATGTATTAAATACTGACCAAAATTGAAGTGCTTGTACTTGTTGTACAGATATTTTAATGCTTTTCAACAACCAAACATTAGTATTTGGTGATTTGAACAAGCGGACTATATATCTTCATTTGGAATTCACGTCTTACACAAAAAAAGTGCAGCCTTCTGCTAATACGAATTATGAAAATTATGTTATTCATGACTCAAATGAATGAACTCTCAAAAGTCGTCGATGATTTGTTAGTCTTTTTTTTTGATTGGTTTGGTTGGTTGGTTGGTGGGTAATATAACAAGGGAATTGGGTTAATTTGCACAATAACCATAAAAAAAATTAATAATAAAGCAAATAACTAAAACTACCTTATGTGGCTAAATAAGAACCTTTAGATTTAGGTTAAATGGTTAGATTATAAGTTATAATTTTTTTTGTGGTTAGATATGCCAATTCCCTTACTAATTTTAGTAATGAATCAAATAGTTACGAAATCCAAAAGTCTTATATATACTTTAATAAATTCAGCTTGTGAGTTTGTTAATCAGGATAATTGCAAAAACATATGTCATACATTTTGACGCCTCACACATTAGACGTAAGAAAAAAATGGAAAGAAACAGAAGATTTTCTTGTGATAATAATAACAAAAGCTTAACACAATAAACTTGAAATTTTTGATAAATCAACTTTGACTAGATTTGGACCCGCATCAAATGCGGGATTATAAATTATTATTTATTTCTATATTTTGATTTGCATAAAATATAGAACCAACACATGAATTGAGAAAAGAATTTTATGAAAGAATTTCAAATTCTATCGTTAAATGTTAAATAAATAAAGTATGCGACTTGTTTACTTTAAATTAATTTGGTACTATGATTTGTGTATAATGTCCAAAACATTTATATACACTCGAGTTAATAACATTTACATATATTTTGACTAAAGTATGAATAAATAATCAATATTTAAATTTTATTTTAAGTTTATTGAGTTGATTCGCACAAACCAAATCGAGATTTTCATCTTTAAACGTACAATTACAAAATTGTATTAGTACCAAAAAGCAAAACAAAAAAAAAGTTGCAGATCATTATCTATTTCTCTTTGATTGACAAATCATGTTTTTTTCCTTCTAATGCTTTTAGAATTAGTAAGAAAGTTAGAGATTTTCTGTAATTAATTACTACAATATTTGTTACCTTCTATTGACAATTAGTAGGATTTGTATACTAAGTCATTATGATTTTAGCAAAATTATATAAATGCTATTTTCGGAATGTTAAGGAAAGTGAATGCAATATTTTAGGAATGTTTTTTTATTTGTTGCCATGTTTATAAGTTTTAATTTTTTTTTTTGAACTTTTAATAGAATGATAATTGTCTCATAAAACTCTCTTTGAATGACACATAGGATTTTTAAGTTTTAAAGGTCTCTTTGAGTGACACCTAGGATTTTGATTTTTTAATGTCTTCTCAATTAATATATATAAGATTATAATATAAATTAGTTTTTCATTTGGTTGGTGGTGAAGCATGGGACTAGGCATGGTTCTTGTTGCGGCCAGCAATCTAATGGGCCTTTTAAAAGCCTAATTTGTCAATAGGGTTCGTGAGACTAGAGTTTAGGCTTTCGAATCTAGACTAACAGACATTGCTGGAAATGTAAAAGTAAAGAACAGTATTAAAATGAAGAAAAAGAATCTTGAATCACTCGTGTGTATTATAAGCTTTTGCTAAAAGCCTAAAACCAAAAGGCCTAATAGAGAATCTAAAACTTTTTTCTGTAATTTCTTGTTAAACAAGAAACTAAATAAAGAAATGAAATGCTGCTCTGTTGCAGTAAAGGGAGAAAAAAGAATTACAAAAGAATTTCTAAGTTATCATCTTCTCTATTCACACAAAAAGAATAGATCAGATCGAAAAAGAACTTATATAGTGTAACAAAAAAAAGAATTTCATAAGCTACGAGTGTGAGATATCTGCAGGTAGTGACATTCCTCTCCATAACGGTGACATTTGAGGCGTTTGCGTTTGCGATGAAGATGAGAAACAGAGTCTTGAAACCGAAGCACTTCTTGGAGACAAGTTCACTTGTTCCAGTGCTTGAAACTGAAGCTCTGATGGATAATCTCTTACACAACCAATCCTTGGTCCTGCACCTGTTGTCCATTTGCATGATAATTGTTTCCCAAGTTGGAAAGATTTGGTTTCTTTCTTTGAATTGATCCTTTTTAAGATTGATTCTTCTGGAATTTTGACTACTTCACTCTCCTTGGTTTCTTCTTCTCCTCCTCCTCTTGGTGAGCTCTCCTCTGAAGGTATCAAATCTTGTTCTAAATCGAATTTCTCTTCCTCTTCCTCTTCATCATCACCCGAATCGTACTCTTCAGATACTTTTGTAGAATTAAACCCCGCGGATTGAGTTTCTTCGCCAAATATACTAAGAGCATCCATCTTTTTCGGTGACTCGAGATTAGCCATCATCACCGGAGTTATTTCTTCTTCTCGTGGATCGGCTTTATCTTGAAAGGCAATCGTCTTCTCTGCCTCCAAATCCTCTTCCAAAGAATGGTTTCTCATATGAGTGCTTCTTTGCTTGTAAAGAGAAAACTCATCTTCATCTGTAGGATTCATCTGAAACAACAAAACACAAAATACTTATAAGAAAATCTTTACAAACTTAAAGATCTAACAATGAATGAGTCATTCAGTCAAACCTATTTCCCTCACCTTAACATCAGTGATATCGACATTGTTTTCACGAAGAAAAGAGAGGAAGTCCATGAAATTCTCTTCTGTAGGTTGATAATGTCCGCTATGTGGCCAAACAGCTTTAAGAACACCATCCTCAACAACTAATCTTCCCGCGGCAACAGTAGCTCCTCCAGCTAAGAAGCTCGAATGTTGAAACGTACCCTTCTTCTTCTTACCGACATATAACACTTTCGATGTGCTTAACACAAAAATCCATTTGGAATCACTATCTTCCATATCCGAAGTGTGAAGAATTTCTCCGCTATTCTTGTAGAAGAATTTACCGTCTTCTAATACCACCTCATAAGCTTTCCTTTCCATCTACTCCAAACAAAAACATGAAAACAATTAGAAAAAAGTTGTCATTTCAAGGCAAAGTTACTTATTGCGCAAAGATAAAGGGATAGATACTAACCGGACCAAGGTACTTAATGCACTGTTGTTGAAGTTTCAACCGCGGACATTTCTCTACAAGATTTACTTCTTTTCCCTCGCCGATATCAAGCCTGCAACATTTGGATCAAACCCATATTTAGTTTCTTGATTTACGAAAAGAGAAATTTATAGGAATCGGATACTGAATAGGTGAGAAGGAATTACCAGTAGAAGAAAGGTTCTCTACTCTGACAGTGGAGCCATTTGTTGTAGTAAAAGTGAAGGTTGTGTCCATACCGATGTCTCGGGTCAATCTGTTAAAAACCAAAGTGCATAAACCAAGATCAGATTACGCTCAATCCAAAAAGCGGTATGTATCAAAGAAAAGTGAAACTTACCGCTTCAAGCCAGTGTTGTAAAGCAAGCTTTTGAGCCTTTCCATTCTTTGACAAACCTTTACCAACCTTAGCTGCTCTAGTCCTCGCTCTAGACCACCTCGAAATCGCGGTTTCGTGTTTCTCAATATCAAAAAATGATATAGAACTTCTCTTTAACTCAGCAAAATCCAAAAGTTTCCACCTGTGCCAAAAAAAAAACAACAAAATCAGATCACCACAACACAATACAACGTTTTACGAGTTTTGAGGAAAAAGAAACTAACCAGCTTTGCTCCACGAGCACGGCGCAATCCGCGAGCTTTCGTCTAGTACGGAAGCTTTTGTAAACTTTCTGTAATTTAATAGCAGCTTCGTGTTTCGGGTTCCTCGGATCAAGAAGTGAGAATTCTTTAGCAATCTCTATCTCAAAGCCGTTTTCTTTGGTATAATTTTCTTTGAAGACAGATCTTTTAAGAGAGATCATTCTCTCTAGTTGCATCCCTTTGAAGCTAACAGATTTCTCAAAACCCATTTTACCAGATCCCATAGATTTCAAAATCGTAGGCTCGAGAGTTCCGTCATTGAAATTGACAGATCTCTTCGGAGTTCTGCATTCGTCGTCATCACCACCGAAGCTAATGGACTTAACGGTGACGGAGTCTAGAGCAGCTTCTACTTCGTCTTGCTCGGCGAACGGACAGGAGAATGATACACCCATTCAAATCGGAACCTGAAGTGAAACATCACGAATCTGTTATGTCTGAATTATTCGTATATGTTTTGTAGAAAGAGAACAAAGGGGCATTTTCACAAACACCTTGCGATCAATATAGGTTTTAAGTCAAAGAACAGAGTTTTTAGAGAAACAGAAAAACAAAAAACAGAACTTTACGGATCTGGAAAACAGAGCATCCCGGAATTAAATCAGAACCGATGAAATAAATATGTAAAAGAAACACATTTCGTAATATCAAAAAACTGATAAAACCCATTTCGGTGCAACATGAAGAAAAAACTGAAGAAAACTGTAAGGAAATTTGAGAAATTGAAAGAAAAAAATAGAGAGAAGAATCAGTCGTCGTCAAGTTTGAATGAGTACCTCGAAAAGTTATTTGAGGAATCTTGAAACTTTCTATTACTTCTTCTTCTTGAATCTTGATTTGATACTCTTGTGTTCTTGGAGCGAAGATTCCAAACGTTTTTTTGTTGTTATTTCAGGGAAAAGTGAAATGTCGATGAAGCTCTCTCTCAGGAATCACAATTTGCAAACTCTTGAGAATGGAGTTTAAATATATAATATCGCCAAACTCCAGAGCGACAAGAGAGAGAGAGTGTGTGTTAGAGAGAGAGAAGCGTCGATATTTCCAACCACGTGTTTGTAGCTGCAGAATATTCATACGAGGTCAAAAAGTTCTTGTCATATTTTACTTTACCCAATTTATTATCCAACCATATTTCAGGAGGTGTAATTAGCATGTATATTAGTATTTGCACCATTAATTAAATCTCTAACATCTACTAAATCATAATTTAGTAACTAATAAAGAGAAATCAAAATTTGACTAGTTTGCCCATAATAAATTCAATCTAAATTGTCAACTTTAATGCCTAATTAATACATATTTATTTGTAAAACAAAATGTAACATTTTTTTCAAAATAATAATTTCGAAATTGACATATATAAAAATTCTTTATATTCAGAAAAAATTAATTTGAATAGATAAGTTATATAGTGAACTATATCATAATTTAGATACAATTGAAATAATTAGTGAAAAATCTAACGGATAGTTAACTATACATATAATAATAAATATATATTAATTATACTTGTTAAACTATATGTTTATATATAGCTAAGTTTATATATGGATATATAGCTAACTATATTTAAATATAGTTATTTATATACATATAGATAATAGTGAACTATTCATGAATATAACTAGTATAGTTGACTATTTGTAAGTTTTTTTTAACTATATAGTTAACTACATATATTTATAACTAACTTTTTTACATATATATATGACTTACATATATAGTTATATATATATGTAGTTAACTATATAGTTAAAAAATTTACAAATAGTCAACTATACTATTTATATTCATGAATAGTTCACTATTATCTATATGTATATAAATTTAAATATAGTTAGCTATATATCCATATGTACTTAGCTATATATAAACATATAGTTTAACAAGTATAATTGATATATAATCATTATTATATGTATAGTTAAATATCCGTGAGATTGAACACTAATTATTTCAATTGTATCTTAATTATGATATAGTTCACTATATAACTTGTCTATTCAAATTTTTTCTGAAAATAAAGAATTTATATATATATATATCAATTTCGAAATTTTTTTTTTTGTAAAAAATGTTACATTTATTATTACTAATAAATGTGTGTTAATTAGGCATTAAAGATGACAATTTGGATTGAATTTATTATGGGCAAATTAGTCAAATTTTGATTTCTCTTTGTTAGTTATCCAATTTTCTAACTACATATATTACTTTATTAATTTACATGCTCAAACATATTATTTCACTAATTAACCCATTCAGGAAAAACAAAACTTTATGCACGCAAAATCGAAATAATTAAAAATTTACTGAAAACATGATTTTTATTCGAAGTTCACCAAAAGTTTATAATGTTTGAGATATTCGATTTTTTCTTTTCCGAAGTTTATTTACTAATTCAGTAAATAATTAATAATTCACCAAAATGTTTACAAGTTTTGAGATACTCGAAGTTTTAGTTTTCTCGAGTTATATTTGTTGAGATTTTTTAGCGGAATGCGTGACCTACAAGTTTATAATTTTTCTTTCTTTGTATCTTTTAAATCTCCACGGAAAATTAGTCACCCGAAAATAAGTAAAGAATATTTGACCCAATCAAATTTTGTTTTTATTCATCTAAATTTGACTTCATCCATTTTCCGGAGTATTAAATGGTTAGTATGATTTTAACGCCAGTTCAATAAAGTGACGTAGTTGCACACGTGGAATTTAATTAAGTGAATACTGTCGTTGAAGAATTTTGCATTTTATCCATATTTATTTTAAAAAGTAAAGTCAATATCAACTTTTTCAATCAAATATGATTTAAATGAACAAAAATTATGGAATTAAATACGCATAGATATACAAGAGTGTTTTAGTTTATACTATTTTAATCGTAATGTAACGAAGCAATGGAACATTCAAGCTTTGCATCTATACCGACACTTTATTTACGAAATTTGTCCTCGTCGATATATATACACGTAATGACATAGATCATTGCAACGGTTTTACTAATTTTATCAACATTGGTAACAAGATCGGCGCTAACATCGTAACTATGTTAAAGAAACTTGATAAAAAGACGGATATTTCTTCCTTTTTTTTTAAAGACGGATATTTTTTTATTTTTGAATGTTGAAAAAAAAGAAAAAAAAAATTGAAAACTAATACGACTTAAAAAAAAAACAAGAGAGATAATCATGGAAGGTCTATAATTGGTGTAAACATGCATCAACCAACAAAAATAAGTGATATAAATAATAACTAAGTCAGTACGTACAACATATACATGCATTTGTACACTTTCTCTTGAAAATTAGGTCGATCGTGACTTGTCTCCTTATATGTCCCTCTAACAAACTCTAAACATATCAAAACTTTATAATCGATATGCACCTTTATTCAGCAACATTTTAGTCACAAAAATTTCTTTTGGTACGCATCCCCTTACTATTAAAAAACACAAAATAAAATCAACTATTAGTACACCAATATCTACCAAAAATAACTATTACATAACCAAATATTCCTAATACATACATTTTTGGTATAATCTATGCGGGTGTATTCAATATAGAATTTGGAGTGATTCGTATTAAAGTGACAAATCTTCTATTATTCAAATATGAATTTTAAAAAATCTCTTAAAATTCAATTATTAGAAATATTAATAAGGTAGATTTTAGGAGATTTGTTGTGATTTTGATGTGTTTGGTGGAATTCCTTTGTTAAAAATATGTCAAAATAAATCACATTGATCTAAAATATTTTTTCTCTCCATTTCATTATAACTTCATTATAATTGATTTTTAAGATTAAAAAATAAAAAAATTTCATTTGTAGTGTTGTTTTTAGTTTTATACAAAATTAATTGTGTTTTTATTGTTTTTGACTATTTTAATTATGCAGATTGTTTTTACTGTTTTTTCAGCATATTGATTTTTAGTACTTGAATTGTTTTAGAGGTAGTGATAAAACATGTTTTATTTTGAAAAAAAAAAATTATATGATAATGCATGTACTACAAAAAGAGGGACGATGAAGAAAAGTAAGTATGAACAAGAGGTCATACACGCGTAACTTTACACATCATAGGTACGTAGTGAATGCGTACATATATACTCTATCTTTTTTGTTGTTAAAGAGTACTCTATACATGGATAAACAGATATACGTATATATATATTTTTTGCTAAATGGTAAATATCATTAAAAATAAAAGTTGGTTTTACATCATGTGAAACCTAAAATCTATATATCCTTGCCAAAAAAAACAAAAACAAGGATGTATAAGGAGTTATGGTTGGAGCCACAAAATCATCTCAGCCACAGAGACATGAAATTACGAAATGGTCTTCTAAGCCGTCTTGCAGAGATCGAGTTTTTAACTTCCTTGTGTAGATCCTTGAAGACAATGCTAGCTGGAATAGAGACTTGGTTGTGGAGGACATTGTTGCGCTGCTTCCACAGATGAAACACAGTAGCTTGAACCAATAACTGCCTAAGAATAGGAGGGTCTGATGAAGAGCCCTCTTTAATCCAAGATAGCAGCTCAGAGCAAGAAGTGAACAAGGCATTAGGAGGGTTCATCCTTGCTAGAGCCAGCTTCCAAACTTCCTTGCTATACTCACAAGTAAGGAGGAGATGGTCTCTTGTTTCATCACAACAAGAGCATAGACAACAATCCTTTGGGATATTCATGCCCCAAGAGATCAATCTTGAACGAGTAGGCAGGCGATCATAATTTGCAACCCACATTGTGAAAGCAAATTTGGGAATACAACCCTTATACCATATTAGCTTTGACGACAGCTTAATATCTGATCGTGGACGCAAGACTTCCCATGTTTTAGAAGAAGAGTACTCAGACCCACTATCTTCATCTATACACCACTAAAAGCGATCATGAGTATATACATTTAGATGCACCAGGATGGTAGTTAGGTGAGCATGAAGATGTAAAGCTTCATCTGATCTAGGTGGGGTAATCCTCAAGCCATTTGCATCGACAATATCAGCAACCTTGGCCTTGATGGGTACTCTCAAATCTCTAGGCCCATCTTGACCAATATAGCTAATCAACTGGCCAAGAGGAGTCCAAACATCAACTAGAAGCTTATTTCCTTTATATTTCCAAGCACACCCTTGATGAACTTCAAAGCAATAGGCCTGATTTTAAGTAATCTTTTCCACATTCAGGAGTCTTTAGGAGATTCAGAGACTTCCCAAAAACCGGAGCTTGAAAGGTGATAAAACCTATGCCACATCAAGACTCTGAAGAGGAGAACAGAAGCCAAATGAATCTCAGACTAAGGGAAATATTCCATATAGAGAAGCTTCTCAAATTTAGCCCACCTTCAGCTTTAGGAAGATAAAAAGTTGACCATGCCACCTTTGCCCCACGATGGTTATCAATGTTGACCACAGAAAACTGGAACATAAACTCTCAATTTTCTTGATGCAGCATAGGGGAAGCATGAAAGCAAAGATCCAAAAATTCACCAAGCCTGATATGACAGAGCTCAACAATTGAAGTCTACTAGGGAAAGACAGAGTTTTAACAGCCCAGGAATGGAATCTTGTGATCAACTTATTAATCATAGGCTCATATTCTGATATTCTGATCTTTCTTGACATCAAAAGCAGACCCAAGTACCTGATTGGGAGATAACCAATAGAGAATCCATAGTTAGCAATGACAGTGGATTCTCCATGGCCCAATCCTTCAGTAAAGAGATCAGTTTTATTTATATTCATTTTTAATCCAGACCAGGTAGCAAAATCCTCAAAGCACTCTGAAATACCATGCAAGGAAGAGGAGCTTCCATCAAAGAATATCATAACGTCATCCGCAAACATAAGATGAGAAATGTGCAGCTATGATGTCATTGGATGATATGATATATAACATGTAACATAGCGAGATAGAAGTAATTAAGAGAATACCACCATTGCCATGAAAAACAGGTATGGAGACAAGGGTCACCCTGTCTCATACTCCTTAAGCTATTGAAAAACCCTCAAGTGACTCCATTAACACAAACTGAGAAGGAAGCAGTTGAGATACATTGTAAAATCCATTGAATGAACTTCTTAGGTACATGTATTGCCTTCATGGTGGCCAGAATGAAGTCCCTACGTACCGAGACAAAAGCCTTCTTCAAATCAACTTTCAGCATAGCTTTAGGCTCAGAGCTCCTCTGGCTATAGCTTTGAACAAGATCAGTAGCTAATAAGACATTTTCATAAAGAAGTCTGCATGACATGAAGGCAATTTGTTTAGGAGAGATGACTTCCCCAAGAATATCTTTCATTCTCCCTGCTAACAACTTTGAGACGACCTTGTATAACGTGTTCAAGCATGAAATTAGTCTGAAGTCAGTGGTTGTAGAGGCGTTTGGCGTCTTTGATATAAGCATTAGAGGGGTAACATTCCACTGCTTCAAAAGCTTGCTTGTTACAAAGAACTCTGTGATAGCTTCAGTTACTTCAACACCAATGATCTCCCAACAAGCCATAAAGAACTTCGCAGAGTAACCATCTGGACCACTTGTCTTATTCCTAGGCAGAGAGAAAAATGCTGCTTTGATATCCTCCTTAGAGAAAGGCTTAATAAGTGAACTTTGTTGCTGTCCAGAGCAAAATAAAGGCAGGATTAAATCAATGTCACTCCGAACAAACAAAGGAGGATCCACAGGCTGCCCCAAGAGAGCAGAGAAATAATCAATGCAATGGTTTTGAATATCCTTCTATCATGTTCCCATCCGCATCAATCAGGTAGTTGATGCGGTCTAAATTAGATGCAAAAGAGTTTTAAAATTTATAAACCCTAATCTGCAAGTGCACAGTTGACAATTGTAGTATTTATGGGTCGATCCACAGGAGACTATGTTGTTACGCTACAAATTTATATGATAGAAAATAAGCTAAGAGAAAACATATTTGGTTTTGGAGTTTTATGATAAACAAAATAAGCAATAAAAGTAAAGGGATAGATAAATCAAAACACGCAAGATAAAAGAAATCAAAAGAACTTATGCAACATAAACTACATCGGTTTTTTAAGAGATGAAACTAGTGTTCTAGAACTCAAATCACTAAGGTAGATTCTTTCCACTTTCGTGCTCCAAAACCTACAACTTCTACCCTAATAGACTCAAATTTTGATGGTTATTACAAGGTGAAATTGTGCACTAAGATTGAGATTCGATTGTTCATTAAACTCCTTAACTAACCTTTCGAATTCTTAAGACGTCTAACCTATCAAATATTAGATCCGGCGATATAAAAGCTTTTGGAATCTATACCAACCTAAAATCGGTCACTATGTAGCTAAGCTAGATCACGCTTTGAGTATAAATAAAGATAGAGAATCGATCTAGAAACAAGCTCAATAAAGATGTAAAATATGCAACAAAAGAACTTTTAGAATAACTTTATATCAAACATACAACTACTCCACATGTTATAAAACATGGAGCAACTAGAGTAGATGATAAGACAGTAGATTCGTGATTGATAAGTGCTTGGCATAGATGGATCTCAAAGAACAAGCTTGAGAAGAACATCATGGCCTTCATCGCTCTTTAACAAAACATAAGATGAAGAACTAAAGAGAATAACGAAAATACATGTTTATTATTGATTTGTGGTACCTAAGGCTTCTCTCATTCTTTCAAGAGGCTAAAAAAAATTATATATAGGTGTTTGAAGAGGGTTTGTCGGTGGACTCTTTAAGGTTTCACTTTGGGCAAAAACGTCTTTTTGTCGAAAACTGTCAAAAAGTGGCCACGGCACCGGACGGTGGCACCGGTCACGGGAACATGTCCGGATTCTAGAAATTGGCATCTCATTGTGCTTGTCACCGGTCATGAGCACCGGTTCAAGGGTTTGATCGGTGCCTTGACCCATTTTGCACTTGATTCATCTTCGAGGCAGATTGACATGACTTCAGTAGAACTTGAATATCTTTCAAACTACAACTCCAATCGACATAATTCCAACTCCATTGGAAAATTAACTCAAAGAAATATTTCCATATTAAATTTCATTTCCGTCCAAGTAGGTTTGATCCTCAATCCGAGTTGATCTTTTCGATGGGTAACTTCTGTCTAACTTGGGGAATTGTGAAATCTTGAACTTTGAGAACTTCGATTGGCTCTTTCTGCTTTGATAAGTTGTTGAAGGATGAAGAATACTTATTTTGCTCCTTTTTACGCCCTTTTTGATGATTTGACCAATATGACTCTTAAAAACCAAATATACGAGAAAACTACTTCTTTTGATAGAAAAGCTTATTAAATAGCATATAAAATAGATAGTAAAAGTGATAAATACGAGGTATATCAACTCCCCCAAACTTACCCTTTTCTTGTCCTCAAGCAAACAAATGGTTAAGTAGGAAAGAAGATTTGAAAACACGGGAACTCATATATTCTTTGGATCTTGTTTCTTTCTCCAAACTTGTAATCCACATAAAGACAAGGTGAGTTCATGGACGCTTTTCATCGTCTCTCATTATGAATTCGAAAGTATGTCCTAAATTGTTGTCCCTGCAAAATTTCAACTTCAAATCAGTCGACTCTTTTACTCTCTTATATTCGCAAAAATCTTCGATCAAGGATATTTACAAGGAATACAGCTAGGTGTTTGGAACAAATGCGTTAGTAGCAACAATCATCCCAAGCTTAACTTACATCGTCCCGGTGTAAATCAAATCAAATTAAGGGTGAAGTGTTGGAAATAAAAATAAATAGATAAGAAGATGGAGAATAGAACGAAGTTACCGGATAAAGAAACTCAATTTCTCCCAAAGTTGAATCGGTGTGGATGGTGTTCAAAGAAGTGTGAAGAAACTCCCCAAAAATTTCTCTAGGCATAGAAATAGTGCTTTTCAATTTTCCTCACCAATGCATTCCGCCATAACCGAGTAGGACATTACAACAATGATCATAATAGATCACCAAAAACCGTATTTTGCATCATGGAACTCTTCCCCGAATCATATTAGAAATTCTTAAATATTGGTAGTTGAACAGCTATTGGAAGAAGTGACAAAACTCTTGCTTTGAACGGTGAAGTAGGGGATCCGTAAGTTGGTTGAAAAGGCTTCTTGTTTTTCCTTTCTTTGTGCACGTCTTTTATGAATAAGGTGGATCATTCTTTAAGAAATTGGAATGTCTAAAGTCAAACATGTGTAAGTACCAAATATCCTTGCAAAAACACTTGAAATTACTTGTTAAATGAACTTGGACCTAGGTTCCAGAATACCAAAGCAACAAACAAAACTATCCAAGCTCATTCTAAAGTAGAAAACAAGTAGTGAAAAGATAAGTGTAAGATGTGAAAAACATTTCAAAATCAAACATTATCCAACCAAATTTTAAAAGTGCAATGTGAAAATTCAAAATAAATTGTATTGAAGAAAATCACGAGTTAAAAATATTTTTGGTGTGAAAATAGTTAATTTAAAATTAAAAACCATTTTAAAGAATTTTTAAAAAGAAAATTAAGAAAAACTTACCTCGCCGGTTCGACGGTTCGAACCGGTGTGAACCGTGGCTCGAGCCATGGTCAGTGCAGGTCTGGACCAGATGGTGAAGGTGGGGACGCGGGATGGTGGTACGCGAGATTAGGGACGCATGAAGGTGGAGACATGGGAAGGTAGAGATGCGGGATGGGGACGAGGTTGGTCCGGGACGCTGGGGACGCGGGACTGTCCTCAGGCACCGATCACTTACGCGACCCGGTGTGGGCGTCCGGGGCAAATGGATCCGCGGGACAGGGGAGCTGGAGGCGCGGAAGGAGGCAGCTCTAGGACTGGGGACGGGCGCATGTGGATCCGCAGGATGTTTTTTTCTTTTGTGGTCCCCAAAATTTCTCCATCCTCAGAATCTCCCAGGTCAAAAGAAGAAACTTCAGAGGAATCTAGCTCAACCTCAGATGATGAGACATGCTTGGTCATTGCCTCATCCTTCTTCCCATTAATCTGAAGCTGATTACTAACAATGATGCTAGTTTCTCCATTAGCAAAATCCTTAACTGTACCCAACTTAGTAGACTTACTAGCCACTAGTTTCTCTACTGGCAGTACAACACTTTCCTGAGCCATAGAAGTCCTTTATGTCCATACCTTATTCTTAGATCTTCCTCTCCTCGTTTTTCTCCCAATACCACCTGCAGACCTAGCCCTTGGGCTTTTCCCTAATCCATGGCTGTTAGAGTTAAAGACCTTACACTGCTTTGGGGCTAGTTTGCATCTCCTAACATTATGACCAATCTCCTTGTAGTGGGCACACATTGGTGGCATCCATGGGCTAGAGACCAAGACCCTTTCAATCTCTCATGATTCAAATTGAACATTTACCGCCTCAGGAAGAGGTTTTCTTGGGTCTATAATGGTGAACACCTTATGATAGACTCCTCGTGAGGATCTATGCCCAAAGAACGCCCTTCAGAGGTTTTGGATGCGGAAATGATGAATATGGATGATACGAAATGATGAAGATGAACCGATCTTGAATGGAAGATGAACGGATGATAAAAGTGAATCGAAGTGTACTTCCAAGAGAGATGGAGGTCTCTTAGACTACGAAGCTCCTTCTAGTCTTTGATATTACACACAAAGATAAGAGAGAGTTGTGTTTGATATGACACACAAATACAGTTTTTGATCAAACAATTGAGAGAGATTTTTAAATAAAAGTTTGATGATCTTATTATGAAGATTTCAATCACTAATTAAAAGCAAAGAAAGTGAAAGGACAAACCCCCTTACACTTCATTTAGTACATGGAAAATCAAGACATAAATGAGGAAGTTTGAAAGGTTTAAAGTGTGAACACATTTAAACATTATTTGACTAAGTTTTAATTAAAATAAAAACATAAATAAAAAAGATAAGTGGACCGGCCGAAATCATCATCTTCATGGGTTTTAAGAAATAGCCTAAGTATGATAATGGGGCTTTATTGGATAAGTGTGTGCACTTGTCTCATTAAAAACCTCTTTCGAAAAACCCAATGGGACAAAACCGAAAGGAGAGAAAAAGAGTACAAGTACGCATACCTCCCATTATCATCCTTCCTCGGCTTGAATCACAACCAATGCGGTTGGATAAGCGTTTGAATGAAGTTGGCTGGTGATCTTCCTTAAGACCAATCAGATGACTTAGTTAAGTTGCTTGGTCCTTGACCTTGTCATGGGTCCATCCGGCAAATGCAAGGACTTAGAGTCCATAGGGTCTTCCTTGGCTTCAAGCTTGTCCTCGGCTACGAGCGGTCCGTGCGGTTTCTTAGCTTCTTGTTCCAAGCTGGCGAGGATCTCATCACCTTAGCAACTTCCAGGTTTGTCTTATTTGTTGTAGACGGATGAAGGCATTTAAGGTCACCCACTAAGCCAACAATATGCTCCAAACCTTCTTCATTGAAAAACTGGAAGGGCATATTTCTAAGTTCTAGCTAAATTGGCGCATAAGCTTACTCTGGTTTGGCTGGGATAACACCAGGCTCCCATTTATCTACAAACATAGTTTGGCTTTCTATTTGCCACAATCTCTCACTAATAACTCTGTGCCTAGTTGAGGAATTGGGATTCTGAAGAGAATAGCAATCCCCTCCATCTTAGAGGCAGAAATATCTCTGTGTTGCTAACTCCGAATTCCAATGAATATTGTGAATGATCCCTTGTGATGGCAGATCAGAGTAAAATTGTCCTAAGACAAAACAGTCCCACGAACGACAATTCCTCTCAATGACCGAGTTTGGGATTTCTCCAGTTGGCAAAGTAAAGGACTCAACTTTCTTTTAAAGCTGCTTGTTGGTTCCTTTCTGGGGGCACCATGAGTCCGTCGCAGGAGCAGGGGACTTGGTATTGACCACTGGTAAAGATCCACCGAGACCTACGTCAGTGTTCACAGGTGAAGAGGCAGATGCAGTGACTACTTCAGCCACTGGTTTCTTCATAGTTGGTTCTGGGTCAGCCTTAAGGGCGATCACAGGAAAAACACAGGAAACACTCTTGTCAACAGCCAACAGATCTGGGGACAGAGAATTCCGGACTTGAGAATTTCGTGCTAGATTCCCATCTTTCAACTCAGCACTGACAGGGCTTGGAATCAAGGAAGAAACTGAAGGTGCCAAATCCTCTTCAACAAAAGCAGGGTTTCGACTGCGATTCTTTGAGGAGCGAGACTTGAACTAGATTTTTTGGACGGTGAAGATTTTTTAGGTTTTTTGTGACTCACAAGGAGATGCAGGCTTGAAGAGAAAGATTCGTCGAGAAGCCGCCGTCAGAGCAAACGCTGGCAAACGATGACACCTTGTCGCAATTTGAGTCGCACTTTTAGGGATTTTGACTTCTGGTCAACAAAAAACTTTTGCGTTTTTTCTTGGGCAATTCTCATGGATACCATTTTTTTAAGTTTTTGTTCCTTAGATACCATTAATTTTTAAAAGTTCTCTAGATACCACTTTTTTACCATCTTTTTAAAATGTTCCAAAAATACCACAAATTTAAAATTAGTTTTAAATGGTCAAAACTAAACCTTAAACCTTAAACCTACATCATACCCCCTAAAACTATACCCTAATTATACAATAGTTAATCCAAACCTAAAAGTTTAAATTCTAGACCCTTTAAAAATCAATTTTTGTGTGTGGTATTTTTGGAAATTTTGATTTTTTTTTGGAAAAATGGTATCTAAGAAACTTTTAAAAATTAATGGTATCTAAAGAACAAAAACTTTGTTTGGTGGCATCGTAGGGAATTTCTCTTTTTTCTTCTACTCGATATACGTATATACTTAATGGACTTTGATATTAATCTAACTCAAAGTTGCCTACGTACGCGTATTACTAAGAAAACCATTCAACTTGCCCCCAAAAATAAATAAAAGTATATGCTAAACATCGGTCGAAACGTAGTATTGAGCTACCGTGCACATGGGCGTATATATTGGATAGGCTAGCTAAATTATTTTCCAGAGACCTCTCCGTAATGTTTTATTTTATAGTCAGAGGTAATGCAATTTTTCATCCCGACTAATCTTCTTAGGGTCAGGAGCCAACGAATATCTTACTCACCACAAATTTTAAAAAGCCATAACATCATTTACTAGCTAAACGAGAGTGGACAGATAATTCCATGTTGGCAAAGAATCGACCACTAGTTTAGATCAACAAGATAATTTCTATCCAAATAGAAACCATTAAACCATTACCACTTGATTTTGTTATGTAATGTTTCATAACTAGATTGATTAGTAGCAAAGTTTAATGCGATTGGAAATGGTTAGAGACATAAACTTTTTCAGCTTAAGAGGATCACCAATAGAAGGAAAATTTATAAATTGATAACTATTTGGTTACCAAAAGAAGATTATTTACTAATGCCCATTTTATTATTCTCTTCAACAACAAAATGTAAATATGTAGCTTAAATTTTTTTAAACATTATACTGTACTATGGTTTCAACTTGTATGCAAAAATTAATGTTATCGATCATAACAATATCCTATGTTGCAAGTTGCAACCAGACTGTATTCTCTATGTCATCCGGTCTCTAACCACTTTTTCTGATCGCAAACTCTTAACCGATTTGATAAAACGAATTATTACTAATTAAATCATAAATTTATATACCAAAATAACTCATGAAACAAAAATAAGTACCAAACGAAATCAACGCTCTAATACGAACCCTAATATGGTCCAAATCCAACTAAACATTTCTTAAATAATGAACTGGCTAATCTGTTTGTTGTAAAAAATAATATCAGTAGTTGTGTCACTAATAACACCAGCTGTTCGTAACTAAGTAGAAATACACTTAAATCAATTTTAGCATCGACGTATAAATTATTGGATCTATGTACATAACTGAAATATCGTGTGTAATCTTTTAGAACTAGTAGTAGTTTGTAGAATCCTTCGAAAACAATGAACCAACAAGATTTGACATAAGTGTCCGAATAACAAGAATCATAAAATCAATAGTTAGATTAATCTTGGATCTCATCGATTTTATTCCCTGCGTTGAGCATTACTAAACATTTTCAAGTATTTTGAAATACTATTAATTAAGTTGAATACAACTGTCGGCCATATGAGATCTCAACGAGTGAATGATGATAATAGTAATAAGAATTGGGCTCGATACTTACGGACACATTAAATGCGCTATTTCATTCACAATAATGTGTACACTAATTGCATTATTCATTCATAATTTTTCAACCAAACGCCATTAACTCAACTAGTAGATATCTTAGTCAAAGCTTAGAATTCGCTGATTCGAGTGATTTTTGGTATAAAACTAATAATGTGTACACTAATTGCATTATTCATTCATAATTTTTCAACCAAACGCCATTAACTCAACTAGTAGATATCTCAGTCAAAGCTTAGAATTCGCTGATTCGAGTGATTTTTGGTATAAAACTAATATTACATTTTAGTACCAGAGAAAAACATAATATTACATTGTGGTTTCGGACATGAGAGATTACGGATTTCAGCTCAAAACTTCGTGATATTAAAAAAAAAAATCCCAATTATAAGATAGATTTTTGCATATGTGCAATTTGAGATAAAATCACAAAATTGTTCCAAATTTAACTAAGGTCATCTCTATTGGTGACACTCTCATGAGTGTCACCGTTTTTTTTATAATTAAAAAAAAAAAATTAAAAACATTTAGGTATCTTAATTTTTTTTTTTTAATTATAAAAAAATAGTGACACTCATGAGAGTGTCGCCCATAGTCAATACCCGTCCCAAATGCTAAAAGAGACAATGGTGCCGTGCCAGTATAAAACCGTAACTTTGTTATATTTACTATATTTATATATCCATTCCATATGAAAACCAATACAATCAACAAATGATACAATTTTGAGCTTGTATTGGTTTTCAAATCACAATATCTTGAACTTGGATTTCGTTCTCTTTATTTAGACCATAAGTGTTCACGAAACTATTAAAAACCAGGCATCTTAGATTTTGTTCTTCGCATATAATGAAAACTATTTTTAAATTAGTTATATACCATGGTACTCTAATAGAAAAATGACGTAATTTGACGTAAACCAACTTCGGACCGTACACAAGACATCGGTAAGCTCGTCACGTGTCGAGTTCACATTGAGCCACGAGGGTGATGCCTGCTTTTCAAGTACCACACCGTACCTAACATGGAGACAACCGTATCTTTTTGACGGCACTTAAATTTATGTCACTTTATTATGTCCTCAAGAATCTTTAGACCTGTGAAATGGTAATTATAGGCAGCTTTTAGTTCTTTAAATTTATGATGGAACCAATAATATTCACATAACCGTTTAAAATATGATGAGCTGATGTCTAATTATAATTGGTTCCTGTAAGTTTATTGGTCCCCGATCAAATGATTATGTATTTATTAGTAGTAGTTAATATACAATACCCAACTTGTTATACGTATTCAACAAGTTGGCTAAACTTTCTATTATTGAAATCATTTTGCCAAGTAAACTTATGGAACTCTACTCGATTAAACAAACATACAGACTAGATTAAAATGCAAAACCACTAGTAAACAAAGAGAGGTTATAGGATGACTAAATAGTTATACTAATTGTTTACGTAGCTAATCGAGAGATAGAAAGTCAAAGGTGTGAGCGAGTGATATCGTAACAGCCAAATTCCAGCTGGGAAGCACGAAGACGAATTAAATAATGCCAGAGAGGACCCTTTCTCTCGCTTGAAACCGTCTAATCATTTTTACTTGAAGTCCAGTTTTAAAAGGCAATAAAAAGACATGTGAGTGAGACCAAAAAGAACAAAGCTGCTAAATTCCAAAAGAAGACGCGGGTTTGGTTGGTTCAGTAAAAGATAAAAAGAGCAAAAGTACACCGACGCGACAACAAGTAGGAGGTTTCGACAATAAAGAGTACGAGACGGTGCAAGTACAGGTGGTTCGGTCTTCAGGCCTTAATGGAGAGCGGTACAAATGACGGTTGGCACACTACTTGTGGGAGAACCACATTTTTTCTCCATTCACCATATTTTTAATTATACAGTGGTTAATCATTAAAAAGCGGATGAACTGCAAGGTGGATCAAAATAACAAAGCAAAAATGTATCCGTACGTAACAGTAGTTACGCTTCATATTTGAGGTGTTCCAATTATAATGTGCGGTTCTTCTTCTTTTATTTTGTTTTTTGTTTAACTAAAATTACAGAGAAATCATAATGATTATTTTAGTGATATATGTTCATAGACTTAGATGGATCATAATCTAATAATACGTTTGCATCACATGACCACTATTGAAGAAAAATATAAAACATATTATAGCATAGCAGTTGGTGTACTTTTTCTCTTTTTCCATTCGGACCCTATTTCCCAAGAGAGTACGGCCACTTTTTTGACCTTTGCTGGATTTACTAGTACTCTCTTGTTGACTGACTCGTCGTTAGTATCTCAACGTGTGGAATGATTATAGATACATAACCTCTATAATGAAATACTAGTATTTGAATGCATAAAAGTCGTAGTAAAATTTGAATTGAATGTAATGAAAATGTTCTATAGTTGCTTCATTGAATGTAATAGAGGTAGAAGAGTGACTGAACCCAAAAAAAGGAATTAGTTGTGGACTGTTATGAATTCCATTGAATGTACCTCATTACATATCCATCAACCTCTTATGTCATGATCACAGATATTTATGATTTGATTGTTTTAACTATGTTATTTTTGATTACTCGATTTAAAAAATGTTAACTATTATTCTGTTGACCAATTCTACCTAGGTGAATAGTATGATTTTCATTGATGAATATCAGTTTGTAAATACTACTAATACCCGTTGACCATTTTCACACTGTTTTACTTGTATTACACAGACTTGTATTTTATATATATATGATTTTCTCCCAGCGTCACTAACAATTTCACAGTGTATTTTATTACAATTTCAGTTGACTTATTCATTTTTATTTATATATAAATAAGAAAATAACAAAATTGGCATTTCTCCTTCGGTAATTACTAGCTACTGAGACCTGTTAAAATCAAAGTTTAAGCTATATATAAAAAAAAGGTTGGTAAACTAGTTTCGAAACGGTCAGTTAAAAAAAATATCTCGACCTAATTAACTCGATATCATAATTTAGCACTTTTACTGGTTCAAACATTTGATTTTATTTACTTTTCATTTCTTTAAAAGAAGTTGAAATGCATATATACATATTATAATCATTTTGAGGTGGTATAACATAATGCATATAAAATATTTTTTTTAAAACTGTCATCTATCGACATCATCAGTTACATCATGGCCGTCTATTTTCAATATGGGGCCAAAATTTATGATCAGAACATCAATAACGGTGAGACCCGCAAAAGTCTCTAACTTATAATATTTTAATAATGAACTAATAATATAGAAATATGTGGCAGAAAGAAACAGTTTAGAGATAATCTTAAAAATCTCTCTAAGAGCATCGAAACCCAATGTGGATGTCTCACAATAAAAAAATATTAAAAACACACTCTCTTTTCTTTTTACTCAATTTTATACGTTCTTTTTCATTTTTTTACTCAACTTTATACTTTCTCTTTCATCCTTTTACTCAACTTTTATTAATTTTATATTTAAACACACATTAATATTCTCTCTCTTATGTCTTCCCGAAGACACAATCTCTCCAACTAAACCCACTATCTTCTCTCTTTACTCAACTTTTATTAATTTTATATTTTAATACACCACACTATTTCAACAAAAAACACTATCTTTCTTCCTTTTACTCAAATTTTAATAATTTTATATTGTGAGACACATCCACATTGTCTCCAATGTACATGCTCTAATGAAACGTTTCTACCGAAATGTCTCAATGGTTTATTTTATTTTTCTTTTCTTTTAATTAGATGATACTCTTGGAGTATCACCATTATGGTCCTATATCCCTGATTAATGAAATGTTTCCATTGTGTCAAATGGTTTTAAGTTTGTTAATAGCTAGTTCATCTACTTTCGAATATACATGTTACATCAAGATGTACCTTTTTGGCAAACATATAAATATATAGTTTTAATATGAGGGTTTGAATCTATTGGAGGTCAAGTTTTATAAGGTTAACTTCTTACAATTTTGTTTGAAGCTTGGCTTTAATACAATACACTGATTGGATGATTATATGTGATGTAAAAAGTAAATAATAGTATTAGGCCTGGGCGCGGATCGGATATCTGGAAAAAATACAGTATTTGTGATTCAATTTTTTTTTTCACGGATATTGAATTTTTCGATTTGCTTTGCTTCGGAAAAATTCGGATATTTGGAGTTACGGATATCCGAATTTTTTTCCGGATATTTGCGGATACTCGGATACTCGCGGATTTTTTTTTTAAACGGAAAAACAATAGAAAAAAATTTTATTTTTAAAAAGGTATTTTTTTAATATATAATATTTAAACTAATTAGTAAAAAAATAATATAAGCTATATAATATTATTCGATATAATTAAAAATAAAATAAAAAATGAAAGATAAAAATGGTGGACAACAAAAAATTTATTATTTTTTTTAGGAAAAAATATGAAAACAATAATTTTCAGTTAAAAAAATTAGTAACTACTTCAATTTACTATAAATATACCTGTTCAATGTATTGAAAAAGTTTTAAAAATGCAGATATATGTTGTAGGTCTATCATAATTATATGTACACATATGTAATTTACGGATCGAATCGGATATTTGGATTTTTAAAATTAGTATTTGTGATTTGCTTTGGTTTAGACGGATATTAGATTTTACTATTTGATTTGTTTTGATTCATAACGGATATCCGAATTTTACGGATCGAATCAAAACAGATCTCGGATCAGATCAAATCTAACGGATAATTTGTCTAGTCCTAACTAGTATTATCATTACCACAAGTTCATTCACAACGACAACACAATAAGTTATAGTCATGATATAATATTTTATTTACTATTCAGATAGAGTTAAAATTAATAGGTGAAGGTAGTGAAATATGTTTCCGAAAGCATGGAATTTTAATGTCTGTCTTTTGGGGTAAATGTCAAAATCAAGACTTTTAAACATTGTGATGGGGTCAATATCTTGATGTCACTATTAATAGAACTTGAACCACAAGTTGGTCTATGAAAAGTACTCGTAAAACAAGTTTAGTATATGTAGTCAAAAGGTTAAAGTGTTGCCCAAGAAAATTGAGGTCAAGTCAACTAAAGATAATTTAATAAAAAAGTGAAAGCTTTTTTTTTTTTTTTTTTTTGGTAAAGAAAGTGAAAGCTTAACGTAAAGCTAATTGATCTTTTCAAATTTTACTTCTACATGGACAAATCCTTCTTCTTTCAGCTACCGAAATTAATCAAGCCACGAAGACATTTGTATTAGTTATGGTCACCAGACCAACGACGTACTTATTTATAATATTAAACTCCAATTGTACACATAATTACCTAATTATTGGATAATCATAATGATTATAAATTAATGAAACATCTTAGTTAGGATAGGAACGACCATGCACAATACATGCCTTTCATTTCGAAAATCACAATAAGTAATCAGATCTAGAAGAAATCATACACATCCAAAAGTTAATTAAGAGACTTGATTTGTTTTAAAGACCACACATATACATAAGTACTACAGCTAATCGTATTAATGATGTAGATTATGTAAAACATGTTTAGTAGTTGCACCAATTTAATATTCAGATTATAGCCTTATGGGCATATAATTGGATAATTATATGGGTCCACTCAAATTATTTTTTCCTCATATATCACAAATCACAGTTGGTTTACTAAGCACCAAGTATAATAGACATGTATTAAACTTTATTCTGGTAATTAGAGATTAATAACTATTGTAAATTTTAAAGTTGATTCACAAATTTAATTAAATAATTATTTGATGAAATAACGTAAATCAATTCACAGATTGAATAGTTAGGATAATAATCAAATTTCTGACTGAACAATCCAGTTGAACATAGTTATCATCTCAATAACATAAACTATTAAAAACTTGAGTACATTAAAATTCGAGGAGATTATGGACCAAAGATCCGGAACTCCATCGGTTTATCAAAAAAAAAAAAAAAACTATTAGAAACTTAAATACACTAAAATTTTAAAACTAAAAGCACATGTAAGTAATTATTCTTTTTAATCACCTTTTCCAACAACGATTTTAGCAAAGCTGAATCAAATTAGTAAAACCCCAACACAATAAATTTCTTCTTGACATCATTGTTCCGCTAATTACATTTACATCACCTATCAATTGGAGCTAGTGTTCTAAAAAGCTGTCTAGACGGTCGCCTAGGCCCCACTTAGACGCTAGGTTCGTAGGCAACGTCTATACGACCGATTCGTCCGCCTAAAATCACATATGTTTCATTTTACTGTATTTTTTCCTTTTCTATCTACATAAATTTAAATTTATAAGTTCTAATTCCATTAACATAGTTATAAATGTATTTGTTTAAATTTGTTTACGATTATATACTTTTATTTTTTTGAAATATAATTTTATATAACTTTTATCTAATATATCTTATTTACAATGTTTTATGATGTAAACGCCTAAAACGCCTAAAATCGCCTAAGCTTCGATTAGGCTTTCTAGGCGCTAGGCTTTGGGTTACCACCCGCTTAGCGCCTAGTCACTACAAGAAAACAGGTGCATTTGCAACGGAATTAAATCATCGCAAATTTGCGTCCTAGTTGCGACGGTTTTGCGTCGTAAATGTACACGTCGTTGCAAAACCGTCGCAAATTTGCGTAGGAACTTGACGACGCAAAAGCGTCGCAAATTGGCGACGAATTTGCGTCGACTTGTACATTTGGACGCAAAATCGTCGCACAATTTGCGACGCTTTTGCATCAACTTATAATTTGCAACGGTTTTGCGTGGAGATGTACGTTTAGACGCAAAACCGTCGCAACATGTGCGTCGAATTTGCGACGACTCAAAAGTTGCGAGGGATTTGCGACGAAAGTATGTTGAACACGTTTTAATTGATTCTTACTTGTTTATAAGTGTAATATTTTAGTCGCAAACTGAAAATTCTATAAAATCCACATATATTATATTATCTCACATTCTATAATTCAACAAATATATATGGATAACAATCGATCTTTGATTCCGGGTCCGGCTGGTGTGAGACAAGCAGAAGAACGGGCAAGGAAAAAACTTGAAGAATCGATGTTGGAAGAATGCAATTCTTATGAGAGACATGTACAGATGGTTAACTGTGTTGTTGAGGCAGAAGATCCATCGTTCACCGATGTCCTTTGGAAGACGACAATTGCAAATGTCAACAAATTAACAGGTATAATGAAATGCTATTATTATTAATATATATTAATTAGTAAGAAAAAGAAATAATTATATTTGAAAGTTTGTATATTGTTTAATTGTCATTTAATTATATTTTACTTATTCTACGTTGACTATATACAGGTGGACACACACGTGGGTGGACACTGGTAAAAGAGTTGCATAACCAATACATTATTTGTACCCTATACCCTATACTCTAACCAACATTATTTGTACCGTTTAAATTGGCTCTTCTTCGAATATAAAAACATATCATTGAGGCCCTAAGTAATATATAAAATTATTTGCATCAATGTCCAAGTAATAGGAATAGGTAAAAAACACTAAGGTTTAGGGTATAGGCATTTGCAACGGTTTTCTCGCAAAACCGTTGCAAATGCCTATACCCTAAACTCTAACCAATACATTATTTACACCGTTTAAATTGGATCTTCTTCGAATATAAAAACATATCATAGAGGCCCTAAGTAATATATAAAATTATTTGCATCAATGTCCAAGTAATAGGAATAGGTAAAAAACACTAAGGTTTAGGGTATAGGCATTTGCAACGGTTTTGCGAGAAAACCGTTGCAAAATCATCGCAAGTTTGAACATTTGCGACGATTTTGCAACGGTTTTCTCGCAAAACCGTTGCAAATGCCTATACCCTAAACTCTAACCAATACATTATTTACACCGTTTAAATTAGATCTTTTTCGAATATAAAAACATATCATAGAGGCCCTAAGTAATATATAAAATTATTTGCATCAATGTCCAAGTAATAGGAATAGGTAAAAAACACTAAGGTATAAGCATTTGCAACGGTTTTGCGAGACAACCGTTGCAAAATTGTCGCAAGTCTGAACATTTGCGACGATTTTGCAATGGTTTTCTCGCAAAACCGCTGCAAATGCCTATACCCTAAACTCTAACCAATACATTATTTACAACATTTGCGACGATTTTGCAACGGTTTTCTCGCAAAACCGTTGCAAATGCCTATACCCTAAACTCTAACCAATACATTATTTACACCGTTTAAATTGGATCTTTTTCGAATATAAAAACATATCATAGAGGCCCTAAGTAATATATAAAATTATTTGCATCAATGTCCAAGTAATAGGAATAGGTAAAAAACACTAAGGTATAAGCATTTGCAACGGTTTTGCGAGACAACCGTTGCAAAATTGTCGCAAGTCTGAACATTTGCGACGATTTTGCAATGGTTTTCTCGCAAAACCGCTGCAAATGCCTATACCCTAAACTCTAACCAATACATTATTTACAACATTTGCGACGATTTTGCAACGGTTTTCTCGCAAAACCGTTGCAAATGCCTATACCCTAAACTCTAACCAATACATTATTTACACCGTTTAAATTGGATCTTCTTCGAATATAAAAACATATCATAGAGGCCCTAAGTAATATATAAAATTATTTGCATCAATGTCCAAGTAATAGGAATAGGTAAAAAACACTAAGGTTTAGGGTATAGGCATTTGCAACGGTTTTGCGAGAAAACCGTTGCAAAATCGTCGCAAGTCTGAACATTTGCGACGATTTTGCAACGGTTTTTCTCGCAAAACCGTTGCAAATGCCTATACCCTAAACTCTAACCAATACATTATTTACACCGTTTAAATTGGATCTTCTTCGAATATAAAAACATATCATAGAGGCCCTAAGTAATATATAAAATTATTTGCATCAATGTCCAAGTAATAGGAATAGGTAAAAAACACTAAGGTTTAGGGTATAGGCATTTGCAACGGTTTTGCGAGAAAACCGTTGCAAAATCGTCGCAAGTCTGAACATTTGCGACGATTTTGCAACGGTTTTTCTCGCAAAACCGTTGCAAATGCCTATACCCTAAACTCTAACCAATACATTATTTACACCGTTTAAATTGGATCTTCTTCGAATATAAAAACATATCATAGAGGCCCTAAGTAATATATAAAATTATTTGCATCAATGTCCAAGTAATAGGAATAGGTAAAAAACACTAAGGTTTAGGGTATAGGCATTTGCAACGGTTTTGCGAGAAAACCGTTGCAAAATCGTCGCAAGTCTGAACATTTGCGACGATTTTGCAACGGTTTTTCTCGCAAAACCGTTGCAAATGCCTATACCCTAAACTCTAACCAATACATTATTTACACCGTTTAAATTGGATCTTCTTCGAATATAAAAACATATCATAGAGGCCCTAAGTAATATATAAAATTATTTGCATCAATGTCCAAGTAATAGGAATAGGTAAAAAACACTAAGGTTTAGGGTATAGGCATTTGCAACGGTTTTGCGAGAAAACCGTTGCAAAATCGTCGCAAGTCTGAACATTTGCGACGTTTTTGCAACGCTTTTCTCGCAAAACAGTTGCAAATACCTATACCCTAAACTCTAACCAATACATTATTTACACCGTTTAAATTGGATCTTTTCGAATATAAAAGTATGAGTCGTCTAATAAATAACAATCCCTCTATAATTATTCAAATAAAACTTATCAAAACATTATCGAGAAACATATATAACGAAGTATCAAATACATGTACTTATACTTAGAATATGATCAATCTATCATTTTTGCCGATTTTACAAAAAACTTCAATTAGTAGTCTAACTTTGCTTCATACATGCACTAAGGACCTAAACAAGTGTATATTTATCTTTTATGAATCCTAATTTTGGTCTAAAACATCCAAACCCCTAAGTATACCCTAAACCTCATTTGCGTGGGAATTGCGACAAAATCGTCGCAAATGCGTAGCAATTTTTTAATTGCGAGGCATTTGCGACGATTTCGTCGCACATCCGTTGCTAAGCTAGCTACGCTTTTGCGACCATAATTACGGTCAACTCTATTAATTGATCGTACAATCACCTTGGGATTTACATTTTGCGAGGGAATTGCGATGGTTTGTTTAATATTTGCGAGGCATTTGCGACGCTTTGTGGGCGGGAAACGAAAAGACGTGGGCGGCAATCATGCATGGGCGAAATATTCGGCCCAATTCGCAAGGGAATTGCGACGATTTGTTTAATTTTTGCGACGGAATTGCGAGGGATAGTTTTCCCTATATATACAATTCCAATCCTTCGCACATTCCTCACATCTCTCTTCTCTCTCTAAAAAAACGATTCTCTCTCTAAAAAAAAATTCCCTCGACCTTCCAAATCATTCCCGACCTTATAAGGTAAATCTCTAAATTGTTCTTTCCTTTTATGAATGTTAATTTTTTATTTCTTATATAATTTATTAGTTAATTGTGGTTTATAGGAATATGGTTAGGAATAATTAATTAGGAATTGAATTGTACTTGGGAATTGAGGATTAACTAATATTGATATTATAATAGTTAAAATTGTTAATTTACTAATTTTGTTAAATTTTTTTGATGTTTAATGTTGATTAGGTTAAATTAATGTTATCAATAAAATTGTTAAAATTAATATTAGACTAAATATTTTGTAAATATGCAATTACTAATTTCAAAAATTATCAAATTTATTTAGATGGCAGGGAACGACTATAGCCAGTACGTAGAGTCCAGTGGTGCTCGTGGTAGAGGTCATTCACGATGGAGGACGAACCCCGAGCTTGCCGACTTTCTGAGCAGGCCAGCAGGCGACGGAGGAGGCACATCGACCAGGGATATCAATTTCGATTAGATTTGTTTTCGGTTTTAGATTTATGTAAAACTTTATTTTATGTTTTATATTAAATTTTAAATATTTTTGAATTTTTTTTTTTTTTAAATTATAAATTATTTTTTTTTTCGAATTTTTTTTATGTTTTATATATATATTTTTTAATAAATTACATCGAAAACCGTTGCAAAACCGTCGCAAAAAATAGAAAACCGTTGCAAAACCGTCGCAAAAAATAGCCGCAATTGCGTCGCAATACGGTTTGACGCAAACATATCGAAAACCGTTGCACGCAATACCGTCGCAAATAAAAGCTGCAATACCGTCGCAAAACTATTCGTCGCAAAACCGACGCAAAAAAGACGTCGTAATTACGTCGCAAAATCGCTACGCCGACCCTAACTTTTACCACGTAAAACCGATGCTATTTCGTCGCAAATCTGCGGTGAACAGTATTTGTCGCAAAATCGTCGCAAATATATCGATAGTCGCAAAACCGTCGCAAAAGATTAAGTCGCAAAAGCGTCGCTAATTTTGCGACGGTTGTGCGACTATCGATATATTTGCGACGATTTTGCGACGATTTTTGGTTTGCGACGAGCTAGTTGCGACAAACCACAAATCGTCGCAAAATCGTCGCAAATAGCCATTTGCAACGATTTTGCGACGAAAATCGCCGTTGCAAATGGGGGTGTTTTCTTGTAGTGAGTGCTTTGTTGAACATTGATTGGAGCCAATAAGTGTCCATAATTACCCTTAACCCAAACGATCAGGCTACAAATATTTCATCACAAATAATACAAAACCTTTAGGATGCAACAATTCGACACTGTTTAACATTAAACAAGGATATACACTAAATCCAGACCATGTGCTTGTATTTGTAATTAACCATATCAATTTTCAAAATCAGAAATTTTTTTTAAAACCTAAACAAAGAATCCAAGTCAAAGCCATTGAAAAACTACAATTAAGAGACACATATCATAATGCAACAAAGCTGGCTTGCACAACAACCCAAAGATAGAGCCATAGATTCAATGCAATGTTTACCTTCCAAGGACAAAAGTCTGATCTCCTATCTTTTTCCATCTGATCTTTATCATCATATATATATATATATATTATTTCCCTTTAATAAATATGTCATTCTGGTGTTTGAATCTGTTTGTGGAGAATTTCCATTGGCTCATGAAAGTTCGAGCAAGATTCATAATCATAAACCATTTCTGGTATTCCATAGCTATAGTTTGATCACCTGTCATCGTCGGTAACTTACCTGTCACGCAAACAAAATCAAGCAATTCATGATGCATTGATATCTCATTCTCACCTAACCAAATTCCATTTTAAATCTTGATTTTAACAAAAATATCAAGATTACTTTGCATCCTGCATATGATTTGTTAATTTGATACCTCCATGATTACAAAGTCAACAATATAAACCAAAATGAGAAGTAGCGAATAAAAAAGGAAGATGTAGCTAGTTTTGAATATAATAACATTTCTTCTTCTGATTCCTTCCTTATCGTGAAATATGTACAGAGACAAGTACAACTAGCTGTACTTGGACTTGGAGTCATTAATGTGAATATGTTTGGGAGGCTAAATGCAGCAACAAGGTACTAGGAAAATAAGATCTGGTAAATAATTAATGAGCCACTATTGAAGCCACATGGGTATTGTGATATGTTTTGGAGACAAAAGTTTGCATAATATGGCTTAACTAGGCAGAATAGTAGCTGGATATAACAATACGCCTTTGACACAATAATCTCTCTAACGATTTAGTTTCAAAAAGCATGTTTCATGCATGAATCTGGTAGGAACTAAAAACATGATGACTATGCGTTATGGATCTTCAAAGACAAAGACTGGATCTCTTTGGTTCTCATATCTAGAGAACATTTAGTAAAATGATAAGACCCAAAACGGACAATAGCATATTAATAGATGGAGTTGAAGACAAGCTTACAGAACCCAACAACGGTTTGCATTGCCTTCATGGCTCTTACAGTAATGATATGTCTATATTCTACAATTGTCGTCCAGTCTCGCAAGTAGTATTATTCTTATTGGGTTTGTTCGGTGTCATTTCTATTGTCGTTAATATTTGTTTATGGTAAACAAAAATGTTCTATCAATTCAGACCTTTAGTTATCTGCTCTTGTATCAATCAAAATCTTTGTATATGAATACAATAATAATCTATCATTTCTATTTTGAGTAACTTTAATAACGTTTCTTCTCTGTTTCCCAAGCTTTTGTATGAAACAGAATTGTTTAACTTTTGGGTCAGCCAACTTTGCTTGCACTAAAAACTATTTTATTCACTTAACTAAGCTTTCATGTCTAAAACATTCTTACAGAAAGATTAATAATATAAGAAGAGATAAGAAGAGTGGGACACATGTTTCAATTACAATAAGGACTCATCTTTGAGGCTTCCATAGTTGAGAAATGAATAAATCAGAAATATATGTCAAAAGACTGATTATGCAATCAACTAATTAACCTTTGGGTTAGCTTCATGAACTAAGCCAACTTTGTTTGCACTAAAAATTGATTATACTATTGGCTAGACATTACTCGCCTGTTTCTTGCTAAATGTGATTCCTAGCATATTCTTCCTTGAGATCGTAATAGACCATAAAGTATCGTTGGTGGTTAAGGGAAAGGCATGGTGCAAATATTAATTCGCCCGTACTAATGGTACCTATGCAATGGAAAGGGTTTTCTCCAACTACATTTTTCCAAGAAGGAACCACAACATAGATTTTCGACCATTTGTGTTTCTCCGCATCCTCTAGAATCCACAAGTCAAGGTTACCGCAGAATGTTTGATCCACTAAAGCTATCTTCTTGTGATAGCTCGGAGCATCATTATAGTGGGTAATATGTTGGGGTAATATTTGAATTTTATATTATATAAGATATTGGGATTAACATATTACCCCAATTTATTTTTTGTAGTTTTTTGTGTGATTATATGTAGTAAATATAGAGGGGTTCTAAAAAAAAATTTATGAATTTGTATTTATTAAAGTAAAGTTTATTTTCTCAAAATTTATAACATAATAGATTTAATATAATTTGAAATTTCAAACATATATGAAACAAAAACACTAAAAACATAGAATTTGAAATCATAAACGGAAATGAATCGTTCGACAAAGTTTTGACCAAAATTTTCATCCAAAAACATTTAAAACATAGGTTTTGAAATCATAAACGGAAAGGAACGCTCAGTTGTAATCTTGATCATGTCCAAATTTTTTTTTTGAAATTGCTTCCGTGTTTTCCTGGACTTGTAATCTAAAACCCTAAGGATTTTAGGAAATCCTCTAGATATAAATAGGTTCACTTTTTACAGTATTTTTACCAAGTAAATATTTTTTTTTTGTCCATAGTGAATTTTTTATTATTCTTTTTGGAAAAAAAAAACTTTCATCTTGAATTTGATAATTACAACATCTCTTCTTCTCCGATTCTCCTATCTGCTCCAGTTGCCGGAATTGTCGTTTTCTGGCCTAGTCTTCTCCACCGTCGAAGCCTCGCCATGGTTCGTGCTTGTTGAAGACGAGATCGACGACGACCGTCGAAACCGTCGACGACCGTCGAAACCGTCGTCTTCCTCCACTGACTAAACCATAAAAACTCCACACTCGTCTTCCTCCACCGACCAAACCATCAAAACTCCACCGATCGGTTTCTATCGACGACTTAACCATCGTCTTCCTCCACCGACCAATCACAACGACCCACGTGTCCTATATTTACGGTCAATATAAGTTCTATCTTAAGAACCGTAAATATGCGGTCTGGCCCACATTTCTTTTGTTTATTGGGTTTTTAATCCAAAATCAGCCTATATTTACTCTAAATTACCACGTATAATGGCGCTCTCACCAAATCAGATCGACCTTCTGATCGAATTCTGACATCCTCAGGTAATTTAACAATACCAAACCCTTCTAGTCTCATATTGAACGCCACGATAAACGATCCTCCGTTGCTGTTGGACCAAGCTCCATAATAAACAATCCCGTTCATAAAAAAACCCTCTAGTTACAGGATAATGTGGATGCTGACACTCGATCATTCTAAACTTTTTCTTTACATCTCCTAAAGTGAAAACTTGATGCTCCTTCGACACAACTGGATCGTGGTCATAACGAAGGTTGATGAGTACCGTCATGCACAACACTTTGTATTCATCTTTAACAAAATCATATCCAAAATAACTTGCTATGCATTTTCTCTTAGTTCTGACATTAGGTAAATCTACCACTTGGCCTGTGCTAGGATTGCAAATCACCAGCTTAGAAACATTTTGACCGAGGATCAACCCCCAGACCGGTTGAGACATTCTGTAATCTTCAGTCAGAGTAGTACATGTAGTACTGTACTGATCAAGAGGAGACGGTGCCTCATGAGAGGCTGAGTGGAAGAACCGGTTTCCGTCACTAAGGCATGACGTGATAAGAAAACATGGGCGAGTCAAGGATCGAGCCAGAAACACATCGGTGAAATGTTTCTTGCGGATTTCAGAGTACCAAAAGTTAGAGACAAACATGAGTTTGGCTATGACTTGTGATGGTTAACTATTCCCAAATTAGGGTATAGTTTTTGGGTTTAGGGTTTAAGATTGGAGCTTAGAATATATCTAATTTGTTTAATTAGATAATTATTATTTATTTTAGTTAAATTTGTTTTTGTTTATGGTTCCACATTTTATCCAATTTATTTTTTTAAAATGATTTAATTAGATTAATGGCCCTATAACTAAATGGTGATTGGTTAGTGAAGAAGGGGTGAATAAGAATTGTTTATAAAATTAACTATCTTTGGAGGTAGATTAATTATAGGTTGTCGGTCAAGTATTGTTTCTGAATAGCACGATATAAATAAAGAAATAATTAGAATATCATTAATCAGCCCAACTACATATATATTTGTTATATAGAAGGAGCAAATGAGTCCTTTGGTTCGCACATTATAGCTCTTGAAGCTTCTTGTAACTTCTAACCGAAGATTTTGAAATTGGAGCCTGTAGGAACTTGATTTACTACATTTGGGCAAACTGGTATTTGTGAAATAAAATACATAAACACGATATTACAATAACAAAAATACCGATACATGATTTATGATAAGAGCGAATTTGTAGAGGCGAGATACGATCTCTATCCTTAATTCTGAAAACGCCCCGTAGTGTGACGGTTGCATGACGTTCCGAATCCCATGATACAACTACAATCGATTCTATTTTGCACCAACCAACAATATAATCACACGAACGCTAGATTTTTTGTGTTATACTCTCAGACACAAAAATTGATAAAAGAAAAAATGTGATAGAATGTTTTTTATTAATCATATAATGATCCGTTGATCATCTGATCAATTATTTTGTTGTTTATCATAAAAAATGATTCGGTCGATCATGTCAAAAAAATGATCCGTCCTCTGATGAGAAAAAAGGAAGGCTACTTATAGCCACTTTCAGTTTTTTCTACCGTTCAAGAGGATTAAGACATAAAGGGAGGATGAGACTTCTTTCTCATTTTTTAATTTGGAGTTTGGTATTCTTCTGCTCCAAAATTCAAAAGTTAATTTGCTTTGTTGAATTAATTAACACAATAATTCAACGTTTCCTTACAAAATTCAACACTTTATTTTGCTTTACCAATCAGAGATATGTGTTGAATTATTCAACATAATAATTCAACCGAATTATAGGCCAAAAGAATTAATCTTTTTCTTTTTAGTTGATCTCATTTATAAAATATCGAAACCGAAACCAAAGTCCGGTTCGAGTATCTCCTTTCTCCAATATACTGAAATATATTAATTCTCCACTTTATATAATAGGATTTTAATCCATATTTCTAAGGCGGGACATTTGCTAGTTTTTATACTGAGCCAAAATTTAAAACTAAAAAGTTTTAAAATGTCACCCACTTTAGACCTTCATTTCTCATTCAAAACTAACTCCGATTTTGACAAGTAAATACACTATGTCATAGTGCTTACGGCGACGATTATATCGTGCCTAATAACTGGCCATTCTGATAGACGTCTCTATCATAACACACCATAAAACGATCTAAATTTATTTCGTCAAAAACGAGTTCCAACAATCCCCCACATAAATAGAAATGACTCTATACACAGGACGACTCGATAAAACGGACTTTTGAGAGTATAAACGAGAAATCCACTGCATAGTGAGTTGGTAGCGTTTTTGAGCTTTGAACCAGAAATCGATAAGCATTACTATTAAAGTTCATATGGTGTTTTGTCAATGACTTTGTGTGATATTTTGTTGAGGATATAATTAGTGGTAAGCAACGCTTCCCCCCACATTTTCTGGGCTAACCCATATTCCTCTAACATCGCATTAATCATATTTTTAAGACATCGTTTTTATCGAATATTAGTCCTATGTTTACAACATTCGACACTAACATGAAAATCTGATAAAATAAGAATTTGGCACAATCGTATGTGGAAGACCAATAACCAAATTGAATTGGATGCGTCGACTCACTAGACTTGTAACCAAAAATACCTCCACCGCTGTCGGTGGAAATAGGATCTCAATATTCCGATAAAGATCAGAGATGTAGTCCATATAACATACAAGGTTATAAGTGATAGACCATTCTCAATTCGAGTTGTCCACTCACTATACCCGTTGCTATTTCAAACGTTTATGTAAACGTTTTCTTTGTTAGACAACTTTTATAAACGTATCGCAAACCCCAAATGTTTACATATATACATATATCCGTTTAAGCTGCTAACTCATCGATAGTTGTAGTCAACATCAAATCGTGAATATTTTACTCTTGTTCTATGATGGATTTTGAAACAACCATTTCGAACTCTAGAAACTTCGTTAATGCGAATTTCTTTGCGCCTTTAGACTTGTAAGTCTTTTTCGGCAACAGTCCTACGCTTACAACGCTAGGCACTGACAGGTTCACAAATGACAGACCAGTCCCCATTTAAATTTGGATGTCAACTCATTTGATTCAATTCCAACAAAATCGCAACCACCGGTTATTAACGATCAATACATCTTTGATCCGAGCATCGAACAAAATCTAGTTGTTATTAGACATAATTCATAAAGCGTCGTAGCTGTTTACAACATAAACAAGACGTAATATTGAATTAGTATTCCAAACCAGAAACGATGTTCAACAATTATTATGCAAAATGAGTAAAGTAATGAACAGATTACATATTACTCTGCCATAATAAAATAATCGAGCTCACTAACACATTTAAGCAATGTAGACAATTGGACTAACTGCTACAACATCAACATGTCGATTAATATATTCCAAAGACCCAAGCTATGAATATAATAATGACCAAGATATTGCAGATTACTAAGCAATTATTAAACCTGAAATAAACTGGTTACTTTAAACAAAACCACCATGAATTAAAGCTGAACGAAAGACTTTAATTAATAGCCCATGATCCATACTTTGCTAATCGAATCGCAACATTCATAATCAAATGAAATAATATTATAACACCACGAGCATCTGGATGATGGCTAGCAATAATCAAACCAATGATAAACCGGTTGAATTAAATATTTTAGAGCCAAATATTATAATGACACCACCGGATAATTGCTAAGCAATTAATTAACAAACCAAAGTCAAACCGGTGTTTTTAACCGAACAAACAAATTGAATTTAAAACAATCTGGTGTACCAAACCAGATATAAACCAATTAAAATTTGTTTATCCTTTTGGTTTTGACAACAGACCGAAGACATTGATCAACGATAATCACCATCACAAAAATTCCAAAGAATTTTTCCAATTCCTGTGTTTATGACAAAAACACTCCACAAAATAATCAGTTTTCGTTAGTGCAAAAAAAACATAAACGAAAATTTCCAGAATTAATATTGTAGGAACTTGATTTACTACATTTGGGCAAACTGATATTTGTGAAATAAAATACATAAATACGATATTACAATAACAAGAATACCGATACAGGATTTGGGATAAGAGCGAATTTGTAGAGGCAATATACGATCTCTATCCTTAATTCTAAAAATGCCCCGTAGTGTGACAGTTGCATGACGTTCCGAATTCCAGGATACAACTACAATCGATTCTATTTTGCACCACCCAACAATAGAATCACACAGACGCTAGATTTTGTGTTATACTCTCAGACACAAAAATTGATAAAAGAAAAAATGTGAGAGAATGTTTTTTTATTAATCATATAATGATCCGTTGATCATCTGATCAATTATTTTGTTGTTTATCATAAAAAATGATTCGGTCGATCATGTCAAAAAAATGATCCGTCCTCTGATGAGAAAAAAGGAAGGCTACTTATAGCCACTTTCATTTTTTTCTACCGTTCAAGAGGATTAAGACATAAAAGGAGGATGAGACTTCTTTCTCATTTTTTAATTTGGAGTTGGTATTCTTCTGCTCCAAAATTCAAAAGTTAATTTGCTTTGTTGAATTAATTAACACAATAATTCAACTTTTCCTTACAAAATTCAACACTTTATTTTGCTTTACCAATCAGAGATATGTGTTGAATTATTCAACATAATAATTCAACCGAATTATGGGCCAAAAGAATTAATTTTTTCTTTTTAGTTGATCCCATTTATAAAATATCGAAACCGAAACCAAAGTCCGGTTCGAGTATCTCATTTCTCCAATATACCGAAGTATATTAATTCTCCACTTTATATAATAGAATTTTAATCCATATTTCTAATGCGGGACATTTGCTAGTTTTTATACTTAGCCAAATTTTAAAACTTAAAAGTTTTAAAATGTCACCCACTTTAGACCTTCATTTCTCATTCAAAACTAACTCCGATTTTGACAAGTAAATACACTATGTCATAGTGCTTACGGCGACGATTATATCGTGCCTAATAACTGGTCATTCTGATAGACGTCTCTATCATAACACACCATAAAACGGTCTAAAACCATTTCGTCAAAAACGAGTTCCAACAGAGCCGAGATCTTTTGGTAAAATGACTCGTGCATGGCCTAAGGATAATACCTAAGGAACCTGAAATAGCTGTAAAGATCCATGATTTCGATCTATATCGGCGTTCCAGACAAAGACCATCTTCTTTTTGCTTTAAGACTACAACATGCTCTTGCAACTTGTGTTTTATAGTTTTTAATTGTTTGAACTTCATCCACTACAAGAAAACAGTCCATAAGTGATTGCGGTTTGTGACACGCTAATTTGCGACACACTTACGACCAGGTATTTGCGTTGTAAATTTGCCACTACTTTGCGACGTATATTGCTTGCGTCGCAAATCAGTCGCAAATTCGTCTCAAACTAGTCGGAAATATTAGTGATTGATTTTGTAGTGACCGAAACAATTTAATCACTCATTCATATCAAAAATATTGATTTTGATATGTTTCGGTCTATGCATCGTAATGAAGAGATGAATTACGATGGTAGTAATGTTTACGCTGGGATGGTTCATGATGCATTTCATGGTTCTACGCCATTGAATGACTATCAACATGAACATGATCAAACTGGAAATGATTATGTTTATGAAGAACCTACCACCGACGTGAAACACTTATACCATATGTTAGACTCTACTAATATGCCATTGAATGAAGGTTGTCAAGATGGTTATTCGCAATTAGCGTTAGCGGCTCGACAAATGAACATCAAAGTAGACCATAATTTGGCTGAAGTTTGCATCGACTCAATTTCGGAAGCATTTTCAGAGAATTTACCTCAGCCTAATCAGGCAACCGGATCATACTACGAGACGAAATCATTGATACAAAAGCTAGGGTTGCCGGTGCAGAAATACGATGTATGCGAAGATAATTGTATGCTTTTCTGGAAAGAAGAAACGACATTGGATAATTGGAAGTTTTGTGGAAAACTAAGTATAAGCCTAGTACCGAGGGGAGGAAAAGTGTGCCAATTTGTAAAATGTGGTATCTTCCTATCGGTGACAGGCTGAAGAGATTGTACCTGTCAGAGAAGACTACAGTGGCAATGAGATGGCATGATGAGCACGAGTCAGTGGACGGAGTTATGTGTCATCCATCTAATGCGGCAAAGTGGAAATTTTTTGATCAACTCCATCCCGATTTTGCGGGGGAGACATGAAACGTGCGGCTTGAATTATGTACATACGGTTTCAATCCTTTCGGTACGTCGAAGTACCATTCGTTGTGGCCTGTGATATTGACCCCTTACAACTTACCTCCAGAGATGTGTATGAAAGAGGAGTATTTGTTTTTGACGGTATTGAATTCGGGACCGAATCATCCATGCGCAAATCTTGATGTTTTTCTTCAACCATTGATCAAAGAGCTAAAAGATTTATGGAATAATGGAGTCGAGAGTACGATGTGTCATTACAGCAAAACTTCAACCTCAAAGTTGTTCTGTTGTGGATGATTAGTGACTTTCCAACATATGCAATGTTGTTGGGATGGACGACACACTGAAAAGTAGCTTGTCCAATTTGTAAAGAAGATACATATGCTTTCTACTTGCAAAACGTGTTGGTTTGATTGTTATAGAAGATTTTTGCCGCAAGATCACCCGTTATGAAGGAACAAAGTTAATTTCCGGAAGAGATGTAACTCTGTAAATTTATCTCCACCAGAATCGTTGACTGGGGAACAAATATACCAGAGTATACAAAATAGCGGAGCAAAGAAAACATTAGAATGTGGTGGAAATGGGCATAAAAGAAAACCTCGCGGCTATGGAGATTCGCATTATAGGCATAAAGAAAACATTTTCTGGGAGCTTCCGTACTGGGTGGATCCAAATCTACGACATTGCCTTGATGTGATGCATATCGAGAAGAATTGTTTTGATAACATCATGTATACTGTGATGAATGTCAAAGAAAGATCAAAAGACATAGTGAAGTCAAGATTAGAAATGGACAAACATTGCCACCGACCTGAATTGCGGGTGGATGATTATGGGAACGCCCCATTCCCTATTTGGAGATTGCCCACAAGAGGACTAGATGTATTACTACATTGGTCGAAAAATAAAGTCAAATTTCTAGATGGCTATGCAGGAGATTTAGCAAGTTGTGCATACATAAATGGTCGGAAGTTTTCGGGAATGAAAAATCACGACTGCCATGTTTTTATGGAGCGGTTGCTTCTGTTCGTATTTGCAGAACTTCTTCCGCGCAATGTTCACTAAGCATTGTCAGGTTCGTAAATACATATAAATACGTAAATACAATTAATGGCATCTCCCAAGTCTACCAGTTAGGAAGGATAGCAGCGCTAAACCGCTTCAAATCCAGATAAACAGACAAATGCCTTTAATACTATCAGTTGCTAAAAGGAAACAAAATATTCAATTGGAACGCAAGCTGCGAGGAGGCCTTCAAACAGCTGAAAGCCTACCTTAGCGAACCACCGATACTAGCAAAACCAGTAGAAGGAGAACCCCTGTACTTTTACGTCGCAGTATTACCTGCACGCGTAAGAGGAATGCTAGTTCGGGAAGAGCAAAATGAGCAAAATCCAATTTTCTACGTAAGTAAGTCATTGGTGGATGTAGAAATCAGATACCCTGCAATGGAAAAACTTGCATTAGCAGTTTCATCTGAGCCCGCAAGCTGAGACTGTACTTCCAATCGCACCCCATCCCATAAGGAAAATCATGCACAGTCCCAACCAATCCTGGAAACTAACCAAGTGGGCTAGTACGACATTGAATACCACACCAACACAAGCGCTAAAGCCCAAGTCCTAGCCGATTTGTAATTGAGTTAGTACCGCAATCAATCAACAGAAACGAGCCTGATAAGATGTGGACACTCCATGTAGATGGAGCCTCCTCTAAACAGGGATATGAAGTCGGAATAAAACTCACCTCCCTAACCGGAGAGGTGTTAGAACAATCATTCTGACTTGGCTTCCAAGCTTCAAACAATGAAACAGAATACAAAGCCTTTCTAGCTGGATTACGACTTGCCCACTGAATCAGAGCTAGGGAGCTAAAAGCATTTAGCGACTCCCAGTTTGTCACAAGCCAATTTCACGGTGAATACGAGGCCAAAGACGATCGGATGGAAGCATACTTGAAAATTACCCATGACTTAGCTAAACAGTTCGACAAGTTCGAGGTGACAAGAATACCGCGAGGTGAAAACACCTCTGCAGATGGTCTAGCGGCCCTAACATCCACCTCGGACCCGTTGAAGGCATAGAAAAGCCAAGTATCAACTTTGTCCTGAAAGCATGAGTGAACGCCGTCGCAACAAGACAAGGACCCCATAACTCCCAACCCAACCAAGAACCCCATGATGAACAACCGGCGGATACTGGTGATGATATGCTCAAATTATCCCTAGAGCTACACTCTCAAATTAAAAGATCAATGCAATACTTAAGGTATCGAAATCCACATGGAATCAAGTTAACACAATAGATTAAAAAATTCGAATTAAGCTAGGCAAGATGATATAAATGTAAAGCAAGTAAATAAAGCAAGCAATTGAAACGGTTGTAAAAATAATTAAAAGAAACACTAGGCACAGAGAAATCGAAGGTCAATCAGAATTGCAAAATAAAAGATAATTAGGAATATTAAAGCTCATTTCCTAAACATGAACACGAATGTAAAATCAATCAGCTGTCACTGCAGAGATTATCTATGTCTAAATCCTAGAAAACCAACTGTCGTTGCTAATCCTATAAATCTAAACAAGCATTAAAGTTCAAGTTCAATTATTCACAAAACCCTAAACCAAATGTCTTTGCGAAAAGAAATTTTGCTCATCAAAAACTAGTTCAAACAATTAATAAAACTGTCGTTTCTATTAATTAACTTAAGATCAGATTCTAGTTAGCTAAACTAGAATAAGCATTAATCACAAGACAAGATGAAGAACTTCTATTGATTTTATCCTAATAACTCAATTGAATCTAGCAATTCACCAAACACCTTTGACTATCCCTAAACCTAACATGGAAACTACTCAGACATATCGAATGACGTAAACATTATTTTATTAAAAGATATCTCTAAGAATTCAATAAAGTAAAGCGTAAGCCTAAACAAAGGCTGCGAAAACATATTTATAAGGTTCCTAAACCGTCCTGAACATAAAAGTAAACATCTTGAACTTTTTGGCTTCGAACGGACTTCTTCGAAATTGGGCTTTTGGCTTGATCGAGCAGAGTGTCGATCGAGACTCATAGATGGTGTCGATTGACACCAACTTAATTTCTTCGTGTCAAGCGATTGCCTCATAGTGTCGCTTGACACAAACTCTGAAAGTTGATTCTTCACTTCAATCTTCGCCACTTCATTCCGTAATGCTCCAAAAACTACCAGTAAACATCTTTTATGCTCCAGACGTCTAGTACCTGTAAAGACTCTAAAAACAACTGGAAAACACCAAAATGACTATATAATATGGACTTATATCATGGTCTAAAACATGTAAAAACCATGATATATCAGGTGACTCGTCCGACAACTCGCTGGAAGAACCTGACGCGGAAGAATTCCAGTGCCACACCAAAACAGATAGGTCAGATACAATCCATAAAATAGCAGAATGACCGGATTAGTAGACTCCTATAATTGATTATATTACCGCCGGAATTGCTCCACCAGATAAGTGGGAAGCCAGAAAGCTCAGAACGATAAGCGCTCGTTTTTGCGTCAAAGAAGGAAAACTCTTTCGACGAATCGTAGTTGAACAATGCCTTAAATGCGTCCACATAAGCGAAATCGTCGAAGCCATGACTAGAGCAAACTACAGAACGTGCAGAGACCATTCTAGAGCGAGATCCCTGGCATTCCGCATCAAGAATAAAGACAACTTTTTGCCCATTATGCTCGTTGATTGCACAAAATTCACAACCACCTGCGATAAATGCAAGAAGAACCCTTCAATACTCCAAGACCCGATAGATCAGCTTCCAATGGTCTCAGCTCGTTACCCATTCAAGAAATAGTCGCTAAACGTAATCGGGAAGCTGTCCCCATCGGGGCCGAAGATGCTCGAATACGCGCTAATTATGACAAACTATTTCACTAATTGGATGGAAGCTTCACCCTATCATGAAATCCACTCTGAGCAAATAAAAAGGTTATCTAGAAAAACATCATCTGTCGGCATGGGCTGCCACACGAAATCGTAACCAACAGCGGGACTTACTACACATCGATAACACTTCGTAATTTCTACCATAAACGACAAATCAGACTTATTTACTCCACCACAGACAATCCTTTAGGAAACAACAAAGGAAGAGTAGGAACTAGACCTTTGCTTGACAACTTGGAAAAACGTCAAACGTCCAAGAAAGAAAGATGGAGCGACGAATTACAAGGACTACTGTGGGTTATGTGCACGATAACTGACAAGAACTCGATAGAAACTCCCTTCTCGCTGATATATAGAACATAAGCATTAGTACAAATTGATCCAACAATAAAAAGCTCCTAGAGGGGGGGGGGGGCAACCTCTCCCCTCACTGAGGATGTCAACGGGGAAGATCTCCAAGATGTTGACGACCTAATACAAACCTGCCGCAAGTTAACCATAATCAGACTCCAAAACCATGAGGAAGCAGCAATTCGATACTACCAATCAAAATCGAGCCTCCGCAGCATTGGAGCCGGCAGCTTCGTTTTGCGCAGAGCGCTGAACCAACCTAGCAAATCAGGCGCCAAAGCTCAAAAGACCAGTTGGGAAGGTCCCTACCGTGTTGCCGCCATAGTGCACCCCGACACGTACAAACTCGCAGAAGTTCCGAATGGGAAAGCAATGAGGGGAACCTGGAAAACCAGCGACCTCAAGCTCTTCCACTCGTAAGCACCCATCAAATAATCGAACTACGTAATGGCTTGATCCCCTTACAGGGTACGTAGGCAGCTCGCCCCTCAAGTCTAGCCACAATCATAACTATACCGTGTTGGGGTCAATTTCCACTCTTTGAAGATCATCAGAGGAAAATGGCTAAGTCTGGATAAAGGTGAGCTCTACTGAAAGTCTAGGATGCACCAGCCGGTTGGGAGACCTGTAAACCATCAACGATACCGAACCAAACGGGATGAACCGATTTAAAGCTAAGTGGATTTCAACTTCTCCGGCCCAATTCGGCGCAACCCATTTAATTGGGCCGAGCCGAGCCACAGGTGGGCCGAACTGCTAACGGGCTAACCGACTTAAGGACTGCCGCTCATGCAAAAACCCTAGCCGACTTTGTCTAGTATATATACTGTTGTATCATCTTCTTGAGTGAGGAGCACAAAATCTCTAGCAGAAAACTCTTGTACTTTTACAGCAAACACAGCTAATAAAAACTCTTTGCTGCTCAACCGCGAACTCGGAAAATCTAATTGTAGGAATCCAGCTCCTACAATTTGGCGCTAGGAGGAGGGGACCGCAAAGCTTCATTAACGAAGAAACCACGAGCAAGTTTGAGAAGATGATTGGTACCAATGAAACAACGCAACGGAACACCACAAACAACAGTACCGATCCAAAAGGGATGCCTCCCAACAGACCTGGAACAACTAAACAAAGTGATAAGGAGAAGACGGCTTCTGGTAGATCAGGAGAAAACAAGACGGCTCCAAACGGATCCGGTGTGATCGATACTCAAACCACCCCAACGGCTGACCCTGAGGAATCTGGCAGTGTCAAAGAGATGCTAGCGGAGTTATTGAGGAAATTAAAGAAGTAGGAGGAGCTCAACAACGCGTTGACGGCATAGCTAAAAGCACCCTCGGCGAGCCAAAATCGAGATCTGGAATCTTCTGCCAACCTGAACTTTGCTTGATCCCAACAAGCTGTGCTACAATACCTATCGGCGCGCTGAGGAATAACGACGCATCTAGAGAGCCGACTCTTCGGCGAGTGGGAGAAAGGGGCGCAGTAGTTCCAAACGGGAAAGCAAAAGTTGGCAAAATCGTCGATGATTCAAGGGATGAAACCAACATCGACGATTCTGGATCAGTAGGTGCTGGGAAATTCGAGCATGAACGAGAGCTCGCTGAGGAAGAAGAGAAACTCCAATGGTTCAAGCAGATCGAAGCGGCTAACGCAAAAAAGGCGGCAACTGACCTTCAACAGCGAGAGATGGAAGAGCTCTAATCTACTATACGCAGACTGTTATAGAATTACGAGAGATGCATTCTCAAGTCCACTGTGCAATCAACAAAGCTCCAGAGATCAACCGAGTGCTCGAAGAAGCGCGAACTATGCCATTCGCCGAACGAATCACTAAGGTGCGGCTTTCCGATCCTGGAAAAATCAGAATACTGACATACGATGGTAAACCGATCCCACTGAGCACATTACCACATTCTCCATTGCCATGACTCGCGCTAATTTCAGGCCTGAAGAAAAAGACATCGGCTATTGTCTTTTATACATGGAACACCTCAAAGGAACGGCTCTCCACTGGTTCTCTGGCTTGGAGAAAAAATTCCATAGATAATTTCCACCAACTATCTGAGGCTTTCTTGAAGCAATATGCCATCCTAATCGAGATGAGATCTTCAGAAGCCAACCTCTAGACCATGTCTCAGGGCACAACCAAAACCCTTCTGAGCTTCGTTGAGCGTTTCAAACTTGTTCTGACTCAGGTAAAAAGAATAGATGACAAGTCAGCGCTTAAAGCCCTAAAAAAGGCCCTTTGGTACAACTCTGAGTTCCGGAGGGATATGACTGTCAACGAGCCATCCATAATCCAAGATGCCCTGCAGCGGGCCACCGGCTTCGCCAAAAGCAAAGAGGAGGTGAAGACATTAGCTAAAAAATAAGGGAAGTCCAAAGGCGACAACTCCCAACCAGCGGCAAAGCCGACAGAAAAGAAGCAACAAGGAAACTATGTTCAACATGAAGGAGGTTTCTGAGGCGTGCATAATTACCATGTGGACTCGCCTGGTTACGGCCTTAGAGGCGGTCGAGGCCAAGGCCGAGGCCGAACTTATGGCAACACTTGGACTCAGAGCACAACCTACGACGTATCGGGTTACTGCAAGCTTCACCATACAAACAGACATTCAACGACCAACTGTCGCACACTTGGCTCGATGTTAGGCGTGAAATTAGCAGCTGGCAAACTTGGAGGAGTCATAAGCGACAAGGACTTCCAAATCGAAGAAGCGGCGGATCAAGTTGAGGGAAACGCTAATGGGAAACCCAATAAACATGAGAGACAAAATGATAATGTAGCGCAAGGAGGTCAGAAAAAGGGTTCTCAACATGATTATGGGCGGTTCTCACTACTGCGGCGATACGGTTTCATCGATCAAGGTTTTTCAACGGCGAGCCGAAATCGGCGGAAACGTTCCTACGCCTTCAAAGTTCCCCAACGACATCATCTCATTCAAAGATATGGAAACCAGCAATATCGATAAACCACATGATGATCCGCTGGTGATTCGATTAATCATTAACGATTGGGATACCGCACATGTTTTGCTAGTTTCTCTCTGATCAAGCCTCACCCCAAGCCACTTACCGGTTTCGGCGGCGAAACCGCAATGACTCTCAGAATAATCAAATTACCGTTTTTTATGCTGAGGGCGTCACCAAAGTGGTCAACCTTCTCCGTATCAGACAACCCATCCCTTTATAATGTGATAATGGACACGTCGTGGCTGAATTCAATCTGAGTCGTGGCGTTAATTTATCATCTCTGTCTGAAATTCCCCACCAAGGAAGGAATAAAGGTAATCAAAGGGAGTCAAATGGCATCCCGAACATGTTTTCTAGCCGCGCACAAGTTCAGAAGCCAAGCGGCTATACCTATCCCCAAGGAGAAGCGGAAGAAGGAGAAAACAAACAGTGACACCGTCAAAGAACTCTCCAACATATTAAAGCAATAACAGATAGTGGAGATCCGCGAAGAAGAAGCGACGGATCCGATCTACGAGTCGGTAATATCCATCTGCATAGACGATCAAAACCCGGAATGCTGCGTAGAAATCGATGCGACCCTTAATAAATCCATCAAGCAGGAGCTGATTTCTTTCTTAAGGAGGAATTTTAGTACATTCACATGATCGGCAGATGACATGGCAGGTATCGAAATTGCCATAGCCTGTCACGAATTAAATGTTGACCCGACCTTCAAACTGGTCAAACAGAAGCACCGAAGACTTGGTCTGGATAGAGCTCAAGCAGTTAACGATGAGGTGGAAAAACTTGTGCGAGTCGGATCGATCTTAGAGGTTAAGTACCCGGATTGGCTCGCCAATCTAGTGGTTATCAAAAAGAAGAACGACAAGTGGAGAGTGTGCGTAGATTTCATGGACTTGAATAAAGCTTGTCCCATAGACAACTTTTCGCTACCACACATCGATCGGCTAGTCGAAGCAACTGCGGGCAACAAGTTACTCTCTTTCATGGATGCATTTTCTGGCTACAATCAGATATTCATGAACCCCAATGATCGTGAGAAAACATCATTCATCACGGATCGCGGGATCTACTTCTACAAAGTCATGCCTTTTGGCTTGAAGAACACTAGAGCAACTTACCAACGCTTAGTAAACAAAATGTTCAGGGACCAGCCCGGGAAAACGACGGAGGTCTATATAGATGATATGCTGGTGAAGTCATTTGAAGAGAATGACCATGTAATCCATCTAGAAGAATGTTTTGACAGACTCAATCTACACAACATGAAGTTAAATCTGACTAAGTCTAGATTTGGCGTCACTTCCGGCGAATTTCTTGGTAACCCATCGCGGCATAGAGGCAAACCCAAAGCAGATCAACGCATTCATCCAAATGGCGTCGCCGAAAACAAAAAGAGAGGTAAAACGGCTAACTGGAAGGGTAGCCGCATTAAACCATTTCATTTCGAGATCTACAGATAAATGCTTACCTTTCTATGAGACTCTAAGAGGAAAGAAAATGTTTGAATGGACGGAAATGCAAAAATGCTCTCCAGCAACTAAAGGAATACTTGGCTCTTCCACCAAACTAGACGACAACCTTCAGCGTATCATCCCAAGGAGCTCGCTGCAAAATTTGAGGAGTACACACTCACTCGATATCCCCATGAGGAAAACTCACAAGCAGATGCGCTCGCATCCCTCGGCTCTTCCACCAAACTAGACGGCAACCTTCAGCGTATCATCCCAGTTGAATTTATTAAACAACCAACCATCAGTTTATCGCACACAGAGAACGTCCTAACGAGAGCGCAAGCTGCGCGAAAGAAACAACTTCAAGATCAAGAATAGCCGGTTGAACCAACTGGTATTTGCCCAATGCCAATGGAAATTGGCGCAACCCAAACACCCGACGAAATGAGTGTCAGCGCGGCAATCCCCATGGACATCGAGCCTGTTGATAGTAGCGGCACAGTCGTGCCAGAACCAACCATTGTTAACAACCCTGTTTCTCTTGAAAAACCGGTCGAAATGGATGAAGACCCTGATTTCGACAACACAACTTTCGACCGCGGACCACTTCTTGAAGATTTTAACATTTTCACCGATGAGTTACCGCTAGAACACAGGGTAACCAATAACAAAGACGAAGACACAACCACATACGGATGCGATACTAAGTGGCTGGGCGACATTCGGGGTTATCTCGCTGATGGCCAGGTCCCTGCCGATAAATGGCCAGCTCGCAAGCTTAAGGCCCAGGCGGACCGTGTCATCCTCTTTTGTTGCGATGTGTTGAAATGGTGTTTATCCCGTCCTCCTCTCAGTTGTGTGAAGGGAAGAGCAGCACGCAATATTATGAAAAAGTGCACAGCGGTTTGTGCGGAAATCACTATGGAGGAAGAGCACTTGCAATCAAAATCTAGTGGCATGGTTACTTCTGGCCTATTATCGTCAAAGACTGTGAGAAATTTACCGCTAAATGCGAGAAGTGCCAACGGCACACCCCAATGATTCATCAGCCTACTTAACTGCTCTTACCAGTGACATCACCTTACCCCATTCATGCGATGGGCGATGGACATTGTTGGACCCCTTTACCCTTTACCCTTCACGGCAAAAAACGCTATCTTCTAGTCCGCGCCGACTATTTTTCTAAGTGGGTAGAAGTGGAAGTTTTCGGCAGAATCAAAGACAAGCAGGTCGAGAAGTTCATCTGGAAGAACATCTGCTATCGTTATGGAGTCCCATATGAGATTTTCACTGACAATGGCTCACAGTTTATCTCCAAAAAATGTAATCTCTTTTGTGACAAGTGAAAAATCAGACTTAGCAAATCTACGCCGCATTGCCCCCAAGGCAACAGTCAAGCCGAGTGATATATCATGGTTTTTACCGGTTTTCAACCATGATATAAGTCCATGTTTTAGTGTCTTTTGGTGTTTTTGGTATTGATTTAGTGTCTTTACAGGAACTGGACCGTCTGGAGCATAAAAGATGTTTACTGGAGGTTTTGGAGCATTCACGGAGTGAAGTGGCAAAATGCAAATTCGGAACCAAGATTTTGAATCTGTGTCGATCGACACTGATGAGGTGTGTTGATCGACACGTTAGTTACTGGAACAAAAGAAGCCGATTTGAAGATTGGTGTCGATCGACACCACCATGAGTGTCGATCGACACCCTGTTCTGTCAAGCCCGAAACTTAATCAAAGAAGCCCGTTCGAAGCCCGAAGACTCCAGATGTTTACTTTTGTGATCTATGACGGTTAGGAACCCTATATATACGTATTTACAGCCATTGTTTAGGCTAAAGCTTTATTTTATTGTGTTTAGAATTACTCTTAATGGATATCTCTAATAAAGATGTTTTATGCTTCATTAAACATGTCTGAGTAATTTCTTTGTTAGGTTTAGGGATTGCAAGGGTTTTGATGAATTGCTAGATCTGATTTCATGTTAGGATAATATCATTAGAATGTTCTTCATCTTGACTTGTGTTTATTGCTGATTCTTGATTAGCTACCTTGAATCTAATCTTAGGATAATTAATAGAAACGAGAGTTTGATTGATTTCCTGAACTAGTCTTTGATGAGCAAAATTCCTATTCGCAAAGGGATTTGGTTTAGGGTTTTGTAAACAATTGTGCCTGATCTTTAATGCTTGTTTAGATTCATTGGATTCGCAAAGGAATTTGGCTTTCTATGATTTATTCATAGAAAACATTCGCAGCGACAACTGGTTTGTTTTACTTTCGTGTGCATGTTTAGGAACAAGAGCATTAATAATCCTAGCTTTTATTTATCATCTGCAATTCTGATTCTCCTGAGACTTCCCTGAACCTAGCTTTTATCTTCATTGATTTAAAGCTTATTATCCTGCTTGCTTGTTTTATTTGGTTTTTCATACATTATAGTTTGCCTAGCTTAGTCTGAAAGTAATAATCTATTGTGTCCCTGATTCCCTGTGGATTCGATAACCTTAAGTGCTACAATTGATCTCTTAATTTGAGAGAGTAGTTCAAAGGAAATTTGAGCATATCACCGAGCATCAAATAAAACCATCATCCATGGATTGAAGACACGGCTAGAAGCAAAGAAAGGCCGCTGGCCGACGAGCTTGAAGGCATCCATTGGTCTTACCGAACCACACCCCGCCGAGCCACAGGCGAAACACATTTTGTCTTTGTCTACGAGACCGAGTGTATTATTACGCCGGAGGTCCACTTTCTAGGGGTACGCCGCCAACTGCTATCCGAACAAAAAGGACTTATCCATCTTCTTGTGCTCGACGAACTGGATCTCATCAACGAACGTCGTGATCAAGCATTGATCAAAATAACTGAGTACCAGCAAGCCGCAACGAAATACTACAATTCCAAGGTTAAGGTCCGGTGCTTTCACGAAGGTGACCTCGTCCTCCGTGAAGAATTCCAGAACACGTCGTAGCCAAACGCCGGTAAACTTGGTGCACATTGGAAAGTACCCTACCAAGTAACAAAGGTGGTCCGCCTAGGCGTTTACGAACTCGCCAATATGAAATGCGAAATGATTCCACGCTTGTGGAACGCAAGGCACCTCAAGAACTACTACTACTAAGTCACTTGTCATGAACTACGGGGCGACTTGATCCCTGCAAAGGGTACGTAGGCAGCTTGTTTTAGGACGAGTTCAATTGCCCCCTCCTCAAAAGAGGGGGGAAATGGGTATGTATACTCGTATACACCCATCTTTGTAAACCAGTTACTCCGGCTAGCCGGAATCCCATGATTTATAAAATTCCATTTTTTATGGTTTTCCTTAACAAGTTTCTCATACTTAGAGAACTACGATCTATCGAAAACCAAACCTGAAACAAATATCATTATTTACTTTTGCCGCTACTGGCAATAGCGGTGGACTCCAACATCTTTACAAGATACAAACTACCACATCCTAGCGGATCAAAAGCATGCTATATAAATCTAAGTGTTCATCCTTGGTGCGGATGTGTTCACGGGAACATGTCTGTTAACCAAAATGTCCAACTCAAAAATCCAGCTAACGGAACGCTGGTAGAAACGAACTCAAGTGTTCATTCCTGGAGCGGATGTGTTCACGGGAACATATCCGTAAACAAAAATGTCCAACTCAAAAACCCAGCTAAACAAAACGCTGGTACAAACAAGTTTAAGTGTTCGTTATTGGTGTAGTTCTATTAATGGGAATACATCTGTAAACCAAAATGACCAACTCAAAAACCCAGCTAACCGATCGCTGGTATAAATAAACAACAAATAATTTTAAGAACAATTTATCGGTAAGCCCGTAACACTTGTTTTCAATTACGGTGCAAGTTCTTTAAAAGGATAACATCAAAAGTTGTTTCATAATAATCTTCTCGCATCACTCTCGGATGCAAGGCAAAAATACATAGTCATCAAAAGTTCCTAAAAACGCAAAGCATAACGGATTAAACTCATCCAAGAAAAATCTAAAATAATAAGGGAAAGCCATTATGGCAACAAAGTCTTAAACAGAAAAAGAGCATAAAAAATAATAAACACTCAAGCGGTATTTCCATCCTCCACAGCTTCGGCGTCGCTCTTCTCCACGAGCTCCTCAATGGCTTCGATCTTCTTCGCAGTCGAATCTGGGTGTACCGCGGATCCAGACGTTCCAGGAACATCAACCTCCTTCCTTGCTAGAATGGTCTCGACTGCGCCCTGCGGCACATCGGTAGCCCTGACGCCACCTATTACAAAATTTTACAAAAATCGAATTATTCAAGAGACCAAGTATTCTCATCGAATGACAAAATTCATAAAGAAACTTTGTTAAATTACCTGCACTTTGCGCGATCGACTTAGAAGCCGAATCACCGACGATCCATTCACCCGCGTCAGTCGGAAGAATCGAAGAGATAGACCCCGACCTGTTGGTGATCTTGGCGTCGTCGTCCGGGCCGAGCTGTGAAGCTACGAACACATCCAAGTTTGAGCCGGATAGGTTTTGAATGCTGGCTCTCGCTGCAAAAAGCTCAATCGGCTCGTTGTCATGTTTCTCGGTAAACCGGTCTTTCTTCAGAGGAGGGATTTTCAGGTCAGCTTGGATCCCCGATACAACTTCATCGAATCGCTCATACGCACCGGTAAATTTGCGAAGCCGCGCATCCATCTTCGAGCTCTCCTCAGATAACGTGGGAGGTTTCTTGCCGTTAAAAACCTCAATGAGCGGGATATTAGCCTCTATAACAGGATGATCTAACATCTCATCTTTCACCGAGCTATCCACGAGCGCCATCTTCTCCATGGCACGAGCGATCTTGTCTTGAAACCGTTGCTCCACTTCCTGTCTGGCCTCAATTACGGCTTGGGAAACCTATGACTCCATCAGCTCATTCGCGGCCTTCAGACAACGGCTCAACTCTGCTATCTTCACCTCATTTGAACCTTTACCGACATTAAAGAATCGATGAGCCGTTTTGCTTCGGTGCGCCTTGATCATGCAGTTTCCAACTCAGCTCGCAAATCCTTGATCACAACGGATGTCCTTTTCTTCTCGGTCGCAATCTGATCCTCTTTTTCTTTCACAGATACCTCGGCTTCGCCGACGAGGTTTTCATTCTCTTGAGCACTAACCTCATAGTATTGAACCATTCGATTTATCGCAGCAAAGAACTGGGATAACAAAATTAAGAAAAACGGATCACCCATCAATATTGGCTCAACCAAAACAAAAACAAGACAGCTGAGAAATTTTAAGAGTCGACAGAGTTCAATACCTTGGCTCCTTTGAGAGTCGTGTACGAATAGGCTTTGCTCTGGGTTAAACTGCTCGAGAGATACATGCGGTCATCCTTGTGCAAAACCTGCGCAAAGAAGCTAGCCGACGCCTTGGCATTGTCATATATCGACCCCGGAGTAATGGGCATTGTCAGTGCGGTAAAACCGAGAGTCGGCTCCGGCGTGACTTGGAGATTTTTTTTCCGTTTCTTTTTTGTACCATATTGTGTTTTCCCTTTCCACCCTCGCCGTCCACCTTCGAACAGTGAGTGACAAGTTGAGAAGACATCGGCCAACCATCAGAAGCTGAAGCGACAGACTTCGAGCTCCTTTGAGCAAATGGGTCAGCCTTAGAAGAGGACAGATGCAGCAAGCCCTTCACGGGCGTGAGGCCCAAGCCATTGCTCGGCGGAGGTGGAGGTGGAAGTGGTCTCGTATCCACAGTTGACTTATGCCCTTTCTCAGTTGATCGGCGCCCCGTCTCTTCAGCGGCTCGACACCTTTTTTCCTCAGCAACCCTGCTCTCCTCGGCAATCTCTTTATCGCGGTAAGTCAGCCTCCTTATGTCACTCGAAGGATCCAAAGGCGGCAGTGATGACAATTCGGTCGAGAGGCCTAAAACAGGTCGCGCTCTCTCAACCCGCTGCAAGCTAAAGTCTTGAATCCAATTGCACCTACGGGCTGAAAGTTCCTTGTAGATACTCGAAAGATTCGGAGGCTTCGTGGTATGCATAGAAGAAAAGCAAAATCGGTTACAATCAAGAAATAATCTAAGTGACAAAAGTTAACGGCTACGCCACGACCCTAAGCAAGCTACAAATCCGCTACCGATCTGCCTCCTTTTAGTTTTTATCAAGCGAAGACTGTTCGGCCCCACCAAATCTTCGGAGATTCTCATAAAGAAAAGTTAATCCTCCGCATTCTCATCTTTACTCTGGAAATTTCTGATGATCCGTCTTTGCGCTTTACAAGAAAGGTAATATTTTCTATCATCTTTTTTGGCCACGACTCCGAACCTCAAGGAAGCCTGTTAGGTGATCGGCTCCAATCTCTATCCCGTATTCGTAACTCAAGACGAGAATTCCAATCAAATGATGAATTCCCCGAGGATTAATCTGAGCAATCGAAAGGTGGTATTCCCAAAAAAATTGAAGAATGGGCTCGGAGATCGGAAACCACAGAAAGCAGAGATTGGAGAAACTTTCATAGAGACTGAAGTGTCCCTCAGGAGGCTCGTTAGCTCGATCATAAGGGTACGACGCCATCAGCTCAACCGTTTTTAGAATCTTGAACTAACGCCTAAGAGTTAGAATAGTGTCGTCGGTAGAAAGGCTTGAACTCGGAGGATTTGGTCGGATCACTCTCTTCCTCTTCTGATTTTTGGAAATAAGCGGCACACCCGTTGACTCAGTCTCTTCGGCAGGAGAATCACAAAGAGATGCAATAGAAATTTCTAAACAATTTGGGTCACCCGTACTTCACAGTCCACCCAAAGATATCGGCTCAGTAGAATTACCGCGATTCGAATCATCCGTCGACATAAGAAAAGTATATCACTTTCCAACAACAGTTTGCCTAAAAGTGTGGCTCGCTTTGAAAAGGATTTCTAAAAATGGTTCGTCCGCAAGAGAGCGTGGCTCGTTTCCAAAGAAAACGGTTTGCTCTCAAGCAACGTGGCTCGTTTCCAAAATCTTCGGAGAAAGTAGTTTGTTTACAATAAATGTGGCACACTTTCTAGCTTACGGCTCCATAAAAGGAATCTGAACCAGTTTACGGCTCGGGTTAAAATCACGGCTCGGGTCGGACAATGACGAAACGGCTCGGGATTTAGTTCCTCACGGTAAGGATTGGGTCAAGACAACCCGAATTGAACAACACGGGATTTCACGGCCCGATTCCTGTTCGCTCATGGCTCAAAATTCTTGAACCAATGGCTTGGTCTTAAACGGTACAGCGGCCCGGTGGTTCATAATTGCGGATCCTCGCTCGCGTTTCAAACCTGCACCGACGGAGCAGCCTGTCAAACCGAATCGGGTGGTGAGACAGAATGACCACATCGGCTCGGGTCTGAGGAACAGCTAGACGGCTCAGACTAAATTTGTAGATCCGACAGCATCAACACGGGACCAGTGGTTTGGGCCGGAGGAAACTTCAATTGTCGGCACGAGACAGACCAGAGAAATCGTCGGTCGACTGAGACCTAACCAACAGCTCGTGTCTCCTAACTCACTGATTGACGAAATACGGTGAGCCGCAGCGAAGCCTTGGACGGCGGCGGCACCGTCGGTGATTTATAAAGAAAAAAAAAAAAAAAGGATAAAGAGGCACGGGAGAGAAGAGAGAGAGAATACCTTTTAGGGTTTTTGGGAATGAAGTTGAGAGGAGAATTTCTCACCCTTCCTCACTTATATAGAGGTAGGATCATAAACTCGCCTCGAGCCCTGCGCTAAACCTAATTTCCCTTCCTTTCTCTTTAAAAGTCCACTAAAAGCCCAACTATATCTTTTGATTCACAATGTCCGAGCCATAAAAAGCCACAGATCGGCAAAACAAACATACATATTAATGGCAACACCGTTAAACGGCTCGATACTTCCTGCAGTATATTAAAAAAAACATTTATTGGAAACGATTATGTCCGAGCCGCGCTTTAGTGCTACAGTTTTTATTACACCTAACGGCTCGGAAGATACATTGACCAAACTTATCAGATGAGAAACCTGAATCCTAAACACGGGAAAACAGTCAGAACAATTTCTTTTGTTTGATCTTAAACTTTTAACAATATCTCGGCTTCACCATTACTGATAATTCTGAGCTGGGAGCTAACTGTAGGGGTCAATTTCCACCCTTTTAAGATCATCAGAAGAAAATGGCTAAGTCTGGATAAAAGAGAGTTCTACCGAAAGCCTAGGACGCACCAACCAGTTGGGAGACTCGTAAACCATCAACGATACCGAACCGAACCGGATGAACCGATTTAAAGCTAAGTGGTTTTCAACTTCTCAGGCCCAATTCGGCGCAACCCATTTAATTGGGCCAAGCCGAGCCACATGTGGGCCGAGCCACTAACGGGCCAGCCGACTTAAGGAGTGCCGCTCACGCAAAAACCCTAGCCGACTTGGTCTAGTATATATACTGTTGTATCATCTTTTTGAGAGGGGAGCACAAAATCTCTAGCAGAAAACCCTTGTACTTTTACGACAAACATAGTTAATATACACTCTTTCTTTCACAATTGTTTTTTTTTCTAACTTAGAAGTTTTGCAGCTCAACCGCGAACTTGGCAAATCTAATTGTAGGAATCCAGTTCCCACATACCGCTATCCGTCTTGTGAAGCTATGATACTTTTTCTAAGGCCTACTTCTCTGAATAAAATCACTATTCGCAATTCTGGCTAGATAGCCCCGAGCTGAAACATCCTTTGGTAACCAACATCATTACAGTCGAAGTCGATCCAACACAGTGATCACTCAAAAACTTAGGCTTAAAGAAATCTAAGTCCTAAATTTTGATATAATTATGAGCGTTGGTCGACCAACAAACCCACATCGTTCCAGCAAGCTTGGACTTGCGTGATTTACCATACCACAAAGGATAAAGATTACACTATAATCGTTCAGCTCGGACGAATCCAAGAGGACCAAGTCCAACACAAGAAGGCAGTAAATTTTAAACGCAAAGTGAAAAGTAGTGGTGGCCGCTAAGGCAAAGTCATTTGTTAAAGCCAAAATAATAGCGAAAGCCTTCCAAAGGCAACAAAGGTACGAAACAAAAGAAAAATAAAGCCTAGCGAAGGCAAAACATCAACTTATTCAAAGAAAAATAAAAAGAGAAAGAAAAGAAATCAACTAAGTAGCAGCTCGACTAGATCTGTCAGCATCCCCGGTTTCCTAAGCAACCACTATCACCTCGATGTCCCCCGCAACATCCGCACCAACTGGTTGGTTCGTAGTGTGCTGATCCACCCCAAAAATCTGGGGAAGGCTCAACTTACCAATGTCAAAATCAGAAACCCTCGCTGACTTGAACTTATCGTCCAACTCCGGCTGCTAGACCACTAACTTCTCCTTCTCTTCCTCCACGATAAATTCGTTCTTTGCCAGAGACTCGAGTAGCTGAATGTTAGCCATAAGTTCTTGAAGATGGATCTCTGCCTCTGCATACAAGTCTTTCTGATGGAACACGTCACCTATGATGAATAGGATCTCCCCTAACTACTTTGGCAGTTCCCTGCACCCAGCATGACTGCCAGCATGAACTGACACATCATGCCCATCTTTCAAGGACTTGTTCTCAATTTCTAGCTCTTTGTTCAACGCCTTCACATCCGCCACCTGCTTGAGAGCCCCATGCCGCTCCTCCAGGCGACGAGTCGCCAGCTGCATATCCACTTCCAGCTCAGCCACTCTTTCTGAGAGAAGACCGAGTTGTCTTTCCAAGGCCCAAGCCTCCTTTTGTGACTCCCTGAGGTAAGTCCCAAATTTTGAAAGAACCACCTCCACCTCCTCCAGCTCGCAACGGCGAGGCACGTCACGAAGGCGGTTTTAGCGTCAGCAACAAAAACGTTAGCCGCCTCCAGAGCCTGAAAAAGGAAGGATAAATCATCATAGCACAAACGCAGACCTCGTTTTGGACTAAAACAGGATTTTAACTCAAACTCACTTTCCCCATAGCCAAAGTAAGCTTAACGTATAGGTCCCGAAGGACAAAGTTCTTCACCAGTGGCATGTGGGCACCCTACCGTCTTGCAATGATGGAACAAGTGGGCCAAGCTATCATAGTCATCATCAATCTGGCAATTCCAACTACGGGACTATGTCCAATGAAACGGTCGGCTCCCATTGGCGCTGCCCCCGGAGGATGCATTACGTCTTTTATCAGAACCTCTCTTCGATGAAGATGTAGGAGAAGAACGGGACCGAGGCTTCTTGGATTGCTTGGACCTCCCAGAAGATATGTTTGAATTTGACCGAGGTCCAGAAGAGGAAAGGTCAGCCGAGCGATTGGCTGGCGTAGCAGCAACATTTGTAGCTTCATCCACGGTCCCTCCTGCCAGTAAAGGCATGGAAGGGGATCTCGCAGGAACCAAGGGACTCTCGCTCCCTGAAGGGCGGACTGAACCGTTGTAGCCATTTCTCCAGAACGGATGCGAGAGGAGCAAGAGGAGGAATCTTATTAGGGTGGCGGTAAGTCAGCATGCGAGACATATTGATAGCAGAAGGAGCGCTTGAAGATAAACTGGCGTCGGAGGGTTGATCAGCGATGTTACATGCCCACAATGACACAGTTAGCTTCGCCGGCTTGCTTAACTTGCTAATCAGCTGAATAGCAAAAGCGGTGTGGACACTAACCTGAAGGCTTGAGAACCTTCCTAGGAAGAGCACGGGCAGTCGGCTTAAAGGGATGCTTCTTCGTCTTCAAACCAACCGGAGGAGGAGGTATAACTGTAAGCGGACCTACAAAGAAGCCGATCACGTCCCGCAGGGTGTAGACAACTTTGATGCGAGCGAGATCAAAGGAGTGTCAATCAAGATGACCGCCGCAAAGGCGATTGATCCTATTCCAGATGGAATCATTAAAGTCTTTCTCGGAGATCTTTACTACACAAAATAATGATTAGGTGAGGGCCACGAGATAAAAAGGATAACACTTTACATAACAAAGCAAAAGAAAACTGGACAAGCATGCTAAACAAAGCAAGCAATGATCTCTCGATGCATGTCCATTGACCCGGAAAGGAATCAAATTAACGAGGAAGAGCCTCAAACTCCTCCACTGAAGCAAAGAAGGCGGGAGAAACTCGGAAGAAAAAGTATTCCCCTTGCCAGTTTGAGTCTTTCCTCTAAGGATTATTCCGCGATCGACCCGGAACTCGAGAATTCCTTTTCGCCGTGTGTAAGTCTTGGAACTCATCCACAGATAAATCCATACCTTCTTCATAGCCCCGAACAAAGGTTCCAATGGCATGACGAAGGAAGTTAGGCTTCATCTGTGGAAACGCCAGTCCCAATAAACCCAAAAGATGAATCAAATAAAGAGGCACCGGGAAGGTGAGCCCACACGATTTAAAGTACGCCGAGTAGGCACAACAACATCCCGGTCTAATTGATTTGGGAGAGCTCAAGTTGTCAGGAAGACACAACTCTACCCCTTTTGAGAATTCCATATCCCTGGCAAGGTCAGATAAATCCTTTTGAGAGAGGGAGGAACATGGGTGAGGATTAAATTGCTCAGTTGAAGTCATCAGTGATCGTCGAGAAAAGTTTATGCAGATCTGGGTTGAGGTCAGGTCGCGGTGAGCTCTGATTAAATCCGAAAGAAGTTGAAGAATAGATGGAGAAAGATGATGGCAGAGATACAAACAAGTTAATCTACAAAGAAGAGAGAAGTTAGAATCTGTAACTCAGTAATCGAAAGATGAGAAGTTAAAATGAAAGAATGGAGATATGACGAATTTATAACCTACACTCTTACCTAGATCATGCGCAGATCTTTTAGTTTCCTGGATCTACTCAACCGTCTTATCTGAGAAATCCAAATCCCAACTAAGGATATTTCGTATCGAAGTAAATCTATGTTACAGTTAAGATAAGCTTTACTGCGTGTACAGATATCCGGATTTTTCACTTTATTTAACCACTTTCTACTTTATGATTTGTTTGTTGTTGCTCCAACCGTCCGATTCTGCGAAGAAACCCTCAGGACCGTACGATTAGATGATTTGCTAACAACCACAATGATTATGTCTAGGAACGCCCCTTTTACCTAGACGTGTTAAAAGAAGTAACTGCCCATTAACTTTTACCATTAAAACATAATGGGCTGGGGGACAACTGTTGGAGCTGGATTTCGTACTACTAAATCCGACCCATTAACGAACCAAGTCCAGTCAATTTTCTATTCAATTTGGGCTGTAAGCCCAGTGCCGCACTGACTGAAGTCAACAGTCAGCGCATCCAGAAGATATTGACTGTCAGCGCTAAAGATTTTTCAACCGTCCAGCTCAGCTCCTCAAGACCAAGTCAGCGCCGCTCAACGAAGTGTAGAAGAGATCCCGATATTTCCGGAGAAAGCAGTTTAAATGTGACGAGATCTTCGGTGGTGGAGCAAGATATTCAGACCTGATCCGTTCTGCTTTGCTTAGTATAGTTCTAGAGTAGAAATGGCTAACTTTTCCAATACGCTTACACTGATTCACACTTGTTCTAGCTAAAGTCTCTTTGTAATCTCGTACGATTAATCAATATAAATCTATTTATTGTTCTTTTGGTCTCAATCTTGGTTAGATTTATCGACATCTCTTAGGACTATAGTTTCTTTCCCGAATTCACATATAAATTCTTAGTACAAAATCTAGTTTTCACACTTAATAAGGTTGAGTCATATTTAATAATCATATATAATTAAAAACCAATTGGTTTGGAAAATTAATTTGGTTAAAGTGAGAAATAGGCATGGGAGTTCAGGTTCTCCGGGAATTAGTTTCGTCCCGACATGTTTTAGCAAAATAAATAAAATAAGGGTTAATTAGGTGAATATTACCTTTTGGACATGTAATTAGGTAACTAACATGTTAAAAAATATAATTAGGTGACTAACAAAAAGAAATAAACATATGAAAAAATACCCCTACACCATAATTAAAGTAATACAAAAAAAAATCCCTAAAAATATTCTATTATTTTATATATTTAAAAAGTAATTTACTCTACAAAACAAAAGTTAGAAAAACATACGCAAAGAAGATTACAAATAACTAAGTTGTAAAAGTTAATAGTTGAATAACATAGTTAACTATATCTGAAACTACATATTTGATTGATTTTAGAAAATAGTTAACTATCTAACTATGTAAAATATAAAACATAGTTAACTATAAAATGATTATTAGTTTAAAAGTATAGGTAACTATTTAGAACATTGCCTACTCTACCAATTTCGGAAAATAGTTGACTATAAAATTTTGTTATAATAGTTACTTATTTAAACAAATATTGTTAATCATGTTCACAACGAAGTTATCTATTACAATTTTCATTAGGAATAAGAAAAACATACATAGTTAACTATTATCACTAAAATAGTTAACTTTTTAATAGAAACATATTTACCTGATTTTCAAATATAGTTAACTATATCGATCTCGATCTTAATCTACAATTAGAGATTTTGAACCATGGCAATGGAAAAGAAAAATAAAAACTTAATTTTGTGAATCGCCAAAAAAAGATATAAGATCAATTATGGGGTATGTGTTAAAGGAAGAAGAAGGAGACAAAACGTTGGAAGAAAAGATGAACAATGGGGGAAAGAAAATTTACAAACGATGGAAGAAGAGGAGGAAGAAGAAGCATTGAAAAAATAAAAGGAGGCTATGAATGAGGGTTGGGGAAACTGGATTCCGCACTAAGAATTTGTATTTGAATTTGGGAAAGAACTTTTCAGATTCTAAGAAATATCAATAAGTCAGACCGAGATTGAAGTTAAAGAACAATAAATGGATTTGATTTGATTAATAATGTGTTTACAACGAATGCTCAGCTAGAACAAGTGCAATGTAGCTGAGTGTGTGTGTACGGTTTTTGTATGGCAAAATGTTGGCCTTTTTGGCTATCAATCTAGCTACTTATATTAGGATAAGCAGAATGGTTCAGCTCTGAATATCTCGCATCGTCGCCGGAGATCTCGGGCACGTTCTGGTAACTGCTCCGGATATCTCGGGATCTTTGCTTGACTTCGTTGGGCGGTGCTTGACTTGGTCTAACTCTGCCGAGCTGCACTGACATGGGCTTCCCAGCTCCGCTGCTTACTCGCCTCCGACTCCGCTACGCTTTGACTTCGGTCAGCGCAGTACTGGGCTTCTGGCCCAATAACGAATACAATGCTCATAATGTTTTCGGTTTATGGGCCGGATTTCTCATTACGAAATCCAGCTCCAACAATTGCCCCCAACCCATTAAACTTTTAATAATAAAAAATAATGGGCGGTGTTGGGGTCAAATTCCACCTCTCCAGGATCAATGTCTAAAATAACTAAGTATAAAGACTAACAAGCGCTGCGAGGTGAATGAGGTCGACTAATAAGCTCCGTGAGGTGAATACTCGGAACGAATAACGAAGATAACGAAGCAACAGAGCTAACATGTCCGAGTGTAAACATAATGTGTTAAGTCCGTTAAGGCTAGGTCAGCATTGAAGATGAAGTGGGCTAGGCCCCAGATGACTTAGAGGAATTAAAATGAACTCGCTAACAAAGCCTAACAGACATGATCTGAAGATAATGGAAGAACCCGCAAAATCAGGAAAGTTTCCCTAATTTCTGGGAAAGAGAACCTAGCTGATTTAGTGGACCTAGCCGACCTAGCGGAGCTAGCGGACTTAGAAGATTTTATATATACTTGTAAACATATCTTGTAAGGGGCAGAGACCCCTTACAACAAATACAACATACGATTCTGAGCTTTAACACAGAAATCTCTTTCCCTTCATCAACCCTTGACAAATCTAGTTGTGTTAGTTTTGACTCCCACAATTTGGCGCCGACTAAGGGGAACTTGAGATTTTCTTACTCCAAAAAAGCTTACGAATGACCAACCTTACGATGGTTACAAGCGACGATCAACAACTCACTACTGAGGGGCAACACATCGCCGAGCAGCAACACGTCGCTGAGGATTCACCTGTCGCTGAGCAGCAACACATCGCAGAGGATTCATCTCGCCGAGCTTGCTCACCTCGCGGAGAGGAACAACGCACTGTAGAGCAACGTCGATCAGCAGCATCGTGACAACACCAACAACGGATCTCAAAACAAAGAAGGTGGAACTAGGAACATTGACAGCACAATCGTTCCTGACACTCCGTCAACGGTGACTCCTGCGTTCTTAACTAGCATGCAAGCGATGCTAGACGCGCTGCTTAAGAAAACAACGGAGCAAGAGAAAGCTGTAGACGAGCTACGAATCATCGCAACCGCATACCGAGGTCGCAGAAGAGAGCCTATGGTCAAACGACCCATTGGGCGAATAAACCCTACATCCTTGGATTTTTTGACCCCGGTTGGCGCTCCCAGAATCCGGAGTCTTCACCTCGATCGTCCTGATGCATTACGCGTGGAGAGAAACTCGGATGCACCTGTTGCAACTACACAACCGCAAGCAACTGTGGCAACGGTTATCAACTTAGAAAACCCAGAAGATGAACGCGCCCCACGACACTTACCTGCTCGCATATCGGCGACTACGCGGGTCAGCGCTACCACCGAGCAGAACCAAGAGTCTGAGGACAAAGAAGAAGATTTTCTCTGATTGGAACGCTCCGAGTTGGAAGAAGAGCGTCAAGCGTTGATCCAGTCTCAAAAAGAGGAGATAGCAGGAATAAGAGCTTACATGGCACGCGCAACAACGGAGATGAGAGATTTCAGATCCCAAATTCATAAAGCAACAAGCCACGCTCCCGAGTTGGATAAAGTTCTGGAGGAGACGCAAAATGTTCCATTCACAGCGAGGATAACCAGAGCAGCGATTACTGATCCAGGAAAGATGAAAATTCCTGCTTACGATGGAAAGTCTGATCCCACCAAACATCTGACGGCGTTCTCTGTAGCAATGGGACGAGCAAGTTTCAAGGAAGGAGAGAGGGATGCTGGTCAGTGCCTACTATTCATGAAAACTCTCAAAGGACCAGCCTTGCAGTGGTTCTCGCGTCTTCTACCAAACTCAATTGATAGCTTCAACCAGCTGACTGCTACCTTTCTAAAGCATTATGCGATCTTCATCGAGAAGCACACGTCCGACGTTGATCTCTGGACGATGGTTCAAGGGGAGAGTGAATCACTACGAAGTTTCCTAGATCGCTTCAAAGGAGTATTGTCTAAGATGGAAGGAGTAAGCAATGTTTCTGCACTACAGGCGCTTGAAAAAATACTTAGGTTCAGATCTGCCTACCAGGAGGAGATGGCTTTAAGCCCTCCTACTACAATCCAAGATGCGCTCCATCGAGGACTGCTTCATGCACGATACGAGGAGCAAAAAAAGGTCTTCGCTCAAAAGACAGGAAAAGTAAAGACTATCAACCTTCCTCCTACTCAGAGTCAACCAAGTGCGAAGAAACACAACCAAGGATCGAGTTTTGTAGAACACGAAGGAAGATTCAGAGGGGCTCATAACTATCAAGTAGATGCCCCAAGTTACGGACGTGGCCGCATTTATGCTGGACGAAGTCGAGGTCGCGGTCAAAGTTCGTGGAACAACACCTAGACTTGAAGCGAGAGCACATATGATGAAGCTGCTTACTGCGAATTCCACAAGATACATGGCCATTCGACCGCAAATTGCCTTGTTCTTGGCTCTCGCCTCGCGAAAAGACTTGCGGAAGGAAAGCTCGGTGGCAACGTTTGCATTGATTACTTCGCTGACACAGATGTTAACCGGCAAGAGCAAGCACAGCTTCCAGCGCCACCTCGGCGAGGAAAAAGCAACAATGAGGCACCGACATCCACAAAAAGAGACTGGAGATCCTAATGATAATAGAAGGGTCCCACTATTGTGCGGAGACGGTTTCATCAATCAAAGCATTCCAGCGATGTACAGAAGTTAGTGCTAACTTCTCTGTTCCCTCCAAGTTTCCAAACGACGTACTATCCTTCGAAGAGGAAGAAACAAGCGGGTTCAACGGGCCACACGACGATCCACTGGTGATCAAGTTAGTCATCGCTGACTTTCTTGTCTCAAGGGTGTTAATCGATACAGGAAGCACGGTCGACATTATTTTTAAGGATGCACTCGAGAGAATGGGAGTCTCCTTGTCCGAAATCAAAGCATTTCCAAAGCCGCTGACTGGTTTCTCTGGTCAAGCAACAATGACGTTGGGAACTATTCGGCTACCTGTTCTGGCCGATGGTGTGACGAAGGTGGTAGAGTTCTCTGTATCAGATAACCCGGCACCTTAGAACGTCATTATGGGAACACCATGGTTGAACTTGATGAGTGCAGTAGCTTTCACTTATCACCTGTGTGTTAAGTTCCCTACTCCGGAAGTCAAAGAAAATGGTTAGAGGAAGTCAAAGAAAATCACGAATGTGCTTCATGGCGGCACACAAACTCCGGAACCCGGTTACCGATCAAGAGTCCAAAGAGGGACGAAAGAAGATAAAGACTGACAGAGAGCCGATCAAAGACCTTTCTAAGCTCTTATAGCAATTACAGATTACGGAGGATCACAAAGAAGAGAGCATCGTGCCAACCTACAATCTTACCGTTCCTGTCTGCATTGATGACCAACATCCAGAGCGCTGTGTGGAGATCGGTGCCAACTTAGATGGCGATATCAAGAGCAACATCGTCTCATTCCTTCGGAGAAACATCAACACGTTCGCCTGGACCACCGAGGACATGCCTGGAATCGACATCAACGTCACTTCCTACGAGCTCAGCATTAATCCAACCTTCTAGCCGATGAAGCAGAAGCGACGAAAGCAGGGTTTCGAAAGAGCACATGCCGTCAATGACAAGGTGGAAAGACTCTTACGTGTGGGCTCAATCATGGAAGTCAAGTATCCAGAGTGGCTTGCAAATCCAGTTGTCGTAAAGAAGAAGAATGGCAAGTGGAGAGTCTGTGTCGACTTCACTGATCTAAATAAAGCTAGCCTAAAGACAACTTTCCTTTACCTCACATTCATGGATGCGTTTTCTGGCTACAACCAGATTATCATGAACCCCGAGGACCGCGAAAAGACAACATTCATCACTGATCGAGGTATTTACTACTGCAAAGTAATGCCCTTTGGTCTTAAAAATGCTGGCGCTACATATCAACGCTTGGTCAATAAGATGTTCGCTCACCAGCTTGGTAAAACGATGGAAGTGTACATCGATAACATGCTTGTCAAATCATTGGAAGCAAAGGATCACGTAGCACACCTAGAAGAATGTTTCGACCGTCTCAACTTTTACAATATGAAGCTGAACCCAGCGAAGTGTAGATTTGCCGTCACGTCGGGAGAATTTCTTGGTTACCTAGTTACTCTCCGCGGCATTGAAGAAAATCCAAAGCAGATCGATGCACTCATCAACATGGCTTCGGCTAAGTCACAACGCGAGGTGCAGTGATTAACAGGAAGGGTAGCAGGGCTTAACCGGTTCATCTCCTGTTCTACCGATAAGTGTTTACCTTTCTATGACATGCTCCGTGGTAACAAAATCTTCGAGTGGACAGAGAAGTGTGAAATGGCCTTCCAAGAGCTGAAGAAATACCTTGCCAGCCCACCCGTCCTTGCTAAGCCAGTCGAAGGGGAACCATTGTTCCTCTACACCGCTGTGTCAGAAACTGCAGAAAGTAGAGTTCTAATACGCAACGACCGCGGCGAGCAGAAGACAATTTTCTACGTTAGCAAGACACTCACTGGTGCAGAAACACGCTATCATGTGATGGAGAAGATCGCATTATCTGTCGTTATGTCTGCACGCAAGCTGCGACCATACTTCCAGTCTCACAACATAGTGGTACTCAGTACTTTCCCATTGAGATCTGTCCTTCATAGTCCTAGCCAGTCGGGACGACTCGCAAAATGGGCTATTGAGCTGAGCGAGTATGACATCGAATATCGTTGATGAACTTGTGCAAAGTCTCAGGTCCTGGCCGATTTCTTAATTAAACTTCCTCCAGGAGATATAATAATAGAAGAGCCTCTTTCGTTTTGGCAGCTCCACGTCGATGGTTATATATCCAAAAATGGTTCTGGCATCGACATCTGGCTGATGTCACCGACAGGTGAAATACTTGAGCAGTCTTTTTGTTTAGGTTTCCGAGCATCCAACAATGAAGCAGAGTACGAAGCTCTTATCGCAGGCATCAGGCTTGCCCAGGGACTCAAGATTACCAAGGTCAATGCGTTTTGTGGTTCCAAGTTAGTCGCCCACCAATTCAATGGCGAGTACGCATCAAAGAACGAACGTATGGAAGCATATCTCAACCTATCAAAGGAGTTAGCCGCAGACTTTGATACGTTCACTCTCACCAGGATTCCACGAGGGGAAAACACCAATGCTGATGCACTCGCAGCGTTAGCTTACACGTCGCCTTCCGATCCAGACTTAAAATCAAACCATTCCAGTGGAATTTATTGAGTTTCCTAGCATCCTTCCACCAGAAACCATCAATGTTCTTACACGATCCCAAGCAGCTAGGAAAACAAGGGAACTAGCCACCATGCGTGCACCTTCCAAGGCCAGCAAGGACGCTACAGGGGCTGAGCCTAGAATTGAGCAAGTCCCCGCTGCTGACGATGTTATGATAATAGAGCCTACGGTTACCCAGGTCCCAGTCAACGATGACATTACAATGACAGAGTCTCCGGTTGAACAAGTCCCAGTAAACGAAGACCTAGAAGCAGAAGCCATTCTCCCAAGCATCGATGATATGGTTGATTCCGCCAAACATCACCTCGCAATCGACCCGTCCGAACCAATGGACCTTGACATTCCTGCAACAAGTTTGGCTCCTCTCCTTTGTCGCCAACGTGACGATGTACCATCGTCTCCCGAGCGATCTACCGCACTAACGCCTAAAGATATCTTCACAGAAAATGACGAACAACATGAATTTGAATATGGTTGTGATAGACGCTGGTTGAACAGTATTCGTGGTTACCTCTACGATGGCATTTTGCCCAAATACAAGTGGGCAGCCCGAAAACTTAACGCTCAAGGTGCATGCTTTATTCTACTTGACGAAATCGTTTATAAATGGAGATTGTTTTGACCTTTACTAAGCTGTGTCCAGGGAAACGATGCTAGATAAATAATGCAGGAAGTTCACAGTGGAGTTTGTGGCAATCACTCTGGCGGACGAGCATTGGCAATCAAGATCAAGCGTCACGGTAATTACTGACCAACCATGATCAAAGATTGTGAGAAGTTTGCAGCAAAGTGTGAGAAGTGTCAGCGACATGCTCCGAAGATCCATCAACCTACAGAGCTGCTTTCATCCGTGACATCGCCTTACCCGTTCATGTGTTGGTCCATAGACATCGTCGGTCCCCTACACCTCTCCAAACAGAAGCGATTTATGCTCGTTCTCACCGAATACTTCTCTAAATGGGTCGAAGCTGAAGGTAACGCAAATATTAAGGATGCGCAGGTCGAATGTTTTGTGTGGCGAAATATAATATGTAGATATGGAGTCCCATTTGAAATCGTCACAGACAACGGTTCACAGTTTATCTCTACCTGGTTTGAAGCTTTCTGCGACAAATGGAAGATACGTCTCAGCAAGTCGACTCCGCGTTGTCCGCAAGGTAACGGTCAAGCAGAAGCAATTAACAAGACAATCTTGGATGGTCTAAAGAAGCGTCTTGATGCTAAGAAAGGTAAATGGGTAGAGGAGTTAGACAGTGTCCTCTGGTCACACCGAACTACTCCGCGACGAGCCACCGGCGAAACTCCATTTGCCCAGGTTTACGGAACTGAATGTATCATCCCTTTGGAAGTTCAGTTCCCAGGCACTCGGTGACGTTTGCTCCCTCGTCAAGAGGAACTTAACCATCTTTTAATGCTTGACGAGCTTGATCTTATCAACGAAAGACGCGACAAAGCACTAGTTCGCATCAATAACTATCAGCATGCTGCGGCGAGGTACTACAACTCTCAGGTCAGAGCTCGCACATTCTACGAAGGTGACTTGATACTCCGAGAGGTCTTCCAGAACACTGTTGAGCTCAATGCTGGTAAACTTGGAGCTACCTGGGAAGGCCCTTACCGAGTCACGAAAGTAGTACATCCAGGCGTGTACGAACTGGTCAACATGGATGGCGTCACAATATCGCGTTCCTGATATATGCGGCATTTAAAGAAGTACAATCACTAAGGTACTTTCATGGAACTACGGGTGGCTTGATCCCTGTGAAGGGTACGTAGGCAGCTCGTCTTCGGACGGGTTCAACTACCCCCTCCTCAAAAAGAGGGGGGGGAGTGGGGTACGTATACTCGTATACTCCCACTACTTCATTGCATTGCATAAAACTATGTTACTTGGAGTTATCTCCTGATTTTCATAAACATCCTTCACGGGTTATTCTATGTCATACAAAGCTCAATCACATCCTTTATGGATTTACAACAGTCTCAACTATATCAGACTTGTTTCTCAATTACAACCGTCGCTGCTGGCCACAGTGACGCATCTTGTACTTAACGAATTTTCAGATCTGACTACCACGTCCTCATACGGACATACAGCGCGCGATGATCATCAATGGAGCATATATTTAATGAGAAAACTTTTGTAACACCAGCGACGTTCATCTTAAAAACCCAACAACACGTTGGTCGGAACGTGATCATCTCGGGAGCGAGAATGATAATGACAACATATTCGTAAACCTTAGTGATCATCTGCAAACCCAACATACAATCGGTTGGTACAATCGCAAAGGAGCTTAAGCATTACTCAAAACGTTTTTGTCAACCATGTCACTTATAAGAAGCACCAACGAAACCGAGAAATCATATTACACCGCATTTATAATCATCCTGCATCATCATCCGGTACAGGGTAAAAATCCTGTCATCATGGAAGTCACCCCAATACTAAGTGTTAGAAGCAACAACACAACACTCGTAAGTGTTAGAATCCAAAACAAAGGGATAAAGCCATCTAGACACTTAGCGGACTAGTCTAAAGGCAAAAGATAAAACCTCATAAACGCCAACAAGAGTCTCAAAGTCATAACAGAAAAAGCAAGTAAAAACAACTAAGCTGTGACCTCGCGCTCCGCCTCGCTCTCCCCATAGTCCATCTCGATGTCCTCGTCGTCTCTAGGTCCCGCAAGCGGATCAACCTGCTCTGCGTGCTCCACATCTCGCTCGCCAAATGGAGACTCGATAATGCTCTCTAAATCAGTTAACAATCTCGTGAAGAAGCTGTACGAACCAGCTAAGTTCTTCATTTGAGCAGTAAGCCTCTCAACCTCCGCGTCGAAGTCGAATTGCAGAGTCCGCCGGATCTGGTCAATGATCTGGAATAACACACATATATTACAATTGCGATCATCATGAATCATACACATTGTGTAAACGGTGATTTTAAGTATGAACTATACATGAAGGTTGCCCCTGCATTCCATATAGTCAATTATCCTATCTCTCGGAGATCCATTCATCTCACCAACTTTCTGCTTCGCTAGCTTCATCTGCGCCACAAGTCTAGCTTCCATCTCACGGTTTGTCTTGTCAACAGCTTTTTGTACCTCCATCTCACGGTCTGTATCTCGTTTAGGCTCACCGTGAGCTCCTCAACCAGATTTCGTAGGACTGCGAGCTCCTATCTCTGCTCCTTGACCTTCACTTTCCTCGCTTTAGCCAAAGCTAAGTAAGCGTCACTTCGAGATTTTTCCATCGTAATATTTTCATCTTTCTGGTTCGCAACATCCTCATAGTCGACAGCGAGACGATTGATCTCGGCGATGAGCTGTAGAAACAAAAAAATCCACTATTAAAGCATAACTATTAGCTCACCACCACGAGTTGCAAATGCTAAATGATATGGGTCAAATTTACCCTAGACCTACTCTCTCAAATTAAGAGGTCAATTGCAGTACTTAGGGTTATCGAATCCACAGGGAGTCTAAGAAAACACAATAGATTATCAAATTCAGATTATGCTAGGCAAATAGTTATGAAAGCTGTAAACAAGCAATTAAAAAAAACTTTAATTCAATTAAAGGAAAAGCTAGGCACATGGAATTCTACAGTGAATCAGAATTGCAGATAAATCTGTTATTAGGAATATTAAGATCAGTTCATGAACATGCACACGAAAGTAAAACAAACCTGTTGTCGTTGCGAATATTTTCTATGTCTAAATCCTAGAAAACCAACAGTCGTTGCGAAATCAGATTAATTTAAACAAGCATTAATTTCAGGCACAATTGTTCACAAAACCCTAAATCAAATGTCTTTGCAAATAGGAATTTTGCTCATCAAAAACTAGTTCAAGGAATCAATAATACTGTCATTTCTATTAATCACCCTAAGATCATATTTCAGTTCGCGGCGCTAAAATCAGCAATAAGAACAAGTTAAGATGAAGAACATTCTAATGAAAGGAACTACTCAGACATGATCATAGAAGAAAACATGATTTTATTAAAGATAAGTCTAAGCAATTCAATAAAAGAAATCATAAGCCTAAACAATGGCTGTAAAAACGTATTTATAAAGGTCCCGAACCGTCCTAAACATAAAAGTAAACATCTTGAAACTTCGGGCTTCGAACAGACTTTTGTGCTGAAAATCTGGGCTTGGACGAATAGGGTGTCGAGCGACACCATAGATGGTGTCGATCGACACCAATCTTCAAATCGTAATCTTTTGCTTCAAAAGTTGTCGTGTCGAGCGACACAATAAGTCCCGTCGCTCGACAAAGCTTCTTAAACTTCAATCCGAAATTGTATCTTCGCCACTTCACTCCGAGAATGCTCCAAAACCTCCAGTAAACATCTTTTATGCTCCAGACGGTCCAGTTCCTAAGATAAAACATAAAAGACTCAAAAACACCAAAAGACTTGATAAAACGGACATATATCATGGTATAAAACTGGGTAAAAACCATGATATATCAACTCCTCCAGACTTAGCTTTTTGCTTGTCCCTAAGCAAAACAGTGTTATCACTCCTTTAGGAACCACATACCTTTGCAAAGTCATCCGGTGATACTGCGATGTTTCCCTAGAAGTATAGCAGTCCTCCAGATTGAATCCAAACCCCTCAGAGAATCTCAGACTTTCAGTCGCAAACCCCTTTAGTTTAATTAGGTGCGGTCTGATCGAGGGAATATCGATCGCTGGACCTTCTAGATTCTTTCACTTCCTTGAATACTTTCCTGCGTTTCTCCCTCTTTGTTCCCTCTGAAACTGTATCCAATTAAGGATATCATAGAGATGCAATGCCTTTTTGCTGAACTTTTTCTTCAAGATTTTTCTGATTTTTGGACTTGCATTTTTTCCTGTAGATTTTTTTTTTTTTTTTTGCCATCTCTACGATCACTAGATCAGCGCTCACTACTATTGTTCTTGTGGAGACAGGGTCATGAGGCTTTTTTCTTTTTTCGATCTAGGACAGTTGAATTCGTCATTCAGGAAGAAGTTTCAAGAGCGGTCCGTCCTCGCTTTCAAGTTTTTGGAAACTGAATCAAGTCTTGCGATTACCAACGCCCTTGATGAGAGATTATATATTCATTAGGGGCAGGGTCTTTGACATACTTTCTGGCGTTCTCCAGAAATCTGAACTCGCTCCGTTAAACTGATCCACTTCCAGTTACCCACCTCAGTAAAACCAGCCAACTTGCATTGGAAATGGTCCTTGAGTGTTGTTCAAAGCAAGTTTAAGGAAGGTTTTGACTCTAAAAATTTGAAAAAATGACTCAAAAATTTAAAATAAAACACAGTAGTTAGCAACTACCTCCCCCAAACTTAAACGACACTTTTCCAGTGTTATTTAATCCGAGATTGGCGAAACAAAACAAACAGGAAACGAAACGAATGAAAATTCAAGTGAGAATTGTAACCTAGGGGTTGTGTCGAGCGACACGGCCGCAGTGTCGATCGACGCTTAATGTTTGGTCGCGTCGAGCGACTGAAGTTCAAGTCGATCGTCTGTTGGATTTTTGTTGGAGTCGAACGATGCTCCTGTTGGTGTCGCTCGACACCATCATCTGATGTTCATTCTCACTTTCAATTCAACGTTTAAACTCCTGAAAATCAAAACAAAAACAAAACCAAAACGTAAAATTGAAAAAGAAACATAAAATGAAACGTTTCCTGCAAATTCATTGGAAGAACCAAGCTTTCGAGGAACTCGATGCTTGCGTAAGCGCGTAACAAGCTTTTCACATTTTAAATCCTTGATGAAAACAGGAGGTGTAGAATTAAGTGCAAGAGACTCATACCTTGGCTCCATTTGAGGATTCTCAGGAGATGGTTCTGAAACGACTAAGTCCTCAATGATGGCTGTAGGGATGTCCTCTGAAAGTTCCTTGATCTGCTCTTCTTCTTCTGATGTATCCACAGAAAAAGCTTGACCATCAATGGTGGATCTTCTCCTTGTCTTGTCCATGTCAAATTCCATGACAATATCAGAAATGGCTGATTCTTCAAGTGTCGATCGACACGCATAGTCTGTGTCGATCGACACAGGCTCTGGAGCTCCAAAAATAGCATCAAAATCGTCGAAATAATCATCCTCTGCAGAGAGAATGGCATTGCAGGCTCGTTTAGGATTTGAGTCCTTCTTCGCAGGAAGAAAGCCCTCTTATCGCTTTACTGATTCAGCTGTTTGAGCTACTTGAACATCTAGCTTCCTAACATGAGTAGTCAAGGCTTCTATCTTGCCGTTTAAGTCTGTGTAGAGCGAATCAAACTTCCTATTCCAATCCACAGCTATCTTTTGCTGTCCCTCTAGAAGCTGTTCCATCATGGATTCCATTTTACTGGTCGCAGACAGAGGAGGAGGCTTCTGATAAGAAGATGACCCATAGTCTCTCGTGTAGCCATTCTAGAAAGGCTTCTGATAAGAAGATCCACCGTACTTCTGAAATCCGCTTTGGTTGAGGTAGTTCACATCCTCTTCTGCAGGTTCGACGTCTTGCGCAAAGTGAACTGTCTTCTTCCCAGCTAGAAGACTAGTCATAGTATCAAGCTTCTTTGTTACCTCAGCAAGTTGATTCCCATTGATGCTCTGTCCAGATTTGCTCCTTTCGAAGTCCATGTTCTTGGCATTGGTGCTGTTGGCAATGTTCTCAATGAGCTGGGTCGCAGTCCCTGGAGAATTTGTGTTGAAATTCCCGTTGCTTACAGCATCCAGAGATACAGAGTATTGCAGCGCAATCCCTCTGTAGAAGATATTAAGCAGCTGCACCTCGTTGAATCCATGGTGTGGACAGTCTCTTTGCTAGCTCTTGAATTTGTACCACGCAGCCTTAAATGCTTCATGATCACCCTGCTTGAAAGTTGCGATCATCGATCTTAGATCCTCGGACTTCGCATCGTCCAAGAAATTACTTAGGAAAGCATTATTTGTATCCATCCAGTTAGTAAGCGAGCCTGGTGGTAGCGTCCTTAGCTAATACTTAGCTTCCCCATGAAGAGAATAGGGGAATAGCTTGCAGAATAGGTAGTCCTCTGAGACTCCATTGGCTTTGATAGCAGATGCCAAGTCCTCGAATCGCTCTATGTGATCCATTGGATTCTCATGTGGAAGACCGCAGAACGTGTCTTGGGCAACTAAGGAGAAGTACGCACGCTTGAGCTCGAAGTCATTGCGCTGGAAGGCAGGAGGTCGAATCGCGGCTCGGTTAGCGTAGAACTGCTCCGGCGGTTAAAATCGGCGAGGGTGCGATTCTGCACAGCGCGTCGAGCGACACGCAGTTGCTCCTCACGAACACAAGCCTGTTCTGCTTCTTCTTCCTCATCGACGAACACATTCCCAGCCTCGTCTAGCCTCTGTCCATCCTCATCATATCGGTTTCCTTCTTTGTCGAAGAAACCATCTTCTCTCTGAAAGATCATCATTGGCGCAACCATCTTCTTTGCTTTTTTCGTCGCTTTTCTGTTGGTTCGTTCCAAGCGCACTAGATCCTCAAGTCCCAGTTCCAAAAGTTCTTTGTCTTGGCTGCTCATGGTATTGCGATTTCGCATGTACCTGAAACGCAAAACAAAGAGAGAAAAACATAAACAAAAACAAAAATAAAAACAAAAAATAAAAAGGCCTAGACAAAATCCTAGTAATAAAAATCTAATGGCTATTGACTCCCCGGCAACGGCGCCAAAATTTGATATGGGTCAAATTTACCCTAGATCTACTCTCTCAAATTAAGAGGTCAATTGCAGTACTTAGGGTTATCGAATCCACATGGAGTCTAAGAAAACACAATAAATTATCAAATTCAGATTATGCTAGGCAAATATTTATGAAAGCAAGCAATTAAAAACGACTTTAATTCAATTAAAGGAAAAGCTTGGCACAGGGAATTCTACAGTGAATCAGAATTGCAGGTAAATCAGTTGTTAGGAATATTAAGCTCAGTTCATGAACATGCACACGAAAGTAAAACAAACCAGCTGTCGCTGCGAATATTTTCTATGTCTAAATCCTAGAAAACCAACAGTCGTTGCGAAATCAGATTAATTTAAACAAGCATTAATTTCAGGCACAATTGTTCACAAAACCCTAAATCAAATATCTTTGCAAATAGGAATTTTGCTCATCAAAAACTAGTTCAAGGAATATATAAAACTGTCGTTTCTATTAATCACCCTAAGATCATATTTCAGTTCGCGAGGCTAAAATCAGCAATAAAAACAAGTTAAGATGAAGAACATTCTGATGATTTTATCCTAATAATCATATCAGATTCAACAACTCATCAACACTTTTAAAAATCCTAAACCTAACAAAGGAACTATTCAGACATGATCATGGAAGAAAACATGATTTTATTAATGATAAGTCTAAGCAATTCAATAAAAGAAAGCATAAGCCTAAACAATGGCTGTAAAAACGTATTTATAAAGGTCTCGAACCGTCCTAAACATAAAAGTAAACATCTGAAAACTTCGAGTTTTGAACAGACTTTTCTTGTGAAAATCTGGGCTTGGACTAGTAGGGTGTCGAGCGACACAATAAGTCCCGTCGCTCGACACAGCTTCTTAAACTTCAATCCGAATTTGCATCTTCGCCACTTCACTCCGGAAAAGCTCCAAAACCTCCAGTAAACATCTTTTATGCTCTAGACGGTCCAGTTCCTAAGATAAAACATAAAAGACTCGAAAACAACATAAGACTCGATAAAACGGACATATATCATGGTATAAAACTGGGTAAAAACCATGATATATCACTAAACAAGATAATACCTTAGTCCCCTAAGAGAGACCGAGGAGTAGGAATCGTAGCAGCGCAAGCCATCTCAGGAGGAAAGGAATAGGAAGGACAACCAACGTCACTAAACAACTTTGCAGAAGACATCCTACAGTTGTAGCTGGCTCCGGGCGTCTGAACAGGACTCAGAGATACCAGCGGAGTTCTCCTAACATCAATCGCGGAGAGTCTGGGACGTTTCTTCTTGTTTACCTCCACCACGTCATCAGGATCAGCTTGACTTTGACCTTTACTGTTGTCCTTAGCAGAATGAGCTGCGAGGTGGGACCTAGAGCGACGGTCCTCCGGAACTAAACCTGAAAAGAAAGTAAACAAAAATAAATATATACCAATACTAAGAGGATAAGGCATCAGAACCTGCGAAAGCGATTTTACCTCCAGCATCAGCAACATAAGCCGAGTCCGCTTGAGTTGGCTCAGACGTCTCAACACGCTCTACATGCGACTCTCCGCAAGCAGCATTGATCATCCTCTCACGGAACGACGGTCTCTCAGCACTCATGACGGAACTCGGAAAAGTGAACGGACTAGAAGGAGTAACACATGCGTGATAAGCTCGAGCCTTCTCTACCCTTGCAAGGTTGAAGTCGTAAGTCCAGTGACACCCCTGTGCAGCTAGGAGCGCTTTGGTGGAAGCGGTATCTTCTGTAGCCGTAAACGGATAGTTACGACCTGTCATTTGAGCCAACAAAGGAGAAAAGAAGTTAGAATAAAAACTAAAGATACGTTAAGTATGGTCGCAAGGTTAGACTAAAAATAAAGACGCTACAAAGCCGGCTACCAAGAGGATGCCAATTTCTCCTAATATTGTGGAGATAAGTCGAACCAACTGAAGCTACGCTGATACGAACAAAGAAAAATTTTGTCCACTAGTCATTAACTCTACTAGAGAAACCCGTAATGATCCAAAAAAGGTCTATTCGTAACATAGTAGTTGAGCTTGCCCTTGGTACCGGTCTTTACGATCCTAAAATAGTTGTGTAAATGGGTAAGCGTGAGCTCGCGGTTACACTTGTAACTACGCACCAAGACTCCAACCAAGTGACAAAGTCCACGAGGTGTTACTTGGGATATTGTAATGTTATGTTCCCATAAGAATTCAAGAATCAGCTAAGGAATGGGAAACCAAATAAAGCAGTCGTAGAAGTAACTCTCGCACATAGTGAAGTAACCCTCTGGTGGATTATCAGCTCGTTGCTCCGAAGTAGGCAGAGCAAACTTGACATCTCCTGGGAGCCAAAGTAGGATCTGAGGGCAACTAAAGACTCTTGTGTTGACTTAGTGGGTTCTAGAGGACGACAACTACTTCGTTTCTTTCTTACAGGAACCTCGAAGCTAACAGTACTGTCTGAAACCGCATTACGCAGAGCTAGACGAACTGGAGCAACATTAACATCACGGTTCTACAAGTTTCGGGAAGACATGTTCCTGTAGAAGACGAACTGTTTTGTAAGACTCTATGTCAAGCAAGATCATCAAGCAACTCAAACTAATCAACACATGAGAGCTCAACCATAGCTACCTTAATTCGGTAACAAAGGTCGTGATTCTTCATCAACTACGCTAAATGAACGAGTTGTGATTAGCTACCAAGCCTAAGTTCTGGTTCAAATGCAAAAACTAATTAATGGCAAAGAGCTCCATTCAATTTCTACTCTAGGAACGTAAGGTGAGCCAAAAAAAAAAAAAAAATCAAATCACGTGCATTTTAATTGAAGAAAAGAAACTCACGACGTCTTCTTCTTTGGGTGAGCTCCTCCACCTCGCACCACCTCGCTGACCTCGCTGGACCTCGCACCACCTCGGTTAAACGCAACACTTGAACTCTATTAAACGTAACACCAGAGTTCGGTTAAACGCTAACACTTGAGCTGGACTAAATTCCCTAGTGGTGTAAGACTCGTAAAATTGATCCTCCCTCTACAACTTTTAGCTCGACATCATCACATCTGACACTACCGAGTTGGGGGGGCTAACTGTTGGGGTCAAATTCTACCTCTCCAGGATCAATGTCTGAAATAACTAAGTATAAAGACTAACAAGCTCTGCGAGGTGAATGAGGTCGACTAACAAGCTCCGTGAGGTGAATACTCAGAACGAATAACGAATCTAACGAAGCTAACGAAGCAACGGAGCTAACATGTCCGAGTGTAAACAGAATGTGTTAAGTCCGTTAAGGCTAGGTCAGCATTGAAGATGAAGTGGGCTAGGCCCAGATGACTTAGAGGAATTAAAATGAACTCGCTAACAAGCCCAGTATACATGATCTGAGGATAATGGAAGATCCCAAAATCAGGAAAGTTTCTCTAATTTCCGGGAAAGAGAACCTAGCCGACTTAGTGCACCAAGCCGACCTAGCGGACCTAGCGGACTAAGCAGATTTTATATATACTTGTAATTATCTCTTGTAAGGGGCAGAGACAACTGGTTACAGAAAAACATCAATACAAGCTTCCCTTACAACAATTACAACATACGATTCTCAGCTTTAACACAAAAATCTCTTTCCCTTCATAAACCCTTGACAGATCTAGTTGTGTTAGTTTCAACTCCCACAGGCGGTTACTTTTCCCGCGTCGGGGTAACGCAAGAGTTCTCCCTAGGTAAAATCATCAATATGCTCAGTGAATCTTTCGATCGTGGGGTTGTGATAATTTTCCGCATTTCATCCAACTGCTAAAATACCAAAGGTCTAGTTCAGGAGTGAAGCTCGGAAATCGTGTGTGGCGCTGATTTAACTCCTCGTGGGGTCCGTCACTCAGATAATAACTTCCATTCCACCTTATTTAAAAACAACTGCTTTTCACCCTCTCCTTCCTCAGTTAATCCACATCTAATGATTGATCAACGATTTCCTCTCTTTGCAGCAACAAAAATCCTTCTTTTCTCTATCTTTATCTCCCTCTAACATAATTATCATGTCTGGGAATCGAGCTATCAAACACTATGGTCCTTATGCACCGTCAGAGATGACACCGGAAGAACTCTTAGCATTAATACAAGACGATATGGACTTGAATCCTAAACAGTTCAACGACCTCTACACTGCTAGCTGTTGTGGTCCTTCTGCTCTAACTGGCAAGGTTTACTTGGCTTCTCGTCTTGGATGGAAAGTCATCGACGGTACTAATATTAAAGATCCACACTGGCAGACAAAGTGGTTCTTCTTCAAAATCAACAATGAGTCGGTATCTATGCCTCCAAGCCGGGTAATTCTCTATATTTATTCTTTTGTCCTTCCCATTTGTGTCCTTAATGGCTCATTGTTTCTGCTTTCTTCAAACAATTATGGCAATGATGCCAACCCTGCTGTGGTCGCTTCTCACCTACAACTGCTACGCTGGGAGAGGGTGAGTTGGAACGAGTTTGACAGAATGCGGATCAAGCTCGCCTATGCTGATCGTGTCAGTCGATTGCAGACAAAGGCTAGTTTGGCTCGTCCTGCCCAGATCGGACTTCGAGCGATTCCACATAATCTCCCACTTCCTTTTCCTCCGGTCCTTCCCGCGAGTGCTACCACTGCTCCTCAACCTACCAGGGATGCTGCCTCCTTTGCTTGCAGGACCCGGTCTCATCTAGGCTCTGTTCATCGTAAGCTGAACCTGGATGGACCTGGGTCTAGTGCATTCCCGATGAGTTTTGACGGCGAGGGCTCCGATGAATCGAACAACTCTTGTCTGCCGTTAACCAGGAGACACTTTATTCATGTCGCTCACATTCAAGCTTCTACCCGGGTTCCTATCATTGGATTTGAAGCATTTGCTTTGGCCATGAGGACGGCAGCAGCCCCAACTTCTCATCCTTCCTCTTCCGAATTATTTGGAGAAGTCAAAAGCACCCTGCCTGATGTCGATCGATCACTGGCATCTGTGAACAAGTACCTGGGAAAGATGCATGCCGGTGAAAGGCCTCCCGCGGTGAATGCTACCATGAGTGACCTTCCTCGGCGGCAATCCAATTCCTCGAAGCGAGTTCGAACTGACCCGGCGGAGGCTATGCCAAGTGTAGCCCTGTCAGAACAAGGTGAGGTCAACACGGAGGCAGCTGGGTTGGCCCCGGGTGCTTCGGCGAAAAGAGTTAGCGAGGTTCTAGCGGAAGAGGTTGGAGTTCAACTTCTTACCGTTGTTCCTCTCGTGCTTCCACCGACGGCGCCTAGGGATAGCCTAGCAGAGGGAGCTGGGAGGAGCATGGCTAGTACCGACAGAGCTCAACTTCTTACCGTTGTTCTTGCCGCGCGTCAGGAGAAAGTGGCTGGGGAGACTCGTCTTGAATTTCAAGGCGATTTTAATCAGCAGGTTGTGGCAGGCACTTCGGCTATGGGTCAATCTCCTTCTTCTCAGCCATCTACTATAGCGGATCTGATTTCCTGGTTGCAGGGTTTCAATTCATTCAGCTGCTCGCTTCCCGCCGATGGGAAATTTTCGCTTCAAAACAGCTACGCTGGGCTTGCCTCGGATTTTCAAAATGTGAGTTGTTCATTGGTTTGGATGGCTTCCATGTTATCTACTGTGTAATGCCTCCTCAAATGATGGTTATGTTGCCAGGTTGTCGGTGCCGTCCTTTCTCTCGTATCCGAGGCAGTTAACAGACTCAGCTTTGCTCCCATTCCGACCGTGATCGATAACCTAGAGCATTCTTCAGCTCTTAAGGGAAAACTCATCGATGAGCTGCAGGATGCCCGCTGAGAGGACACGAAGGTGATCATTCAAATGGTGACCCTGGCACGAGCTGACGTTTCTGGATTTTGTAAGGTTGTCTAACGAGACAGTAGCTTATCTTTGCAAAGAGAATGAGATCCTGAAGGCGAACCATGTGAGGATGGTTGCCCAAGAAGTGGAGATCGCGCGTCAGGTAAATCATCCACAGGAACAGCATTTGGTGAATGCCTTGATGTATCGCCAGATCAGAAAAGAAGACGAGGTCAGCCGTCTGGGGGAGCTAAACGCGGTGGAGGCGCAGCTGGACTTACTTAGGAGGGTATTAGCCGGGGAGATGATGATCAAGGCCGCAAGGGAAAATCTTGCCATTCAGAGGTCTCCTCGTGAAGGACTTTGGCAGTCCGTCAGGAGCAGACAGGATCAGGCTGACGTTCTTTGGCCATCGATCGAAGCTAGGGCTCGAGAGTCTTCGGTAGTTGAGGAAGATGGGCCCCCCGAAGGTCGAGCTGGCAGCTGTCCTCCCTAATCTTTTGAGTTACGATTCTGTCCAATGGGCTTTTTTTGTAATATGTTTTTATTTTTATTTTGAGACATTGTTTGTTGCCCGGGTGAGCCTTTTGTTTACTTGAACCTTTCTCTTTTCTGCTACCGTCAGTTTTCCTTTGTAGTATGATTATGTCTAAATTATTATGACTCCGGTCTGAGCTGGTCGTCTTACTATCCCTGAGGTGGTGAAATAGGATCGCTCGAACGTGTTAATTGTCATTCGATGTTGCGATGCCTCTTATGTGTTGGTCGACCAATGCTTGATCGTATCGAAGTTTGGGTTCCAATCCTCTAGGTTCCCAAGTGTTCGCGGACCTTGACAGTGGGTTGACTTCGATTGTAATGATTTGATTTCACCAAGGGATGTTCTGGTTAGTGCTGGCATTGCGTGGGAGCAATTGCGCTAGGCTTGAGGCAATCTGTCTTTTGGTGGCTGGACTCGAGGCGCGAGCTGCCTACGTACCCTGTAAGTGGATCAAGCCTTTATGTAGTTCGATTTATGAATAGGGAAGTTAGTGATGGAATTTTTTGAGATTCATGGCGTTCAATGCTCTCTTCACTGGTTTCTCGTTTGGAATTTTTCTAGCTTGTAGACGCCTTGGTGTACTACGGCGGTGATGCACTAGGGGTTTTCCCAATTGATCCTTAGTTTTCTGGCACCTGGCTCCATTGTATATTGCCGTACTTTCCAAAGGATTAGTTCACCTTCGCGGAATCGTCGGATCTGACTCGGGATTTGTAATACCTAGCTACAGCTTACTGGTAGTTTTGTATTCTCCCTCAAGCGAAGTCGCTGCGTTTTTCTATTATGTCTAGGGCATCTCAAAGCATCTCCTCGTTGAGATCCTTATTTAAGGGGCACATAGCCCTCCGGAGACTTGGTACCGCTGTTTCAGCTGGTACCATGGCTTCTGTCCCATATGTTAACGAGAAGGCTGTTTCGAAGGTTGCTTTTTGGGAGTGGTACGTAGTGCCCAGGGCACTCCCTGAAGCTCTTCGCTCCAACTGTCTTTTCTAGCGTTGAGGCGTTTCTTAAGATTATTGAGTAGAGTTTTGTTTGCTGCTTCGGCTTGGCGATTCCTTTGGAGGTATCTCGTGGTCGAATAGGTGAATTTGATTTGATACTTTTGGTAGAAGTTTTTGAACACAGCTGAGGTGAATTGAGTACCATTGTCGGTGACTATTTTGTATAGTCGTCTATGTATGTATATTATGTACTTCAGGATGAAATTTTTGACCTCTTCTGAGTAGATTTGCTGGTAAGGTGCTGCTTTTATCAACTTGGTTAAGTAGTCTGTTACTACTAGCACATACTCAAGCCGCTTAGGTCCAGATCGGACCATGGTTCCGATTATGTCCATTGACCAGCGCATGAATGGGTATGAACTTAAAATAGATGAGAGTAGCTCTGGCGATTGATGGATAATTGGAGTGTTCTTATGACATTTCTTGCATTTGGATGCGAATGAGGTGCAATCAGCTATCAGTGTCGGTCAGTAGTATCCATGTTTACTAATTCTGAGTGCTAGAGCTCGGCCTTCGGAGTGACTCCCGTAAGCTTCGTTGTGGAGTCTTGGCATGACCTGGTGGACCTCGCCGCCGTGAATGCATGTGAGGCATGGGTCAGTGGTACTTTGTTTATACAATCTGCCACTCTTTGATTTGAGTCTTCTCGCTTCATTCTTGTCTTCGGGGAGAGTTCCGTTGATGATATACTCGATAATAGGTATTCTTTAGTCGAGGCGCTTGGGTATTCTATGGGCTCCTTCAGCCAACTCTGCCTCCCATGGCTCATCTATGTCCTTCTGGTCGGGCCTAGCTTATGGGACATCTGTCGGCTCGTCCGAGTCTATAAAATGGTCGGCCGAATGTTGACTCGTTCCAACTTATAAGGTTGGGTCTGATTGTGAATCCCATGCGCATTGCCTTGTCATGACTGCGTTTACCCCTGCTTTTGAGGCCAGGTCGATACTTGGTTTCTCTATTCCTTCTACAGGAATTATTCTTTTGACCAAAGGCTATGAGGTTGATGTTAGGGCTGGTAGCACGTCTGCAGAGGTGTTTTCACCTCGCGGGATCCTAGTCAAATTGAACTTGTCGAATTGTTTGGCCAGGTCGTGGGTGATTTTTAGGTAGGCGTCCATACGATCATCTTTTGCTTCGTATTCACTGTTGAATTGGCTTGTAACCAGTCAGGAGATGCTGAATGCGCTCAGTTCTTTAGCTCTGATCCCAAGGGCTAATCTTAGGCCGGCTAGAAGAGCTTCATACTTTGCTTCATTGTTCGAGGCTTGGAACCCAAACCTGGATGATTGCTTTAACTCTTCTCCAGCTGGGGAAGTGAGTTTTACTCTGACTCCTGAGCCTTGCTTTGAGGAGGCCCCGTCTACGTGGAGTGTCCACATCTTTCCGGGTAAAATTCCAGTGATGGCGTGTGGTGCTAGCTCGGTTACGAAATCGGCTAGGACTTGGGCTTTAGCACTTGTTTTTGTGCGGTATTCAATGTCATACTCGCTGAGTTCAATGGCCTATTTAGCTAATCTCCCAAACTCGCTGGGGCTCTAGAGGATAGTTCTTATGGGATGAGAAGTCATCACCACGATCGTATGTGATTGGAAGTACGGTCTCAGTTTTCGGGATGAGGTGACAACTGCAAACATGAGCTTCTTTATTGCGGGATACCTTATTTCAGCATCTATCAACGAACCAACACTCTGCTTACGGCAACTGGTGATATGGCGATGTATAGGTATTGAGGTTCCCCCTCTACTGGTTTTGCAATATAGGCGGTTGGCTGAGGTAGTCTAGCGTCCTAGTTGAATCTTTTGTTGCCTTTGAGCAGTTGATAAAATAGGAGGCACTTGTCTGTTGACCTGGATATGAAGCGATTTAGCGCAGCTATCCGGCCAGTAAGCCTTTGCACCTCCTTTGTTGACTTGGGGGATGGCATTTCTGAGAAGGCTGAGATTTGTTTGGGATTGGCTTCAATCACTCATTCCGTGACTAGATAGCCTAGGAATTCTCCCGAGGTAACTCCGAAAGAGCACTTAGCCGGGTTGAGTTTCATTCCATACTGGTTAAGGATGGCGAAGCAATCCTTGAGATGGGCGACATGGTCTCTTTGGTCTACTGACTTGACCAGATGTCGTCTATGTAAACTTCCATGCTTTTGCCGAGCTGTTTTGCAAACATTATGTTGACCAGTCGTTGATATATAGCTCCTGCATTTTTCAAACCGAATGGCATTACTTTCTAGCAATAGGTTCCCCTGTCAGTCATGAATGCGGTTTTTTCTTGGTCGTCGGGGTTTATCAAGATCTGGTTATATCCTGAGAAGGCATCCATCAAGGATAATAGCTGATGACGAGATGTTGCCTCAACCAATCTGTCGATGTGGGGAAGTGGGAAACTGTCATTTGGGCATGATTTGTTGAGATCGGTGAAATCAATGCAGACTCTCCACTCTCCATTCTTTTTCTTCACTACTACGGGGTTGGCCAACCAGTCCGAGTATTTAACCTCTCTGATTGATCCAACTTTGAGTAGTCGCTCTACTTCGTCATTGATAGCTTTAGCCCTTTCGGGGCTGAGCTTGCGCCTTTTTTGCTTAATTGGTTTGAAGGTGGGATCGACGTTTAGCTCGTATGACGTCACATCGATACTAATCCGTTTCATGTCTAAGGTGCTCCATGCGAAAGAGTTGACATTTTGTTTAAGGAAATCGATTAACTCCTTCTTGATTGCTTCTGGGAGGTCAGTTCTGATTCCAACGCACTTGTCGGAATGAGATTCGTTAATGCAGACTTGGGTGACTAGGTCCGACGAGGGTTTGATCAGTTGGGGATAGTTGTGTTCTGCGAGCTGACGTAGGTTATGCTCCTCCCGTTTCTGTAATTGCTATAAAGTAGATTTTTCCAGCTACTTATGTCCGTAAAGGTAGCAGACTCTGGAGATCTTTTGATTTCCTTTAATTGTGGCTATCCCGTTTGGAGTTGGGAATTAAACGCATTAGTGATAAGTTGATGGTACAGCTTTCATGGTGTATATCCATGGCCGCCCAAGTATTGGTTTAAATGGAGCTGGGAGGTCCACTACGATGAAATCCACGAATTTATGTACTCCTTCGGCCACCATTGGGAGTCGGACCGTTCCCATGGAATAGATGGTTTCTCCCGAGAAACCGGTTAATGGCGATTCTTGACCCTGTAGATCTGAGTCATTGAGACCCATCTTCTTGAAAGCGTCGTAGAAGAGGTAGCTACATATTTCGAGTTAGATTACCAAGGCATCGTCATGCGACTTGTCCAGGTGAGTTGTCTCGCTTTCTGCGAGGGCGACTTGGTTGTTTATTCCTTGGGTTGCAGTTAGAAGTATATGAGCTGCGTTGGCTCTACTCTGATGATCTTTGATCGAGTTTATGGAATCACTGCACAATTTCGAACCTCCTAGAATGAAATCTACTCGCTTTGGCGGAGCTTGATTGCTCAGGCCTAGGATCGCGCGTGGGATCCTTGTCCATAGACCAACTGGTTTCTTCGGAGCGGGATGTGGTATTATGACCAATTTCGTGGATCCTCCTTAGATACTAAGGTCCACAAAGATCAGATCAATCTTTTTCCTGGACGAAGGAGGTGTTTGGGTCTAAGTCACCTTGTCGGTGGGTCTCTCGTGCTTCATCATCGACTTCTTTTTCTTAGGATTCTCCGGCGATGGCGGCGGCTCGACCTTGCCTTCTTTCTGTTGAGTGGGCAGAGCTGGCTTAGCTGGTTTTTTTTTTTTTATTTCTAAGCCCCGCTAGGTACCGGCACTCTTCAGTCGAGTGGCCTCTCTTGTCGTGATGCTGGCAATACTTGGTCTCATCATATTCGGACTTCTTTCCTTGCTGCGCATTTCCTATTGCGCATACCTCCTGGCTTTTTCTGAAACTCTTGACAAATTTCTTAGGTTGAGGTCGCCCGCCAGCAGTTATGAGGTTCATGTATTTTTCCTCCAAGGTTGCGGTTTCTTCTTCTAAGCTGGCATAATATGATGCCTTATGCAGCGCGTCGTTGAGAGGTATAAAGGGATTGATCGTGAGTTCTTCACGGAACTTAGATTTATGCCATAGGCCATTCTTTAGCGCCTCTAGGGCGACTTCTTCGTTTAAATTGGCGATCCGGGATTTGATTACCTTGAATTTCGAGATGTAGTCCCTGAGGGATTCCCCAGGTCCTTGCGTTAGCTTCCAAAGGCTTGCTTCGGAGGTCCTGGCTTCAATGTATACTGAGTACTGCTTCAGGAAAAGTGCAATCAGTTCATCGAAGCCGGCAATAGAGCAGCTATCTAAACCGGCAAACCATTCTAGGGTGCGAGCAGTCAGAGTTTCGGTGAAAAGTCTACAGTATCCCGCCTCTATTTCGTTTTCGGTGAATCGAGCCCTTGATGATGCGAGTCTAAATGCTCTTACGTGGGCTTTTGGGTCAGTACTCCTGGCAAACTCAAGGAGTATGATTTTCCCGATATCCCTGAGTGGTGCGTTTGCAATCCAATCATAGAACGACATTTTTTGGGTTTCTTTGATCGCTCGATCGATGTCAAGAGCCGAGCTGATAGCTCTATGCATGCATGACTGCATACGTCGTAGCTCCGCCTGGGTTTCCTCGGCGTATCTATAGAAATCATCTTGGTTGAAAAATGGGCGAAGTGCTACTTTCCCTGAGCAAGGTACAACATTGATACAACGAATTCAGCTGAATCTCTTAACGGTGTGCTTGAGCAAGCAAGACATTACAATTTGCTACCCATGATAGATGCGATTATGGGAACGATTTCTGAATGGTTCAACAAACATAGAAAAAAGACCGTTGGTTACGATAAGAGGTTAGTGCCCACCGTGGATGACGAATTGCACAACAGATGTGTGGAGGCATATTTTTTGGTTGCAACGGAGCTAAACTCATTGAGGCTTGAATATAGTGTTGTTAGAAAAGATGAGAAATAGTATACGGTCAACTTGCGAAGCAAAATTTGTATTTGTAAGACCTTTGATATTTACAAATATCCTTGTGTCCATGCATTGTATGCACGTAACACACTCATGATGCAAGAATCGAGGACGGAGAGCTTTGAGACACATGATTTTTGTGATGACAAATACAAGGTTGAATATTGAAAATCGACCTTTGATTAGACCATTTATCTTGTCCCGCATCATTCTGATTGGCAAGTTCCACCACACATAGAAGAAATGTGTGTTTTACCTCCGGAATACAAAAACAGCAGGGGAAGAAGACGAGTGAGAAGATTTCCGTCACAAGGAGAACCCGATCCAAAAACACCGAAGAAGAAAGAGAAGATGTCTGACCTTGAGAGCCAAGAAGGTACCCAACTGAATACCCCAAAAGGAAGACCTAAAAGGACACGTAAAGGGACTCCTAAAGGAACTCCTCAAGGGACTTCTAAAAAGACTTTAAAATTGACCCCTAGAAGGAATATGAGCTCTAGTAGTGTGGAACATGGTGGCCCAAGTGTTGTGCCATGAATCTTGTGTATTTTATTTTTTACATTCTACTGGACAACTAAGAACTACTGTTTCTTGTATTCGTACTACTAATTAGTACTATGTTATGTGTGTTTTATAATTTGGTTCTTATTTAAACTATTCATCTTATTTGTGTTTGAATATTTCTATGCATTTTAAATAACTTAAATTTTTTTTTAGAATTAATTGTATTTTAATTGCATTTTTAATAATTAATCATAATTTTTAAAAAAAATATATATATATATAAAGTAAACAAAATTTATAAATAAAAAGAGTTACCTTTGTAATTGTTGTTTATCTTACCCTAAATTTAATAATAAAAAAAAAGAAAACAAGTTTTATCAATTATAACACAAAACTTGTTTATCTTCCCTAAACCACCATATACTTATAAATTGAGTTTCATAGTGTTAGCTACCAAAAGATGCAAATCTTCATAGAAAATGTGTTATTGGACATATTATTTCATAGAAACCTTGGAAATGTGGCACAAATTCCAAAAATGAACTGGACAACTAAATTGTGTTCTACTAAAACCTTGGGCAACTACCAAAATAGCAAAAACCCTAAAACGACAACTATGAATAACATCGTAATACTCTGGAACTAGTGACTACTATATGTACAAATGACCGCGCACATGTACTGTTACGTGGTACATGTTTTTTGTTTTTTGTTTTGTCCGTTTTATAACATGTGTTTTTTGTTTTTTTCAATGTTTTATCCGTTTTATACCGTGTACTAATCACAAAAACAACGGCAACGGACAACATTTCTTTCAATTTGAAAATTGGATCTAGGGTTTCGGGTTTCGTCCGAGAGAGAGAGAGAGAGTTAAGCTCCAGCTCCCATTCATCAATTCTGGCCGATTTGCACCCAGAAACATCGAAAGTAAGTTCAATTGCATGGGCAAATAGATTTTGGGTTTTGGGTTACATTGAATTGTGAAATCGATTTGGGGGTTTTGGGTTAAAGTTAACCCATTCATCGATTCCGAGTTTTGGGTTAAAGTGAATGGTGAAATTGAATGGGGAAATCGGTTTACGAAGTGTGTGTTTTCTTTACAAAAATGGTAAAGTTTAAAAGCGTGGATATTTATGGCGACTTCGACACAGGCTCCAACAGGAGCTACACATCGTCCGAGGAAGAGATGCCAATTTGGGGAGACAACTTGGATGCATACCTCAACCAAAGTTCGATACCGACGATGTGGCCGGAAGAGAAAGGTATTCTGACTGAATGTTACTGTGGAGGCGAAGTTGTTGTTAGAACTCACTTACGAGGTCATGCCTATGAGTGGTAGAAATTATATAGTTGCGGAGGAGATCTTGAAGTAAGCATAAATGTACTACTTTACTAATTTACTAGTTGTTTTGTTATTGTTGGTTGATGATTTGTGATTGTGTAGGATGGACAATGCCACATTTATAAAAGGTGCGAGGAAGCTATGGTAGAGGAGATTGACGCTGCCAAGACCAAGAGGACAAATTAAAAGACCATGAGGCGAAGCTCAAAGTATTGGCTAAGGAAATTACTCAACTAAAGGAGATGGTGGTTGAGCTTCAGGCCACGGTTATTCGCCTTCAGAGGAAACCAGTACCACAGTGTAATGCTGTTTGAGTCTACTTGTACTTGTTTTCATTTATCCTATTTTCGGACCTACTAGCTTATGATGTATTGTGGTTATGTCTAAAACTATCAAACTATGTTGTTTTTTTTGTTGTTATGTCTCAACTTTCAACCTATGTTGTTTCTTTTGTTGTATTGTTGTTATGTCTCAAACTATCAAACCATAATAACTAGTAATTCTTACCATATTCGGTCTTAGTAGTACCTAATTGTACAAGTAGTTCATTCTTAGTTGTACCTAAAATAACTAGTAGTTCAGTCTTAGTAGTACCTAAAATGACCAGTAGTTCGGATCAGAACATTATCCTTACAAAACACAAACAAGCAAAGTTTGAAACACAGCAAAAACACAACAACTAAGCAAAGTTTAAAAATACATAAGTAGATAGATTAGGAGATCTTTCAATCCTTCTTCTCCGATGCCTTCTTTTTTGTCTTCTTCTCCGACTTCTTTTGTTGCCTCTTTTTGGTCTTGAGTAAGGTGAAATGAGATTTGGAGACAGCAGATGGTTTTTTAATCCTCTTCTCACCCACCACGACACCATCTTCAGCAGCCTCAACCTCAGCCTCACCCTCACCCTCAGCCTCAACATCCTCCATGTCAACTGATTCCCCATCCTACATGTCAACATCTTCCCCATCCTCATTGAATTCATTCTCATCACATGATTTAAATTCATCCTCACCATCTGTCTTTATTTCCTTCCCCTTTCCATTTCCATAAGTCTCCTGACCCTTCGCCAAACCCTGAACATCTCCTGCTCCATTCTCCTCCTTATCCTTTTCCTTTTCCTAACCCTCTCCATCACCTCCACCACTCTCCTGCTCCTTATTCTGACCCTCTCCCTCACCTCCTCCACTCTCATTTTCCTTATATTGACCCTCTTCATCACCTGCTCCACTCTCTTTCTCCTTATCCTTCTCTAAACCTTCTCTACCAATGGTAACACCAGCAGGTGTCCCACCAGATATCCCACCACCATACCATGATCTAGGACAAGAATCATCATAACCAAAATCACTCCCATACTTCTGTGATTCAACAAATGATTCCACAGCCTTGAGCCTTGTATCCTGGCCTCCAAGCAAGTCAAAGATTTTCTAAAGACCCTCTTTAACAATTTTAGTCAAGCTTACCATGTTTTCTTTTATTTCAAACAACTCTTTCCCTTGTGATTCCACTTCAGCAAACACCTTAGCAACCTCATCAGCAGACACCTTAGCACCCACATTCTCAGCCTTAGCCTCATTCGCACCCACATTCACAACATCAACCTCATTCGCACCCACAACAGCTGCCTCAACCTCTCTTAGAGGAATGACATCAAGGTTGAATAACCTTTCAAAACAAATCGGCCTACGCTCTCTCAACAGAGATTTGATACAACTGTTAAGAATGGGATCATGGACGTTTATGTCATCCTCTCGACTATCAAAGATACGGTGAAAAAGAGGTCTCTCATTATCTTCAGTATGCATAACACTTTGTATATTCTGTGAGAAAAAGAAACAAATACAAAACCAAAATAAGATCACAATACAATAATAATACAATATCAACATCAACAATAAAAAAATTGGTACTACTAACCTTAGTAGTCCCTAGTGTTTCGTATAACTCAGAAAGTGGCCAACCGGTCATAGAACACTTTGCAAACTTTGACTTGCACATCCTTGAGCAGACAGGGGCTACTCCTTTAATTTGTTCTTTGTATCTGCTTTTCAACTCTGGAATTGCCTCAAATGGTAGAAGCTACACATAAGACATAAAAACATTTTTTCATTATTTTAAATCCTAATGTCTACAAAAGGATTATAATGCATAAATCAATTTACCTGCAAAGAAATATTGAAAGCTGGAAAACAACATCCCTTACTCTCAACGACTCCTCCAAAATTATTAAACAAATTCTTTATTTGAGTTAGATTATCATTATACGAGAACCGTCCCCATGGAAAAGTTTGGCACAACTCGAGATCACTACAAACTCTAAGAAAGAAAGGGTCAACAGAAGGTGCTCCATCTCCTCTCCTTGGCTTTCCAGAAATCACACTACACAAGAAGTACAAGACAACCATACGCAACCTATCTCCAGAAGGAATACCCTTTACACCCTTCATCTGCAAGAACTTCTTCTTCACATCTGCATAGGTTATGGTTGTCCTAGAACCAAATTACTTCGACACAAAGTCTGTACTGCCCAATCTTTGCCAATGAAGTGGATAATTGTGACAGTATAAACCAGAAATGAGCTTGTGTTCTCTGATAGAATATCGGATTGGAACACCATTCACAATAAACCAAGCTTGCCTTGTCGATGCTAGATTAGCCGTATGAAGAAAGAGCATCCACATGCCCATGACCTTATGCTTTGTCTCTAAATGCATGTGGAAAAAATGCTTGAATTGCGGGTGATCATGAAACCATCACTACAAGAAAACAGAGAAGTTGCGACGCTCAATGGCGTCACAAAAGCGTCGCTAAAAAACCGTCGCAAATCTAAACCGTCGCACATTCGTCACAAATTTGTGACGCTTTGGAGACGAATAAAAAAGCGTCACAAATTTGCGACGATTTTGAGACGACCCTAAAGCGTCATAGATATGCGACGGTTTAGTGACGATACAAAAGCGTCATATATTTGTTACGAAATTGTGACTCTCTTATTGAGTCATAAATTAGCGACACTATTGTGACGGTAAAATTCGTCACAATTGCGACGAATTTGTGACGCCATTTCATAAATTCTTTTGCTCTTATTTCGTCAGAAAAGTGTCTAATTTGTGACGATTTTGAAATGTTTAATTGATTTTTGAAACACACACCAAAATGTTTGAAATGTAAAAGAAATTAAACTAAAACCATAATTTACAAAAGCCAAAAGAGTAATGAGTTTACAAAAGAACATAAAACACTTTCAACAATGTTTAGAGTTGAAAGGATCCGATACACAAGTTATAGAACAAACGAAACAACACCTACACGTTTACGGTTCTGAGGTGGGTGATGCGGTACCTTCTGTGTTGGGTGGTGCATTGCTCGAGCTCGGCCCAGTGGCTAGGCCAAGTGCTGTGTCGACTAGACGGGTCAGTGGATCATGTTGTTGATCATCTGCTTCTTCTTCTTCTTCTTCTTGAAAGTGTGCTGCGACGCGGGGATCGGATTTCCTCATGAACTCGATGAACTTCTCCATTCTGCTGACCTTGGCATCACGGCGAGCCTGAATTTGTTCATGCTCAACAATCTTTTGATTGGCAGCAGCAAGTTGGCTCTTGATTCCTTCAAGGTCAGATGAAGAAGATCCATCGTCTCTCTTCCTTTTTCTTGCTGCCGAACCAGCTTTTAATTGGCCAAGTCCAAAGGGTTCGCCCTTGGCATTTGTCTTAGTACACTGAAACAAGAAAAGAATAAAGGAAAATAATTATTATCTGGATGAACAACCATACGCAAATCACAGCTGAAAGTGAAAGCAAGATGAAACTGGAAGCAAGAACAAAGCAAAGTAGAAACAAACATAGGCAGAAGAGATTTTCAGAATACCTTGAGAAAAATTGCGTTCTTTTCATCGAGGGTCAGAGTCTGTTGAGTAGAGCGTTGAGAACCACCATCAGATGAAATAGATGGGCCGTCTCCATCATCCATATGTTCAGCTATCTCCTTATCATACGCTTCACAAACTGCTTGTGTGTTCGCTTGAAGATTTCGCCATATGAAACTGGTCGGCCTAACTCTTGCTCCTACATATAAATAGAAGTGTTAAGTTTGTTCCACAAATTTAGAATGACTTAAGTGATATGAAAGAAACTATAGAGATATTACCATATGTTGTTGAATTCGCAGGAACGATTTCTAACCCGCAACGTGTTTTGCAACTCCTAAACTGTCACGGTCGGAGTTGCGGTAATTGGAAGCAGTCGTACTCCTCTCGATAGCCTCATCAGTCTCCCAAAAGGCGCACATTTCCGGCCAGAGATCATCGCCGATCCAATAGGGTTGTCCAGGTCCGTGCCTAGGTTGACTAACAATTCCTCTGAGCCGAGTCTTCACTACCCTGAAGAAATTCTCCCTGATCAATGGAGTAAGCGCATGGTCCCAGTTGTACATCCGCTACAGAAGAAAGGAGAAAGAAGATGTTAGTTATCTGTTGAACAAGTTACATAAGTGTACAAAGAAATAATTTTGGCTTTCTTACCGCAAATGTTCGGAACCATAGCTCTCGTACATGATCCAGCGTACGCTTCCAGCTATACCAAGGACCCTTAAAGTTATGCCTCACGATTCCAGGAATCACTCGACCCAGTACTCCGTTGTCGCGGTCAAACCTCAAGTACATAAGCAAAATAAAATCAGAAGATAAGTACATACTAACCAGCAATAATTAACCTAAGCAGTATGTAAACATATAAGCAGCAACTGTACATGAACCTAATGAACCTAATGGTGTATCAGTATATTAACCTAAATACATAAACAAAAAAGCATTATGTAGAAGTGAAAACATTACCAGATGGACTCGTAGTCTGGGCTTGGATGCTCAGACAACCGCATGAGCTGCTCTCTGCCTGGAAGATGGAGAAAGGCATCGAGGAGAGCTTCGAAGTCTTGGCCCTCTGGATTTTGTTGATTGACTTCTTATTCTTCTTCATGAAACTGGAAGTCAGGAAACTGGAAGTCGTTGTTGTCGTCTTCTTGATATTGGTCATCGTATTCCTCATCGACTATGTTATGAGGAGGAGGCAGAGACGTTTCAGTTTCAATCCCCAACTGGAGTCTAGGTCTTTGTTGGGAAGATGAAGGATACTGAGCCGGTATCCGTGTTCTGTTGATGGAGGTTGTGTTCTCAGAGCAGGGATTAGAAGAGTTAGAAGACCTAGCTGTAACACCCCCAGGTGACGTCTGACTAGGGTTTCCACTAGGCGTCTGATCAGAGTTTCCACTAGGAGCCACCATAGATCTAGCCGGTAGAGGAAATGTTGATGGTTTGACTCCTCTGTCAGCTTCACCGACACCAGCGCTTGTAGAAGCATCAACTGCATGTTCTTTCCCCTTTCCTCTACCCCCGGCTCCGAGGCCACCTCTAGTTCTTACTCTATTAGCCGTGACTCCTCGAGTATGAAGAGTTTCGGATCTACCTATAACCGCGGCTCCTCCAGTAGGAACACTTGAGCCTCTTCTTGTAACCGTGGCTCCTCGAGTAGGAAGACTTGAGCCTCTTCCTCTAACCGCGGCTCCTCCAATACGAATAGATTCGCCTCTTCCTCTACCAACGGCTCCTCCAGTAGAATTAGTTGTGCCTCTTCCTCTACCAGCGGCTCTGCCTCTACCGGTAGGACCAGCGATTCCTCTACCCGCAGCATCGCCGCTTCCTCTACCAGCGGCTCCGATAGACTTCACCGGCGGTTTTGGCTTTGCATGTCCTTTAGGTTTGGAAGACATGAAGATTTTGAGAGTAATCAAGCAGAAAATGTTTCGATTCGAAAAGAAATTGCAATTTTAGGGTTTAAAAATGAGAAATCGAAATGGGTTTGAGAAATTTGAATGAGATAAATGGAGAAAGGGAAACGAAATAGATCAAAGAGATGAAATCAGAGATGAAATTTTAGGGTTTTGAATCGAGAGGACAAGCAAAGAAATCGAGAGGAACAAAGATGGAATCGAAAGGAAAAGAGAGGAATGAAACCAGATTTCGGCAAATTAAGAAAAGATTTCTCTGATTTTGATGAAATCAGAGAGAAATAGAGTTGTGTTTAGGGATGAAATCGAGAGATAAGATGAACTGACATTAGGGTTTTCAGATTGGGGATCTGATTTTTTTTATATATATAAAACACGGGCGTCGCAAAAGCGTCGCACATCAATAGGAGGGAAAAATGGCGGCCCAAATTTTCTCGCTCTGGCCCAAATTTTTTAAAACCCTAATACTAGCGTCGCAGAAGCGTCACAAAAGAGTCTCACATTTGTGAAGAATTTGTGACGCTCAGTAAATACCAACTTTGAAACCCTAAACCCTAAACATTTAAATGAGAAATTGGTTGGTTCATGGGTTTAAATTTAGTTTCCTACCAAGTATGAGACATTAGGATGATTATATTTGGGTAAATTGTACTTAAAAAATATTTATACAAAAATTTGTTTTTTAAAAAAGTTTCCAAAGTTATACTAAGTACATTGTAATAACACTTATGTGGTTGATGTGAATTTTTTTTTCCACAAATTAGAAGATTTAAACACTTAGATGTCAAATTAGAAATCCACTCGTGACTAATATACTTATGCTTAATCCCCTAGTTCTTGAATTCATTTTTAAAATACCAAAATGATATTGGCGTAGCTAATGCGTTACAAATCCGTCACAAATTTGTGACAGTTTTGTGACGCTAAGCGAAACCCTATACCCTAAATTAAACAATCGGAGTGAATTTGTCACAGTTTTGTGACGCTTTTGTGACGAAATTTAATTCTCGGGAAAAAAGAATTCGATTTCAACTTGGTAGATTCGAACCTCCGACCTGTCTCTCGTACAATTGTGATTGTTGCCACTAGGCTAGTATACTAATTAGAGATAAAGTGCCACAAAATTATATTAATACTACATTATCATTTTTATCCCAAAACATTTATATTACACATTAACATTAAAATTAATAATTTCAATCCATTTAACATTTAAAATAGTTGGAATATATTACACACACAACGTTTTTATAAAAGTAGTTTTCGAATATACCAACGTTTATTACAAACACAAATTTTTTATTCGTCATCGGAAGATGATAAATTACAAAGAAATTCATCAGAAGCGTCACTGTCTCCAATTTCAACATCAATAGGTTCAATCGGATTGGAACGGTCCACCAAACTCTCGACTACAATTTCTTCTACCGAATCTGAGCCTCCTTCATCTGTAGTTTGTTGCAAAATTATCAATTCGTCGTCCTTAAACATTCCTTGAACACGATTCCTCGGATTAACTTTTACCACTGTAAACCATATTTTCCGAGGCCGTTTTGTAAATGGATATGGCAGATACGAAACTTGATCAGCTTGCGAAGCTGCAAAAAATTAAAATATAATTGAACACATTCTGCCAAAAAAACATATATGCGTATACTCCATAAGTTCATACCTAAAATAAAAGGTTCGTAATTTGGATATCTTCCCGTTGAGAGAACGTCAACAATGCCTCCAGCACTTATGCGAGTTCCTTTTCCGATAGTAGGGTCAAACCATTCACAATTGAAAAGCATGACCTTCAAATTCAAAAACCCTGGATACTGGAGCTCCATGACACTTTGTCTTTTTCTTGCCGACATCAGTTGTCACGCATTTGTGACGCTTTTTTGTTGTCACAAATTTGTGACGGTTAAGAATTGTGTCACAAAAGTGTCGCAAATATGTGACGATTTCTTTAATTGTCATAATTCCGTCGCAAATTTGCCACGCTTTTTTATATTTTTATTTCGTCACAAATTTGCGACGCTTTTGTTACATTTTTTATTTTCGTCACAAATCCGTCACAGTTTCGTCACACTTCCGTCGCAGTCTTTTGTGACGAAAAAAACTGTCACAAAAATCCGTCACAGATTATCTGTTTTCTTGTAGTGCATCTCTTCTCCCTAGTCTTTAGAATGTCATTTATAGCCTTCACTGTCTCCTTGATGAAACACCGTGATTGGATCTTTATTTACCTTGTATAGTGGGTGTGTTGGAAGTGCATAGATTGAAGCTCTAATGGAATATCATTCTCAAACAAATCCTGCAATCATACAACAAATTTCTTTAAATTGGATCATTATATTTCTGTATAGTAATACCTATTAATATCTAGTAATTCCTACGGTTTCCTTACACTATTACTTAGTTCCAATTCACAAAGTTTGAATCACATACCATTGAATCCTCTGACCCAGAACCATGATTTTCTTCTTCTTCGTGAACATCATTTGTGTTATCTTCTCCTTCGTCACCATCTTCTTCGTCACAAGCTTGTCCTCCTTCTTCTTCAATACCTTCTTCTTCATCATCTTTGCAGGATTCTTCTGCAAGACTGATTTTCTTCTTCATCATTTTCGGCGCCTTCTTTCGAACTCGCACCGTGTTCAATCACAGACTCAACAGTTGGAGTTTCAGTACCAATTGGAGGTTCCGCAGCAGTTAAGAATCCGCAATTGGATCTACATCCTTCAGTACATATTGCGGATTCTTTGTACGCGCCCTCTTCTGTGGTGGTGCCATTTCTTGGTCAAAAAACGGAATTTAGTTTCGAAATCGACGACAAACCCTAATCAAACTCAAAATCGAGAATAAAATTACGGAATTTAAACACACCTTATCTGAATTACTCGAAGATCTTAGTTTCGGTTGTACGAGTAATCCCTTTGATTCACTTGTGTTTTTCTTTCAAAACCTCCAAATTCTCAGACTTAATCGACAAAGAATTGAAAAAAAAACCGTGAAAGGAATTTGGGCGGTTTTGATCCGTTTAAAGGAGATTGGATACTGAATTCGGGTCGGGTCCACGTTGGTTGGGTCGTAAATAAGTTTAATAAGAGCAGGTTTTTACGTAATTTACTTATTTTCGATTAAAATTAAATAAAAATAAAAACTGATTAATGTCTATGGCATTTCTGATTTGCGCCGAGCCATTTGTGGCAAAAAAGTCTTTGGTGGTTTGAGACAAACATTGTGTTTTAGAATATCCAATCATGTGATTCACTGGGTTATTTTTTTGGATTGTTTGAGATTTTTATTCGAACTATTGGAGATCATTTTTAAAATTAAATAACTTTACTTTTTTAATAATTGATCTTTTATAGATATTTTATTTATTTTTGTTTATTACTTTATTGATCTCTTACGCTTCATTATGCGTCTACGACCTATTTTGATATGAGATCATTCAGTTCAATATATCGTAAGCATTATTTGGCTATTGATCCATCAAGGAGAATTTGTAAAACTTTTTCTATATAGTCTACCATCTATTATGTTTTGATACTTATATAGTTTGTTTACACTTTTTAACATATATATAGTTTTTTTTGTTTTTTTTTTGAGTTTTCCTTGTATTGGAGATTGAACCCATCTTGCATGATTACTGTGGAAGATCTATCGAAGAAGCGATCACTGACATGATAGGAACACCTATTCTAAGATTGTCCTTTTGAAAAAACCTCTCACCAACCCCCACGATTCACCAACCCCTGTTTTCTCACCAGCCCCAACGCCGATTCCGGCCATGGGGTCGCCGTCTCCGGCAACTGCCCTCCCCCTCCACACTCCAACTCCGCCCCCACCAAAATCACCACGCTCAAACTCCTCCCAAAAGACCTCTTGGTTCTCTCATGTCCAAGAAACCAAACTTCAAACTTCAACTCTGGTTTCGGATGTCTCGGTAGTTGATGGTGTTGCTAAGACAGCCATCCCAGAAGATTTGCTAAAAAATTCCCAGCTCATTGAGACAATGTAAAGATCAGATTCCTGAGGATGCGTAACAGCCTCCTCCTACATAAATCTTTCCATCAACAACACTAGCACAAGGACAAAGCCTCTTCACCTGCAAGCTTGGAGCTTCACGCCATGTATGAGTCAGATAGTTAAGACTAGTCACAACACTAGTCGAATGATTTTGCGTGTCGGATCCTCCAATCTTGTAGATGTTTGAACCAAGCGCCACGAGACAGTGGAAGCAGGCAAGAGGAATAGAAGTTCGGACTGGGACCAAAATGATATTATACTACATTGATTGATTCCATCACATTTGAGCTTGTGAGACAAATACCGGCACCATGAAGTTAGCGAACCTTTCTTTCTATTTAAGCAAAACATCAATTTAAATAGGCCATTAGGAGTTCAAAATAACATAGCCATCAAAGGTTAACAACTTATATGATTCATGTCTATAGAATTCAGCTAAGAACACAAACACAATCAACCAGTAAATGATACAATCATAATACCAACAATTCAAATCTGTCTCTGACTCTTCTATATGTCATTAATCATAGTCACAGCAAGAACCTTCACCAACTCATACGATTCAGGAACTGGCAGCACACCATCAACCCACTCAACCGTCCCCCAAATCTCATCACCATCACACTTTTTAAGCGAATCACAGCACACCAAAGCATTTTCTTCTTACATCCGCCACCATCTACCTTCAAACTCTTGTCCCACAAAACCGCCATTTTCCCACCGTAAAGAGCCAATTTAACATGAACATCACTACCAAACTTAGGTAACCCTACCAAACCCTTTAGTACTTTCCAATATCCCACCTTAGTGTCATACCATTGCAAATGTCCCTTATAAAAAGAGACCAAAACATTATCCACCGTGCAATAAGACCAAATCCAATAATAAGCTAACCTTCCATCGAACCCGTCCCATTTACCTTCCTTTGGATCATACTCCAAACTCCTTATTCCAAGAACCAAATGAAACTTACCCTCAATACATACACTCCGAGGTAAACAACCCCAACTCAACTCCCAACCCGGGTTAGGACTAGGAATCTGATCCCAAGTTTGTGTCTTTGGGTCAAAAACCTCGATCGAATCAAACGACTCTGAATCGCCATTTTCGTAACAGCCTCCTGCTACATAGATCTTCCCACCAACAACACTAGCACAAGGGAAAAGCCTCTTCACTAACAAGCTTGGACCCTCACGCCACGTGTGAGTCCGACAATCTAGGATTGAGACACAAGTCGAAGGCTTATGGTCGATGGGTCCACCAATTTTGTAGATATCCGAACCAAGGGACACTAGACAGGAGCAATAAGGAACAGGAAGAGAAGAGAGAGATGGGATTGAGGCCAAAAGGTAGCCACTTGACTTCTTGTTCTTATTGGTTTTTAGTAACTATGGAAGAACTATATTGTTGGGTATTTCATTGAAGATGCCCCCCACATAGGAAAGGTCCACGCCACGGTGAATCGTCTATGGTCTTCGGATAAATCATCAAAGATTGACGCTCAATTTCTCAATCCCAAAACTGTTCTTTTCCGGATTGAGGACTCCCATATGCGACAGCGTGTTCTCAATAGGCACTTTTGGCATATCGGAGATGTCCCTCTCGTGGTCCAAGAATGGAGTCCAAAAACAGCAAATCTAAAGCCAGATCTAACTGCAATTCCCATTTGGGTTGACTTTAAGGATGTTCCCGACTATCTCTTCTCTCAAAAGGGTTTGTTTTTCCTGGGTGATATCATTGGTTCTGCTCAAAAAAACCATCTGTGTATCCGACTCGATGTCGCACGACTCCTTGTGGTCGTAAATATGGAGAAAGAATTACCTACAATGATATGTTTGAATGAAGAAGAGGAGATTCTTATTCCGGTCAGCTATCCTTGGCTACCCTCCCGCTGTGAAACATGTCACCTGTGGGGACACAAGTCAACCGAATGTTCACAGATGAGAATGGGAGCTTCGGTAACTTCAGGAGCAGGGGAAAAAAGTGATAGCGCAAGTAAAGGCAATAAGGATACGAATATAGATGAGGCTAATCGCACTCAAACTCCGGAACCTTTGAACAGCTGTCCGACGACCACTGACGTCGTTCTCATAAAAGAAACAGAGAAAACAGAGCAACCGAACAACAAGGAGGAAGAGAAAGGTTGGACAACTGTGCCGAAGCACGGAAAACCGTCACCTTCAAGGAAAGACGTGACGGAGACAACGCTTTTAACAACTACTGAGATTGAAAAGGTGAAACCGCAAACGTCTCCATCACGTTTCAACATTCTATCTGAGAGTGTAGAGGGTGAGGAACCTGATGAAGAGGAACCTGAAGAAGGGGAAATTGATGAGGGGACAAGAAAGAGCGACGAGGTGAAATCTCAAGCTTCTTCTGAGGATGAAATTCCAGAGAAGCAAATCCCACAAAAGCCGATTTCCACTCAAACAAAGAGGCATCGAAACAATAGAAGTCAGACGGATAACCGCAAAGAGTAGCAACTTTCCCGTCACGACAACACTTCAAAAAAGTCCTCCTCACGGAGGAACTAATGATCATGACGACATTTTTTGCGTGGAATACCCGTGGATTCAACAATATGCGCAAACATAATCAGGTTCGTTCATGGCTACAAATTTCGAAACCTTCTTTTGGATGTCTACTTGAAACAAGAGTTCAAGAAGAAAATAGTTCTACAATTATTGATAGAGTGTTCCCTGGATGGAAGTACGAGACAAACTACGACTATCACAGGCAGGGTCGGATATGGGTGATGTGGTCGTCTGGCGTATCTCTTACAATACTATATAAGAGCCCACAAATGATCACGGTTGGTGTTGAAACACCTAAGGAAGAAAAATTTATATGCCCTTGTGTTTATGCGTCAAATTTCAGAAGTGACAGATTGACACTCTGGGAAGAGATAAGGCACAAGAAAGATATTTATGGAACATCTAATCTCCCATGGATGCTCATAGGAGATTTCAATGTTGTTTTGGCTTCAGAGGAACACTCACGTGTGGGAGAGGTTTTGGGGAATCAAACTGGAACGCGGGATTTTCAATCTTTGGTTTCTGATTGTGAACTCACCGATTTAGGATACTCTGGACCTGTTTTTACTTGGTGGAATCACAGGGATGCCGACCCCATTGGAAAGAAACTCGACCGAGCTTTGGTTAACAGTATATGGTGCGATTCCTTTCCTCACTCTTCTGCAAAATTTGAAACAAATGGAATCTCGGATCACGCTCGCTGTGTCATCAAAATCGATGATGGTTTGCAAGAGAAGAAACATCACTTTCAGTTTTTCAACTACCTCACAGATCATCCTCAATTTCTTGATGTTGTATCAGGGTATTGGACTGAGACAGAGCCTATTTTTCACTCACGGTCAGCTCTGAATTTGTTCCATCGAAAGCTCAAACTCCTAAAGTCCTACCTCAGAGCTTTAAATAGAGAGAGATATGGCGACATTACAAAGAGAACCAAAATAGCTTTCGAGGTGTTATGTGCAAGACAAGAGGATGCCCTACACAATCCATGTCTTCATACTTTTCAAGCAGAACAAGCGGCTTCAGAAGAATGGAAGCACTATGTCGAAGTAGAAGAAAGATTCTTCCATCAAAAAGCTCCCATTACCTGGCTTAAATATGGAGACCGCAATACCAAATTTTTTCAACCGAACGGTACAAACGAGAAGAGCTAAAAACGCAATCAGGAAGTTGATAAATCATGCAGGATAAACGCTCACGGACACAAAGGAGATCAAAGCTGAAGTGGTTCGTCACTATCAAGCGTTTCTTCAAGGAAATACTTTACATTAAACAACAACTGGTCAGTCAAACCTTTTTGCGTTTACAAGCTATAAATGCACGGAATCTATTGCAGAAAAGTTGACGAGTACGGTAACAGCGGAGGAAATATTGAAGACCTTGCAGTCATTGCCAACAAACAAAACTCTTGGCCCCGACGGATACACAAATGAGTTCTTCACAGCGGCTTGGTCTATCATTGGTCCCGATTTTATCAATGCGGTTCAATCATTTTTCTTAAATGGATTCATGCCTAAAGGGGTCAACGCAACCGTTCTTGCTCTAATTCCTAAGAAATAAGACGCAGAGACAATGACAGATTTTCGACCCATCTCTTGCTGCAACACAATCTACAAAGTCATCTCAAAGCTGCTCGCAGAAAGGTTAAAAGCTATTCTTTCAGAAGCGGTACTTTTAAATCAGAGTGTTTTTGTTCAAGATAGACTTCTATTGGTAAATGTGCTTCTAGCTACCGAGCTTGTTAAAGACTATCATAAGGACTCCATTGCAGCTAGATGCGCTCTCAAAATAGACATTACGAAAGCTTTCGATACAGTCCGATGGGATTTCATCAACGCAATGTTGGTTGCAATGGAACTACCTGATATTTTAATCTTATGGCTCAAAGGATGCATCACTACAGCTTCTTTCTCAGTGAGTGTCAATGGATAACTTGAAGGATTTTTCACGAGCTGTAGAGGACTGCGGCAAGGATGTTCATTATCCCCTCTCCTGTTTGCTCTTGCCATTAATGTGTTATCGCATAGGCTCAATAAAGCAGCTCACGAAGGAAAAATAGCTTACCACCCGAAATGTAAGGATTTAAAGCTTACTCACTTGAGCTTTGCTGACGATCTATTTGTTTTTACCGATGGAATATCTGAGTCTCTTCATGGGAAACTCGACGTTTTAAAGGACTTTAAACAGGAATCTGGTTTAGCAATCAATACGGGGAAATCTTCACTCTATATGGCTGGATGAACAACACATTCTCTTCAGGAGACAGCTACGGCTTATGGGATACCGGTAGACCAGCTACCAATTCGGTATTTGGGTCTCCCATTAACCACTAAGCGCATGTCTTGAGTTGATTACGAGCTTTTAATTGACAAGATACGGTCGCGGTTCATCTCCTGGTCAAGCAAGTCTCTATCATATGCAGGTCGGCTACAACTCATCAAATCTGTCATTGCGAGTGTCACAAATTTTTGGTGCTCTGCATTTACCTTACCGAAAAAATGCTTTGAGGTAATAGAAAGTATGTGCTCCGTTTTTCTTTGGTCGGGCTCTCCTTATACAACTACAAAAGCCAAAGTGGCATGGAATGATCTATGTTTTCCGAAGCAAGAAGGAGGGCTAGGTATCTGCAAGCTGGAGGACTCATCAACGGTTTTTACTCTGAAACTAATATGGAGATTATTGAGTAATGCAAGATCGCTTTGGGTTGCTTGGACTCGTCACTACTTATTTCGTAACTCAACATTTTGGGACATCTCGTTGAAAATAACAAGAGGATCTTGGATGTGGAAAAAGATCCTTAACCTCCGACCACTTGCATCCACTTTCCTTAAAAATGAGATTAGAGATGGTGCATCTACTCTTTTCTGGTTTGACAATTGGCTGGGCATTGGTCCCTTAATTGATAGCCTTGGGGAAGTAGGAACGAGGATATTGGGTATTAATAGGTATGCATCAGTCTCGAGCGCGGCTAATGGTAATAGATGGGCTTTTCGTCGGACAAGAGGTTTAGACTTACAGAACATGCTTCAACTTATTCACCATCAACCCGCTCCAGATCCGACCGCCGCAAATGATCGTGTATTATGGAAACAGAAACAAGATTGTTTTGAAGATAAATTCGTCTCAAACCGTACATGGTATCAAGTTCGGACTCAGCGACCGAAAGTTGAGGGGTATACACAAGATTTTATGTTAATGGTTTTGTTGTGGTCTACGTATGTTTTACTTATGGTTAATTGAATTTTTTTTTTTCAGTGGGGTGGAATCCACAAGTTGAGGGGTATGCAATGCATAAGTCGCACGCAATTCCCAGGCGGTGCAAGACTGACCCGGCGGAAGGCGAAGGTCGACCATCGAGCGAAGAAATTCATTGTTCAATACTATATGACCCTGGTTAATCATGCGGTTAATTAGTCTCTCTATCTTAAAACAAACATTAGACTTCTCTATCTTAAAACAAACATTAGACTTTTGTTGTTTGTCTGTCTGTTAACTACTATTTTGGTTTAACTACTATTAATGGAGGCTGGAAAAATATCACTTTTTATTCTTCTTGATTCTTCTTTCACCATCTTGAATGTTGTTCCTTAACATCTCTAAATGGTTTTTAAAAAATTGCACTCTTTGCAATTCAAGCTCCTTAGCAAACTTCATCCTCTCTTTTTCTGTTAAAAAATAAGGTTCGTATTTCTTCGATTCCGATTAGAACTTCAGATCAATCTCCGATTAGTCTCCGATCTAATTCCGATTTGCTTTTGTTTGCAGAATTGAAATTGACACAGAGACTTATACGAGTTCCCAACCGCGCTGGTACATCTCGTCGAGAGCCGGTCCTCTCGAAACTTCACTAACGAGAGAAAAGAGTACAATCGGTGTTTTAGGGTTACAAGGTGATGAGGAAGAACGCAACAATTACAGAGAAAGCTTAAAGAGAAGCTCTATGAGGAAGATGAGCAAAAACAATGGAAAACTCAGCTTCTTTTCTTCTCTCTCTCTAAGCTATGTTTTCTTTTTTTTCTCTGTAACAACTTTTCCGATCTGATCCAAAAGAAAATGTAGACGATGATCAAAACACTGCGTTTTGCTTTCCTCTTTTGTTTCCTCCTTCTGATGCAAAAATTAGGCCCAATAGCAATAAAGCCCAATTCGTTTTCGTTTGAGTCATACCCAACAAAACTCCACCTTTTGACTTCAGACCAAAACCTAGCCGCATCCTTCAGAACCCTAAAACACTCTTTCTCTCAAAAATGAAGAACGACTCATTACTCCGGTCGTCTTCTCCGGTGATTCTTCGCCGAGAATCAGATCGCCGTTCATATCCAGGTACTTCTGCTTCCTTGACTTCTCTTTGTTTCGAAAACCCTGAAGTAGAACCTTCTTCGTCTGATGACCCTTCGTCTGCTCAGAATCAAAAACTTAATCTGACTTCTTCTTTGTCTCTGCATGTATCTGATACACTGGAGACCTAGCTCAGATGACTTCCGGCGACTCTTCAAAGCTTCTTCAGGTAACCCTTCACCTTCTAGCTTATTTGATCCTCTGACTCTTCACTTCTTCTTCTGTTCTTCGAAGATTCATTAACCAGTGACGATTTCTTGTCAGATCTCTCCAGAGAAACTCTTCAGATAAAACCTTTTGCTTCCAAAACATCCAAGGTAACATATCTGACTCCTTAGCTTCTCCTTCTCAATACTCAGCTCTGTTTCTACCGAGATACACAATAACACTTCTACTGTTTATATGTAGAACATCTCCACCTGGAACAAATCACTCCAACAACTTGCTCCTGCTCCAATAAGGTAACTCCATCTCCTTTCACTTAGCAAGTTTCTTGTTTTCATTTCTGTTTACCTGAAATGTACTCAACAAGCTAACATTAGCTTTAATCTTATTTGTTTAGGTCAAGAAACTTACCTGGAGTTACCGGAGTCGATGTCACACTCTGTGGAGATTGAGCAGCTCACAACAAAGCTGATACTTCTGACCAGGTAACAGCTTAGTTAGGAAATCCGCAGGATTGACTGTAGTATGAATCTTGTTTAGCACTCTGAGAATCACAATTCATTACCACCTTGTCTTGACCAAAACCCATTTCTGCTGTAGATAGAGCCATATACTCTGCCTCAGTAGTTGAAAGAGCTACAACTTCTTGTAATCCTGATTTCCATGAAACTGTATTACCACCAACTTGAAATGCATATCCTATTATAGATCTTCGTTTATCCAAATCTGCTGCATAATCTGAATCTGAAAAACCTTCAACTTTAATCTCTGAATTTTTCTTGAATGTTAAACACCTCTGAAGTGTACCCTTAACATATCTCAAAACCAATTTTACTTCATTCCAATGATCCCTGCTTGGACATGACATAAATCTGCTTATTAAACCAACTGCATATGCTAGATTAGGCCTCGAACCGATCATAGCATACATTAAGCTACCAACTGCACTAGTATAAGGAATGTTTTCCATATTCTTTGCTTCTTCTTCTATTTCATCTTTATGTAGACGTCTCAGCTTCATCTAATATGTAGTAGGAGTTAGAACCGGATTAGCATCAATCATTCCAAAAGACTTTAGAACCTTTTCCAGATACTTTTCCTGTGACAGTATGAGAGTTCCTTTCTCCCTGTCTCTGATTATATCCATACCTAGAATCCTAGATGCCTTACCCATATCCTTTATTTCAAACTCTCTGTTTAGATTATCCTTAAGACCCTTGATTACTCTCATATTGCCAGATGAAATTAACATATCATCCACATAGAGTAGCAAATAGATAGCTTGATCTGTATTAACATCCCTCATGTAAACACACGGGTCTGAGTCACTTCTGTGAAACTTTTGTGTCTTCATAAACCCATCAAACCTTTGATTCCACATTCTAGGTGACTGTTTTAAACCATATAGAGATTTCTTTAGTAAACATACCTTATCCTCATTACCCTTCTTGATGTAGCCTTCTGGTTGATTCATGAAGATTCTTTCTTCTAGATTCCCATGAAGAAAGGCAGTTTTAACATCCATCTGCTCTAGCTCGTAGTCATAGTTAACCACTAGTGACAACATTAGCCTTATAGAGACATGTTTTACCATTGGAGAGAAGATCTCATTATAGTCAACACCTTCAGTTTGAGAAAACCTTTTAGCCACTAACCTGGCTTTGTATCTTTGATCTTCTACTCCAGGTATACCAGATTTAAGTCTGAAAACCCATTTGCAATCAACTACTTTCTGATCCTTAGGTCTCTCAACCAAAACATAGGTTTTAGTTTTGATTAGAGAATCCATTTCCTCATCACATGCACCATTCCAGAACCTTTTTTTCTTGCTTCTCATAGCTTCTGCATCTGTCTTAAGTTCTTCAACTGTGATGTCTTCAGCTGCAGATAATGCATATGCAACCAAATTAGAATCCTCATACTTAGAAGGAGGTTTTCTATTCTTTCTGACAACTCTGTCTCTTGCCAGAATATAATCTTCTAAATTTGGTTCTTCTTCAATATGATTTTCTTCAATTTCTTCTCCTTCATCAGATATTTCCTTATCTGATTTCGAGTCTGAACTTAAACTTCTGATAATTTTACTAGCTTCTGTTGAATGTTTTCCAGAATTAGTAGAACTTGTCCCTTTAGTCTCTCCAGACTGATTAGAAGAAACTCCACCTTGATCTGATGACTCATCTTCTGATGACACACTAGGTGTTGGTCCTTTTATCATATCATTGCTGAATGAAACCCTTTTAGACCCATTTTCCTTAGGTTTCTCCTTAGACCTTTCTGTAGTATCCTTGAACACCTCGTGTTCATGAAACACAACATTTCTGTTTGTTGTGCAAATACCTTCATCAGTTAACCAAACTCTGTACCCTTTAGTACCCACTGGATAACCAATAAAAACCCCTTTAACTGCTCTAGGACTTGTTTTCTCTTGCACTTTATGAACATAGGCAGAACAACCAAATCTTCTTAAGTGACCCAAATCCTGTTTCTGACCTGACCACTTTTCCTCTGGAAGTTTAAACCCAATAGCTGTACAAGGTGACCTGTTTATGATGTAGACGGCAGTTGATGCAGCTTCTGCCTAGAAACTTTGATCCAAACCAGTTTCTGATAACATACATCTCACCTTATCCATTATAGTCCTATTCATCCTTTATGAAACCCCATTCTGTTGAGGAGTATAAGTGCACGTCCTGTGTCGCTTAATACCAAACTCCTTACAGTGATTATCAAACCTGTTGTTGCAGAATTGTAATCCATTATCAGTCCTTAGACACTTTAGTTTCTTACCAGTTTGAGTCTCAACTGAAACTTTCCATTCCTTAAAGGCCTCAAACACTGTATCTTTAGTCTTAAGGAAGTAGATTCAGACTATTCTAGAGTAATCATCTATAAAAGTAACAAAATACGTACAATCACTCTTGCTGCTATATAGCACATAATCATGTATGCCTTGAGTCTTGTGCTTAGAAGCATTGAACTTTAGCTTGTGTGATTTTCCAAATACACAGCTCTCACAGAAATCTAAATCAGTTATATCCTTCTTAGGTAGATAGCCATCCCTAACCAGCTGATTCAAACCCTTTTGACTGATATGACCAAGTCTTGAATGCCAAAGACTAGCCTGATCCTTACTGGTTCCTGTAGAATTAGTCTCACCCTTTAAGATAGTGCCTTGTAGATGATATAGACCATCAATGAGTTTCCCAGAAAAAACTGTATCCTTCTGCTTGTAGAAAGTAACAACTCCATTTTCACCTTCATACCTGCAACCTAGCTTATCTAGTAAGCCATAAGAGATTAAGTTTCTTCCACCATCAGGCATATATCTCACATCCTTGAGAATAACAGTAGTGCCATCTTCTGTTAGTATCTTGACATTCCCTATGCCCACAACTTCACTGATAGTATTATTAGCCATTAGAACTTTACCACCTTTGATCTGTTTGAAATCAAATAACACATCTTTATTTGGTGTGATGTGAAAAGTAGCTCCTGAGTCCAAACTCCATTCATCTAAAGTTTCAACAGTGTTCTTTCCCACTCTAGTGGAGCAACTACTGTATTAGCTGATAGAACAATAGTTTTCTTAGTCTTCTCAGCTAGATTAACAGTCTCATTAGATCTTTTAGAGTTGTTATCTGGACACTCTCTTTTCCAGTGACCTTCCTTACCACACCGAAAACAAGTGCCTTTGTTTGCCTTGTTATTAAACTTTGATTTAGACTTAGATCTTCCACGGCTCTTAGATCTACCCTTATACTTAGAATTTCCATTCTTATCTGACCTGTTGAATGACCTGCCTCTGTTTTCCACAGCCAAACCCTCTGAATTTCCTTTACCTCTTCCTAGTAAACCTTTCTGCCTTAGCTCAGCCTTTTTAGCATACACAGAAGTGGTAACTTTACTTAGGGTCAATGTTTCTTTACCCATGTCGTACTTTAGAGTATGGACCAGTGGCTCATAAGCCGATGGTAATCCAGATAAGACTTGAATAGCTTGGTCTTCATCAAAAATGGTAATTCTTAAGCTTTCTAAATCTGCAATCAGTTTAAGAAAAGAATCCAGATTCTCTTCTATTGACTTGTTCTATTCCATTTTGTAGCTTGCAAATTGTTGCTTAAGGTAGATTCTGTTAGGAAGAGACTTTGTTTGATAGTCTCTCTCAAGTGCTTTCCACATCTCCATAGCTGTAGTATACTTCATCACTTTCCTCAGAATCAAATCACTACGGCAAGTTCCCAAAAGATTTCTTACTCTTAAATCCTTTGCTGCTTTAGTTGGACCTTTCCTGCTTGTACTGACCTCTGTTCTTCTCATTGCCTCTCTTATCTCTGAGGAAGTTGGTAAACCAGTTAGCCCAGATGATGGAGTGCTTGGAGGCTGAGTTGTTGCAGCTGGAGTCTGTGTTGGTGTAGCAGGAGCCTGAGGCTCTTCAACAACATTATCAACATCTTCTTGCAGCAAAGATGCAAGACCCTGAATCTCCAACTGACCAAGAAACTTGTATTTCCATAATCCAAAATATCATTTTCCATCAAACTTTTCAATCTCAAAACTGCCTAGAGTATGATCCATCTTGTATTGATTATGTGGTTGTTTTTATCCTACAGGTACAGAAAACAAACACTTTGGCAATACCAAGAACTTATAAACACACAAAAAACTCTAAGTCAAAGATCAGAGACAAAGAAGACTTAACAGATTATTCAATCTTGAGGTAAGCCTGAAAGATTTCAATTCTATTGATTCTGATACTTGATCTTGTTCACAGATCTTTAATACTTCTTCTTCCTTCTACAGATCCTTGTTCTCTGATTATCAAACCTGATAATCTTCTCTAATCCGCAGTGACTCCTCGATCCTTCTCCCTTGGCATTGAACCTGGGAGCTCTGATACCACTTGTTAAGAAATAAGGTTTGTATTTCTTCGATTCCGATTAGAACTTCAGATCAATCTCCGATTAGTCTCCGATCTAATTTTGATTTGCTTTTGTTTGCAGAGACTTATACGAGTTCCCAGCCGCGCTGGTACATCTCGTCGAGAGTCGGTCCTCTCGAAACTTCACTAACGAGAGAAAAGAGTACAATCGGTGTTTTAGGGTTACAAGGAGATGAGGAAGAACGCAACAATTACAGAGAAAGCTTCAAGAAAAGCTCTATGAGGAAGATGAGCAAAAACAATGGAGAACTCAGCTTCTTTTCTTCTCTCTCTCTAAGCTCTGTTTTCTTTTTTTTCTCTGTAACAACTTTTTCGATCTGATCCAAAAGAAAATGTAGACGATGATCGAAACACTGCGTTTTGCTTTCCTCTTTTGTTTCCTCCTTCTGATGCAAAAATTAGGCCCAATAGCAATAAAGCCCAATTCGTTTTCGTCTGAGGCAAACCCAACAACTGATGGAGCGGAAGTAACGATAAACAGCTCAACCAAGGGATTCAAGGGAATCCTCGCTTGGGACCTGCCAGCTCAACCAAGGGATTCAATGAATCCTCTCTTGGGACCTGCTTCTTGTCTGATGAACTTAATCGAATCAAGAACAAGGGATAGAGAATAATCTCCCTCAACAGCAAAGCTTTCTATTAATCAAATCATAAAACCGAATACAAAAGGAGGCCATAATAGGCTATTTATAAGAAAACATAAAACCCTAAAACTCTTTAGAATATTCTAGAAGATAAACATTAAAATAGAAATATTACTAATTAAATAGATAATTATGATATTTGGAAATATTTCAAATATCTCGCTGCGTCAGGTCTCACTGGCCAAGAAAAGAATCATCCTCGAATCTTGTATATGCATCTGCGCTGCATCAGCCCTTGCCGGCCAAGAAAAATTTGCCCTCGAATCTTCAACTGGTTTTTCCACATTGGTTTTGACAGTTTTGCCCAAACCGGATTTTGCACGAATGTTGCCCAAACCGGGTTTTGCACGAATTTTGCACAAACCGAATCTGTATAAATTTGTAACTTTCTGAAATCTTCGCAGATCTGCAACTGCTCGAATTGGGACTTGCCAGCTCAACCAAGGGATTCAATGAATCCTCGCTTGGGACCTGCCAGCTCAACCAAGGGATTTAATTAATCCTCTCTTGGGACCTGCTTCTTGTCTGATGAACTTAATCGAATCAAGAACAAGGGATAGAGAATAATCTCCCTCAAAAGCAAAGCTTTCTATTAATCAAATCATAAAAGAAAAGAGTACAATCGGTGTTTTAGGATTACAAGGAGATGAGGAAGAACGCAACAATTACAGAGAAAAAAAAAAGAAAACAGAGCTTAGAGAGAGAGAAGAAAAGAAGCTGAGTTCTCCATTGTTTTTGCTCATCTTCCTCATAGAGCTTCTCTTTAAGCTTTCTCTGTAATTGTTGCGTTCTTCCTCAGCTCTGATACCACTTATTAAGAAATAAGGTTCGTATTTCTTCGATTCCGATTAGAACTTTAGATCAATCTCCGATTAGTTTCCGATCTAATTCCGATTTGCTTTTGTTTGCAGAATTGAAATTGACACAGAGACTTATACGAGTTCCCAGCCGCGCTGGTACATCTCATCGAGAGCCGGTTCTCTCGAAACTTCACTAACGAGAGAAAAAAGTACAATCGGTGTTTTAGGGTTACAAGGAGATGAGGAAGAACGCAACAATTACAGAGAAAAAAAAAGAAAACAGAGCTTAGAGAGAGAGAAGAAAAGAAGCTGAGTTCTCCATTGTTTTTGCTCATCTTCGTCATAGAGCTTCTCTTTAAGCTTTCTCTGTAATTGTTGTGTTCTTCCTCATCTCCTTGTAACCCTAAAACACCGATTGTACTCTTTTCTCTCGTTAGTGAAGTTTCGAGAGGACCGGCTCTCGACGAGATGTACCAGCGCGGCTGGGAACTCGTATAAGTCTCTGTGTCAATTTCAATTCTGCAAACAAAAGCAAATCGGAATTAGATCGGAGACTAATCGGAGATTGATCTGAAGTTCTAATCGGAATCGAAGAAATATGAACCTTATTTCTTAACATTTTCAATCTCCACCATCTGTTTAAGCTTCAAAGTCTCCACCTTTTCGTAACTTTCCGGTAAACTATCGTCACCGGAAAGTCTCCATCTCATCCTCTCGTTTTCGAAAATGCCATCGTGTTGAAAAATCTCCGCTCCTTTTAACACCTCCTCCTTGTCGCTTCTCCTGCAGCAGAGGAATCACCATTGTTGCTCCGGCGACTCCTCCGATCAAATGTTCGAGCTTATTGAAGAAGGCCCATTTGCTGCTATCACCACTTGATGCGATTTTTGCTTTTTCCTGTTTGAATTACTTCTTCACAGTATCGATTCTGTTCTTACACTGTATATCTGCAACTTGGGAGATTTATGGATTCTCTCACTGTTCACGATCTCTGCAACTTCTTTCCAGTGTTGCTGCTTTAGGTTTCCTCTCTTTAGCTCTAAGAATCTCTCTCCCCAAGCATCGATTAGAATCTCCGTCGCTTCTTCGCTCCAACAGTCGTCTCTTCCTCCACCGCGTCTTCTTCGGTGACCTCCACCGGAAACAGGAGGTAGAGGTGAATCAGACGACTTCACGGTGGTCGCCGTGACTTCGATCGGCGGATCTGGGGAAAGGGGGTTTTCCGGTGACGGAGTTTCGTCATCTTTCTCCATAGATTAGTGAAATCGCCGGAGTTGGGAACGGAGATTTGTTGGATCGGAATGGATTGTTCGGAAGATGAGGAGAGTTGTTCACCGGCGTGAGAATAAAAGTAAACTCTCCGGCTATGTTAAACTCAGATTCTCCGTTTGGGTATTTTGAAATGACGAAAATGCCCTTAGAAGACAACCATATCGTAACCTTTTTGTATTCACGTGATCAACGTGAGTCCACAACTACAAAATTAATCGTATAGTGTTTTATTTTTCTTTTAGGAAGTAGAAGCCAAAATATACATTCCACGTTTCAAAATATTCAATTAGATTTATAGGTGAATTATACTGTAATTTACCTACCTAAATTTCAATTTCTTTTACACCATTCAACTGGTTGACCAAGAAAACAAAAATCAGCTAAAATGGAACAGAAAATTAGTGTGGTTGGTAAGAAAGATTAGACCAAAACGAAGCAAACAACAATGCAAAGTTTAAATTTAGATGCTGAGAAAAAAATCAATGACTAGAAGAAATAATAATGACCTTATGGATCCCATTGATCTTAAACGATTCTTGCTTACAACATAGTAAGAAACAATTCAGTGACAGAAAAAAAAAGATTCGAGAGTATACAAAACGACGATGCTTTTGAGTTTTGATGCATCCTCGTTGACAAGTAACCATTGGATCTTGTGGTTCTTGTCTAGAGCTGTCAAACGGGCTAATCCGCGCTCAGACGGGCCACCCGCGGCGGATTTCATTCTCTTTGCGGATCAATGCGGGCCGGCCCACTAGAACTCCGGTTTCAAATTATACGTCCAAGTCCGCCCCGCATTATCCGACGGGTTAGCGGGCTGGTCGCGGGCAAAACATTCATGTGTCTAAATTTTATGGTTTCTCATAATATATATCTTGTTTGCTTTTTCTATTATATTTTTCCAAAATTATATACCGATCTTGCATTTTCAACATTGACAAGTTTCTAAAACTTCAACATTGACAATATTAGTTCACAAGAATCATGTTAATTATGTCAACAAGAAATCGAAAACCATTAAATTTCAATTCAATTATTAATCAATTTATACACTCAATAAGACTACAAATTATTAGAATCGTGTGATTGTGTTATATCTTTGAAGAATCACTTTTGGTATTAACATGTTTAGAAAAAAGAATATCAAACAAGTAAATCTACAAAGAAAAAACACCTGAATCTCTTAACTTGAATCAAAACTATTTAAAACAATTGACAATGACAAATTTATAGATTTGAAAGAAATAGAAGTCCTGACTTTTGAATTTGTTTATGAATTTCAATTTGATAATAACTTTTGGTCTTCCATTTCTGAAATTAATCATGATTTTTTAGTTTATTTTTGTAAGTAGAGACTCTTGAGTGTTTTTTTAGAAGAAACATAGAAATAACGATACTAGAGTTTTATTTTTGAACTTACATAATACTTTAAAACCATTTACTTAAGCCAAAAGTTTCATAATTTTATTTTAGTTTTGTGTTTAGCGGGTTACCCGCAAGCCCGAAAATCCGCAACGGATAAACCCGTTTAATTCGCGAACCGTAGTGGATCAATCCGCGATGCCCGCTTTTAAATGGGCCTAGAAAATATTGCTCAAACCCGCACCGTGACGGGTCTACTTGGGCCTGGCCAGCATATCATAGGCCCGTTTGACAATCTATTCTTGTCCGTGACTAGTCGACAAATATGGAAGATAAGTTAGCACAAAAAAATGATGGTGTATTGAGGCAGCTATGAAGTAGGGACTCCATAGTTGTTTGACGACGACGTTTCGTGACTACCCGATGAAACATTGTTCTTCCTCCTGTTTCGTCTTCCTCCTCCATTGTTCCTCCCTTTCTTGAAATCCTGCTGATGTTCAACCTGCTGATAAAAAAAACGATATTCATCATCAAGAAGAGCATTAAAGAGATTGTGTTTTACGGGGTTTTTGAAGTTCTTTACCCCTAAAGAGAAGGAGGTATGGGTTCTAGAGTCGAATCCGAAAGGATTATCGATGTTAATCCCCATTGAACTTGTACTGAACGATGACCGTGACCGCTGATCATTACCATTACCGTCAAATGAAAAACTACAAGAGGATGTGAAATTTGAAGCAGAACAAGACGATGGGAACGCTGCTGCGTCTCCTTGAAACATCTCGTTAAACAAATCTTGTAGTTGTTCAAAACTGTCCCCTGAGTTATTATCCTGCAAACCACAACATCTTAGAATAAATGCAAATTATAAGCCTAATCCCAGATTTCTAAATCTCAATCAAAACCTATCAAGGAAAGGCAGTACCCAAAAAGGGATTACAAGAGAAACAAATCAAAATTTCTCCAAATCGGGGAAACATAAAACCATTCATTGTGATTGAAATTGAAAGCTCGTAGGATAAAAGAATATCTTACAAGAGCAAGCTTCTTATAAGCAGCACGTAGCTCCGTCGTTGTACATTCCTTATTCAAATCATTATTGCTATTGTTCGACGCCATATCTAAAACTTTCTCTACTTCTACAGATTACAAAACCCAGAAACCAAAAAGAAAAGAGAAATTCAATTAACAAAAACAACAACTTTTCGATTGTTTCTCGTATTGTCGACGGATTTTGACCACCCCAAAAACAGAGCGACGGTCCAAGTAACGAATTTTTAAAAAAGACGATTAGGGTTTCGTAGACGACCGAAATAAGGAATTTTTCTCAGATTTATAGGTGAATTATATACTGTAATTTACCTACCTAAATATCAATTTTTTTTTTACACAATTCAACTGTTGACCAACAAAACAAAAATCAGCTAAAATGGAACAGGAAATCAGTGTGGTTGGTAAGAAAGATTAGACCAAAACGAAGCAATGCAAAGTTTTAAGTTTATAATTGAATGCTGAGAAAAAAATCAATGACTAGAAGAATAAACAAGGACATGCGTTGATTTTATGGATCCCAATGATCTTACACGATTCTTGCTTACAACATAGTAAGAAAACAATTCAATGACAAAGCATAGAGAAGAAAGGAAGAAGAAGGAAGCGAAGAGTGTACTTAAACGACGATGCTTTTGAGCTTTAATGCATCTTCGTTGAGACGAGAAATCCATTTCTTCTTGTTTGTGACTAGTCGACAAATATGGAAAGATGAATTAGCACAAAAAAATGATGGAGTATTGGAGCAGCTATGAAGTAGAGACTCCATAGTTGTTTGACGTCGACGTTTCGTGACCACTCGATGAAACATTGTTCTTCCTCCTCCTCCATTGTTTCTCCCTTTCTTGAAATCATGTGTTCATACATTTTTACTAGCTTAAACACTCTTTAAGAGAAAGAGCCTCTTGAAACTTCATTCATTGATTTGGTATGTGGAGGAACTAACCAGGAGAATAGAGAGGATGATGAGACCACTCTGTTGAGAGTCCAAGCGCTTACCCCACCTGCGAGAGTCACAGTTTAAAAAACTGATTATGAGAACTAGTAATACTCAATTCTTTATTGCAAGATCTAATTGGAGACACTTCCAACTGTTTGTTTTGATTGAAGAAGAGATGAAATGTGTAGATGTAGGAATAGATATCAGGCTAACCTTTCCTGGTCCATTTAGTAGAATGGGTTTGTCGTTTTTCTGGCCACGACGCTCTTGTATTGTCTCCATCCCTGCAGCACCATCACTCTTTTAGGCCAACGGAATATCGATAACAAAATATGGAAAACATTTCAATCAAATAAGTAGAAACATGGAAAAAGATCTCTTATGAGTCAACACTTGCGAAAAGCCGGATTGAAATGAGCCAAGTCTTGAGGCCGATGAACCACAATGTTTACTGTTTTATGTGAAGAGATTATTACCGGTAACAAGAGAGCAAGAGCGTATCAAAACAGCGGCTCCAGCTCCTTGTTTATCAGCAACAATATTGAGCATCATATGAAGACCATAACATAGATAAACATAGGCATGCTCTCCGGGTCCAAACTGTAGAAAGAGAAACATATCGTAGAAACCACATTTCACATTTCAGAGAGGCATTACTTGTATGTCAACGAGTCTTACGAGTTGAAAGCAAACAAACGAAGAAACTCACAACTGGTGCGGTCCGTGGGTTAACCCCAAATCGTCCATGACAAGCTGAATCATTTGGTCTATAAGCCTCTACCTGCCAAAAGAGGAAACAAGGTTAGATAGATGATTTCATCTTTCTCCATTCAAATCATTTCCGAATTGCAATCACTAACCACTGCAACACTATAAACCAATCATCATAAAATTGTGTATTAGCTTAGTTAAGCTATAGGATTGTGTCTTTTACTGATGAGTATATCGAGATTTGGTTGTAATCAATTTACAAATTGATTGGAATTTTTCTTCGTACCTTCCTAAATAGTATTTAGTAAATACCCTAAATCAAGAATCTTAAACCTCAACATTCTCTCAGGAAAAGAGAAAATAGAGAATGGTATCTCTGACCTCTGTAATTCGCAGCACAACATTGTCTCTCTTCAAGAACTTCCCTAGCAAGCGACGCGCAAGATCAAGAGCATCGGTTTGAAAGAATTCCGGAGACATAAGCTTCATCTCGGAGGTGGTTCGGGTAAGTGGGTACTCGGGTCTGACTCGAACCATTCGAGTCTTGGAGCAGTTCTTATCTCGTGCACGTAGAGCCACTGGGGTTGTAACCTTGGGGTTCAAATTCCTGATTAACCTGGTTCGATCGCCGAGGCGGTGTCTTCATTGCCGAACCCAAACCAAAAGGATTTGACTTTTTCTAAAGTGTGGGACGTTGACCGTCGTCTTTGTTATTTGGCGGGCGATGAGTCATGCTGAACTAAATGACAGTTTATTGTCCAAACAATACAGGTTTAGGCCTAATTACATGTAATGAATTTATACTGTGACCTCAAACCTCACTTTTCTGATTCTTACAATTTCACAAGAGAACACGAAAGAGCTTAAAGGAGGAGAAAGAAAAGAAGGTAACGAGAAAAAAGATTGTTTTGATCTAAGCCACACAATCGTCATATTATATGGCTGAGATCATTTTTGTATGTAATTTGCATCTATTTCCTAACTTACGTTGCAAAATAGTATTTGATAATTGCCTTCCTCTTCAAAGTGCCTTTTAAGTGTCATTACATTCTTTCAAAGTGCTAATTATATATGTAAATCCACCCCGATTATCATCGAGATCCAGGAAATCCGACCAGGTCTAACACGAAGAAGCGGATAAAGCCGAACTAGCCACAGATAATCGTTTTTCAAAGAAATGAAATTGGTAAGCCGACAGTATTAAAAAAACTTCAAGCCCCATGGCCCAACCACGACGTACGCGGGATCTGACTCCTCCCTTGTCCAACATGGCTCGTCCTCCAACCATATGAAGAACTCAGATCCGTTGGTATTTGGACCACAGTTAGCCATTGAGACAAGACCTCGACCGGCAAAGAACCTGCTGAGGTTCTCGTCCATGAACGTCCCACCGTAGATCGAATCGATTACGTCCCCGGTGATACGGCCTCCCATAAACGACTGATAGGGGGGTAATTCCGTGGATCTTTGACCCCTCGTAGTGGAGTGGTAAGCCACTCACCTTCCCAGGACCTTGTTCGCCGGTGCAAAGGCGTCGGAAATTCTCTGCAGCGAATGGAACCGTGTCCTTGAACAGCTCGATTACGATCCGCCCAAAAGGTTCATCGTCGACGGTGAATTCGAAGAATACCTTAGGATTCATGGTTCTACACAGTTAGGAGATCGAAAGAAAATTAGGCCTTGCAAGAGGAGGGGGAGGCGGAAGGAGGTTTTATAGACGGAGAAGCGATGTATCACACTAACCGTCGATAAAGTACACGTGTTAATATCATAAACCGTCTGTGTAACTGTGGTTGAATAAAATCTTACCAGGGTTAAAAGATGCGCGGATTGAGGTGACAATATTGCTTTCTTCTTTTCCTATGGCATCCAACCCAGAAAACAATATCGTTTCACAAACTACCTTGGCCCACGAGTACTATAAACTGGGCTGAATGTGGGATTATAAAGCCTGCTTTTTCGTTGGTTATGGCAAAATCAATGCCCCTTTATCTCGTTGTAATTGAGATTTTGTTTTGTTTTATTTTTAAATTATAATAAGACCCGCTTGAATACACTGATAAAAACATACTAAAATTATTGATATAAATATTTAAATTCTAATTTGTAATCCGCTGAATTACCACAAATATTGTAAACTACTATTTAAATATGAAATTTCTATATTGAAGATTAATTTATATCTTAACTAGAATAATACTCTCGTGATGTGAGGATTATTTGATCTATGGTAAATCATTATGTTTTAAAAAATTTTCGGGAAAAAGTATAATATATATATATATATATATATTTAATCCAAACTCTAATTTAGATAATATAGTGACTAAAGTTATAAATTAATATAGTGATTAAAATATATACGCTTAATATATGTAAATATGGTTTAAATTATTAAACTATGCGATATAATAGCTAAATTATTTTTTACATGGTTAGATGATTTTTCTATGATGATATTCCGTAATCTTTAAGCATAATCTTTAAACATGTAAAATATACCACTAAACCAATTTTTTAAATTATTTTTTGTTCTATTTGATAAAAAAAAATTTTATCTATGGAAAATTATTATTTTCCCCCATAAATATACATATGATAAACATATGCATATATATAATGATAGAAATATCATCGTTTCTATTTAAATAGTATGTTTTCCGTTTTCTAATTTTTGGTTTATGTTGAATTTCTTTTTGTTAATTATTTTCAACTAAATATTGTATATAACTATTTGTATAGAGGTTTGTACAGAGGTTTTGTGCAATTTCTTAAATTACCTTAAAACATATGCATATATATCTTATTATATAAAAGAGAAGCCGGTCGATGAGAGCTCGACACGTAAGCGAAATTGTAACTCACGAGATTGCACTATTTGTCTAAGATTGATGAGATGATGACATGTGTTAAAACTTAAATTTAATTAAAACAAATTAAAAAGTAAAATAGTCCAAAATTTAAAGAAAAAAGAAAATTTTGTTGTGAATAATAACCCAAAGAAACTATGACTAAACTTAAAACAACAAAGTATATAGTGAGATAGTGATTAGAGGGAGAATGATTTTATTCTTATTGCATCTTTCTAAATCTTCCTTTACACATATATATAGTAGAAGTGAAACCACATTAGCATGACAATTGTCTCTGTATACATTTGATTAGTGTCTAATGTGTGTTTAGCTTAGGACTATACCATGTGTCAATTATTTAGGCAAGTTTAGGGTTGATAAATAATCACAACTATTTATAATACTCCCCTTTGAATATTCATCATCTTTGATATGCCATGTCTCACTTCGTTAAAAACCTTTCATGCAAAATCCAGAGGGAAAAACCATAGCAATAAAAAGAGTACAATCTCTCCAGTGAAAATGATTAAGACGATCTTCTCTTTTCTTCAAAATTTCTGTATATGCAATCTCCCTCTCAAATAAGTCTTGTTTCTTCATAGACTTCATAGAGCGATTCACTTTGATCATTCTTTTCGCTCGTCTTGATTTCATCAATGTATTACAAAATGTTTAGAGAAATGATAGACTTTTCTCATTGTAACATGTCTATCTTTGGCGTGTTTTTGGTTGTCTCGTTAAAAAACCTTGTCATGGAAAACCCAGTGGGACTAAATGTAACATCCTGAAATCAAAATGTTGATTTTGGAAAGGGGTGTCGATCGACACCAAGTTATGTGGGTAATTTTGGTTTCAGTTAAATCATCCGGTTTGTGCGATTCTGTTTGGGAGAAAACCTAGGTTTCGCGTTTATAAGTTACGACGCGTAGAGCAGCCTCGGGAGTTGAGTTTTAGGGGCAGAAAGCGTTGAAAGAGAGAGAGATTTGGTGATTTCTTAATGAAATCGAGTGATTCGAAGGAGTTTGTGATCCGTTCTTCATAGTTTCTTCTTCGTTAAGGCTCGTAGGTGCGTTGAAAGCTTTTGAGTGGAGTTCTCGGTGATTTCCAGCGAAGGATATTACTGTTCGTGCCTGTTTTTCGTGCGTTTGATCGAGGTGAGTGCTCGACCGTAGGCTCGAATAGGCCAGAAATTGAGTAATCGATTGTTTTAAGTGTTTTTCGTGATGAAATTGGGTTGATGTGTGTTATGGTGATGAAATCGTGTTGATATGTGATATGTGCGTTGAAATCGTTGTTAGATTGTGTTTTTCCAATGTTGTGATCGTGTTAACAATCTGTTTGGTGAAATCTGCGAACAGAGTGTCGATCGACACCCTTGTGGTTCAAATGTCGATCGACATCGTGCGATGTGTCGTTCGACACCATGCTATTTTTATGCGTTTAACGTTTCAAATCAATTGTTGCTTGAGTTATGATTTATTCGTACTTAGCTTGTAGACGAGAGGGTCGTCTCACTAAGTATTTATGAAATACTTACGCATCTCTTTTTCTCATGTGATGCAGGTAAAAGAAATGTGTGATCGCGGAATCAAGGCCCGTGAAGAGGATAATTAGGAGTTCTTAGTTCTAGTGAACCTGGTTAGGTTGCTAGAAATGTTTTTGGATATTTTGGAATTGAGTAAATGTTAATCCTGGTTTATTGGTTTATTGAATTGATTATTTGGATTATTTGGTTTATGAATATTTCCGCAGTAGAATTGTTTAGGATTATTTAAATAAAAAAAGCTTGGTTATTTCATTTTGGTATCAGAGTCCTTACGGTTCTAGGGCAGTTAGAACTTGGATGTCTGAGACTATGTGTTTAAATTGATTTTTTGGCCTTCCAAGAGATTTCATGGTGAGTTTGTTTATGTTTTCTTGTGATTTATATTATGCTTATCTATAGTTCTTTGGAAGTGCATTGAGATGGCTCCTGGTGCTAGAGGTCGTTGTAGAGTTGGTGCCCGTGGTTGCAGAGCAGTTGCCCGTGGTGGCAGGGCTGGTGGCCGTGGAGGCCGAGGTCGTTGTCGAGGACCAGAGATAGAGTCTTCCAGTAGCATGGCTGCGAGTGTCACAGTCTCAGACGCATCAGATGTGATCCATGAGTAAGACCAGCGTGGGTGCCAGTATGGGTACAGTGGGCGCCGGGAGGGGTGCTGGGTTAGCTGGTGGTGTGGCGGGCTCAGGTGGGGGTACTGCTGCACCTCAAGATTGTTTGGATCGTCTGGAGGGATTGATGACACAGTTTTTGGAGCAGTTTCCGGCAGTGGCTCCGGTTTAGGCTCCAGTGGTGCCTCTAGTGGCAGAGGTGCAGCCGAGGGCTATAGTTGCTGAGCAGCGTCCGTCCTATCTTGAGATGAAGGGACAGATGCAAAAGATTGGTACGCCTTTTTTCGAGGGCAGAGTTGGTCCTGAGGAGGCTGATGAGTAGCGCTTGAGGTTGGAGCGTAACTTCAAGTCTATCCGATGTCCGGCAAAGTATCAGGTAGAGCTGACTATCCACTATCTGGGTGGAGATGCGCATTTGTGGTGGAGAGCTATTAAGGCTCGGAGAAAGTTGTGGACCTGGGGCGAGTTCTTGGTCGAGTTCAACGCCAGTATTTCCCTCAGGAGGCTTTGGATCGTCTGCAGGCGAGATTTTTGGAGCTGACTCAGAGAGAGCGTTCAGTGCGGAAGTATGACGCCGAGTTCAGTAGGCTTGTGGTTCATACTGGGCGTAGCATGGAGGATGAGAGGACTCTCACCTGCTTCTTTTGATTCGATTATGACAGAGGATGTTAATAGGACTACCCTCCCAAGACAAATTCGGATGTAAATTTATTTTATTTTCTGTTTCATAATACACGTTGGGAATTTTTCCGCGCTGATTCACCAAAAAAAAAAGTAACACGAAAAACTAATAAACAATAACTATACATAAGCAATGTAAACTATTGACTCTTGGGACGGGACCATATAACATGCTCTAGTCCTGGGCTTAAGAGGATGTACGGGTCTAGGCCCATAACCTCTTAGTTATTAAAAAAAAAAAAACAAAACAAAACTATTGACTCGGTGATTTGAGCTAATATAATTTAGCTTATGTCGCCACATCTATATATTTTCATTAAGAAATAAAAACATTTACACGAGTACAAGCCCGATGTTCTCCGGGAGTCATAGCCCGATACCCGGGAATCACAAGTCGATTTCTAGAAGAACTAAAACATAAAAGACATAAACTAAAAACATAATCCAACTCGACCAAATCGATCAATTATCGAAGAATTAGCCTAAAACTTATGAACTAAAATTGAAACAATATCCTTTTGAAGAATAAATCAGATTCAGAACTAGAGAAAATCACCCAAACGAATTACTTTTGAAGCTCCTCCTTACTACAAGTAATACACGGATCAGTCGCTACCGGTCCCTTTTATACCTGCTCCGGCAAAGCCGAGCCATCCGAGGCGGCACAACGAACAAACCCTGGAATAAAACAGAGTCCCTTGAGAAGATTGCAAGGATGGAGTAAACATCGATGGTGAAGACCTCCAAAACTAAAGAGAAGAAATGACCAATAAAGGAATCCGCTTTTGCCGATATGAACCAGCCAGATCTGAAAGAGAACTGAGAATCGAGCACGCAAAGCACTAAATACCCATGATTAAAGGATCGACCACAGTTTCAAAGATAGATCCACAAATTCTAAACCAATCGGGATAAAAGACGAGACATATATCGAGAGGATTAAAAACCGAGACTAAACCAAGGAAAACCACCGTAAACCTCATCCTCTAGCCGGATCTGTTCTCTCCATTTAAGGATTTTCTGGATTTCTCCGACAAAATCAAATGAAAAAAAAACAAATCAAGAGGAATTTGAGCAAAAATCCGGTGGTTTTGAGATCTAAGAAGAGAAAAACAAAGCAAAAAAAGAGAGTTAGGACCGACGTCGGTGCTTATGGAGCCACCGCACGCCGGTCCGGTCGAAGCTTCAGATCGGTGAAGGAGGTGAAGTGTGTCGGCGGAGAGAGGAGAGTGTCACATCGTAAAAAATCAATCACATTCAGACAGTCCCAACAACCGCTGATCGGTACAACTTTAACCGGTTTTTTTCGTCGTTTAACTCGGAAGTCACCGATTGATTCGGTTTTGTTAATTATGCACTATACTTTTTACTACCGTAGGAAAATACCAAACAAGTAAACCGAATAAGATCTCAGACCAAATTGACCGGTATGGTTGTACAAACCAAGAGTGAATACTATAGTATTACACTAATACTAATAAGAGGCTTGAGTGGAAGATCAAATCACATCAATATCATATACGACTTATCAATGATAGGGAGAGTCGTTTAATACAATCTGATAAATAGCCACAAAATAGTGATTTGTGGCTGTTGACCCACCGGGGAAGCTGCTTGCTGTTGAAGCCAACTGATCCAAACAGTCTTCTTCACTATCATTCCTTCCCTGAAAACGACATTTGATAGCAATCCCATTTAGCTTACGTACCAATTTTTTGGCAACTTTTCCAATGAATATGACAAAGAGAGATCTTGGTTTATCCTTTATGAACGCAGTTTTTGCAAGTTGGTTGGTTATGTGCATCTAGGGCAAGCAGACTCCTAAGTCTCTTAAAACACATAACTTGAGATTAATTTCATTGAGACAGTACTAGTATAGACAGGTGGTTCATTACCTAGGATTATTCAGTGAATGATGGCAAAAATGAACATTGGTTTGTTTTTGATAAGGTTTGAGACTGCTAACAATTGGAACTATGAAATCATGATAACAAGAAGTCCATGCTGAGGATTACCTTGACTTATTGTATACGGATTGATATGAAAACTGGAACTAGTAAGCGAAGTATTAGGCCGCAATGGTGTAGAAAATTTTTGTCATTCCTTTCTTTGTTCTAATTTGCGTGATCTTCAAAAACAACCAAGTACCCAGAATCATGAAGCTTAGAAACACAAGCAAGAGAAGGAAATATATCTTCTTTGAGACAGGGTATAGTAGATGTACCTTCATGTTTATGATATCAGATATATCGGAGACATGGGTCCCACCACATGGACATCCGGGGTTTTCAACTAATCTTAAGATCCGAGGAGTGCTGCCCTGCGAGGTAAGAGAATTCAAGAGTTTGAGTTTGATAGATTCAAGAGTAAAATGGCTCAAAGAAATTTTCTATTGTGGAATCTCTGTCATTTGTCACATCCATGTTTTCATTTCTTAACTGATTAGCTGAAGATAAACAATGCTACTCCTTTTGGGACTTGGCGTCATTTAAGGAAAAACGTAACTCTTTAAGCTGGAAATTCAAGGTTTACAAATGGAAGCAGAATCATTAGAGATTACGGATTTCTCTCTCTATATATTGGCAAATACCTTAGCAATATAATCAGGAAGGTTCCCACCACAGAGCACAGATGCCTCTTTATAGGGTAAAATAGAATCATATTAAAAATCAAAGGAATCCACCATGAATAAGAGACTCCGCGGAGTTACCTTTCCTCCTTTGGAAATGAGTTTGTTGGCTTCCGCCTCCAACTCTTTACGTGGTAAGCGGTCCCTCCTCAAAGCTAAGAGAGTGTGTAAATACACTCAAAACAAACACTAGTTTCTTTTGGCAATTAAGTCTATTCATTATCTTTGGCATTAGATTGTTTAAATACAAACAGAAACAAAAGCTCACGAGTCCTACAAATTAGGGAGACATGAAGAGATGGGACAAGTGGTAGACATGTTCCTCAAAAGTAGGAAGACATGGGAAACAGAGAAGATGGTTTCCTTGACAAAAGGAATACTAATTATTCTTATTAAAACTGAAACAAACTTTGGTACGGTTTTGTGCTCCATCTTTACTCACGGTTTACTCCGGTTATGATCTCATCATTCTGCTTCACCTGCAATTCACCCTGTGGAACGATTCCTTTGTATTCCACGAAAGGACTGATCGCATTGAATTTAGATCACCATTTTTATTAGTCAGTTTTGTTTAATGAAAGCTTGCAGAGAGACAAACGGATGAGAAATCTTTCAACGGAAAATGGTACCCTTTACCACGCTCTAATCCAACTTTCTGCATACACAAATCTAGCAAGTGTCCAGCTTAGTGCAACCTGGTCATGACCAAAAATCTCAACTTCAAGATAGATTCCAGACACAAATAATTGATAACTACATGCACATCGTTAAACTCGAATAGGAACGAAATTTGCTTCAAATGTGAAGCATCAGTACAAAATTTCTAAAGAATGTCTACCACATTAAAACTACAATCAATCATCAAACTAGCTCATTCTTGGTATATCTACACAAGCTAATGGCTCTATACTCAGATTACACCAACATTTTCGTACCTGGAATTAAGTTTGCGCCTTGATTCATCAACAATCAAGTGAACTTCTTTCCCTTTCTCAATTCCATGTTCATCATTTGAGCCTTCGAAAAATCCGTAATGGAGAACCTAAACGGATTTACACAAAAAAACATCATATAAAAATTCCGAACACTAATAGCAAATTTTGATATTACAATTCCGTCTTTGGATCGAACATCTTGAACAGAAAACTTCAAATCCGAACCGGAGAAATCGATGGAGCCAGTATGTGATAAGTCACGGATATTGGATCAATATGGGCCACGTTAATTTCTTAATGAGTTGCGACATTTACGTTGTTTTAAGCCTTTTATCTTTACTATTTAGTTACCGATGTAATATAGGAAACATTATCAAATGATCAATTAAATAAAACTTAAACTTCTTCCTCTCTAAATTCTCTTCTCCCTCCTAACTCTTCTTCAATCTCCCTCCTTTCTGTTCAAACCGATTCGATCTTTTCCAGATCTTACCAGTATCCGACGGCTGGCCTCCACCTTGAGGATGAAACACCGTCAAGTCCAGTATTAGAGCCGTACATTCATCTTCCGCCCGAATCATATGGTAACATAGAAAGCATTAGGGATACAAGAGAATTGGAATTGGAGATGCTCGAGAATATGGCTAATTAAGAAGACGGACCTTGTATAAAGAGAGAATTCTGGCTTGAGATTGAAGATTAAACATGTCTATGTGATAATCGAGCTTCGTCGAGGAGAATCCATGCTGATTTCCCGACGGCTTTCGTGGCGGTGAACGAGCGAGTGACCACCACCGAGTTTTAAAGTCGTGGTCAATAGTCAACAAAGAAAAGTAAAAACCCATGTTCGAAAACGCGGCCGCGTTGGCCGCTTCCGCGCCGGTTAAACGTCCGGCGGCTCCTGGCCGTGGCGAGTTTGATGTATCCGGTCAAAAACTCGGCCACCATACAAAATTTCGATTTTTCTTCGTTTACTGTAGATTTCAATAGTTAGTTGATAGATCTATCCTATTTTGCTATAAACAACAGAATAAAACAAGAAAAATGATGAAAATTATGATGAAACATGAGCAAACGGCGGCTTTAGGGTTGCAGATCTGTATTTTTAAGAGGTTGAAGACGAGGGCAAAATCGTAATTTACCATTATTGCACTTAAATTGGAAAAAACATATATAGCATAGCACGTATATCGAACTCGCGTGCCTTTGGTCTACGGACCACACTAAAGTACCGTAATCTGTACGACTTGACTTTTAATATACAAAAGTCAAAACTTTTGTTAAATTGACTTAAAGCCGCCTCTACAAAATACTTATAAATTAAATTGGGGACTTTGTTATTTGGGCCTTTTTGGTTTCGCTATGTTTTAATTCAACACTTTTAATCTGGGCTTTTAATATATGCAGTTTGATTTCTAACGTCATATAACAAAATTTGTTCTTAAACCTTCGGCCATAATTTCTAGAGAAATGCATAACAATAATACAAAAATATGATCTTTACGATCATATAGTTTGGAAAAATAAAATAAAAGACTAAGGCTTCGATTGGTAGCATGAGTTACCAAAGTTGAGTTGCAGTAAGTATTGTAGTTCGACGTAAACTTGCAGTAAAATAATGTGGTAGAAACTGCAGATTTATGTGGTGAGTGTGCTGTGAAAATCTGAGTTAACGTTTTACTGATACAACTGACTGGTAACTTTTTTGATGTATAAGTTGCAGTATGTGTTGTTAAATGCAATTAAATTTTAAATAAGTAATATTAATATTTTTATTATAAATTAAATAATAAAATAGATTATAATAAAATAATAAAAGAGTAAAATCAGTTTATAGTATAATGAGAAAATATATACTAATAGCTTTAAAGAGTATAAAGTTACAAGAATGTATGTAGGAAAAAAAAAATCAAAGCCAAACCATTAAGGATGCGTCGTCTGTGACAATGAGATTTAGTCACACCTACACTCTTATATATTATAATAAACTAGAAAATTACCCGTGTTATACGCGGGATAAAATCATAGTCGAATAAAATCAATAATTTTAATTAAAAATATAATTATGGCGAATTATTATACATAATCTAAGACCCATTTTATATATTTGAATTTTGCGATTATTTTGTATGCTAATGTGTTTCACCTGTAAAATAATTAAATCAACAAATTTCATTAATAATTATTTTACTTGTAGGAAGGTATATTTATGAAAAATTAAAAACATCTACTTGTCAAACAAAACAACACATGTAAAAATATATATGAAAAATTGTTTTGGTATATATGTTAAATTTTGTTCACATTTAATTCTATGATTTAAATCTATAATTTTCAAAATATTTTAATTTTGGAAAGTTTAAGATTTCCAAATATTTTTAATTTTGGCAAGTTTAGAAAGATTCAAATGTGTTTGGCAATTAGAATTATAATAATCAAAATAAGTATCTTTGAAAATAAATGTGATTGATAATGAGTATAAGAGAATTAAATAAATAAATAAAAATAAAGAGGAGAAAAATTGTGGAAGTAACACATAAGCAAAATGATCACAAAATGCTTCTCCTTTAATATATAGAAGATATGTGTTGTTAAAAAAAATTAAAGATTGTGATGGTCAAAGATTTGGTAATTATTGTATAAATTTGATTGTAATAATTTGATAATTAGATTGTAATCTGATAATATAATTTGATTATATTGATTGTGTTGACCATGTGATTGACGATATGATTTACGTAAATTACTTAGAAGCATTTTCCTTTTAGTGTGAAAAATAAAATAGAAGTTTTAAAAATATGTTTAGTAATGAGTGTACAAAAAAAAAAAAACAGAGAAAAAAAATTCAGAATATATTTAACTAATTTTTTTTTTTTGGTAAAAGATATTTAACTAAATTACTTAGAAGCATTTCTCTTATTAAAGATTTGTAGTTTGTTAGGTAATTGGATTTTTATTAATCAAGTTACGTTCATTTTGATTTTGAGAAAAAATGAATTTATAAAGCATAATTACCAATTAAAATGGGATGGCTAAAAAATTATAAATGTTTGACCTAAAAAAAGAAAGCAAAAAATTCAGAAATTTATAGTATTTGTAGTTTGTTTGGTAAATTAGAGTATTAATCAAGTTACCTAGTTTGTTAAATTAGAGTTGTTTGGAGTTTAGATTAAGGTCATCATCATATAGTGTTTGGCAGTTAACTTAGTAGAAGAATGGAGTGTTTTGATAGTAGTATATGAGACATTAAATTATTTAATAAAAAAGTAAGAAAAATTGTGGGAATGACACATCATCAAAGTTCTCCCAAAATGCTCCTCAAATAATATATAAGATTTCTTTGTAAGTTCAAATTTTGAATTGGGTTTTTGTCAAATAATAAAATCAAATCAAATACAAACAACAATTAAGATTTAAATGAACAACTTTGTTTGAATTATTCAAATAGAATTTATAATTTATAAACTTTGACTATTAATTAAAATGTGCCGTTTTAATATTTGAACAATTTTGTATCATAAAAGGATATATAAAAGAAAATAAATAACAAACTCACGTTGGTTGAAAAATTGGATTAGAAAAAAAAAAAAAAAATTGTAACTCATCTCTAATACATGAGAATTTCCATGATGTAGAGTTAATTTTTGAGTTACCAATTTTACAAAAGAGATAACTCAAATTTGTACATCAACAATAACACATCATAATTCAAACTACAATTCAAAAAAAACATTTTAATTCATGATTGGTAACATTTTTGAGTTAACTATGAGTTACACCCATAACTCAATCTTAACTCATGGTAACTCATGTTACCAATCAAAGCCTAATTTAATCTACCTTTGAAGTAAAAAAGCTAAAGAGAGAATACAGAAAGAATCAGATAAAAGGTCTCCTTTTAAGTGCGATTTCGTGGTAAATCGATACGTTTGTGTGTGCAACAAATTTGTAAGAGAATAAAGAGATATTGACACAACAAATTTTAACGAAGTTCGTTTCCTAATTCCCGGGACCACGTCCATAATAAATCCACTATAGAACAAGAAAGCAATACACAATTGCAAACGCATAATCAAACACAACCCATTTGACCACCGCTCTTTTCTACATGGACAACCTATGAAGATAAGTAACAAGCTCGCAATCTTGACTACTAACCTGACTCACCGGTGCATCACTTTCTTTTCACAGATGCGATCTTCATAGACAACCACCAATAGATCTACAAATCTATGATGGGATGACGCCACACACCTGTGTGCCTTTCTCAATAAACCCTAGGCGCGTAAGTCTTCATGTCACCACCTCTTGGTATATATACTCAAGTCCCTAAACCCTAGAGACTCTACAAGTCACATGGGCTTCAAGCCCATAATCATCAAGACCCACAACCAAGCCTGTCCTCAAACATGTATCAAACCCTGTCTCAGCATCTGCTTCAACGTCCTATTTCAGCACTCTGCTTTAGCTTTGTTTCAACACTCTGCTTCAATTCAGCTCTCTGTCATCATGCCTCTGTTTCAGACCATGTTCTCTTATGTTCTACGAGCTTCTAAAACCAGTCAGTACTCTCAGCTTTGTGACTCAGCTCAATTCTATCTGTATCAGCTTCCTGTATTACCATCTTCTCAAACAAGTCATCAATACATCTTCATTCTCCCCCTTGATGGCTATTTTAGCTAGTAAAGCATCGTTGAAGGCTTTAATATCACGAAACCCCAGGGCACCATCTTTCTTACTTCTGGTAAGATTTTCCCAACTAACCCAGCATATTCTTTTAGCTCCATCACTAGAGTTCCACCAGAACCTAATTAAGGCTGACTGAATCTGTTTGCATAGACTGTCTGGTAGCTTAAAGCATATCATTGTGTATGTGGGCATAGAAGTGAGTACTGATTGCAACATTACCATTTTTCCTGCTGCAGATAGATCTTTAGAGGACTAACTGATGGCTCTTTGGCGAATTCTGTCAACAATGCTGCTGAAGAGATCTTTTTTCTTTTGTCCAAAGAGTTCAGGAAGTCCAAGGTACTTCCCCAGTCCTCTTTCTTTAGTAATTTGTAGCTCTTGCTTGATTCTTTCCTTGATCTCTATTGGAGTCTTGCTATAGAAGGTAATAGCAGATTTCTGGCAGTTGATTTTTTGCCATGGTGCCTTCTCATACTTATGTAGTATATTCTTTAGAGCTTGACTGCTTTTCATGTTTGTTTTGCAGAAAAATATTGTGTCGTCTACAAAGAGGATATGGTTGATACTGGGGCTCTTTTTTGCAACTCTTATTCCATGTAAGTCTCTATTCTTTTGAGCATTTCTACATAAACTGGATAGAACTTCACTACATAGTATAAATATGTAGGGCGATAGTGGATCACCTTGTCGTATCCCTCTGGTTGGTATAGTAGCTCCTTTCACTGTTCCATTTAGGAGAAAAGAATAAGTAACTGTAGTTATGCATTGCATAATCCATTGAGTCCATTTCCTATGGAAACCAAGTTTTTCTAGCACTTCCTTGATGAATCCCCATTCCAGCCTATCATAGGCTTTGCTCATGTCTGTTTTTACAGCCATTGAACACCTTTTTGTTGCTTTAGAGTTTTTTAGGAAGTGAAGCAATTCATGAGTTATTAGTCCATTGTCTCCAATGGATCTTCCTTTGACAAAAGTTGATTGATTCTCAGAGACTAGGTTGTGTATTATAGGCTGCATTCTTTTGGTGAAGATTTTGGAGATTATCTTGTAATAGACATTGCTTAGAGCAATAGGTCTATACTCTGCTAAGGTCTTGGGATTTTTCACCTTAGGGATTAAACGTACATGAGTAGAGTTGATTTACCTTGATAGTTCTCCTGATGAGAAGAAGCTTTGTATTTCTTTGACTATGGAAGGACCTATTGAGTTCCAGTTGACTTGGAAGAACCCAGCTGAGAAGCCATCAGGGCCAGGGGCTTTGCCCTTATGAATAGAGAATAGAGCATTTTTAATCTCCTTTAGTGTTGGTTTTATGATGAGCTTCTCATTCATTTCCTGTGATACCACTGGCTTTAGGGCTTGTTGAACTGTGTCACTCTTCTCACTTGAGTCTGAGGTAAATACGGTATTGTAGTATTCATTGATAGTTTCCAATATCTCACCTTCTTCATAACATACTTTTCCATCCTTATTTTCCAGTACAGTAATGTTGTTGATTTCTCTTCTTACTCTGGTACTGCTATGGAAATAGCTGGTATTTTTATCTCACAATCCCAGCCACATTTGCCTACTTCCCTGGTGCCAGTATGCCTCTTCATCAGTATATGCTTTAGTCAACTCAGCATTGATCATCTGGATTTTACTGGTAAGTGTAGTAGAGTCTGTCATAACCAGCTTTAACTCTCTTTTCTTCTCTTCAATTATCTTCTGGCTATTTTTATGATTTTCCTTACTCCACTTTATAATACCTTTCCTGCAAGCACTAATTTGTTGTCCCACTGAGGCATTTTGATTAGATTCCCAGATCTCAGATATTAGCTGCTTAACTTCTTCATTGTTTTCCAGATTTCTGTCAAATCTGAATATTCCTTGTTTCTTTTTCTCAGGTCTTCTGAAGTAGGACACTACAGGTCGGTGGTCAGATCCTTCAAAAGTAAGATACTCACATCTTGCATTGGGAAACTTCTTAAACTAATTATAGTTTGCTAGAGCTTTATCTAACCTACACAACACTGTGTGTGAGTTTCTGTTGCCTCTCCAAGATAAAAAGTTTCCAGAGTGTTGAAGGTCAAAGTGATCCCACTCTGAAAGGAAAGATCTGAAGTCTATGAAAATGTTCTCCGCTCTGACTGGCCCTCCAATCTTTTCAGAGTTTTCTGTGATTTCATTGAAATCACCTGTTAAGAACCAGGCTCCTGATCTTGTTTCTGCCATACTTCTGAGTTGTTGCCATATTACTCTTCTTTTAGCTTGATCAGGTTCTTCATAGACAAAGGTAAGCTGCATTGATTTCCCTTTAAATTTCAGCTTTGTATCTATATAGTTTTGATTTGATGTGAGAATCTCCACCTTAACTTCTTCTTTCCATATCAGGGCTAGACCTCCCCCTCTAGGACTGTGAGGAGGAACTAGATGATGGTGAGCATACTTGTGCCAGTTAATACTTTTTCCCACTTTCTCATTAGGGTTTTTTTGTTTCGCATAGGAAAACAATATCAGGTAAAATATTAGATCGTATTTTCCTGAGTTGTTTCTTTGTTGAGGTACTCCCCAAACCACACCAATCTCAGTACTTTTAAGGAATAAGGCTTAGTGGATTATGAAAATCCACCTTACTGGAGCTTATCCTTTGTCTAGGAGTTGTTCCTCATAGTAGCAGTTGTTTGTCTATATCCTGGTGAGTGGTTATCCTCTCTATTATTGATTCCCTTTGTTGGTGTTGGCTGACTAGCATTGCTCTGTGCATCCTGAATATCAGTTTATCTCCTTGATGATGCAAGGATTAGAGTGATGGGAGGAGCATCTATACTGGTAGATGCTCTAGCTGATCCAGTGTGATGGTTATCTATAGTTGTGATCAGTTGTTGGCCTCCTTTCCTTTTTGGTGATTTTTGGACTTTAGGTACTTTTCTCTTTTTTTGCTTATTGTCCTTTATGTAGAGGGGAGAAGCCAGTTCTCTTATTCAGAGGTGGTCTCCCTCTTTTCTTTTTGACTTTTTCTGCCTCAGGAGTTGATTCTTCATCTCTTAATTAGAGAGTATTCCAGATAAGTTCGTCAGTCCTTTGAAGGTTTTGTTGTTGTTGTATGTGGAGTGCTTGAGATGCAGCTACTATTCTTCTTGCTATCTCCTCTATCATTCCATTGATTTCTCCTTCAAAAACTCTTTGATGTCTGGCTGACCTTTCTGTGTCATTTTCTACTCTGCAGTAGTTGATGGTGACTCCTTGAAGCTGTTCCATAGCTTATTCATGAGAGAGAGCTGGAAAGTCTATATGATCCAGATTTCATTCCAGAGGAGGTCTTCTTTGACTCTGAGGTGGAGGGGAAGGTGTTTTTGCTCTTTCTCTTTCAGGTTCCTTTTGTCTCCATTATAGGTTTGAGGTCTCAGCTCTCTGGTTCATTGGGCTATTGTATGTGTTGATACTTCTTTCTTCATTCTGGTGATGGTTGTTGTACCTTTTGTGTTGGAGAGATTGTGTTTCTGATGAGCTTTGATATCTAACTTCCCTTTGAGGATGTGGTTTTTCTCTCCATGTATGATTGGCAGCATGGTACGTGTTCCTGGAGGATGGCCTTATTCCAAAAAGTTTGCCATACCTATCTCTTATGTTCTGATAATCTCTTGTGGTGAGCTTAGGAGCTTCCTCATAGTTGACTTGTTTTCTGTACTCTCTTGGAGCAGGTAGAAAGTGAAGGGACAACTTCTTATCAACCTTATGTCGGTTTTTTGGATAGTCTTTTGCCTCATGAGTGAGACAGTAGCATCTAGAACATAAGTTCTTCAATCTTTCATAGGTAAGGTTTACAACTGCCTCTTCTCCTTTCTCAAATTCAATAACTGTTTCCTGTATGAGAGGTTATAATCCATCTGTGATAACCCTGATTCTAGTAGTAGTAAGAGTGAGATCTACTCTTTTGAAGGTACCTAGGGCCTTACCAATGTTTTCTGTCATCTTTTTCTTCCAGTAGTGAAGGGGAATACCTTTTAGTTGGATCCAGAATGGGATTTGATTTGGAAAGTGTGGAGAAATAACTGGTTCCTATCTCTGGATGATGAACATCCAGTTTGAGAAATGGTATGGTTTGTTAGCCAAGACCATATTAAGATCCTCCTCAGGAGTAAATCTGAACTGGAAGATGTCATTTCTCAGGTCAGCTCCTTCCACATTTCCTATTGTTCCCCATCTCCTAGAGAAATATGATATCATTGATCATACTCTTTGGGCTTTTGGGGTTGGTGAGTCTGCCAATAAGTGTGAGTTGATTTTCTTCTATCAGGTCAGCAGTGTCGATCCTTGGTGCCTTTATCCTTTTCCTTGGAGGGGAATCATTGTCTTCTCTGATAGCTTTTCCTTTTTCTGCGTAAGTCAATCTTCTATCCATCTTTTTGTTAAGTAGATAGTCATATGTGAGCTTCTTGAGTTTGAGATTCTTGATCTTGTATATTGTATTCTTGTAGGATATGCTTCTGTAGTCCCTTGGAGCAGTTTGGAAAGGTTGGTTTACTCAGATGCTGGAGAAATTTCTGGAGAAGTTGTAAACCATGAAGAAATCCCTGCTAGGAGTGAAGAAGGCCAGGTTCCAGTTGACCATGGTCACCGTTGGCCTGCCTTTGGCCGGTGGCTGCCTTGCTCCTTTTAGGGTTTTGTGTATTTTTGGTTAAGTAAAGTTGGTGAGTGTTTCTCGGGTGATGTGTTTTGAAAAATTTACTAGAAAAAAAAAAAGAACTATTGTGTAAAGCATGAACGTTGTAACTAACTTTTGGATAATAACCACTCTCGACAAATGTGCCTAGGAGAGAAGTGTAGCCTCTGTAAAAAAAAAAGTAAGAATTAATTTATTTTGAGATTGAGATTTTAAGCTTTTTGTTTTCTTGCATCGGGTCTACATGTGTAATATAGAAAATATGTGCGCAAAACCAAACTTTTAGAAGAATCTGGAGGCAAAAACCAACAAATAAAATAACAAAAGGATTTGAAGGCAAAACATATGAAAAGAAATATTAAAAGATTGAAGAAACCCTAAGATCCAAAACCTTTTACTCTCTTCTCTAATCACTCTCTTCTTCTCTCTTCCGCGCCGTTTCCCTTGTGGTTATCTTCGCCGTCCGTCGTCCTTTAGCTCCGGTAAGCTCCTAGATGCTCCATCGCCTCTTCTTCTTATCTTATCGTTGACTGTCGAAGTAGATCGGAGATTCTGTTCGCTAATTTTTTTGATTTTCGAGCTCCTATCTATCGATTTGATCTCAGATTTGTAAATTCGCTATTGGTCTATTGCTCTTGATGTTGTTTTTCTTTAATTGTATTCTTACAAGTAGAAGATAGTCTTTAAAATCCTCTCCAATGGCTGAGATTTGATGAATTTCAAATTTGGTTTTATACGTTTCTTCTAGTTTGTTAGCTTCTTTGATCGTGTTTTTAGAAGTAGAAAAAAATAGTATTTAAGATGATCTTCAATGGCTGAAGGATTTTATAATATATATGTTATGGATTGGAATTGGTGAATTTGAGTTTGGGTTTATACTTTTTTGAAGTTTTTCTTATGCTTATGTGACATTTTCTAATTTAAGTTTCTGTTGGTTGCTTGATTGATAAAGAGATTGAAGTCCAGAGTCAATGAGGGGAAGAAGCTACACTCCATCACCACCAAGGGGTGGTTACGGGAGGAGGGGCCGGAGCCCTAGTCCTCGTGGTCGATATGGTGGAGGTCGTGACAGGGATCTCCCAACCAGTCTTTTGGTTCGCAACCTACGTCATGATTGCAGGTAATATTCTTTACTACTTTGGACCGTATCTTTGTGTTGGTCAGTTTAATGATTCCATATTAACCTATTCAAAAGCTTGTGTGAAAGGCTTTCTGTATGACTAAGCATCATAAATTGATATATACATAGTGCATGTTGTTTACAGATTACTTTGAAATAGGTTGCTCTGTTTCCTCTTAATTTTTAGGAGTTATGAAGTTGTTCTTCACTGCTTACTCTACTTTCTTTTCTCCAGGCAAGAAGACCTTAGAAGGCCATTTGAGCAGTTCGGTCCTGTCAAGGACATCTACCTTCCAAGGGATTATTATACTGGGTGAGCATGCTCATTAGATTGGACATTAAATGTTTGATCACGCAACGTATTTATTTTACTTCTGCTTTAGATTGTGTCTTTATTTATCTTAAGGTCTTGTTTTGCTTCGTAAACCACTCTTTGTGAATTCTATTAGTCTTCAGTGCCTTCCCTTACTCTCCTTAGCCATTCCTACATCTGCAGCTCATGAATTTTTTGATTTATAAGTATTTTCACCTTTGGAGCTATGAAAGGATTTTATCTAGACTTGGATTTTTCAGCCTTAGTAAATATAGTACCCCTAAAACTTCATCTTCGTCTAGTCATTATAGGTAGAGAGTATAGTGATATGTTCCATGTTCGATCACACTTTAAGTGTGTTTATTGAAATTGTTGAGGTTTAGCAGTGAATCTAAAGAATTGAAGAGACCAATGAAGTAACTAGAGTTCTTTGGAAGATGTTCTAAATGATAGTGAAGGTTGGAAGGAAGTTGGGTTTGAATTCAATTTGAAGATTTATCAAGTCTTGAAGAAGTCATCTTTATTCTGAAACTTGCAAGATTTGCAGGCAAGTGCTTGCTTTTTTCATTATCATGATGGCTTCCATTGCAGGAGATTGTAATAGCAACTTTTTTTTCTTTTTCAAACGGCTTCCTATTAAAGTGGTACATCTTCCTTGGTCATTGTGTTTTTGGTTACTAGTCTGAAACTTTTGCTTCTTATTGGATTTGTTGCAGCGATCCACGGGGGTTTGGTTTCATTCAATATGTTGATCCCGCTGATGCTGCTGAGGCAAAACATCACATGGATGGTTTTCTTCTTCTTGGTCGCGAGCTGACTGTGGTATTTGCTGAAGAAAACCGGAAGAAGCCAACTGAAATGAGAACAAGGGACCGAGGTGGAAGGTGAATTGAGATTCTTCCCCTTTGAAAATTTTCTGTTAACATCGAACACCAGAGAATTTTAACTTGTATCCATTTCATTTTTGTAGGAGCAACAGATTCAATGACAGAAGACGTTCTCCTCCTAGATACTCTCGTTCTACTCCCCCTCGTCGTGGTGGTAGAATGCGATCACGTAGCCGCGACTTTAATTCTCCTCCCCCTAAAAGACATCAATCTAGGTAATCTACATCTGCATGCCTTTCTGAATATACTGTCAGATGTCATTACAGTTCTCTGATGGATTAAAAACTTATTTCTCGTGTTTTATGGCAGGTCTGTCTCACCTCAGGATAGACGATACGAGAAGGAGAGGTCATACTCTCGCTCCCCACCTCCACTGCATAATGGTGCACGCGTTCGCAGTGGAAGTCCTGTGAGGGTGAAGAGCCACAGCAGAAGCCAGAGCCCTAGAAGAAGCATGAGCCCGCGAAGAAGCGTGAGCCCGAGAAGAAACAGGAGCTACACGCCTGAACAAGCCCGGAGCCGCAGCCCTGTCCCTAGGCAGAGCAGGAGCCCAAGCCCTCGTGGGGAAAGAAATGGAGACCGTTCTCCTAGCCAGTGATTTACACGCTCATGTACTCTTTCAGTCTTGTGTGTTAGCTCTGCTTTATCAGAAGATACTTGTTTGATTCTAGATTGAATTTTCTTGCTTTAAGTCTTTGTTAAGACAAGTTTTAAGACAGATTCACTGTAGTGCTATTGATATTTTGCTTTTGTGTTTGGATCCATGGATTTTCTTGAGACATGACATTGAAGTAGATGTGTTTTTTGTCATCTTATCTTTTCAGATCTCATCTAGCATTGTCATGGTGAAAGAAAATGGACCTATTAGGAATCTTTTTGATCGGCTTACGCACTTTCCAGCTATTTTATTTTATTTTTCCCTTTAAAGCATCAAAGGAAAAATTCGTTCTTTCAAATCAAATGCTAAAAAGTGACCGTTTCTTATGTTTTTTCTCTAATATTTACAAGTGGTCGTATGATAATGAGTGTTATTAACGATTATGTTTTCTTAGCCAGACAATTTTGGCTTACGTTTGACTTGTCCGAGTCTCTCTTAATCCGACAAAAGTCTTGGTCGTCTTAAGTTTCTGAATTATTTTGATTTTTTCAGTTTTCCTAGTAGAGAGCACGTAGCTTGGAACTTAATTGCCCGGCGATGATGTCGATATTTTTGGAGAAATTTAGATAAATTTATTTGATTTGCTTATAGCCTTATAGGTGGAAAAGAAAATATTTCATTTTGTAGTTTAAAAACTTTTGGTGATGAAAGTAATCACCGAATCAAAGAATAATTAGAGCATCCAAGAAAACATTTGGAAGTGTCTGTTAACAAGAAAACATTTGGAAGTCATGCACATGAAATTAGGAAAACATATAGGGGGTGTATTGAATCTTGTATTAAAAGAGATTTGAGTTTTAATGAGATTTTAAGTTATTTTAATGATTTTGTGTGATTCTATGAGATTTATAATAAAATTTTCTGCAATCCCATATAAAACATGAGATTTGAGTCTTTGTATTTTTAACAAGAAAATCCTCTAGAATTTCTTTTAAAATCTCCTGGAATCATTAAAATAAAATCCTTAGTATCATTTCAATAACAGTGGATTTTAAAGTACTTTTTAAAATCACTAGTTCAATAACGGTGGATTTTAATAGGTTTTTTAAAATTCATGGTTCAATAACATAGGATTTGACAAATTAAAAGGAATCGATTGAAATGCTAGATTGAATACACACAACCCCCATAGATCTTTCTTTCCATTCAAACTTGTATATTAAAATTATACGAAAATAGGGAAACCGAAAGAAAATGAGAAGAGCGTGGGGTGATGCTCAAAAATTCAAAATCTTGTTTTCTTGTTTTTTACATGAATTAAATATTAATTTGATTAACAAGGTGGGATCATATAATAAGCCGTATGATTGTATAATTATTTTAATTAATTACTAGCTCTTTGAACTATGAAGCCTCACCTTCCGCATACAAACCCTTCTGGTTTCCCACGCATTAAAGTGAAGTTGAAACCAAGTTAAACACAATACATCAAATCTCTTATTTTCTTTTTCATATTTTTCAACTTTTCTCTAATTTCGTAAATAATTTTCGCCGAAAGAATAAGAAAAAAGTCTTTACTTTATTTTCTCTTCGGTGGGTTCATTACAGTACACTACAAACATCTCTGAACTTGTTCTGTCTCAACAGCAAAACCTCGAGGGTTTCTTTCTTTCTTCATTTCTCTTTGATTTGAATCTTCACCGAGTGAATCTGGAAGTGGGCTAGCTCAAATTAGGTAACTTTACTAATACTTTTCTTGATTTTGCATCTGGGTTTTTTTCAATTATTGTATCCGAACCAGCTTTTCTCTTGTACCTTCTACATTCTTCTTCTTCGCTCTGCAAATCCTGTTTGCACAGAACATGTCTGAAAGAACGAAACGACAAAAGAGTAAAGAGAAGAAATGACACAAACAAATCTGTGGCTTTTCGAATGCTCGATGGGTCTTATTCACTGTTTAGCTCGGTTGATTAAAATATCTAGAACCAATTGATTCACTTCTGTCGGAAAATCTTGAGTTTTTTTTTGATATTTAGTATCTAAAGTTGCTTACTTGATTTTAGGGTTCTTACCATATTTGATCAGTCCCAATTGTATACAACTCTCCTGAAAAAGAAAAAAAAAATAGTCTTTGCTGATTTAAGAGTGAGAAATCTGCAATTCATGTCAATTTGTAATCATTAGCTCTAAATTTTGAACTTGTTACAGTTTTGTAGGTTAAGGGTTTCCAATGCTGCTTCCAAGATGGTTTACAGAAGCAATCTTGCTCCTAATTTCAATTCTTGCGTCTTCAAACGGTAATTTCACCTAATCACATTGCATCTCTGAGTTAATTTTGTCTCTAATGTAGTTTTTGACTCTGAATTTGTTAAATCTTGATACTTTATACAGCCGCATTCATCGGTGTGAATATCGGAACAGATCTTACCAACTTGCCATCGCCTCCAGACATTGTAACGCTTCTCAAATCGCGACAAATCACACATGTTCGTCTCTACGATGCTAATAGCCATATGCTCAAAGCATTTGCCAACACTAGTATCGAAGTAATGGTCGGTGTAACCAACCAAGAAATCCTCAAAATCGGACGGTTTCCTTCAGCAGCGGCTTTATGGGTTAACAAGAACGTCGCTGCTTATATTCCTTCGACTAATATAACCGCCATTGCTGTTGGTAGCGAAGTTCTCACCACAACTCCTCACGTGGCCCCGATTCTTGCCTCGGCTCTTAACAACATTCACAAGGCTCTTGTAGCTTCCAATCTCAACTTTCAGGTTAAAGTTTCGAGCCCGATGTCTATGGATATAATGCCTAAGCCGTTTCCTCCATCTACATCGACTTTTAGCCCGTCCTGGAACACTACGGTTTACCAGCTCCTTCAGTTTTTGGAGAATACCGGCTCTTTTTTCATGTTGAACGCGTATCCTTACTACGGTTACACAACCGCAAACGGAATTTTCCCGCTTGATTACGCGTTGTTTAGGCAGCTTTCTTCGGTAAAGCAGATTGTTGACCCGAACACGCTTTTACATTACAACAGTATGTTTGATGCTATGGTTGATGCTGCTTACTACTCCATGGAAGCTTTGAATTTCTCCAAGATTCCTGTCGTTGTCTCGGAAACTGGCTGGCCTTCGTCTGGTGGAAGCGACGAAACGGCTGCAACAGTTGAAAACGCCGAGACATTCAACAACAATCTGATCAAGCGCGTGTTGAACAACTCGGGTCCTCCTAGCCAACCAGACATGCCGATAAACACATACATTTACGAGCTGTACAACGAAGATAAGCGGTCTGGACCAGTGTCTGAAAGAAACTGGGGGATTTTGTTTCCGAATGGGACATCGGTTTATCCTCTGAGCTTAAGCGGTGGTGGCTCTGAATCCGCAGCTCTAAATGGATCAACGTTGTTCTGCGTGGCTAAAGCAGATGCTGATGATGATAAGTTGGATGATGGTTTGAATTGGGCGTGTGGTCAAGGCCGAGCTAATTGTGCCGCGATTCAACCAGGCCAACCGTGTTTTCTCCCGAACGATATCAAGAGCCACGCTTCTTTTGCTTACAATGACTATTACCAGAAGATGAAAAGTGCAGGTGGAACTTGTGACTTTGATGGTACAGCTATCACTACAACTAGAGATCCTAGTAAGTTTATCGTTTTCTCTTATCAATTCACCGCTATAATTATTTCATTACACGTTTTCGTCCCATAAATCTCAAATTGTGATTGCTTGTTCGTTTTGCAGGCTATAGAACATGTGCATATACCGGAAGGTAACACTCCGAATATAAGATTTTATAATCCTTTTGAAAATGAGATGTTTACTAAAACTCTTTGATAATCTTTTTCCATCTACCTCAGTGCAAGCGCAAACGCAACGGCAGGAAACTTTTCCCCAGCGTTAGGACCTGTAAGTCCATTGGTAGGGAACGCAAACGCACTCATCTTTTCCATATACCATATTTCCTTCGTGGCACCATTAGTTCTCACACTACTACTGTTACTTCAGCCTGACCGCCTTTTCTAGAACGTGGTTGTGTAGTAACCGGAGAAGTCTACTGGCGGCTTGGTTTTTCCGGCTACTAGTATTTATTGTTTTATTTTGGTGCAGTGTAAGTGTAGCTAGAGAGAGGTCACAAGTTGTCATTCTTTTTTGTTTTGATCTTTGTTTGAACTATAAAATTTTCGAATTAGAGTGATTGAAATTTGATTATGAATCATTGTCTTGTATTTTTTGAGATATCATGAAGAACTTGCGTTATTCCTGGTATCTTACTAGTGGTCTTTACTAATAAGAATCACTAAATTAAAAGAATCACTAAATTAAAAGAATCACTTGTTTTGTATCCAAAAATCTTTACTAAAAGAGATAATAACTCAAACAACCATGAAAAGTCACTTAATAATTCAAACAATTTTCTAGAGATGTGAACACATGAAAAGTCTTATAAAGCTTGTGTTGTTCTTTTAATTACAAGATTGCCACCGGAAAAAAATTTAGGTTTTTGATAATAAATACTTTTTCTTCCCTTTTTTTTCATAATTTTGACGACACAAGGAAAAAAAAACGTCGGTGACTCGAAGACAACCGCATCTCTTCATCTTCTCCGGCGATTTCCTCGTCTCCGGCGACTCCAAAGGTAAGTTTCGGGCTTCCCTCAACTTGTTTGAAAATTGATGTTTATGCGATTGGGTTTTTCTTCGGTTTGTTTATCAATATTGCCACAATTTTTAAACTGTATGGGACGAACGACGTATTCGGATTAGCGGACAGTACAATGGCCCTTTCAATATTTTTGTTGATTACGTTCAAGCTAGTTCTCCAGAAAACGTTTTTCACAGAGTGGGGTTATTCATGGTTGATTGCCTATCTATTCGAAATGTTCAAGATGGCGTCGATACGAGTTGCGGTTGATGAAGTAGTACTACTGCCAATACAAGATCTTAATGTACCTCAAGCAATAGTTCGACAAAGATCTCATGTGTGCAAGTTTTGGAAAGAGGGACTATGCAACAAGAGTGTGGATTCTCAGAATCTACACACGTGGTGGTGCCCGGTTTAATGTTGAAGAGTACTTATAATGTTTATCGATCGGTTCTATAAGTTTTGACTATATTAATGTACTTCAATCTGTTGAAGCTAAAGGGTATTACCTTACATTGTCCTTCGGGAGTGCTCTATACAGCAAGCACTGATGGTTGTGTACGTACCTGGGAGAGAAACAACTACCACCCCATACAAACATACGACTATAAGGCTGAAATAGGATCTCTAATCAGTGCAGGAAAATGGGTTTTTCTTGGCATGCGTGTCAATGTTAGGGTAATTTAAGTGGTCCCTTCACTCAAATACAAGGGCAATCATTATGGTCTCAGATTTTTTGTTGTCATGGAGGTCTTTGATATTGAAAACAACAGTGGCTTTACCCTTAGAGTGCATGGACGGGTGAGTGCACTGGCATTTACAAATCACACGCTTATTGCTGGGACGAGTGTAAGTTGACTAGCTCTCTCTGTCTATACCTGTGTCACTTCTCTTTATGTTTAATTGTTGTTACTAAAATGAATTTCTTTGGTTGGTTTAGGCTGGTCAAATAATAATCTGGACGGTTCAACATGGCATGAACAATCGTTGTCCTTTCGGTCAAAACCGTATTCTTCACGCAGACCCGGCCTAGAGGACAAGTCATTGAAACCACCACTTAGAGCCTAATTTTAGAGGGCTTTTTTTAGTTAAATTTTTGTTATAGCTATAATTACAAAAAAATTATACTTTTTCTACAATAATAATATTTGTAAGATTTTGTTTTTCAAATATTTTTTTTTTAATGTTTATGGTCTTCTCTAAGAAACCATGTTAATTACTCATTTCAAAAAAATTAATTTGAAGTTATTAGTTAAAATTCGAAGTTGAAGCTGATAACAAAATTATTTGCTATCTACCATGTGACAAGAGAGATTGAATGAGTTAGATTTGTCATCTACTGAAATATAGATGGTTGAAAAACTTGACAACGTGAATTTAATTAATGATTTTAGAGGCAAAAATAAAAGGAGAACAATAATTCAAAAATAAATTCTATTTTGTTGTTTTTCTTTTTTTTCTTACTAACTATTTGGAATTATAAACGGGGTAATGAAGTTTTCATGTGTTTTTTTATTTAGATTACTATTTTTACGATATTGTAAAACGTACGAAAAGGACACTTTTTACATATATGCATAGGGCATCTAAAATGATTGAACTGACAATGTCTCCGCGGAGTGCATGATGACAAAGTAACCTGTCTCGCCATTGGAAATGGCCACTACGTCTATTCTGGTTCTATCGACAGAACAATCAAGGTAAGAAGAAACTAAAACGGGGTTTTCTGGTATGCACCATCGAATGTGATCCACTTAGTTGTTGTATAATTTGTCTGTTGTTTTACATGACGTATATGGTCTTATCGGGACACAAGATTGAAGGAACCAGTCAATCCTAGTATGTTCTTCGGGAACTGGTACTGTCAGCGTCTACACCTTACCATCGTAAGTACATCTCAATTCTTTGTTTTTCAATTCATTTGGATATAGTTTTAACATTCTCATTTGTGTCTACAGGTTTGAACGAAGAGGCGAATTCTTCTCGAAAGCTACCGTCGTATCATTTGCAGTGGGTCTAAATGGGGACATTATCACCGGGGATCGGAACGAGAATCTCAACGCGTGGAGTTTATCCGCATGAGATCTTCCACACGTTGAGATCTCCTGGCTTACACGGATTTATCTCTTCTTTGTGTTGAAGAATGTATTGCAGTTTGTTCTACAAGATTAAAGCTGAAACTTTCATGTCATAAACAAATTACAAACTTCTGTCCTTATATTTCAATTTTCAATTTTCATTTTCATTTTTGGGTGAATAGATATAGCTATGGTCTTAAGGATTGTGGTCAATTAAATCAATGAAGGTTTGACCCTCGTCCTTCCGTGTATGCCCTCATGCCCTGCACAGAGAGATTGTCTATGAGGCTTCACTTGGGGACGTGTAAGAAGTTGCGTACGTGAGGATAAATACCTACGCTGAGGGGTCCAGAACAATTCATTCCCGGCTACATATATATTTTGACTCTAAAAAACATAACACTAACTAACTTGTTAAAATATGAGGAAGATTTGAAAGACATACTGCGTCAGACAGTATAAACGTACAATGACTGGTCGGTGGTAATCGCAAGACATACTTAATTGGTGTGGGTTTAGATCTGCAATATCCCGGTGAACTTTCATACGGAGGAATCAATTAATCATTGTGGTAGCATTTTGGGGTGGTTTAAGCTATGGATTCTGATCCAACAAAGACTTAAAACAGAGAATTTTTTCGGCCACAAATTCTCTTTGAGGTGTCAAGTCCGGTGAGGAGAGCAAAAGTTTTTTAGTTTCCTAATGGTGTCTCGGCTAATATATACTTCGACTTTGAAGGAATAAGGAAGAGGTGTTATAATTGTCAGCGCTTGACACATGACAACACTAAATGTCCTTTACCAAGAACATTGAAGTTAAGAAGTCGAAGTTACTTGCTGTCCAAGGTAAGAAGATTGGAGGGTTTCATGATACGCAAGGGCTAAAGGATCCTCTGAGTGGCGTGCTGACGGAGGAGCAGTTGGGGCTGGATCCAATAACCGGTAAACCTAGGATTTATCATGAGGTATTGCATTAAATGAGACAAAGCTTAATGGTCTAGGATCTTGGTTAATCGAAGGGGACGTGAGCTGCATATTCATAAGCAAGTGAATGACTTAGAAAGTGACTATGTGGCACGAAGGAAGTTCTTATTATTGGAAACTGAGCCAACTAGGGATATGGAAGTTGCGAGAGGTAAAGGTATTAAAAAAACAGAGAATGACCAAGAACAGAGTACAACTCGATTTTTGGGGTCCAATTTGGATGGCAAGGTGTTAATGCGAATAATGGAGAGGCTAGCAACACAATTGTTGGTGTGATGGTGGAGAGGACCTTAGATTCATGGGAAGAGGCTAGGGCACGAGTCGCAATTCCTATGGATTTGGTTGTGAACAAGAAGGTTGCTACAGAGGAAGCGGCGGCGAAACTAGCTTTTGATGGTAATACTGAGGTGAATGGGATATTACCTCAAGGTTTGGGGAGTGTGACTCGGGCTATAAACAATGTGTCTAATCTCTTATTGGCACAAGATAATCTCCAACTTGAATTTAAGATGGGTTCTATCTCAAGGAACGATGCTACATGAAGTGGTAAAAGTAGGAAATCTTGGGTCAGGAAGAAGAAAGATGGTAATGCTTTAGCTCACGATAAAGCTCATCAACGTGGTGTTGTAGTATCAGATGAGAGTGTTCGTGTGGTTAAGAGAAAAGCGGTGGAGGAGACGAAGGAATTGTCAAAATATGCTAAAAATAAAATAGGTTTGATGGTTCACCAGAAACCATCCAATCCTCAATGACGACGCTGAGTTGGAACTGTCAGGGATTGAGGAATAACCTGACAGTTCGACGCCTTGAGAAAATGTGTCGTGAACATTTCATGGATTTGTGTTTCTCCTAGAGACAAAAATCTCTAGTGATCAAGTGTTAAAAGTTTAGAGATTGTTGGGTTATTACCACTATTTTTTGGTGAATCCAGTAGATCTTAGCGGAGCTTTAGCATTGTTTTGGCAGAGTACGCATGATGTAGAAATTATGTTCTCGGATAACAGAGTTATTGACGCGAAAGTGAAAGTTGGTGTATTGTTATTCTTTATGTCTTTTATTTATGGGGATCTAGTGAGGCACAAAAGACGTAGAGTGTGGGATACGATCAAGAGTTTTGGAGTACAACGGAATCAGGCGTGGTTTGTGGTTGGAGATTTTAATGAGATAATGAACAATTCGAAAAATCTTGGAGGGCCTGGTTAGCTCGTGCAGGCCCTACACGAGGGTCTTTTGTGCCTCACTAAACATATAAAAAGTAAACATATATGTTTCGGTTTCTGGCTAGTGAATGTTGTCTAAAAAAAGTACCTAGTTGTGGGAACAAGCTGTCTTGGGCCGGGAATAGAGAGATTGTGAAGACAGATGTAGGGGTCGGATTTCACCCCTGCGAGATCGATGCAACGACAAGAAAGATTTTGCCAATTCGAGAAGAAATCCTAAACAGGCTTACAAGGGCCCAATTTGTAACTAGGCCCATAATAGAATTAGATCCATATTATGGGCCTAAAGCTATTTTAATTGCTTAATGGGTCAGACCCAACTCTAGTACTTAGACCTAGATTAGAAAAGCTATAAATAGTTCATTGTATTCACTCAGAAATGGGATCAGAACTTTTCAGACAACAACATCAATAAAGCTTTCTTAACAGCTACTGCAACAGTCTACATTTCTGCATTGTGATTCACTCAGAAGTCTCGCACCTCTCCTACAACCCTTACAAATTAAATTGTGCGAGTCACGATTCCTATAATTTGGCACCGACTAAGGGGACACGTGAGATGTTCTTACTCAAAAGAATCATTGTGAAAGCTACATAAGCAGTGACCAACAACGCAACATGGACCGCAACAGCGGCGACCAGCATCGCAATGTCGACAGCACCGGCGGTGACCAGCAGCGCAACGTTGATCACAACAGCGGCGACCAACATCGCAATATCGAGAGCACCTGTGGTGACCAGCAACGCAACGTGGATCGCACCAACGGCGACCAGGAGCACAACATCGACAACAACAATGGTGACCATGAGCGCAACTCCACAGAATCAGCGGCGATCAACAATTTAACGTCAACAGCACCATCAGTGACTAGCAGCGCAACGTGGATCGCACCAGCAAAAACTAACAGACAAACGTCACAGCGACTACTGCGTAGAAACCTAGGGTCAAGCGCACTACAAAGAACGCACATGCTAGGAACATAGCAAGTAGAGTTGAATGAAGCAGCGCTAACACAAAGCAAGAACACTATTCTCTCAAACACATCGTCGCTCTTCTCATAAGCGGATTGTCACTTCCTCTCGCAAACGGATCATCGCTCCTCTCGCAAACAGATCGTTGTTCTTCTTCGAAGCAAAACTTTGCTCCTCTCTCACACGCATCGTTGCTTCTCTCACAAATGAATCATTGCTCTTCTCCCAAGTAAAAATAATGCTCTTCTCTCAAGCAGATCTTCGCTCCTCTCGTAAATGGATCGTCACTCCTTGCTCTAGCATATCTTCGCTCCTCTCGCAAATGGATTATTGCTTCTCTCGGAAATAGACCTTCACTACTCTCGCTAACTCGCTTACCGACTCTCCTAGCAACCTAGCTCGTCTGCTGTCTAACTTATCTACTTAATAGTTGCTGAAGCTGCTTAGCTCATCTACTACATGGCTGACTTGCCTAACTCTTTGTTTACCTGCTCTCCTACCTGCATGGCTCTCTGGCTGACCAGCTCATCACTTACAAGCACGTCACTTACCGGCTCGTCAAATGTCAAGCTTATTTGCTTACCAATACTCCTAGCTGCCTAGCTCACTCGCTACCTAGCTACCTCGCATACTAGTTCTCCTAGCCGCCAGGCTCGCAAACTCGCTTATCGGCTCTCCTAGTTCACCACATAACATATACACTTAACGTCCTACATTAACGGACATATCACTTACATCCTTTACGAATCATTCAAAGTCTTATCTGAACAGACATATCACTTACATCCTTTACAGATACTTCAAAGTCTTATCTTATCAGACATATCACTTACATCCTTTATGGATCATTCAAAGTCTTATCTGAACAGACATATCACTTACATCCTTTACGGATAATTTAAAGTCTTATATGAATAGACATATCACTTACATCCTTTACGGATCATTCAAAGTATTATCTGAACAGACATATCAGTTACATCTTATACAGATCATTCAAGGCACTTACTTGAACTACGAAGCGGCTTGATCCCTACAAAGGGTACGTAGGCACCTCATCTTCGGATGGGTTCAGCTGCCGCCCCTCCTTAAAAGGGGAGGGGGAGTGGGGTACGTATAGTCATATACTCCCACCTCTCTCACTTGACATTCTCGCGAAAATCAAATAAAGCAAACTTGTCTGAAACAGTTTCGCTTGTAAAATCTAAGTCTTAACAAAAGCAGACTTCATTCAAAATAATTCGAATTTACATCCTCCGTGGATAAATCGAAGTCTTAACAATAACAGACATTTAACCTCGCTGCTGGCCACATCGACGGTATACTTCACAAGCTTCAGATCTGACTATTACATCCTTTGTAGGATTAAACAGCGCGCTATACAAATGTATAATGTTCATTACAGGAGCGTGTGCGTTAGAGGAAAATGTATGCGTAAACCCAAATGTTCATTTTGAAACCCAATAGACAAAACGTTGGTTGCATCGCTAAAAGTAATCATTACAGGAGCGGACGTGTTCTTGGGAACATGTCTGTAAACCCAAATGTTTACTCTAAACCCAACTCACTGAATTGTTGGTCGCAACGCGATAACATGTTCATTACAGGAGCGGGTGCGTTAGAGGAAAACGCATCTGTAAACCCAAATGTTCATGTCAAAATCCAACTAACATAACGTTGGTAACTTCTCTAGACAATATTCACTGCTGGAGCAGACATGTTGAAAGTAACTTAGCTGTAAACCGTAGTGTTTATTAAAAAATCCAACTATCTGAAACATTGGTCTTAACACAAGGAAACATATTCGCTGCTGGAGCAGAATTATTGATGACAATGCTTCTGTAAACCAAGCAAAGATTCAAGACAAAGCGAAACAAAGCATGAAAAGGGTAAACACCACCCAAGCAGAATAAAACCAAAAGGAAAGAAAACACTAAGGCATTTTATCTTCAAGTACCGTCAATCGCTTCCACAACTCCTTCAGCTGGAACCTCACTCTGAGAATCTGACGAATCCTCATCACTGGACGAACTAGAAGAACTCGAACCTAAATCAACCTTTTCACGAGCAGGAGTCGGTACAACAGGAGCCGATACAACAGGAGCCCCTCCACCAGGTCTTGGAATCCTAAGCATCTCCTCAAGTTTGCGCATATGATTACTGAAACTCTCATCTGCATGCGATAAGCCTTCCTCCTGCTTTCTAAGTTCACCAAGCTCATCATTAAGATCAGGCGTCATGCCACTCCGAACCAACTCAAAAAACTCAATGTTGCTCTGAACTTGGGTAAGATCAATGAAATCAATCCACGGTTGGTCATTGATCACCTTAAGCTTCTCTCTCGCTTGCCCCATCCTCTACTCATAGTCTGTTATCAGCTCTCGCTTTGCCTGATCAACAACTTGCTAAACGGCTGCATCTTGAAGCTTGGTCGCAACACCTTAACGAGCAAGGAGATCAGAGAGTTCTTGCTGCAAGAGTTCTCTCTCCGATTCTGACTGTGTAAATGTGCCATCTATCTTACGCTGATTATCCTAAGTCTCCATCACAGCAGCTTCCAGGGTAGCGACTCTCTCCTCCGCCTGACGCATCCGCTTCTTATGATCGTCACACAATTTTAGAACACTACTAAGCTGACGACCTTGCGAGAGAGCAGTTGTCTCGTAGTCTTTGGTGAGTTCATTGATCGAAGCAAAGAGCTGCAAAAAAAAGTAATAGGTCAACATATTCAAAGCGAAAGGAGTAATGTCGCAGAGTTCAACAGAAAATCATACCGTCATGCCATGAAGGGCCACTCTCGCGTAAATATCTCTCTTTGACATATCTTCTCGAGGAGGAAACTCAGTCCCTGGGAAGATAATTTTTGACATCTCAGCCGCCGCCATACTACTGTTGCTGAATAACTCCCTCAGATCAATGTTTTTCCCACTATCTTCTTGAAGACGCTTGCGGCTGACATCTACAGTGTTGTCCCTCCTCCTAGCATCATCGCGACGCCTCTGCAGTGACTCATGACGACGATTAGTGTAAACTGCAACATTTCGCTCAAGCTCAGGACGTCGCGACTTAGGCGCATGGGTAGCAGTAGCACCAGATCTAGGGACTGACGATGATGTTCTTGCTCGTTGCGGCTCCTTTCCACTGGTGTCAGCTCTAGCCTTAGCAGCTCTCTTCTTGCGCGCAGACATTTTCCTCCCGTTACTCGACATTTTTGACGACAGCGATGTTATCAGAGTAAAAATTGATTAACCCCTCCTCAAGTTACTCAGCGTGGCTCGAAACTGCAAAAAGATAAGCAAGAACAAAAAAGGTTAAAATTTGACTAAGTCAAAAATTCTGCAAACGGTATCGCTAAAGTAAAAGACGACGCAGTTATATCAGCAAGCATCACTCCAGAATTATCTAAGTCTAGGACTGTTCTCGAGTCGCTTCTCTCTATATGATGATTAACCCGCGAAACTCTGGAAGTCACTCTCATCAATTTACGTCTTTACTGCGATACAGTTCAGAATCTGAATCAAAGCTCAAAATTGATTTCCGGAACATTTACGTTGACTTGTTGACCTTCTGTTGACCAGTTGACTGTTACTGACTTGTTGACTTTGGTTGACCCAACCCGAATATTGACCAGACCGGAATGATAACTGAACCGGGATGCTAACCGAACCGGAATTTTGATCTGGGTTGACCGGTTTCGTTCTTTTGACCGTCGTTGACCGGGCAATCAAACTGGGATATTGCTCCACTGCGACCACTGCGCCGCCGCGAGCAACCACCACCGGATATGAAGCTCTCCGTCGATTCCGTGTAGCTCCTCTCCACCACGAATCTCTCCTCTGCCGTGAAGATCTGCGATGCTCTCCTCTCCACCGAGCAACCACGAGCAGATCAATGACGATCCGGGAAGCTCCCCAATCCGCCGTGAAGATCCGCAAAGCTCTCATCTCCACGAACCAAATCCGCCGAAGCTCCACTTGATGACGTCAAAGTTGCGGCTCCATCTAATGTCGAAGCTCCACGAGCTGAGTCCGTATCCTCCACGGCTGCAACGAAGCTCCTATGGCGGATCTGTGGCGGATTTGCAGCTGATCTCCAGCGACAGCGACGACGCAGAGTGACAACGACGTGAAGCTCCATGGCAAATCGAGGCTCCATCGACGCGTGTAGATCCATGGCGGCGACGATTAATCGGAGATTTCAGGAGCTTCTCGATCTCTCCACGGCCGATGAGCTCAGCAATGACGAACGTCGGCGGTGAAGACCAAAGGTGAGACTGGTCAACCTCCGGCGACAGAAGAGCAGAACGACGGCGGCACAGCAATTCGGAGATGGGAGAGATGAAGTCACAAAAGAAAAAAAAATTATTCAGAAAACCGTAATTTGCAGTACAAGACAAAAAAAAAATTGGAAAAGGGAATTCCAAAATTTATACCTTTTTTACTGTAGAAAAGCCTACTTGGTGAAAAAGACTTCCTAGGGGACCTATTTATACCAGAAGGATTTTCTGAAATCCCTAGGGTTTTTTAGGAAAATTTCCTAAAACTTTCGTAACGGACTTTAAAGTCCATTTATATGAGCCCAATAGACTTTTCAGTCTATTAACCTCATCTCTAACAACGCAAGCAGATCCAGGAAAACACAATAACATCGTTTCAACATAGAATGACTGAAACTTTCCGAGTTCGGTGACAAGAACGTTAACGCCTAACTGCTTCACGATTTCAATTCAAGATACAGTCTACTAAACTTATTCTTAACAAAAGAAGTAAGTCATAAAAACACGGTAGCATCAGCTCGACATGGAATATCTGAAACTTCCTGACTTCGATGACAAGACGTCAACGCCTGGCTGCTTCAGAGTCCATCACATCAATCTCAAACTTCAACAGCTTATATCTTGGCATCATCTAACTCGATACTACCAAGCTGGGGGGCTAACTAACTGTAGGGGTCGGATTCCACCTCTATGAGATTGATGTAACGACAAAAACAACTTATGTATTCTACCTTGGCGATGAAGCAAGACAAATCTCCCAGGAGTCTTTGCCGAGCTAAGCGTTTACAGAAACACGTCGAACTCGGCAACATTTACAAGTCGGCGGAACAAAGTTTTATGATTTCATCTCATCAAAACACATCTTGGAGGACAATGGCAACGTCTGCGACGTATCTTCTTCAAGCATCGACCTCACTTGCGACTTTTTCTACCTTGACACTATCATACCGGGCACTGCCAAGCTGGGGGGCTAACTGTAGGGGTTGGATTCCACCCCTGCGAGATCGATGCAACGACAAGAAGGATTTTGCCAAATCGAGAAGAAATCCTAAACATGCTTACAAGGGCCCAATTTGTAACTAGACCCATAATAGAATTAGATCCATATTTAAAATGGGTTTAATGATATTATGGGCCTAAAGCTATTTTAATTGCTTAACGGGTCAGACCCAACTCTAGTACTTAGACCTAGATTAGAAAAGCTATAAATAGCTCATTGTATTCACCCAGAAAGGAGATCAGAACTTTTCAGACAACAACATCAATAAAGCTTTCTTAACAGCTACTGCAACAGTCTCTACATTTTCTGCATTGTGATTCACTCATAAGTCTCGCACCTCTCCTATAACCCTTACAAATTCAATTGTGCGAGTTACGACTCCTACAACAGATGACACAAAGGAGAAGGTGTGGATTCAATATTAATTAGATCGAGCTTTCGGTAATGCAGCATGGATTCAATTATTTCCGAGAACTCATGTTGAATATCTAGTGAGAGATAAGTCGGACCATCGTCCTCTTGTTACACGTTTACATTCAAAAATGGATGCACAAAAAGGTCGGTTTTGGTTTGATAAGCGGTGGTGCACACAACCAGAGGTTTTTGAAGTTATAAGGAAAGGGTGGGATGTTCCTCAGAATACGAGTTTGAGATCAGTCTCGGAATGCATATCTCGTTGTCGAAAAGAGATTGCAAGATGGAAATGTTCTTCAAATAGTAATTCGTTTATTCGGTTAAGGAAATTACGAGAGGCTATAGATTCTGAATCATCACAGTTATGTCCAGATTTCCAACAGTTGTTTCATCTCAAATTGGAATTGGAACAAGTTTCCAATGAGGAGGAGAAATATTGGAAAAATAAAAGTAAAGAGAGTTGGGCATTACATGGGGATAAGAACACTCTTTTTCTCATGGTCGGGTTCAAACGAAGCCGATGAAGAATCAAATAATGTCTTTAAGAGATGAGGGTGGAATGGAACATTTTGAGGAGGAGGCTAAAGAGGAGATTTTGGTAGAGTACTTTTCTAATCTATTTAAGACTTCAACTCTAGGTGATATGGAAGACTTGTTGTCTTGGTTAGAGGCAAAAGTAACTGAACGGATGAATAAAGAACTCACCAAGAAGGTCTCGGAAGTGGAAATTCGTAGGGCTGTGAAAACGATTAGAGGAGATAGTGCTTCTGGCATTGATGGTATGTCCGGGAAATTTTATCAATCTTATTGGAATATTGTTGGACCGCAAGTGATTTTAGAGATAAAGAGATTCTTTGATACGTGTTGGTTCCCACAAGATTGGAATCATACCCAACTCTTTATGCTCCCGAAGATACTGATTCCAACACGCATGAAGGACTTCAGGCCTACTAGTCTTTGCTCGGTTGCTTATAAGATCGTCTCGAAAATTTTGTGTGGCCGCTTAAAATGTATTCTACCTCATATTGCTTCTCCCACTAAAAGTGCGTTTGTTGCTGGCCATTTGAAATCGGATAATCTTCTGATAACGCATGAAATGGTCAACGGTTTACGAACCAATCCGCTTGGTAAGGAGGAGCTTATCGCGACAAAACGGACATATCAAAGGCATATGGCCGCGTGGAATGGAATTTTTAGAGAGACTATTTCAAAAGATGGGCTTTGATCGTACATGGATCTACTGAGTAATGTTTTGTGTTCAAACCGTCTCGTATACAGTGCTTATAAATGAACAGACATATGGTTGTATCAAGCCCGAACGTGGATTATGGCAAGGAGATCTGTTGTCGCCTTTTCTCTTTATATTGTGTGCGGAAGCATTGGTTTATGTGATGAATAGAGCGGAGAATGATTACAAGTTTACGGGTATGAGGTTGTCGAACCGGAGCCCGTCGATTCAACACTTGTTGTTTCCTGATGACATCTTATTTTTGTGTCGAGCCTCTTTAATGGAATGCACAAAATTTCTCAAGTGTTTAGATGTGTATGGTCGTGCATCGGGTCAGATGGTTAATTTCCGTAAATCGGAGGTGAGCTTTGGAGCTGGAATTGATCCGGTCATGAGAAGAGTGATCATGCATTTGCTGCATATTGATAAAGAAGGAGGAGATGGTACATATATGGGTTTACCGGAGCTTTTTAGTGGATCAAAGCAGAAGTTACTTGCATTTATTACGAAAAAGCTCACCAAGAGGTTTAATGGGTGGTATGGCAAAACCCTTTCCCTTGGAGGAAAGGAGGTACTCCTAAAGTCCGTCGCGATGGCTCTTCCAGTGTATGCAATGTCTTGTTTCCGGCTTTCAAAATTCCAATGTAAGAACGAGTGTTGTGTCGAACTTTTGGTGGAATGCGTCCGAAGATAAGCAAAAGATTCATTGGGTTTCTAGGAAAGAGATGTGCAAATAGAAGGATAGAGGTGGAGTAGGTTTTCGAGATATTGAGGAATTTAATCAAGCGTTGCTTGCGAAACAAGCGTGAAAGATTCATAATGAACCAGATTCTCTATTAGCAAAGGTTTACAAAGGTCGGTATTTTGCCAACAAAGATTTTCTTGGTTGTGGTGGCGGTTATCAACCATCGTATGCTTGACGTAGTATTCTACATGGCCGAGAGTTATTGCGAAGAAGATTGTTAAAATCAGTGGGAAATGGTGCAAGGACTAAGGTGTGGCTTAAGAAGTGGGTAATGGATAAACATCTCGACGACCAATGAATAAGCAGAGTTTATTTGGCTTAGATCTTCAAGTGGATGCTCTGATCTCAAGTAAAGGCTCTTGGAGAGTGGAATGTCTAAATGAATTGTTTCCGCCTGATGATGTTAAACGAATCGTTGATATGCCGACTGGGCAAGTGGAGATAGTTTTATATGGGCTTACAACGATCATGGTGCATATACGGTAAAGAGTTGATACTGGTTTATTTCGAATCACCCTATCATCCCGTCGGCGCCACCACATCCCTTGGAGATACGCAAAATCGAGTTTAAACAGAGAATATGGCAATTGTTCCCTTCACCAAATATTAAAATGTTCTTGTGGAGAACGGTAGCAGGAGCTCTAGAAGTATCGAATCGGCTCCAAAACAGAGGTTTAAATGTTGATTGGGTTTGTAAGATATGTCAAAACTCGGATGAGACCATCAACCATGTCCTCTTTCAATGTACTGCGGCGAACCAGTTGTGGAGTCTCGCAGGACTACCATATCCGTTCACTGGGTTTTCATCTGTTTTGGAAGATAATTTAGGCTTTGCCTTAGACTTGATGGAGAATAGTAACCTGGCAAAGGAAATGCGGTCAGCGATACCGTGGCTTTATGATTTATTTGGAAGAATCGCAATTCTATTCTATATGCTCATATACAAACAGCCTTGAGTGTCGTGTACCAACAAGCCATGGTAGAAGCTTTGTTTTGGATAACACTAAAGAAGAGGAAGAGAACATTATAGATGTTAGTAATTCTTTAGTTTCGAATCGATGGCAACCCCATGTTCACGGCACAATTAAATGCAATTTGAGCTCTAATTGGAGGAATGCGTCATTACATAGCGGTGGAGCGTGGATAGCGAGGGATTTTTTTGGTACAGTGTTGTTTCATGCTCGTGACGCGTTTACAAGTCTCCAAACCGTATTACATCTCAACTGCGGTGCGTTAATTGGGTTTAAAAGATGTGGTGCTAAGCTTGGACTGCAAGGCAGCCTTTGAGGCCATAACTAATGTTTCAGCTTGGTCACGCTATCGGTACCTTCTCATCCAGATTTCTAATCTTCGTCTTGGTTTTGGTTCGTGTTCATTTGATCTTGAGTCGATAAGTGCGTACTCTACGGCCCAGGCCATAGCTCTGAGTGTTACTTGGGATGGTCGGTTTAACTAGTATTTGACCGCGGGTGATCCTACATGGCTTCATAATCTACTCGCTCGTGAAGCAAAGTTGTAGCATCTTGTCTTACAATTGGTGATAATGCTGTTGGTCTAGTGTTTTGTTTCATACCGTGGCTTTTATGGTTTTTTCCGGCTACTAGTATTTATTGTATTACTTTGGTGCAGTGTAAGTTTAGCTATAGAGAGAGGTCACAAGTTATCATTCTTTTTTGTTTTGATCTTTGTTTGAACTATAAAATCTTCGAATTAGAGTGATTGAAATTTAATATTCTAATGAATCATAAAGAGCTTGCGTTATTACCATATCTCGAAATTCTTTTTGTACAGAGACTAAAATACTAAATTGAAAAAGAAAAAAAATCAGAAAATCTTTTACTAAATAAGAAAATATCATTCATATTGCATGTGCTTTTTTCCTCTTTCATCAGGAGGAGTATGCAATCGTCGAACAAGTTCCTCTGGATTTCGGCTTTTTCGATCAATTGCCCTCATGCACAAGAACCCTACACATCAAAATAAAATCATTTCCAAATATTTTGATCTCATATGTCACCAGTTTTTTTTCACAATCAAGCTAAATTTGTTACCTGTCCAAAAGCAAAGTTGAATTCTTCTTGTGTCTAATAATCGAAAAATAGCCATCACCGCTGAACCACAGTATAGTGCACGTTTTTCTAGCCCGTCACACAACTCTCTAGGAAAAATAATGGGATTTAAACTGGTCTCATGATCTGCAAAAACCTGAAAAGATAAAATCTTACATAATCATTGTTACTGCTCAAAAGAAATCCATAAAATTTGGTATAAAAAAATTATAAGAAAAAGCACTAGCCTCATTTGTTTGAAAATATGTTCCATTGAGTGGGAATTCTCCTCGCGTTGCTGTTCTACATGGGATCTGCTCAATTGTAAACATACATATAAGTTTCAAGTCAACAATGTTAAAATGTTACACTGTAAATTCTACTTACCAAAATTGTTCCACGGAAAACTTTAGAACGTTCTTCACGTATAGTGCAACAATAGGAACATGTTCTGATATAGCAGAGATTTGATCCGTCTGAGTTACACTTTTTCTTTGGTGGTTTGAACGAATTTGACGTTTCACCTACAAATTACACAATGAAAAATTAGTTTATCCTTTTGTGAACATTGAGAAAGTTATGTTTCTGCTATACCTGGTTGCCATATCGCAAGAAGGTAGGGACTAGGATCATCAGGTTCTCTTGGGTCAAACTATATAATACATATAAAAAAGAAACGTTCCTAAGAAATCATCAGAGTAGTAATTATTTTGGTATTCTAGAGAATGTATATATGCTTACATCGCGGAGAAGCTCATGGTTATCAGGAAGCACATAACTGCAAAACAAACAATTATATTACATATCGTCACACAATGGTAATAAAATATGATAATGATGCAAACTACATAAAAATACTTACACCACATGTTCAGTCCTTAGTCGGTTATAATACTTTATTTTCTTTGGCAACTTCATTGGAATGCATGCATTTTCTGGAGTTAGAACTACCAACGCTTTTGATATTTCGTCCTCGCAGTTTTTTGGCATCTTTCCACCTTTTAAAAGTGCATCTACTACATTTTTCTTCAACGCATCCATGTCTAAATCAATTGTAGGAATTCCAGCGTAAGATTGACAAGGACTTCTGCCACCAATATCTTCAATATCTATTACTTCAGGAATTTCTGTGCTTGGAGAGGCCGGAAACTCAACAGAACTTCTGCAAGGAATATCTTCAACATTCACTAACTCAGGAGTTTCGGCTCTTGGAGAAGCCGGAAATTCAACCAATGGATCAAATGAGTTAGTTAAATCATTGCATTTGGGAGAAGCACATTCTTCAATCGAATTTATCTGAGATGATATGACTGCATCATCATCGTAAGAATATGTAGACATGGAGGTATCGGTCTCATGTGTCTTTTCTTCTGGGCCTTGGAGAAGAACCTTAGAACTGAATAAAAATCATGATAAGTCAATTTCAATGCTTTTAAAACCAAACCGAATAACGAACTAATAATACAAATTTTCTTATATGATTCTTTGTTCCTCTTGTTATATTATTTTATCAAAATAATCAAACCACCAGAATATGCAAAGCAGATCGGCAACAACAAAAAACTTTAAAATAATTAATGGTGAAAACTCTTAAACTTCAAAAACGGAAAATTATGAAAATAACCCGGAAACAAATTAAAATTAAGAAAATAGGTCATATCTTTTAAAATTAGAGAAATAGGCTAAAAATGAAATAGTTACCTTTGTATCAATAACCATACTTAAACAAATTCCAATGTGTATCTAATGATTCTAATCCATAAATCAATGTATCCATATTTCTAAAAACGATAAAAAAAAAAAGAAGCTTAATAGTCCATATATTAACATGTATATATATATATATATATATATTTAGAACTTAACTTATGTATATCACCTAATAGCAAGATGAATTAAAGTGGGGTAAATCGTATAAGAGCAAAATGAATTCAAGTTCTAATAAAATATTTGAGCTCAACATTCATATTTAATTTAGGTAACAATTAAGTACTATCTACGAGCTCAACATTCTTGTTTGATCAAGTAAACCGATTTTGGTCAATTTTGGAAAAGGTTTTATAGGTTTTTTAACTTTCACTTTTTCACGTAGAACCAAACGGCAAGGTCAAACCGGTTTAACCCGTTGGTCCGTTTAGTTTTAAAGCATATTATTTTCACTAACCTAGTCAAATAGTTTTTCAGTGTGATTTCTCTAATCTAACTAAACAAAATAAAGAAAAGAAAAATAGAATGTAACCTGGCATATGCACTTGCAAAATATTTGCATTCTGACTTCATTGGACACGCATTACAATTGGGAATAAGCTTTGTACAAAAAACCTAAAGTAAATAAGAGGTAATCCAAATCAGTAATTATTCTGATTAATTGACAATTAAATTCAAAGAGATATTTTGCACACCTTTCCAAATGTTATCATCTGATAGTGTAGTTCATACCTGTAAAAATAATGTATCATAAGATATGGAATACATGTTTTGTCAAATTACAAATAGTTATTTTCCTAAAACAAATGAACTTACAAAGTTTCTTGGGGAAGTGTACACAACCGTGGCCAGAGGTATTTCTGAATCAAATCCATTGAAGGGTAACTGAATAAAAAATTGTTGGTTTTTCCAACTGTTAGTATACTATTGTATTCGTTTTTTTATCTATACCAAATTTGTGAAAATAGCTTAACTGATATAGATGATGCATTTGCACCCCATTTGGCAAAGGTTCAAGAGGAACCCAACCAAGTCGGACTGCTATACGGCCGACATTTGTGTCAACCTATACACATCAAAAGCAAAATGTGTTTTTAATGATTAGCAAACTAAAAAAAATGTAAAGTAAAAAACAATCATTATTTATTTAATTTATACCGGAAAAGCAGAATGTTTAAGTCCTAAAAGTCGCACGCACTCCGCACTCTTTAAACCTATCCCTTCTATATCCATTAGATATCTCCTGGTATCACAATACAAGAGTTGTAAAGAAATTTGCAAGAAATGAAATATATGAGAACATAAGAAAAAAACAAACGTACTTCACTAAATCTGATGGAGCATTTCTAAGCCATTCAAGATCCGCAGTTCCATTTTGTTTTGTTTCGTCGTTGAGAAATTTCTTGAGAAAATTAAAAAAATAGATTAGTTTCAAGTCTAGAGAAAAATTATCCATAAAGTTCTTAATAAGTTTTGTGTTTTCTTACCAAAATTCTCCCTGAAAGAATCCTGAATTGGCCCCGTTTCTTTATGGTAGTTGCGAAAACGTGTTGACCAGCTAATCTCACAGCATTCCAATCAACAGAGTCCATGTGCATTACATCCCGACATCCTTCTTTTTTGTACATTCTTCTAAAACTCTCCCAATCAACTTTTTCATCTTCCACAATACCAGTTTTTTCATTTTTTCTTTTTGCAGTTTGTTCAACTTCTTCCACCTCTGGTATTAATCCCTCCGATAAAGAGATAAACTCAGAACTCTTAGCATCAGTATTTCCTATACTAGTGGGTCCTTGATTATCAACCACTAAATCGTTAACCTTTAGATGTTCTTCCTTGCAGTTTTCTATGCCTAAACTTTCTGTTCCATCCACAGGAAACTTGGCCGCCACACTCATGAAAGCATTGCTATAAAAGAATCATAATCATAGTAAGAAAAAAAAATTCATTTTTCTATTTTCTTAGTGGTTTAAACTGGATATTTACCTTGAAAGAAAGTCACAAACATTTTGTGTTAAGAAAACTCCAACAACCGAGTCAACAACAGAGCCTTTCCACAGCTTGAATTTTCTATTGCCTGCAGAATAATAATTAACAACATCATTGGAAGAAACAAATTTGGTAAATCACACTATGCAATCGAATATATTGGATTCTTTATAGCCAGTATACATACATGTATGAGCTCTAAACTCATTCTAAATACTAGTACCATTTGATAAGAATAATGTACCTTGCAGAAGATGCATCCGGTTGATGAAAAGTTCTATTCGACTTTGGAAGATCTCTCTTTCTCCTTTCCACTTGGACTCTGTCTCCTCATCATCATATGATCTACTTGAAGGATCACCATTCACCATTAAGAATTCCCATTCTTTAATGGTCTCGGGATCAAGATCAACCTTTGCAGTAACGAGTTCCATATTTTTCTTCTTCTTGCGTGATTTCATCACAGATGTTACCCCTTGATTGATTTTTAATCTGCTCATGTCTTTGATTAACTTAGTAATAAATTTGGCTTGTTTGATGGGTTGTTCTGGAACTAGATTACTAGGAGATCTCATGAGTGTGTCTGCAATAACAACAAAAAAATACACAGATGACAAAATTTACGTATGACAGAAAATATGTTAAATGGAACTGTTGTAAAATCTACAGATAGGCAAAAACACCAATTATAACCAAACTAAACCGACCTATATTCATCTATATCTAATTGCAGACTGAATTTCATTAAAATCCGAATGCTATAGGAATTTTCTACCGAATTAGATGAACCAAATCCCAAGTGCAATCAAACGGCATTAACTGAAATTCATCAAAATTTAATCTTTTCAAGTAAACGTATATAGTGTATTTGATATCTCTTAATCTGTTTCCATTCCAATTAATTTCATCTACCAAAAATCCAGATGTGGTCCATCAACAACACTGATCACGAACCGTACCCGAATAAACCACAAATGTGATTAGGCATACATATCGACGCAATTACAAATATAAACAGAGAAGTTCCCTAACATCATGAATGACGTAGCCATAATGTATTTTAACAGAGCTCAAAGACGTAATGGTTAACTCCGAGAGAACAATTGTTCTAAATATCTACAACTATTAATTAAAGTTAGCAAAGTTAGTTAATTAATTTCATTTATATTATAGTGTTTTGTCCAAAATTAAATGTAGTTCTGTTTTGGATCAATTTCTTTTATAACAAAATAAGCCAAATACCAATTTTCCGAACCCAATTCAAGTCCTAAAATTCTTTTAAGCAAATCTATAACACACACAAAAAAAATTGTTTACCTTCAATGTGCAAAGGAACATCTGCCAGAGACGAAAGGTTGTGGTCTCCCTGATAAATCATTTGTTGGATTAAATTATCCATAATACATGCTTTAGTTCTTTTACTGTGAGGCTTTGGATCTACATAGCTACATGTATCTACAAAAAAAAAGACACAAGATACAAATAGATATAGCGGACGAAAAATACCAATTTTAAGTACATATGTATTTTCTTATGCAATTTCTCACAAACAGATAAGTATAATAAAAACTTAGATTACCTTGCATACGAAGTGAACCATCGGCTACAGATTCTTTCTCAAGGCTAACTTCTTTGCTTAATGGCTTACAGTTATCCTTAGCTTTTCTACTGCATCGGTTTAAATCTTTATTTTTTTCACAACATCGTTTCAGGACTACACAACTAGTAGTTCTCATGGATATATCTGCCAAAACCACACAAATGATATAATTAGATATAACAAAATAAAAAAATATGAATTTAGTGAAAGTGTGATAGAAAGAAAAAGAGATAAAAACGACTTAATCACCTTCAATTCGCAACGGAACATCTGCTGAAGATGAGATGCCATTATACTTTTCATGACCCGTTTGTTGGACTAATGGCTCAACAATTTCCTTAGTCTTGTTTTTGCGTTTGGAGTGCAATGAATCCGGCTTTGGTGCTGCATAACTAGCAGATGTCATTTTTGTGTCTACAAAAAAAACACACATGTAAAAAAAAAGTTCTTAAGAAAACTCTGACTAAAACAACAAACAAAAATACTTTTAACTACCTTCAATCTGCAACTGCACGGAAACATCTGTTTGAGATGAGAGACGCTTGTTTTTACGATGACTTGCTACTAAAGGCAGTGTTTCTGTAAGCCATTCAGACAAAGCAATTCTAGCCCATCTATCCACATTTCTTTTGCGAGAAGACCTTCTTGATTTCTTTTTCCAAATGGATCTACGACGTGTAGCCATCCTCTTTCTCCCATTTGGAAAATTTGGTCCGGAAATTCTGCTAAGCTCAAGACAAGTAAGGACACTTTCTTGATCAAATGTCAAACTCCGAACCACGTTTCTTTTGGTCTTCTCATTTTTTCTTTTCTTTGGAAAACTCTGCTTTTCACCCTGTTTTTCCGGAGTTTCAGGCTCAGGTACAACTTCCTCTTCAGTATCTTTCTCTTTTTTTCTTTTTCTGGTTATAGTTCTCAGTCGGGTAGTGGCCGGATCCCTTGGTTCTTTCCCAACTTCCAGGATTCGTGGTCTATGGAACCTTTGCTTTGTTGTTTTCACTTCGGAGTTCTTCTTATTCTTTTCCTTTTCTTTAACAAATTGTGAATTATCTGTCACGGTCAAATTAAAAATCGTGTCTACTATGCAAACATTGCAAAAAGAAAGACTTATACTATGCAAACTAAACGTTTCCAACAGTGTAAAATAGCATTTGTTGTATTTACTGAAAACGAAATAACTAAAAACTTATGAGAATAGAGATAACTTACTTTGAGGAATTCCTGATTCTTCTTGCTTTTCTTTTAATGTCTCTTTTGAATTCGTTTCTCCTTTTCCATCACCACTTTGTGAATCACCACCTTTCATAGTCAAATAACAAACACAAGTTAAAAAGTAATGGAAAAACAGGGAGAAACTTAACGTTTTTGTAACACTAGATTCCGTTCATGTTCATCATTGAATATAAAGGGAAACAAATAAAACATACCTTCTGCCACACTAGATTGAAAGCTATTTGTACCTAAAGAGTAGATATAAAAAAAAAACAAGGTAATTAATAAACTGAGCAAAGAATTTCTAAATAAGTTAGTAAGAGTGATACAAGAATCTGTGAAAGATGGGACTTATTACCTTGGATGATTTCTGATTCATCAATACCTTTAATAGTCTCAATATCACAATCTGGAGGAGAAAGACACTTTTCTTCATCAAGCTTATTTTCATCATTGATATCTTGTCGCTTGTTAAGAAGCTTGATAGGTTTGCGCCTAACATAAAACTTGAGAGATTGTTTAGGCTTAACCGGTGTCTCTGGAACAACCATAACAAGATTGTTGTCGGAATCCTTTGAATCTTCCAAAGTTATTTCCTCCATCTTTGGATCTTTTGTTTCACCTACACGATCAACCAAGACCAAATCAAATTAATTTTAAATGCATCTCATTAGGCAATTAACAACGGCCATTATGAAAGATTCCAAAACCGAATTCATAGCAGTAATTCATCAAATCCACACAAAAAGCAAACTTCAAAAGTGATCAAATAATTGAAAGTAAAATTCGACTGGTGTATATAGAAGAAGAAAACAGAGAATTCGACAAAAATAATCAATTTGTGCCTAAATTAAGAAGACTCACCAGAACAAGAGGAAAACGAGAGCTACAAGTGCTCGGCGAAGAACACAAAAACAAGGTTTTGGGAAAATAATTTAACGAAAAACGAGAGGTTTAGTGGCACGTGCCCTAGGGTCACCACTTTTCCAATTTGTTGAGTAATTTTTTTTTTCGAAAAAATATAAGAATTTGAGATATCAAATCTTTTTAAGCACGAGAGAATCTAAACTGAATTACGACCAAAAAAAAAAAAAACTGAATTAACAAAGCTACAGCTTGTTATTTTTGGAGCGTTTTAATTAAGTTATGGAGCAGTCTTTTGTAATAATATATTAAATAAAATTATTAAAAAAAATAGGTTGTTTTATGAACGAATCGGCAAAAATGAAATGAACTGATAAATATATTTTTATTAAAAATCTAAATATATGAATATAAAATCCATGATTATATTTTCAAATGTGTTAACAAACTAATATTAGAAGAAAAAAAATCTTGAAGTGTTGTGAAATTTCTATTTCTTATAAAAAAGACATATTAGATCTATCCCTTATGATAAGTATATGATTTACTAACTTTTCAAGGAATTTTTATCGGTTTGAAACTATAATTTTTTTTTGACATGTTAAATAAATTAAAAGGCATATAACTTATACTTTCATATTTTTGTGTGTTACTTAGAACATCATTATATTTTTTTAATTCACTTTTAGGGATTATCTCTCATTCATTTAATTAAATACTTTCAGGGATTATCTCTTTTTTATCAATTATCTCTTTTTGTCAGTTATCTCTTCCTAATTAAATATTTGAACGTTTTCTTATACAAATTATGGTTGTTACAAATATGATGATTGACACTAAGCTTAGCTAACTAATCTACATGTGTCATCTTCTATACTTAACACATGTTAGACACTAAGCAAGCTTTACCAATTCCAAGTGTCATTTGCTTGTGTAATCTCTTCTCCTATAAATATGTAAAGGAGAAGCATGAATTAGAGATGTAGAACAAGAAGAATAATAAGATCATTTTCTCCTAAACACTTCACTTACTTCCCTTTGTTATATGGTTTGATATTTAAGCAATCACTAAGATATGTAGTATAGTTTGGGTATTATTCACAACACGTTATCAACACGATCGTCTCTATCCGTTGAGCCGTTGAAATATCGTAAGCACGATCGTCTCTTAATTCAAGTCATTTTTAATCCGTTGTGATTATACGTAAGGGAGGTAACATCTAAACTTGTCTTTGATTTAGATTTTAATATATGTTGATTTTATTTAAAATCATATAATATATATATGGAGTGGTAGATTATGCTTCCTCCTTTATCTAATGGTAGGTTTTGCCTCCTTATATATATGCATGCATCTTGATTATTATATTTAATTATGCTATTATAATGCTTGCATATTTATTTGAAAAGTAAACTATATGATCCCTAATTTGAAAAATTATTAGTTTGAATTTATTAAAGATATGGTGATCATATAAAAATTTGGAACCATCGATCGGTCAAAAACGACATCGAATGAATGAAAGGATAATATCATATTTCCGTCCATATCACCTATAAAATGGTTTAAGAGATGGTTAACCATTAATCCGTCCATATTGATTAGCTTCATTCCCAGAAGTGAATGTGGTAGCATATAATAATAATAATTGGACAAGGATCCGGACACGGTAATTAAAGACCGTAGTCGCGGTTATAAATAAGGTGATGGACGAAGACGTGGAAAGAGTCTCAGTTTCATTCCAACAAAAAGAAACCAATGAAGTTGGTTGCGTTGTGAAAAGGAAATATGAGATCACTTGTTACAAATTTGGCATGAAAGGAAAATGGGTACGTAGATGTCGTACGCCAAAATTTCAGCCCATAGTATCAAGAACCACGTAAGGAAAAATAAAAATGTTGAATTTAGTTCATCTTGGATGAATATGAAATTTCCTTTAATGGCCTAAGTGATATGTCTCATCTCGATGTCGTAATCCTTGTTGATCTAGTAGAATCAAAAGAAAATAAAAAGACCATGATCGATGGGGCATTATAAGTAATAAGAATTTTGGTATTGCTATTAATGTTTATCATGTTTATTTGAATTTTGAATTCAAAAGAAAATAATTCTTATGAGAATTTATTAAACACGTGTTAATATAATATTGGACAGTGCAAATGCTCAAGAAGAGCATATAGCTAGGACATGCAAGTATGTAATTATACATACAGAGAATATAGATGGCAAAGTTAATAAACCTAAAGTTTCCTATTTATTTAAATTATGTTTTGTAGTAAACCAAAATTTATGACCGTAATGCCATCCGGTCAAACAATGATATTAAGGATCATTAAAAATTTATGTGAAAACCATAAGTTTTCCACGTAGCATGTCTTAAGCAAAAATAAGACAATCATTAGAGATAAATCGATGAGTCGCCGTTTTGGGTAAATAAAGCTCATTTGACATGGTGGTTGAATTCTTTCTCCAAAATCACACTCTGAGTATAACGAGTCTAAATGTGAGATTCAGTTTAGATAAATGGGCCAGAAGATCCATTATCTTGAGAGGGTGTATTATAAATCCCGAAATATATGTTAAAAGGATCTGGAATAAAAAGCATGATCCAAGATGGAAATGCCGATCCTAAAATGGGATTTAATGCGAGACCATCTCGAGGGGGAGAGTTAAAAAATCTCACATCGACAAGTAAGTTGGTAATTTTGGTGAGTTTACATCCCAAGTATGATAATCTTGGTAAATTAACATCCTAAAGTTTATCACTTACTATATGTCGAGATAAAGTAGAACATAAATGAGGTTATGTTCATACTGAAAATGAGAAAAACGGATGACCATTAATGGTAAAATTTATTCTCTATGATTTGGCATAGAACATGCAGTAATACATGTAGTATATTAAGCCATAAAAAAGGATGTGCTTATTGTATGATTTGCACTCATTTTAGATGAAAATTTTCCGTGGGAAAATATTGAGTAGTTGGTATCCTTGAACAAGTTAATGTGAATCTGAAGTTCAAAAGGATCGCTACTATGTTGCAAATGAAAAGCTGATGGATGAGATTTCAAGAAAAGAATTATCATAGATCCTCATAAATATAAACTTGAAAGTTTAAAGGATAATTCATATAATAGAAAAAGAAAATCTCATAGTCCAGCTAAAATGCTCCAAGAAGAATAAATGTCTCAGAAGGAGAATCTATTAAGTCTATAGCACGTAAAAAACGTGATAGACTACATTGGTTCCAAAAAATAAAGAAAATCCTCGAAAAGAAATTGGAGCAAATAAAAAAGAGGATTGAACTCCTAAAGGGAGTAAAGAGACGTGGTTAATGATGAAATCAGGTACCTGAAAGAAATCATTGATGATGATTTAGAGATCTCGATTAACCATGTAAAAGAGGGAACCAAAGAGAAAATGTATGTCGACACAATAAATAATAAAGCACGTGAAATTATTAATGAGGATCATGACTCCGCTCTAAGTATGAGCGTAGAGAGAAAAGTATTGGCCAATACGTTAAAAGAGGCAATCAAGTCTTTGTTACTCGTTTGAAGAACGAAAGATGTTCAGACCTGGTCTGAACATCAAGAAGATTTTTCCATGAATAAAAATGAACAAAATGACTTTGATTGCGCTCAATATATGTAATCCTATAAGGATTAATGATATTATTATTATGTTCTCGGGAACTCTATGCGATTGGAACTCCTAAAGAGTTATTGCAATTTATATAATAAAAAAATTTGGAATTGAAAACCTTGGAAGGAAAATAATTTCCTCATGTATTCCAAAATTGAATATATAATGAGAAATGCCTAGAGGACATATGTGAAAAGGGTTTAGATGAACCCGAAACAGAGAAACGTCCCGAAACAGAGAATTTGAGATATCCATCAGCTACGCCCAAAGTAGAAAATTATGGGGTAGAAATGATAATGATATGCATGGCTGTACTCTTTTTCTCCTATCATGGTTTTTGCCCATTGGGTTTTTCCATGAAAGGTTTTTAACGAGGCAGCATAGAACACGCAAAAACTCCCCAAAGAATGGTATATATTATCGGAATGCATCTCGTAAGGATGATGTTTGCAGGAGAAATATGATGATGAGTGTGGTTGTACTCTTTTTCCCTTCTCATGGTTTTAGTCTCACTGGGTTTTCTATGACGAGGTTTTTAACGAGACAACCAAGAACACGCCAAAGATAGACATGTAAGAGGAATGTTATAATAAGAAAGGTCTATCAATCTTCCAAACTTTTTTGTCATACATTGATGAAACCAAGACGAGCGAAGAAGAATAATCGCTCTATGGAGTCTATGAAGAAACAAGACTTATTTGAGGGGGAGATTGCACCTACGAGAATATGAAGAGAATATCATCTCAATCATTTCCAGGGGGAGAGACTGCACTCTTATCCTTGCCATGGTTTTTCCTACTGGATTTTTCATGGAAGGTTTTTAACAAGGCAGTCTAAGACATAGCACAACAAAGATGATGAATACTCAAGGAGGAGTTTTTTAAATATGATGATTATTCATCATCATTTGACACTAAGCTTAGCTAACTAATCTACATGTGTCATCTTCTATACTTAACACATGTTAGACACTAAGCAAGCTTTACCAATTCCAAGTGTCATTTGCTTGTGTAATCTCTTCTCCTATAAATATGTAAAGGAGAAGCATGAATTAGAGATGTAGAACAAGAAGAATAATAAGATCATTTTCTCCTAAACACTTCACTTACTTCCCTTTGTTATATTGTTTGATATTTAAGCAATCACTAAGATATGTAGTATAGTTTGGGTATTATTCACAACAATGGTGATATTTTTTTTTTTTACAACACTATAATTATTTTTCAAAGTATTATAAAATATATTGTCTATTACTCTATATTCACTTTAGCATACGAAAAATCAACAGTGTCAATCTCTTGAAAAGAAAAAACTCAATGTGATTTGTCTCTAACAATTCTTGAGAAAATAAAAATAATAGGTCATGGACCGAACAATGCCTTGGTTACACGTGATGGGAATAGACAACGCGCAAGGCTTTATTGAATTTGAAACGTTAATGCATATCATATACTGTTCATGTTTAATTATGCACGTCTTTGAGTGTTGATTGTTATTTTGGGTTTGGTTGGGAATATATATTTGAATGTTAGGGGAGCCTACACTCACTGAGCAATTAGTGCTCACGACTCAACTTGTTTTGCAGTTAACCTTTAGCGGGTAGATCATTGGGAGCACGCGACGGAACATTAGAAAAATAAGTGGTAGATTGCATTATTTTTGTAAATAAATAATGTTTATTATGTATACAAATGTTTTGGAGTGTTAGACTCGGAAACGAATATATATATTATAACAGTTTAAAATCCTATGTATAAATAAATGAAGGATCAGTTTTAAATAACTCGGGTTTCATACGATACTTAGTCATGTCCGGACGATCCAACTACCGTTCAAGACTCGGGTAGAAAAGCCTTGAAGTTTTGTTTGATAGGAAATGTGTGCCTGGAAGTTTTTTCTAAGGTTCTTAAATGTGTTTTTAGAACCTCGGAACGGATGGCTAAGTACACACATGTGGCGTCTCCAGACTTGTTCCGGATCTACGGTTGGTCGCGCATGTTCTCGTTTGATTGTTGTGCGACCAATCGGGTCAACTTTGTCCTATACCAGGTCGAGGGCATTACAAGAGTGGTAAACACGGTGATAGAAAATCTTAGCCGATCTTCACTCCATTTCCCAACGATCTTCGAGCTTAGTAAACGAAAAAAAAGAAACTTAGATTTGATTACAATAGGTCTCATTATCGAGATACTCTCGAGATTGCCGAAGTTTATAGCTAGGTGCCATTGCGTTTCGAAGCTTTGGCTACGATAATTATCTGTCCAGATTTCATAGAGCTTGTTCTGACCAGATTTACGATGACTCGACTAGAACTCTTGTTCGCACGCAAAAAGACGGTGAGGTTTTCTTCTATTCGTCACCTCAAATTCAGAATTCAAATGAGAAATCCTCTCTTATAGTCTCTAATTATCATATGAATTTCCCCTTAACTAGTGATGATGATGATGATGGTGGTTCTTGGAAAATTCGTCTCCCTGTTCATGGTTTGATATGTCTGAAACATATTCGCATCTTGAAGGGAAGGAAAGATACGGTACTAGTGATATGTAACCATAGCAGAGAACAATCGTTAACCTTACCAAGAGTGAAGACAAGGAGTGCTGATGTAATGAGCTTTCATGGGTATTATCCGATTGGTAAACAGATTAAATTGTTGTTTATGACTAAAACAAAGTATGGAAGAAAAAAGGTCTCAGAGGAGCATCAGATTCTTACTTTAGTAATTGGGAAACTTTCATGGAGAATGATCGAGTGTAGCATACTACATTATCCTTTATCTGGCAGTCTATGTATCAATGGTCTTTTGTATTATACAGTTGCGGTCGGGTTTGAAGAGAATTTTAAGATATCTTGTTTTGATATTAGGTCCAAGAAGTTCAAGTTCGTTGAGAAAAAAGAGTCGTGAGAGCGAGATTGGTAAACTACAAGGGTAAATTAGCTACACTACGATCGGACATTTCGTGTGTTGTTGTCTATGAAAGAAGTAGAAGTTTTGAGTTGTGCATTCTAGAATATGCTGAGAAACATGAATGGTTGACTCATAGATATGTACTACTCCCTTTGTCACCGGATAAAGTTTCACCTTGTGGGATGTACATTAATGGAGTCACCAGAACAGGTGAAATTGTCTTGTCTCCATACTATCCATCCGACCCTTTTTACCTACTTTACTACAATCTAGAGAGAAGCCCCATTATGAAAGTTGAAATCCAAGGAATAGATGTGTCCGTAGATGGGTATGACCGTCATAAAGTTCACACTTTTATAGACTATATATGTAGATGATGTGAAGCTTGGGGAGTGTTTAAGACATCATAACTCAAAACTTTGTAACATGGCAAGTCTTTGTAAGTCCTTATCTTATTAGATGACTATTATCTGTTTTCTTTGATAGGCATTGTATTATCATTCCTCCATTGTTTACTGTTTGGAAGAGCAATGGTTGTTCTAAGTCTAGTTTTTCCTTTTACTTTATACTCTCTTCTCTTTAGAAGCAAACCTTGTTTGCGAAATCTTATCTGTTAAAAGGTTATTGTCTCTGGATTTTGATTCAAAATGGATTATATGAATGTCTCCCATATTTGTTAGTGTTAAATCTAGAGTTACTATTTGTATGTTTTTTCATTTTGAGTATTCCATATTTTTAATTGTTAAATTTATGTCACTTGATCATGAAGCCTTTAACCGTTCGACGATGCTCGCTTTATACAAATCGTTTCTATCTTGGTAGTCAACTTAAGAGATTTTTAGGCAGAGGAGGTGGTATGGCTAGATCGGTCTCAGTGGATTTATCTTGTCCCATACTAGTCTTTTTCTCTTGTCTAATTGGCCGTGATTGCTTTACCAATAGTTTGTTTAATTTTTGTTAATTTGTTTGATCTTTGTTAGCAAATTCCAGTTTAGGGTCCCTGTCTTGGGACATAGTATTCTCCAATTCATGGAGCTTTTTGCTAGGATTTATGTTCTTCTTGGTTGTTTTTTTAGCTTGTTTTAAGTGTAGTTGGTATTTTTAATAGGTTTACTGAGTTGATGTTCAAATTTGTTCTTCGTGTTTTAGTGTGTGTTTCTTTGAAGCTACCTAAACCGGATCAAATTTAACAATAGACATTATTGAAGGAATCCTATTTTCTTCTAAAGACTTGAAGTCGTTTTTTATGTTAATAGTGTTTAAAGCCCGTCTTCCGGTAAAGTTCTGAGGGAATGACTTTTGGTCAATCGGTTCTAGATTCAATGCAAAACCGCCATTGTGTGCTCAAAGATGGCCTCCTATATCTATCGATGTGGAATTAGCGTTAGGTTTCTCATTCTGATTTTTTTGTCGGTTTCTTTTCAAGTTGTAATCTTTGTTCCAAATCAATATAAGAAGAAGATCACAAAAACAACGAAAAAGTCATAAAATCCTTTGAAAGTGTTCCCAAATGCAAGCTTATCTTATCACTTATACGTTGCAAAATCAATTGTCAATGGAGAAAACCAATGCCACAACCTTAAAATTTTAGATTGATTATTGACCATTGATTTATATTGGATTGGTTTTTAATGGATTAAATTGGTTTGAATCGATCTAAAAATATTAACCCATTTTGATGACATTCCTAGTTTAGGATATTTTTTTTGTTAAAAGGTAAATATTTCATTGAACATGAAAACAATTTAGGTTACAAATGTCATTGTAATACCTAAGCTATGGATCCATGGCAAAAGAGGTTAAAATATGGATACATAATTCAAAATGGTTTTCAGTCGTCACACTCTACATAAGCATAACGCTAATGGAGTAGACGAATTGATGACGATGTTAATTGTTCTTTCCAAATCTGTTAGTCTTGATGAAGAAGCATAAGCAGCCGCAAAATGTTCAATTACGAAATCCGCAGCAATAGAAGCCTTTCCATTGAGGTCAGAGAATGAGTCATTAACGGCTAAGCCTTGAAGCCCTAGTTCGTTAAGCTCCTCTTGCGCCAAATGAGTGCGACTTAAGCCACAAATCCATGAGCTAATTTACCGACTAACCAATATCAGTGATCATTGCAAGTTTACCCAACCAAATTTCTCTTGATGTCGGATAGTACAAAGCTAAATATAGTATTTCAAAACCACAATGATCACCCATTAGTTTTACTAGCTCCTCTATAGCACCAAGAACCGCAATCAAACCATGCAAAAAGTCACACAAATGATATACACAACCGCAAGAGAGGCAAGACACAACAACAAATACCAAACATATATTCCAACCAAATCAACTAGAATACAACGATGTGAGCCAACAAAAACGGAATTGTGCCACCACCGGTAACTAAAACCATTTCCAACAAGCATCACCATAAAGATCGAAAAGAGATACCATGGATCAAAAGAAGACAATACCTCACACTCGAGACGCCACAAATGACCAATCTTTAGAACTGAACTTGACCCTAGTTTAAGGTTTGTTCGGGTCAAAACCATTTTAAAAGTTTAGAAAGCTAGTTTTAGAATTTTGTTTTTTAAAATTGTTGTATTTGATAATAGACATTTTTATGAAATGACATTTCTTTTTTTTTTTGTCACGAAGAAATGACATTTCAAAAGTTAATTTTGTGCCATTAAAGTTTCCGAACACAAGACTAATTTAATAAATGTAAAAAAAAAAAAAATTGATTACAGAATTATTCATGAGTCAATTAGCTGAAAATACCCAGACAGTTAGGAAATTAGTTGGACATACAAAATTTTATTAAAACCTTTAACTATTGTAGCATGTGGGGTGTGCTATTTCAACTTACTCCTCGTTTGCAATCTCAACAAAATCTTTACCATATCTTCTCTTTCTTATCTTCCGTTTCTTTTTTTTTTTCTTTTTCTTCTTTTTCTTTTTTCTCTGTTCATTCATTTTTTTTTTCAAACGAAATTATGGATAAATCCTAGACAAAAGAAAAATCAATATTTTATTAGTTTGGTGGTGGTGATGGCGAAGGAGAGTATGATATCGGCGGATTAATTGAATGGTGATGGAAGAAAGTAATCTATGAACGGAAAAATCCGGTGAAATTCCGGCCATAGGTCGAAGGTTTGGTGAAAATAAGAAGGGAATCCGACAAAACTTCTAGATTTGTTTTCAAAGACCACATGCATATGACTATTAAATATGTCATAGAAAATATTACTTATAAATAATTTGCTATAGGCTATTACACATGTTAGTAGTCTAACATTGAATTTGGCACACTACTAGGTTAGCGCTTTGCCGGTTATAAATAAATTAATATCGATTATTACATATGTTAACAGTCTAACAATGAATTTAGAAGAGTAATTCAAAGATGTAACATACTTGTATGAATGGATTGTGTTGTATAAACAATATATTTACCTCTAACTTTATGTTTAGCACTTTAACTAAACATTTATCTCATTAAAAAAACTTGTAACAAGTTAAGTCAATATTAAAACACAAATACAAAATTCAGTCTTGCCTATTTTACTTGTTCGTCATCTAAATTCATTATTGGACCGCTAACATAAATATTATAGCGGACAACAATTTAGTTATCAGTAATTGGTATTGTTATATGGTTTGTGACTCAACATATGTATGTCTTATTTTGTATGCAAAATTCAATGATATGCATCTAATATGTGCAATAGCCGATACAAATTAGTTATCGGCTATGTCTTTACAAAAACCTTTTCGTTCAACGGAGCACCGAATCACCACCATTGAACTCGTTCACTCACATCTACCTAACTGGGTTAATTCACCTAGTCAACTCGGTGTGCTTGGATCAATTGGAACACAAATATTCTCTATCTTTATTGGTATCATTTCTTCAATCTTTATTCTTTATATTCATCAAGAGAATCACTCATTCGTCGAATCTTCGAAAGAAATCGACCAGATCTATTTGTTTATGCTGGAAGTAGTGTTGTTGTACTTGTAAGAAACCTTGAAAATAACTTCAAGAGATGTTGTGAAGATGGTAGATGAGGCGGCGGCGCATCGTCATTGAAATTAAAAATGAAAAAACGTTCTCAAAAGACAACTGATGCAAAAAGAAGAAAAAATATTTAGGTTGATGATGGAAGAAGAAAGAGAATGAAGAAAGAGACTATAGAAACAAAATAAGATAAAGAAGAGAGAGAATGTATTTGTTATCAAAGCAATATATGTAATGATATATATGTATGTGTGTATTGATAAATCGATATAATCTTTATTTTACTCTGACATATAATTAATAGAGGTCATGGGATGTATTGGGTTTTTTTTAAACCCGTTATGGCCCCTATGATTCTGATGTATAGATTATATGTAGGTAGGGTTATATGTGTCAAATTTTTTGTTAGATTATAATTGAATTGTTTTTTAATATTCCTACTCTCTCTCTCTCTCTCTCTCTCTCTCTCTCTCTCTCTCTCTCTCTCTCTCTCTCTCTCTCTCTCTCTCTCTCTCTCTCTCTCCATCTCCAACTGAGCTTATTGAACAAAAACGCGACGGCGTATCTTGTGATCGACATTTTTTATGCTACCAAATCAAATCTATTTTTTTACCGTTCCGACGAAGCTTTAGTAGATTCAATGAGTTTGCTCTCTTTCTCTAGCTCTATTTTTTATTTGTTGTAATTTGATCACCAACACCATCAAATTCAAAATATTAATAGATTAAAAAGTAGAATAAAGATCAAAGTGAATGATTAGAAGAAATCTTGTTCGTGTTGATTCGATATGGTGACTCAATGAGTGGTCTATGAAAATGAAGGAGTTTGTGCTAACTCGGGAGTTGAAAAAAATTATTCGAGTTGGAGAAACCGGTCAAAGATGATGATTATTCGTCATTCTTGTTTATCCTAAAATAATCACTATTGGAGCGTCTCGAAGAAGATGGGTTTGGAGATAAATATGAAGACTCTTAACTTTGTATATATGTAGTTGTTATCTTGTTACAATTAAATGTAATCCGATAAAAAATTATTTAGCCATCTAAATTGGAATATTACATTTTGTATCTACACTTAACTCGAAAGTTAATTGTCTTTTTTTTTTTTTTTTTTTTTTTGTCACGAACACACTTCAAAATTAGTTAAGCAAATGCATTGTTTGTATCAGCAAACCAATAAGAGACGGAAGTGCTAACTGAAGAAAAAATTCTATTTCGCGTGCGTGCATTCCTTGCTAACAAATCCGCTCTCGTATTATTCTCCCGTTGCCGGTAGATGAGATCGAATTCGGGGAAAGACTCCCGAAGAATTACCAATTCACACAACTCCAGTTCAAAACCGGGCCATTCCTGTGGTGCATCTACCATCTTCACCAGATCCCTTGAATCTGTGACGAAAGTAGAGCAAAAGCGTTGTTTTTGGATTAAAGACTGCATGGCCCATATGAGGCCATGTAGTTCTGTATGTAGAGGGGAAAGACTCCGATGGTATCCTTGTAGTCCCAGCAAATCTGTCATCCCATCCTGAAGCTGCAAAACCCATCCCACCCCACTCGTGCTATCCTCTCTCTTCCATGATCCATCGACGCAACACGTAGTTATGTGGCCGAAGGTATAGTAGTTATGGACAGGGACTGTTGGGGTACCCTTTCCTCGGCAAGGTGTACCTCGGACCATTCTCGTGCCTCCTTGATGGCTGCCTCTAGCGTTGCTGAGGCGTCGCGAGTCACCGCATTGAAAATTGTATCATTTCTCGCCTTCCATATATACCATATCATCCAAGGAAACGCCTTAGTGACATCGTTTGTGACCCTGGATTGAGGTATCCTCCGGAAGAGGAAGTCTATGTTGGAGCGAAGACTTTCTGACGAAAATATGGGGTTGGCCGTCGGGATACCAGTTAGAGCCCAAATGTCCTTGGCCGCTGGACACGTAAATAGCGCATGGTTAATAGACTCCACTGGGTCGGTACATCTAGGGTAAGTCGCAAGCTCCCGGATGTGTCTAAATTTGAGCCTCTCATTTATCGCCACCGCTCCAACTAGACATTGCCAGATAAAATGACGTAATTTATTTGGAGCAGGCAATTTCCAGACATGGGCCTTGAGCGGGTTATCCGACGGAAGTTGAAGGGAAAACTGATTTTTCGCATCGTTATGACTCCTAGCAAGTTCATAACCCGATTTAACCGAGTATGACCTAGATTTGGTATAATGCCAACAAAAGGTATCCTCCGAAACCCTTGGATGGAGCCTCATGCTTAGGATTCGTGGGACATCCTGAGGATGCACATTAGCTTGTACTGCCTGTGTATTCCACTTTTGATTCCCCTGGTGAATAAGGTCAGAAACACGAAGCTGAGGATTAACAACAGCTCCCCGGCTAACCGCCGGTCGTGGTTTAGTATCTGGTAACCAATTGTCTAACCAAACCGACGTACTATACCCATTACCTATAAGTTTACGGATTCCCTGCAGCATTAACGCCTTCGACGACCATATACTTCGCCATCCATATAATGGACGGTTAGGTTTTGGCGCGTCAAAAGGGTGCATGTTCCGAAAATACCGGCCCTTTAGGACTTTCGCTGCCAGGGAATTTGGATATTGGTGAAGCCGCCACATCTATTTTGCCAAGAGGGCCTAATTAAAATCTTCAAAAGACTTAAAGCCGATACCGCCCTAATTCTTGTGTAAACAGAGTTTCTTCCACGCAATCCAATGGAGTCCCCTTAACTGGGGCTTAGATCGCCACCAAAATTGGGAGACTGCACTGGCCAACTTCCTGCATAAACCTTTAGGAAGGAGAAAACTCGACATCACATATGTTGGGATTGCTTGGGCCACCGATGTAATCAACACTTCTTTATCCCCTTTTGATAGGAATTTTGCGGACCATCCCTTAACTCGACTGTTAAGTCGATCATGAACATAGGTAAATATTTGGGTTTTGGACCCCATGTAACTGTTCCGGTATACCCAAGTACATCTCGAACCCTCCTTTATTCATAATCCCTAATCGTTGATGTATGGCTATGTAGGAATTTACTCAGGTTTTACCGGATTAATCTCTATTAATCAACCTAGTGACAATTCCTTTTCCTAGGATCTAGGGTTTGTAAACAATAAATCTGATAGAACGGATCTCGAATATACCTGGAGTTATGCAGCAGAATTGAATCAGGGAATCGAGATCTAGAGCACTTCAAATGCAGTGCCTCTACTGATAGTCCACACGCATACAAATAGGAATCCGCAGGGATGCTAGTGCCTGGAACCGGATCTTTTAGGGATTTCTGTGTTTCTCAAAGGCGGCTATCAAAAGGGTTTTCTCAAAAAACTCTCTCCTTCAGGTCGTGCCTAATAACTCCTTATATAGGCCCTGGAGAAAACCTAATTGATCCTGAACCGATTCAGAATCAATTAAGTTATTAAACCGAAATCTTATTTCGATCAAAACCCCGTGTCGATCGACACTACTATAGTGTCGATCGACACTGCCTCTAAAACATGTTTATAATGTGTATCAAATACACATCATTTAGATCATTACATTAACGATCATTCCCTTATAAAGTGAATCCTATTTGCTTAGGTGTGTGACCCTGTAGGATCATATAATACTAGTAATGAGTTCATAACTCATAGATCATAAGCGGCTTCTAGCAAAAACGTAATGATCACCTAGTATCATATGAATGTCTAATCTCAACAGTACAACTATCACTAGAGTGAATACAAGTGTAATTTCAGGACATTCCCAACAATCTTCCACTTGTACTGGAATCAACTATTCCAATAATCCCTTTATCGCTATATCTCGATATGGCATAAGGCAAGAACTGTGTCATCCTTATTCAACCAAAATCATGTTCATCGAACTCCGATTTATACTGACAAAGCAAACGACTGACATTCAGCTCGTTCGAGTGCGGCCACACATTCCTCAGTATCAAATCTTTGATGGGCCCTGAGATATTTATCTCCTGTTTTCCAGGAGGGACAAATCCCATCTTGTTCCATCCTTGTTCCTTCACACACTTCATGATACGTTCAATCAATGCCTTTATAGTCACCTTTTACGGATAACGTTTGACAAAGTCGAAATGGACCAATTCATATGTAAGGAATCATGATGAACTCAGGTCTAAGGACTATATTCTATAGTCGTTATGAGAACCTCTCATGACACTTAATTTTCCTGTAGAGTTCTCATTAGCGGGTCATGTCCGATCATATGTTCTCTAACATATATCTATGTGATTGACTTTAATACTCTTATTAATGACTCCATGAAACTTAGTCATCAGTCACCTCACATGCTAGTCTCACGCGGTTGTCAGTGTCCCACATTAACAACCTCGACCAGGGACAAATATAATCTGTCATTTATATCTCATAGGGTTTCATGATCAAGTCCTCAACTTGATGACCTATAGAATATCATAAATTATTTTGGGACTATCATTTAAACACATTTAAATAATACTGAAATCAAATTTCATTAAAATAACCAAAGTATGATTACATGAACATCAAAGCATAACTTAAAATAAGACAACTCCTACTAAAATCAAGATCACATCTTAATTTCCTTAAGTCCTATAGCAGCAGTATGACTCTCATGCTTAGGTCGCGGGAGGGGCTTGGTCAGAGGATCAACGACATTCTCATCCGTGGGAACTCTGCTGATCTCCACATCTCCTCTATCAATTATATTACGTATCAAGTGATATTTCCTCTCTATGTGTTTGGATTTCTGGTGTGATCTTGGTTCCTTCGCCTGAGCAATTGCTCCATTGTTATCACAATACAATGCTACCGGCTTTATGATACTAGGACCACACCAAGTTTAGACACGAACTTCTTGATCCAAACAGCTTCATTTGTTGCTTCCGAAGCGGCAATGTATTCAGCCTCAGTAGTGGAATCAGCTACGGTGCTCTGCTTAGAACTTTTCCAACTGACTGCACCGCCATTCAAATAAAAGACATAACCAGACTGAGACCGGAAATCGTCTCTGTCCGTCTGAAAACTTGCATCCGTGAATCCATTTATGACTAGCTCATCATTTCCTCCATACACCAAGAACTTATCCTTAGTATTTCTCAAATACTTGAGGATATTCTTGACTGCTTTCCAGTAACACTCACCTGGATCAGATTGGTATCTACTTGTCATGCTTAAGGCACAAGCAACATCTGGACGAGTACAGAGCATGGCATACATAATAGATCCTACTGCCGAAGCATAAGGAATTCTATTCATTCGCTCCTGCTCAGCTTGTGTCGAAGGACACTGCTTCTTTCTAAGAGTTATACCATGTAACATAGGCGTGAAACCTCTCTTGAAATCCTGCATACTGAATTTGTGCAAGACCTTATCTATATAAGTATCTTGACACAATCCAATAAGCCTCTTCAATCTATCTCTATAGATTCTTATTCCAAGAATGTACGTGGCTTCACCCATGTCTTTCATGGAAAAACAACTTCCAAGCCAAGTCTTGACAGACTGAAGCAATGGAACGTCATTTCCGAGAAGAAGTATGTCGTCTACATACAGTACAAGAAATACAACTCCGCTCCCACTAGTCTTCTTGTATACACATGGTTCTTCTTCGTTCTTGACGAAGTCAAACTTTTTGACCGCTTCATGAAAACGAAGATTCCAACTCCGTGATGCTTGCTTCAATCCATAAATGGATCGATGAAGCTTGCATACTTTCCCAGCATTCTTAGGATTAGTGAAACCTTCAGGTTGTGTCATATACACATCCTCCTCCAGAATTCCGTTAAGGAAAACTGTTTTCACATCCATCTGCCAAATCTCATAATCATAATAAGCAGCAGTTGCTAGGAGTATCCAAATGGATTTAAGCATAGCGACTGGGGAATAGGTCTCATCATAGTCAATACCATGAATTTGTTTAAAACCTTTAGCCACTAATCTAGCTTTGAATATCTGGATATTCCCATCCACGTCAATCTTCTTCTTGAAGATCCATTTACACTCAATGGGTTTTACACCATCGGGTAAATCTACCAAGGACCATACTTGGTTTTCTGACATGGATCCCATTTCGGATCTAGCGGCTCCAAGCCACTTTTCGGAGTCAGGGCCCAACATTGCTTCTTCGAGATTCGTAGGTTCGTCACTGTCAATGATCAATAGGTCAAGACAATCATTCACGAGAAGACCGTTGTATCTCTCGGGTTCGTGACGAATCCTTCCGGATCTGCGAACTTCAGGCATCACAGGTGCTGGTTCCAGAACTCCTTGTGGTTCCACCTGCTGCTCTTCCTCATTAGGTTGAGCAGGCTCCTGTGATTCTCGAACTTCTTCGAGTAGTACTTTACTCCCACTATTCTTCTTATGAAGAAACTCTCTCTCAAGGAAAGTACAATCCCGAGCAACAAACACTTTGTTCTCAGAACGGTTGTAGAAGTAGTACGCCTTGGTTTCCTTAGGATAACCAACGAAAAAGCACTTATCAGATTTGGGTGCGAGCTTATCGGATATTAAATGTTTTACATAAGCCTCACAACCCCAAATTTTCAGAAAAGACAAACTTGGAACATTTCCAGTCCACATCTCATATGGTGTCTTTGCAACTGATTTTGAAGGGACTCTGTTTAGTGTAAACGCAGACGTTTCTAGAGCGTATCCCCAAAAGGATAATGGAAGGTCTGTGTGACTCATCATTGATCGAACCATATCCAATAGGGTCCGATTCCTCCTCTCGGACACTCCGTTCCATTGGGGCGTTCCAGGAGGAGTGAACTGTGAAACAATTCCACACTTTCTCAGATGATCACTGAACTCTTGACTTAAGTATTCTCCTCCACGATCTGATCGAAGAGCTTTAATACTTTTGCCAAGTTGGTTCTCTACTTCATTCTGGAACTCCTTGAATTTCTCAAAGGATTCCGACTTGTGTCTCATTAGATAGACATAGCCATACCTACTGAAATCATCAATAAAGGTAATGAAGTATTGATAATTTCCTCTAGCACTTGTGCTCATTGGGCCGCAGACATCTGTATGTATAAGGCCCAATAATTCACTGGCCCGTTCATTTGGTTTATTGAAAGGAGCCTTTGCCATTTTGCCCATCAAACAAGATTCACACTTCTCACATGATTCATAATCAAATGAGCCCAAAAGCCCATCACTATGGAGCTTCTGTATGCGTTTCTCGTTTATGTGACCCAAACGACAGTGCCAGAGAAAAGTCGGGTTTTCGTCATTAGACTTAAACCGCTTAGTATTTATGTTATAAACGGGCATTGATTGGTTTAAAACGTAAAGCCCATTCTCTAATGGGCCGCTACCATAAAACATACCATCACGATTAAAAGAACAACATTTATTCTTTATAGAAAAATCAAATCCTTCTAAATCCAAACAGGAAACTGAAATGATGTTTCTGTTTATCGCAGGTACAAAGTAGCAATTGTTTAATTCTAAAACCAAGCCCGAAGGCAAAGACAAATGATAAGTGCCCATGGCCAACGCAGCAACCTTTGCTCCATTCCCGACTCGCAGCTCCACTTGTCCTTTTTCCAGCGTCCTACTGTTGCTTAGTGCCTGCACATTAGTACAAATATGAGCACCACAGCCGGTATCTAATACCCATGAGGTAGAACCTGTAGAAGTAACATTTACTTCAATAACATAAATACCTGGAGAAGTTGTCTCATACGTCTTCTTCTTGTTCTTCAGACCATCCAGGAATTTCTTGCAATTTCTTTTCCAATGCCCAGACTCATTGCAGAAATGGCACTTATCAGCATCAGAAGGGCCAGCCTTAGGCTTAGGAGGAGGCGCAGGTTTGTCCTGGTTCATAACCTGGACAGCCCTGCCCTTTCCCTTGCCCTTGCCGGGTTTCTTAAACTTTTTGCCCCCTTGTACCATAAGCACATTTGGGGCACCCTTCTTGATGTTTGGCTCAGCTGTCTTGAGCATTCCATGTAACTCAGTCAACGTCTTCGTCAAGTTGTTCATGTTATAGTTCATGATGAACGTATCATAGCTTGGCGGCAGTGACTGCAGTATGATGTCAGTAGCCAACTCTTGGCTAATGGGACAGTCCAGTTTCCCCAAGTTATCAATATAACCCATCATCTTTATGACGTGGGGACTCACTGGAGCATCACTTGGTAGCTTGCACTCAACTAGAGATTTAACCGCCTGGTATCTCTCAGTTCGAGCCTGCTCCTGAAACATAGCTTTCAGGCTAGTGATTATCTCGATGGGCGACACCACGTTCTCATATTGCTTATGCAAATCTGAGTTCATGGTAGCCAACATCAGACAAGTCACATCGACCACATCATTTGAATGCTTATCCCAAGCATTCTTCTCTGTCTGCGGGGCATTGGCATAGTACTTCTCGGGGAGAACCTTATCAAGGACATAGTCCCTTTTCTCCTGCCTGAGAACAATTCTCAGGTTCCGATACCATTCCAGAAAATTAGATCCATTTAGCTTGTCCTTCTCAAGGACGGATCTCAGGGAGAAAGTGTTGTTTGAGCTTGACATTGCTGAAACAAAAGAGGTAGAGAGTAAGTTACGATGTTCAATGAAAGAGTAAACTTAACAATTAAGAAAACTCGCATTATATTCAAAACTATGTTTCCTCAAAGAATATAATGATCCAAGATCTATGTTTCACCAAAACTCGAGCGAGCCACTGGCTGTCACTCAAATCTTAGCTATATAGGTAAGCAACACTTTGCTAATCATATCCAATATGACTCTTGGTTATGGATAAAACATCTTATGTTCTAACCACCTGATGTCTCTGGGCTCAGAACTTCTGATAGCCCATTCAAGTAAACCAATCTCTTCCGTCATGTAATAGTCGATGCCATGCACTGCAAGCCCATCAACTCAATTACCTACTGCCTCACTCATGTAACTGCAGATACCTTGCACTGCAAGCCTATCATGCAATGAAATGAGCCTTGACAGCTGACAAGATCGGGAAGACATCCAGAACACTTGATATTTAGTCAAGGAACTGAACATTTAATCCTTAATACATATCATATATGCATTCAGGAACTCAATCTCATTAAATCTGGTTCGGTTATTTGATTTCAGGTTCACTAACCATCAATCTGCGTAGGCTGTCGATCGACACTACCTTAGTGTCGATCGACACTTACCTCTCTGTCTCAGTTCATCAAAAACCAATCAATCCAATTGAACCGGTTTCGATAACCGACACAAAGTTTCAATAACCGGTTCGTGTCGATCGACACAACATTTGTGTCGATCGACATTGACCAAACCAAATTCAATTTTTTTTTCGATAACCGGTCAATCTAATTGAACCGGATCGATAACCGGTCAATCTAATTGAACCGGGTCGATTACCGGTCGGTGTCGATCAACACAACATTTGTGTCGATCGACGCCAACCAAACCGCAACAAACCGAGATTTGCCGGTTTAATCGATCTGATAACCAAGCGCGATAACCGATTCAATCCAATTGAACCGGTTCATCAATCGCAAGGCAGAGACCATCGTGTCGATCGACACAACCATTGTGTAGATCGACACGCCTAGGTTTTACAGCCGATTTGAATAATTTCGAGAAAACGATTTTACGAAGAAACTTGATCAAAACGATTACTATTCATTCAGATTACTAGTTAAACCCTAAGGCTCTGATACCACTGTAGGAATTTGCTCAAGTTTTACCGGATTAATCTCTATTAATCAACCTAGTGACAATTCCTTTTCCTAGGATCTAGGGTTTGTAAACAATAAATCTGATAGAACGGATCTCGAATATACCTGGAGTTATGCAGCAAAATTGAATCAGGGAATCGAGATCTAGAGCACTTCAAATGCAGTGCCTCTACTGATAGTCCACACGCATACAAATAGGAATCCGCAGGGATGCTAGTGCCTGGAACCGGATCTTTCAGGGATTTCTGTGTTTCTCAAAGGCGGCTATCAAAAGGGTTTTCTCAAAAAACTCTCTCCTTCAGGTCATGCCTAATAACTCCTTATATAGGCCCTGGAGAAAACCTAATTGATCCTGAACCGATTCAGAATCAATTAAGTTATTAAACCGAAATCTTATTTCGATCAAAACCCCGTGTCGATCGACACTACTATAGTGTCGATCGACACTGCCTCTAAAACATGTTTATAATGTGTATCAAATACACATCATTTAGATCATTACATTAACGATCATTCCCTTATAAAGTGAATCCTATTTGCTTAGGTGTGTGACCCTGTAGGATCATATAATACTAGTAATGAGTTCATAACTCATAGATCATAAGCGGCTTCTAGAAAAATGTAATGATCACCTAGTATCATATGAATGTCTAATCTCGACAGTACAACTATCACTGGAGTGAATACAAGTGTGATTTCAGGACATTCCCAACAGGCTAATCGAGACTCAGTTGGAACATCCTTACCAAAGCTAATAGCTGACTTGTCAAAATTAATTCGTTGTCCCGAGGCATTGTCATATTGCGTAAGGATGTGCAATATCTTATCACTTTGTATAATGTTAGCTTTACAGAAGAATAAGCTATCATCAGCAAACAAAAGGTGGGACGTTGGTGGACTAATATAAGCCACTTTGAGGCATGTTAGTACTCCCACAGATTTTGGTGCCCTGAGATTGGATATTAAGACTTCCTTACAAAGGATAAATAAGTACGGTGATAGGGGGTCACCCTGTCTGAGTCCCCTTGAAGGGGTAATTGAACCACGGGGGTCCCCACTAAGAAGCAAGTGATAGGAAACCGAGTTCACACATAGCATAGTCCATGAAATCTATTTTTTAGAGAAACCCATCCTCCGTTGAAGGTGATATATCATGGTTTTTACCCAGTTTAAGTCATGATATAAATACATGTTTTAGAGTCTTTTGGTGTTTTTGGTATTGTTTTAGAGTCTTTATAGGTACATGAATGATTGGAGCAAAAAAGATGTTTACTGGAGCTTTTGGAGCTTTGCGAAAGAAAGTGCCGAAAAGTTAAAGTCGGATTGGAAATCCTGAGTTGATGTCGATCAACACCATCTATGGGTGTTGATCGACACCCTGTTCGATTAAAGAAAAAGCCCAAATCCGAAGAAGTCCGTTCGAAGCCCAAAAGTCCCAGATGTTTACTTTTATGATCTAGCCGACTTTGTACCCTTATATATACGTTTTTACAGCCATTGTTTTTGCCTACGCTTTATTTTACTTAACTCTTAGAGATATCTTTTAATAAAAACATGTTTTCATCATTCGATATGTCTGAGTAGTTTTCTTTGTTAGGTTTAGGGTTATTCGAAAGTGTTGGATGAATTGCTAGATCTGATTTCTTGTTAGAATAATATCATTAGAATGTTCTTCATCTTGACTTGTGTTTATTATTGATTTTAGCCTCGCGAACTGAAATCTGATTTAGGGTTAATTAATAGAAACGACAGTTTTATTGATTTGCTTGAACTAGTCTTTGATGAGCAAAATTCCTTTTCGCAAAGAAATTTGGTTTAGGGTTTTGTGAACAATTGAACCTGAAATTAATGCTTGTTTAGATTCATAGGATTCGCAAAGGAATTTGGTTTTCTAGGATTTATTCATAGATAACTTCTGCAACGAAAGTTGATTAGTTTTATATTCGTGTTCATGTTCAGGAACTGTGCTTTAATATTCCTAACTATCTTCTCATATCTGTAATTCTGATTCACTGGAGATTTCCCTGTGCCTAGCGTTTTCCCTTAATTGTTTTACAACCGTTTTAATTGCCTGCTTACTTGCTTTCATCTAAATCTGCCTAGCTTAATCTGAGTTTATTAATCTATTGTGTTTATCTTGATTCCCTATGGATTTCGATACCCTAAATACTGCATTTATCTCTTAATTAGAGAGAGTGGCTCTTAGGGTTAATTTGAGCATATCAGAAGGCACTCTAAGAAACCCCACTCAATACGATCATAGGCTTTTCTCATATCGGTCTTAACCGCTATGAATTCAGCTCGACATTTGGCTTTGGTGACCAGAGCATGGAAAGCCTCTTGAGCCACTAGGATATTATTAGATATCACCCTCCCTGCTATGAACGCTGACTGAGTCTCTGAAACCAGGCTCGGCAGAAGCCTTTAAATACGTTGGCATAAAACTTTTGAAATAATCTTGTAACTAACATTACAAAGACTAATCGGTTGAAACTCTTTCATTGCCCATGGCCTTTCAGTTTTGGGAATAAGACAGATATTAACTTCATTCATACTGGGTTCAATAGTCCCCGATGCCATAAACTCTTGGAACATAGCGACCACTTGTGGCCCCAAGATATGCCAAAATTTCTTATAAAAAAGGCCTGTCATCCCATCGGGTCCTGGGGCTTTTTCGAGGTGAATTGAGAAAATTACTGTTTTGACCTCTATCGCTGAGATTGGGAGTGTGAGTTTGTCGTTCATCCCTGGAGTAACCGTGCATGGGATATGCCTCAAAGAAGTTTATAAGTCCCAAATGCCCGCAGTGGTGAAAATATCTTCAATATAGGCAATAGCTATCTGCTCAATTTTTGCTTCTTGTTCGGTCCAAGTCCCACTGGAATTCAATATACCTATAATTCGGTTTCTTGCACGTCTTTGTTTCGTGGAAGCGTGGAAAAATTGAGTATTTTGATCCCCTGCTACCAGCCACAACACTCTACTTTTTGTTGCCAGAAATCTTCTTCGTCTACCAAAGCGATTCATAGTTTCTCTTGCGCTTCCCTTACCTCTTCCAACGTTACCGAGCCATCACTCTGTAGCCTATCCAACTCCACCTTAAGGTTCTCAATAACTTTACCCGTGGTTTGTTGGTCAATCTTTCGCCATCGAGAGATAAGCTTCCTGCATAACGAAATTGGGTCACTGATTTCCAAATTAGGATCGAAATCATCCAGAGCCCAACCTTCTTTAATAATGTTCTCAAAAATTGGGTTTTGATAACCACCTTTTGTCGAACCTGAACTTTTTGGTTCCTTTGTAATCTCTAAAAGTAATCCGGGTAATCACCGGCCGATGGTCAGAACCCATAAATCTCAGATACTCTGCTCTGGTATAAGTAAATTTATCATGCCAATCTTCATTACCCATTGATCTGTCTAGACGACAACGAATGAAATTTTGGCCCCTTCTGCCCACCCAGGAAAGAGGATTCCCCGAGTATGGAACATTAATCATACCACAATTACTCCGCATAAGTCGGAAATCTAAAAAAGTGTTTTCATGCTGAGTTCTACCACCTATTTTCTCATGGTGGTTCGTTATCTCATTAAATGTCATTAACCAAGGCCCAGTACGAGTGGAGCCAATTTGGCTTAATGTTTCCCATACCATGTTTCGACGTGATATTATAGGTTCTCCGTAAACAAAAGAGATAAAAACTTTATTACCATGAATTGCAGCCAATACATCAAAAATATTTTTATCGGAAGAAAGAACTTGAATATGAAATTTGGGTAGAGCCAGAAGGGCTAGACCGCTAGGATCAACTGTAAAAAGAAAATCATAACCAAACTCTGATTGTAATTCTTGTAAGTAACTCCTCTCGCGCTTCGTTTCCATAAGAAAAATTATTCTCGGGAATAGTCTTTTACGGAACTCACGCAAATGACGAACTGTCAGAAAACCACCAACTCCCTGACATTCCAACTTAGAATCATCAAATCGATTGCTGGTGGTATCTCTCCTACCACCGGATCTTGTATTTTCCTCGTGGGTTCTCCCCGGAAAGAGACCGTCCCCGAAGTTGACAGTAGTGATCTTTCACAAAGAGGCTTCTCCTCTCTAAGTGAATTAGTCACTGCAAAAACAGCTTGTTTGTGGATTTTTGCCCCACGAAATGGGCTTTGTCGAATTTTTTTACGGACTCCCAAGGCCTTTTAAAATCTTATTGCTTGAGCTGATTTGAGCCTAGAGGATACATGGCCAAAGCCCACCTGAGGCCTCGACATATCGAGGATTTCCTTAAGCGGTGAGATAACTTCCTTGATCTGAAGCTCCGACTGCTGCTCCACCATCTGTTGCTCCACCACCAGCTGTGCCACCTCCACCGTAGCCTTCGTCTCTGCATCTGCAACAAGATTCTTCTCCCTAAATTCTGTGGCTGCTTTCTTTCACTGCTTATGCTGAGAGATGATGAGATCGTCCTTCCGTGCTTCCTCCGTCGTCGCACGATACCACGCCGCTCTGTGAGCCACCCAATCAGAAGGACCCTCATCATTCAAAATTGATCCATGACTACGTGCTTTCAATTCCAATTGAACTACCGATTCAACACTCTCGTTCCTCTTCATCAATTCGGGGCACTTCTTTTATTTTCTCAGATTCTGATTACCCTCAATCGGCACATCATCGCCATCTTCGGCCTGAGGGAAGCCACGGCGAACCCATTCTGTGGTAGACTCCTTTAAAATAGCTGCCTCTGGAACTCTCTCTTCATTTCGCCGGGGAGGCTTTTTGGCAGGCACTGCTGTAGATGGGCTAAGACTAGCATTCACAGCTCTCTTCCCATTATCCCTGGAACTAGGCTCCTGGTCTCTGTGTGAAGATTACAATTGTTGCCGACTCGAGCCTCGCTTGGCTACTTCCTCCCCATACGGTCGATGAGGAGCCCGATGACGCCCATAACATTGCAACAGGCGGTGTTGACGATTGTGTGTGATACGGTAACAAAGCTTACACGATCTCTCAAGCTTCTCATATGCAAAGGTAACTCGTATAGTAACTCCCACGCCAAAATCAAGCTCTCTCTCTTGGACCAGAGGAGAAGATCCTTCAAGGGCCACCTGAATGCGAGGTTGATGAACTTGCCACTGCAGAAGCTCACCTACCTTCTCTCCAATCCCCTTAATCCCGGCCTCATAGCAATACTACTCTGGTAAGCCTTTAATTTTGATCCAAAAAGGAATTGTCGATGGAAAGTCGTCTCTGATTGCAGGGACCCATCTCTCTAGAGCAAACATCCAGCCATCAAAGTGGTATAGCCGATTATCAAGGACTCTCTGCAAATCAGCTTCTTCGTTGAACCGGAACTGAAACTTGCCCCTGCCCATATCAAGCCCTTCTACTCTATCTTCACACTTCCAAACCGTTGGAAGAACCATCACCAAGTTCTTAACTCGATGTGCTTGAGCCTTCGAATTAAACACTCGTCTTGCTAAGGTACGGTCAAATTTCTTGAGAAGCGCTTTGGATTTGAAGGCAGGCATCTTGATCAGTGACAACTTCCTCTTCTCTTGTTTAGAAGCCAATAGTTTGCCATAGGAAGCCATGATGAGAAACACACCAAACTGTTTGGGAGTTTTGAAAAAATTTCTGATTTGAGAACTCAGGAAGAAGAAAACAGTTGAATGCGGAATGAGATTGGCATACAACGAGACACTGGCTAATATATGGGAAGATTAAATTGAGGTAATCTCCTGAAACTTCTCTCCAATATGCTCGTTAATTACTTTTTGCTGAATCATTGTAATCAAATTGATGGGAGAAATCACAACTTTGACTGCAGCAATCCCGGCATGAGCCTTTGTTTCCAAATGTGAGAATAGGAATATTCTCTGATCAAAAACCGTGAAACCGGTGAGACACAAAAGGAAAGTCCAGGATTTCCTTAACTGGCTGAGAAATCTCGATGTAGAGAACCATATATCAATCTCATGATATACAGTAATGGTAGGAGATCCTGAAGATCTCAACCAATCCGACAGCGAAAGTATGATCAAGCATACTTCGAGGCAACACAACAAATAACCCGTATGGACAGAGAGAGCTATTCTAGTCCGGCAAACTGGCCGGAGCCGTGAAAGATTATGGTGTGTAATGGTCATTTTTCAAAAAACCTCATCCGTTACAACCTGAAAAAATCGCCTCTGTCGGAGAGAACATGAAATGTTTAATTTATATATATATTTAGCTTGTTTTTAGAATGATGTAACATTTATTGGTAACATGCTAAATTAATAATTGTACGTCTAATATTTAAGTTATCACAAAAAAAAAAAAACTTAGAGATACATATTATAAACACATGAAATGTTATCGGCTATTACATATTTTAGCAGAATAACAATAAGTTGGGACAACTAATTATGAATATATATTAACGAGTTTGGATGTCAAGTATATATCTTCTTGTCTGAGTAATAAAGAACTAAAAGCTTTTGTGTTTGCAGGTGGTGAGTAATAAAGACCGGATGTTATATGGATATATAGAGGGTAAAGCGATCGAGAAGATTGTTTATCTTCCTCTACATATAATTTATGTATCTATTGCCCAAATCTTTTCATATCCAAGCATTTAAGAGCATCAACAATGGAGACTTTGAAGTGTCTAAAGACACTATTCTTATAATATAAAATTATTAAAACAAACACTCTTTCTTCCTTTTACTCAACTTTATACCTTCTCTTTCATCATTTTACTCAACTTTTATTAATTTTATATTTAAACACTCTCTTTTCCTTTTCCTAACATTCTCAAAAATATCCAATATTAGACATTCTCTCTCTTCCTTTTCCTAAACACACTCACTATCTACTCTCTTTACTCAAATTTTATTAATTTTATATTTCAAAATACCCCACAAAAACACTCTCTTTCTTCCTTTTACTTAAATTTTAATAATTTTATATTTTAAGAACACACCAAAATGTCTCCATTGTACATGCTCTAAGAGGCGCTGTCTGACACCTTTTTGTGTGGTTGAGAATACGCTACCATCATTAGCTACGAGACGTAGTTTCAACTATGATATTTTGTTTGCAGAGAGAAAAGATTTGCACACTTCCCATGATCTCAACTGTTCGGTTCTCTTAGGGTTTTTCCGTAATAAGCCAACAGAGGCCCACCAAACAATTTTAGTTTTCAACAATTCATTGTTGGTTTCTTTATTATTTCTAAAAATAGTAGTGTCATATAGCAAGTTATCTCTTAGAGAAATTTCTTAAAATACCATATTTTGAAGTTTTGTTTCCAAACATACCATCAATTTTTAAAAGTTCTAAAAATAATATTTTTTCAAAAAAGAATTCAAAATTTTCAAAAATACCAAAAACACAATAATTGATTTTTAAAGGTTTAGCATTTAAATTTTTGAGTTTGAGTTAACTATTGTACAATTAGAATATAATTTTAGGGATTAAGATGTATGTTTTAGGGTTTAGGGTTTAGTTTTGAATATTTAAAATTATAGTAATTTTGGAACTTTGAAAAAGTAGTATTTTTAGAACTTTAAATAAAAATGTTGTATTTTTGAGAATTGCCGTATCTCTTATTCATATCCTCGTTATGTTACTTATTCGCCACGTCGGCAGTTATACTTTTATACGTTCAATTTTGATCGGACCGAAACGCAGCGTTTTCAAAAACTTTTCCCGATGGAGTGCGAGCGAATCGATGAAGTAATGGAAATGGATAAGCAGAGTAGGGTCGACGACTGGAGATGATGACACCTGGCGGAAGCGGGAGGTTCAGACCATTACCGACGGCGATGTACGCCGGATATTCAGGAACGGCGTCGTCTTGGGTTGCGAAAACATCAGTTTCCGCTTCTGGGAAGAGGATACAGAGAGAAATGGCGGAGCTTAACGTGGATCCGCCTGTTGATTGTTCAGCTGGACCTAAAGGAGATAATCTCTACCATTGGATCGCTACCATTATTGGACCTTTGGGTTAGTTTCTACAAGATTCGATTGAAATTGCTAGGGTTTCGACAAGTCTTTTGATTTGGGTTTTTTTTTTTTTTACAGGTACTCCTTATGAAGGAGGGATCTTTTTTCTGGATATAATTTTTCCTTCTGATTATCCCTTTAAACCTCCTAAGGTATGTGCATGGATTCTCTGTTTCATTTTTCGTTTAATTCTTCAAATCAAACTATGGCTTCTCTTAGAATTTGGAGTGATTTATAGGTGGTGTAGAACAATTTGGGAACTTTACTGATTTATGTGGTAATGATTTAGGGCTTTAGAAGCTTGATTACAATTACTGAGTTCTCTAGCTTGATGTCTTGAGGAATAATTATTTACTGTAAATCATCAATGAGTACTCTCTTCAACAAAATCTTCTCTGCTGGTATTTGAGTAAGGCTTTTTAGCTGCGTCTCTCTTTAAAACAGAGATCATCTAGAGTTTCAATGTTTGTTAGGAGGGTGATATATAGTTTTCTTTCTTACATTAAGTTTTAGGATACATTTCTTTCAAATTCTTGACCTTTTTTGGTTTCGTGTAATAAAAGAATCGAGCTTTCTTGTCTTCCTGTGTTCGAGTCTTTACGTCGGTAGTTTTCTTGTGTTTGAGTCTTTTGGTTAATGAGTGTGAGGATTTGCAGCTTGTGTTCAAGACGCGGATCTATCACTGCAATGTCGATACTGCGGGGAATCTAAGCGTGGAAATTCTAAGAGACAGTTGGAGTCCAGCTCTTACAATCACAAAAGTCTTACAAGCCATCAGATCGATCTTCTTAAAACCTGAACCATGTAAGTTTCCACTCTGTTCAAGTCCTTTTGATGAATTGGTTAGCTCAGGTCAGGTCTGCCTTAAAAAATATTTATTTTCTTTCTCTAACCAGATAATTCAGCTTTACCAATGATTGCACGGCTCTACTTGTCGGATAGGGAAAAACATGACGAGGTAGCTAAAGAATGGACATTGCGGTTTGCCAAGTGAACAAGATTTGTATTTTCGATACGAGGAAACACGAGATATATTGTTGTACACCTATAGTTCTTTTGATTAATGATCATCATCAATGCATCCATCAAAGTGGAACCACAATGTTAGATGACCAAAAGAATTGTTTGCTCAGAGAATAGGCAACAACAACAATGTGAGTGTAGGACCTATACTCATTAACTCCAATTTATTAAAGTTTACACAATTTAGTGTCAAAAATCTTTTTCTTTGAAAACTCGATAACTAAAAGACCATATATAGTCTGATCTAACTGATGAATTGTTTCCTTTTAAGGATTAAGAATTCTGTTTCTGAACAATTTGAAAAAATGATAAAAGAAAGAGACATAACCAAATCTACATTTTGCAATGGCTCTAACTTGTAGAGAGAAAGAGAGAGAGAGAGAGACGTTTAGAGATGAGGTAATTAAACTGAAGAGTATTAGTTGGTACCTAACAGGTTTCTATAATCTTTATGATTTGATTATCTCCAAACAACAAGATCAAACTTTCCATTGAACCCAATTGAGAAACCAAATCTACCGGTCAATTATTTCGTTTCTTTTAACCTAATTGAGCTTCACATATTTATTACAAATCCTCAATACATATATATAGAGGAACATTATAGGTACTTAATCCTCAAAAAGAGCATCATGTGTGTTCTCTGCAACTACTATCTTCTCCTCGGTATGTAATTTTACTCTCATCATAATTTTATTGCTGCTATTAACATAATTGGGTGTACTAATTGCGTCTTTGTGCATGTTTTATGTATATATATTCCATGTATAGACTCAACTTTTTTATCGTTTTTTTCGTTATATTTCGTTGGAATTGCATTCTCTTGAACTTTCTAGTCCGGATTTACACGTTTGTAACCTTTGTTCTCCTTACTTTGGTATGACGAAATATCTGTATAAATGCCAGTATGTAGATATAAATTTTACAGCTTTAGTGAAATTTGCAATAAGATTCATTTTTGTTGGGTATATATTTGGTTGCGCCAGAGAATTTCAGTTTACGTACAGTTAGTTATTCAATTAATGTTGCTGCTGTGATGTGAACCGGAGGGTCAAAGAGAAGGTTAGGTCGGAGCAGCATAAGAAGTTCGTTTAAATCAACTTTATGTAAAATATACCACTCAATCTAATGGCTCTTATTTGAGAAAGATTATATCTAGCGGTATATTTTAAGCTTGGTCTATAATCTATAATCACGTATATGCTTCAATAGGAACTTAACCCTACCATCGAGCGTTTGGGCCCAACGATGAAGTAAGTAAACAAGGAATGCATGCATATACCTTTTACTAACATAAGATTATAGTCGTCAATCAACAACACCATGGTCATAGAATATTTATTAAAATAAATATGAATTGCTCGAGAAACTTCGAGTTTTCAACTTATTTTTAGATTTCTACACATGTACATACTTGTGATTGAAGTACTTGAAAACCACCATTAATAATTATCCTTTAGTCATGTAAAATTTTCCCTTTTAATTTTAACGTTAAGCTTTATTACTTTCTAATAATTTTGTACAACACAAACGGACCACCGCAAATGTTTGATAGTAAGTAAACAAATAAAAATATCTCGTAGCATAACACAATTTAACACAACTTGTAAACACAGTTTGGACGTTATAAAAGAATTAAATACTCATCATATTTAACTACAACAATTTGTATTATTGTATATATACACACTAATTATTTCATTAAGACGATGATATTCATATACACTAAACAAGACTATACTTGTAGAAACCTTATTAGACAAGACAGCTTTACTACTAACTTATTTATTCGAATTAGGCATGAGATTGATATTGGATACATGATCTGCGAAAAAACGAGACATATATCGCATATATAAAGATTAAATGTTATCAAATATTACACATATAGGAGTTATTTTGTAATCACATTACAAATCACCACAAAACAACTTAGCGACACATATATATACCGATGTTTGAAATCACATGAGTAATTAACCACTTCTCGAAGCATGGTAGACATTAAAGACACCGCGATTCAATCAATTACATATCTTCTGGTCTTTGGTCATGTCCTAAGCTCGACGACGTCCCAACAATCTCATCCGTACATGTATGCTTGGGAAACGGCTGCAAAATCGGTATATTTCTATCAAAAGGATCATCATTGATAAGTGAATTCAGAAACGTCGAGAACTTGTCGTCGTAGCAGAAACCAAAGTCTTCGTTGTCTTCTTCATCGCCAAAGACACTGATACTGTTCTTGCTAGCTCCATCTCCACTACTAGTGGTGGTATTGTTAAGAGAACGAGAATGAGGCTTGAGAGGGTTTTGTCCATCACCGGAAACTTCTTCTTCTTGTTTATGAATGTTGTTTGCGTCAAGAGGCTTGTGAGTTTGAGGGTCAAAGCCTTGTCTTCTAAGTTTCTTACGAAGATGAGTGTTCCAATAGTTCTTGATCTCATTATCAGTCCTTCCCGGGATCCTCCCCGCGATCAACGACCACCTATATATCACACAATACATTTCCCATGAAGATGCATATGTATATGTGATTTTAAATCAACATAGACTTTTAATCAGCATTGCTATAAACACAAGCTTGCGTTTCTTAATATTCATAAAATTGTGGAAAAAATGAGTCGATCCCCGTAACTACTAGCTAGCCTTTAACAATTCTAATATGCGAGGAACCAAAAAAAAAAAAGATTTCCTAGTTTTATAATCTAAAAAATTCCAATCAAAAGCCTGTATGTGTGTATATTGAAAAATTCTTAAAACAAATGAGATCAAGAATCAGAATCTTAATGTTTATGTAAGAGAGATTAAACCCTAGCTTTAAAAAAACCTTAATTTATGCGTAGAGACACACGCACATACATGTATAAACATACAATCCATGATCTTCTGTGTATATATATATATATATATATGTATCATTAAGCTATTTATTGAAAATATGTATACATATATGTACCGGTTGCCGAGGAGGCGGTGAAGGCGGAGGATGAGATCTTCCTCGTCGGAAGTGATACCGCCACGTTTTACCGTCGGCCGGAGATAGTTCATCCACCGTAGACGACAACTTTTTCCACATCGGAGTAAACCAGCTCTCTTAGGAAGCGATCTCCACCGTCCTTCTCCTTCTTTCTTTATGAAGCTCACAAGAATCTCGTCTTCCTCCACCGTCCATGGTCCTCTCTTCATCCCCATCTTCGTGCAACACGGCGTCGTTTTCTTGCTCACTGGTTTCATCTTCAAGACAGAGATCTTTTCTCTCTCTCTATCTTCGACTAGGGTTTCGTGATCTCTCTGAGTTCTTGGATTAGTTAGGTTTTTTTTTGCTCGATCGTTTTTTCTCTTTCTCTATCTTTCTCATGATGTTACCATTGAACCTACCGACTTTATGCAAACTCTCTTAATTTTGGTGTTTGGAGATTACGCGCGTGTAATCTTATTTGTATTTTTCATTTCACTTGCATGGAGTGTTTTTTTTCTTTTATTCAGATTAATTAACACAAAAAAGATGGAAACATATTTCTCTAAGCAATGAGTTTCCGGTAAATCCACACAAAAAAAAAAAATTAGACACATCCAAACTGAAATTTAATGGACCAAAATAGTTTGCACGCAATAAAAGTGAAGTGAAAATGTATAGCGAATATTAATGTTTTTGGTCCTAAAACTGAAACAACTATGATAACATACGCAAAAGGGTTCGTTGCTTCTAGACTTCTAGTTATTGGTATGAAAAAAAAAAATCAATGGTATGAAGTTTTATAATTTGGTTGGCAATAAATTGAGTAAATTATAACAAAAAATTGTTGATAATACATACCTTAATGAATACTAACCACCTTGATTGTAAATAATTAATTAAAAGTTGACAGAAATTAATGAAAGAAAGCATTCAATATTTGGACCGACTTTAAGAAAATGATAAAAATCAGGTCATTGGATAAAAATGCGATATATTTTACAAATCAGGAAACAGAGGGGGTGAAATCGTAAAGAAATAAAAAATATGGGTCCCATAATAAAGAAAGGCGTATGAAGAATTTAACTATTTAGTCAATTTCCAACTCAAAACCTTACTGTAGTTTTGTTCTTCCCTTTTTTTCTTCTTTCGTTTTATTTAATTTTGTCAGTTTATTAAATTGCCATATTTTCACTACTGTATTAGGGCTGGCACCTGAATATCTGAATCTCTTGAACATTTCAATTTCTCAAAATTAAACCAAAAAATTCTTAATTTCATTTTGTGAGTTTTTTCCCTCTCGTTAATGGATCGACTTCGTTGAGGAAGAAGAAGCAAAGAGGAAGAGATGGCGCGACAAATGACGTCATCTCAGTTCCACAAATCAAAGACTCTAGACAACAAATATGTAAAGCTTTCTTCTTCTTCCTCCGCAATTTCTGGGATTTGGGTTTTTGTTATGGGTTTTTAAAGTTTAGGATTTTAGCAATTTGAAATTGAAATGCTAAATCTCTGGGGAATTATTAAATTTTGTTTCTTTTTGTTGATTCAAGCTTAAAGTCTAGTGCTTTCCGAAATTTTTCTCTGTAATTGAACTCTTTATGTTGAATTTTGATTTTGAGCACAGATGTTGGGAGATGAAATTGGTAAAGGAGCTTATGGTCGAGTTTATAAAGGATTGGACTTGGAAAATGGAGACTTTGTGGCAATTAAACAAGTCTCATTGGAGAATATTGTTCAAGAGGATCTTAACACTATCATGGTTTGTTATTTTTATCTATCTTCGTTATTTGTTTTAGCCTTGATGGACCAAATGTGGTCTTGAATTCTCTTTACCACTTGTATACTGACTAAATTCTGGTGATGTTACATGTGGATGATTTCTCCAGCAAGAAATTGATCTGTTAAAGGTAGTTTTTTTTTTGTTTTTCCATTGACTAGAGTTGGTATGCATATGTATTTTGTCATATGCAGTCTTCTAAGATGATATTTCATTGCAGAATTTGAACCATAAAAACATTGTCAAGTATCTTGGGTCGTCGAAGACTAAGACTCACCTTCACATTATTCTGGAGTAAGTAGTATTTGTGTTTAGTTTGGTTCATCTGGACTAAGGTCTTGAAACTCAAGTTTAGTCATGTGTTTGCAGGTACGTTGAGAATGGCTCTCTTGCAAACATTATTAAACCAAATAAATTTGGACCTTTCCCAGAATCATTGGTGGCTGTTTACATTGCTCAGGTCTGTGTACATTTTTCTACATGAATTGAGTCTCTTAATGCATTTTGTACTAACTAGTGGATACAGGTCTTGGAAGGTTTAGTATATCTACACGAGCAGGGTGTCATACACCGTGATATCAAGGGTGCAAATATTTTGACGACAAAGGAGGTGTGTTCTTTGGTACCTTATGGATTTTATTAGTTATTCTCAGGCATGTAGTGTTTTGTTTCAAGATCTGGTGATGCATACAGTTCTTGTTGGCTAAACATCTTAGATAGATACCTGACTATTTTGCACTGCAGGGTCTTGTTAAGCTTGCTGACTTTGGAGTTGCCACTAAACTAAACGAGGCTGATGTTAACACTCACTCAGTGGTTGGAACTCCTTACTGGATGGCTCCTGAGGTACATCTTTGTTGATATGTATATCTGGTTTCATTACCATGTTCTGTATAGCTTAGCTTTGGAATCTAATTTTCTGGAAGTAGTCTTTGTTATTGTTTTGACAGATGCATATTTTTTTTGTCCTTTAGAGAAATTTTTACCTGATTATGTGCATATCGACGGATACCCAACTTCTGTTTCAGGTTATTGAAATGTCCGGAGTTTGTGCCGCTTCTGACATTTGGAGCGTTGGATGTACTGTTATTGAACTTCTGACATGTGTACCTCCTTACTATGATCTGCAACCCATGCCAGCCCTCTTTCGAATTGTTCAGGTCCGGCCAACATTTTATGAGTTTCCTTTAAGTCATTTGAATTTAGGATTCTATTCCGTCCCCCTTTCTTCCTATTCTTCCTTGTTGTAAATCACTTCTCTGCTAAAAAATGCAAAAGCTATTAGCCAGAAGTGACAAACTATTGCATTTTTCTGGTTTCATTTCAGGATGATAACCCTCCTATTCCCGATAGTCTTTCGCCAGATATTACAGACTTCCTACGACAGTGCTTTAAGAAGGTATAGTTTTTTGCAACAGTTTTTAACCGCTCAATACCTCTGTTCACCTTGGTACTTTTGATTAAAGGTCATCTGATTTGTATCTTGCATATTACAGGATTCTAGGAAAAGGCCTGATGCAAAGACACTGCTCTCTCACCCTTGGATACGAAACTCTAGAAGAGCATTGCAGTCATCACTTCGGCATAGTGGAACCATCAAGTGAGAACCTGGCTATTGAACTTTAACTTTTGGATGAATATCTTCAAATTATATTTTTTAGGAAGTGCACGAGTATTCCTTGCTTCCGCTGTCTGTAATGCTGTCCTTGGGTACTTGATCCTTTGCAGATACATGAAGGAAGCTGCCGCAAGTTCAGAGAAAGATGATGAAGGTAGTGAAGATGTCTCTGAAAGCCTTTCAGCAGAAAAAGTTGAGATGTCAAAAATTGTAAGAATCTTCAGCTAATTTATTGTCATTCAGTCTTTTGAAAGAGCATATAAAGAATTGTATAGAGAGCAGGAGAACGTATAAAAGCTTAAGATGAACTTTGTTAAAAGCTACTGAGACAGCCCCTACATTTTTTTTTTCCAGAACTCGAAATGCAAATTACCTCTTGTTGGGGTGAGCAGTTTTAGGTCTGAAAAATATCAGTCTGCACCCAGTGATCTTGGTGAAGAAGGAACGGATAATTCAGAAGATGATCTTATGCCAGATCAAGTTCCTACATTATCTATCCATGAGAAATCTTCTCTTGAATCTGGTACTTGCAGTGTTTCTTCGGATGCAAAGGGGACATCTCAAGATGTATCAGAGTTTAATGGGAAAGCTGAGCATGATGAAATATCTGGAAATCTTGATACAGAAACTTCTGCGACTAGACAAAGTACTTTAGCAACAAAGCAGGCTAGGAAAGAAGGTTCCATCCAGGTGGACCAGACGTCTGATAGTTTTAGCCAAAAAGGTGAAGATCGTGGGCGCCGAAAGGTCAGTTGTGTAGTTGCATCATAATAGTCCTAGCATTTTCTTAGATATTATGGTCAATCACGAGGGAGTATACCGTGATCTGTGGGTTGAGTTGATTGCTGGGGCTGTTCTGTGTTATATCTTTCTTTTGGTGAACTCCACACTTCCACCCATAGAAGCTTTATAGCATGGAGTTATTTGCTTTTCTTTTGAATTTTGTTGTTGGGCCTTAGTCTCGCTCTTTACAAGATTATGCTCATATTCAATACTTTCCCTTATTATTCAAGTGGTGAGTTCAGACAAATGCTCTATTTGTAGAAAAATGTTTCTGTCTTTTGGTAAGGAAGGTTGTTGACAACTGCCTTGTACTGAGTTGAAGACTTGTAAACTGAATAGATTTGTTTTACTTGTGTTTTTTAATCTTAAAGGCTGGGAAGACTCCTTCTAGTGTTGGTGGGAATGAACTGAGTAGATTTAGTGATCCTCCTGGGGATGCTTCTTTGCATGATTTGTTTCATCCATTGGATAAAGTTCCCGAGGGAAAACCAAATGACGCCTCAACGTCAACGTCTACATCAAATGTCAACCAGGGTGATTCTCCTGTCGCAGATGGTGGAAAGAATGATCTGGCAACAAAATTGAGGGCTACAATTGCTCAGAAGCAAATGGAAGGTGAAACAGGGCACTCAAATGATGGTGGTGATCTTTTCCGCTTAATGATGGGTGTTTTGAAAGATGATGTTATTGACATTGATGGCTTGGTATGTTCTGTATCAAGTATGCAGGTTTGATAATTCAAGTAGTATAATGTTAACATATTTTCATGTCTTGTTGTTCAGGTCTTTGATGAAAAAGTCCCTGCGGAGAATCTTTTTCCTCTGCAGGTATTCGACAAATTCATATCTTGACATTTTAGCAATCTTTTGGCATTTTATATTTTTATGTTAATGCTACTTGACCGACTCACCTCATGCTCTTAGGATGATATATTGCAATTAAGTGTTGAAAAGAGACCTCTTGCTTCTCAACTCCGTTTTTAGTTGCTTCCGTTTATTTACTGGTAAAGTTTTTGTAGGCAGTCGAATTTACCAGATTGGTCAGCTCGTTAAGACCAGATGAATCAGAAGATGCAATAGTATCTTCATGCCAGAAACTTGTTGCCATGTTCCGTCAGAGACCTGAGCAGAAAGCAGTATTTGTGACACAGCATGGTTTCCTCCCGCTAATGGATCTACTTGATATTCCTAAATCTCGAGTATGTTGTTGTTGTCCTCCATCGATAGTAGTTGCCACTTGTCAGTTTGATGTGAATACTGACTGACTTATGTTTGTGAATATTTTCTGGTGTTTTCAGGTCACTTGTGCTGTGCTGCAGCTGATAAATGAAATTATTAAAGATAACACCGACTTCCAGGAAAATGCTTGTCTTGTTGGTCTCGTAAGTATTACCTTCCATTTTCGTTGCTGCCTTGGTAAATTAATGTGAAACATCCATTTGGAATGCTGACGTCATTTTGGGAAAATCGTATATAGGTTTATCCTTGGTGTCATTATCTCATCACTTAAATTTTCATTATGTCTTCAGATATTCATGTCTTTATTCTTTGATGTGCAAAAAATCCCATGAAAAGATTGATTATTCCATCTGAAATGGCAGATTCCTGTGGTAATGAGTTTTGCTGGTCCTGAGAGGGATAGATCTCGAGAAATTCGTAAAGAAGCAGCTTACTTCTTGCAGCAGCTTTGTCAGTCAAGGTTAATAGTCATCAAATATTTATTATCTTGCTTCTCCTTTTTTTGTTTCCTGGAAGTCATTGAGTTGATTTGGTTGCTTCTTTACAGTCCCTTAACGTTGCAAATGTTCATAGCTTGCCGTGGAATACCTGTTTTGGTGGGATTTCTTGAAGCTGATTATGCCAAATACAGGTGGGTACTGTTTACACCTCTTATGGTGACTGGACACTTTCAACATATTAAGTGCAAATTAATGTGAGATCTATTGGTTAAGGACTTGAAAATTTCCCATGCTGTGATGCCTAGGTTTATTACAAGTCCAGCAGCATCTTATTTTGTATTTTAAATGTGGTGTGTGTTTGCTCTATTGAACATGGCAAATACATTTCTCAGTAGCTGACCATTTTCTTGATTTAGCTCCTCTCTCTTTAATCAATTCTAGTCCTTTTTGCGCTTTATGTGCTACTAAATTGTACTAATTTGAGCTTTTCTGCCCAGGGAGATGGTTCACTTGGCTATTGATGGGATGTGGCAAGTATTCAAACTCAAAAGATCCACCCCAAGAAATGATTTCTGCCGTATAGCTGCAAAAAATGGAATTCTTCTGAGGTTAATTAACACTCTCTACAGCTTGAATGAGGCAACTCGACTGGCTGCTATATCAGGGGTCCCACTGATTGTGGATGGTCAAGCTCCACGAGCACGCTCTGGTCAACTTGATCCTAACAATCCTATTTTTAGTCAGCATGAGACTTCACTCAGTGTGATTGATCAGCCTGATATGTTGAAAGCTAGGCATGTGGGTGGTGAGGAGCCTTCTCATGCTTCTACTTCAAATTCTCAAAGATCAGATATCCATCAAACAGATGCCTTGCACTCAGATGGTGATAGGCCTAGATTAAGCAGTGTCGCAGGAGATGCTTCTACGTCAGGCACAGAAGATGTTAGACAACAGCATCGGTTATCTCTCTCGGCTAATAGGACATCAACGGATAAGCTTCAGAAGCTGGCGGAGAGTGCCTCTAATGGTTTTCCTGTAACTCAGCCAGACCAAGTTCGACCTTTGCTTAGCTTGTTGGAGAAAGAACCCCCTTCAAGACATTTTTCTGGTCAGCTGGATTATGTAAAACACATCACTGGCATAGAGAGACATGAAAGTAGACTTCCGCTTTTACATGGATCAAATGAAAAGAAAACCAACGGAGACCTAGACTATCTGATGGCTGAATTTGCAGGTAAGTTTCAATGTTTTTTACTGAGCAAAACTATTCATAGTGTAGGGATACAAATTTTGGTTGCGGCTTATCATTACTTTGTTTCTTCAGAGGTCTCTGGACGTGGAAAGGAAAATGGAAATCTTGACACTACGCCTAAATATCCCAGTAAAACAATGACAAAGAAAGTTGTGGCTATTGAAGGAGCCGCTTCTACGTCTGGGATTGCATCTCAGACAGCATCTGGAGTACTGTCAGGTTCGGGTGTTCTAAATGCTAGACCTGGAAGTGCCACATCATCTGGCTTACTTGCCCATATGGTCTCTACGCTGAGTGCAGATGTCGCAAGGGAATACTTGGAGAAAGTGGCTGATCTGCTTCTTGAATTTGCTCGAGCTGATACGACAGTAAAATCATACATGTGTAGCCAAAGCTTACTCAGTCGTCTTTTCCAGATGTTCAACCGTGTAGAACCTCCTATTCTGTTAAAGGTACTTTGTGCTTTCCTCTATTGTCTCTGGCCAAGCCTGGATGTGTGGTTAAGAGGATCTTCAGGTCACTTGCTTACAATGGCTTTTGTGTGTTCAGATTCTGGAGTGCACCAATCATTTATCCACTGATCCAAATTGCTTGGAGAATCTTCAACGTGCAGATGCAATTAAGCATTTGATCCCCAACCTTGAGCTTAAGGATGGGAATCTTGTTTATCAGATCCATCATGAGGTTTACCTTCTTGACTTTCATAGAGATAGCTTTCATTTGTTTTCTAGTATGCTATCTAAAAGATTTAAAGTTTGTATTCTAAAAACTTTGATTTTGATGTAGGTGCTTAGTGCACTATTCAACCTGTGCAAGATAAACAAGAGGAGGCAAGAACAAGCAGCTGAAAACGGAATCATTTCGCACCTGATGCTCTTCATCATGTCAGACTCTCCTCTGAAACAGTATGCATTGCCACTACTGTGTGATATGGCTCACGCATCTCGGAACTCAAGAGAGCAGTTAAGGGCCCACGGCGGTCTGGATGTTTACCTGAGTTTGCTCGACGATGAATATTGGTCTGTGATAGCCTTAGATTCAATTGCTGTTTGCTTGGCGCAAGACAATGACAACCGCAAGGTTGAGCAGGCGTTGCTCAAGAACGATGCAATCCAGAAGTTAGTTAACTTCTTCCAGAGCTGCCCAGAGAGACACTTTGTGCACATATTGGAACCATTCTTGAAGATTATTACGTATGCATCCCTCCTCTTTCCAAAATGTTCTTATGGGAGACGAATAAAGCTAAAGTTGATACTTTTTAAGTCTAATCCTTGTCATTCTTGAATGCAGGAAATCAATACGAATCAACAAGACGTTAGCTGTAAATGGATTGACGCCGTTGCTTATTTCAAGGCTAGACCACCAAGATGCGATTGCTCGGCTTAATCTCCTGAAGCTCATCAAGGTAATGAATCTCCAAACTATTATCCAAGGTCTTACTTGTCTTTCTTTTTCTGTGTGTTTGAGTGTTTTGTTTGATTGTTCTGAAACCAGGCTGTTTACGAGCACCATCCGAAGCCAAAACAGCTGATCGTAGAGAACGATCTGCCTCAAAAACTGCAGAATCTGATAGAAGAACGACGTGATGGACAACGATCAGGAGGTCAAGTTCTGGTGAAGCAAATGGCAACATCTCTCCTTAAAGCACTTCACATCAACACAGTCTTGTGAGTCCAAAAACCAAAATTTATCCACTGGGGTCTGTACATTTACTCACTCCCATCTTTCCTAGAAGAATTCACCCCAAAGTGTATATCTTCTTTCCAGTTACCAAATATTCAGTAGAAAATTTTACAGGTTGAGACTTCAAAAGATTTGTAATTGTTAGGTTGTGTGGCTCTCTTGTGTTTTTTAGTCCCTTAGAAATGCCAACATTCTTGCTCTTGTAATATTTTTCAGTTTGTATGGATCAATCTAAAGAAACACTTGTAGCTTTGTGGTAATATATTCACTATGTATGGATCAATCTAAAGAAAGGGTGTTTATAAGTTTCGACCTTTGATTCTTTGAACATAAACTCAATACCCTGTTCTGCTCCGTCTATCTCTTTACTTATAACTTCTCAGTACCAGGTCGTTGAATAATCTTGGAGTAAGCTATTTTGTTCGAATGTATTAATTTGAACATATTGTATATTGTTTTCAGACAGTAACCATGTCATCTCTTTCTTGGCTATCAACTTGTAATTATAGTTTGATCTTGTTTAATGTCTCAAAGGTTAAAATTTACTCGTCTCTATGTAAGTACCATGATCCCAAAAGAACAGATGAGACGTAAATGTGATCCTATTACATTGGAGCATAACTCTATCGTTAACACATAACAGAGAAAACTCAAGCAGATAGGATATTCATTGATCTACGCACAAATAAAATCCTCGAAACCACACTTAGAATGAATCTAAAAGCTTCGAAGAAGAACTATGTGCGATCCCAAATAAATAAAAAAACTGAATTAGTAAGAAAACCATACTGTTTGGTGTAGAAATCAATGAATTAGCTTTCAAAAATTCAGAAAGAATAAAAAGCATAGAGAAGGTGCTCAGATTATTATGAATGGTTGGGAAGTATTTCTCTTCAGTAAAAAATTTCAGATTAACGAGATTTATATACCCATCATCACTGCACCCATAAAGCTTCAATTTTGCAAAACAAGAACCAAAAACGCTTTCGAAACATAAAACCAAACCAAAGTATGAAAAAACGCAGCTTACGATTAGGGCTTGAAGACGAAGACATTATTTATAAGTCTCGCATTAGGTTTACACGTCGTTTACTCAGTGTAATGGGCCTTGGGCCTTTTTTGTTTGGGCCAATTATTTTGGTAAATCTAAACGTGTAAAAAAAATGGAATTGAGGACTAATTTTACGGGGGTTATTGGGAGATGGATTCTCGTAGAGTTGATGAATTTTTAAAATCCAAAGATTTGTTAAATTTGTAGATAGTTTTGTGTATTTAGAAAATTTGGTCATTAGATTTCTAAAAATCTAAAGGTTTTATGAGGTATTCTCAAAATCTTGTTTAATGACTAAAATTAGAACAAATCCATCTACCAATAACAATAGATTCTAATAGATTTATAGAATCCCTAAAAACTAAAATTTTTGAATAACAATGGATTTTGAATGGAGTTTAAAACTCATCAAACCAATAACAATGGATTTCATTAAGAATGTCATAAACCATAAACTAATAACAATGGATTCTAAAATTTTTTAAAATCCTTAATAAACCCCCCCCCCCCCCCCCCCCCCCCCCCCTAGTTTTTTAGAGATAAAGATACTAGATGACTCCCCGCGTAATACGCGGATAAAATATTTAAAATTTTGGTAAATTAGGGTACATGTAAAAATAATAAAGAAACAACTAATTAAATTCTTTACCTTAAGCATAATTGTTTGATGTATTTAAATAAATTCTTTTAAGAAACCAAATAGTATTGTTTGGAAAAAATTATGTGATTTAAAAAGAGAGCTGATGTGTACTATTTAGTATTTATAGAAGTAGATTTTTAGGTTTCACATATATATATATATATATATATATATGAAAAAGAAACCTTCATTCGGGTATATGGTACAATCAATTGATATATGTCTTTCCAAAATGAGATTGTTGTATTCGGTTAACAAAATTTTCATTAAATTGGTTTAATTTGCTTTGATACTTACTTTCCTGTTTATTGAATATGAATATTTAAAATGATAATATATATTCAAAAATGAATTTGTTTACACATATATATTTCTCTAGAAAAAATGAAATCCTCATTTACACATGCACATATAAAAAACAGATTCAATGACTTGAAAATATTTAGATATTATTTAGCATTATATAAAGTTTTTTCATTAACTTCCCTTTAAATATATCAAACAGTACTATTTATATTTTAGTTAGAGGCAAAGGTTTGATCCCATGTTTATATTAGATTTTTTCAATACATTAGAAGAAAAAAACATCTTTAAGATACATAATTATGCAAAAAAAGAAAATCCATTTCTTCGTAAAAACTATATATTAAATATATGAAGATCGTAATTGTGAATTTTTTTTAAAAAAAATTTTAAAAATTTACTATTCAAACAATGTTTTTTAATTTGATTTCAAGTGGCATTTGAAAATAATTATAGAAGTTTGTGACTAAAGTAAGTGAGTTGCCATCCCCTATATATTATTCAAGTTTGTGACTAAAGTAAGTGAGAGGTTATGTTAGATTTTATATGAGAAAATTCTTTTGGTGTGAGAGGTTAGGTTAAATAGATTTGTAAAATTAGAACACTAATTATATTAGAGTTGTAAAAATGACTTGTAAAATTAGCCCAATAATATTCATTTGAGATTTGACCCACTAAAACTCTCATATTTGCCATATCACATTTTAGAGGATGTCATGTCACATTTTATTTGTGAGAGTAAATGTAAGTGTGACATGTAGGATTATTTAGGAGATTCACTTCTCTAATACTATATAGGGGATTGTTAATTGTTGGGGTTAATTTGTCTAATAGCCAAAAAAAAATTAATAACTGATCAACTAGCAAAAACTGCCTAATGTGGCACAATTTTTACCACTACAATTAGGGTAATTGGCTAGTAAACTAATTATTTTTTTTTTCTTGGTTATATGGCCAATTAACCCTAATTGTTACACCATTTATAACGAAAAAACAAAGAAACAAAAAGAGAAAATAATTGGGACCTATAGCTAGAGGCTATATAGTTTATTCAAATTTCTTATGTAGTAAGTTATATTATTTTTAGGCAATCAAAAGAAAAGCTGTATTCATCTTTTAGCCTTTGCTTAAGAGGAATGGTTTCCATCAACACTGTGACTGTGAGTCATCGTCCATTATTCTTTTGATTCGCAGGCCGTAAAAATGAATATGGAGAAGGCAAAAAATTATGAATATATTGGAGAATTTTCGGGAAAGAAGGAGGAAATAGAAAAAAGTGGCGGCCACTTACAATAGCTTTCATGTTATTCCTTAAATATATTAAGACAAAAGCATGAACCCATTCTTGCTGCTGTTCACTTTGCTACTACGCATTTCACATGGCTTAACATGTACTTTTCTGATGCCAACCCATACTCCAAAATTAAGACCTTTTCTTGATGTAATATTTCTTATTTTATTTTATTTTTTGAAGAAGAAATATTTCTTAATTAGTGGGTTGTTTGTGTTAGGTTGGTCTGAAATTTGGTTACTGTAAAGTTTATAAAGATCTTCTTGACACTGATATTCAGGTTATGTTTCAACTCTAATTCTATCAAACATATCATATAGTGTCATAAATAAGTTTCTTTGACTATTTCATTTTACTATCTAAATTAGAATGCTTAATACAGTGGTATAAAATTCCACCTTTGGGTTGGTTTAAATGCATGTTTGATTAAATTAAGGTTGCAACTTGCAACATCTTCCTCTGTTTTCTGCCTTCCTTTGGAGTTTATTGTGGCAACATTTTTTTTTCTTTTGTTTGATTCTGTTGGGAAAAGTTATTCCACTGGAATTATATTGGGTAAATTTGGAGGGCACAACACCATGATCGATGCTTTTTCTCAAAAAAAAAACACCATGATCGATGATGATGATAAAAATGATGAAAATGACCACCACATATATCAACGAGACCACTCGAAGATGTGAGGTTATTTTACATCATTTGCCTCAACTTTAGATAACTTGCATGCGATGTTTTCTCAACAAATTAATAAGTCCATAAACAGATTTAGTATTAATAACGAAACATATACACAAAAATACTCATGCAAATAACATAAAAACCCGAAAAATATTAATAAAAAGTGATAATATAGTAGTCCAAATATTAGAAACAATAACAACAGCCGAAGTAAAAGGCAAAACAATTTAAAGAAATCCTAAACTCTTTGAAATGTAGAAACTGATTTAGAAGAGTAAACCAGAAGCCAAAGCAACAACAGATGCAAACAATGCCGGGACGAACATGGCAGCATCAGAAGTAGGACTTGGAGCCGGAGCCTCAGCCGCGGCCGCCTTTCCTACGGAGGAGAAAGCCACAATAGCAACCATGAGAACCATCATAAGATTCATCTTCATTGACTCCATCTCTCTTCTTGAATAGTTTGAAGAAATTTAGTCAATAAAGAATGTTATGAGGTTTTCTTCTTTTCTTTGTTGTGATTATGAGTTGTGTAGCCTTGTGGTTTTGAAAGGGTATTTATAAGCCATTTGTGGGAATGTTGTTTCTAGAGACATGTCTACAAAATATTTTTGTGGATATTTTATGTAACTTTTTAGTAAAGGAAAAGGCATCTGAAATACAGCAAAAAGAAATATCATTTCAACAACAATGTGTTTTTTTGTTTAATATTACGGTATATCTTAGACGGAAACATAAACTATATATATTTTTTTAAGTTAGAATATTATGTATGTTTTTGTCACATAAAATATGATTTGTGGCCAAAAAGAAAACCAACCACGGAAGTCCATACACTACAAGAAAACAGGCACTATTCAGACGGCCAAAACCGTCGGAAATCCGTCGGAATAAGGGTGTTTCCGCCGGCTTTCCGACGGATTTGGACCGTCGGTTCTATCTTGTCGGAAATGATATATCCGTCGGAAAACCGTCGGAACCGTGCGACAGATTTCCGACAGTTATCGGTTTAACGGAAATCCGTTGGAAAGCCGCCGGATCTTTAATTTCCGACAGATTTACGACGTCTTTACGACTGTTCTATATACCGACGGATTGCCGACGGCTAGTAATGCCGACGGAGTTCCGACAGTGGCGGTAGACGACGGAGTTCCGACAGTGGCGGTAGACGACGGATTTCCGACAGCCGGAGACACCGACGTATTTCCGACAGAGGTAGTCGCCGACGGATTTCCGACAGCCGGAGACGCCGACGGATTTCCGACATTTGGAATAAATATTTAAAAAATTTAAAAATTAATTATAATTAATTAAATTTATTTTTTAAAAAATTAATTAAAAATTAAAATTAAATAAAACTTAAATTTGAAAATATATTAAAAGAGTTTGGGATGATTATTTAAAACTAAAAGGTTTCCATAAAATTTAAACGTCTACTGTTGACGAAAAGTACGGAAGAACTCGTCCATCTTGTCTTGCATCTCACGAATCTTTGCTGCATCTGCTGCGCGTTGTTCCTGAAACCGGTCTGCATCTTCTTTGCGCTTTGCCTCCATTGCCTCAAACCGATCTGCATCTTCTTTGCGCTGTGCCTCCATTGCCGCCATCCGCTCGAGAAGCTCCGTGTTTTGTGCCCGCAAACCGCTATCACCGTTAAATCGGAATGAACACACGGAAGAGCTGAAACTGTCCTCCGGAAGACCGAAGACACGACCTTTGTTCTTCGTAGTAACCTACCATATAAAATAAAACTATAAATGTTATAACGTATAAGTATTATAAGTTATTTTAAATTCGTTAATAATTTCAAACATTACTAACCTCATAGGTGAACTCGTTGATCTTCTCGAGTGGAACTTCGGTGGCCGGCGGAGTTCCTTCTACGGTGGGTTGGGATAGGAGGTACTGCTGACTGAATTTCTCCACGCTTTCCACGATTTCCCGCGCAAGTGGATCTTGAATTTCACCAGTCTTTCTGTTGGTGTGCGCATCTTTCATCAAATCAAGATTTGACGGACGCGTACCTTTCTTTTGATACTGTTAGCATTGAAAAGTAAGCAAATAAGTTAACGATTATAAAAATGTTTGAAAATAAAGAAACTTACCAGTTGTAATGCACGAGTCGCCTTGCTCGTCACTCCGAGGTTATGGGTCGCTGGTCCTTTCCCCTTCCGGTTGCTGTTTCGGTTCGTAGAGTGGGTTTCAGAGCTCGCCTTAGTTTCCTCCCGTTCCCAATACTCAATTAGTTGAGCCCATAACTCGGGCTTGGTTTTCATTTCCCGAGGGATCTTACGATGTTTCCACAGGTCCTTCCACTCGTTCATCTTCCGCGAGTACAATAGAGCAGCCTTGGTGTCGAACTCCCGTCGAACCCTACCGGTCATCTGTCTGTCCCAATTAAAGTCTTGCTGGATATTTTGGAACATTTAATGATTTAGTAAATAAAATGTTAATGTAATAAAACCGCGAATTGTCTAAACTACAAAATTTAGGGATTACCGCAAATTGCCGAAACCAGCTGTCAAGGTCGGCATCCGGCATCAACTTGTATTTGGGATACGGTCGGACTAACATCGTATTAAGCATTGTGTTGATAGAAGTCGATATCCCGTTTCCCGAAAATTGGAACCTAACCAAAATTAAGAACAAATATTTAGAGTACAGTTAAGTAAATCGCAAAAAATTTTAAATAAAACTTACCATGTCGTGTCGGGAGGCAAGTCCGGATCTAGGAAAGGCAAACGATCCCTTCCGGGTTGTGATACGAAATCCTGGACGCTCATTACTGTGGGAGCTGAGGTCGTAGGATTAGGAGACGTTCGTTGTGTATCCAAAGAGGGAGTGTCGGGGATCTGGGACTGACTAGAACTCCGACCCCCCCTACTGGAACCACCGCCTCCAAAATTCTCCTGAAATCGTCCATAATCCCTACGATTTCCAAGATTTGTACATAAACTTTATATATTTTAACAGATATAAAATTAGTCTGTCAATATTAAATTTTAACTTTATAATCTATATTAGGGATTTAGAGAAATGAGGATTTTGGGATTTAGGGATTTTGAAATTTATGGGTTTTAGGGATTTAGGATTTTAGGGATTTAGCCATTTTGAGATTGATGCATTTTAAGATTGAGGGATTGAGGGATTTAGGGATATAGAGATTTAGGAATTTATGGATTTATGGATTTAGCGATTTAGACATTTCGTAATTTAGGGTTTTAGGGTTTAGAGATTTAGGTGTTTAGGAAATGTGGGGATTTTTAAATTTAGGGATTTAGGGGTTTTGGGATTTTGGGAATTTGGGAATTTAGTGTTTTAGGGAAATAAGTTGGATTTTATGATGTATTACGTGTTGACCACATTAATGATTTTAAAAAATCATTATTTTTAAAAATTTCGTAATATTAATAATTTTATACATTATTAATATTGATTTTAAAAACCAACAAATACTTATTAAATTCGACATTCATAAATTTTTTAAAATTTTACCAATTTTATATATTATTCATATTATAATTTTTCATAAATCCCTAAAAACCAACAAATACTTATTAAATTCGACATTCATAAATCTTTTTAAATTTTAGAATTTTATATATTATTCATATTATAATTTTTCATAAATCCCTAAAAACCAACAAATACTTATTAAATTCGACATTCATAAAAATTTTTAAATTTTAGAATTTTATATATTATTCATATTATAATTTTTCATAAATCCCTAAAAACCAACAAATACTTATTAAATTCGACATTCATAAAATTTACCAATATTCATAAAATTTTGCATAATATCTTATATTCCAAAATCCTTAATTCCATAAATTGTTAAATTTATAAAATTATCATAATACATAAACTCCAAAAATTATCCTAATTCCTAAATTCTAAATATTCCAAAAACTCAAACAAATCATGAAAAACTTACATTGGGGTGTTGATTTCTTGAGGGTGTTTGAGATTTGAGAGTCGGGGAATCGGGATGAAAACGGCGGCGAAACTGTTTCCGGTCGTCGGCGAAACGGCTGCGAACGGCGGTGTTTCGGCGAACGGCGGAAGACGTTGGTGAATCGGTGATTTGGAGGCGAGACGGCGGTGGCGTCGGTACGTATTCCGGCGTTGGTCGGCTTGATTTCCGATGATTTCCGGCGAATTTCGCAAAAAACCATTCGATTTCGTTTTCTCGACGGAGAAGACGAAGTGTCTGGTTATATTTAACAATTCAGACGGAATTCCGACGGAAACCACCGCCCAATTCCGTCGGCATTCCGATGGATTCTGCCGCGTTTTCGATAACAACTATGCGTTTTCGCGGTATAAAATTTAGGGTTTTCCCTCGGAAATCCGTCGGGAATGTGTGACGGATTTCCGAGGGACTGTGTTCTTTATATATTTTTTTCTATTTACCGATTTGTTGATTTAAAGATTATGAAAATTTAAGGGATTTAGGGATTATGAATATTTTAGGGATTTAGGGTTTTAGGGATTGTAGGATTTAGGGATTATGAGAATCTTTTGAAGTTAGAGATTTAGGAATTTAGCGATTTAGCAAAATAAGGATTTAGGGATTATGAATATTTTAGGAATTTAGGAATTTAGAGATTCTGAGCATTTTTGGGATTTGGGGATTACGGGATTTAGGATTCGCAAACTTAGGGAGGATGGAAATTTTTGGGAAATAAAATATAAAAATGGTAAAAGTCGTCGGAAATCTGTCAATATATTCAGACAGAAATCCGACGGATTTCGGAATTTTTATATAAAATTCGTTTGATTGCGGAATTTTTATATAAAGTCGGTAAAATCCGTCGGAAATCTGTCGCCGTTTTCCGACAGAAATCCGACGGATTGCGGAATTTGTATATAAAATTCGTTTGATTGCGGAAAATTTATATAAAGATGGTAAAATTCGTTTCTTATATTTGTAATGATTTGCGTATACATTTATGTAAATAAAAACAACTGTTGGTATTACACTTATAAAACACCAATATTCCACAAACGGAAACATTTATTCATAAAATATTACTCCGAATCTCCTGAGGAACCTTCACTAGGGATGGAGTCTGAATCGTCATCAAATTCGTCATGTGATTCCTCTTCGTCCGAATGAACTAAATCATCGTCTATATGTGTACATCAATAACAAGGTCAATGTTATCCACCTCCTCGACAGGAGACATTTGAATACTTGTCGATGGCTGGAGAGCATCATGTTTTGGAACTCCATATAATCTTCCTCTCGGGTGAATTTGAGTTACCGTGACCCAAGGATCTGTACGATAGGAAACTTGAGGATATGGAATGTAGCAAACCTGAAACTAAATAGTTTGTTTTGTTAATATACAGGGATAACAAATCTTATCGTATGATGATGTTGGAAAACCTATTATTAACTTCATACCTGGTCTGCTTGCGACGCAAGGATAAATGGATCGTATTTCTGTAGTCTCCGTCTAGAATTTATCGAAATCACACCAAGGGGGTCAATTCGAACCCCACGTCCATTGGTTGGATCATACCAATCGCACATAAACACAATGCACCTCAACTTCAACATTCCTGGATACCGGATTTCTAAGATTTCGTTTAAAATGCCATAGTAGACGGTATCACCTGATTGCGACGAAATACCATAGTCTGAAGTTGACCTCGGTCGTCATTCCTCACGAATCCTAAACGAATATCCCCTACTGCAAAACCTGGGATAGGAAGTCGCGGTGGTGCACAAACCACTAGCAAACTCCACTAACCATGTCGGGAGAGTTTGACCCCTTTCTAAACCCTCGGAAACCTAAAGAACGATAAAAGTAAGGAATCATGAACATATAAAACGTGAAAAATGGAAATGTAAGCGTAAGGAATTACATGAAACTTACATAAAATTTCAACCACTCCGAGAATTCTTCATCTTTTAAGACCGCAAGTTCGGATGCTGTCTTATCAGGATGGTAAGTTTGGACTAGCGACATGTAAATGTTGTAACATTAAAATATTTATTAGATTCAGACAAATAATTCAAAAAATGTTTTACAAAAACAACTATACCTTTCGTACTCCAAAATTTCGTCACAATTTCTGAGGATATACGTATGCAAATGTGAGACCTCTTGTGATGATAGTCTGCGTTTCTTTGCTTTTCCACTTACTCGACCAACTTGGGCAAACAACTCGGGTACAACCACGTCATACGTTGCTTTCTCACCTCTATCATCATGTCGCGCCGGACGTCTAGCCTTAGTCTGAACTCCCGGTGGAAAGTAATATTCGGCTAAATGTGAGACTTCGTCATTTAGGCTCTGTGCAACAATAGATCCCTCCACCTTGCTCAAATTTTTAACTTTTTTCTTCAAGTGGAACATATAACGCTCGAACGGATACATCCATCGGTATTGAACAGGGCCGCCTAATGCTGCTTCTCGTGGGAGGTGAATAGGAAGATGTTCCATAACATCAAAAAAAGACGGTGGAAATATCTTCTCCAAATTACAAAGGAGTACCGGGATGTTGGACTCTAAATTACGGATCCCGTCCACTGTTAGTGTGCGTGAACATAAATCTCGAAAGAAAGCCCCAACTCCTACAAACGAAAAGTAGACAAGTTAGTACATATATAGTAACATATATAGTAAGAAACTCACGGGACTACGAAATATACCTCCAATTGCAGAATGGATGTCTTTTGGAAGAAGGTAAGCAAATGCAAATGGAAGAAGACGCTGCATCACAACATGACAATCATGGCTTTTCATTCCAATAAACTTCCCTTCTGTCGGATCCACGCAATTACGTAGGTTAGATGCGTAGCCGTCAGGAAATTTAACAATTTGTTTAATCCATTCAAAAAATACTTCCTTCTGACCAGCGTCTAACCGGTACGCAGGCATTGGCAATCTACCGTTAGGCAAAACATGAAGAGATGGCCTAGAACAAATCAATGGCAAGTCTAACCTAGACTTCCAGTTGTCTTTTGTCTTTCCTGGTACATTTAAAATGGTGTTCATGATGTTGTCAAAGAAATTCTTTTCAACATGCATGACATCTAGATTATGCCGTAATAGATGGTCTTTCCAATAAGGCAAATCCCAGAAAATACTTTTCTTGTGCCAATTGTGATATTCCCCACAACCGTCGACGGGGTGATGGCCATTACCCCCACATTCAGGAGTTTGCTCTGCACCAAAATCTCGTAACTGTTCCAATATGCTGCGACCATCTATCTCAGGAGGTGGACCGTGAAACACTTGTAAATTCTTCCTGAAATGTCTTCTAGACCGACGATATGGATGATTTGCCGGTAAAAAACACTTATGGCAATCAAACCATGAAGTCTTCCTTCCGTGCTGCAATTGGGACGCCGAAGTATTGTCATAAGGACATGCCAATTTTCCATGCGTTGTCCATCCAGATAACATACCGTATGCGGGAAAATCGCTTATGGTCCACATAAGAACCGCACGTATGTTGAAATTCTGCTCGACTGAAACATCATATGCCTCAACACCATGCTCCCACAACATCTGCAACTCATAGATCAATGGTTGGAGGAATATATCGAGCGACCGTCCTGGATGATCTGGCCCGGGAACTAGAATTGATAGAAACAGGAACTCTCGCCGCATGCACATAGAAGGAGGCAAATTGTAAGGTGTTACGATGACCGGCCACAAAGAATATTTTCGTCCATGCTTTCCAAATGGGTTGAAACCATCAGTGGATAAGCCGATGTATACATTCCTTCGTTCATATGCAAAATCTGGATATACGGATTGAAAGTGTTTCCACGCTTCTGCGTCCGAAGGATGCGTAATATCTCCATGTTGACTATGCTCAACATTCCATCTCATAGCCTTAGATGTGCGTTCTGATTGATACAGCCTCTTCAACCTCTCCGTTAAGGGTAAATACCACATCCGTTTGAATGGAATCTTCACCCTGCCACTTGACTCCTGGAACCGTGGTTGATGGCAAAATTTACATTTATTTCGGTTCTCGTCTTCTCTCCAGTATATCATACAGTTGTCGATGCACACATCTATAACCTGGTAGGGCAAACCAAGACCGGCAACAAGTTTTTGGACCTCGTAGTATGATCCGGGGGCCAGATTATCTTATGGCAAAACATCTTTCACGTACTCGGCGAATGCATCAACACATTCTTCGGACAAATTATAATCAGTCTTCAGGTTCATCATCCTACTAGCAGAAGATAGCGGTGAATGACCTTCCCTACAACCGTTGTATAGTGGTTGCTTTGATGCGTCTAACATAGCAAAAAACCTTCGAGATTCTAAATTAGGTTCTTCAACCCTATCACCCTCATAACCACCCCACTGCAAATTCTCTATAAGCGCATCGTTAACCATATTACGCGTACTTACCCCAACATCTACTTCCGTTGTACGTTCTCCTACGCTATCCGGAAAATAAGGTGCATTACTACTAGTACTACCATATTCATAATTGCTTTCACTATGTAAAAACCAAACCTTATAACCCGGCCTAAATCCATATCTATATAAGTGATTCCAAACAGTATGAACCGGAACACTAATTCTATTACAGCAATTAGAACATGGACATTTGATATCCTGACCTTTGTTGGATGCATCTTGATTGCTGGGTAAGTTCATGAACTCGCATATACCTTCAGCGTATGCGGACGTTAATAAGTTCGAGCCCATATCCATCATTGGCTCGTCCATCCAAGACCAAAAATATGAACTCATCTCTTATAAATGTTTTGATAATGTGAATTGTGGTTTTTTTGGTAATGTGGAGTTTGTTACGATGAACTAAAGAAATGTCGCAGCTTATATAGAACGATTCCGTCGGATTTCCCTCGGATTTTCGTTACAAATCTCCGACATAGAACCCCACCAATCCCGTCAAACCTTGCCGACATCTCTTTCCGTCGGATATCCGTCGGAATTCCGTAACAAACCCCCGACATAGAACCCCACAATCCCGTCAGCCACCGCAGACGATAGGGTAACCACTCAAGCCTTGCCGACATCTTCTTCCGTCGGAAATCCGTCGGACAACCGACGGAATTTTCGTGGCTGTCGGAAATCCGTCGGTAAATTGTGATGGATTTCCGACAGATTTTAAATTTTATACATTATACTTTATTCTTGTATAAATATTTTATATAAACCAGCCATATCGCACAATGTGGTCGACGAACAAAACAATTACCGTTCATATTACAAAATCAAAAGACTGTTTATATGAATAATTTATAAAACACCAAAACACATGGATTAATTTTTATTCCTTAAAACCCCAAAAGTACTACTTCTCGTCCCCACTTCCCGATGGTGTATCCTTTAGAGTACCATACGCAGTATAACTCTCGTCAGAGTAAGTATCCTCCACATACGAGTCTCCGTTAATATTTGAAGTATCTTCATCGCTGTTGTTTGGAGGAATACAATTTTCTTTCGTCCAGATAGAATCTATGTTTTCAAGCTTGATGTTGAGGTAAGTGTACCCAGTTCCGACTACAACTTGAACCTACATGAAAATGCAAAATATAATGTAATTTATACTTCATATAGTTACTTAAATTTTAATATTTAAAACTTACATTACTCAATACAACGACTGAGCCAACTCGTATATCAGGGCCAAAAGAAGCGTGTACACACGCTTCTTTTTGAATATATCCGCCAATTCTCCCACGTGGATCCTACATCAATACATATTAATGTAACGTTTCAAGTAACAAAATATATCAATTGAATCATATTCTCAATTATAATTACCAATTACCTTTAAGACAACTATAGCGTCTCCCTCATCAGTACAATCGTACTCATCAATAATTGCAATGACCTACTTAATTTAACAGAACCGATTATGCCTATAACTTTCGTATAAAACCTCTTCAACAATAAAACTCAATCTCACCTTCCGAACAATGTCCAAATGATTTAAACAGTTAAGAATAATGTCCAATTCAACGGACAATACCCAATTCCTGCGAGTCTGCATTAACCTCCCTGGAAAAGTATATATGAACATTTTTGTAAAAACGTCCTAAGAAAAGGATACTGCATTTGTTTCATCGTATTCAACAAACCCAATATTGTACATGTGTCACGTAGGTGTGCAACTGCAGAAATCCAAGGATCGTCGCTAAATGCGGGATCTTCCGACATGCTGAAAAAAACCTGTTGCTTATTTTATTGAATGTGTTTTTGTGTTCCGATGAAATGCAGAAGTGTCCACCCATATATATAATACCGGAGTCCGTCGGAATTCCGTCGGAAAACCGGTACTCCGTCGGAATTACGTTACAAAATTACGATGACTGATTTCCGTCGGTACTCCGTCGGTATAAGGTGACGGAGTTCCGACAGATTCCATGGGCGTCGGAATTCCGTCTCTAAATCGTGACGGAATTCCGACGGCCTAGTTTACATCGGACATCCGGCGGAAATCCGTCGGAAATTTCCGACGTATTTTCCGTCCGTCGGAAATTCCGTCTGAAAAGTGCTTGTTTTCTTGTAGTGATAATTGGTGAGATTCAAATCTAATTTAAACCCTCATAAGATTATGTTATCATTCAAACATACAACGGTCGAGCCATTGGACAAACTAACAATTTGTATTTTGTTGGATGTATTAACACAAAATGCTTTAAATATTCAGACTCGGATCAATCCAATGTATAAGTAGGGAAATAATGGAAATGCAAGTGGTGTTACGGAAGATATAGACACGATGAGGACCAAAATTGTGGATGTTTCTATATGTCGGTATATCCATTAACTAGTTTTTGCAAATATTTCTATATATTGTACATTTTGTTTTTGTTAAGTATACTTGAGTCGAATTTGAATCATGCCGACTAGCTAGTTTCCCGTGATTTAGCTATCCAACTAAAATACAACACGTAACTAAGAGCATATGAATATATTTTGTAAGAAAATTTCTTGATATGTAAATGTGAATGTAAATTGGGTATGATTCTTGAATAAAAAAGAAACAAAACAGGTTGTCCAAAACAGTTTAAACAGCTGGCAAAGATTGGCTGTCTCTTGGCCCAAACTACATTGTTGTCTTTCTCAACCACTCTGTTCCTCCTTTACAACCTCACCACTCGTTCATTACTAAAATCCATTATGCTATACTGTACTTTATTTTTGTTCTAGTAAACATATATGATCTTATTTTTCTAACTCATACGGTAGATTATAGCAAAATCTTGCTTCGAATATACGTCAAATGTATGTAAACTTCGTGCTATTAATTCTAGAAAATGTCTTCGACATTCTAGATTCAAATTCGATTCTTATTCTAATATGATCTTAAGAGATACCGATGGTAAAGTCTACGTTAAACAAATGTCTAAAAATAAGAATGTCAAACAAATGTCCAAACATATATCTAATGCTTTTTTCCCTTTTAATTATTACTTCTATAACCTTTCGTATTCATTGTATCTAGCTTTAGATTATAATATGTATGATCTCCACATTTAAAAATTGGCTTTCTTCCTTAAATGAAGATTGTGTATCCTTGTATTGACTCATTATTCATGAATCTAAAGATAGCGTATGAACACTCAATACCTAGAATGAGATGAAGTTCAAGAATTCAGGGAAGGGAATTAGTTATAATTTTTTTTCTTCTCTTCGTGGATATTGTAATTTCTGATAGAATTCTAAAGTTGATTGCGTAACTAATTAAAGAATCAATTACCCGTTTTAGGGTTTCGTTGGAATTGATGATGATACTTTCCCCAACGTTCATATCATACCAAACTATGAAAATGACCAACTACCCCCTTTCCCAAGATCTTGATTTCACACCTGTTTAATTTCTTATATTTCATATGTCGGCCATTTATCAGTTTAAAATCATTATATATATATATATATATATATATATATATATATATATTGCCACGGCTTATTTATTTGTTTTTACTATACAATATTTAAAGAAACTAGCCGAAAAGGTTGAATGACAAACATGCATTATTGACAAAAAAAAAAAAAAAAGACAAACATGCATTATTATAAGCATGAGAGGTTTCACTATAATGTGGCCCCAACTAATGATACTAATTGTTGTTTTTTCCTCCTGTTCCAAAACAAAACGAGTAATTCTTTTTCATTTTGCTTAATATACTATATAAATATAAAATATTCATGAAATCTATATAGATTTATATACTCCTTTCAGTTTCTTGAAGATTGGGTTTTTAGCTTTTTTATTGTTTTCCCAATTCTAAAACAAAACGAGTTATTCTTTTCTCATTTCGCATAATATACTATATGAGTATTCATGAAATCTATATAATATACTCCCTCAATTTCATGAAGATTAGTTTTTTAGATTTTTATTTTGCTTTATGAAGAATAAATTTTTTTTAATCATTTATATGTATTTCATATTAGTTATTCTTGGGAACACAAACAATCAAGCCTAAATCAATCAAAATTTAACTTAAATATAGATTTTAAAAAGAAAGGATTATTATATATATTTTGAATATGGTAGAAATCCTAGAATATTACTCTTTCGCACAATTAAAGGAGAAGCATTTTGAATTTTTTTTGCTTAGGTGTCAAGTCCACAATTTTTTTTGTCCTTATTAATATTTATTTATTTAATTACACTATACTCATTACCAACCACATTTATTTTCAAATTAAGTTATTTTGATTACTCTTATAATCTTATTCTAATTGCCAAACACATTGAAACAATCCTAAACTTGCCAAACTTAAATATTTAGAAAATTTCACTTAAAGCATATAATGAAATTTGAACAACAAATTAACATATATTTTAATATTTTATTAATTTTAAAATGAAATAAGAGTTATTTTGATTATCTTTTGAAAATCTATGGGTACGTAAACCATTTTTAATATATAGCTTTACATATATAATGAGATACATTTAAGATAAATATAATGTTCATTTTTACTAATAAAAATTTTGTATTAGATCTTGACAACAAATCTAACAATATATTTAATGATTTTTGGTTAGTTCGATTCGGTTTCGTATAGTTCGAGTTTGATTTAAATAATCTAGTATAGAATTTTTTTTAACTTATTCATACTCATTACAGAACAAATATAATATTAAATCTTAATTTTGAATATATACAAATAAGTTTTTAATTTTGTTTGAATATATCCATTTCACCTCGCGTATAGCGCGGGTTTATCCTAGTTTTAAAAATGGTTTAAAAGACTTTGAACAAGTTACCCTGAAATGTTTTAAAAGAAAATCCCACAAGAAAATGTATAAGTATATATATTTTTTTAACTTTCTTTCATTTTCTATAAGTTTTATATGTTACTGCTGCTGCTCAGAGTCGTGCCGTAGGCAAAGGTGGAGAAGCGTTTTGATTTTGAAAAATAATACTTAATGACATATATCTGATTCGCTTAGGGCATCACTTTGGAAAATAATACTTAATGACATATATTTGATTAGTTATTTATTTAAAGTACTGAAGTATAATTATAATATGGGCTTATGTTTGAAACATTAGTTTGCTAAATATGGGCTCTCAACTATGAAAAGAAATAAGTTTATTAATTCATGATTAATAATAGTAGTTAAGTAATATTTTAAGAAAATCTTTAAAATTTATATAAGAAATTGTTATTTTAGAAAACATAAATATAGTTACCGTGTTTCTTCTTCTTCTTCCTCCTTGCGATTAAGTCGAAAACTTCATTAATATAATTAGTGACAAATATGAACAAGCTCTATTCACTTGTGACAAGATTTGAAAAATTCTAAAAGTATGAACAAACATTTGGATTTTTGTTTGATTTGAAGAAACTCCAATCAGCTAGTGATGATAGTTTGATGGCTTCTTGTGCCCATCTTGAAGATTCTATAACACATGGTGATCATTTTGATATTGTAGGAAATTATATTTTTGTTGAACTTAAAGTTCTAAGAGAAGCTAAGAAGCCTATTGAAGTGTTAGAGTTTTTGAAAAGTGTTCAGGATTTTTACCCAAATTCATGGATCGCTTATCGAATATTGTTGACGATTCCAATCTCAGTTGCATGTGCGGAAAGAAGTTTTTCAAAGTTGAAGCTTATAAAATGTTATTTTCGGTCGACTATGTCTCAAGAAGAATTGAGCGATTTGGCTATTTTATCTATCGAAAGAGAACTCTTAAGGAACATTGATTTTGAAAGGCTGGTCAATGAATTTAAAAGAAAATAAGAAAAATTATGTTTTAAAACTATTTTTCAGTTTGCTAGATTTTGTTTTTTTGTTAAGTGACAATAATATTTATTATCATAAAACATTTTTTAAGCGCATTTTATTATTAGCTGCTTCTATACGTTTTATTATGGCTACAAAACTAAGATATACCAATGTTTTCGTTCACTTTTACTTTGAAATTGGAACGTTGGTGGAGTTTGAATTCAACTGCTATTTATTTAGTTAAAAAATTAATTGCTTTTTCCGAGTGTGCATATTTTTCTTTAATACAACATATACCAATCATCTTTGTTACGTTCAATTCAACTTCATTATTCTGTCTATATTAGTTTCGAGAAGATTTAGTTTCTGATTTTCGTTATTTTACGATTATTAACGGTATCACAAAAAGAATATTTACATGTGAAAAAGGAAACATATATATGTAACCATCAATTAGTGGCGGTGCCAGTGCCACACATTCTACCCATATCTGATATGTTTTTGGTAAAACGTCATCTCATGATATGATAAAATTAACGTAAAGAATTTGAACTTGGAAGCACTCTTGATTTCTATCGAGTTGCATATGAAGGAGGTTAATTAGCACCTAAAACGTTATGTTGCTTATTTTGTAGTTCATATTTCACCTTTTGAAATCGTAACAATATAAGATAACTAGTTTTTTTTCTACACATATCTAATATCCATTTTCATGTCCGGAGCAATGACAAATATGCCATACAAACCAAAAATTTAATCAAATATGCCATTGTTCCGAAATTTATTACGAGCATGCCACTGTTTATTGGTAAAATGACTAAATTGTCCTTCTGCTTAATTGGGAAAATTTTGGAACACTAAAATTTCTTCATCAATCTCGATCGCGACGACATCGGAATAGCATAATCGTGCTCTGGCGATATCAAAAATCGCGATTCGTAGACAAATTAGGCCTTCTGTTCTCGTTTTGTACCTTGATTCGTCTCTTCTCAAGGTTTCGTTTCAGTTTCTTTGCCCAAATTTTCAATTTCTGATTACAGATCTCTGGGTCGGCGATTTCAAACCTTCTCTTGTCGTCAATCTCACTGAAGCTTCCATGGAAGATCTTACGCGTCACTAGGAAGACCATATCGTGGGTCTCAGATCGGAAATTAGGAGTTGTTTCTCTATTGGGTCTGATTTTGCAGTTGATTGATAATTCTTTCTTATTCGGCCTTTTTGTGTTGATTTTGGTTTCGTTTTTTTTAGAATTTGCAGGTGAGTGAATTGAAGAGTCGTTTCGAAAATTGCGAGAAAATGTTGCATTCGATTTCAGGGTCACTTGGATCTAAAACTATGTTAGGTTTGTTATGTCTGCTTTGGTGTGTTGGACTTTGAATTACACACTAGTGTGTATGCAACAACTTAAATTTTATTTGCATCTATATCACATTAGTCTTTTTGCTGATGGAAAGTTTATGGATCTTGCTTGTGCTTAAGACTGTTGATGGAGAGAAACAAAAACTCGAAGAATCGAAGAAGTTGGTCGAACAAAGAAGGTGCAATTTTAGTTACATGAATAGCATTGTGCTTTGCTTTTATATTCATATCTTGAGCTTTTGAAGCATCTAGAAACGTTAACCAATGTTGCATTTGTTACTGTCATGACTAACTCGTATCGTTCTTGGTTTCTCTGGTAACAAACGCATGTACAGTATGAAGATTACCTCACATCCTAAGTCAAAGAAGCAAGAAGAAAAAAATTAACAATGGTAGTAGTTTTCGATAAATTGCCTCACATCCTAAGTCACACATTAACCTAAGTCACATCCTAAATCACATATCATGTGTGATTGTGTTGTTTGCAAAAGGACTTATAAATTATGAAGTTCTGGAAATGAACAATCTTGAAATACTACTTTCTACGTTCTGAATTACTCAATTTTTTGTAAGGGAGCAACTTTTCTCAGATAAAGATCTTTGTTTATGTGAATAATGCAGGAGATGTGTGGATTACCTGATACTATAGAAGAGTGTTGATACAAGAAGACAAATGGACCTCTTCTTGGATACCTTTATCTAAGAATTTCGATAGGCTTTGCAATCTTGTTTTGTTATCAATAATGTTAAATTAATTGAAACTAAGCGGTCTCGTATATTTCATGATTGATTATCCTTTTGGGACTAGGTGGTCGTTTTGTGTTCAAAAGATTGGAAATGTTATATAAAAGGCTTAACCGATTGGTTTGGAAATGTTTTGTGGTGTATTAATTATGTCATACAAAGTTGCGGAAGCTCCTTCCAAAACATATAACAATTGCACTTGTAACGTATTTATGCCATATATGCTTGTATACCTAAAATTTTAAAGGTTTTTATGAAACCTTTTAAAAACTTTATAAAACCTTTAAAAAAAACACTTTAAAACCTTCACAAAGATTTTATAAAACTTTTTAAATTTTTTATAAAACCTTTAAATTTTTTTATAAAACCTTAAAAAAAACATTTTAATTAGTAGTAATATAAATTAGAAGGCTTTTTAATCATTTTAAAACTTTAAAACATTTACAAATATTTTAGGAAACCTTTTAACTTTATAAAACATTTTAAAAACTTTATAAAACCTTAAAAATATATTTTAAAACACTTAAAAACTGTTAGAAAACCTTTTAAAAACTTTATAAAACCTTTAAAAACATTTTAATTAGTAATCATATAAATTAGAAGGCTTTTTAATTAAAAGTTTTAAAAAATTACAAAGATTTTATAAACCTTTTAAAAACTTTAAAAAACCTTAAAAAAATTATTTTAAAACACTTTAAAACCGTTACAAAGGTTTTATAAAACTTTATAAAACCTTAAAAAAAACACTTTAAAACCTTTACAAAGATTTTATAAAACCTTTTAATTTTTTTTTATAAAACCTTTAAATTTGTTTTATAAAACCTTTAAAAAAAAATTTTAATTAGTAGTAATACAAATTAGAAGGCTTTTTAAACCTTAAAACTTTAAAATATTTACAAATATTTTATGAAACCTTTTAAAAACATTATAAAACCTTTTAAAAACTTTATAAAACCATAAAAAAATATTTTAAAACACTTAAAAACCGTTAGAAAACCTTTTAAAAACTTTATAAAACCTTTAAAAACATTTTAATTAGTAATCATATAAATTAGAAGGCTTTTTAATTAAAAGTTTAAAACATTTACAAAGATTTTTTGAAACCTTTTAAAAACTTTATAAAACCTTTAAAAAAATTATTTTAAAACACTTTAAAACCGTTACAAAGGTTTTATAAAACCTTTAAAAACATTTTAATTAGTAATAATATAAATTAAAACTTTAATACATTTACAAAGGTTTTATAAAACCTTTTTTTTCTTTGTTCTTTCAAAAAGTTTTTAAAAGGTTTATAAGACTATTTAAAAAGCTTATAATTTTTTTTTAAGTATTTCATAAAGCTGTTTAAAAATGTAAGTAATCTTGATTTGTTTATTCGAATCTATCCTATATAAAAGTTGATGTTATAGCGCTCATAGGGCGTCCACCTAGGATTTTAGAAACGCGATTCGATTGGTCCACATAAGCGATTAGGATTAAGTTAATTTCTTTTTTTAGAAAATTAGTTTTTTTCCAAAATCGTATTTTGTTTAATTGGTTATTTAGTTTATTATAATTTTTTTTACACCAATTACCGAATCTTTTTCTTCCTAAAAACAATATTTCCATATATACCATATAAATTTACTACAAAAACATAAATTAAAAAAATAGCTATTTGATAATTCCATTAAAACAGTTACCGACTCTTTTTCTTCCTAACAACAATATTTCCATATATACCATAAAAATAAGCTACAAAAACATAAATTAAAAAAATTTAAAAAATAGCAATTTGATAATTCCATAAAAACAGTTACCGACTCCTTCTCTTCCTAAAAACAATATTTCCATATATACCATATAAATTTACTACAATTTCTGTTATTAATATTTTTAAAAAGGAAATCCTAGAAAAAATAACAATTAACAACAAAAAGATAAGTTCATCCTATTACTTTTTTGAAAAGGAAATCTAAAAGTTCATATATTAATTCTAAAAAGGAAATTAACCGTCGCAACTATATAAACACTTTACCTCCTCATCTCAATTACCACAAGCAAGAAAAAGCAATCTATAGGTTTTTTAACCTCAAACTCTTCTAAACTTCAAAAAAAAAAAATTTACATGTTTAAATGGCACCAAACGCAACTCCCTCTCCTTCCACCCATGTTTTTCCACGCTTGGTTTTTGATGATCTCGAAAAAGAATTTTCTAATAAGGAAATTGTTTTCAGGATCATCCACTTTTGGGAAGTGCATCATTCTAAAAAAGGTGGCTTATTCATAGGTCTCGAATTGCTACTCTTCGATCAAAAGGTAATAAAAAATAAAACTCTTAAATAGATTTGGGGATACACGTTTGTTTGTCACTGATTTAGTTAGTTTACATATATTTGTGTTTAATATTTAAAGGTTCGTTGTTCAACCTTATTAAACAAGCTTATTAATATAGTATGTTTGTATGTTTGTATTAATATAACTTATTACTGCATGTTTGTTCAAGCTTATTCGTAACATCTATACTTTTATATAGTATAGAAGTCATCTATTTATTGATTTTTTTCCCGGGTAATGTCTTTCATGTAGTCAACCGTGATCCACGCATTCATTACGGCAAACCGAATCGGTTGTTATTAGAGAAAGCTCAAACCCGGTGAAATCTGCAAAATCAAAATTTTTTTGGCTATTCACAACAAGATAAGCTATAGGGTGTCTTCTCACAAGTTTTTAATCCAATTCACCCAGCTAACAAAATTGGATGAGGTCGTCGATTATGACCACTTGATTGAAAGGCAAAAGTTTAGGATTCGTTCCTTTGCAGAATTTGAAGAAGTAGTCAACATGAACCAAGACCTATATGATAAATATTTTAAATACTGTAATAATTTTTTTACTACTACCTATTATTATAATATCACCATAAACTAACTTCAAACGTGCTTCTCCTAGATACTGTTGGAAAAATCATCCTTATCAATAATGAGAATTTCAACAATGGTAAACCTGATGACATAGGAAGTGGTTTCATTAAAGGCAAAATCGAAGTTCACCTACAACTAAGAAAGTAAGCAAACTTTCCCTTTCATTCTCACAACTTACAAATCAATTACTTACCAATTTTTTTTTTCCAGTGGACCAGTTGTTCGGCTTACTCTTTGGGACAATGTTGCACTCAGTTTCCACAAAAAAACCGATGAAAAGTATCGACAAATCTGTCGTCCTCCTCGCGACTACTGTGAATCCAATAACTGTTAGAGGTTTGTAGAGTCAAATTTATAATTCGTTCGATTATTACCTATGATATTGTAAACTTATTATAAACTTACTAACATATTAAAATTGCATGACGTAGATATGTTTTGTCTCTCCTCCACCTCTTCCACACGAATATTTTTTGATAACGATGTTGATTCAAGTATTGACTACTTGACATGGTATGTATGCTCACTTCCGTATCTATATATAATTATCTTATTGTTTACAACCAAGTCTATACTAAATAACATGTATTCTTTTCCCAAGGCTGCGTAAAGAAGGAAACAACTCTAAATAATTAGGGTTTTTTAATTTTGTGTTTCAAAACCTAACTTCTTCTAGAAGTAAACTAATGTTGTCTACTTCCTCAAAGCAATGAAGACGATAGTGGCAGTCAACGGAACAAGGAGGGAGCTCTAACAGATCGGTAGCCGTCGGGAAACACTAAAACGTGGTAGGCGGTTTCAATCCCTTAATGCGATCGATAAATGCTGGCATGGAGACAAAAACTGGGATAAAAACCGGAAAAAGCTAGCTATTGCGTTCTTGGATTTGGACGAAAAACAACCAGAGGCAAAGATGGACCGATATACATAATCACGGATGCATCGGACAACGATATCAAGAATCCGAAACCGCATGGTCATAAACTTGCAACAAAAACTGATCATAAATAACGATAAAACGACCGATGGTCATGGAGTGAGTATTCATATAACAGGATTTGCAAGATTAACGTTACAGTTTGTGAAGAATGTGATCATACACAATATTCATATGAAATTTATCGAGAAAAAATCTGGTGACGGTGATGGGATTAATATCTTTGGAGCAATGAATGTTTGGATCGACTAAGCAAATATATGTATGATCCCTATTTTTCCAAACGCATAAAACAAATTTTTTCTATATATTTTATGGTTTCTTACGAGTTTTTTTTTCTTGATTCTATTTTCGATCTACAGGTTTTCGTATCCAGCTCTTCCGATCAAGTTAGTTTTCTCATTCTTATTTACTGTTTCAATGGTTTATATTTTTAGTCTTCTAAATATATTTTGAATTTCTATCGTAATATATAATATCAGTTCTGATTACTAACGATATACAAGTTCTTTCTCTGTGTGCAGCTTCGTCATGGTATCCGGTACATAAATTATGTTTCTATGCATTTATTATTATAATTTTTTGTTTTCTATGCACATAATGGATCTGTTTTTAGATTGTTTGTTATATATTCATGCATATGTGAGCTTTATGAGATTAGTTACGATATCTGTTTTTGGTTTCTTTCTTCTTCTCGCAGTTGTATGTCATGATCATGATGATTTTCCTTACTTTTAATAATTAAGCTACAAATTGATACTCTAGAAAAAATAGATAATTCATCGATTAGATTCTAAACATTCTAATACTATTCTCTTTTGTTTTGTGAAAATTTTGTTTTGTTTTAGTTTTGCGTTAGTGTGTACTTTGTTTCATCACATTCTCCAAGTTCATGTTCTTCCTCTCTTTAATTGATATCAACTTTTCATTATCTTATATTGTGTTACTTTATTCGAATGAACTATTTTAACCTTAATAATTCTTTTTGTTTCTTTTTTATTGAAATTAATATTGATCTTATGTTTTTTTATTCACATAAGATAACCAGTGGCTTCAAAACTATCTATTATCTTTGACTCCATCAATGGTTGTCTCAAGCCGTTGGAGAGGAAGACGAACAACAGTGGCAAAATGATGAGTCCAGCCATGAGAAGGAGAGTGAGATTTATGCGGGAAAGCCATGGAATCTAAGAAAAAGAAGTACATCTGGCAAAGAACTGGTTTCCGGTAACCACAACAGTTTGAATCAAATCAATAACAAAATTGTTATAATTGAGTTAAGGGTAGTGAATCTGTAACCGTAGCGATTCAAGAGGCGGAATGATTAAAGCAGATAATCGTGAAACTCTCAAAGGAAGAGTTCAAGAAGGATTGCATGGCCGTTTTAGGTTACAGACCACCGCGATGGTCTAAGAAACGACCAAGAACCATGCAAAGAAAATTCGATGTAGATCTCGCACCTTTATGGTTTGGTCCCAAATTATTCTGAAAAATTGGGGGCTCTTTCTCTCTTTTCTATAATCTAAAATGTAAGAATTTAATCAATTTTTCTATGAGTGAGGTTGTATGGTTCTATCCTCCATATATTGTAGACGTAATTTGTCAATTTTTTAAGCATGGGTCTAGAAGAAGAGCGTGAAAAATCTAACAATAGACTTACTATGATCCTAATATATATTAAATGCAATGATAAAACAAACCCACGCTTAGCGTGGGTTAAAAACCTAGTCTTTTATAAAAACTTAATTATGTAATGGTATGTTACAAGTACAAGATTTACTTACGGAGGAACTATATCCGTAAAAGCAAACAAAAAGATAACTGACTACACAAAAAGCTAAAACATAGCTAGTTAGAGATGAAGACCTCTTATCATGTTTGTGGTCTTTCTTCTCATATTTATGAATTATGTGAGTCTGAGAGCTCAGAAGAGGAGGAATCTCATAAACATTAGTTGGCTAGCTTCTCCATTGTCTACCACATCGACCACCGTGTAATTTATTAGATTGCCCTCTTTAAGATTCTGAATCCATTTCCACAATTCATTTAACCTCATTATGACTACTGACCCTTGTGGTTTGCTCAACATGAGGAGTAAAGTACTCATCCATACTTTCAACCACAAGATCCCACAACCTGCATATATATAACCTTTTTGTGAATTTGAATGTATTCGATCTTCTACAATAAACTTAAAAGCCAAAGACTATGTAATAGCTCGTTTATGATGGCTAAAGTACTCATCGATTCTCTGCATCATTTGCCTCAGATCAATAAAGCTACTCAAATGGTAAATCTAATAAAGATCATTCACCAAAAATACTATGTAATAGCTCGTTTTGTATTTTTTGAATCTCAACACAACACAATTATCCAAATCAGACATAAATTTGTAAATTTTTTCCAGTGAATTCAAACTATCAGAGAAGTTCGATCGATTATATTCTATATACACACAAATCGAAAGTGAAAAAAATTACAGAGAATTTGTCAAAATTGAGCAAATAAGAAAAGAGGAACAATTTGTATACAACCCAACAAGATGAAATCTTACTTGTTTTTCATTCGGAAGGGGTTGATTTGAGCTTGAACCATGCCAATTTATGAGAGGGAACATGAACTCAGGCACGAGATCGACGTTTCAGAAGAAAACTCAAGCAAGATCCGCGATTTTAAAGGAACTGACGACGGCAGGAAGACGATGGACGACGACGGACGATGACAGCGAGATTGACGATGGCGACGACGGCGGGATCGACGACGGACGGGAACGGCGGGATCGACGACGGACGAGATCGGCGAGGAAGATGATGACAAGGTCGAAGATAGAAAATGACGACGGCAGAGAATTTTTTTTGTCTGTCGAGGAGAAAATTAGGGTAGTTTTAATTTAAAGGTATTTTGGGAATATAATATTATAAGAATGGCATGGTTGTAAAGATTTTTAAACAGTGGCATGGGTAAAGTGACATAACTCAAAATTTCTCTTTCCCTTCATGTTTTCATTGCAATGTTATCAAGAGACTGGAAGAAAAACGAATAGTAGTTTAAGTAACTTTACAATGGTGTGTGAGGACAAGGGCTGTTCCTAGAATTTTTTTTTTTTTTTTTTGTCGACAAAAAAAAAAAGCGAAACTAAAAAAAAAGTTCAATTTATATAAAACAAAATTTCGTAAATAATTATTTTATGCATAAAGTTTTTTGGTAAAGGTACTATAGTATAGAATCACAAAATCTCAATAATAAAGGCCAATCAATTATGCATAAAAAATTACAATCTTTATCTAATCTAATCCAAATTCCATTCTTGAAATTCAATATAAACAACCTATAATCTAAAAAAAGTTTACTTGTAAATTGCTATTGTTGTTTCTAAACAATGGAAAAACAAAAGTTGTATAATTTGATGGGGAGGAAGTGGCCGATGTTAGAAGAAGAAGAAAGTGATTAAGACTTCTTAATTATGATAATTTTTTGTTTTAGTTTTAGTTTTTTTTTTTAAATAAGACACCATGGCCTATTATAATATAAATTTATTAAAAAAAAATTTGAAGCCTTGAAAATATTTTTCAAAAAAAAACCGGTTGGATTTTCTCCAAAAAAAAAAGGCCAGATGCGAATACCTCATTTCTCTCCACATGGGGCACGGTCTTGGTGAGGATATGCACCACCTAGAGAGATAATCCCAGTAGTTATGATGGATGTATGGCTACATCGACCCTAAAATGTATATCAATGAACGCTTGCAAAAAATATACGCTATATTGTTTATACAAGTGAAAAGTATTGCTCCTATTTGGGTAAGACTCTAATACCATATTGAATATACGTAAATGGATATAGTTTTTCCACTATATGTGGATATATGCAATGGTGTAATTTTCTAATATCTCTTTTTTCTTTCTCTGACATGGTTACCAATGCGGAACCGCTGGTTCTCTGATGGCTGTGCTTCTGGCCTACAATCGCTGCCTCCCACCGCTGGGGGTAATCCCATCCCTCCTGACCCGTCTGACCCTTGCTAGCTCAATTTTAAAAAAATCCTTTGCAAACTGCTTCCTCAAAGAAGCATGCATGATCTCCAGTTAAGGTTAACTCTTTTCAAACTAGAGATGTGGTCATGGTGGACTCTGTCTCTCCTAATCCAGTTATGGCAACTCATCTTACAACTGACTTGGCTACTTCAGCCACTGTTCTGGCAAACTATACCATCCTCAAACCTAATTTTACTTCTCCTCTTATTACCAATTCAGCCTCAACCATCCCCAACCTATCCAACTCCATTCCTCTCCCAAAACCGATCACCAAATCTGTTGATTCAAAAACCCCCTCTGTAACGCCCCCGCTCGGGATCTAGAACGGAGACGCCACTGAGGAACACCTAAGTGCCCGACCAGAGGTTCTCGGAACACATCCAAAAGCCCTAGACTAGACACTTAGGCATCCGTCCCTATCGAATATAACTCAAGGCTTGCCAACCCGAGTTATATCCGATAATTGGATCATCCGAACAGGACTAAGTATCATATGAAACCCGAGTTATTTAAAACATTTCCTTTATTATTTATACTTAGGATTTCAAACGGTTACAAAACTATATTCGATCCCGAGTCTAGCATCCCAAAAAATTTATGTACATAATACTGATTTATCCTAATGTTCCATGTTGTGCTCCCCAAGGGTCTACCCGCTAAAGGTTACCTGCAAAACAAATTGAGTCTTGAGCACTAGTTGCCCAGTGAGTCTAAGGCTCCCCTAACAGTCAATAGTATATTCCCAACCCAAAACCCAAAATAACAATCAACAAGCAACACTCAAATGCATGCATATTTAGACGTGAACATTATATGCTATGCATTATCATTTTCAGTTCATAAGGCCTTACGCGTTGTCAATTCCCATCACGTGTAACCAGGGCATCCTTCGGTCCAGAACCACAAAGGCTAAGGACCTAAGATCCTTTAACAATTTCCTATGGCCGTACCATTACGCTACCACATCGGAAATTCTGCATCGTCATGCAGTACATGGCCCTAGGCTGCAATCCCGTCTCTCCGTGTCTTCGTGAACTTAACCCACCTCGGCAAAGTCACGGATCCGGGGAATGACCAACCGCGCACATAACAAGTTATATGATTTAAGAATCTAACGTGTATGCATATAATTTGTACACTGTTTTACTTAGATTCTTTCCATACGTTCGCTAGTTAAACTTCTTAACAATTCCAAGCAATTCGTTTAGGTTCGTTCTCAACACTTAGCAATTCTATCACATGGTTTATACGAACCTCTATTGCGGATAAATAGACAAGCAACGTCTGTTCCACTCATCTAACACACGACAAACATAACCAAGACTCACCTTTGCCTTAGGAAATGTATGTGATTCTGCCTACACTTCCTACTCGCAGATCCGCCTTAGATTCGGACTAGATCGGATCAAGACTCGGAAAGACTCCTTCAATACTTCGGAAATCTACTCGGAACCGATCCAACATTTTAGTGTGGGATCCTAAGGTTAACTTTCGGTTTTCTAGTGTAAAGGAACAAGGATTCCCTAAGGAGATTTTCGGACAAGGGTGCGGATCCAATGAAAGGATATTTGGGCAGAGTTTTGGATGGGGGAATGGTCCGGTTTTTGAGTAAGGGAAAGGTCTTATTTATAGGCCATACTCGCTACCTACCCATGACGTGGCTTAAGGATAGCCGCGTATTTTCCTTAGTCGCGGCTCGATGGTTTCTCGGGTCAGTCTTGTGTGGCCTCGGGCATTTACAGACCCGCGGTACGGAACTCATCCAAGGATTCTCGTTCAGCGGCCTGGACCGCGATTTATGTTCTCGGGGGACATGTTCCGTGCCGGTCTCATGTACTAAAGGCACATGGGTCGAGGCTTGGCCACTTCTCTCGGCCCCAAGTTGGTTTCCTTCAAACCATCCTTAGTTTTCTTGTTGGAACGCCCTTTTCTATGTCTTGGAGGTCCATTCCAACACGTTTGGCCTACGGTCTCGGTCCTTCACTCGGGCGGCCGGCCATAGCAAGTGAACGGGTCATTACACCCTCTCACAAAAATCCCCAAAATATTATTCCCCAAAACCCTAATATTACTACAGTACCCAAAACTTTGGGTGAAAAGTTGAGATTTACTTCTGATACTACTCTTAAAAGAGGGGTTCCTGCCACTATGTCCTTATCCCTGATAATGTCTTTCAAAGAGGAGCTGAGCTACATCGTGACTTCATCATCTATAACTTTTTTTGGTAGGGCTCCCTCCTACAAACAAATATAGAGTGTGTTAAATCACATCTGGGGTAAGGGAAAGAAACTTGAAATCCATACAAACATATTCATGAATTCCATGTTAGTCAGGATACTTAATGACAATATAAGACAAAAAGTTTTGGAGAAACGTATTTGGTACATTGGAGAATCAATATTTCACACTGCTCAATGGACCTCTCTTCACTTTTTTTTTATATCCCTGTTATGGCTTCCTTTCCCATCTGGGCTCACCTTAGAGGAGTTCCTCTTGATCTGAGATCTCTTGAAGGGCTAAGTTGGGTTGCGAGACTCAATAGGGATCCTAAAAAATAGATGAATTTACTATCAATCTTACAAGCATTCATTTGGCTCATGTAAAAGTTGAGGTTAACCTGACTAAAATTCTACTAATATCATTGAGCTAGGAAGAGCTGATAGTCAAGTTATTCTGGTCCAAGTAACCTACCCGTGGATTACTCATACTTGCACTCACTATAAGGAACTTGGCCATGTCATGCAGAATTGCTTAAAGCTTCCTCTTTCTAGTGCTAGAAACTCTTCGCTTGGGAAGACTGAAATCTCTAAAGTCTCAATTGTGCTTCCCTGTCAGAAAGAAATGGAGCTACCTAAGTCTCATAAGGCTATTGCAACTAGGACTAGTGCTCATGTTACTACTGCCCCTCCTTTAGCTTGCTTTGTCCCCTCTTCAGCTGCAGTTAAATGCTTAATTGGTTCTGTTATGGCTCTGGCCTCTACTCCCATTGGGAGCTTTTCTTTGACTCCTAGGCATTCTCTTGAATCTCAGATGAGCCTCTCCCTTTTATCCACAACCTCTGCCACCACTCTCCCCTCTTCTCTAACAATCTCCTTACCCTTTTCCATCTCTCAAACTCAGACTCTCCCTCATTTCAACCTTTTATTATGGGTTTACCTGCTTCTACCACCTCTTATAGCCACCCTTGTTCTCATAGCCCTCCTTACGAATCCCAACCTCACTCTATCCCCAAAAAGTATAAGCCCAAGACACCAATTATCCCACCATTAACCACCAAAAGAAACCCTTTAAATGTTTCCCTACCACAAATCACCTCCACCAGTGCCACTCCTAATAAATCACCAATCTCCTCCTCTATTGTTACTCATCCCCTTGACCCTCCTCAACCTTCTATAACCAATATTAAATCTCTTGTAAACCCTTCTACTCTTGCTATAGACTCATACCACAATTTGGGAATTATTGTTGTTGCTCATTCCTCCCAGAATGAGCCTCACCTCTAATATCTATGAATACGAAACAACTTTTTTTGGAATGTCTATGGTCTAAATAATCAGGACAAGCATAACCCTTTTTGTAAGTGATTGGCTCCTCATCACCCACTTTTTGGAGCTATTTTGGAAACAAAAATCAAGGAACCCAACTTGAACCGAATTATGTCAACTATATGTCATGGATGACACTATACTACTAATCATCAGTATGATCATGGAGGAAGAATTATTGTTATTTGGAAAACCCGTGCAAGAATTAGAGTTATGCATCAACCAAAACAATCACTTACTTATGAAGTTAATATTGGAAGCTCTATTCAGTTTGTGGTGACTGCTATATATGCTTCTAACTTTTATGATGAGAGGACTGGCCTTTGCATGGAGCTAATAAACTTGCAGACATCTTTGTCCTTGTTTCATAGCCCTTGGGTCATTGGAGGAGACTTCAACCATATTTTGCACTATGGTGGACACTTATTCCCCTCAGCAAACTATATAGATGGTTCTATGATAATGTATCGGGACTGTCTACTTCAAATGGGGATGTTTAACTTAAGATCTCAAGGTCCTCAATTCACTTGGACCAACAAGCAACCTAATGACCCCATTACTGAGAATCTGGATAGAGTCCTAGTCAATAACACCTGGATCTTCATGTTTCCTATTAGTACTACTACCTTCCTCTCTGACCATTGTCCTTCTCTTCTAGACCTATCCTACCAGTTACCAAAAATTGGAACCAAACCTTTCAAATTCTTCAATTACCTCATTTAAAATCCAAAATTCTTATCAGTGCTGAAGGCGCTTGGTTACAGGCTCGAAGCAATGGCCATGATTTGGCTAACCTATGTTGGAAACAAAGAGTGATAAAAAGGATTTAAAATAGCTAAACATAGAGACTTTTTCACAAATACAAGAGAGAGTTAGTGAGGCTAACTGTTTGTTACAAGTTATGCAGGTACAAGCTCTTCAATCACCTTCTTTTGCTATGTTCCAGCAGGAAAGAGACCTTAACATTAAATGGATCTTCTTAAGGTCAATAGAGGAATACTTTAGACAGAAATCAAGAATAAACTGGTTAAAGCTTGGGGATCTAAATACCTCTTACTTCCATTGGATTGCTCAAGAAAGAGTTGCTTACAACTGTATAAGATCCTTCCTTTTTGACTTTGGTTCACTTGTAATTGATTGATCATGTGACTATGAACTCTATTGCTGTCTTTCACTTCCCATACATTCTAGCTCCAACAAGTCTTTCTGCTTTCTCTATTTTAGTGGTTTGGTTTCAAGACTTCAATGATTTTAGATGCCCTATGGATAACCAGAATCTAACGATCCAACGTCCTACTCCAGTAGAAATTCAAAGAGCAATGTTTAAAATGAATCCAAACAAAGCTCTTGGACTTGATGGTCTTTATGCTGGGTTTCACAAAGCGACTTGGGACATTGTTGGAAAAGAAGTAAATGATGCTATTGGTCACTTTTTTGTCTCAGGTATCATGCATAATTCTTGTTCTTAAGATGCCAGCTGCTTTTATGATCTCCTATTATAGACCAGTTTCATGCTGCAACACTATCTATAAAGTCATCTCAGGATTGTTAGTCCCACACGAAGTTCAGTGAGAATTATCATATCAGCACTGATTGACGTCTGCCCAGTCGACAACTATTGAAGCAACTCCAGTTGGGCCGTGACCTCTCTTAAGTGACCTTAATCACGAATCTCCTCCTCCTTCCTAGCAACCATAGATTTTATGGCCACGACAACCTCCCGATTGTAACACGTATTAAGCTGCTGAGCTCGCATAACCTCATGAGCGATCCACACCTTCCTAGTAGTCATCAGATGCTCGATCTCTTTGCCAAGATATGAAAGGAATTCCTTTGATGCTTTGGTGAACTTCAAGGTAGTGTATCATCGCAGGGTCATTTTAACGCGCTTTTGCAGAATCATTCAGCCTCCTCGCCAAGCCATCAACACCAGCCTTCAAGTCATCCACCTCATTTTTCCTAGGAGCGGATCTTATCTAGGCCTCAGCCTCAGCCTCAGCCTCATGTACTAGCGCATGAACAACCTCGACCGTCTGACAAAGAAGAAAAACGTTAACGCTTAGATAACCAACAAAAGGATCTAAATGGTATAAAAAACAAGAGGTCAGTAAGTAAGACTTACGGTCTCAACGGCCGCACCAAACCCTATGTAACCGTCATGAAGAGAGAGGTCTTTCACTGCGTGAAGTATATCCCGCAGAGCCAAAGCTACGAAGCCATAAAGAGGGATCGTCCACGCCTATCAGAAAGGGAGAAGTTACCGGCGTTTAATCAACCTTATCCTGCTGAGGCAAGGTAGGGTGGGGCTGGGAGCGACTCCCTCTAGTGACGTCCGCCTGAGGATAAGGTACAGCTGGAATCTCTCCCATTGAATTTTTCCTAGCCCGTTTTGGCAGGCTAGGCTGAGGTTGGGAAGTACTCTCTCCGATGAAACCTATCATGGGCATTTCCTATAGCACATGCCATTTGCCTAGAACCATGTCCACAGCCGCCAATGACTTCTCAAAGTCTGGCATAACGCAATCTCTCACCTCAGCCGTAGTGGCCAATAGAGAAGAAGATAGTGCAGGAAGGGTTGTTAGGAGTGCCGCAGTGAGCTCCTCTGACCTCACCCTTGACCCGGGTTAACATTGATGCCTCTAACCTGTAGCTTAGAGTTCTTCCTTATAAAAGGTTAATTTGAAGGGGTCGAAGAGCCAGACATTTCATCCTAAATCTCCATTGGGAAGAATGATCGAGCTTGGAGTACTGGCTGGGAGTAGGGTATGAGCAGATGAAGCCTGGGCCCGAGCTTTGCGAGCCACTGAATATACAGCACGGAAAGCAATCCCTACATGTTTCGCGATAACCATAGCTGCTTGTCTATCAAGAGGAAGAGGACATTAAAAGGTCACTAGCAGTAGTCTGAGGTGCCGCGAGGATCATGGGCCCCACCGAATTCGCCGGCTGATTTCCTCTAACGTGGCAGAAGTAAGTAGTCATGATCCTCATGGAGTTAAAGGCACCGTAATTAACCTCTCCCCTTCGGAGCAGGTGCAGCTTAAAAGCAATATTGGCATTCATTGAGACATTTAAGTAGTTTGCTAAAAATAGAAAGAACCGTCAGAACAGGTAAAGGTGGGATGCGAAACAGAGAAGATTAGGGCAATAGAAGCAGTAAAAGAGATACCTACTAGGTCGCTTGGCGAAATGAGTTGGAATCCGTCTAAACTCATTCGTAGAGGACATTGAAGCATCAGAAACTCTAAAAAAGAATTACTTTATGCCAATCAGTATCCCTGAGATTCGTGTTCATGATGATTTCTTTTTGGGGGCAAGGATCAAGGTAGATTTTTCCAGTAAGGTTTCCACATCGACGAGCGAGATAGAATTTGAAGAACTCTTAGGGACTAAAGTCCATCCAGTCATCGTAGCTCCTGTCGTGGGTGCCTATAGCGATACAGAGGAAATTTGGAGCCATCTGGGGAAAAGCCAAACCCAGAGACTTGAGGAGTTTAATGATAAAAAGGATAATGGAGAATGTCAGACCGCATGTTTGAAAGGGAAATCCGGTACGCACAACACGTTTCAAGAGAGAAACGCCCAGTTTGTATACAGAGTTCCACCGTGTTTGGAATCCCAAGATCGGTATTCAGAGCAACAAGTTCCTCCGCCGTGACCGCCAACATATCATAAGGTCTCCACACTTCTTCATCAGAATTTCCAACCATGATTTCGTTTAAAGAAAAGAATAGGAAGCGAGATCGAAGATTTCGCAGAGTAATTGAGGAAGAGAATGTGAAAAAGCAGTTGTTTTAAGGATAAGGCGATAAGGATAAGGGGGAGTTATCTTCGGGTGGTAGGGCCCACTAGGAGTGAAATCACTCACGTCAGCGCCAAAGACGCTTCCCTACTTTCGTCTATACGATTTGACTGTGGCAATCCCAACTGTTGGATATAAAGTGACAAATGTACGCAGCCGTGCGATCAAGAATCTCGAAGAGTCGGTGAATCTTGTCATATTTTCTCCTAGGGCAAGGACCATCGAAAGTCAAGTGTGTTGGAATATGTAAGTGCCCATTAAGTCTCATTATTAAAACACTTAATGGGCTGGGGGGACAACTGTTGCAGTTGAATTTCACCCCTGAAATCTGGCCTATAAAGCTTGCTTATATTCAGGCCAGGTTATAAACGAAAGTAGGCCTAAGGCCCATAAAGTCGCAAAACTCAGAAAACAACCAGCCTATTCTCTTAATACGTTGGGCTTGTGTCAGTGGCCAATTATCCCGATTGGGCTGAAGATCGTCTAACTGCCTCAGTCAACGGAGCTGGAATAAGTCAGCAAAGATCCAGCATCTCAGCTACAATTCTGATATATCCGGAGGATCAATCCGAAGGTGCCCGAGATCTCCAAAGACGTGGAGAGATACGCGAAGCTGAAAAATTAGCTCGTAAGGCTATATATACGAGGATAGAGAGCAGAAATCCCCGACTTTTCCCATACGCTTACACTGAGCACTACTTTAGCTCACTCAACTGTTCAAGCTAAAATTCTATTTGTATTTTCGATCAATTATTTTCAACCAATTTTAGTCAGCTTTATTATTATTTCTTAAGACTAAAGTTTCTTTCGTGAATTCATATATAAACATTTAGTGTAGAATCTAGCTTCTACAAACATCAATATCAAACATCATCAACCCTATTTCTTTTTTTCCATCTGGTGTAATATTAATAACGTCAAGGTGGAAATACATATGATGAAACTTAATCCCACAAAAGGGGAGCCAAAGATCCCACGACATTGCAGACATATAAGGTATGTAAACACATACCCACAGCTAAATACCACAATTTTTATAATATTAAATTTTGAATTATGTCACATGTTTTTCATATTCTATACTGTATTACTTAAAATTAAGTAAGTTTTGAATTGGTTTTAGAAACGGTTGCACAAAATACATTAAGGATCCGATTGGTCATGAGCTGTAAGCTGGAGCGGTGATAACAGGATTTTTCCCTCAATTAAGAACTCAAGTCCTAAATTACTAATCCGATGTAGATGTAGATTTAGGTTCGTTCAGGGACCAGCAATACACTTTAATTCCTTTAAACACAATTCTAGCTAAGCGATTCAAGTGGTTTAAGTGTCACGAATTTAAATAGCAAAACAAAGTAAAAATCGGTTGTAAACAAATATGATTAAGGCGTTAGACTAGGGCAATTATCTCGGGGAATAGATCATCAAGAACCAAGCAATTATTCAGGATATTAATTCAAGTACCAATCTAGAACACAATCACGATTTTATGAGGATCCACTGTCGTGGCATCAACAACTTTATCAATCAATCTAGCACCCTAAACTGTCGTTTGAGCCAACAGAGATTAACAAGCATTAGCGGTTAAGATTGATAAGTTCACGATTTGCCTTAACTTTAACTGTCGTTGGCTAAGGGTCAAATCGCCCATCTAAGTCTATTCAAGCAATCTACTACACTTTTGATGAGTAAATTAAACCTAAAATCAAAGGCTAGGTGATCAAGCTAGTCTAGGCATTAAATTTGACATTAGATGAAGATATCAAAATATATGTATAATCCTATCTATGCTTAGTTCATGAATCTCTAAGTTCCCTTTGAAAACCCTAATCTAACAAAGATGACTACTCGCACATCATGGAACGAAAAACACAAAGAGAGATGAAAGAATTCATGGAATAAGTTAAAGAGAAAGGGTTCAAGAAAACTTCAATCACAAGTGGAAGAACGAGACTTGAAATCCAAAAGCAAAGAAGCAAAAATCTCCCTAGGGTTCTTTCGATCCAAAACGTGTGTAAAAAGGAAAAAGAAAGCGTGTGTGTTATATGTAAAGGAGGCCTGTCCTTTATTCTCCAAGGTATTTCCTTTTTAAAGGCTGCGGCGGCTGGGTGAATCCAAGGTGAATCTAGGGTAAATCTTCCAGGTGAATATTCACTTTTAATGAGAATATCCGAAGTGAATCTTCTGGGGAGCAGGTGCATTGTCTCAGAGAGCAGGTGGTCCTTTTTGACTCCAAAATCTCCAAAAAGATCGTGTTTTCCTTTCTTTTCCACCAAGCCTCCTAGCAAACTCCAATTCTTCATTCCAGCCACTTTTAGACCTAAAAAGACTCAATACAAAGGAGAAAGACTCGATAAAACCCTACAAAACAATGGTTAGAATACGCCAAAAATGGAGTATATCAATTCCCCCAGACTTAGATCTTTGTTTGTCCTCAAACAAACTCAAAACCAAGTAAAGGAGAAAGGTTTGAAAACGTGGGAACTCTTTTATTCTCAGCGAACCGTACCTTTGGCTTTCAATCTGCAAACCACATAATCCAGATTACGAACGACAAAGCTTCACTAAAACAACCTCAACACATTTCTCAACCAAGCCATTTCCCAAACACAAACTCAACGCACTCAAAGTATGCGTGAGGATCTCGCTAAAGGCACTTTTTTAGGGTAGACGGCGCTAAGGGTGTAAGGCCATTTAGAGGTGGAGTTAAAAGTGTTTAGAGTGTTTAAGGGTTACCCGGTGCTCGTAGAGGATGCAGGATATCGCTCAAAATTGCAAGAGAGAGCGGGTCTGTTTGATGCTCCACATTCTCTAAATCACTCATTCCATCCTTCTTTCTTTCTTCCTTTCATAAAACTACTATCCACCTTGGGTACACTAGCTGGGCTTTGAGAGACATATATTTTTACAGATTTCCACTCTTCATCATCGGATTTTTTTTTTTTTTTTTTTTTTTTTTTTTTTTTTTTTTAAGATGATGATGAAGAGGGTTTTGATTACACAGATATGCCTCTCAAACACGAAAATATTAGAATTAATGTACATACCCAAGTGAGTCTCAATGATGTTTCTTCTACTCTTTCTTCCACAAAACCTCGTAAATAAGAGCGGGTGCTCTGTCCTTCAGAACGAGTGATCTAGAGGCTGTGTCGACCCATCTCTCTCTGGCCCTTTTGCGCATATGCTGCACATGTGACAATGAAGTAACAAGAAGGCAAGGGGTTTGAAAAGAGGTAAGGTTAAAGGAGGGTACTAGCTAAAAATGAGCTAGCTATTCAGGAATAACAAGAGTGGTAAAAGGAAAAAGAAGTCCTAAATATGATTCGTTTCCCGAACCTAGTGCCAATAGCGAGAGAATTTTTTGGTCAATATGAAACCTGGAAGATGGTGCATTGAAGTGTTCCAGCTGTTCCTTGTAATCCACGCTCTGAAGAAATGGTCACTAGAAAGAGAGTTAATTAGCACAAGTGGTTCAGAAATCGTCATAGAATAAAGTCCTAATTCCCAACTAAAAAGTCTTGACTCAATAAAATCAAACGAAGATAAACCGACTCAAAAGGACATAAGAAAAGAAAACATCCAAAATAAACGACATCAGTAGCAACTCCCCCCAGACTTACTTCACACCGTCTCGGTGTGAAAATAAGAAAAGAGAGAGTGATAAGAGATAAGTCCAAAGAGAGAGAGAGAAATGCAAGAAAAGAAAAAGGTCTTATCATAACAAAGGGAGGGATAGAAGAGCGACTAATCGCTCGCAGTGTGCTCGGAATCCTCCTCTTCATCGGTGGTGGGCTTCTTGCGCTTGGAGGAACGTGTCAGACGGCCTGAAGATGATGGCGCAGTGGACGGTGGAGCAGGCTTCCCAGGAGCAGGAGGTGGAGCAGTCCTGGCGGCGGGCAGAGAGGTGGTTTGGGCGGCAGCTCGAGCCCTCCATGTCGCTGACCGAATAGGAGTGATGCACGCCTTCTGAAGTATCCACTGCATACGGCGAAGCAAGCCGTTGTTCTTTTTAACGCCGTCAATCATCCACTTCCGGTACTCGGCGTCCGTCAGTTCATCGGAGATGGGGAGGAGTTTATACTCGCTCTTGTAGGGCCTGCGCTGAGTAGCCTTGTTCCTCCTGACTTCGGCCGTCTCTGCCTCAAAATCCTCAATCTTATCCTCGCTTAAGTAAGCATCGGGTTCAGGAGCAACCGCTCCTGCTGGGGCGCTCTCCGGAAGTGGTTCTCCGTTTTCATTGCAAAGGTAAGCAGCCTCCGGAGTAAACCCGATGTTTTCGCCATCTCTCAGATTGGTCAAGGATGGTTGAGGTAACCTGCAAAACAACAAACGGTCATCGCGTCCAGTGAAACGGTAAACGTTGGCGTCGGCCATGATTTGGCAATTGATGAGGAAGTTGATGTCCATGAGCCGCTCCTCATCGTTGGAAGGTGTGTTGCGCAAGTCGACACCCAAGTGTGTGAACAATCGTGTCAAAAGGCCACCAATTCTCTCCGTCTTTCCCTTACCGGCCATGGTTCTCTTCTCCGTTATTACGCGGGCAAAGACAGCGCCTATATTGACGTCGAGGTCCACATCATAAGCCAACTCTGGGACCGTGGAAAGAACATCTCGCACCCCATTGTACAGGAGCACCAGCTCTGCAATCCGTACCTTGCTATGGTTCTCTTAAGCGAAGAGGAGAGCAGACAATGCCTTAGCCGCATTGCGAATAGCGGGGTTACGGATGGAGGATTGAGCTGCCTGTCGGGACGCGTATTGTCCACGAGCGATGAAGTTCCAAAATGCGTGCTTGGCCGTGAAAGCGGTGGGGAGAGCAATGGCTTCCGATTCGGAATCGAAGCCAAAAAGCGTGCAAAGGGTCTTGATGGTGATGTTGTACTTCCTCCCGTTGGCGAAGAAAGAGAGTGTTCCTTGAGATGCCACCGGGTTCTTTGGGTTGGTGAAGTTAACTTGGCCGAGGCCAAGCATTAACGCACAATGTCCGGGTAGAGCACGTCCGTTGTTGAAACTAGCTCGATGAGTTGAGCACGGGACAAGATATCTCTCACTTCTTGGTGAATTCCAAGACTCATCAATGTGTTTGGACACATGAATCGGGTTGGCTCCACATCGATGTCCAACCAGTTGTTGTAGTAGTAAGCGTCATTCTGATCCCAAGCGTCATCGGAGTTGAGTGGAAGGCTAGAATCCGATGGTGCGAAGCGTTGGTCGGCTGGTCGGGGCCACGGGTGAGGAGCACCGCTTGTTGTGGCGATGTTTTTGCCCTTGGCGGCTTTGCTCTTGGGGTTACCTATCGAAGTTCTTAGTCCTGACATCCTACAAACACCAACAAACCAAACAAAACATGCATAAATCCCATCTTTCACATTAACACAAAATAAATCGAAATCTCTGAAATTTTTTTTTTTTTTTTTTTTTCTTCTAAATTTCGGCCTAGAGAAATCGAAAATTTAGTGCTAAAACAACCAATTCCAACAATTTCCACAGCTCACAATGTTAAATCCCAAGGTAAATCACACGCTACATTCTCAAAAATTTAAGCTTTTCTCCCAAAACTAGGTTTTACTTTAATCAACAATTTCAAGCCAAATTCACAACCTAGGGCAACAAAATTAGCAAAGAGACAAGTTCAAAGCAAACCCATGAAGATTTAAACAAGAATTGACCATCGATTTCTCCTTTGTTCTTCGGAAAATCGGACTGAAAAAGGGAGATTTCGAGTTCATACCTTTCGAGTCTTCAGAAACGAAGGGGATATTCGGAAAGAGGGCGAAAAATCGAGTGGAAATAAGCTAAAAACCGCACATATCCGTGAAGATTTCACAAACTTGTGTTTTTGAGAGAGCGTGAAGTGTTTTAAGGGAAGAGGAGAAGTCGTGAAGAAGAAGAAGGAGGAAAGAGAGAGATGGGCGCGAGTATATAGGGAAGGGTTATTAAGTGGATCCCACAAAATCAGTTTATTTCCCTAGAAAATAGGTAAATATTATGATATAAAGTTTATTCTCTTTTTGGATATACAATCGGCCCATTAAATATTCTCTCCTTGACTTACCTGTTGGTGGGCCTTAATTTTAAATCCATAAATTCGAAATTCAAAATATACCTAGGAGAGCAGGAACTTTGCATGCGGGAACAGGTGCTCCTATATGCTTCTCAGCTCAGTTTGGCCGAAGCTCCTCTGTCGATCGTCATTGCTCCATCTGTCTTCCCTTTTTTTGATGGGTTGCCTCCCACCCAGCGCTTGATTAAAGTCACCAGCTTGACTTGGTTAGCCTTTTAGGCTTTTGGTGCATCGCCTAAGGGGACGTATCCACCTTCGGCATGGTTTGTCTCGCCAAGATATGGCTTAAGCCGCTGGCCATTAACCACGAACTCGGCTCCATTGGTGTCCAGCAACACCACAGCTCCATAAGAGCGGACCTCCTTGATGACAAAGGGTCCGGACCACCTGGATCTCAATTTTCCAGGGAAAAGCTTAAGACGAGAGTTAAAGAGAAGTACCTTGTCGTTTGGTTGGAAAGCTCGGTTGAGGATTCTCTTGTCATGATACTGCTTGGTTCTCTCCTTGTAAATCTTAGAACTCTCATAGGCCAGGTGCCTAATCTCATCTAACGCGTGAAGCTACATGGACCTTCTTTCAAATGCTGGTTTGATGTCATAATTTATTAACTTAACCGCCCATGCTGCTTTGTACTCGAGTTCAACTGGAAGATGACAAGACTTCCCATATACCAAGTGAAAAGGTGTCGTCCCTAATAGAGTCTTGTATGCAGTTCAATAAGCCCACAACGCATCATCCAACTTGTAGGACCAGTCCTTCCTAGACACTCCCACGGTCTTTGGCAAGATACTCTTGATTTCCCTGTTGGAAACCTCAACCTGTCCGCTAGTTTGCGGATGATATGGTGTTGCTACCTTGTGCGTTACACCATTCTTTTTCAACAACCCTTCGAAAATCTTGTTGATGAAGTGAGAGCCTCCATCGCTTATGACCACACGCGGCACTCCAAACCTAGGGAATATGATAGACTTAAACATCTTCACCACAACGCGGGAGTCATTTGTTGGGGATGCTATAGCCTCCACCCACTTGGAAACGTAATCAACTGCCGCTAAGATGTACTTGTTTCCGTAGGAGGATGGAAAAGGTCCCATAAAGTCTATTCCCCATACGTCAAACACTTCAACTTCCAGAATAAAGTGTTGAGGCATCTCGTTCCTTCTAGAGATATTGCCTTGCCGTTGGCATGTATCACAACGTGATATGAAATCCTGCGCATCCTTGAACATAGTCGGCCACCAATACCCAGCTTGCAGCACCTTAGAGACTGTCTTGAAGGTGGCGAAGTGACCGGCGTAATTAGAACTATGGCAATGAAAGAGAATTCCAGGAATCTCCTCATCCGGTACACACCTTCGAAAGATACCATCCGAACACTGTTTGTAGAGAAAGGGCTCGTCCCAAAAATATCTTCGTATATCACGGAGAAACTTCCTCTTCTTATCTCCCACAAAATCAACCGGTTCCTGATCAGCAGCCAAGTAGTTTGCTATCTCCCCAAACCAAGGAAAGCTCGGAACAACTTCCCTAGATATAGCCTCGCAAAAGGCTTCCAGAGCATGTGCTCCTGTCTGGACCGACTGTTCCTGCAAACAGACTCCAACTGCATAAACGTGTTCATCTGGAAGTGAATCATCAAGAGGTACCTCATCATCAACCCTCATGCGTGACAAGTGATTAGCAACTCCGTTCTCTGTTCCTTTCCTATCAACAATCTGAAGATTGAATTCCTGGAGTAAAAGGATCCACCTCAAGAGTCTCGGCTTAGCATCCTTTTTGGTGAGCAAATACTTCAAAGCTGCGTGGTCGGTTTGCACAATCTCCTTGGAACCAACAAGATAGGTCCTGAACTTCTCAAAGGCAAACACAACTGCTAGAAGTTCCTTCTCGGTTGTAGCGTATCGGCACTGAGCTTCATCTAGGGTTTGGCTCGCATAGTATATCACTTGGAGCTTCTTATCTTTTCTCTGACCCAAAACAGCTCCCACTGCGTAATCACTTGCATCCGTCATCACTTCAAGAGGGAGATCCCAGTCCGGTGGTTGGACGATGGGTGCACTTACCAGAGCTCCCTTTATCGTGTGAAAGGCTTCAAGGCATGCTGCATCGAACTCAAACTTAGTCTCCTTACACAAGAGTTGAGTGAGTGGCCTTGCTATCTTCGAAAAATCTTTGATGAACCGGCGGTAAAATCCAGCATGACCTAAGAAACTCCTTATTCCCTTGACTGAATCCGGCGGTTGCAAACTCATCATAACCTCAACCTTTGCTCGGTCAACCTCTATACCCTTTTCAGAAATCTGATGACCCAGAACAATACCATCTCGAACCATGAAATGACATTTTTCCCAGTTGAGCACTAGATGCTTCTCCTCACATCGCTGCAACACCCTGCACAAATTTGACAAACACACGGAAAAAGAGCTTCCATAGACGGAGAAATCGTCCATGAAAACTTCCATTATGTCCTCAATCAAATCCGTAAAAATTGACATCATGCACCTTTGAAAAGTCGCAGGGGCATTACACAAACCAAACGGCATTCGGCGATAAGCAAACGTGCCGTATGGACATGTGAACGTCGTTTTCTCCTGATCGTCCGGGTGGATAGGAATCTAAAAAAAACCTGAATAACCATCTAAAAAGCAGTAGTATGGATGGTTAGCCAATCTCTCAAGCATTTGGTTAATAAACGACAGGGGAAAATAATCTTTTCTAGTGGCGGCATTCAACTTCCTATAATCAATACACATTCTATGGCCAGTGACTGTCCTAGTAGGTATCAATTCATTTTTCGCATTAGTGATCACAGTTTTTCCGCCTTTCTTAGGTACTACGTGAACTGGGCTAACCCACTTACTATATCCGAAATCGCATATATTACACCTGCTTCTAGAAGATTCATGATTTCCTTTTTTACTACATCCTTCAGATTCGGGTTTAACCTCCTCTGATGCTCAATAGAATTCTTTGACTCATCTTCTAGGTGTATCCTATGCATGCAAAGTTCAGGTGAAATTCCAGGAATATCATCTAGCGAATAACCTAAAGCCTTACTTCCTAAGTTCACACAAAAGCAAGGCGATTTCCACATTATTCAACTCAGCATTAATGATCACGGGATAAGTAGAGTTAGGGCCTAGAAACGCGTACCTTAGCCCGGCAGGAAGGGTTTTGAGCTCCAGTTTCGGAGCCTTCAGCTCGCTCCAAGGGCTGTCAACAGTGTTTCCAGGAGCTGGGGTCTCACCCTCTGGAGCAGGTGCTCCTTCAGCATCGTCCGGTTTGAGATTTAAGAAACCGGTAGACTTTTCCATCTGACCCGAATCCAACATCCTGGCTAACCCGACTGCATCCTCACTCAAATAACCATGTTCACTTTCGGCTTTGGTCAGCACCACATCAAGCGGATCATCAGTTAGGATTTCTTCAATCTCTTCCTCCGAGATCTCGAGGTTGCCCTCAATGGCAAAGGTTTGCCCATCAATGCTTTGGTTCCCTTTGAGCAGCAAGTTGACCTTAGCCGTTAGGTCATCAATCTTACGAGAATTCGTTCCATTGGATTTCGTAGTCCGATCATACTCCTGAGACTTGTTGCTTGAGCTTGCGGCTAAGTTCTCGATGAGCTTGTAAGCACTATCCTTCGTCTTGGTCATAAAATCACCATCACTAGCAGCATTCAACGTGTTCCGGTAGTCCCAATCAACACCGTCGTAGAAAATACCCAGCAAGTTCTCATCTGTGAATCCATGATGTAGACACTCCCTCTTATACTCCTTAAACCTCTCCCATGCCTCATAGAAAGATTCTCTAGTTTGTTGCTGAAACGTGGAGATCTTGTTTCTCAAACCCGCGGTCTTGGCTTTGGTATAGAAGTGATCCAAAAATGCTTCCCTACACTGTGGCCAAGTCGTGATAGATCCAGCCGGTAAAGACTTGAGCCATCGTGAAGCCTTATCCGCGAGCAAGAAAGGGAAAAGCTTGCACTTTAAGAAATCCGGGTTCATCCCGTTAGAGCTTGTCGTGGAGCAAATCTCCTCGAAATTCTCTATATGGTCCATCGGAATTTTAGCAGGCAGTCCGTGGAACAGGTGCTGCTTGACCAGCGTGATCATCTGAGGCTTGATCTTGTAGTCGTTCCTTAAAATGCCAGGAGGAACGATTGTAGCTCGGTTCCTATAGAAGGCATGGGGATTGTCCATATCCCCGATAGCACGTTCTTGCTGCTGGTCACGGTTTTGTTGCTGCTGCAGCTGAGCCATCTGATCCTGTAGCCTCTTCATCTCGGCTACCATGTCAATGTCTGTTTGGTCACCCATGTCGACCTTATCAGATTTTGTCTTTCGGTTGGTTCGTTCTAGTCTTGCAAGTTCCCAGTTGTTCAGGTACACGATAGGTGTTTGTCGACTCTTTCGGGTAGACTTTGGTTTCATGCACCTGAAACACAAGCAAGAGAAACAAAGAGAACGAATTAGTACTTAGTCTAGAAACGTATTTTAAAATTAAAGGTATCGAAGTAGGTCCCCGGCAACGGCGCCAATTTGATAACAGGATTTTTCCCTCAATTAAGAACTCAAGTCCTAAATTACTATTCCGATGTAGATATAGATTTAGGTTCGTTCAGGGACCGGCAATACACTTTAATTCCTTTAAACACAATTCTAGCTACGCGATTCAAGTGGTTTAAGTGTCACGAATTTAAATAGCAAAACAAAGTAAAAATCGGTTGTAAACAAATATGATTAAGGCGTTAGACTAGGGCAATTATCTCGGGGAATAGATCATCAAGAACCAAGCAATTATTCAGGATATTAATTCAAGTACCAATCTAGAACACAATCACGATTTTATGAGGATCCACTGTCGTGGCATCAACAACTTTATCAATCAATCTAGCACCCTAAACTGTCGTTTGAGCCAACAGAGATTAACAAGCATTAGCGGTTAAGATTGATAAGTTCACGATTTGCCTTAACTTCAACTGTCGTTGGCTAAGGGTCAAATCGCCCATCTAAGTCTATTCAAGCAATCTACTACACTTTTGATGAGTAAATTAAACCTAAAATCAAAGGCTAGGTGATCAAGCTAGTCTAGGCATTAAATTCGACATTAGATGAAGATATCAAAATATATGTATAATCCTATCTATGCTTAGTTCATGAATCTCTAAGTTCCCTTTGAAAACCCTAATCTAACAAAGATGACTACTCGCACATCATGGAACGAAAAACACAAAGAGAGATGAAAGAATTCATGGAATAAGTTAAAGAGAAAGGGTTCAAGAAAACTTCAATCACAAGTGGAAGAACGAGACTTGAAATCCAAAAGCAAAGAAGCAAAAATCTCCCTAGGGTTCTTTCGATCCAAAACGTGTGTAAAAAGGAAAAAGAAAGCGTGTGTGTTATATGTAAAGGAGGCCTGTCCTTTATTCTCCAAGGTATTTCCTTTTTAAAGGCTGCGGCGGCTGGGTGAATCCAAGGTGAATCTAGGGTAAATCTTCCAGGTGAATATTCACTTTTAATGAGAATATCCGAAGTGAATCTTCTGGAGAGCAGGTGCATTGTCTCAGAGAGCAGGTGGTCCTTTTTGACTCCAAAATCTCCAAAAAGATCGTGTTTTCCTTTCTTTTCCACCAAGCCTCCTAGCAAACTCCAATTCTTCATTCCAGCCACTTTTAGACCTAAAAAGACTCAATACAAAGGAGAAAGACTCGATAAAACCCTACAAAACAATGGTTAGAATACGCCAAAAATGGAGTATATCAAGCGGTAAGCTGTAAGCATAGTGCAAAGTTGTAAGCTGGAGCGGTAAGCTGAGTGTAACGCTTTTGGTACCGCTTTCGTGATTGGTACAATTTAAAGCGTTACAAATTAAAAAATGGTTGTAAGATTACAAAAATTGCTACCAATCTAACCATAAGTAATTATGAAAAAATCTATGTGCATAAGACACATGTCACTCATGGTGGTTATGATATGTGCATTACAAACTTACTGCTGTAAGAATTTAATTAAACATTAGTTATTTAGTAACCATATGTAAATAATTCATTATATACAGAATATATTTACGAAAAAAAGATCTTTTGTCATTAAGTGGTTCGTTTGAATCTGTGAATACTACTACACGATAGACTATTCTGCCACACTTGAAAAAAGAAGTTATGAACCAAGAATATGTGCTTTCGAACACAAATTAAAACAAAGAGAAAATAACGTGTGAGAATTTTTTTTCTTTCTTGACAATGATAATTCAATTGTCATGAAGATATGTGTATCTTCTTTCTCCAATACTTCAAAATGTATTCAAGGTTTTAAATTTTGTCATGAATTATCCACTTTATATAATTTAAAAAATTCATCTAAACTTCCAACAATGGACATTTGGTAGTTTAAAATTTAGTCAAATTTTATAAAATTTTAAGCATTCCAAGTCATCCAGTTTGGATTTCATTTCTCATCAAACTAACTTCAATTTTGATAAGTATATACTATGTTATAATGCTCACGAAGACGATTCCATCTTGCAAAAAAATAAGAAAACTGGAAAATGGTCTAAAACTATTTCGTCAGAGTTCTAACAAAAACTAGCTAGTAGGATTATACTTATGCCGAGACAAAGAGGACTGAAAGCTATGAGAAGCATTAGAAAGAGCTTGACACTCAAGGAAGAGGAAACATTATCAGAATACAAACTCTTAAGTTTCTGAGTTTTTAAGAAACTTAAGCCACACCTTTTTCCCATATCTACTTACATGGAGAGTAGTTCTAATAACACATTAGCACGAAGTTAAAAAAACCAGTACAAATCTCAAAACTTCCCATCACCTAGAGAGCTTACACACACACACATCATCGCTAATTGGTTTAATCTTTTACTACAGCCTAATACTATCCATGAAGGAAGAAATTCACAAGACTGAAAGAGTTACAAAGCTGAGTACACACTACACATGCCTAAGTTATGGGCAGTTCTTATTCTTCCCGGGACCACCATAGTAGAAGAAATGTCCCCAATCATCATTGTTTCCGGTTTGAACATCGTAACAATTAGACTTCTCGGTGAATATCCCGAGTCGTTTAGGTGCTTTGAGGTTGTTTGATCCATCAACGACTTGGATGTTCCTAAAGTAACTTGCTTTGCTGAAACCTTCTTCAGGGAAGTGACCGCTTCCCATCTGCGTCCAAGTGTGGTGCCCGTCTGATTGTGAGTTCACAACTTCTCCTCCCCATTCGATCATCGATGCACTCTCCGTTAGATAAGAGAATAGAAATGCCGGCCAATACCCTAAAACATAACCATTCCCAAACTGCATCCACCAATGTCCCTCTTTTGGATCCTGTGACAAGTTTAATCATATCGTTAAGGTTTCAGTTTTTTCCTTTAGAGCAGCAAAATATTTTAGTTCAGTTGTGGCATTAAGTACCTTCCAGATTAGAATACTGATATCGTACTGCGAACTACGATATCCAGAGACTGGTGAGATGCTTGCTCCCATTGCTATATCACTGTTGATTTGAATAAAACCCGAGCAAAGAAGATTGTAGCAACCAGTAGCTTGATAGGCATCACTCTACAAGAAGAAAAGATTAAGCAACATAAAACATCATTGTCTATATTATACACATACCATTCAATTCAGTGGGAGTTAGGAAAATCTTACAGTCCAGTAAGTGAATAGCCTTGTGTTATTGTCTCCGTATAGATCCGGACTCACCTGTGAAAAACGCCACAAATCAAATCACGCAACGCAACGAATAGCACACAAATTTTTATCTTTGCATCTCCAAATGATGACAATGATTTACCTGCCAACCAGCTTCAATGCTGTTTAAATCTTGTCCAAAGGAACCGCCTAAAAGCCATATCTGCGACAGGCTAAATTCGTTTGCGTGTTGTATCTTTGGCTCCCACACATTTAAAGTTGCTTTAGCTCCGTAGTACTTATCTCCTTCCACATAAGCTATGGCATGCTAATGAAACAAAACCATAGAACAAAATGTCTCAGACCAAACAAAGCTCCTACAAAAGTGTCAAAACAAATGAAGCATTTCTGAATTCACTCACCTGATGACCATTTTGGTTGATAAGGTTGGGGTCAGCAGATTTAGGAATAGGAACAGTTTGATGCTTCTTCTTGCCGTATCTTTTAACCGAGCTTGCTCTCAAAACATCATCCTCCCTTGTCCTCCTCATGGGAATGGTTCCTTCAGAACATTTCCCATAACGGTGCCACAACTGAGGGATATGAGTTTCTTTCTCCTTTGGTTTTGCAGATACCTTATTGTCATCAAACAATCCTTCAGGATGGTAATTAGGCCTCATCTGAAGACACACCAAGTAACCAAAAATCAAGCATTAGAACAAACCCTCTCAAGAAAGTTAAATCTAAATCAATAGTGTATATTTCTTTCTCAGGACCTGAATCTTGTGGTCTTTGAGGAAAGGGTGGTCAAAAGCTGGTTGCTTTGAGATAGGAACACAGTCGATTATATCTCCATCTGGGCTCTGTTTAACCACAAAAGAAGCAAATTTCACACCAAAACTCTCTATTTGACAATAAAATTTCGACTAATTAGTTGAAATTACACAGAAAAAAACTTCAGGACTAGTGATTTATCCATCATCAACTAAATGAACAGTTACTAAAACACTCATTGTTTGGCCAATTAGCATACGCAAAGTAAATAAAAATCATCATGTAGCAGGAGATGGATAGATATTGAACCTGGATGCTTTTAACTGCAGGTTTGTTGAGCCTATGCAAATGCTTCTTCACCTCAAATTTCTGCTTTGAAGAGCCATACCTCGCTGCGCAAGATAGCGAGAGCATCCCACACAGACATAAACACACTAAGAAGCCTCTGTTTAGCTTCACCAGGCTAAAATGCACATCTCCCATTGTCGGAATAGCCCAGAAACAACAAAAAAGACAAAAGAGCTTCGCTTTCGCTGAGATTCACACACACACACTAAGGTCTAAAAGGCCTAAGCTTTACTAATATCTCAACCAAAACCCTAATGAGAACAAGTTCGAACTAAACGATGATAATGGTGTTCGTGGGGACAAGTTTGGAGGTGGGTCTGGTTTTTTTTCTTTTCTCACAAAAATCCAACCACACATGTCAAAATCCAAACTTTCCCATCTCTCTCCCTCTCTTCTCTTCCTCTGCTTTGAGAGAGAGAAAGTGGAAGCTCTCTCTTTTAATTTATTTTTCACTTCACTTTACTCTCTCTATGGCCCATCCCTCTTTTGATTATTTTGTCTTTCTAATTAATTACGTCCGATAAATATCTTAACTTATTTCCCCGCCTCCTTTATGGCGATTGGCGATTATTAATTACGAAATTTTTGCAATATTTAATTTAAAACGAGAGAGTATAACTATACTACTAGAGTAGTTAGAGTATTCACGTTGGTGAGCCTTTTATGGTCTCATAAAACATATTTTAGTATTAGTTTTAATACTAGTTTATTGTTTGAGACTCAACAAGAGACTGTTAATAAATCTGCTTCCAATGGTAAGACCGGTGTCAGTCTCAAAAAAAACCAAAAATTTAATGTTTACAAAGTAATAAACTGCGTAGTTTGAACACCAAGAAAATTTTCCGCAAACGTGCCTCAAAATGTTGAATCTTGTTCTATATTGCTGTAGCCAAACTTGATCCATATTAAATTTACGATTTAGATTTATCTGTAGAACATGAAACTACTCTTAATGTGTTTTTAAAATAGATGTTTTGTTTTGTCATTACCAAATTTCAAACTCTAAAATGTAACAATCAAAATTCACGACAATTATTTTTCTGTTTTTAAAAAGAAACCGCAACATGATTATCAAACCATGCCATATATCTCTAATACATGAAGCTAAGATAGACAATGGAGTCTTGCGAACGTTAAGTAACCGGTGTGACCTCTAGCCTCGCTACAAGGCCGAGCCTTGACAACTGAAATAGCAGCAGTAGAAGAGTTGTTATCCTGTGAAATGGTGCCGTCTTCATTTGAAAAATCGGTATAAGTTCGAATGAAACTCGTTAGGAAACAAGGAACTATACGCTTATGACAATTGATTAGAACCGGTTTGCTACATCTAACACAAAGAATGTCAAACTATTTATGTAAAGAAGTATATCGACTTACTACCCCAAATGATGTGTGACTACAGATCGAGAAAAACTCCAATACAAAAGCTTTACCTCTGCTGCGTTCTGGATCGTGAGTCCGGTTCGTTCTTTAGCACCAACTTCTCCCTTCATCTTTGCCTATGCTACATCGATCTTGGCTTGGTTAGCTGCTTCCATCTGAGTTTTTGACCCAAATAAGAAAAGTACTCATGTCCAAGCATATCAACGAGCTGCCTAACATTAGCATTGTAGATCACTAGACCAAAATGGTTTAGATCTAGCTGGACTTTCTCAAACACCTCCTTCTTAAACTCCTTTGTTCCTACATAAATCCCAAAAAATCGTTTCTTGAGTATAATAACTAATAAGCAAATACACAAATTCTCTGAAAAATGCTTAAGAACACAATAATTGGAATTTGGATTGTAATTACGAACTCAATCAAACCCTAATCAAATTTCTATTCGGGGATTTTTCTCGGAGAAACTCTGTAATCTAACAAAATCAAGTGAGATTTTGATTTCGATTAATTTACCTTTGAAGACTTCTTCCATGGTCATGGAGGCGACGAGAACACGAGTTTCTCCTTCGATAACACCTTGAACAAGTGATTGTTATCGACGCGTGGACCGATGGTGAACACCGCCGGAATCACAAAGAGGTGTTTCTCGGAACTCATGGTTTGAACCTCGAACGTGTAGTTGACCGGAGAAATGTCGAAGACGGTGCAAGTCTGCCATGGAATCCAGATTTTCTCCGACGAAGAAGAGATGAACCAGAGAATCCAGATTGAATTTCATTTTTTTTTCAATTTTTGGACTCTCTGACTAAAAATCTGTTCGGTTCTCTCACACGGCGCCACATGTCACTTATGAGACCGTCTCAATGGTCTCAGTACGCAGAGTCGGCTCACCGAAAAATTGGGTAAATATTTGGTTTTTTAATTTTTTTCATTTATTTTTAATTCTAAGAGCCACCTTCGGTCTCACCAATGTAAGTGCTCTTACAAACTTACAATAAGTGTTTCTGTTGAGGGTTAATTTAGTGACTAACCAAGAAAAAAATATAAACTTAATAACTAACAAAAATCCCTAAATTCAATGGCTATGATTTTGCCACATGGGGAAGTTTTGGCTAGTTATTAAGTTTATATTTTTTTCATGGTTATATTTGTCAATTTCCGTTTTGTTTATCTTAACAAAAAAACTAAAGACAGTTTTACATACAAGAAATGTTATTCCCAAAAAAATTGGTCTACCTTTCGAGTATTGGTCCGTCACGTGGTGTTTGTGGTTTGAAATTTTGAATGGACGTATCAATTACTATTTCTTTATTGAAAAAATAATGAAACGACTCCAGTTTTAACTTAAAAATTTTTAACACAAAAGTAATTGCATGACAAACGACAAAATCTTGGGCTTTAAACTCTTTCAATAAAAGAAATAATGCCTAAAAAGAAAATTACAGTTAGTAACTTCTAACAAAACATCACTAAAACATGACAATTATGTTTTGGTAATTATCTCATAACTAGCAACCGGTGAGAAAACTGGCCGTTAAATTCCGACTAAGTCCACGTCAGCTGCGTGGGTTCCTCCTTTGAATAAGTTGACAGCTAGTAACTAGTAGCATTGCAGGAGAGAGAGAGCGTGAGATCGTAATGTAAATGCAATTGTGTATCCGTGTAGGCAAGTTCACACGTGCGAGAAACTACATCATTCACCGTACACGTGTTATCCACCAAATGAACAACGCACGTATCACAACGATCGAAGCCAATGTTTTTAAAACCGGACCGATGACCGAACCGGTAAAAAGATCCCAAAAATTTCGGGTCATTGGTCAATATGGTCCGACCGGGTCACACCGGATTTAAAAGTTTTTTTATAGGTACTAGTATAAATAATTTTCTATAACTATAATATTTAAATATAAAATATATCCTTCAAATATATATATTTAGATTTTTCAATCATGAATATTAATACATCAATTAAATACATATATATATATATAGTGTTTTAAAAATAATTAAAGTATAACAATTAAAAACCATTTCAAATTTTGTTTGAAAAATTGATCAAACAATGAATTAGAGGTGAAAACAAACAAAAAAATTATGAAATGAAATAAAATACAAAACAAATTAAAATCTAGAAACCAATACTTTTGAATTTGATCTCATCAAATTCAACTATTAAGTAAAAGACAAAGTTTGAAAATGAATAGTAAAATTTATAAATCAAAAATTTTAGAAACGTTAAACTAATGAAAAAAATAATGAAATTCAAAACTAGTATTTATTTTTAAAAGTTTAATCATAAAAAGATAAGGAAAAAATATGAAAATATGCAAAATTTAATATTTAATAATCAAACCCAGATCAACCGGTTTGATTGGTTCACAAAAAACCTCGTTTTGGCTGGTTCGATCAAGATTTTTATCCGGTCTAACTAGAGTCCAGGTTTATCATCAACCCAACCCGGTTAGCTCTCCGGTTCACGGTTGAACCCGGTCCGACCCCCGGTCAGGTCCGGGTTTCAAAACACTGATCGAAACAGAAAATGTCATAAAATCTTCTAACTAACGGTCATGATATTCATGGAATCCGATGAAGGCAAATTAGTTGGAAACCAATTAATTGTCTTTAACAAAAATAGGACTTTTGGTATCAAATGGTTATGGTGGAAAGTGGAGACTGATTGGTCCTTTTGTGAGTTTGTCCATCATATAATTTGAGAGCATCTTCGTAATTTCATAAGAACAATTCAATATAATTTTCTATTCGACGGTTTCAGTACAGTTTCGGTTTAGGTAAACCGAAATTGATATTCTTAGTTAAATCATTACAGCTAAAAATATATAGTGCCCTAGTAAAAAAAAATTAAACCGCATTTGGACAAAACTCCATTGGGAAGCCACCCAAAACATCTCTTTTCCAATCTTTAAGAAAACGGATTTAATTTGTTTTAAGATTTAGCGTATGCATGTATAACGTAGAAAGTAAACAACACTGTCCTTAGCTTAGGAGAAACTGCAAAGGTAGCGAAGTTACAAAGACGTGATATAATATAACACAAATGAAGCACCATGATAAACCTGGTTAGATGAAACAAGTCAAACCCTAGTCACATATGAATTGTATATATTTGACGACTACGCACGGGTTAAGATTTAGTCCGGAATTTTCGGTAAAGCGAAAGGCTATCCTAACACATACTATATAATTGCAATCAAAGCATAACGTTGCTGTGAGAGGATATGATGAAAGTAGAAAGTAAGTTTGATAATAGTGATTCGACACTCATGAGTCATGACTATACGAAAGTCGAAAGGAGGTGGAGCCACTAGCTTTTATCGTCTCCTCTTTATTTATTTTTTATTTTTTTGGGTTTAATGTTACTACTACATTATTGTGTTCATCATGCGAATCTTTTTCAAAAATATAATTTTTGACGGAGAAAAAACTCATGATCATATAACAAATGATGCCATTGACTCGATGGATTATTGAGGGAGTACAAAATGGCAGTTTCATCATACGAATATCCGTATATATATTTATTTATTTTTGTCAACAAATTTTATATATCAAATTACATTTGGTGTGGAAATCACCTTAATCCAGTAGTTTGACTAAATAGTTCATTAATGCTTCTACACCTACATGTATGAAGTTTGAGTCCCGAAAATGCAAATTAATATAGACAATATTTACTGGAAATTTTCAGCGTGGTGCAAGGAGAGCCGTTCGGAGTAGTTCTGCTTGTGCAGGCTAAAATTGTCCGATGTGTAATCGTCCGTGTAATAGTTCTCATAATTTGTAGTAATTCGTAAATCTAGACGATTAAAAAAAAATCACATAGTCGGTAAGAAGACATCCCGATTAGGGAAGGTTATACCGACTCTTCGAGATCTACATGAAAAAATATATAATCGCATGTTCGTGCCGCTTTCGCAAGAACATATGCACGGTCATTACAAGAACATGATATAAAAGATATTCGAAGATAGTAAATCTGTCTCTAAGTTCGGAGAAGTAATATAGTTTAATATGAAAAACCGACCAATCCATTGGTTCATCAATCATCTTTCGTTATCTGAACAATTTGTCTTAAATCGAACCGAAATTAAGCGCTCTGGACTAGATAGTCCATCACCCAGAGAAGTCCGTCGAGCTCTGCGTGTAGAGCTGAAAAGCTCATTCGGCAACATTGCTTGCCGATATGTAGTGCCGATCATGATAATTTTAGACCCACAAGCCAAAAAAAATTTGGCCCACTATTTATATAATTTTTTAAAACAATATAAAAAAAAAAATCGCACTAGAGGATTCGAACCCTCCATCTCCTAATCAAGACTTTCACTTGTTACCAATAGTGCTAGTTAGTTTTTTCTATTAGTAAATGGCCCCTACATTTATTAAATCTTCAAAGCTCATGCTTCCTTAGCTTCCAATAGACTGGCACTGCTGATATGTCTTTGCTCTGATGTGTCGGTGAGGCACCATTCGAGGCCACTTGTGTGTCCATAGTCTACCAAAGATGCGTCAACTATACATATCGGGATATGAGGATTCTCGAGTATAGTGATACCTTCAGGGCGGGATTCTCCCCTCCTCCTCCTCTTTCTCAGTCAAGTTGGCGATTCTCCAACTTTCTTCTTCTAGCTTTGCAAGTTGGAGAGTAACTATGGGTGATATCTCCATTCTATTAAAGAGTTTTTCGTTCCTTATCTTCGAGATATACCATATAATCCACGGGTATGTATTCCGTTATAGTTTAGAAAGACCCCTTTTGCTTGTCCTTCAAAATAGAAAATTTATATTTTGGAATAGAGATGTATCATGTATATTGGGGAAGTTACCCGAAAGGGGAATATCCGTATATATAGTGTGTATTATAATGTACTAGGTTAGGACCCGCGTTAATACGCGGGTAATCATATTAAACATTATACGAATAAATATTTAAGTTTTAGTTAGTAACCCGTTGAATTACAAAAATATATCGATATACAATAAAATACGCATATTAAATCAATAGATATTATCCTTTATCTACATTTTCATGTTCCATTTATCTCATGTAAATTTTAAAATATATATGTGTAATTCAATTCATATTCTTAATAACAAAGAAACCAAATTACTATATCTTAACCATAATGAATATATATTCTTCAAATAATGTAGAGTTAAATTAGGACATAATAAAACTTCATTTAAATAATCTAATAACACCTATAAAATTATTTTAATAGTAGTTATATTGTTATTATATTTTTAACTTATATAATTTGTATTTTATACAATTTTCTTTTGTAAAGTACCAATATTGTCTTAAGTCAATTTTTTTTTGTTTTGTTGTGTAGTTCTATAATTATATTGAAAATTATGCTTATAGATTTATGCGATCTTTTCAATGGCTATGCATATCTTAAAATTTTAAATTTAGATTTCAAAACCCTGATAATTATTTTTTTTGTTTCACTTTATATATCTTTTCTTGATTTATCATTCGTTTTTTTCTTTCATTCTCTCAGTATTTTGTGTTTCTACAACATATATTATGTCTAAGTTACTGTTTTTCAATTTTTATTCTCTTTACTTTTTTGTTTTTTTACGACTTTAATTTTCTCGATTTTTTTTTGTTTTTTGTTTTAATTAATTTGTACTATAGTTTATACTCCCTCCGTTTCAAAATAGTTGTTGTTCTAGGATTAATTTTTTTGTTTCAAATTAGTTGTCGTTTTTAGTTTCTAATGTAAATTTTGGCTTTAAATACCAAATTTAACCTCTAATCTTACGAAGAATCCTAAGGGTCAACATCATTTTTAAGGGTATAATAGAATTTTTAATTTGTTTTCTTAATATGTGTGAAACAACCTAGAATGACAACTATTTTGAAACGGAGGGAGTATTATACTAGAATAATACCCTCGCGATGTGAGGATTATTTGAATTACTGTAAATAGTTATGTTTTAAAACTAAATATATACGCTTGATATATGTAAATATGGTTTCAATCATTAAACTATTTGATATAATTACTAACTCATGCTTACATATTTTAATGATCCCTTTTTATGCTATGTTATAAATTTTAAACATGTAAAAACATATCATTAACCAATTTTTCTTTATCTTTGCTTTCTCGTTGATCTAGTTCATTCATGTCAATTATTTTGTATTCTCCATAGATATACATATGTTAAACTTCTTCTTATATATAACGATATAAACATGGTTGTTTCTATTTTTAGTTATATAATTTGTTGTTTTTATTTGGCTAAATTTTGTTTTGTTTAACTAAATATAACTATTTGTATAGAGGTTTTGTGCAATTTGTAAAATTACTTTATGCTTGTGTTTTTTTCCATTTTAATTTCTTACTTTTTGAGTAATTAAAAATTTTAATATTGAAATACTTACATATTTAAATAATTGACATGTGTTAAAATCTAATCGACTACTCATGCACGTGTCGCGATCTCGTGAGTTACAATTTTGCAAACTCTCATTTATATAATAAGATTAGAAATTTTCTTGTTATTTTAATTAGTTCAGACTATTAGAAATTTTACTCTTTACTATTTGATTAGTTACTTAACAACTACATTGTTAATTTTCCGTTTTCTATTTTATTTTTTTCTCACTAATTTTAATATAAACACATGTCATTATCTTAATCAAATATTAGACACATGTTGTGATCCAATGAATTACAATTTTACTTATATGTCAAGCTCTCGTCGATCGGCTTCTGTTTTATATAATAAGATGCTTGTGTTTGACATGATTTTGTCATCGGTGGAATACATTGAGACATGTGACTTTTTCATTTTATAATATTATTAGAGAGAAGCTTTGAATCCAATTTTGACTTTTTCCTATAATTATCGAAATTAATGCCATGCAATTGTTAATTAGGAGTATAATAACATCATCCAAACCAAGGGAAAGACAAAGAAACCTATAATCAGTTAATAAAATGACCTATGCAAAACGAATCCCTAGTTTCAGACCGATCCCAAGAAATATAATTAGTAAAATTAGCTTGCTACCGCTAAATAGTCCACCATTCCGGCTCAGTAAAGCCCGGCCCATTCACATGAATGTCATGAAGCAAGAAAATCAATAAGCTGATACATGTTGATAAACCATATTGAAACATGATCCAAGCCGAGTTTTGATTAGTAATTACAATCTAAACCCAGCAGATTCAGCTTTCAAGTAACAGAAGAAGCAGATCTTTGTCTACATGTAAGAAAAACAAAAACAAATTCAGCAAGTCTCTTTTTTTTTTTTTTTTTTTTTTTTTGTGATATACCCTATCTTGAAGAACATGATTGTAGTTGTTTGGAGCATAGTTTTGGCTCTTAAGTCACATACTGAATAAAATATAAATCAAAATCTCCAGAAGCTCCACACATAGAGTGAACATTATGACAAGAGTTTTGATGATCTGTGTAGAAACATTATCTAACCACCAAAAACAAGACATTGAAAAAAATAACAATTTGCATAATGGTATTTTCTCCCCCAAAAAAAAAACAATTCGCATAATGGTACATTAGAGTCATCTCTAAGAACAACAACCATATGCTACTTTTGATCAAGGATGGAAACATAAGGAGAAGATATCTTTTGTGATTCGTATAACCAAATAATAAAATTTACACTAATAGAAAACCTCAAATTTAAGACTGTTTGTAACTCTTAAATCATTAGAACAATAAACCTAATTAGCTAAAGACAGAGCAATAGTTAATCGGAGTGGTAATAGTACTCATCATCAGAATCCAAGGGAGATGAAGATGAAGAAGATCCATGATAATGATCATCATTATCATAATAATAACTATTATGATCAAAAGCAACCACATCATCATCGTCAACCTCATCATTATCATCATCATCAACATCATCATCAAAGGGGTTACATAGAAAGTCCCATAAGAGAACGAGATGACCAAGCGGGAAGCAACAAGCCATCTCTAGAAGGTCTTGGGTATTCAACATCTCCGACGACGGAATCCTTCTCATCCTCTGCCACGTGTCCACGGAAACTTCAGCCACCGTCACCATCGCCGCGCTGCTGAACACCATGACAAACTCTCTCTCGTCGCGGTTTTGACTTTGACTTTTGTCGTGGACTTTGTTATAATTTTTGTGAGCCGTCTATGTGAATTTGTGATATATATTCCCTGTATTTTTTTTTTTTTTTGTTTCTTTCTCCAACCTTTTTGGATAATTTATGGATAGTTGACTAGATCTCGGTCTTTTTCAATGTTTTAATATTTTTTCTTACAGTAATTAAATACTTATTTATACCTTTCCAATATGTTTCTTTACAACAATACTATAAAATCCCAAATAATAACAATCAAGTATTAGATATACTTTGAACCAGGAAAAAAAAGAAAAAAAGATATACTTTGAAAAAACTATATTTATTTTGAAAATTCTTTCTAAGAGATTAGTAGATTTTTTTCACTTTTTTTTTTAATATAAAAAGGCTAATTTGCCCAATAGCGAAAAAGAATATTAATAATATGTGGCATAATTCTTTATTTTTTTTTTTGGCAGCAATGTAGCATAATTCTATCCATTAAAATTAGGTTAATTGGCTAAAATTTTAATTATATTTTTTGGGGTTATTCAAGCCAATTTCCCTAGAAAAAATCATGAGTAGGAATAGGATCCAAAGTCGTGTACTCTATCACAAGCACCTACTTAAAGATCAAAAGAAAGTCAGAAAGGAAAAAAAAATTTGTCCGACTTATAAAATGTTCAAGTGGAAAAGTGTTATAATGTATAAAAAATTAGAAAGCCCAAAAGCCCAAAAACAAGGCCCAGCCCACTTTGCGTCTTCCACCTATCCACAGTCGAAGAGAGAAGCACACCGGAGAGAGAGAGAGAGAGAGAGAGAGAGAGAGAGAGAGAGAGATGGAGGCTTTGAAGGTATGGAGTGTGACGGCGACGCCGTTAAAGCAATTACTCCGTCTATCTTCTTCTTCTTCTTCTTCTTCTAAGCGTCTCGTCGCCGCCATATACGGAAGAAGAACCTACCACTCATCACCGGCGCTCCGATGTGCCTCCGCCGCTTCTTCCAATGCCACGGCGGCTGAAACTTCCAAACCCTCCGGCAGAAACCGCCGGTCACCGTCGTCTTCCAATTCCACCTCCGATCGTGAAGCTATCCGCTCAATTCGTCTTAAAAAGGTGCTTCTTCTGTCAAAGGTTTCTCAGATATCTGGAAATACGTTCTTATTTGGGATTCTTCATTTTGTTTAGGTTGAAGAATTGAGAAGTCAAGGGCTTGAACCTTATGCTTACAAATGGGAGAAAACTCACAGTGCAAATCAGCTTCAAGAGATATATAAGCATTTAGCGAATGGTGAAGAATCAAATAATGAGAGTGATAGTGTTTCTATAGCTGGGAGAGTTGTTGCTCGCAGAGCGTTTGGTAAACTTGCGTTTTTGACTCTGAGAGATGACTCTGGAACAATTCAGGTTTTGTGCTCTTTGCATTGTTTATTGAGTAGCTGTGACAAATTCTAATCGAAACGATACGTTTCTTTGCAGCTTTACTGTGAGAAGGAAAGGCTTTCAGATGATCAGTTTGAACAGCTGAAAGCATTTATCGATATCGGTGATATTTTAGGTGTTAGTGGCTCTATGAAGAGGACTGAGAAAGGTGAGCTTGAATAAGATGATTAGTCTTGCTCTTGATGGAGAAGCATTGTTTTTGGGTTTACTAACTTTATGGTCTCTTAACTTTTCAGGGGAGCTTTCTATATGTGTGAATTCTTTTTCAATTCTCACAAAATCTCTCCTTCCATTGCCAGACAAATATCATGGTCTTACTGACATTGATAAACGTTACCGCCAACGGTGAGTTTTGACTTCTGTCTCTGTGGTTCTATTTTTTGAAGCTTGTATGTTTTGTTAGGGTTCCACTTACTGTGCTCGATCTTGCTAGGTATGTTGATATGATTGCTAATCCTGAAGTTGCTGATGTGTTCCGGAAAAGGGCAAAAGTAGGTTATCAAAATCTTTCAACTCTCATTTAAGCATCTTGTACCAATAGATCTTTCTCAAGTTATTTTGTTTCGCAGATCAACAATGCTCTTCTTCTGTTTTGTTTTAGTAGATAGTATCAGAGATACGCAAGACAGTTGAGTCCTTTGGATATTTGGAGGTTGAAACTCCAGTTCTTCAGGTTTGTAGGCACCTTATTCTCAAATGTCCCTTTAAGATTGAATTCTTGTGTTGGAGTCGGCTTCATGACCTCGTGAAAACTAGGGAGCAGCTGGGGGAGCCGAAGCGAGACCTTTTGTAACGTATCATAACTCACTTGGGAGGGATCTCTACTTGAGGATTGCTACTGAGCTTCACTTGAAGAGAATGCTGGTGAGACACATCTTCTCTTTTCGTAATCTCTTGACATTTCTGTACTCCTTGTTATCTTTCTTTTGTATCAACTCTACCTGAGATATGTAATGCAAGTAAATGTTTTGTCTTAATAGAATTCGCGTTGTGATCACAGGTTGGAGGGTTTGAGAAAGTGTATGAAATTGGTCGTATATTTAGAAACGAAGGCATTTCAACACGTCACAATCCTGAATTCACAACCATAGAGGTAGTTCAAGATATGACTTCTCTTAAATGATCTGCATCTCTTGTGCATCAAAATTCTTAAATGTTTCCCTGATCCATATCAGTTTTAGCTTTGTTTAGATGTATGAAGCTTATTCGGACTACCAATGCATGATGGACATGGCAGAATTAATCGTCACCCAATGTGCAATAGCAGTTCATGGGAAGCTAAGAATTGATTACCAGGTGAATATGCTCTGACACGACAGCTAGTATGTGGTTGTGAATCTGAATTCTACGTTGGTTGTGAATCTTTGAGAAATTGAGTTGTGATTTCTCTGTGCAGGGAACAGAGATCTGCCTCGAGCGACCTTGGAGGAGAGAAACAATGCATAATCTCGTTAAAGAGATAACGGGAATAGATTTCAACGAGCTAGGGGAAGATCTCAGAAATGCTAAAGACGCAGTTCTGCTGGCACTTGAAGGCGTGATTGAGCCCAAGGACAAATCTGGAATTGGAGCTTGTGCTTCTCTGGGCCATCTTCTTAACGAGGTGAAGCTTCTTCAGTGGACATTTGACTATCTTATATGCAAATTTATGAGCTGAAATCAATCCGCGTTTCCAGGTTTTTGAAGTTGTTGTAGAGCCAAAGCTTGTGCAGCCCACATTTGTCCTGGACTACCCAATCGAGATATCTCCCTTGGCTAAGCCACATCGCGGGTAAAGTTGTTTCTAGAGCTCTGTTTCCTAGCAATGACTCGATATTTACCTCTGAGCATTCATCATGTTATGAAAAACCTTTTGAAGTATATATGCTGGGTTTTTTTTTGCAATAGCAATGGAGGTTTGACTGAAAGATTTGAGCTGTTCATATGTGGCCGTGAAATGGCAAATGCATTCTCTGAATTGACTGATCCCGTGGACCAGGTAATGAATGGGATAATGAACTCGTCCACATTCCTGCATATTTTGTGGCAAATGATCTGCTTTTTAGTTATTTTTGTGTGTACACTGGATGAGAAAATATTACTGATTGAATTGAAACATGGTAGAGGATGCGGTTGGAAGAGCAAGTAAGGCAGCATAACGCAAAGAAAGCAGTGGCTGCACCAGAAGCTCCTGAACAGAACGCAAAGAAAGATGATGACAATGATGATGAGTCATATGAGGTGACCCTTGACGAAGACTTTCTCACTGCCTTGGAATACGGAATGCCTCCTGCTTCGGGAATGGTACTTATATCTGTTTTCTCTCTTCTATACAATTAAAGTCTAGTATTTGCATCAGTTAATTTTGCAGGCTCAATTCTATAACATGACCTGACTACTATGCTCAAGTACTCGCTGTTATTGTTTCTTGTTTCTCTTAGGGGCTTGGGATTGACAGGCTGGTGATGCTGTTGACGAACTCTGCGAGCATAAGAGATGTCATTGCGTTTCCTGTTCTGAAAGTTCAGCAGTAACACTTGTGCCGAAAGTGGTATTGCATGTTGTAGCTTTTTAGCATTCTTGTGTATCTTTTTGGTGATTCATCGTTATTAGATAGCAAAACGAAACAAGAGATGATGATAAGTATCAAATTCAAAGTGATTTTATTCTTTGATGAGTGCTTGAAACAAAAAATACACACAAAAGGAGAGGTTTGATAATGTTGGTTGCTCGTCGATTTTATCCCATTTGGCATATGGCAAACACTGCAAGGAGCAATTAGCTGTCTCATCTAGTCTTCATCTATATGGGGGATCCAAATAAGCATTCATGGTGGTTGGTGATGCAAGTGTAGAACCATTCGGTTGGATCTACTTTCTTCTCGCAAACATCATGCTAATATATGTCATCTGTATCTTCTCCATAGCAAAAGGATAGAAGATGCTCATCATACTTGTGGTATATGTCATTAGGAATAGTTGCACATTGATAACATAGAGCAAACTCGCATAGAGTGCAATGTAAGATAAAAACCCATAGCATATTGCGTTGCAACTCTTGCAGAGAATCTTACCGAAGCCACTAGAAGTTGAAGAAATAAACACGGGATGTTCATGACTTTGATGGGGGAAACCATCGGGAATCAAAATGCAGCGAACTTCGAACTGTAATGTCTGTCAATCATTCAACTTTTTTGGTGCACTTGTACCTAAATCCAGTCAATGCTCGGAAACATGTTGAACAATTCTGTAATGTAGGTTTTGTAGAGGAGATGTGTCTAGGACAAAAGAGTGATTATGTAACACATGATCCAACTTTCGAAGAAGACCTACACATACCTCGTGAAGCAAAAATTGTAGATTTCATGAGAGTTGATAGGAACACACCTTACACTGTTTCTTTGTATCTCGAAGACCATTGTACTTCTCGACTTTAGTCAATGGTCATGAGAGAAATGCTTTATTAAATCAACTCCTACCTTCTTGAATGGTACAATATCTTCACTTTGATCGGGTTCTTCCTGTACTACTAACTAAAAATGTTTGGGGCTTGTAAAACTAACCATGAGTGCAAAAATGAAACAGTCTAAAATCAAACCATGTCATTACGTAGAGATAGACTATTTAAGAAGTAAATGAACCAAAGAAGCCCAACTTAGACCATATTAAAAAGTAAAGCCCAAGTCCTACTAACAATGCATGCAGACGCGGGACGATTCGTGTTTCCTTCAACATTAACGCATCATCTTCTGCAGTACCGTATATATAAGTAGAAACCCTAAACCTTTTCACATGTCCATCTTCTTCGTCTTCCATTTTGGGTCTCGCTTGGGTAATGGCTAATCTCGCCGTTTTTGTGGAGACGAGCCTTGAGACTGTCTCGCGAGAATCGCTCATATAATCAATCAGGAAACCATCTCCAGTTTCAAAGGTACCGATATCTTGTCTCGATTCTCATCTCATAAGTCATAATATACTTGATGATGTTAATTTGCTAATATACTGTGTTTGCGATTATCTTGATAAAATTTTCATTGCGTTTCTGATTGTATAATATGACATTATCTTTATAGATAAATTTTGCAGAGGAACATAAACAAAGTTACCCTGAAGTTGGAGAAATAAATATTCTGCCTTGAAGGTACGGATTTTGCTTTTATTTCTTTTGTTGCTATTGTTTTGATTGTTGGCAAACAAGTGATAAGCGGGCTTCTTTTACCAAACAATCAGGTTAAGCGGCGATGTTTCTTTTATCACTTGTCTGATTTTTTGGACATGAGTAAAGCTTTTGAGGGAATCAGTACTGAAAGATTAGATGATTTAATTTCTTGGAGGGACGATAGTAGAAGGTAATTGATTATGGAATATCACATGTTATTGGAAAATGTTAGTTCATTTACCTTTGTTTTTAATGTCTCATGTTCTATAGACACTAAAAGCAGTGACAAAAATGACATTAGTATGAGAGAGAATGAGCAAGCTTCTGATGTAGACATGTTATGCCAAGAGCTCGAAGATGGGCATACCAGAGATGAGGTGAAGGAAATGAGAGAAACCAATGAGAGATAGCAAGGCAGTCAAACTCCTAAAGAAGCTCTAGAAACCAATGAGAGAAATCATGTGTAAAAGTACCAAACGTAAAGCATAAAAACAAAAATTACCCTGTTCTATTGTTCCCATAAGATCATCAAGCTTTACGCTTGCACTTTTTCGCATGATTTCTGACTCTCATCAGTTTCTACTTTCTAGAGCTTCTTTAGGAGTTTGACTGTCTTGTTCTATTGTTTCTACTCCCCTATATGCGGATTTATGAGCTGAAATCAATCCGCGTTTTCAGGTTTTTGAAGTTGTTGTAGAACCAAAGCTTGTGCAGCCCACATTTGTCCATGTAAGATTTCCTGATTGGTTTGAAATATGGTAGAGGATGCGGTTGGAAGAGCAAGTAAGGCAACATAACGCAAAGAGAGCAGTGACTGCACCAGAAGCTCCTGAACATAACGCAAAAAAAGATGATAATGATGATGACAGTCATATGAGGTGACCCTTGACGAAGATTTTCTCACTGCCCTGGAACACGGAATGCCTCCTGCTTCGGGAATGGTACTTATATCTGTTTTCTGTCTTCTATACAATTAAAGTAATAGTATTTGCATCAGTTAATTTTCCAGACTCAACTTTATAAGATGACCTGACTACTTGTCTTCTATACTAGGGGCTTAGGATTGACAGGCTGGTGATGTTGTTGACGAACTCCGCAAGTAAATTTTGCAGGCTCAATTCTATAACATGACCAGACTACTATGCTCAAGTACTCGCTGTTATTGTTTCTTGTTTCTCTTAGGGGCTTGGGATTGACAGGCTGGTGATGCTGTTGACCAACTCTGCGAGCATAAGAGACGTCATTGCGTTTCCTGTTCTGAAAGTTCAGCAGTAACACTTGTGACTAAAGTGGCATTGCATGTTGTAGCTTTTAGCATTCTTGTGTATCTTTTTAATGAGTTCGCCAGCAAAAAGTTGGAAGAAAGATATGTTATAAACGTAATTAGATCCCAAAACAAATTAAAAGTGATTTATGTTTGATCAATGCCTGAAATAAAAACAGAAATACAATAATATAAATATAATACCCATTCGTTTGAATCTACTTACTTCTTGCAAACTTCACACCAATAAACCGTCATTTGTATCTTCTCCATACCAAAAGAAATAGATGATGGTGCTCATCATACTTATAGTAAATCTTATTTGTTGGAATAGGGACGCATTGATAAGGTAGAGCAAACTCGCATAGAGTGCAATGTAGATAAGACCCATAGTATATTGCCGTGCAACCCTCACAGAGAATCTCACGAAGCCTCTATATGCTGAAGAGGATGTTCATATATATCAACATTGCATGTTTGCTAATCCTGCAATCCGTTTTTGTGCACTTGTACCTAAATCCAGTCAATGCTCGGAAACATGTTGAATAATTCATGGAATGTAGGTTTTGTAGAGATGTGTCTAGGACAAGAAACTGATTATGTAACACACTATCCAATTTTCGAAGAAGTCCAGCGCAGACCTCGTGAAGAAAAAGCTCACATTCCACACAATTGTACAAATCGTGAGAGCTGATAGGAAGGGAACACACACGACATTGTTTTTGGTGTCTCGAAGACCATAGTACTTCTTGAGCTTTGGACAATGGTCATTAGAGAAATGCTTTATTAAATCAACTCTTACCCTCTTGAATAGTGCAATATCTTCAGTTTGATTGGGTTCTTCAGGTTCCGTTATAGTTCATGCCAATCGTATACTTTTTTTTTGCGTTGCACATGCATTTTGAATGGATTACATAAGAGCAATCCTCATTACTGCGAGAGTAACTTCCATACTTGATTTCAACTTTCTTGTAGTAAATCCCACTATAGGATCCACAATATACAATATTCGGGACATTCACGGACCATAATCAAATTCATACTCTGATATCATGTTAGTAAACAAAGAAATGTGGTGAAAAATCCGGATACTTTATTCAGTTGATCATAGCCCATTATATAGGCATACAACGGTATAACTAATTCATCTATATATAAAGAACCCTAATTCAACATTATTCTAGGCAGTTAAAAAACTAAAAAAATCCCAAAATATTCACAACTAAAGGCCTTGATCGGGAGACAAAATACGGGGCGGAATTCACGAAAAGCAGGGTGGATCATATTCAGTTCACCAATCAAGCAAATTTTGCAACACATATTTGCTAGTTAAAAAATAAAGAAAAATTCTGTTAGTTATAAGAACAATTCTTGGTTCACCCCCTAGAGATGAACCTTCTCATTCACCCCATTTTGATTAACTAATCACATTTGAGTTGTGGGGCCACTAATCTAATTAAATTTTTTTTTTAAAAAAAGGATTAAATTGGATCAAATGTGGGAAAATAAACAAAAACGAATTTAACTAAAATAAATAATAATTATCAAACTAGACAAATTAGATATTTCCTAAACCATTAACTCCAAAACTATACCCTAATTTGGGAATAGTTAACCCAAACTCAAACCTTAAACCCCAAAGCTATACCCTAATTTAAAAAAGTTAACCCAAAATAAATCTTAAATCTCAAACTTAAACCCTAAACCCTAAAATTATACCCTAATTTGGGAATAGTTAACCTAAACCCAAAAATTTTAACTACAAAAAGTAATTTTCAATGGAATGGATTTGTAGTTAAAATATTTAGGTTTGGGTTAACTATTCTCAAATTAGGGTATAATTTTGGGGTTTAGGGTTTGGGTTTGGGTTTGGGGTTTAGGATTTATTTTGGGTTAACTATTCTCAAATTATACCCTAATTTGAAAATAGCTAACCCAAAATAAATTCTAATCCCCAAACTCAAACCCATAAACCCTAAAACTATACCCTAATTTGGGAATATTTAACCTAAACCTAAAAATTTAAACTATAAATCTATTGAAAATCAAATTTTATAGTTTAAAATTTTAGTTAGATAATACAACAATATAATAAAATGAAAAGCACTATGAGTTGAAAACTAAATGAGGGTGTTACGTTTTTTTTGGGTCTATTATTGATTTATAAAGCTTTTTTTGTTTATCTTGGATTTTTGGTAAGTTTCGGTGACTTAATAATCTTAGGTCCCTACCCATAATTAAGTTTAGATTTTTTTTTAATAATTAAGCTAATTTGTTAAATTAAGATACACATGTCAAGTTATAAATGGATAATTAAAAGGAGCTCTAAAGCCCTCCACCTAAGCAAAAATATTCATCAAAAAATTCCACCAATTAGATATATTCTAAACACGTGAGGGGGTGAACTCAAGAATTGTTCATTAAGTAAAGAGAGTGGTTCTCTCGAACCCACCGAATCTTCTCATCATTTCTTCATCCCTATCTCCAATTTCTTTTACTTTCTCATCTATATTTCTGTTACAATCATTTGCTTCTCTAAATCGATAAGATCATATTCACGATCTTATCAGAAGGCGAATTCATGGGAATTCATGGGGATAGTCGTAGCACATGTGATACGTGATTTTACCTAATGGCTAATGATATGGAGATTAGATATGTTGCTACACTTTATATATATCTTTAAGATTTCATTATGGTTGCACTGTGATGGTAAAATGGCATGTCTAAACTGGTGATCCCGTTAATTTGATTTTGGAATTTTGTTTATATATTCAGGATATTCAAGAGGCACGCTGGACAAATCATAGTTGTGCTTGGTGTTGAGCGTGCATCAGATATAATAGGAAATTCAAAGATTCTGGAGGACATGTAACTTCTGTGAACTTTATAGCTTAAAAAGCTTATGTTTCCTTTAATTTTTGTCTGAGAAATTCGTAACTGAAATCTATTTTCTGGTATTAGTTCTCGAAAGCATTGAATCTATTCCAGAAATAAGATCCTACTTTTGGGGTGGGATTGGATCCCGAGAGTGGCCAAGTATCATCTAAATGACTATGTTGCTTTTCATCACCTCTCTCTTATTTTCAGCTTGTAGTATTCAACATTTCTTTATTCTTACATTTATCCTTAATGGGACAGACGATTCATTCTGGTATGGGAGAATTGCGTTTGGAGATTTGAAGATTTTTTTTTTTTTCAAATATTCATTAAAGGCAACTAGATATTTACTCCTAGATTTAAGGAAATTATAGTTAATTTCGTAGAAACTACATTCTACGAATCAGTAGATGGAAGATATATTGGTATAACTGTCGGTATAATTTAAAATCTGCATGACGCATAAAGTTCATATTTAGTAGACTGGTAATTCTACGGTTTCTACAAAAACGTAGAACGATGACCATGTAATAGAACATTCGTTCTAAACTAGGTAGATTTATATTGAATAGGCAAAATCTAAATTCTACTGCATTCTGCAACCAGTAGAAGTAAAAACTAAAATCATTATACAACAAGCATTTTACCTTTTACAACAAACATTCTGCAAGAAAATGTTTTCACAAAAAAACTCTTTTATAATTATCATATTTAAAAAAAAAATTTTAAACCTATTATTTGATTTTTTTTTCCAACCAATTATGGGTATTATGGGAAAAAGAAGAAATGTCTATTGTGACACTTTGTCACTAAATGTGATTTATTTTAGCAATTTCCCCTTAAATCAATATTTTTTTAGAAACTGCTAATTTTGACATGTCGTTTTACAAAAAAATTATTTTGTCAATATGACCGAATCAATACAACGACTTATTTTGTTATTATTTCTAATTGTCTAATATAGTACCAATGTGTAGTTATGATAAACAGTGCAATAAAGTATAACTTAAGTATAATTATTTAACAAGTTGCGTTATATTTCGTGTATAACAATAATGACCAATCGTACATTTTATATAAAGAACGACCGAATATAACAAGTGGCGTTATATTTCGTATATAACAATAACAATAATGATCAATCGTACACTTTATATGATAAAGAACGACCGAATATAAACAAGTTCCTAGCCTGGTTTCGACTGCTTTTTATAATTTTCTATTTCTTTGTAGATATCCAAAGCTGTTCACGACGTTGATTATTAGCATTAATACGTGGATCTGGTCCCCCTAAACATTATTCTAAGACCATGTGTTATTGTAGTTACAATAATTAGAACTACTTTTGATAGTAAACTAAAAGAAGTAAACTACTTTTAATTGGAACTAATAAGCATGTACAATAGTGGTTCTTAAAGTAAGTTCTTAACATAAAACAAATTAAAATTAAATAAACACGCGTTGTACCTGTTTTTCTTCTTATTAAATGCAATTTTTTTTTTGTTTTATTCAATGTATTATATTTATAAATTTTAAGAAAATAAATTCTACTTAAAATAAAATATTTTTCATAATTTTTTTATTTATTTAGAAGCCCTTATAGGGTTTAACATTGGAAGAGAAAAAAATAAAAATTCTTCTTAGAATTCTTATGGATTGAACATGAAAAATTTGGTAAAAACCCTACGAAGGGTTTCACCATTGAAATAACGACTTTACAAGGGATTCTTATTATTCATGTGGATGCAAGTCCATGCAAGCAAACAAAAGTAAAAAACAAAAGCAAACAGTTTTGAAATGCAAATAAAGTTAAGCTCATCATGCTTTATCTACACACTTTAAAGAACACAAAAACTTCGGACATCGGAAGGGGATTATCACTACAAGAAAACACCATCGATTCTGACGGAATTTTCAGCCGTCAATATTTCCGTCGGTCAATTCCGACGGTTTACTGACGGTAATCTGACAGAAAATTCATTCCGTCAGTTTTCCGTCATAAATCCGTCATTATTAACCGACGGAATACCGACGGAAATAATCGGTCATCTAATTTCGACGGTATTAATGACGGAACACTGACGGAAATAAGATTTTTTATAGGGCTGACGGAATTCCGACGGAATTCTGACGGATTCCGATGTCGGCAAACTTTGTATGGTTAACACATCGTCTGGGTTGGCCGATGGGATTGATGTGTCGTTATGTCGGAGGTTTTGACGGTTGTCTGACGGAATTCTGACGGATTTTCATTCTACTTAAGTTTTCCAATTTCTCCGGTTGTTCATAAGATCATTTGTGTGTTCCGTATTATTTAATAGTATATATATTACGGAAAACCCTAATTTTCTCCCGCCTAAACACTTCGGTCTCATCAAAATAACGGGATGGCTGACGGAATTGTGACGGATTTTAATAACCCGTCATAATTCCGTCATAATTCCGTCATAGTGTTCTTTAAAACCACCACTTCGTCTTCTCCGTCGAACATAGAGAGAAAAAAAAAAATTTCAACTCCTCTTCTCCGTCCGATTCACCGACTTCTCCGTCCGATTCTCCGTCTTCTCCGTCGATTCACCGCCGTTTGTCACCCAACTCACCAAATCAATGTAAGTTCTTGGTAGTTTTAAGATTATGAACAAATCCATATAAATTTTTTCAATCCGTTCAAATCGATGCTTCAAATTGTGTGTTATTCAATTGGGTATGGGTAAATTTCGAAATAGAAATCTTGTAGAACATGGTTTTGTTATTGATTTACGAATTAAAGATATGGAGATTTAGAAAATCATATGAATTTAGGGATTTAGAAAATTCCATGAATTTAGTGATTTATTAAAGAATTATGAATTTTGAAATTATGATAAATTAGGGATATATGGATGTATAGATTAATTAAATTTCAATTGTAAAAAGTTGTTGTAATTTTTAAGGATTTATTGAGATATATACATGTAAGTTGTTAAAATTTGGGAAAAAACTCTTAAAATACAAAGATGTAACGCTTAAATTAAAAAACATATTAAAATATGTAAATTTAAAAAACATGTTACTTTATAAAACATTTAAATAATGTATAAAAACTTTGTAATTTAAACAAATAGAAAAACTTTTAAAAACCATACAAATTGGAATATGTGTAGATGCATTCGCGGATTCAATTGTAATAAATTTTTGTAATTTTTTAGGATTTATTGAGATTTATACTATGTACGTTATAAAAAGTTGGAAAACAAAAATTCTTACATTTCAAATAAATTGCAAAACTTTTACAAACATGTAACACTTAAATTTAAAAACATTTAAAATATGTAACATTTAAAAACATGTAACTTTTATATATTGCATATTACCAAATTACCATAAATCATAAAATCCTTAAATTCTAAACTCCCAAATACTAAAAATCATAATTCCCAAAAGCCCTAAATCCGTAGTAAAGATTGTAAATTTTAAAGCAATAATTGACATACTAATTTTAAATATGTAATAAAAATAAATGGTTATTTAAAATTTTTTTAAATCATAGTTCATGGTGGTACCGGAGGCGGTGAATCCAGTAGGGGAGGTGGGACTGCGAGTAATTCGCAGATCCCAACCACTCCTCTTATGGGTACAGCTGCCTCTGCTGCTCGTACGGCTATGACCATCGAGGAGTTTGTGTCGCAACCTGGTCGGGATAGGTTGACACGCCTTGACCCGGACTTACCTGACAACACGACCTGGTAATGACTACTTTTCAAAATTTAAATGATTATATAAGCTTAATAAAAATTGTTTAAAAATATGAAACAAAATACCGTGTAGGTTCCAATTTTCGGGAAACGGTATTGCGGGTTGTATCAACGAAATGGTCAACAGCATGATAACTAAGCCGTATCCCACATATGAGTCGATGCCGGCTGAAGACCAGGACACATGGTTTCGGCAATTTGCGGTAAATGTTTATATTCTTAAATAAATATACAATTTTTTTAAAAAAATTCCAATTGTCAATAAATCGAGTATTGGTTTTCTTTGCAGCAAGAATTTACGTGGCACCCCCAGCTGACTTCTATGGTCCGACGTTTTTTCGACAAAAAGGCGAGGAGAAAGTACTCGTCGAAAATAAACGAGTGGAAGAACAAGTGGATAAAAAAGGGGAAGGCGCCTAAGGTTATTAAAGACAACACAACATTATGGGATGGACTTGTTGCATATTGGCAACTGGAGGCCACTCAAGGGACCTCCGCCCAAAACTCGAGTAACCGGAAGAGCCAGCGGAATGGGAAGGGAGAGGCGACCCACAACCTCGGTGCAACGAGCAAGGCGACACGTGTTCAGCAACTGGTAATTTTCCTAATTTTTCAAATAATTTTACTTATCGCTAACATTTTCCGTACTTGAATATGCTAACAGTTTGAGAAGACCGGTGTGCGTCCGTCAAATGTTGATATCATCAGAGATGCCCACACCAACAGAAAGACGGGTGAAATCCAAGATGTGATTGCTCGGGAAATCGTGGAGAGCGTGGAGAAGGCCGGGCAGGAATACCTCCAGTCGCAACCGATCGTCGAAGGAACTCCGCCGCTAACCGAAGTTCCATTCGACAAGGTGAACGAGTTCACTTTCGAGGTTAGTAAACGTGTCAATTTTAATCACATTTAAAATACCTTTTAATACTAATACGTTTTGAATTTTAATTTTTTTTTCTTAGGTAACCCCTAAGAGCAGAGGTCGTGTCTACGGCCTCCCCGAAGACAGTTGCTCATCCGTTTCGTCGTATCGCTATCACGGTGGTAGCAGTTTGCTAGCACAAAACGCCCAACTGACCCAACGGGTTGTCTCTTTGGAGGAACGGATTGAGGAGGCGGAGGAACGGCGCAAGAGGGATATGGAGGAGGTGGAGGCACAGCGTCTGAGAGAGAAGGCAGAGGCGGACGAACGATACAATCAGATGGAGCAGAAGATGAACGACTTCTTACGTCGTCAAGGACTTTAAATTTATATTGTAATTTAAATTTAATGTAAAACTTTAATTTCTTTTTAAAACAATTTCTATTTAATTATAATTTTCTTTTTTTTAATTTAATTTTTTCTTACTAATTTATTTTTTTGCATTTATTTTATTAAATTTTTTTTTTTTTTAAATAATGCCAAATCCGTCAGAATTCCGTCAGGACACCCTGACGGAATTCTGACGGCCAACGGATCACCGGAATCCGTCAGGAAACCGTCGGAATTCCGTCAGTTACTTGAACCGTCAGAAAACAGTCGGAAGACTGGGCTCCGACGAAATTACGACGGTTTCCTGACGGATTCCGGTGATGTGTTGGCCGTCAGAATTCCGTCAGGGTGTCCTGACGGAATTCTGACGGATTTGAAATTTTGACGAGATAGAACTGACGGATCAAATCCGTCAGAAATCCGTCGGAAAACCCCTGATTCTGACGGATTTATGACGGATTTTTCCGTCAGAAACTGAGATGTTTTCTTGTAGTGTATGTAGCATACAGAATCAGGGCAACGTACGATTGTTACATTGTTCGCAAATCGGTCTATTGTTACCAACGCAGGCTATGACTTCTACTATTTTATGGCAGTTATCGGGAATCGAAAGGTGATAAAATGTCCATGTTTAAATTGTTGCAATTCGCGTAATGTTAATGTAGAACAAGTTTGGCATCACTTGTATACCAATGGTTTTATGCCGGGATACAAAATTTGGTTTTTTCATGGAGAAACTAATAATGATGGTGCTAGTAGTAGCAGTGCACCATATGTTGCGGATAGCTTAAGCGAACATAGAACGGATAACTTAGGTGAACATAGAACGGATAGCTTAGGCGAACATAGAACGGAAGTAGATTTTGGTGTAGGTACTGCTGAGATGGTTCATGATGCGTTTAGAGAGAATTTGCCATCGATCGTAATAGGGGAGGATAGAGTAGAAGAACCAAATAAAGAATCTAGAAGATTTTTTGATATGTTAGACGCAAGGAAGCAGCCCTTATATGATGGGTGTCGAGACGGACATTCACCTTTATCAACTGCTAGTAGACGGACTTCAATTTGGCGGAAGACTGTTTTGATGCGATAGCAGATTTTGTGAAAGATATTTTGCCTGAAGATAATCAGGCACCTGCATCATACTACGAGATACAGAAACTTGTAGCTGGTCTTGGTATGCCGTATCAGGTGATAGATGTATGCATCGACAACTGTATGCTATATTGGAGAGAAGACGAAGACCGGAGAAGATGTAAATTTTGTCGTAAACCACGGTATCAGGAAACTGGTGGGAGAGTTCCAATTCCATATAAACGTATGTGGTACTTACCATCGACAGCGAGGTTAAAGAGGTTATATCAATCTGTGCGAACGGCAGCACAAATGAGATGGCATGCAGAGCATCGTCAAGATGGAGAGATTACACATCCTTCAGATGCAAAAGCGTGGAAACATTTTCAAATGTTGTATCCGGATTTTGCATACGAGTCAAGAAATGTGTACCTCGGGTTAAGTACGGATGGTTTCAACCCATTTGGGAAGCATGGAAGGCAGTATTCTTTGTGGCCCGTAATCGTAACACCGTACAATTTGCCCCCTTGTATGTGCATGCGTCGAGAGTTTTTATTCCTCTCCGTTCTTATTCACGGCCCTGAGCATCCGGAGAGATCACTTGATGTATTCCTCCAGCCATTGATTTATGAGTTACAAATGCTATGGAGTCACGGTGTCAAAGCGTTTGATGTTTCACGGAAGTAGAATTTTCTGATGCGTGCGGTCCTTATGTGGACTATTAGCGATTTCCCAGCTTACGGTATGCTATCTGGATGGACTACTCATGGAAGATTATCGTGCCCGTTTGGCCAAGACAACACTGATGCTTTCCAATTGAGGAATGGAAGAAAGCCATGTTGGTTTGATTGCCATAGAAGGTTTCTACCGGACGGGCATCCCTATCGTCGGTGTAATGACCCGTACCGCGGCCTAGGCCAAGGCCGGCCCCGAACACGCGGAACGACCGGTCCAAGTAAGGGAACGACCGGCCAAAATCATGGATTTTTGCCTTAGGCCTCAGAATGACCGTATGCGATTCGGACCGAGACGGAACTTGGTCACGCGCCGAGACCACACCGTTCGGCCTTGGAACGGGGACGGCCGTATGTCGGCAGCGAGTAGCCGTTCCCTTGCCGACATGATACACGTGTCGCCCATAGAAGTGGTGCGTCATTGACACGTGTCGGCCCGAAAACGATTTTCGTTGCATGTGTGCCACACGACCGTATGAGTGTCCTCCTTGTCCCGCGCCTATATAAGAAAGGCCTTAGTCCCATTTTATGGCCTTTCCGTGACCCGTGAGAGAGAAACCGATCCCCTCATCTCGTACTGATCCGTACCGAGTCACGACCCGATAGAGATCTGTACCGAGACCCGATAGTCGTGTCGGGAGCGTACTGATCCGATCTGTCCGAGGGACCGATCCGTGCCTTTGCCGATCCGAGAGCGATCCGCGACCCGATAAGAGAGAAGGAATCGATCTCGTCTGTGACCGTTAGAGAGCGAGAGCGAGCCGATCAGTGCCTTTGCCAAGCCAGAAGTCCATTCTAGCAGCCTTAGGAGTTTCGAGAAAGGACCGTTTGTTCAAGAGGGATCAAGCCGAGTCTAAGGAGTCCGAGAATAGAGCTTGAGCCGACTCGCATACTTCTTCTTAGAGGTGAGTCTGGGGGATGCTTTTTACCGTGTGTTAGATGAGTAGAACACACGGGTTCGAATGTGAGTCTATGTTCGTGTATTGATGAGTAGAATACACGTGAGACTTGGAAATGTTTGCCCGTGTGCTAGATGAGTGGAGCACACGTTGATTGTTTACTGTTATGTTTATAACCGTAGAGGTTCATGCTAAGATTCTAGGAATGGTTAAGTGTCTTCCTTGAAAGTTAGTGCATGATTGTTTGGTTGTAGCCAAAGTGATGCGTGTTGTGTGTTAGACGAGTAGAACACACGTAATTGATTGTTTGTTGTGTGCTTATGTCAATTGAGGTTCTTATCTAGGAACTCACTGAAATTGCTAAGTATTGAGAATGGATTGAGTATGATAATTATAAGTTTATATGCATGGTTAAATGATATAAAACTTAATAATTATGTGGTATACCCATAAAGTCACTAGACTGACTAAGGGTTGAGAATGGATCTATATGAATCGAGATACAAGTTTATATGCATAAAAGATTATGGGTAAAACATATAAAACTTGATAAGTACGCGGTATGTCATTCCCTCGTTCCGTGACTTAGCTATCTACCCGCGGGGTGTTAGTTAATGCTCACGATGCCATGGAGAGACGGGATTGCAGCCTTTGGCCATGATGTCTGCATAAGTGATCAGTGCAGGAATTCTTTGTGAGAGTCCGTAAAGATTCGGCCACAGGAATTATCCAAGGATTGTAAGTCATAGGCCTTTGTGGTTATGGACTGTACGATGCCTTGGAGACACGTGAGAAACGTGATGGGAATGGACAACGCGTAAAGGCCTTAAGAGAATAGAGAATGTTGAATGCATTAAACTGGTCATGTTTAAATTAGGCATTGCATTTGTGTGTTGAGTGTTGATTGAGTGCTTTTGGGTTTGGTTGGGAATTTTATAAGTTTAAAACCGTCTAGGGGAAAAACCTATACGTTTAAGCATGTTTAGGGGGAATCCTATATGTTTAAGATCGTTTAGGGGAAACCTAGACTCACTGAGCAACTAGTGCTTACGACTCAATCTGTTTTGCAGGTAACCGTAGTAAGTAGACCTTGGAGCACGTACGGAACATTAGGAAGATCAGTGGTAGATTGTCTTGCTTTTGTAAATGAATAAAGTTTATTATGTATGCAACGGTTTGGACTCGCGAGCAAATATATATTGTAACGGTTTTAAAGACTAGTATAAATAAATAAAGGATCGGTTTTAAGATATGATGGGTTTCATACGGTACTTAGTCCTGTCTGGACGAACCAACTATCGGATATAGCTCGGGTTGGCAAGCCTTGAGTTGTATTAGATAGGGACGGATACTTGAATGTCTAGTCTAGGGTTTAGGATTCGTTCCTTGAACCTCTGATCGGACGTTTAGGTGTTCCTCAGTGGCGTTCCGGTCTAGATCCTGGACTGGGGCGTTACAATTAGTGGTATCAGAGCATGCTTACGATGCTCAAATGGGACTTGATTTTCAAATGTTTTATCGAGTCAAAATTGTCGCAAAAGCAAGTAGGATAAACTGATTATGTTCCGGTGCTAATTTATGTTTAAGAGGTATTAGGACTTACCCGATTCCGTGATGCAGATGGTTGTACCGACACGTCGCGATTGGCCGGATATGAGAATGTGGGGAACATCGAGAAGGCACGGTCAGCCTTATTTAGAATATCGAACATATCCTGGTCTTCCTCCACCGGAATTGGACAGTCCGTCTATGTCCATAGACACGGACCCGTCAGAGGATTTGTCAGATACGTCATTAGAATCGGATCTATCCGAGGGATCATATCATGGGGGATGGATATCCACGGATTCATAGGAGTCATTACCATCAGAGAGGGACCATCGCGAGGATACGAGTTTTGAGGGACCGAGTAGATCGGGATATGATGGCCAGCTAGCATCGCCACCACTAACACCACCACCGCGATCGCCATCGAGATCACCATCGAGGTCTCCGTCAGTTACTTCCCGGAGACGATATCCAGAGATAGCGGAGCCGGAGGAATCAGAGCATCATGGATAGAGACGTCCTCATTATCCTAATTCCGAGGAAGCGGGACCAAGTAGGACGAGACCGGAAGTTGAGGTGACGGAAGAACGATTAGGAGATCGACATCAAAGGAGATACACCCCGACGGCCCGAACATTACGTGACGTACCGGCCGTGATGCATTCCCTACGAGATCGATGATGGAAGCATAAGTGGGAGTAAGAGAGGTTGAGTACATCTAATGAATAAGCGAAGGGTCTTATAAGTTGTTATATAGGAAGTGTATAGTCCCTAGATAAACCTAAACCTTCATGACCTATGAGAAGGTTTCCTTGAAGGTACGTAAGGGGTTTTATCTTAAACATCTTTTGATGTGTTTCTTGTGTTGTGTGAAAGATGTGAGAATCTTTTGGTGTGATATGTTTAATATATATAAGATAAAAATTAAACAAAAAGTAAGAAATTAATCATAAAGCAAAAGTTTAATTTTCTTGAGTAGAAAGGAGAATGAGTAGGAAACATTGCATGGTTGTGGTGTACCCCCACACATGTTCTGTTTGATTAAAGGTGAAATACATGGTTTGTATCACCTAAAGTCACCCTGGAAGAGATGACTAGGAAACATTACGTGTTTGTGGTGTTCCCACACACGTTCTGTTCGACTCAGGTGAAAAGTATAGTTCCATATCACCTGATGTCACATGAGTTGTAAAAGAAACTTTTATGGGAGTAAAAGTTTCTATCCGTGTTAGAATACCCGGTAATCAAAACTTTCATGCCGATAGTTGTTATTTTATATGGGAGTGCCAATTGATATTGGAGACCATATTTCATTAGCAAAGTTGTACCATTAGAGGAGTGTCTAGTGATCTTAGGAATGGACTGGCTTACGGCGTGATGGCACATGTTGACCGGAGTCGAAGAAGAGGAATCTATGACCGCAGTCGAGGAAGAGTATCCTTGGGCCGCAGTTGAGGAAGAGTGATCTTTGATCGGAGTCAAAGAAGAGTGACCTTTGACCGTAGATGAGGATGTGTAACAATTAAATGGTTAGGAGACCGTCTATATTGGAATCAGATCCAATACCGGAATAACCTTCATAATGGCCTTTGGAGAAAGTGCCCTTATGGTAGGTTAAGTTATGTTGTGACCTTGAGGAAAGTTAGCGATATACAAGCCAAGCAGAAACTCGAGGAGTTTCCCGTAGTTGTGGATACGATGATGTGTTCAAACCTTTGGAAGGGTTACCACCATCTCGTAAGGTTATGTTTATCTTTCTATTGGGACCGGTAGTCCAATAGGTAAGGTGTCATACCAGATGGCCCTGCAGAGTTAGTAAAAGGGAATGCAGAGTTCGCAGAGTGGAAGAAACGTCTAGAGGATTGTTGGAGGAAAGATTTATTCGAGGAAAGTGTGGGAACACTTAGGAGAAGTGTTGGGACACATAACGGAATGTTGGAACGCTTTGGGAAAGTGTGGGAATGCTTTGAGAAAGTGTTAGAATGCTTGAGGAAAAGGATGAACGCTTGAGGAGTCAAAACATTTTGCTGAGATTTAGCAAATGTAACTTGTGGAAACAAGAGATAGGCGTTGTTGGACATCAGGTATCGGAATAGGGAGTTCTGATCGATCTGGAGAAGACCTGGAGAAGACTTGGAGAAGAGTGCGAAGAAGATTGTTGCGATTCAGATGGAAGAAGTGGTTAGATTTAATTGGGGAAAGGATTAGCTAGATATACTGGAAAATATTTCAAAAGATTTTCCATGTATATCTAAACCATTGACTAGACGGAATGGTGAGGGTGTAGTCTTTGTGTTGGACGTGTAAATGGAGGGGGGGGGGGGGGGGGGGTTCCATCAGAAGGCTTTGACCTCAACACCGGTCCTAGCCATAGATGAACCAACCATTTACGGTATACAGCGATGCTTGTAGAACAGAGTTTTGGATATGTTCTGATGCAAGGCAAGTGGGACATTGCCTGTGCATCTAAGGAGTTGAGGAAAAACATGTGGAAGAGTATCCCGCGCATGGTTTAGAGAGTATTGGAGTAGTGTTTGCCTTAAGATCTGGCGATCTTAGTTTTCTGAAGAAGGAGTACCAGTAATGATGGATCAAAAAGGCTAATGAGTTGGTAGTCACCAACATGTTCTTAGCCTAAGACAGAGAAGGTGAATGGATTTGGAGAAGATTGTAATATGGATATCACTTACCACCGAGGGAAGAGGAAACTGTAGATACAGATGTTTTTAAGTTGCCGTAAAGCAAGTGTTGACATGGAGAAAGATTTGAAGAGTTGAGCCGTATAATTCAAGACGATAAGCTTAAAGACCATAGATGAAGTGTGTGGCGTCTCTGGTCGGGATTGGGTCCACAGTTGGTAGGTTGGTTGCTTCTGTTCTTGTTTGATTGTGGAGTGACCGATTGGATCAAGTTTGGCCTAGTCAAGGTCGGGACATTACAAGAGTGGTATCGGATAAATACCAGTTGGACATATATGGTTTTTGCTTAGGAAAAGGATTACCGTGCCTAAAGGATATGGCTTGGGTAGGAAACGATCAGTGAGAAGTGAGTTGCGCAGAGTCAGATTTGTCAGGAGATTAAGTTGGAGCATCGAGTATCAGCGAAATTATTTCAGAATTGCAATTATCAGGATGGAAAATGATGCAAGTACTAAGGATTTCAGAGACTGTTACGGAATACACCAATTCCGTAATGGAAATGGGATGTGGTTGTATTAGAATTGGTAATAGGAATTACCAAGAGCCTTAAGATGGGGAGACGACACAGTTGGGTAATTGTGAAGAGAGAACGGTTTGGGAAATCGTTGATTGTTAACCAGGAGAAAGTGGTTAAGTTGTGCTTGAAGAAGTAGTGCTGTTCATCCAGAGTCAGAGGAGCACCACAAGAGCAGAAAGAGTAAAATTATCAGGACGATAGACGATTTACTTCAGGAATGTTGTTGGATGGGGCTAAGGCTTGGGAAGTCTTTTTGCCTTGGTAGTATTCGCATACAATAGTAGCTGCCGTGCCAGTATTGGATGTCACAGTAGGAAGCGTTATACGAGTGTCCTGGACGGATACTCAGTTGCTGGACTAGAGATTGGAGAAGGACATAAGTTGGTCAGAGTTTTAAAAAGGGATTATGGATGGAATTAGCATTGTTCAGGCTATTATGAGGAAGATATGAGTCGGTCGACAGAGGAAAATAGTTGTTTTGAATCAGAGTGATTGAGTATGGTTGAAGATCAGATCAGAGAAAGGAAGGCCGAATCAGAGTGATTGAGTATGGTTGAAGATCATATCAGAGAAAGGAAGGCCGAATCAGAGTGATTGAGTATGTCAAAGATCAGATCAGAGAGAAGGGAAGTCGAATCAGAGAGATGGAGTATGTTGAAGACCAGATCAGAGAAAGGGAAACCGAGTCAGAAAAGTTGAGTATGGATAAACCAAGTAAGTTGACTTTTTGGTATAGATTCCTTACCGCAGTATCAAAAGAATAGGAGAAGTAGATGGATCTTTTATGGAGGGTAGGTTTACATGATGGATTTCATGTAACCACGTTGGGTAAATGGTTGTGGCCCGGATGAGCAACCATCAGAATGGATACAAATATTGAACACACGTCAATTCTTACCCAAAGACACGAAAGGCTACTCCTGGCCTACTAAATCTACTGAACCTAGACCTTCTTTCCCTAAAAACCTTTTTGGATCGGTGAGACACGATCTAAATTGGAAGGATGAAAGATTTTGCAGAAAATGATTAGAAAAGAGAACAGCGGTGATGACGATACTTGAGAAGTGGAAACAAGACTTAGAAATCCCACCCGGAGATGTTTAATGAACCTCAAACCGATGAAGCTTGACCTTAGCTAGATAAGAATTCGGGACGAATTCTAAATAAGGAGGGGAGAATGTAATGACCCGTACCGCGGCCTAGGCCAAGGCCGGCCCCGAACACGCGGAACGACCGGTCCAAGTAAGGGAACGACCGGCCAAAATCATGGATTTTTGCCTTAGGCCTCAGAATGACCGTATGCGATTCGGACCGAGACGGAACTTGGTCACGCGCCGAGACCACACCGTTCGGGCACCGTTCGGCCTTGGAACGGGGACGGCCGTATGTCGGCAGCGAGTAGCCGTTCCCTTGCCGACATGATACACGTGTCGCCCATAGAAGTGGTGCGTCATTGACACGTGTCGGCCCGAAAACGATTTTCGTTGCATGTGTGCCACACGACCGTATGAGTGTCCTCCTTGTCCCGCGCCTATATAAGAAAGGCCTTAGTCCCATTTTATGGCCTTTCCGTGACCCGTGAGAGAGAAACCGATCCCCTCATCTCGTACTGATCCGTACCGAGTCACGACCCGATAGAGATCTGTACCGAGACCCGATAGTCGTGTCGGGAGCGTACTGATCCGATCTGTCCGAGGGACCGATCCGTGCCTTTGCCGATCCGAGAGCGATCCGCGACCCGATAAGAGAGAAGGAATCGATCTCGTCTGTGACCGTTAGAGAGCGAGAGCGAGCCGATCAGTGCCTTTGCCAAGCCAGAAGTCCATTCTAGCAGCCTTAGGAGTTTCGAGAAAGGACCGTTTGTTCAAGAGGGATCAAGCCGAGTCTAAGGAGTCCGAGAATAGAGCTTGAGCCGACTCGCATACTTCTTCTTAGAGGTGAGTCTGGGGGATGCTTTTTACCGTGTGTTAGATGAGTAGAACACACGGGTTCGAATGTGAGTCTATGTTCGTGTATTGATGAGTAGAATACACGTGAGACTTGGAAATGTTTGCCCGTGTGCTAGATGAGTGGAGCACACGTTGATTGTTTACTGTTATGTTTATAACCGTAGAGGTTCATGCTAAGATTCTAGGAATGGTTAAGTGTCTTCCTTGAAAGTTAGTGCATGATTGTTTGGTTGTAGCCAAAGTGATGCGTGTTGTGTGTTAGACGAGTAGAACACACGTAATTGATTGTTTGTTGTGTGCTTATGTCAATTGAGGTTCTTATCTAGGAACTCACTGAAATTGCTAAGTATTGAGAATGGATTGAGTATGATAATTATAAGTTTATATGCATGGTTAAATGATATAAAACTTAATAATTATGTGGTATACCCATAAAGTCACTAGACTGACTAAGGGTTGAGAATGGATCTATATGAATCGAGATACAAGTTTATATGCATAAAAGATTATGGGTAAAACATATAAAACTTGATAAGTACGCGGTATGTCATTCCCTCGTTCCGTGACTTAGCTATCTACCCGCGGGGTGTTAGTTAATGCTCACGATGCCATGGAGAGACGGGATTGCAGCCTTTGGCCATGATGTCTGCATAAGTGATCAGTGCAGGAATTCTTTGTGAGAGTCCGTAAAGATTCGGCCACAGGAATTATCCAAGGATTGTAAGTCATAGGCCTTTGTGGTTATGGACTGTACGATGCCTTGGAGACACGTGAGAAACGTGATGGGAATGGACAACGCGTAAAGGCCTTAAGAGAATAGAGAATGTTGAATGCATTAAACTGGTCATGTTTAAATTATGCATTGCATTTGTGTGTTGAGTGTTGATTGAGTGCTTTTGGGTTTGGTTGGGAATTTTATAAGTTTAAAACCGTCTAGGGGAAAAACCTATACGTTTAAGCACGTTTAGGGGGAATCCTATATGTTTAAGATCGTTTAGGGGAAACCTAGACTCACTGAGCAACTAGTGCTTACGACTCAATCTGTTTTGCAGGTAACCGTAGTAAGTAGACCTTGGAGCACGTACGGAACATTAGGAAGATCAGTGGTAGATTGTCTTGCTTTTGTAAATGAATAAAGTTTATTATGTATGCAACGGTTTGGACTCGCGAGCAAATATATATTGTAACGGTTTTAAAGACTAGTATAAATAAATAAAGGATCGGTTTTAAGATATGATGGGTTTCATACGGTACTTAGTCCTGTCTGGACGAACCAACTATCGGATATAGCTCGGGTTGGCAAGCCTTGAGTTGTATTAGATAGGGACGGATACTTGAATGTCTAGTCTAGGGTTTAGGATTCGTTCCTTGAACCTCTGATCGGACGTTTAGGTGTTCCTCAGTGGCGTTCCGGTCTAGATCCTGGACTGGGGCGTTACAGTCGGTCTAAAAGGTTATTTAAGAAAAATACACAAGTGGTTGATGCTCCAATTGATGAGATAGACGGTCGTACTATATTGGAGCAGTTGAGAGATTTTGGTGCTGAGAGGACTCCTGATTGTGGGGGTAATGGGCATGAACCGCTTTGTGGTGTAGGGGAAGCTCACAACTGGCACAAGAAGAGTATATTTTGGGATTTGCCGTATTGGAAGGATCATTTATTAAGGCACAACCTCGATGTGATGCATATTGAAAAGAACTTCTTTGACAACATCATGAATACGGTGTTAAACATCCCGGGAAAGATAAAAGACAATGTGAAGTCTAGGATGGATGTTTCAAAGATTTGCTACCGTGATTATCTTGATCGTCTTCCCGATGGTACATATCCTTTTCCTCCGTACCGATTGCAAATACAAAAGATAAGAGAATTTTTCCGGTGGATTAAAGACGAAGTTAAATTCACTGATGGATATGCAGCTAATCTGGGTAACTACGTAGACTCGCGATACCTAAAGTTTATGGGACTGAAGAGTCATGATTATCATGTACTGATGCAGAGGCTTCTTCCATTTGCTTTTACCCATCTCTTTCCTCAAACTGTCCACGAAGCTATTGCAGCAGTTGGTGCTTTCTTTAGGGATTTATGCACGAGGACACTTACAGTTGAGGGGATCCGCAATTTAGATGCCAATATACCAGTGATCCTTTGCAATCTTGAGAAGATCTTTCCGCCGTCTTTTTTTGATGTTATGGAACATCTTCCCCTACACCTCCCCCGCGAAGCCAAACTAGGTGGTCCCGTTCAATTTCGTTGGATGTATCCTTTCGAGCGGTACATGTTCCATCTAAAGAAGAAGGTCAAAAATTTGGCTCGAGTTGAAGGTTCTATTGTCGCACAGAGTATCAATGAAAAATCATCACAGTTTGCGGAATATTACTTTCCGCGGGGAGTTCGTACGAAGAGTAGACGTCCTGCTCGTCATGATGATAGAGGTGAGAGAGTCACGTATGCCGCGCTGGTCCCTGAGTTGTTTTCGCAAGTTGGCCGAGTGATTGGGAGAGGGAAGAGACGCTTCCTATCACAAGATGAGTGGAGTCACTTACATATGTATATCCTCACGAATTGTGAGGAGATGGCGGAGTACGAAAGGTAAAAACAGAACTTTTTTAAATACTTTTTTTTTTATACCTAAGTAATATATAGGTTTCATATGTTATATATTGTTGTTTGCTTTCAGGATTTACATTGCATCAATACGTCGCTATTATCCGGATATGACAGAAGACGAACTTGGAGAATCTAAGGAAACCGAGTTTCCAAATTGGCTGCAATATTACGTAAGTTTTTAAAAAACGCTTATATATCTTAAAATTAGTGAATTAATTATGGGACTGAATAAAATGTTTGTTTATTAATTTGTCTAAATTATTATCTCAGGTTTCTGAAGGAATGAAGAATGGAGAAAGGTTTCCGACATGGTTACAAGAGATAGTTTCTGGCCCAAGCTTCGAAGCAACTTCATACATTCGGTATTGCACTAGGGGATTTGCATTTAGGATTCATGAAGAAAGGTCGAGGCCAACTGAAGATTACGGTGTTTCAGCTACAAGTGGTGATGTAGTCTACTACGGGATTCTCAAAGAAATATTGCAAGTGCGCTATCCAGGAATGTTGGGCATGAGGTGCATTGTTTTCTTGTGTGAGTGGTATGATCCGGCATATCCAGAAGGTGTTCAGGTGAGGCAATTTGGCGTCACTTCAGTAAATTCTTCTAGGAGACTGCAAAAGTATGACCCATTCATCCTAGCATCACATGCAGACCAGGTTTGATTTTAAAATTTTATAATACGTGCGTTATAGATAAATAATGATATTGTAATTGCCTAAACTAAATATGTTTGTTTCAGGTATGCTACATTTCTTACCCTAGGGTAACACATCGACGAGATCCTTGGATTACAGTGACTCCAATTAATCCAAGAGGGAGACTATATGGAGTTGCTGAGCAAGATGCTATGCAACCAACTAGAATTACTCCGATGGCTCCAGTTGGTCATTCTTCAGCGGTGGACCTTTTTGTTGATTTCACTGAATTTGGTGATAATATAGTACATTCAGAATCAGAAGAAGAAGTTGGAGAATTTGATGAAGACGAAGACACAATTCCTTCGGAAGGATCAGACTCAGACTCAGATTTAGGATTTTGATATGTTTGTATTTGTTAACATAACCAAGAATTTCAGATAATTTACATTTTTCTATTTTTTTTTTTTTAAAAATAATGTTCCGTCGGAAATCTGTCGGAAATATATATATATTTCCGACAGCTTTCCGACAGAAACTGATAATTATATAATTCTTATAAAAAATTCATCTGTGTACATATTGTTTTAAAGCATGCGTCGGAAATCTGTCGGAAATATATATATTTTTCCGACAGATTTCCGACGCAATATTCATATCATGCTAACCTTAAAAGACGACACGTGTTACCCTTAAATCTGTCGGAAATATATCTATTTTTGCGACAGATTTCCGACAGATTTAGGGTTTTGAGGTCAAATTCCTGAATTTCGAGAAGACAAAGTCTCGGCATACAATTCTGACAACTAAAGTGAAAGATAATTGAGTAAATAACCTTCTCGATGTTATACAGAACATGTTTTGCGATTTTGTCATGTTTCAACGAAAAGCATTTCATACAGTTACATATACAAAACAATAGATGTTTATGAAAAATACTAAATGTTTAGAATTTGAAAGTAACAATGACCATTATCAAGTATTTTATCTTCCAAATATTGCTTCAACCATGCTATTAAATTGTAACTACGAAAACAGATCATAAACAAGCTTAAAACCCCAAATCTGTCGGAAATCTGTCGGAAAAATATTCATTTTTTCGACAGATTTCCGACGGAATTGGAGATTTCAGGTAAAAATATGTACAAAATGCTAACAATTTTTCCAAAATAAACATTTCTTAAATTTAATAAATATTTCGTAAATTTCTTCAATTCCTTAACCCTATACCAACAAAAAAACATATTTTAAATTTCCCATACCCTAAAACACAAATTTGTAGGAAATATGTCGGAAAAATATACATTTTTCCGACAGATTTCCGACGGAATTGGAGATTTCAGGTAAAAATATGTACAAAATGCTAACAATTTTTCCAAAATAAGCATTTTGGAAAAAATGTTAACAATGCTAAATATTGTTTAAAAATTACCAATTTTTTCCAAAATGCTAATTCATTAATTTACAAAAAAAAACATTTCTTAAATTTAATAAACATTTCTTAAATTTTTTCAATTCTTTAACCCTAAACCAACAAAAAAACATTTTTTAAATTTAATAAACATTTTTTAAATTTCTTCAATTCCTTAACCCTAAACCAACAAAAAAACATTTTTTAAATTTCCCATACCCTAAAACCACAAATCTGTCGGAAATCTGTCGGAAAAACATTTTTCCGACAGATTTCCGACGGATTTGCCAATTTTTACCCGCGAAATGAAAAATAAACACCGCGAAATCAGTCGGTCCAAAACACGCGGCCCATTTAATTTATTTTGATTTCCGACGGATTTCCTACAGCTTTAAATCCGTCGGAAAATCTGGGTTATTAACAGTCGTCGTCTTCTTCTTCCTCTCCATCCGTTGAAATCCTTCTCCTCTCGCCTCCTCCGATCGCGATTTGCCTCCGACCGCCGATTTCGCCGCTCCTCCTCGCCGGAATTCAACCCGGAGCCTCTCCTCTCTCTCGCCGCCACCTCCTCCTCTCTCTCGCCGCCGCCTCCTCCTCTTGCTCGCCGCCGCCGCGTCCTCCACTTCCTCGCCACCGGAAATCGCCACCCATGTCAGAAATCCCAAGTCATTTGTAAGTATCTTCAAACTATATATTGATTTTGGTTAGATTTAGGAAATGAGTTTGTTAATTGATTTTTGGTAGATTTAGGATTAGGATTAGGGTTAGATTTAGGGTTTTGGAAGTTATATTATGAAATTTGGAAATTGTTACTAATTTAATGAAATTGTTACTAAATTGTTAGTATTTTTACTAATTTTTACTAAATTGTTAGGGTTTTTAAATTGTTAGGGTTTTTAAATTGTTATAAAAAATTAGATTTATGATTAGGAAAAATGAGGGAAATTGATATAGGGAAATTGATTTAGGGAAATTATTTTTTCCATAAATTTTTAGAAAATTGTTAGCAAGTTTTACTAATTTTTAAACAATTATAACGATTAATTTAAAATTTTAGAATTTTAATTTTTTAGAATTTTAAATTATGTAACAATTACTTAAGAATTTTAGAATATCGAAATAATTGTAAATTTAAAGATAATGACTTAATTTTTGAATTTATATCTATATTTTAAAGAATTCTAAACAATTAGATTTAGGAAAGTTTTTAAAAGGTTTATAAGATTGTTTACAAAACCTTATAAAACTATTTAAAAACCTTATAAAACTTTACAAAAACCTTATAACACTATTTAAAAACCTTATAAACTTTAAATTTTAAATTTAAGAATTTTGGAAATTTAAATTTTAAATTCCACCACAGAATTTTAAATTTTACAATTTTGGAAATTTAAATTTTAGAATTTGGGAAATTTAAAGCAATGTTTTTTTAAACCATTATATTTTTATAATTATAGATTTTTCATATATTTAAAATATATTATCATATAATTCTAGGGATTACGGTGGTTTCGCCACTGCATCTGGCAGCGGCCAACATCGTCGTCGTCGTGTGAGTAGAGCTCATTCGACTTCGACGTCTACACCTACACCGTCGTCTACACCTCTACAGACGCCAGTGACACCAGCAGCCACCACAGCACCGTCGCAGATTAGTGTCGAGGACTTCATGGGTCTTCCTGGACGAGAGAGGTTGACTAGACTCCATCCAGACCAGCTCGGTAGAGACAGATGGTAAGTGTTTTGTTCCATTTCTGTTTTTTTTTTAACAAATTTAATTTAATTGCGACTAATGTTACATTTTTCCCGTAGGTTTGGTGATTCTCGCAGCGGGATTTCGAAGTCCCTCAACAAGATGAAAAACTCTTTGTTCAGCCGTCCTTATGCGACGTACACCGCCATGCCACTGGAGGATCAAGAAATGTAGTTTCGCCAATTTGCGGTAAGTCATCTCTTTTCACAATTTTTACTTTCATTTAAATTATTATTATTTATATTTAATTTTTGTTTTTGCAGCAAGAATTTAGGTGGGACCCACACATGACCGCTCTGGTTAGGAGGGAATTCGACTCTTATGCAGCACTGCACTACTCGAAGAAGGTGTTCGAGTGGAAGGATAAGTGGCTACACGGTGAGGTGCCAAAGGAGATGGTTGAGAAGCCGGACTTGTGGAACGGGTTCATCGCCTATTGGCAACTAGAGGCTACCAATGAGAGCTCTACATATCACTCTAGCAACCGGAACAGCCAGCGCAACGGCAAGGGAACTTCCACCCACAACCTTGGAGCTACCAGCAAGAAGACAAAGGCTAGGGATATGGTAAGTTTTTTATGTACGTCTTGATTTTTAATTATTTTTTTGTTTTATACATTTATATTATCAAATAAATTTCTAACAACTGCAGGCTAAGAAGTTGGGTCGGGATCCCAACAACTTGGAACTTCTGCTAGCAACACACACCGACAAGAATGGTGTCGTCCAGGATCAGGTAGCTCGGGAGATTCAGGAGAGCGTCCAAAGAATGGAAGAGGAGTACATTCTGTCTCAGCCATCCGTGGAAAGAACCCCTCCCCTCACCCAAGCCCCGGATGACATCATCAACGAATTCGTCTTAAAGGTATGTAAAATTTAAAATAGTTTTCATGTCTTTTTCATTTACAATTTAATTTGTTCCGCAGGTTGCTCCGCAGAGCAAAGGGCGGCTTTATGGTCTTCCCGACGATGCAGGATCATCGGGGTCTTCTTGTTACTACAGCGAGACATCCGACCTGAGAGCCAAGATGCAGGAAAAGGACGTCGAAATTGAAGGTTTGAAGACGACGGTCCAACAGATACGAGATGCACAAGCCGCCCTAGAAGCCGAGCGGGAGAAGGAGAGAGCCGAGCGGGACAAGGACAGGGAGATGATGCAACGGATGATGGAGTACTTGGGCCGCAACCCGGATTTTTCGCGGGGGCCCACCATTTAGATTTTTGTTTTCAACGTTTTTGTAAAACAATATTACTTTTAATTTTATTTTAATTTCTACTTTTAATTTTATTTTAATTTAAATAATTCAAATTTTAAATTTTAAATTTATATTAAATTAATTATTATTTAATTTATTATAATTTTTAATAATTTCTACGAATACGTCGGAAATCTGTCGGAAATTTCTAGGATTTTCATTCTACTTAAGTTTTCCAATTTCTCCGGTTGTTCATAAGATCATTTGTGTGTTCCGTATTATTTAATAGTATATATATTACGGAAAACCCTAATTTTCTCCCGCCTAAACACTTCGGTCTCATCAAAATAACGGGATGGCTGACGGAATTGTGACGGATTTTAATAACCCGTCATAATTCCGTCATAATTCCGTCATAGTGTTCTTTAAAACCACCACTTCGTCTTCTCCGTCGAACATAGAGAGAAAAAAAAAAATTTCAACTCCTCTTCTCCGTCCGATTCACCGACTTCTCCGTCCGATTCTCCGTCTTCTCCGTCGATTCACCGCCGTTTGTCACCCAACTCACCAAATCAATGTAAGTTCTTGGTAGTTTTAAGATTATGAACAAATCCATATAAATTTTTTCAATCCGTTCAAATCGATGCTTCAAATTGTGTGTTATTCAATTGGGTATGGGTAAATTTCGAAATAGAAATCTTGTAGAACATGGTTTTGTTATTGATTTACGAATTAAAGATATGGAGATTTAGAAAATCATATGAATTTAGGGATTTAGAAAATTCCATGAATTTAGTGATTTATTAAAGAATTATGAATTTTGAAATTATGATAAATTAGGGATATATGGATGTATAGATTAATTAAATTTCAATTGTAAAAAGTTGTTGTAATTTTTAAGGATTTATTGAGATATATACATGTAAGTTGTTAAAATTTGGGAAAAAACTCTTAAAATACAAAGATGTAACGCTTAAATTAAAAAACATATTAAAATATGTAAATTTAAAAAACATGGTACTTTATAAAACATTTAAATAATGTATAAAAACTTTGTAATTTAAACAAATAGAAAAACTTTTAAAAACCATACAAATTGGAATATGTGTAGATGCATTCGCGGATTCAATTGTAATAAATTTTTGTAATTTTTTAGGATTTATTGAGATTTATACTATGTACGTTATAAAAAGTTGGAAAACAAAAATTCTTACATTTCAAATAAATTGCAAAACTTTTACAAACATGTAACACTTAAATTTAAAAACATTTAAAATATGTAACATTTAAAAACATGTAACTTTTATATATCGCATATTACCAAATTACCATAAATCATAAAATCCTTAAATTCTAAACTCCCAAATACTAAAAATCATAATTCCCAAAAGCCCTAAATCCGTAGTAAAGATTGTAAATTTTAAAGCAATAATTGACATACTAATTTTAAATATGTAATAAAAATAAATGGTTATTTAAAATTTTTTTAAATCATAGTTCATGGTGGTACCGGAGGCGGTGAATCCAGTAGGGGAGGTGGGACTGCGAGTAATTCGCAGATCCCAACCACTCCTCTTATGGGTACAGCTGCCTCTGCTGCTCGTACGGCTATGACCATCGAGGAGTTTGTGTCGCAACCTGGTCGGGATAGGTTGACACGCCTTGACCCGGACTTACCTGACAACACGACCTGGTAATGACTACTTTTCAAAATTTAAATGATTATATAAGCTTAATAAAAATTGTTTAAAAATATGAAACAAAATACCGTGTAGGTTCCAATTTTCGGGAAACGGTATTGCGGGTTGTATCAACGAAATGGTCAACAGCATGATAACTAAGCCGTATCCCACATATGAGTCGATGCCGGCTGAAGACCAGGACACATGGTTTCGGCAATTTGCGGTAAATGTTTATATTCTTAAATAAATATACAATTTTTTTAAAAAAATTCCAATTGTCAATAAATCGAGTATTGGTTTTCTTTGCAGCAAGAATTTACGTGGCACCCCCAGCTGACTTCTATGGTCCGACGTTTTTTCGACAAAAAGGCGAGGAGAAAGTACTCGTCGAAAATAAACGAGTGGAAGAACAAGTGGATAAAAAAGGGGAAGGCGCCTAAGGTTATTAAAGACAACACAACATTATGGGATGGACTTGTTGCATATTGGCAACTGGAGGCCACTCAAGGGACCTCCGCCCAAAACTCGAGTAACCGGAAGAGCCAGCGGAATGGGAAGGGAGAGGCGACCCACAACCTCGGTGCAACGAGCAAGGCGACACGTGTTCAGCAACTGGTAATTTTCCTAATTTTTCAAATAATTTTACTTATCGCTAACATTTTCCGTACTTGAATATGCTAACAGTTTGAGAAGACCGGTGTGCGTCCGTCAAATGTTGATATCATCAGAGATGCCCACACCAACAGAAAGACGGGTGAAATCCAAGATGTGATTGCTCGGGAAATCGTGGAGAGCGTGGAGAAGGCCGGGCAGGAATACCTCCAGTCGCAACCGATCGTCGAAGGAACTCCGCCGCTAACCGAAGTTCCATTCGACAAGGTGAACGAGTTCACTTTCGAGGTTAGTAAACGTGTCAATTTTAATCACATTTAAAATACCTTTTAATACTAATACGTTTTGAATTTAAATTTTTTTTTCTTAGGTAACCCCTAAGAGCAGAGGTCGTGTCTACGGCCTCCCCGAAGACAGTTGCTCATCCGTTTCGTCGTATCGCTATCACGGTGGTAGCAGTTTGCTAGCACAAAACGCCCAACTGACCCAACGAGTTGTCTCTTTGGAGGAACGGATTGAGGAGGCGGAGGAACGGCGCAAGAGGGATATGGAGGAGGTGGAGGCACAGCGTCTGAGAGAGAAGGCAGAGGCGGACGAACGATACAATCAGATGGAGCAGAAGATGAACGACTTCTTACGTCGTCAAGGACTTTAAATTTATATTGTAATTTAAATTTAATGTAAAACTTTAATTTCTTTTTAAAACAATTTCTATTTAATTATAATTTTCTTTTTTTTAATTTAATTTTTTCTTACTAATTTATTTTTTTGCATTTATTTTATTAAATTTTTTCTCTTTTTTAAATAATGCCAAATCCGTCAGAATTCCGTCAGGACACCCTGACGGAATTCTGACGGCCAACGGATCACCGGAATCCGTCAGGAAACCGTCGGAATTCCGTCAGTTACTTGAACCGTCAGAAAACAGTCGGAAGACTGGGCTCCGACGAAATTCCGACGGTTTCCTGACGGATTCCGGTGATGTGTTGGCCGTCAGAATTCCGTCAGGGTGTCCTGACGGAATTCTGACGGATTTGAAATTTTGACGAGATAGAACTGACGGATCAAATCCGTCAGAAATCCGTCGGAAAACCCCTGATTCTGACGGATTTATGACGGATTTTTCCGTCAGAAACTGAGATGTTTTCTTGTAGTGTATGTAGCATACAGAATCAGGGCAACGTACGATTGTTACATTGTTCGCAAATCGGTCTATTGTTACCAACGCAGGCTATGACTTCTACTATTTTATGGCAGTTATCGGGAATCGAAAGGTGATAAAATGTCCATGTTTAAATTGTTGCAATTCGCGTAATGTTAATGTAGAACAAGTTTGGCATCACTTGTATACCAATGGTTTTATGCCGGGATACAAAATTTGGTTTTTTCATGGAGAAACTAATAATGATGGTGCTAGTAGTAGCAGTGCACCATATGTTGCGGATAGCTTAAGTGAACATAGAACGGATAACTTAGGTGAACATAGAACGGATAGCTTAGGCGAACATAGAACGGAAGTAGATTTTGGTGTAGGTACTGCTGAGATGGTTCATGATGCGTTTAGAGAGAATTTGCCATCGATCGTAATAGGGGAGGATAGAGTAGAAGAACCAAATAAAGAATCTAGAAGATTTTTTGATATGTTAGACGCAGGGAAGCAGCCCTTATATGATGGGTGTCGAGACGGACATTCACCTTTATCAACTGCTAGTAGACGGACTTCAATTTGGCGGAAGACTGTTTTGATGCGATAGCAGATTTTGTGAAAGATATTTTGCCTGAAGATAATCAGGCACCTGCATCATACTACGAGATACAGAAACTTGTAGCTGGTCTTGGTATGCCGTATCAGGTGATAGATGTATGCATCGACAACTGTATGCTATATTGGAGAGAAGACGAAGACCGGAGAAGATGTAAATTTTGTCGTAAACCACGGTATCAGGAAACTGGTGGGAGAGTTCCAATTCCATATAAACGTATGTGGTACTTACCATCGACAGCGAGGTTAAAGAGGTTATATCAATCTGTGCGAACGGCAGCACAAATGAGATGGCATGCAGAGCATCGTCAAGATGGAGAGATTACACATCCTTCAGATGCAAAAGCGTGGAAACATTTTCAAATGTTGTATCCGGATTTTGCATACGAGTCAAGAAATGTGTACCTCGGGTTAAGTACGGATGGTTTCAACCCATTTGGGAAGCATGGAAGGCAGTATTCTTTGTGGCCCGTAATCGTAACACCGTACAATTTGCCCCCTTGTATGTGCATGCGTCGAGAGTTTTTATTCCTCTCCGTTCTTATTCACGGCCCTGAGCATCCGGAGAGATCACTTGATGTATTCCTCCAGCCATTGATTTATGAGTTACAAATGCTATGGAGTCACGGTGTCAAAGCGTTTAATGTTTCACGGAAGTAGAATTTTCTGATGCGTGCGGTCCTTATGTGGACTATTAGCTATTTCCCAGCTTACGGTATGCTATCTGGATGGACTACTCATGGAAGATTATCGTGCCCGTTTGGCCAAGACAACACTGATGCTTTCCAATTGAGGAATGGAAGAAAGCCATGTTGGTTTGATTGCCATAGAAGGTTTCTACCGGACGGCCATCCCTATCGTCGGTCTAAAAGGTTATTTAAGAAAAATACACAAGTGGTTGATGCTCCAATTGATGAGATAGACGGTCGTACTATATTGGAGCAGTTGAGAGATTTTGGTGCTGAGAGGACTCCTGATTGTGGGGGTAATGGGCATGAACCGCTTTGTGGTGTAGGGGAAGCTCACAACTGGCACAAGAAGAGTATATTTTGGGATTTGCCGTATTGGAAGGATCATTTATTAAGGCACAACCTCGATGTGATGCATATTGAAAAGAACTTCTTTGACAACATCATGAATACGGTGTTAAACATCCCGGGAAAGATAAAAGACAATGTGAAGTCTAGGATGGATGTTTCAAAGATTTGCTACCGTGATTATCTTGATCGTCTTCCCGATGGTACATATCCTTTTCCTCCGTACCGATTGCAAATACAAAAGATAAGAGAATTTTTCCGGTGGATTAAAGACGAAGTTAAATTCACTGATGGATATGCAGCTAATCTGGGTAACTACGTAGACTCGCGATACCTAAAGTTTATGGGACTGAAGAGTCATGATTATCATGTACTGATGCAGAGGCTTCTTCCATTTGCTTTTACCCATCTCTTTCCTCAAACTGTCCACGAAGCTATTGCAGCAGTTGGTGCTTTCTTTAGGGATTTATGCACGAGGACACTTACAGTTGAGGGGATCCGCAATTTAGATGCCAATATACCAGTGATCCTTTGCAATCTTGAGAAGATCTTTCCGCCGTCTTTTTTTGATGTTATGGAACATCTTCCCCTACACCTCCCCCGCGAAGCCAAACTAGGTGGTCCCGTTCAATTTCGTTGGATGTATCCTTTCGAGCGGTACATGTTCCATCTAAAGAAGAAGGTCAAAAATTTGGCTCGAGTTGAAGGTTCTATTGTCGCACAGAGTATCAATGAAAAATCATCACAGTTTGCGGAATATTACTTTCCGCGGAGAGTTCGTACGAAGAGTAGACGTCCTGCTCGTCATGATGATAGAGGTGAGAGAGTCACGTATGCCGCGCTGGTCCCTGAGTTGTTTTCGCAAGTTGGCCGAGTGATTGGGAGAGGGAAGAGACGCTTCCTATCACAAGATGAGTGGAGTCACTTACATATGTATATCCTCACGAATTGTGAGGAGATGGCGGAGTACGAAAGGTAAAAACAGAACTTTTTTAAATACTTTTTTTTTTATACCTAAGTAATATATAGGTTTCATATGTTATATATTGTTGTTTGCTTTCAGGATTTACATTGCATCAATACGTCGCTATTATCCGGATATGACAGAAGACGAACTTGGAGAATCTAAGGAAACCGAGTTTCCAAATTGGCTGCAATATTACGTAAGTTTTTAAAAAACGCTTATATATCTTAAAATTAGTGAATTAATTATGGGACTGAATAAAATGTTTGTTTATTAATTTGTCTAAATTATTATCTCAGGTTTCTGAAGGAATGAAGAATGGAGAAAGGTTTCCGACATGGTTACAAGAGATAGTTTCTGGCCCAAGCTTCGAAGCAACTTCATACATTCGGTATTGCACTAGGGGATTTGCATTTAGGATTCATGAAGAAAGGTCGAGGCCAACTGAAGATTACGGTGTTTCAGCTACAAGTGGTGATGTAGTCTACTACGGGATTCTCAAAGAAATATTGCAAGTGCGCTATCCAGGAATGTTGGGCATGAGGTGCATTGTTTTCTTGTGTGAGTGGTATGATCCGGCATATCCAGAAGGTGTTCAGGTGAGGCAATTTGGCGTCACTTCAGTAAATTCTTCTAGGAGACTGCAAAAGTATGACCCATTCATCCTAGCATCACATGCAGACCAGGTTTGATTTTAAAATTTTATAATACGTGCGTTATAGATAAATAATGATATTGTAATTGCCTAAACTAAATATGTTTGTTTCAGGTATGCTACATTTCTTACCCTAGGGTAACACATCGACGAGATCCTTGGATTACAGTGACTCCAATTAATCCAAGAGGGAGACTATATGGAGTTGCTGAGCAAGATGCTATGCAACCAACTAGAATTACTCTGATGGCTCCAGTTGGTCATTCTTCAGCGGTGGACCTTTTTGTTGATTTCACTGAATTTGGTGATAATATAGTACATTCAGAATCAGAAGAAGAAGTTGGAGAATTTGATGAAGACGAAGACACAATTCCTTCGGAAGGATCAGACTCAGACTCAGATTTAGGATTTTGATATGTTTGTATTTGTTAACATAACCAAGAATTTCAGATAATTTACATTTTTCTATTTTTTTTTTTTTAAAAATAATGTTCCGTCGGAAATCTGTCGGAAATATATATATATTTCCGACAGCTTTCCGACAGAAACTGATAATTATATAATTCTTATAAAAAATTCATCTGTGTACATATTGTTTTAAAGCATGCGTCGGAAATCTGTCGGAAATATATATATTTTTCCGACAGATTTCCGACGCAATATTCATATCATGCTAACCTTAAAAGACGACACGTGTTACCCTTAAATCTGTCGGAAATATATCTATTTTTCCGACAGATTTCCGACAGATTTAGGGTTTTGAGGTCAAATTCCTGAATTTCGAGAAGACAAAGTCTCGGCATACAATTCTGACAACTAAAGTGAAAGATAATTGAGTAAATAACCTTCTCGATGTTATACAGAACATGTTTTGCGATTTTGTCATGTTTCAACGAAAAGCATTTCATACAGTTACATATACAAAACAATAGATGTTTATGAAAAATACTAAATGTTTAGAATTTGAAAGTAACAATGACCATTATCAAGTATTTTATCTTCCAAATATTGCTTCAACCATGCTATTAAATTGTAACTACGAAAACAGATCATAAACAAGCTTAAAACCCCAAATCTGTCGGAAACCTGTCGGAAAAATATTCATTTTTTCGACAGATTTCCGACGGAATTGGAGATTTCAGGTAAAAATATGTACAAAATGCTAACAATTTTTCCAAAATAAACATTTCTTAAATTTAATAAATATTTCGTAAATTTCTTCAATTCCTTAACCCTATACCAACAAAAAAACATATTTTAAATTTCCCATACCCTAAAACACAAATCTGTAGGAAATATGTCGGAAAAATATACATTTTTCCGACAGATTTCCGACGGAATTGGAGATTTCAGGTAAAAATATGTACAAAATGCTAACAATTTTTCCAAAATAAGCATTTTGGAAAAAATGTTAACAATGCTAAATATTGTTTAAAAATTACCAATTTTTTCCAAAATGCTAATTCATTAATTTACAAAAAAAAACATTTCTTAAATTTAATAAACATTTCTTAAATTTTTTCAATTCTTTAACCCTAAACCAACAAAAAAACATTTTTTAAATTTAATAAACATTTTTTAAATTTCTTCAATTCCTTAACCCTAAACCAACAAAAAAACATTTTTTAAATTTCCCATACCCTAAAACCACAAATCTGTCGGAAATCTGTCGGAAAAACATTTTTCCGACAGATTTCCGACGGATTTGCCAATTTTTACCCGCGAAATGAAAAATAAACACCGCGAAATCAGTCGGTCCAAAACACGCGGCCCATTTAATTTATTTTGATTTCCGACGGATTTCCTACAGCTTTAAATCCGTCGGAAAATCTGGGTTATTAACAGTCGTCGTCTTCTTCTTCCTCTCCATCCGTTGAAATCCTTCTCCTCTCGCCTCCTCCGATCGCGATTTGCCTCCGACCGCCGATTTCGCCGCTCCTCCTCGCCGGAATTCAACCCGGAGCCTCTCCTCTCTCTCGCCGCCACCTCCTCCTCTCTCTCGCCGCCGCCTCCTCCTCTTGCTCGCCGCCGCCGCGTCCTCCACTTCCTCGCCACCGGAAATCGCCACCCATGTCAGAAATCCCAAGTCATTTGTAAGTATCTTCAAACTATATATTGATTTTGGTTAGATTTAGGAAATGAGTTTGTGAATTGATTTTTGGTAGATTTAGGATTAGGATTAGGGTTAGATTTAGGGTTTTGGAAGTTATATTATGAAATTTGGAAATTGTTACTAATTTAATGAAATTGTTACTAAATTGTTAGTATTTTTACTAATTTTTACTAAATTGTTAGGGTTTTTAAATTGTTAGGGTTTTTAAATTGTTATAAAAAATTAGATTTATGATTAGGAAAAATGAGGGAAATTGATATAGGGAAATTGATTTAGGGAAATTATTTTTTCCATAAATTTTTAGAAAATTGTTAGCAAGTTTTACTAATTTTTAAACAATTATAACGATTAATTTAAAATTTTAGAATTTTAATTTTTTAGAATTTTAAATTATGTAACAATTACTTAAGAATTTTAGAATATCGAAATAATTGTAAATTTAAAGATAATGACTTAATTTTTGAATTTATATCTATATTTTAAAGAATTCTAAACAATTAGATTTAGGAAAGTTTTTAAAAGGTTTATAAGATTGTTTACAAAACCTTATAAAACTATTTAAAAACCTTATAAAACTTTACAAAAACCTTATAACACTATTTAAAAACCTTATAAACTTTAAATTTTAAATTTAAGAATTTTGGAAATTTAAATTTTAAATTCCACCACAGAATTTTAAATTTTACAATTTTGGAAATTTAAATTTTAGAATTTGGGAAATTTAAAGCAATGTTTTTTTAAACCATTATATTTTTATAATTATAGATTTTTCATATATTTAAAATATATTATCATATAATTCTAGGGATTACGGTGGTTTCGCCACTGCATCTGGCAGCGGCCAACATCGTCGTCGTCGTGTGAGTAGAGCTCATTCGACTTCGACGTCTACACCTACACCGTCGTCTACACCTCTACAGACGCCAGTGACACCAGCAGCCACCACAGCACCGTCGCAGATTAGCGTCGAGGACTTCATGGGTCTTCCTGGACGAGAGAGGTTGACTAGACTCCATCCAGACCAGCTCGGTAGAGACAGATGGTAAGTGTTTTGTTCCATTTCTGTTTTTTTTTTAACAAATTTAATTTAATTGCGACTAATGTTACATTTTTCCCGTAGGTTTGGTGATTCTCGCAGCGGGATTTCGAAGTCCCTCAACAAGATGAAAAACTCTTTGTTCAGCCGTCCTTATGCGACGTACACCGCCATGCCACTGGAGGATCAAGAAATGTAGTTTCGCCAATTTGCGGTAAGTCATCTCTTTTCACAATTTTTACTTTCATTTAAATTATTATTATTTATATTTAATTTTTGTTTTTGCAGCAAGAATTTAGGTGGGACCCACACATGACCGCTCTGGTTAGGAGGGAATTCGACTCTTATGCAGCACTGCACTACTCGAAGAAGGTGTTCGAGTGGAAGGATAAGTGGCTACACGGTGAGGTGCCAAAGGAGATGGTTGAGAAGCCGGACTTGTGGAACGGGTTCATCGCCTATTGGCAACTAGAGGCTACCAAGGAGAGCTCTACATATCACTCTAGCAACCGGAACAGCCAGCGCAACGGCAAGGGAACTTCCACCCACAACCTTGGAGCTACCAGCAAGAAGACAAAGGCTAGGGATATGGTAAGTTTTTTATGTACGTCTTGATTTTTAATTATTTTTTTGTTTTATACATTTATATTATCAAATAAATTTCTAACAACTGCAGGCTAAGAAGTTGGGTCGGGATCCCAACAACTTGGAACTTCTGCTAGCAACACACACCGACAAGAATGGTGTCGTCCAGGATCAGGTAGCTCGGGAGATTCAGGAGAGCGTCCAAAGAATGGAAGAGGAGTACATTCTGTCTCAGCCATCCGTGGAAAGAACCCCTCCCCTCACCCAAGCCCCGGATGACATCATCAACGAATTCGTCTTAAAGGTATGTAAAATTTAAAATAGTTTTCATGTCTTTTTCATTTACAATTTAATTTGTTCCGCAGGTTGCTCCGCAGAGCAAAGGGCGGCTTTATGGTCTTCCCGACGATGCAGGATCATCGGGGTCTTCTTGTTACTACAGCGAGACATCCGACCTGAGAGCCAAGATGCAGGAAAAGGACGTCGAAATTGAAGGTTTGAAGACGACGGTCCAACAGATACGAGATGCACAAGCCGCCCTAGAAGCCGAGCGGGAGAAGGAGAGAGCCGAGCGGGACAAGGACAGGGAGATGATGCAACGGATGATGGAGTACTTGGGCCGCAACCCGGATTTTTCGCGGGGGCCCACCATTTAGATTTTTGTTTTCAACGTTTTTGTAAAACAATATTACTTTTAATTTTATTTTAATTTCTACTTTTAATTTTATTTTAATTTAAATAATTCAAATTTTAAATTTTAAATTTATATTAAATTAATTATTATTTAATTTATTATAATTTTTAATAATTTCTACGAATACGTCGGAAATCTGTCGGAAATGGATCCGTCGGAAAGCTGTCCGAAATAAAACCGTCGGAAATCTTTCGGAAATAAATACGTCGGAAGTCTGTTGGAAAGTCGTCGGTTTACATGTAATCGGAACTCGTCGGAAATCAGTCGGAAACAAAACCGACAGATTTCCGACAGTGACATTTCTGACGGAATTCCGACGTGTCGCCGGACTCCGACAGGATGTCGGAATTCCGTCGGAAATAAAGCCGTCTGAAATCTGTCGGAAATTTTTGACGGATTTTCGACAGAATTACCATTTCCGACAAGATAGAAACGACAAACAAATCCGTCGGAAATCTGTCGGAATATGCGTTTTCCGACAGACTTACGACTGGTGATGCAACATTTGTTACATGTATAGAACCATTTGGTCGGATCCAAAACTTTCTCGCACACTTCACACCAATAGGTCCCATCCACATTTTCTCCGTAACAAAGAGTGAGAGGATGCTTGTCGTATTTGTAGTCCACCTCATGTGGAATGGTGGCGCATCGATAACACATACCAAATTCTACGCATTTAGTACACTGTAGATAGTAATCCTTACATTTTTTCTTGCAAACCTTGCAGTACATCTTGTTGTCATCGTCATCATCAGATATGGCGATAAAGAGAGGATGGACATGACTTTCGTGAGTGAAATACTCAGGGACTAAAATGCATCGGACATCTATATGATAATAGTTCTCTTCCATCAAGTCATCGTCGTCAATACTATCGGAGCATTTCTTTTCAGAGCACTTGTATCTATAACCAGTAGATCTTCGGGAACAAGTTGAACATTTCATCTTATAGTATTCTGTCTCAGTATAAGGACGTAAGACGAGAGTATGATGATGCAACGGATGATCTAGTTTTCGGGGAAGACCCGCACATACCTCGTGAAGACAAAAATAACATTCCTCACAATTGTAGAAATCACGAGAGTCGATAGGAAGGACACATGCCCGACATTGCTTCCTTGCATCTCGAACACGGTCGTACTTATCTAGCCGTAGGGGATATTTATGACCAAAATACTTTATCAGACCATCACCCACCTTAACGAAAGGTGCAATATCTTTAGGGTCATGGAGTATTTCGGGTTCCCATTCGAGCTCCTTCTTGTTCCACACGCGGTTATGCGTTGCACACTTTGAATGGACCGCATAAGAACAATTCTCATGGTTGCAAGAATACTGACCATACTTGAAATCAATTGTCTTATAGCAAACCCGACAAAGCCAGTTCGCAGGTGGAAGGCTAGGAGTATAAAAAAGACGATGAGGGTGACGCGTGATCTTTATGACTCGGGGTAAATAAGTACAAGATAGGTGTACAATATAATTGCACTGAAAACATGCATAGCTGGGCTCAGAATCATTGACCAAACCACAAGCATCACATGGAACTGAAAGGGGTCGAGGGAGGAAAAAAAGTGAATGGTGATGGCTTTTTGGATTTGGGATAGTAAGAAGTGGATCTTCTCTAGAGCAAGATATATCCAAAGAAAAACTGCAAATAGAACAATGATAGAATTCTTCTCCTAGATCTTCTCCACACCAATTGCATTTATCAAGGTTACTAATGTTTGATTCGGACATACCAGGATCCGATGAGTTGGACTCGGTTCCATAGTTTCGAAGGGTGAGAGTAAGAGGATGTTGGAGATGATAAGGATGTGTTGTCTTCTTCGTATATGTGTAACAATCAATGTGGAACGCAACGTCACAATGAGTGCAATAGTAATGACGATCTGCCCCATAAATTTGTACTTTTCTATCGTCTCTTCCGTCGCAAGAAATGCATTTTGAGTTGTTGGTAGGGTTTCTGCCATTTCGTATGGAAAGAGTGTGAGGGAGAGAAGGACGAGACAAACGGCATCTTGGCCCTTCATAAGTATAACTCATTGCTAATTGATGCTTTGGTTGTGAATGATTAGGATTAGTTTCTCCTCTTACAAACCCATCTTTATATATTCATAGGTTGGTCTCGCCAACTTGCAATTATTTTTTGTTGTGTGGTTTGTTTGTTTGTTTGTTTAAAATAAACAGATGATTTGCATTATTGCATAAATTTTCCATTGGGGGTAATAATAATACTTACGTTTAATTTATTTTATTTTTCCGTAACACGTTAGTTTTATTATTAGTATTATAAAATTTCTGATATAATACTCCTATAGCTGTTATACAACAACAAGTTTAGTAATTAAAAATAAGACCGGACAAAAGTAATAGGAATAAGAAAAGACTGGATAGCTTTTTAGCTTTATTTGAGAGGTAGTATCGAGATGTAAATAAATACTTTATTGTAAATGTTGCAGCTGGTGTGACAACAAGAAGTTTACGTAAGAGTTAAGACTAGGCAAAAAAGTAGTTTAAAATAAGACTAAGCAGTGGAGACATTGAAATTTTAAAAGTCATGAACATCAAAACCAGAGTTCTCAAATTCTCAACTAATGACTAATGTTGCGATTAAAACAATCAAAGCTCAACGTGAGGTTAGAAAGACCATATGAACGCAGCGTTTTGCATCAAAATTGGCTTCGGTTTGATTTAACTCAAGGCTAATTTCTCATAGCTAATTAACTTTCGAGTTTAGTATCTCAAGCTAATCAAATTACACATCAACATTGATTAAAATTTATATTTTCATAGGTTGAGAACTAATTGATTTAAGTTGTTAAATTATTGGACTAATTATATGGAGGGTTGAGCCAAGCCTATGTAATAGTGCAACGCAAAGGCAACTCGCAAAAATCCAGATAGCAAGCTATCAAAACGGATTTTTTCCCTTAAAAAATAGAGTTAATATTATTGGAACCGATGGAACACATATCAGATATTAAACTGATAAGAACATATACTACACTTGATCGTAGCCAAAAGGCCGAGAAATGTATGATTTGAATGAGAGGACGAGGATTGGTTTTATATGCGTGGTGTAGAGAGAGCAATCCATGATCAACCGATGTGAGACTTGAAAATACAAAGTCGGTTGAGTTAATTAGAATTGGGTAATTATAACTTTTGCCCAATTTCTATATTGAGATGTAAGCCTAGGGGTGGGCAAAAAATCCGAAACCGAACCCGACCCGAAATTACCCGAACCGAACGAACCCAATTTTATAAAATAACCGAATGGGTTCTAAATATCTAAAACCGAAAAACCGAACCCGAACCCGAACCGAACCGAAAACTAAACGGGCCGGGTAACCGAAATACCCGAAACAGAAAATTAACCTACATATATCTAGATATAAGATAGGATATGTTCATATACTTTAGGCAAAATTTTATAGTTTTTTTAGTTATTTTTGGTCAACTCGAAAAGTATAGGTATATTTGGCTAAAAATAATCAATTTAGTTAGGTATATTATTTGAAAATTTCAATTTCTTTTCATCATTTCGGATAACTCGAGTTAAATTAATTAAATCGAATCAAAATTGGGAAAATTTTACGTAATTATGAGTATCTCGGATAACCGAAACCGAATCCGAAACCGGCACTAACCGAACCGAAATTTTAAAATACCCGAATGGATATTATATTCCTAAAACCGAAAACCCGATAACCGAATTAACCGAACCGAAATCCGAATGGTTACCGAACGCCCATGCCTATGTAAGCCCGTTTTCAATTTTGATGGTTAGATCCCAAATGCATATATGTACTATACTTTATTGATATCTTGAATACATGATTACCTGTTGTTTTAGGTTAGGGACAAATCTAAAACAAAAGGAACTTTTTTAATCATTGAATGATCTCCCATTAAAATCTATCAAAAATTATTGCAAACACTTAAAACAACAATTACATTGACATAAAAAAAACATGCAATCAAATGTTGTTCATCTGCTGGATTTTCCATTTCAAGTATTTCTCAACAACATTGAGAACTCCTTCACAATCGGCATGGTCGGTGGAATAGGCAACTCAAAGTCAAGGGTCAGATCAATCCCTTGTTGGATATTAGTACTCCATCTCATAATCTGTTTCCTGGCTTCTTTAACAGCTGCTCGTACCGCGTAGTGAACAAAAGACGCTAAAAGCAATGGCGGTTCACCCGAAGCTGTATGAAAACATTATCTGAGTTATAATCTTTAGGGTTTCAGTAAAGTCACAAAGAGAAATAAGCTAGGCACCTTTGGATGAAGGAACACGGTTCTTGTGTTGTCCAGTGTTGAGAATCTCGACATTGAACTGTCTTGGGATTGTGTCGACCGTTGGGATCTTGTAAGTCTATGTACTGTCTCTTACCAGGAGACCGTCCGAGTTCATTAGGTACTCTTCAAGCATGAAGAATCCTAGTCCTTGAACAAATGCTCCTTCAATCTGTAAACAAAAATCATTAAACAGAACAATATAACATTCAAAATCCACTATCAGAATAGAAATATGTTTTAGTAACCTGTTCTAAATCTACGGCGGGATTGAGACTATTCCCGCAGTCATAGATAATATCAGTGCACAGAATCGTTGTTTCGCCCGTATTTAAGCCGTTTTCAACAACAAAAGATTTCCAGCCGCCTCCCAAAATCATATTTCCTTTCTGTTTCTCGAATAGCAATTTCGTCTGCTGCTTTATACCATCTTTTCCCAACAAAGTAATCATCCCAGGCTTGTTGATGTCGTTCTCTTTCGTAAAATGCTTTGGAAGACACTGTGGAAATTTACAATGATAAGAAAAAAATGTGTCAAAACCATTTAAAGTGCCGTATAATAACAACCCCTGGAACAACAGTTGTTTGATAAACTTACCAGTCTACACCTTCTGAAGCTGTCCGGTGTAATTGTTAATGTCACAAGTTGATTTTCGCCTGATGGAGTTGAATATTTCCCTCTAAGATAATTCTTGTTTCTCTCTAATGACCTGCTCTCCTCTTTATTATTCTCATCCTTGTTGATCTTGTCTTTGTTGCTAGAATCTATGAGAAAAGACTCTTTCTCGTCAATGGTAGATTCAGCATCGCACAAACGAAGCATGGGAGTTGTGTCTTCCCATATCAACTTGAGCGTGAAGCCAATCTTTATGCCATTTGCTTTAACAAAATCTTTCCAACCCTTTCCCAAACTTATAGTTCCTTTCGTGTCCTGTTGAATGTTTGTCGGCCACTTTGTACCATCTTTCCCCAACAGATGTATCTCCCCAGGCTTGTTGATGCCATTCTCCCTCGCAAATTGTGCTGGAAGGCTCTGTAGATATATGAACAAAGGATGAATAAACATGCGTCAAAACCAATAAGGGCAGAATCAAGAGTTGTTTTTAATGAACTTGCCAGTTTCTTAATTCTGATATAATCAGGTGGTAGTGTAAAAGTGACAAATCTCTTATGATATGACGAATATGATGAAACTCTTTGTTTCAGACTATACTTTGTTTTTTCTATCTTCACCAATGACTCCGTTGAGCTGCACTCGTCTTCACTGGTCTCCCCTTCTATTAAGTTCTCTTCCTTGTTGCCAACTTCTGTGGCAAGAGATTCTCTCGCGCTAGCTTCTGAACAGCCTCTTTGCTTTCTGTCACTAAGAGATTCTGTAGGGCAGAAACTGAGCACAGGCGTTTCCCCGCTTCCCACTAGTTTAAACATAAAGAAGCCTCCTGCTTCTTGACCGTCGTCGTCACAGAAATTTCTCCAACCTCTGCTTATGTAAAAAGTATCAGATGAGTTGTTGAAACTTAGATCCAATGCCCATGATCTTTCCCCTCCATCTATTAATACAATCTTGCAGCAGTTTCTTGTAAGACCATTAGGGCTTGTGAAGTTCTGTGGAAGATACTGCAAACAGCAGATTAACAACACAAGTGTAAAATTAATTTACTTAGGGGCAGCTTTGTATATAAAAAAGGTTCCGGCATTTTCATCATCTCCCAAACCGGACTAGACTAGACTAGACTAACCTAAACGTCCAACCCTAGCTTTAGTGAGTGATTAAACTATAATATGCAAAAAATATTAGTAAGTAATTTTGGTAAATGAGGGAGTAAAGTAAACACCAATGTATCTGTGTGTAGACTCGAAGCCGTGACATTGGCCACAAAAGATAAGTTGTCTGATGAAGAAGAAGAACCTGCTTCTGGACTGTTCTTTTTCACTTTCTTCTTTCTGGGAAGCTCTGTATCAGACACATCCCACATGTTAAAAGTAACATGAAATACTTTTTATTTAAAAAGGGTACTTGGATTGGACTCATATAAGAAGAGACAAGTGAAATTACCCATGCTGTCATCATCGTTTGATGAAAAGTCTACTTGTGTTGTTGGATACAAACGCTTCTTCAACAATATTTTACCTGATTTTGGCAAATCAACATTACCTAATTTTGCTTCTTACTCAAACATGTTCGAACAAGACAAGACTTACCAATGACATCCTGAACAACATTCTTCTTGTTGTTGCTTGGAGGAGCTATGTCTCGAGTCTCAGAACAATTAGGTCCTAAATCCGAAACATGGAACACCAAATCTCCTTCATATCTAACAAGCAGGACATCACCGATTTGAAGATCATTACCGACGGCGAACTCTTCCCAGCCGACACTAAGTCTCCGACCAATCATCTTCACTTTCCACGTTATGTCCGACGAGTCAGATTTTAGCTCCGCCGTATTACCCTCTACGCTCTTTCCCTGAATATACTTGGAGAAGAAGTCTACAGGAATCACCTAGAAACAGCAACAAACACAAACAAAGGAATGAAATTTCTGACTAAGGTTGTCTTGTCCGAGAGAGAAGAAGGCATAATAAGTTAGTACGAGGTGAGTGTGAAATCCAGGAACAAGTGTGTGGAAGAATTGTGGGTGACGAAGCGTTGGTTTCGCCATTGTCGAAGCTCTTCGAGAGAAGAAAACCCCTAGGTATTTGCTGAGGTAACACGAAAATAATATATACTAGACAATTAATGATTATCGATATAATTAATAGTTATCCTTAAAAAAGATTATGGTGAATATACATAATCCAAAATCTACCTATACATTTGAATTTTACGATTATTTTGTATAAATTTGTATTCCAGCCGTGAAATAATTAAAAACATCAATTATTTTTTTTACTTGTTGGTGTGTTTATGAAAAACTAAAAACATCTCATTGCCAAAAAAACAAAACATGTAAAATTATATATGAAAATTTGTTTCACATGCTCGTATATTTTTCAAAAGGTAATAAATTAAATTTTTATTTTATTTTAAATTAAATGTTTTTGAATATATGTTAATTTTTTGTTACATTTAATTATATGATTTACATCTAGAATTATGAAATATTTTAATATTGGCAAGTTTAAAATTTCAAAATATTTTAGTTTTGACAAGTTTAGAAAGATTTCAATCTGTTTAGCAATTAGAGTTTATAGTAATCAAAATAAATATGTTTGATAATGAGTATAAAAGAAATAAATAAATAAATAAAAATAAAAAGAAAAAAAATGGTGGAAGTGACACCTAAGCAAAATTAGCTTTTAATACTTATTCTTTTAACATACGGAGGATATTTGCTTTTTTTTCTAGGTAGAGAAATTAATAGATTTATGGAGTGGCACAAATTGGTAAATAAACGGAAAGGTATAGGCATGTTTGTGCTTATCAATATCCGAATTCGAAGAGGAAATTAAACTATGACACTAAAATCTGGGAGAAAAGTGAGACGAATCAGAATAAAAAAATCCTAATCATAATAGAAATCAAAGACATGAAAATTTAGTGTAATGGATTATTTGTGATCCAGATGTTTACAATTATAAGAACTTGTAGAAAGGTGAGATTGGGATTTGGGCAGATGTAGTTTGACAACGGAGCATTATAAGTGAAAGTACCGGATTCGTGTAAACGATTTTGGTTACCTTTAAACAATTGGGATTTAGGCTTTGAGGGTAAAACAATATGAAAAGCTTAAAGAAAGATCAAGAATGTTTACAATGAATTATATTGCTCAAGAGAGTTGCCGATCACCTTTTGGGTGAAATGAGTTACATATTTATACTAATTGATATCGGTAGAATAAACTCTAAAAATGCATAGAAAGATTTTTGTGGAAGCCCCTTGGCCCAGTTGTCAATGGTTTTAAAGGCTTTTACACTAGGTCTGGGGTTCGATTCCCAGAAAAAACAAATTCTTGCAGATTAAAGGAAGACACTTTTCAGAAGCTTCAGAGTCGTCCAGGGAGACCATGTCCATCGTCGGGGATGTCGTACATGCAGAGCCGTTGGTCAGGGAGAGTCTATCCATCATTGAAGATGTCGTATATGCAGAGCCGTTCGTCGGGGAGAGCTTGTCCATCATGAGAGATGTCATACATGGAGAGTTGATGCAACATGGAGGCCTATGTAGAAGCTGTTCACCCTAATTGCAAAGAAAACATGCATTGGAGTATCATCAAAATAGGATTAGGTCAAATTGATCAAATTAGTCTAATGATGATTGTAATCTCTATATAATAATTCCAGAAATTTTTTTAAAAAATGCATAGAAAGTATCATAACTAAGAAGATTTACACAATATTCTCATATATTGTCGACTTATTCTCCAAGTATTCCAATGTCGGCAATCTCATGTAGATTCGACTTCTAATCTTCATAGTGGGCTTTCCTGGTTGATTTAGGCCCACTTTACTACCTCCGGATGAATACTTGGGTCGGTTTAAATCTTAAATCGGGTATGGATAGAGGGTGTCAAACCTGGTACCACTAATAAGCATTAAATATTTAGAGGATTAAGCTCTAGTTAGTAATTTTTGTAAACAAAAATAATTTTACCTCAATATTAGACAACATCTAGAATTTTACAAAAGAATTTTTGTAAACAAATAGCTGGAATGTAGACATGATTAGATAACATCTACCTCAGTATGAGGGACTTATTCGACAAATTTCCTACGTTCATTTTGGCAACTCGACTCTCTGGTTTAGCTCCCGGATAAAATTGGCCCCTACTTAACTAAAACGGGTTATAATCATAGTAAGAAATTGTGTTCACCGTGGTTGAAGATGTGTTTAATTGGTGGAGTAATATTTGGTCGGTTAAAACAACTCCAAAAATTCAGACCTTCTTGTGGAAATTGGAAATTAGTGCTTTGCCTATTGGTACAAATTTTGCTTTGAGAGGGGCATCACCTCTGATGTGAGATGCCGAAGATGTGGTGCTCAAGAAGATGAGCTACATATACTCGTCAATTGTCCATATGCGGATGAGTTTGGAACCTCATCCCGTCTCTCTTTAAACCACATCTTGGGGCTTATGTTTCTCTTTCCCAACTGTTCTAAAGCTCAAGAAGAATGCTTAATCTCCCTCTTTCCGGAAGTACAGTGGCTCTTTTTCCTTGGGTGTGTTGGCATTTATGGAAGTCGCGCAATTGAGTGGTTTTTGAAAACAGAACATATGCAGGACCTGAAGTGGTTCAAAAACTTCCCTTCGAGGCTCGGTGTTGGCAAGAGGCTAATCAAGTCCTAAAGCTTCCTTGTCTCAACTCTACAAAGATTAGTCCTTACCATAAAGAGCTCGAGACCATCATTTGCCATGTTGATGCGGCATGGGATGAGAGACCTTTGTTACGTGTGGGTTAGGATGGTATTCTCATCTCAGAGTAAGATTACTCTATTTCAAGGGACTACCTCTCACAGGTTCATCTCCTCCACTTTGGTTGGAGAAGCTCTTGCTCTCAAAGCTGCATTATGTAATGCTTCCCCTTCCAAGATCAGAAATCTCATAATGGTTTCCGATTTTCAATCTTTTGTCACGTTGCTATTATCCGGCGGTGTGATCAACGAGATGAAAAATATCCTATTCGACATTCGTAGTCTTATGACTTCCTTTTCTTTCCCTATCCGTTTTATGTATGTGCCCCACTTGGATAATCAAGAGGCAGACTCTCTCGCTAAATGAGTTCTACGTGGTTTTGATACTTCTTCTTTGTAAGAATATTTTGATTAATGAAGTGGTTTGTTAAAAAAAAAATTTGTACATATTGCATGAATAACAAGTTGAAATAGATTTCTGAAGAAATGTATTGTGTGTGTTTGGATTTAGGTTATTGTTGAAGAAGGCTAGGAAAAGCAATTCATTTGCAACTTAATTTGCTCTACTTCATTGGTTTTTGGTCCGCCAAATAGAAAATCCAGTGTACGATTTGATGTTAGTGTTCTTTAACTGTCTTGGAGATGTAAGGTTTCAATCAGTTATTCTGAAAAGAATGTTTATAATGTTGAGAATTGTTTTGTTAGATCATAAGAATAATACTAAGCTATAATGGGTTGATGCATATTCCTCCTCTTATGCTTTCGTCCTTCCATGAGTCATTTAGTCTTTATTTAAAGTTTGAATCGTCCATTCTAATTTGTAGTTACCGCTGGATTTGTAGCATGCTAAGAGTTGTTGGTCAAGGTTTTAAAATGTCGACCCGAGCCCAGTCCCGTCTTCAAAATATTACTGGGCCCTGGGCGAAAATTTTTTTTTAGATCTTTTCTCTATATAAATTTTTTGTTTTTTTGTTTTTTTGGGTCTGATTCCTTTAAATTTTTTTTAAAAATCTAAGTGGGCCCGGGGCGTGGACCCGGGGAATGGGCCCCTCTGGCCACCCCCTAGAGCTGGGCCTGCCTGAGCCTGGTCCAAATAAGAAAGCCGAGGCCAAACTAACTTGGGAAGTATGTTTATAATGTTGAGAATTGTTTTGTTAGATCATAAGAATAATACTAAGCTATAATGGGTTGATGCATATTCCTCCTCTTATGCTTTCGTCCTTCCATGAGTCATTTAGTCTTTATTTAAAGTTTGAATCGTCCATTCTAATTTGTAGTTACCGCTGGATTTGTAGCATGCTAAGAGTTGTTGGTCAAGGTTTTAAAATGTCGACCCGAGCCCAGTCCCGTCTTCAAAATATTACTGGGCCCTGGGCGAAAATTTTTTTTTAGATCTTTTCTCTATATAAATTTTTTGTTTTTTTGTTTTTTTGGGTCTGATTCCTTTAAATTTTTTTTAAAAATCTAAGTGGGCCCGGGGCGTGGACCCGGGGAATGGGCCCCTCTGGCCACCCCCTAGAGCTGGGCCTGCCTGAGCCTGGTCCAAATAAGAAAGCCGAGGCCAAACTAACTTGGGAAGTATGTTTATAATGTTGAGAATTGTTTTGTTAGATCATAAGAATAATACTAAGCTATAATGGGTTGATGCATATTCCTCCTCTTATGCTTTCGTCCTTCCATGAGTCATTTAGTCTTTATTTAAAGTTTGAATCGTCCATTCTAATTTGTAGTTACCGCTGGATTTGTAGCATGCTAAGAGTTGTTGGTCAAGGTTTTAAAATGTCGACCCGAGCCCAGTCCCGTCTTCAAAATATTACTGGGCCCTGGGCGAAAATTTTTTTTTAGATCTTTTCTCTATATAAATTTTTTGTTTTTTTGTTTTTTTGGGTCTGATTCCTTTAATTTTTTTTTAAAAATCGAAGTGGGCCCGGGGCGTGGACCCGGGGAATGGGCCCCTCTGGCCACCCCCTAGAGCTGGGCCTGCCTGAGCCTGGTCCAAATAAGAAAGCCGAGGCCAAACTAACTTGGGAAGTAATTTCATCAGACAAAACTTTATTTTGTTAGTCACTCGTATAATTTGATATAAAAACAGTTTTACGAGTGAAACTGTTAAAATTTAAAAGTAAACTTTGTAATTTGATAACATAAAAATAAAGATCGTTAATGGAGTTAGTTTAAATGTATGAGAGAAGCAATGGTTAAAACCAGAAGCCAGCGATACCTCTACTCTCGGCAAATTAGGTATCTCTAAACATTAGACAATATCTGAAACCGGAACTGAAGGTTAAACAAATCAAGACTTTTTCTATGTTAGCTTATAAATAGAATGGTTTATCCCATTCGGTAAATATAAATGCGTTTACTTTATTTTATTAGTACTAGACTGATGTTAATAAGAAAAGAGTCAAAAGACTAAAGATTCCAGGACGTGGTTATTAGGTAAACTTTTAAACTAGAATATTGATCAAAAATATTGACAAGAATTCGGAATTGGATTAACTCGATTCACAACTTGGGTGGTTCGATTTTCACTGCATTTACTAGTCCTATCTATAGATTTTACACGAATGATGAGAACAAAAAATAATCACAAAAATAAAATAAAAATAAACAATCAAAGTATTAAGCAATATAGTTAGATAACATCGACAGAGGAACTAAGCAAAGTCCTCTCTTCTTCAATTCTGCGCAATATTCTTCATTCATTATGCCATTTTTGTTCAATCCTTTTTCCTATAAAACCGGTAAGTAAGAATTATTCGACAGGCAAATCTATATTCTTAGAACAAATACATCAAAACCTGAAGATGGTTAGAAGCTTCTTACCTTAGTTTTAGTATTGATCATGGTTTTTCCTTCAATCGCATTGTCCTCCATTACACCGTAACCCTGAAGAAACACAAGCATTGCTAATATAAATCATAAAAAATATGAAACTTCATATACATATATATATGTGCATTGCTCTTTATGCCTATCTATATATATGCATCTCTATGGACTAACCTTGGATCTGTTAGACGGAGATGAGGCAGTGTCTTCTTCGAAAGACAATGCTATAGGAGATGAAGCATCTGAGATCATCGAAAAATCTTCGTAATGACCTGATCCATCTTCGGTTCCAAAGTACATTGTCCAACTACTCTCTTCTACTCCCTCTTGTATTGTTCTCTGTTGATTAGAGAATATTGTTCGCCTCACGCAGTTGCTTAGTGCTGAATTTTCCATTGAAAATTTCTCAAGAAGAGGTAATAGTTTGCTCTTGTAGAAATAAAGATGTGAGAAGCAAAAATGGTATTAAGACTTTTGTTTCCTAATTCTCTCAAATGTGACATCTATATACTCAAGGAGCTAAAGGTCATGAAAGTTGTTGGTTTCGTACAATTTGGCCCTTTGGTCTTTTAATGTTTATTTTATTTACTTATGATAATATTATTTGTTGATTTTGTATTATATATGGCATGGTTGAACAGTTTGATTTCTTTATGTGAAAGAACAAAGATAGATATACAAAGGTAGTGGCTGACCTTCTTGTTGGGTTAGTGGGGAATATGAATGTACACATCAACTTTGAGTCTTGCTAAATGTAAATCTTATTCGTTTAAAGACTGTTAACATTATAAACGATGGATGAACCCAAAACTTCTTTTATTATTTTCCCAATAAAAAGTGTCAATTCAAATAAAAATCCTTTTGCCTGATGATAATCACAACTTCAACATAGCAAGAAGGATTAATATTGTCCATTGCCGAAAATAATTTAAGCTAAATTAAGAAAATATATACTCATTTCATTATAGCTTATATATCCTTCCTTTGAAAAATAGTTTTATTTGCTCTATGTATTTTTATTTTGAAGTATGTAAGAACTGAAAAGTAATATAGGGAAAGTAGTCTTGAAAACAACTATACAATCTAGTCAATGATGGAAACATGTAATTCGTGGGGAACTGCTACTAAGTGTACGTTCAACGATATTAATATGAATTATAACGTGACAAGCAGATGATAGTCTTCGTTTACTTGCGAAAAAAAACAAGAACAAAACTCAAACAGAAAACATAAAACGTGATGAAGGCAACATTACACATTAGGGTACAAATCCAAATAGCTAATTAAAAAACAAAACGATAAGTGTATATAATATATGTATATAGTCGGTCCACGATATTGAACCTTTATAGTCCGGCAGGATAATTGTTTTCTTATTGTTATTAGTATTTTGGTTATAAAGCATGTAAAAAATATTGCACTTTTAGTTTCTGTGCTATTAGAGCATCCAATATTCCACCAATCAAACAATAACAACCGGCACATCGTTTTTACGACTACATTTGGCGACTATGTATGTAGTCGCCAAATTTGGCGACTAATTAGCAACCGATTAACGACTATACTACGACCGCACAAATTTTGTCGTAAATTAGTCGCTATAATGCGACTACATACATAGTCGCCAAATGTAGTCGTAAATTGGCGACTAATTTATGACTATATGTCAGACGGGGAAAAACTAGTCGACAAACAGTCGTCAATTTGGCGACTAAATATATTAGGCGCGAAAACAATCTTTTATCTCGCTTATTTTTAATTTTTTTGGTCATCACTTTTTTAGTTTAACTTAATTTATTATAACAAATATTACATGTAAAGTAGATGTAGCGGGAAACAAAAATTTCTTTGTCCGTCCGAATAAAAAGTTTGGAGGGAAATTTTCGTTCCAAGAAAAAAATTATATGAATATATTTGTATGTAATTAATAATGGTCCCAATTAATAATATGTAATATAGAAAAAATAGTTTCATCTTCTTCCTCCTTTCCTTTGCTCCTGCTTCCTCTCCTTCTTAGAGACTCATATTGTCTTTCTTTCTTCTTTCACAGTCGAACCCAATTCATGCCTCTCTCGATTCATCTGTTGGTTTTTCTTAAGAAAATTTGTCTAGTTTTTTCTGGGTTTTCTTATCAAATCTAATTACTTCTAGGTTTTTGTTTCAATTGCTTAAGAAAACAAATTTTGATTTCTTCTTCGCTAATTGCTTGATTCTGATTTGGGAATTGAAAATCTAGATCGATTCTAGACTAAGACTGAGAAACGAATCAATTGAATTTCCGGAATCGTACATATAGAAATTGTAAAAGACACATGATTGGCTCTCTTAAAAACATGTTCGAACCGACTCTCTTTTTGTGTTCATTCGATGGGATACAGATGGTTATGTATTTATTTTGAATTTTGAATCTATGCAGAGAGGATGTGGTAGGTTTTATTACTGCTCATGGGGTATAGATGGTTGCGCTGATGGATTGCTTTTGTTGACTGCAGGAAGCTTTTACTCACCTCTTGCTCGACGCATTTCCTCATTTCCCCGCCCTTCCCGTCCATCTCAATTCCGGTTTAGGACTCTGTTCCATTTCTCAGGACTTTGGTCAGATTATGGTTTCGTAATCTCTATGTCGATTATGCTTTCTTTCGCCTAAATTCTTGTACCAATTGCTCTCATTTCTCCTAGATGGGTAAGTTACCAGATAAATGGTTTAGAATCCTACCTAACAAGAATCTGGTCTGAAACCAACATTTGTTCCATTGTTATAGCCTGATGTGGTCGTGAGTTGTGCTGCTCTGTCTGTTCCTCAAGTTTGCGACCAAGATCATGATTCCGCCATGTCCATCAACGTGCCTTCTTCTCTTGTAGACTGGTATCTCTCTAGTGACCAATGTAAGAAGCATAGACCACTTGAGACCCGTTATGTCTCTTGATGGCTTCCAACAAGGAAGACCAAGAGGAGAAGAAGCAAATTTTGTGGTGGAAAAATTGGAAATTGCTAACGATTCGTTACAATGTATTCCTTTTCATATTTTATTTATGTTTCAAGGTTTTGTATCCTGTAATGATTTTAAATCGATTATATAATATGATGAAACAGATTGGATTTTTCTCTTAAAAAGACAATGGATATAAGGTCCAATAACAAAAAAAAATACAAGAAGTCATTGTTTCATAAACGATATAGAAGAAATAAACTTACAAACAAAAATGAAAAAATATTATTAGTTTTGGTTTGTAGTGTATGAATTAATGTGAGTATTATTTAGGGTTTGGGGTTTGAATTTAAGGTTTGGGGTTTAAGTTAAGGGTTTAGGGTATCATAATACATAAATATCTTTTATATTTGGATTTGAGTTTAGGGTATCATAATAATACACAAATAACTTTGATATGTTTCTCAAAAAAAAAAATAACTAACTTGATATTGGGATTTGAGTTTAGGGTTTAGAGTATCATAATACATAAATAACTTTGATATAGGGGTTTTAGGTTATTATGAATACATGAGTGTTTGATATATTACAGGGTTTAGAATATCGTAAACATAAATAATTTTGATATAGGGTTTTGAGTTTGTTATGGATACGTGAGTGTTTGATTAGAGGGTTTAGGATATCATAAAACACAAATATCTTTTGAATTAGGACTTTGGTTTGTAATGGATAAATGAGTGTTTGATTTAAGGTTTATGGTTGAAATTAATGTTTTAGATAAATGATTGTTTTATTTAAGTTTAGGAAATAACATTACATGTTTGATCAAAAAAAAAAAAGGAAATAACATTACATATACATAACTTTGTATATTGATGAGATTTTAGGAATCTTGTATAACATAAGTATTAGAACCTAAAAATTCCATGAACTCTAACCCTTACACATAAAACTTATCGAAACTAACCAAAATATAACTATTTTGCAAAAGAATTTGATTATAAGTGAGATATAGTGTCAATCATTTGTAAATATTTTATGGATACATAATTTGTCTTTAAAACAAGAAAAAAAAATTGAAATATTATTATAAATTAAATAATACGTTTTAAAGGAAATAACTAACAAAACACATCAAAAAAATACATTTGAGAAAATGAAAGCCAATTAAAACACTTTAGTTAGATCACTAGGATCGATGACATGACAATTTTGGATATCTAATCTTGTCCGTTTAATATCTTGGATAGCCAATCTTGACCGTTTAACCCACTTTAATCTCACGCTCTTGTTTTTTTTGCTCTGCCGACATAGAAAAAAAATCGAAAAAGAAACATCATCTATCACCTTCTCTCTGCGAAAAGCTATTAGGGTTTTTGAGAAATGTTTGGGTATGATTTCGCCGTCAGTTCCACTCGACAGTCATTTCGCCGGAGATTCCCAAATTGGTGGACGAGTTCTCTTCTTCCGTTTGCGATTGCGGCTTCCGCTACCTCTCTCGCGTTACTGAACCAGTCGTATCCTTCTATTAGCGAATCATCATCATCGGCTTTGGATTATGGGTTCGTGAATTTGATAACTTCTTTGTTTAATTTGAACTTTCGAAAAGTCTTGGAAATTGATTTGGTTTTCCCTGCAGAGGTATAACTATTAGAGGAAAAGATAGTACTGAACCTGTAGTTAAAGGATAATACAAACAAGTTCCTAATGAGCTTATTACTGAATTGAAAACAATCCTCCAGGTGCTGCAAATTTGTATCTTGTTTTGTCTATCACTGTTTTAAAAAATTCCTTGGCTCTCATGTATCTGAAAATTTGAATAGCAATTTTGTTAATAAGAAATTGTTTTGATTCTGAATTTAGCTGCCTATCTGTTTTCCTTTTGTTTAAGGATAACTTGACAACGGACTACGATGAGAGGTCTTTCCATGGGAAGCCCCAGAATAGTTTCCACAAGTTAGTAAACATTCCTGATGTTGTTGTTTTCCCAAGGTGAGACTACATATTGGCACAATGGTTGGTTTGTACGATCTAGAGTAATACTATCAGTAGTTGAGAATGGTTCTTATTGTAAAACTGTGAAAAACGAGTGCTTTAAATTCATTTCGGCTAAATGATTTCATTGGTTATATTATATGACAAAAGGAATGCATTGATCACCATCCTCTTAAATATTGTTTAGGTCCGAAGAAGAAGTCTCCAAGATTCTTAACATTGTTGTTATAAACAGATGATGTGTAAAACACATTTTGATGAGGAGCAAAAGAAACTGAAGCTGCTAAAATGGGGAAAAAGAAGCGGAAGAAATTGATGAATCAAGGTGCTGGAAGTTTGAGAGTGACTCATTACAGTCCAAAGTCCGAACAAGCATTTGTAATACTAGATGATTTTTTACAAGTTTAGATACAAATGTGTGTATGTTCTATCTATAATATGTGTATTTTGTAATTCATCTATTAAACATAATAATTTTTCTTTTAAATATTATTTTCTCTATAAAAAACCGTAACAATTTTTACATTTTAAATACAAATAGAAAATAAAAATCACCAAAACAGTAGTAGCCAAACAGTCGCTACTTAGTCGTAAAATAGTCGTAACGTAATCGTAAAGTAGTCGCTAAATTTTACGACTATACTACGACCGGAACAACATCACTTTTGTTCATGCGGATTAATCGCAAACTAGTCGTATGGTAGTCGTAAATTTAAGCTTCTACATTACGACTAAGTTACGATTACATGAAATAGTCGTAACTTAGTCGCCAAATAGCGACTATATTTACGACTAATGTATTTACCGACTAAGGATTTACGACTGCACTAAATAGTCGTAAAATAGTCGTAATTCTTGATTTAGCGACTAAATTGCTACTAATATTGCAGTCGTAAAACCCCTGTTTTCTTGTAGTGCATGAATATCTAAAAAACATGAGAACCCTCTTCCATTTTCTCTCTTCTTTATCCTTGAAATTAAAAAAAAATTTATATACTTAAATGACTACCACTAAAGATCGTAAGTGTGTGAAATTGTAAATGTTGATACCGAGTCTTCGATGAGTGTTAATTACGCTAATTTTCTCTTCTCTATTAGCCATGTATGACGCTAGAGGCTACATAAGCTTAAAATGTTGACCTAATTTGGACTTTGTCGTAGTAAATTTTTTGACAAGATGATATTAATAACAATATGTAGTAGTGTATCCAAGATTGCAGATCGAAGTTGTTAGTCGCATGATGAGTTCAAAATGTTTCTTGTTTTTCATATGCCAGTGAAAAAATAACAAAGTAAATGTAATATAAACCCATTTTTATACAAATGTTAATACCTTTGTGTAGTGCATTTATACGTCGTATAGTTAAGTTGGTGTCAAGGTTTGCCCATGTCAACTTGTTGTGCGACTATTTTCCCAAAATTTTTAGAAAAGAAACATTCATTGTTTAACAAAGTAAATGAACCTTTTGTTTGTTGTGTATGAATTGTAAAGAAACCTCTCTTGATAGTGCTTAGCACTAGCACTACAAGAAAACAGTCCATAAGTGACTGCGGTTAGTGACTGCAAAAGTAGTCACTAATATTTGCGACGCTATTGCGACGAATTTGCGACTACTTTGCAACGCCATAAATAAGCGTCGCAAAATTGTCGCTAATTTGCGACGCCAAAACCTGGTCGTAAGAGTGTCGCAAATAAGTGACTAATTTGCGATACTTATTCCGAGGTTTTAGGCTAGTCACATATCAGTCACTAATTAGCGACTCATTTACGACTACTCTATGGGGTCGCAAATATGCGACTACTTTGTGACTATCAAAGCAGACACAGATTAGTGACTACCATAAGAGCGTAACAAAAGCGTCACAAAAAATGGTAGTGACGAATTTGTGACTCTTTAGTGACCATATAGGGTTTAGGGTTTCAAAATAACAATTTTTTAAAAAAAAAAATAGTGACGAATTTGTGACTCTTTAGTGACTATATAGGGTTTAGGGTTTTGGATTCTCAAACCTATACTAACGTCACAAAATAGTCACAAATTTACCACTATTTTGCGACGCATTTGCGACTGATTAGTGACTACTTTGCCACTCCATTTTATAATAATACACATTAAACCCCAAAATGTATGCTTCTATGATTCATAGTTGTATTTAGCTTGTACTAAAGCCAATACAAAGTAGCCAAGATGTGGTTGTAGTGAGTAAATCAATTTCTAAAAAAATATTTATGTGAGAACAACATAATGTACTTTAGCTTATAAATACTTAGAAGTTTTAAAGTAAGTTTATGTAAGTTGATGTTTTTGTAAATTTGCTTTGTTAGTGGTGGTATAATAGTTATATCAATTTATTTAGGGTATATGGTTTAGGAAAAGGGAAGAAGAACAAAATTTGGGTCTAAATGTTTAGGGTTTAGGGATTTGATTTGTGACTCACTTAAAATTGTCACAAATCAGTCACAAATTAGTAACTATTTTGTTACTCTTTTGAGACTAATATATGGGCGGGAATTATTTGGGGTTTTGGTGAAATAATTTGATTTTTTGGTGGGAATTTAGAGTCAGAAGATGTTATTTTTCAGACCTTATCTAACAAAATCTGATCCCCAAATCACTTTTGCAAACCCTAATCTTTTCCTCTCTCTCTCTCTCAACTCAATCGCAATTCATCTTTCTCTTGTGAATCTTCATTTCTTCATCTTTCTCTCTCTCGATTTCCTTCTGAATCTTCATCTCTCTCTCTCGATTTCTATAACCGAATCTAAAGATTCATCTGTGAATCAAAGATCTCTTCATGTGTCTCTGATTATTCTTCAATTGCATCTGGCCACATGGGACTCATTTCGGAGAACCACCCAGGAATCAAGGAGGATCAAGGAAGCTCCTTCTTATCAACGCCGTTAACGGATCTCTCTGTCTATATTGAAACGTCGTTATCATTCTCTTCTTCTCTTGGTCTCTTCAAATCGGTTACGGAAGCTTCTTTGGTTGCATCCATGGCTGGTCTGATGAATTTTGAACCTGAGAAACCACGAGAATGAGATAGAGGGATTAGGGTTTTTCTGGGTTGGATTTGGTGAGGTAATTTCTCCGGTCATGAAATTAACTTTTGACTTCTTCTTAGGTATTTTCCTCTGTTGATTTGACTCTTTCAACTTTATACAGAGTTCTGGAAAATCTTTGGTTCTTGAGAGCATAGTTGGGAGAGATTTTCTTCCTAGAGGATCTGGTTTGTGAAATTGTCTCTTTCCATTTTTTGTAATTTTCTATTATAGTTGAATTTGTTGTTTGTTTGTGTAAGGTATTGTTACGAGAAGGCCTTTGGTGTTGCAGCTTCATAAGACTGAAGATGGAACAGAGGAGTATGCAGAGTTTCTCCATCTTCCCAAAAGACAATTCAAAGATTTTGGTATGTACATTGATAAGAGACTGTAGTTGAAAGTGTTTCTTGAATATTTGCTTGAAAATGGTTTTGATGTTGTTGCAGATATGGTTCGTAAGGAGATTCAGGATGACACTGATAGGATTACTGGGAAGAGCAAACAGATATCTCCAGTTCCTATTCACCTCAGTATCTTTTCACCATATGGTCTGCTTCAGTCACAATTTGTTTACTTGTTGTTTCTGGATCAAAGATTTGATGTTTGCTAGTTTTTGTCTTGTGTTTCTGGATCAAAGATTTGATGTTACTTGTTGTTTCTGGATCAAAGTAGTTGTTTCTAATTTGATCATCTTTGGGAATTACATGCAAAGATACACTATTAGACTTGCTTCTTCTCCTTTGACATCAGGTGATGCGTCCCAACCCGGGTGATGAGTATGCTGTTACCGAGCTTAACGAAATGAACTGGTCGTTTGAGAATACTCCCAAGGTAAATAGGTTTATTTGATTGTTAATTTGACTCGTAATGTGAGATAATTTGCTAGTAGGTGGTTATACTTTATAAATTCATACTGTTTATGAACTTAATGGGTTTTCCTTTTCATATTCTTGTACTGATTGCAAATGGCTCGGAGGAAAGGGAAGCAGTTGCTATCATTGATGTTCTGAGGCGGGCAAAAGCAAATGTCGTTGTTGCGGCGCTTGGTAACAATTTGGAAGTGGTAGCATCTCGCAAAGTCAAGCTAGTGGCGGATGTGCTTTTAGATGAGGCTGAAAAGAGTTCATACGATCTTATTGTGTTGCCTGTGAGTGTTAATTTATTCAAAAGACGAACGAATTTAGTATTTGTATTCATTGACAGCTTGAGTACTACTTTGTTTGGTTTTAATTTTAAGTCTTTTGCTTCTTCTATTTTAGCTTCTCAATACAAACATTTACATTCAAATTAGTAACAATTTAGTACCAATTTTAGGACCAAATTAGTAACAATAGGTGACACCATAGAGACTAATTTGTGACCAACTTATATCATCATAGAGTGACAAAATAGTGGCTATTTCGTCACTAATTAGCCACGCCAAAATAGTCTCAAATCAGTTACCAATTTGTGACTACATAATTTGTTACAAATTCGTCACTATTTTGCGACTAAGTTTTCGATTGCTACATTCGTCGCAAATTAGCAACGAAATTAATTAGTCACAAAAGCGTCGCTAAAATGTGACGTTTTTGCGACTCCAGGAATTAGCGACGAAAGTTTAGCGACGACCGAATTACGTTGCAAAGTAGTCGCAAATCCCTTTTTAGTGACGAATTTGTGACGTTTCTGGGAGTGGCTAATGGCCTGTTTTCTTGTAGTGTAGCCCAAGACCGTACAACCCCGAAAAACCCGAAATAAACAATAGACCCTCTAAGTATGATGATGAAGAAATATGGAAGGATTTTTAGAGAATACTTGAAAGATTCTTAGAGAAATTTAGAGAACTTATGAATTGGAACACTCTTTTTAAAACTTTAATTTTATTAGACTTGTTCAACTTTCTTGAATGTTCTTGTTGTATGTTACAAATGAGAGACGTGAGGAGGTATTTATAGCCTCCTAAAGATCTATCACTAAGTCTCTAGATTATTCTACTAACCTCCTTACTTCCTAGATTTTTTTATAAGTTTCTAGAGTTCTCTACAATCTCTAGATTACTACCTTACTATCTTACAACTATCTAGATATCTCTACAACATCTAGATATTTATTTTACAATTATCTAGAGTATTCTACATTCCTATCTAGATAATTAACTAAAATAATTCTCTAGAATCTCAAGGAGGTGATGAGATTATAGGATGTTTCTAGAGATTTCTAAACTCTTCATTAAGCTAAAACAAAATCAAGTTTAATTTCAATACTCCCCCTTAAACTTGATTTTGTCAACCATCCCGAGCTTCGAACGAAGTAACTCGAACTGTCCCTTCGATAATGACTTGGTGAAGATATCTGCAACGTTGTCCTCACTTCGAACCTCCAAAGCTTCGATTGTCCCATCAAGCACCTTTTCTCTTATGAAGTGATGTTCAAGCTCAATATGATTCGTCCTTGCATGAAACACTGGATTATTAGCTAACTTGATAGCACTTTGATTATCTCCATAGATTGCAGTCGGCTTACTGATTGGCTCGAACAAATCTTCAAGGAGTCTTCGAAGCCATATACATTCTTGAGCTGCGAGAGTCGAAGCTTTATACTCCGCTTCTGTGGTAAACAACAACACTGTTGGTTGCTTCTTGCTGCACCACGAAACACTTGTGTCTCCACATAAGAACACATACCCCGAAGTTGACTTTCGGTCATCTAGATCTCCACCAAAGTCAACATCAGTGAAACCATGAAGGGAAATCTTGGCATTGTACTTGTACACCAGACCATGCCAAGAGTTGTCTTAACATACTTCAAGATCTTCTTAGCTGCCTCGAGATGCGGCTTCCTTGGTTCCTGTATGAACCGACTTACAAGACCTACCGCGAAGGCAATATCAGATCTTGTAATGGTTAAGTATAAGAGACTTTCCACAAGAGAGCGATAAGGTCGAGGATTGGGTAGTAAGGACCCTTCATCACGCCTGAGCTTCATGTTCACATCCATAGGAGTAGTACGCGTCTTTCCTTCGTGTACTCCAAACTTTTCAACAATCCTTCTTGCATAGCTTTGCTGGCCGATGAATATTCCATCCTTAATCCTTTCAACTTCCAAACCAAGGAAGTTATTTAGCTCACCTAACTTCTTCATCTCAAACCTTATCGACATATCCTCTTGTAGATGAGCGATTTCTGCCTCATCATTCCCCATAATTATCATATCGTTTACATAAAGTAGAATTACCACATGGACTCCTCTATTCTTCTTCAAGAATAGGCTCAGATCAGAATTTGATGGCATATACCCGCAAAACTGAAGAAACTGAGCAAGCTTTCCATACCAGGCTCGTGGAGCTTGTTTTAACCCATACAAAGCCTTCTTAAGCTTACACACATAATCAGGATGCTCTCGTGATTTGAAACCAAGTGGTTGCTCCATAAAAATATTCTTATCAAGCTCACCGTATAGAAAAGCATTCTTCACGTCTAATTGCCATAACTTCCAACCAAAGCTTGCAGCTAAAGATAACAGAGAGCGTACCGTTGTCATCTTAGCCACTGGACTGAAAGTCTCGTCATAATCTTCTCCATACTTTTGAGAGAACCCTCGAGCAACCAACCTTGCCTTATATCTGTCAATGCTTCCATTGGTTTTTCGCTTAATTCAATACACCCATTTGCAAGAAACAGGTTGGACATCCTTGGGCTTCGGAACCAAATCCCAAGTTTCATTCTTTATTAGAGCATCCATTTTCTCCTTCATTGCGGTCTTCCACTCACAACCTCTTTTTGCTTCATCATATGATGATGGCTCCTCTTCATCTAATGGAGCTGCAAAGTAACATGAGTAAGTAGTAATGAAATCTTCATCTCTGAACCGACCAGGCCTGATAATGTTCCTCTTTGGTCTTTGATTTACCAAAGAACCATTATCTTGATTCTCCTCTTGCTTAGTGCTCCCCCTTTCACCTTGTGTCTCTGTTCTCGGACATTCACCCTCACTTGGTACTTCGAGAACTGGTTCATCGATCTTAGAAGAACCATCACCTTCTTTCTCAACCAAGACTTGAGGTGACCCATAGTATGAAGAGATTTCATCAAAGACAACATCACGAGACACAACATACTTGTGTGTCTCAGGATCCATACACCCCCATCCCTTTCTTTGTTCATCATAGCCGACAAAGATGCACTTCTTCGCCTTTGCCTCCAATTTTATTCTCTGAGAGTCAAACACATGAATGTAGCAGACTGACCCAAATATCCTGAGATGTTTCACCGTTGGCTTCCTCTTGTGAACCATCTCATAAGGAGACTTCATATTGTTCGGACTGAGTGGCATTCGGTTGATGACATACGCTGCACATCTCATGCCTTCTGCCCATAAAGCTTTAGGCAAGTTCTTCCCATGTAACTAGCTTCTACATGTCTCGCTTAGATGTCTGATCTTTCTCTCTGCTACTCCATTTTGTTGAGGTGTATATGGACATGTAAACTCTCTCTTGATGCCACGGTCTCGACAAAAAGAGAGAAACTCCTTTGACATAAACTCTCCTCCATTATCCGTCCTTAGAGTCTTTATTTTCCGACTCAACTCGCATTCCACAGTAACCTTGAATTCTTGAAACCTGGAAAATACTTCTGATTTTTCTTTCACAAAGTATACCCAGGTGTACTGTGAGAAATCATCGACGAACAATAACATGTAGCGAAACCCGGAATAGGAGGATGTTCTCGTTGGACCCATCAAATCACTGTGGATCCTCTCTAATAGAGCACTACACCGTAAAGTAGAGTTGTCAAATGGAAGTCTATGTGATTTTCCATATTGACATCCTTCACAAAGCTTTCCTTCATCTTGTATCTTCAACTTTGGGAGTCCATTTACCAAATCCTTGTTCACCATGACTTTTAGCTTAGTCATATTTATATGACCAAGTTGAGCGTGCCATATATAGGCATCGTTATTGGCACTCATCTTCTCCACATAAGTATTTGAGGCCGATAAGACATATAAATCTTAAACCCGTGCTCCACTGTGAACCACATCTGCCTTTAGCTCTTTAATGTTCTTTAAGAACTTAACGTCTCTTGGGCCAAATAGAACGTAGTTACCCGAGTCTACCGCATTCACCACAGAGAGAAGGTTCTTCTTAACTCCAGGAACATGGTACACGTTCTTGAGTGTGATTGGGCTTCCATCATCTCCTTTAATGACAACAATACCTTCCTTTTCAACTCGGTGGACTGAATTATCCGCGGTAATAATGGCATCTTTCCCATCATTATTCTGAAGACTAGAAAATAACTTCTCGTCTCCGGTGATATGATGGCTACAACCCGAATCCACTATCCAATTATTTTCCAAAGTTTTAGTTGTGGATGAACCTGAAGATGCAGCCTCCACCGTGAAACACTTTCCCCATTCTTCGTCTTCAGTGTGACCTTTTGATTCCGCCATATTTGTTTCCTTCAACTTGACTTAACAATTTTTTTTAAAATGCCCAAATTTCCCACACCGGTAGCACTTGAACCGCTTCTTATCTCCGATGGACAATCCTTCTCTTCCATGATTATCCTTATGTTTAGCTTTGAAGCTCTGTTGTCTTTGAGCTACAAAAGCACTTTCTGAGTCATCATGGACTTTAACACCCGCCATTTGCATGACTAAGGATTCTTGCGAAGCTAACAAATTTTCAAACTCCTCCAAGGAAGGTTGTGTAGGCCATCCTTGAACCGAGGTCACAAACGGTGTATACTCGGGTCGTTGACCTCGAATAATAGACCGTTTTAACCTCGCCTCCGAGATTGACTCCTCCGGATTAAGAGAATTAATCTCAGAGCAAAGGTTCTTTACCTTAATGAAGAACTCTGAGATTGTAGAATCCCCCTGCTTCGCATTCGCCAGCTCATTCTCTAGCAACTGTAGTCGAGCTTCATTCTTCTTGTTGAACAATTGATCTAGCGCCCGCCAAATAGAAGTAGCAGATTTGCACCTTGAGACATGCTCAAATACTCCCGAGGATATTGACCTCTTTAAAGCAAACTCCGCCTTGGCATTCTTCCGTGTCCATTCCTTTGTTGCTTCCGCTGTCGCAGTAGCTCCCCTTGGTGGTATTGTGCTACTACCTCTGACGACATCCCATAAGTCCTCACTGACCAAGTATGACTCCATACATGACTTCCATAACCAGTAGTTAGATTGGTTTAGGATCTCCATTCCCAATCCAACAACACGACCCGTTGATTCCATACTTAGAGTAAACCCGAGCTCTCTAATACCCGATCTTGATGAGCACAATTAGAATGGCTCTGATACCATGTAAAAAAACCTCCCTTGATAGTGCTTAGCACTAGCCCAAGACCGTACAACCCCGAAAAACCCGAAATAAACAATAGACCCTCTAAGTATGATGATGAAGAAATATTGAAGGATTTTTAGAGAATACTTGAAAGATTCTTAGAGAAATTTAGAGAACTTATGAATTGGAACACTCTTTTTAAAACTTTAATTTTATTAGACTTGTTCAACTTTCTTGAATGTTCTTGTTGTATGTTACAAATGAGAGAGGTGAGGAGGTATTTATAGCCTCCCAAAGATCTATCACTAAGTCTCTAGATTATTCTACTAACCTCCTTACTTCCTAGATTTTTTATAAGTTTCTAGAGTTCTCTACAATCTCTAGATTACTACCTTACTATCTTACAACTATCTAGATATCTCTACAACATCTAGATATTTATTTTAGAATTATCTAGAGTATTCTACATTCTTATCTAGATAATTAACTAAAAGAATTCTCTAGAATCTCAAGGAGGTGATGAGATTATAGGATGTTTCTAGAGATTTCTAAACTCTTCATTAAGCTAAAACAAAATCAAATTAAATTTCAATATGAATCATTGATATACATACAATATAATATAAGAACAAAACCATAATTGTTATGCTTAGAATCTCACGAAAAGAAGTAAGAGAACTCAGAGAAGTATTAACAATGTAGCTAAAATCCATTTTAAGATTTGGAAATAAAATCCATTCGATATGTTAAATTTGATCGATATTTTTAGCCTTTTTGATCACCAACACCTATTTTGAGCAAAACATATGCAAACATATGGCAAAACATATGCAAACATATGGCAAAACATATGCAAATATCATTTAGCCTTATAATTTTTAAGTGTAAAGTTTATTTTAATTATTCTTGTAAATTATGGAGCATACGATAAATCAAATCACTTTTAGATTTATATGTAATTTTGACATAACAAACGAAAAAATATATATATAATTTGCTTTCTGAATCTGAACCTTAGCAATGGTTCTGATTTCGTTTACATATACCAAACGGTCAAATCCCTTTCTGTTGAGTACACATGGAATGGACTCTCTGATAACAGTCGTTGTAAGTGATTTTTAAGTAAATGTTCAATCTTTTTAAGTGTTTTGTGTATGAAAAATTATGTTGTCTCTCTCTCGAAACGCATCAAGTTCAACCAGAGATCAGTTTCCTTCAGAGCATTAAAAACAGTTTCCCGAGTGTGACAAAACTCGTATTTTGGTTTCAGAGTAAAGACCATATATAACCCTTCACCAACAAATCTTACGGCTATCTTGCCAAGAACCTATGTTACATAAGAACGCTTTCCTTTGGAATTCTTGTTCCTAAATCTTACATTTGGCCCGTTAGCTCAGATGTTTACATGAAACCTCACACGTCGCTTGTATCTGATGCTTTTAAACAAGGTCTACAAGTTTTTGCCTCGGAGTTTGCCAATAAGTAGGGATGTCAAAATGAGCTAACTCGCTTAGCTCAACTAAGCTCATCATGAGTTATAGGCTTTGATTTCTCAGTTCGGTGCGGCTCGAACTCGGATCGTGAGCTAAATGACTTAACTCGCGAGCTAATACTAAATAAATATAAAAAAAACAATTTAAAACATTAACAGTAATTAAACTATTATAGATAGTCATCTACTCATCTTGATATCTCTACTCGTCCTCTAAGAAGTTTTATTTTCAAAAATCATCCCACATTTATTTTAGTTGATATATTTAATACGTATCTACAATATAACTAAAGTAATATTTTAGTTATTTTATAAAAATCGATAGCCTTTTGAAATTTAGAGGCTAATTAACAACTAACAACTATTTTGTTTATTAAGCATGTTATTAGTTGTAACATCCCGAAACCAAAACGTTGAATTTTGGTGCCGTTTCGGTTTTATTTGTTTTTGCCCGGTTTGCATCGGTTTGGGTGCGGAACCCTAGGACGCATGATAAATAGGTTCTGGCCGTGTTTTTTTAGAGAAAAAGGGTTATTGAGCAGATTAGAGAGAAAAGAGTTTGATCTTTGAGGGTTTATCGATTAGGTTGTTCTTGAGCGTGTTTGGTGGCTTTAAGAACACTGTATCGTGTTTGTGTGTTGATTCTTCGCGAATCTAGTGAGAAATCAGATTCTTTGTGGTGTATTCGAGTCTGATTTCGTGTGCGAATCTTTCCGTTTGATTCCATTCAAACCTTGTTGAGGTGAGTGCGTGATCGTGGTTATGGATAGTGATGTTAGGGTGTTGTTTGATGGTTTATGATGGAATTGTTAATTGTAGTGCTTTTCCTGTGTTATTTCGTATGATTTGGGTGTAAATCATAGTGTTTTGTGTTGTGTTTGATCGCTCAATGGAACAAAATCGAGCCATGGAGGATTTGGTTCGATTCATGTTTCTGTGATGAGTGTCGATCGACACCTAGAGGGAGTGTTGATCGACACCCCTTATTTTCTATTGTTGGTTTATGTGTTGAGATGGAAGTGTCGATCGACACCCAGTTGAATTCTTCGGTGATTGTGTTTGGTGTGTCGATCAACACCGTGGTGGTGTGTCGGTGTTGATCGACACTGAGTTGCTGCATGCAGATTTTTGTTGAATGTTCTTATTCAGGTAATTAGAACGTTATGAATTGTTGATTGATTGTTCTTATTTTGGTAATTTGAACGTTGTGAATTGTTGGTTGATTACGTAGTAATTGGCATTATTATCCTTATTATGTAACAAGTAGACGGGATGACCGCCTCACTAAATATTTGTGATAATACTCACGCAACTCGTTTTTCCATGTGTTGCAGGTAAAAGTTTGTGATCGTGGAATCATGGCTGGGACGAGAGGATGATTAGGATCTCTAGATTATGTGATTATGAGTTGAATTCTAGAACCAAGTGTTTAGGTTGCTAGATTACTTTAGAATTGATATTCTAGAATAAATGGTTGAATGGAATTTGCTTGTAATTGTTTATGTTTGATTTTCGCTGGTTTGGTTGAATTAATCGTTGAAGATTATTATTTATGGTAATAATAATTCGGATTAATTATTTATTAAAAAAAAAGCCTTGTTGTTTCATTTTGGTATCAAAGCCCTTACGGTTTTAGGGCAGTAGGTTGAATGATGATCTGAGACTGCTGTTTGAATTGACTATGAGTAATTAGTTAATTCTGTGAGTTGTAGAGTCGTAGATCATCCTCTCCGAGCCATCAAAAAGATTCCTCAGTATGTGTTTGTTTGACATTTATATTGTGATTCTGGTATCTTAGACTGTATTTTCTAAGGAAATCCAGAGTGATGGATACCGGTGTTAGAGGTCGAGGTAGAGGTAGAGGCCGAGGTCGTTGTAGAGGACCAGCAATTGAGTCTTCTAGTAGCGCGGCACGGAGTGCGTCGCAGATGTCAAAGTCTCAAGCGCATCATACGGGATCCGTGAGTGAGACCAACACGAGTCCCTGTGTGGGTACTATGGGCGCCGGGAGGGGTAACGGGAGGGGTGTCGGGTTAGCTCGTAGAGGAGCGGGTCCAAGTGCGGGTGGTGCTCTAGTTAAGGATCGTATGGATCGTCTTGAGGGTATGCTGACCCAGTTGTTGGAGCGGTTTCCCGCAGTGGTCCTGGTTCAGGCTCCAGTGGTGGAGGTGCAGCCGATGGCTGCAGTTGCAGAGTTGCGTCCAACCTATCTGGAGATGATGGGTCAAATGCAGAGGTTGAATACGCATTTTTTCAGGCGGTGTTGGGCCTGAGGAGGCGGATGAGTGGCATATGAGAGTGGAGCGCAACTTCTGTTTTATTAGATGTCCGGAGGAATATCGAGTGGAGTTGCTAGTCCATTACCTGAGTAGTGATGCGCATTTGTGGTGGAGAGGCTTTAAGGCCAAGAGGCCAGGTGCAATGTAAACCTGGGGCAAATTCTTAGCTGAGTTCAACGCTAAGTATTTGCTTCAGGAGGCTCTAGATCGTCTCGGGATGAGGTTTTTGGAGTTGGTCCTGGGTGACATGACAGTTCGTGAGCACAACGCAGAGTTCAATAGACTGCTTTTTTTACAGATAGAGGCATGGAGAACGACATGGTGAGTTGAGGACACAGTGCAGAGTATCTAATTACACCTTGAGGGCGAAGCTGGTAGAGATTGATGAAGGTATTGAGGAGGACCTGAGAGGTCAGGCAGCTGCGGTAGTTCCAGCGGCGGTTGCTCTTCCTGTCCAGCCAAGAAGGTAGCAGTAGCATAGTGGTGCGGGGTCTGGCAAGGGAGGTAAGCCTGAGTAGGGCTAGAAGAGAAAATGGGATAATGTTTTAAAAGTAAGTCAGAGTGGCCAAGGATGCTTTAGGTGTGGGAGCATGTACCACAAACTGGAGAATTATCCTAAGAAGGACGAGGCTCGAGACTTGCGAGTGTATTATCATTGTAGAGAGATGGAGCATATCAGGCCTATGTGTCCCAAGTTGTAGAAGATGACGGTGGTGATGGTTTAGCCGGTGGCTGATCAGCCAGGGGCCGCGCAGTAGGTGGCGCAGATTGCAGCGGAGGAGCTAGCGCAGAGGACCTGAGAGAGCAGGTTAAGGATTGAGATGGTTTTCTGTTTTATTCCATTTTCAGAGTTTTAGCTTTTGCTAAGTTGTTTGTTTGGATTTTTGTATTTTTGTTTGGTGTTGAAACGATTATTACGTTTTGAAATTTATAAGATGATTATTTCTTATTTATTTTGCAACTTTAGTAGTCAGGGTTTGGAGTTGTGTTGAGTTTTGTGGAGAGTCTAAAAATAGAAGTTTATGAGGAATTATGACTGTCTATTTTCAAGGGACTCTAATAGAACACCCTGTGTTTTTGGGTTATTCAAGTGGACCTGAGGAATGGTTAAGATGTGATGATATTCTGGATTAGGGAATATCATGTTTGGAACTACGCGAGGTACTTTTGGCCGATAGATGTTTACAGATGTTACGAAATTATTATTCTAAGGGAAATAAAGACTTCCCTGTATACTTGTTGGGATGAGGATTTTCCAATATAAGTAGGGAGAGGTCTTGAATTCTCTCGAGGGGATGAGTATTTCCCCGGATATTCATAACTCAAAGGATGTGTTCCTGCGAGTGTCTAGATTGAGGAGAGAGTTGAGAGTAATAAATGTCTGTAATGTGCGTATAAACATGAATTAGTGATGGGTATTGGAGGTCCAGAGAGGATCTCGAGAGGGCTGGCTGTGTTGGCCAGGTTTTCAGGCAAAGTGAGATGTTATTCCGTATGACAGGTTGGTACCCTGGGAGGTAGTCCTAGTCGTGAGGTGCTTGTACACGTATGAGTTGATTACTCTAAAAGAAGCATTTTCCAGATATAAACCAGACCTTGAGGGAGACGTCCTGAGAGTGGAGTAGCTCTGACATCGTTAGCTGAAAGGATGTGTTCCCGAGAGTGTGAGGGTATCAGGATGAGTATAAGTAATCAATATTTGATCATGGAATGAGTATGCGAATGGATATAAACCTGAGAGTTGGGTAAGTGTTTCCGAGTTAGATCGAGTGGTGAGTCGCAGAGTGCGATTCGTGTCAGCTAGTGAAGGTTGAGCACATGTTTTTGAAGTGGATTTATATGGAGTTGCCCATTCCGGAGTGGAAGTTGGATATGAACTGGGATAGAGTTCGAGATCGATAGAGCCGTGGTGTTAGTTAAGGTTTTTGGGTAAGGAGATGGAGAGGCTGCAGGGAGTATCAGCAAGTTTTGTGTCAGCATGGATCTTAGGTTTTTGTCAAAGCTTTGGAGGGTTGCTGAGGATGAGTGTTCTGGATATGGATGGCTCCATACGAGGTTTGGTATGGGGAGCCATGTAGGACATCTTTATGTTGGACCCAAGTGGGGGAGATGAACATTTTTGGTGCGAGTTTTATTCAGGAACCAACAGGGAAGATCTGTGCTTTAGAAGCTGAATATAAGGGAGGCTCTGGATTGGCAATGGGTTTATGGCAATAAGAAGTATTTCTCAGGATCGATTACGGAGACTCAGCTGAGCTGGCAACCAACAGGGAAAATCGAGGTTTTTGGGTCCGCTCCCAGTGGGGAAAGAAGTGGGATCGGTGAGATACCGGTTAGAGTTGTCTCCGATTATGGAGGCATTTCATAAGATTGTGGGTGTCGATATTGAGGAAATGCATATTCGGAGGAAGTGGTGGCTAAGATATCGGAGGATCTTTAGCCAAATGTGTCGGTGGCAGCGTAACCTTTGAGAATTCTCGAGAGGAGAATTAAGGTATTGCATCAGAGGAAGTTTCCTCTGTGGTGAGTTGTGGTTTTGTGCCTTTGCGGGTGAGGAGACTTGGGAGCCTGAGACAAAGATAAAGTTGAGCAAGTGTTTCAACGAGCCCGTCGCAGCTTGAGTTTACTTCTATCTTTGTGGTCTCGATTTTCAGAGTTGGCTTGGTGCTTTGGTTATTTTTGGGGTGCATGTATTTATCCTTGTGTTAAAACGATTATGCATTTTCGTAGATTTATAAGATGGAGGCTTCTTATATTTTTTGGTGTTTTTAAGTTGAGTGATTCTCCTTGTATGTGCGGTTTAGTGTGGACTAGAGGTTGGTTCTGTTGGTGGTGATATATCGGGTCAGGGAATATTGGGTTTAGGAGATGAGTATTTCTCCAGAGGGATGAGTATTTCCCCAAGGGTTATTGGGAGATGAGTATTTCTCCAGAGGGATGAGGATTTCTTGGAGTGCTTATTGGGATGAGGATTTCCTAGAGTACTTGAGGGGAGATGAGGATTTCTCTAGAGGGATGAGGATTTCCCTGAGTATTTATTAGGAAATGAGGATTTTCCCTGGGTGTTATTAGGGGATGGTGCTTTCTCGAGAGGTATGAGGATGGGCTTTCTGAGTTGTTGTTACGGAATGGGGATTCTCCAGATGGGTGAGGAATACCTCGCATACTTATCGTAATCATGTTTTCCGGTATTAGTATTGAGAGATAAGGGTTTCTCTCGAAGGAATGATTATTTATGTGTGTCGTTAGCTCAAAGGAAGTGTTCCTAAGAGTGAGTGAGTTGAGAAATGTGTTAAAAGGTAATTAATGTCTATGGCGTGAGTAAGCTTAGGACTAGTGTGACCTCGGAGATCGAGAGTGATGATCTCGGGTAGTGATGATCTGGTTGAGGTCAGGTTTTGGTCTAAGGGAGACGGTTTGTGAGATTCAGGTGATGGTCTCGCGTGCGCCTGATTAGGTTGGATCAGGAGTATGGTCTGAGGTAGATGGCAGTGATCCGTGAGGTTGGGTCATGGTGGCCAATGTGTTAGGATTCGAGGACGAATCTAGAGTAGTGGGGGAGAGTTGTAACATCCCGAAACCAAAATGTTGAATTTTGGTGAGGGTGTCGATCGACACCATGGGGTGTGTCGATCGACACCACCATAATTGAACCATTTCGGTTTGATTTATTTTTGCGCGGTTTCCATCGGTTTGGGTGCAGAACCCTAGGACGCGTTATCAATAGGATTTAGCCGTGTTTTTCAGAGGAAAAAGGGTTCTTGAGAAGATTAGAGAGAGCAGAGTTTGATCTTGGAGGGTTTATCGATTGGGTTGTTCTTGAGCGTGTATTGCGGCTTTAAGAACATTGTATCATGTTTGTGTGTTGATTCTTCGTAGATCTAGTGAGAAATCAGAAGCTTCGGGTGTATTCGAGTCTGATTTCTTGTGCGAATCTTTTTGTTCGATTCCATTCAATTCTTGTTGAGGTGAGTGCATGATCGTGGTTATGGATAGTGATGTAAGGGTGTTGTTTGATGGTTTGTGATGGTATTTTTAATTGTATTGCTTTTCCTGTGTTATTTCGTATGATTTGGGTGTAAATCGTACTGTTTTGTGTTGTGTTTGATCGCTTGATGGAACGGAAGCGAGCCATGGAGGATTTGCTCGATTCAGGTTTCTCTGATGAGTGTTGATCGACACCTAGAGGGAGTGTCGATCGACACCCCTTGTTTTCTCTTGTTGGTTAGTGTCGATCAACACCTAGTGGTAGTGTTGATCGACACCAGTTGAATTCTTTGGTGATTGTTTTTGGTGTGTCGATCGACACCGTGGTGGTATGTCGGTGTCGATCAACACTGAGTTGTTGCGTGCAGATTTTTGTTGAATGTTCTTATTATGGTAATTTGAATGTTGTGAAGTGTTGATTGATTGTTCTTATTTTGGCAATTTGAACGTTGTGAATTGTTGGTTGATTGCGTAGTAATTAGCATTGTTATCCTTATTATGTAACCGGTAGATGAAATGATTGCCTCACTGAGTATTTGTGATAATACTCACGCAACTCGTTTTTCTACGTGTTTCAAGTCAAAGTTTGTGATCGTAGAATCATGGCTGGGACGAGAAGATGATTAGGATCTCTAGATTATGTTATTATGAGTTAAATTGTAGTTCCTAGTGTTTAAGTTGCTAGATTACTTTAGAATTGATATTCTAGAATAAATGGTTTAATGGAATTGTCTGGTAATTGTTTATGTTTGATTTTCGCTGGTTTGGTTGAAAATAATTGTTGAGGATTATTATTTCCATAATAATCCGGATTAATTATTTTATATTTTTTGTCAACAGCATTCCATTTTATTAACTTGAACAAATGTGATCAAAATGTAAGAAGGGTACAAGAAATCTAGGAACATAAGAATAAGTAAAATAGCTTGAAGTATGATCTAATTCTTTTGTGATCCGATCCGCTACTTGATTACTTTGTCGATGAACCCAAGTTACGTGCGCTTCAACAAACCTTGGCTGCCATTTTTGTATATCAAAAATGCAATTGTAAAGAGTGTAATGTTGTTTTAGGCGATCCACCAATCTAGTGGCTGTCAGATTATCCCCTTCGAAAATGATACGTTAAAATCCTTTACTCCATGTATGTTTGCTTGCCATGAGGAGAGCTTGCAATTCGGGATCAAGTGATGAACCACAAAATCGTCCAACATTGTATCCCAATTCGATGTAGAATCCTTGAGAATTTCTTATAATCCTAGCCATACCTAAAGGTGTTCCATCATGCTTAAATTCACAGTTGTAGTTACATTTTACAAATCCTTCGGGTGGTCTTTGCCACTAGGTATCACCTATCTCTTGGTGTGGTGGCTTTTTGGCATTGGGTTTGTTGCTAGCCACTCTCTTGTTTCCTTCTCAGCAAATTTAATGATTATACGCCAATGACTCTATTTTTTCTCATATAATAACATGTTCATGCTTTTCCAAATTCTCCAAAGTATCCAAAGGGGAAGTTGACGTTAATAATCTGTGAGTTGATGGTTCTTGTTATTATCAAGAATAGCCTGAAGTTTCTCTTTGAAAGACGAATGTGAGTCTAAGAGTATGGAATTTGTAAGTCTTGAGCTCCTCCATATTGCTTGTGTGTAATTGCATCGGAAAAATTAGTGATCTATCGATTCTTCTTGTGTACAACAGCACCGGCATTGAGCGTCTCGAACGATACCTCTTTGTTTGAGAATTGTTCCTATTGCCATTGCTTGTGAAAGGATGCGCCATAGAAAATGTTTAAGCTTTGGAGCTATGTGGAGTGTTCAAATTTCTTTTTTAATCATTGGATCACCCTTTGGAGGTTCGACAAATCGCTGCTCCGGAAGATGAGAACTTAACCAATGTCCGGATTTTACTGTGTAAATTCCATCTTTCGTGTAATTCCATCCAATGAGATCATACAGTTGTGATGGACTTACTCAAATCTTTAAAATCTCTGCAACATCCTCATGTTGTATCACTTGTGCTATAATCTCGTGATTCCACTCTTTGGTTCCAGGAATAAAAAGTTTTTGCAACTTTGTTACGCCAGCGGTAACTCCTTCTCGAAATATCGGGCATCGTGGTGGGTGTGTATCTAGCCATGCATCATAAAAAGCATTTATATGAGTTCCATCACCAATAATGCAACAAATTCCTTGTTTTATCAAATTTCTCCCTGCCAATAATGATGTCCAGATGTATGATAGTTTGTATCCGTCTCCTGCTTCCATAATATTGATCATTGGGAAGTATCAACCTTTAAGAATTTGTGCAACTAAACTTGTTGGGTTAGATAAGATCCGATACACTTGTTTCTCGAGTAATGCAAGGTTAAAATTTTCCACGTCCCAAAAACCTAATCCTCCTTCTCATTTTGGTAAGACCATTCTTTTCCAAGAAAGCCAATGCATAGATCTTTTCCCTGTTCCTTTACTCCACCAATACTCAGCAATATCCTTGTTAATTTCATCACAAGTACCTTTTGGAAGCTTGAAACAATCCATCGTATAAACATGCATTGCTAGATCGATGGTTTTAAGTAATATTTCCTTGCATGCATCCGAGAGGAAACGATGTGACCAATTTCTCATTCTTTGCTTGACTTTTTCAATGATGTATTGAAAAACCTCATTTTTCTTTCTTCCGATGTTTTTCGGTAATCCCAAATATTTGCCACAACCACCATCATTTTGTATTTTAGAATCCTCCGAAGTCTTGTTTTGACATCATCTTCAACCTTTGCACCGAATGTGATTGCTGATTTATTCAGATTGATTGCTTGACCCGACACCCTTTCATAATTGCTTAAGATGCTCATGATTGTTTTGCACGATTTCAAATGAGCATGGCAAAAGAACAAAGCATCATCTGCAAATAATAGGTGATTAACGGTTGGACCTGTTTGGCTGATTTTCATTCCCTTGATTTGATTTTTCTCCATTGCTCTCTTTAATAGATGACTTAAAACCTCAACACATAAGATGAAGCTATATGGCGATATAGGATCGCCTTGTCGAATGCCTCGTTCTGGTTTAATCTGACCGATCGGAGTTCCATTCACCAATGTTGAAAAGTAACAGATTCTATGCACATCATGATCCAAGAAATCCATGTCTCATTGAATCCTATCTTCTCCATAGCATATCTAATGAATTGCCATTTCAAATGGTCATACGCTTTTGAGACATCAGTTTTGACTGTCATATAAGATTTTGCCCATCGTGTTCTATGTTTCAAAGAGTGAAGCATCTCATGAGCAATGATGACATTGTCCATTATATTTTGACATGGAATAAACGCAGCCTGTCTATTCGAAATGATCTCCGAAAGAATAGATTTGAGTCGACCTACAAGTATCTTCGAGATGATTTTATAACTGACATTGCACAAGGCAATGGGTCTAGAATCACTCATAGTTTTTGGAACATCAGGTTTTGGTATTAAGCAAATATTGGTATGCTTCATGGAGCCACGCAACATGCTCTTCGTAAAAGATTTTTTACTTCTTGAATAATCTCTCCTTTAATCTCTTCCCAAAATTGCTGATAGAAAGCACCCATGAATCCGTCTGGGACACGAGCATGATCAGGACCGATGTCGAACACTGCAGTGCGGATTTCTTCTTCACTAAAAAGTTTAATGAGCTCACGGTTCATTGTGTCTGTTACTCTTGGTTGAGATCCTTCAAAGACTTGTAAATAATCTTCTGTTGGAATTCTTGTTGATTGAAAAAGTTTAGTGAAATATCGAGTAGCCATATTTCCAATATCTGTATCTCCTCTCTGTGTATTCCCAAGCTCATCTTCAATTGCAAGCAGCCGGTTCCTTGCGATTCTCTATTTCGCGGAGGCGTAGAAGAAATGAGTGTTACGGTCTCTATATTTTAACCATTTGTTTTGACTTTTGGTCTGCAAATATTGTTCTTCTTCCTGATAAGTACTTTGTAATTCTTGTTGAAGTTGTCGAATCTCCAATGTTTTAGAAGAACCTGAAGAGATCATTTGCTCTATTTTTGTGTTGGAGCTCTTTAATTCTTACAGCTGAATTTGTTTGGTTTCAAAATTTTCATTCAGATATTGAACGTCGACAAATTCAAATTCTTGTACTTAATTTTATGGTAGATCATGTTGAAATATTCTTCCAGCTTTGTAATACATATTCCTTAAAACCTTCTTTTTGGAAGCATCGTTTGTCATATTTAAATTGGGCTCTTCTTCTTTCCATTTGATGACACATTTTCATCACCATCGGTCGATGATCAGATTCTCAAAACGACAAAAATTCAATTTGTGGCGAAGGAAACATTGATGACCATTTTGGATTGGCCATTGCTCGGTCTAAACAGTAGAAAATGTCATGGATTCCACGTTTGTTGTACCAAGAAAACTTATCTCTAGTGAAGTCAATATTATGTAAGTCACAGGTGATAATCATTCGCCGGAAATCTCAGAAAGTACAATCATCTCTTTGAGGACCTCTTCTCTTTTCGTCGTTACCTTGGATTTCATTAAAGTCACCCATAAGCAACCGCAGACCAGTCCAAGAAGTGGAAATTCTTTCCAACCTTTCCCGTAAATGATTACGTTCAATACGAATTGGGTGACCATAGACAAAGGAATAGAAGAAACTTGTTCCATTGAATTCAACATCACAATCTACAAGGTTTGGAGAGCTAAATAAAACTGAAATTGCAACTACTTTCTTCCAGAAGAGAGCAATTCCTCCACTTATACCTCGTGGTGGAACCGTTACACAATAATCGTAACCTAATTCACTACAACAATTACAAACATAGTCATCTTTCTGCTTCGTCTCAAATAGGCATATCATGTTCGGGAGATACTTGTGTTTAATCTCCTTTAGGCATCAAACTGTAAGGCTAATGCCTAGACTTCGACAGTTCCAAACAGTTGTATTCATGGTGTATCTGGTGGTTTAAGACCCACCGTATCCTCACTGTTTGTGCCGTTGTGAGAACCAACACTGCTGCCTTCTCCCTTCTCTTGAACATCATGTTTATGCGATGCCTGGTTTGCCTCAACATCTTCAAGCTTTCATTTACCACTAGTACGTTCATATTGCAGATTTCTCTCCTCATAAGTACCATAAATTGTTTGTAGATCAGTTACCTCTCGAGTTGCATCATCAGAAGAAATATCACCTATTGAGTTTTGTATGATTGGACATGGGTTGTAAATTTCACTCATTTCCAGGTCCTCCCAAAACATCCCTCCTCTTCGACCTACGAAAAACTCCTATGTATCTTCCTGACCATTCTCCCAAAACATCCCTCCTCTCCGCCACTGCTTGGTTCACCACATCGATCGGAAGTTGAATTGGTTTATCATCGGCACCAAGATTAATTGTTTGCATCACTCTACAGATGTTGTCAGCCATAACTTTGAGAATGAGATAGTATTGGAATGGAAACTCACGAAATGAAAGAAATTGAAGATAGGTTTGGTGTTTAGAAGTGAAATTTCAGATCTCCCTTTATAATTGGGAAAGTGTCGATTAACTACTTCAGATTGTGCATCACGAAATCCACTTAAAGAGATCGTGGGGATTTCGTCCGAAGGATGATCGTGGGTGAAATGGGACTAACTGCTGGTGAGGAAGAGCGAAACCGTCGGGAAAACGGTAATAAACTGTAACAGGATAAGGTTCTCGATGGTCGCCTCAAAGGTCGCCATCTTTTCGAACAGTTCGGATTAAAAAAAAAAAAAAGCTTGGTTGTTTCGTTAGTCATAAGTAAGTGCGTGAAATTGTAATTGTTGATACCGAATCTTTCCATGAATGTAACGATAATTGTCCCTTCTCTATCAGCCATGAATGCTATTAGAGCATCCAATATTTCACCAATCAAACAACAACAAGCGGCACATGAATATCTAAAAAATAAGAGAGCCCTCTTTTATTTTCTCTCTTCTTTTTGAATATTCTCTTTTTCTTTTTAACTAGGAAAAAAACTACTTTAAAAACTACCACTAAAGATGTTCTTAAATGTGTGAAAATTGTAAATGTTGACACCGAATCTTCGATGAATGTTAATTACTATATTTTAATATTTGTTTTAATATTTGATGCATTACTATATACCACGGTGAAATATATAATGTTTATTTGTTGTATTGTTTATTTAACTTTTTTTTTTTTATGATAGACAATTAGTTTTTGTTTTTGTATTTCTTTTTAAAAAGGCAATCATTTATCTTGGTATATTTGTTAAGTATTATTATTTTTTGCTTCGTCTTGATTTAAAAATGAATTTATGTGTTTTAAATTTGCCTTTCATTTCCTAATGTTTTTATAGATTTTTTCTCCATTGGATTTTGGTCATTTTTTGTTACATCAAATTCGTAAGAGAATTATAAATGTTTATTATACTAACATATATTTATAATAATTGTTATTTATAGATTTGTTTGTTTGCTATTTTGATCTCATAAATATAATATTATAATAGTTTTGTGATTTTTTGTATTATCATTAATAACAGGTTGGTCTTTCAAATTTTAAAATTTTATTTGTTTAATATTTAGATCTGTTTCTTATAATTATTTGTATAGGGTTATGCATATCCTACGCTCCTTGGAAATCTTTAATTTAGTAATGCTGTAGGAAAAAAAATAGCTGGAAGTGCTGATTGATAAGCGAGAATGAAAAATTTATAAATGTTGAAAGTAAAAGAGCGGCCGAACTATCAATAAACCACTTAAAAGTATGTACGTTTGTGTTTTTATTTGTTGCACTCTTCCAACGTTTATCTTATCTATGTATGCTATAATGATGAATTATAATCATCTTAAATATAAGGTAGTATTTATTTAATGATGTATGTATATAAAGAGGGTTTATTGGTTTTGGTAATTTAATGGATTTGAAAATCTATATAGGATATACAAATCCTTGTGATTTTCAAATGCAATATGTGTATTTTGATTAGGATTTGAAAATAACAAGGTTTTCCAATAGATTTGAGTCTTTATATTTTTACCATATAAATCTTTCCAAATCCACTAAAATCCATTTTGAAATCAAACTCATAATTAAATACGTATGATTGAATAAGATGTGATTTTGATTTGTATTTGAGAATCATAAATTGAATAAGAGGTGATTTTGATTTGTATTTGAGAATCATAAATTGAATAAGAGGTGATTTTTATGAGGATTTTTAAATGAATAATTGAATAACAAAGGATTCGGTGTGAATTTTCAAATCCATTAAAAAAATTAAAACCAAGTAACCCCCCTAAAGCTATACCTTTTTTTAGTTTTGTTATTAAAAATGTCAATTTTAGTTTTGGTTAGGAATTTGAAGTAACTCTTGAATGAGATTTTTTGTGTAATTTGTCATATGTTTTGTTCATTTATTAATAATTTATGTTATACAAATGGGTGTTTGAATTGTAACTTTTGCTGTTCTAATATCCTTAGCAACTTACATCCAAAATCATATGAATTATACCTTCTTACAAACATCAACTCGTGGTTTCATAGTATGCTACTATTAACACATCACCTATATTATTCCCATAAATTTAACAATTTCCAAAGTCTTTTTGTTTTAGAACTTTAAGATCCAATATGATTAAACAACTACATGTCGTAAATATTAAAGAACCAAATTTAGATATTTCTATCTAGCTCTCAAATATTCTTTGTTTCCCTCTAAACTCTTGACGAGGAAACCTTGTTTTCTTGAGTATCTCCAGGGCATCGTAGTTTCTCTTTAACACATCATCTTTTTTTTCTACATAAGTCAAGTGTAAAAACGAAGCAGAATGTTGTTGATTGAGCAACATGGTTGCTGACATCGATCTCTACATAGAACCAAAGAGACAAAAGGCATTATAAAAAAGTGGCTAACTAACTCACAGAATAGAGTACCGTGTAATGAAGAACAATGTCTTAGCTTATTCATAAGATAACCCATCTGTACTCTGCCAACAGAGGATAGTTTCAGGTTCTTGACATGTTCCCGTAGCTCGCTTTAAACTCAAATGGTTAAGAAAACACCAACCCATTGTTCGCTAGCTACTAAACAATATTGGGAAGAGTTCTAGGAAAAAAATAAGAAAAAGTAAAACAAATATGTTACCAGCGTCCAATCTACATGTTACTTCCACTAATCTAGATACGCAGCAAAATTTTATGGTTCCCTTGATATGGTTTGACAGAAAAACGGGAAGCGTAAAGGATTATCTAATTCCAAACAATTTGATGGCAAACACAGCTAACTTGAAGTTTATTTTCAGATTCTTCTCAGGCGAGTTTTGCATATGCAAGCACACAATTAACTTGCAATTTATCTGCATCAAGCATAAAGTGGTATTCTCGTTCGAACATATGCAAGCGTAATCACCAATCCAAAGGAAATTACTGATATTGTTATTACCTAGAGACGAATGATAACGATTACCATAGCTAGAGCAAGTGAAACTGTAACATCCTGAAATCAAAATGTTGATTTTGGTAAGGGGTGTCGATCGACACCATGTGTGGGTGTCGATCGACACCAAGGTTATTCGATCGGTTTTGGTTCAATTTCGATTGTTCGGTTTGACTGGTCCGAGTTGAGGAACCCTAGGGGTTCGTTTATAAGTCGTGCAGCCACGATTTTTCGTGGGTAGGCAGAAAATTATAGAGAAGAGAGATTTTCTCAATTCCTTGAGAAATTGGGTGATTAGGTTCATAGAAAAGGTTCTTTCGAGGTTTTGAGAGCGTAGTTTGTTTGTTCCAGCAAGTTCATGGTGTTAGAGACTTGAATTAGTGGGTTTGATCTCTGATTTTTGTTGTTCTTCGCTGTCTCATTCCTTTTTCCTCGAATAGCCAAGGTGAATACGTGATCGTAGGTTTATCAAGCCATTAACGGGTATATGATTGTTGATATGAATCTCTTATTGGAATGATGGTTGATTTGTGATGTTTGATGTAGTATTTGTGTGTTTGTGTGCCTGTGGAATGTGTTTTTGTGCAGGTTTTAGGTTGCGATTGTCGCAAGAACGAGTTAAGAGAGGAGAGACTCGTTCTGCGGTTTCTGCTACTTAGTGTCGATCGACACCTCTGTTGTTCGTGTGTCGATTGACACCTAGAGGTAGTGTCGATCGACACCACTGTTGTGAGAGTGACGATCGACACTTAGTGGTAGTGTCGATCGAACACCAGACCATTTCTTGTGCTGAATGTATTGAATGTATTTTTTGCTTGTTGTGGTTTGATATAAATAGCATGTAGACGGGATGACCGTCTTACTAAGTATTTATGATAATACTTACGCAATTAAGAAGCTTAAGGAAATTCATTTATCGATAAACTCTATTTGAACAGAAAAAAGGTAAAAAGTTCAACCCACAGTCTGAAAAATCAAGCCTTTATTAGAAGCTCTTAAAACCCTTGGGGACATTAGGGCCAAAACTAATGACCAGAATTGGTATAGTCAGTGAATTACCATAACTAACTCGAAGCCCAATTCATCAAACAAAACGTTGCACTTATTATTGTCCACGATAAGAATCTTGCCATCAAGAATTTCCCGTGTTCTAGGATGGATGGCAATGACTCTATTCCCAACTGACAATGGCCGAGTCAAATCTGTAGGAAGCCCTTCCTTAGCACCTGTTCAAAGTTCTGTATAGTGATTTCTCACAGATTCACGATATTGTTTGAGTTTGTCATGCTCTTCCTGTATGAATCTTTCAGAGAATCTCCGAGGTACCAAGAGAAGTGCAAAATACATAGTGAATAATATTTTCAAATCATGTATATTTGTTGGGCCCACTTCGATTAACATACAGAAATGAACCGTAACATACCTTTTTTTTTTGCAAAAAAGGCCCTAAATATTTAAATTATTTGTAAAAATGCCCTAAATTTTTTAACGTTTACATAAAAAATAAATTTTGGTAAAATTTTTTTTTTTACCACCAGGTCCACTGGACTGTTGAGCCGGTCATGAATAGCACTGTAGAATCATTCATATATGCACCTTCGATGGGCCAATGGATATGACAGAATGTTAAGTCCCATATTAGGGTCAAACCTTTGTTGATCAAAAGTCAGCAAGAACGTGAACACTTTAGTTCTTAAGGCACAAGTTACTACAATTTTCTTTTTCATATCTTTTTCATATACACAAAGAAACTAACGTGAGAAATAGTTATGGATCCTACAAACTAGGAAAGTGGGGTTAATGGGTGAAAGGGAAAATACACTTAAATATTTCTACGGAATAATTATGCAATAAACCATCTTGGTCTTGTTGATCTAACCGTGCCGGTGGTTACGATCTCATCAATACCCCATCCTAAAAAAGAACCTTGTCCTCAAGGTTCACCGTAAACTCCAAAAACTATTAGAGTTTTGATTGTGATGATCAATGAATCACGGACTGTTGATGATTAGGTTGCTAACGGACGATTACCTAATCATTTTGAACTCATTACCACTCCTTATCACGTAATGGTGGAGGTTTATCCGGAACTGGTTCATCCTCACCGTGGGGCAAAGAGACATGGAAAGTCCGGTGAATCGGTGAGTATTTTGACAATTGGGGGATGTACACAACATGATCGTATACTATTGGTCTCTATCGGAGAACTGCGAAAGCTCCGAATTAGCCAACTTAAATGAAAACATCGACAGGTTCATGTCAGTCCGGTTTGTTGGTCGGTCGGGATGGCTTCTTTTGCTGCATGAGATAAATAGTTGAGTGTTATCTCCACCGTCGAAGCTTCTACCGCCATCTACGGAGATTAGATCCACATCATTGTTGACATCGATATTGGCTCTTAGACGTCGTCATAGACATCAAAGATTGGTGCTCCATAATACCACTCTCCCATTCACTTGTTATTTGTTTCATGTAATTTGTTTCTATATAAATCAATGAAAAACCAAAAAGAGGTAGTCTTAACTACCCAAAAGAATGTGTGTTCTTGTTATAAGTTTTGTTCTTGACAACAATTGATTGGTTTCCGTTTGGGACCTTAACAATTGGTATCACAACAGGATGTGCTTTTGATCTGAACAACTGTAGGGGTCAGATTCCACCCCTGTGAGATCGATGCAAAGACAAGAAGAATTTTGCCAAGTCTAGAAGAAATCCTAAACAGGTTTACAAGAGCCCAATTTGTAATTAGGCCCATAATAGAATTAAATCTATATTTAAAATGGGTTTAATTAAATTATGGGCCTAAAAGCTATTTTATGGCTTAATAGACCAAACCCAAATCTAGCACTTAGACCTAGAATTATTTAGCTATATATAGCTCATTGTATTCACCCAGAAAAAGGATCATAACTTTTCAGACAACAAGATTAATAAAAGCTTTCTCAACAGCAAACGCATGTCTCAACATCTTTCTGCATAGTGATTAACTCGGAAGTCTCGCATTTCCTCGACAACCCTTACAAATTCAATTGTGCGAGTTACGACTCCTACAATTTGGCGCCGACTAAGGGGAACACGTGAGACATTCTTACTCAAAAGAATCATCGTACAAGCTACATAAGAAGTGACCAACAACGCAACATGGATCACAACAGCGGCGACCAGCATGGCAATGTCGACAGCAGCGGCGGTGACCAGCAGCGCAACATGGATCGCAACAGCGGCGACCAACATCGCAATATCGACAGCACCTACGGTGACCAGCAACGCAACGTGGATCGCACCAGCGGCGACCAGGAGCACAACATCGACAACAACAATGGTGACCATGAGCGCAACTCCACAGAATCAGCGGCAATCAGCAATTTAACGTCAGCAGCACCATCACTGACTAGCAGCGCAGCGTGGATCGCACCAGCAAAAACTAACAGACAAACGTCACAGCGACTACCGCGACTACTGCGTATAAATCTAGGGTCGAGCCCACTACAAAGAAGGCACATGCTGGGAACATAGCGAGTAGAGTTGAATGAAGCACCGCTAACATAAAGCAAGAACACAATTCTCTCAAACACATTGTTTCTCTTCTCATAAGCGGATTGTCACTTCCTCTCGCAAACGGATCATCGCTCCTCTCGCAAACGGATCGTTGCTCTTCTTCAAAGCAAAACTTTGCTCCTCTCTCACGCGCATCGTTGCTTCTCTCACAAATGAATCACTGCTCTTCTCCCCAGTAAAAATAATGCTTCTCTCTCAAGCAGATCTTCGCTCCTCTCGTAAATGGATCGTCACTCCTGGCTCAAGCACATCTTCGCTCCTCTCGCAAACGGATTATTGCTACTATCGCAAATAAACCTTCACTACTCTCGCTAACTCGCTTACCGACTCTCCTAGCAACCTAGCTCGTCTGCTGGCTAACTTATCTGCTTAATAGTTGTTGAAGCTGCTTAGCTCGTCTACTACATGGCTGACTTGCCTAACTCTTCGTTTACTTACTCTCCTACCTGCCTGGCTCACTGGCTGACCAGCTCATCACTTACAAGCTCGTCACTTACCGGCTCGTCAAATGTCAAGCTTATTTGCTTACCAACACTCCTAGCTGCCTAGCTCACTCGCTGCCTCGCATACTAGTTCTCCTAGCCGCCTGGCTCGCAAAATCGCTTACCGGCTCTCCTAGTTCACCAAATAACACATACGCTTAACGTCCTACATTAACGGACATATCACTAACATCCTTTACGGATCATTAAAGTCTTATCTGAACAGATATATCACTTACATCCTTTACGGATCATTCAAAGTCTTATCTGAACAGACATATCACTTACATCCTTTACGGATAATTCAAAGTCTTATCTGAATAGACATATCACTTACATCCTTTACGGATCATTCAAAGTCTTATCTGAACAGACATATCACTTACATATTTTACGGATAATTCAAAGTCTTATCTGAACGGACATATCACTTACATCTTTTACAGATCATTCAAAGTCTTATCTGAACAGACATATCAATTACATCTTATATAGATCATTCAAAGTACTTACTTGAACTACGAAGCGGCTTGATCCCTACAAAGGGTATGTAGGCACCTCATCTTCGGATGGGTTCAGCTGCCGCCCCTCCTTAAAAGGGGGGGGGGGGAAGGGGTACGTATAGTCGTATACTTGACATTCTCGCGAAAATCAAATAAAGCAAACTTGTCTGAAACAGTTTCGCTTGTAAAATCTAAGTCTTAACAAAAGCAGACTTCATTCAAAACAATTCGAATTTACATCCTCCGTGGATAAATCTAAGTCTTAACAAAAACAGACATTCAACCTTGTTGCTGGCCACATCGATGGTATACTTCACAAGCTTCAGATCTGACTATTACATCCTTTGTAGGATTAAACAGCGCGCTATACAAATGTATAATGTTCATTACAGGAGCATGTGCGTTAGAGGAAAACGTATGCGTAAACCCAAATGTTCATTTCGAAACCCAACGGACAAAACGTTGGTTGCATCGCTAAAAGTAATCATTACAGGAGCGGACGTGTTCTCGGGAACAAGTCTGTAAACCCAAATGTTTACTCTAAACCCAACTCACTGAATCGTTGGTCGCAACGCGATAAAATGTTTATTACAAGAGCGGGTGCGTTAGAGGAAAACACATCTGTAAACCCAAATGTTCATGTCAAAACCCAACTAACATAACATTGGTAACTTCTCTAGACAATATTCACTCCTGGAGCATACATGTTGAAAGTAACTTAGCTGTAAACCTTAGTGTTTATTAAAAAATCCAACTATCTGAAACGTTGGTCTTAACACAAAGAAACATATTCGCTGCTGGAGCAGAATTATTGATGAGAATGCTTTTGTAAACCATGCAAAGATTCAAGACAAATCAAAACAAAGCATGAAAAGGGTAAACACCACCTAAGCAGAATAAAACCAAAAGCAAAGAAAATACTAAGGCATTTTATCTTCAAGCACCGTCAATCGCTTCCACAACTTCTTCAGTTGGGACCTCACTCTGAGAATCTGATGAATCCTCATCACTGGACGAACTAGAAGAACTCTAACCTAAATCAACCTTTTCACGAGCAGGAGCCGGTACTACAGGAGCCGATACAACATGAGCCCCTCCACCAGGTCTTGGAATCCTAAGCATCTCCTCAAGTTCGCGCATATGCTTACTGAAACTCTCATCTGCATGCGATAAGCCTTCCTTCTGCTTTCTCAGTTTGCCAACCTCATCATTAAGATCAGGCGCCTTGCCACTCCGAACCAACTTCAAAAACTCAATGTTGCTCTAAACATGGGTAAGATCAATGAAATCAGTCCACGGTTGGTCATTGATCACCTTAAGCTTCTCTCTCGCTCGCCCTATCCTCGACTCATACTCTACTATCAGCTCTCGCTTCGCCTGATCAACAGCTTGCTGAATGGCTGCATCTTGAAGCTTGGTCGCAGCACCTAAACGAGCAGTGAGATCAGAGACTTCTTGCTGTAAGTGTTTTCCCTCCGATTTTGACTGTGTAAATGTGCCATCTATCTCACGGCGATTATCCTCAGTCTCCTTCACAGCAGCTTCCAGGGTAGCGACTCTCTCCTCTGCCTGAGGCCTCCGCTTCTTATGATCGTCGCACAATTTTTGAACACTACTAAGTTGACGACCTTGCGAGAGAGCAGTTGTCTCGTAGTCCTTGGTGAGTTCATTGATCAAAAGAAAGAGGTGCAAAAAAAGTAATAAGTCAACATATTTGAAGCGAAAGGAGTACTATCGCAGAGTTCAACATAAATTCATACCGTCATGCCATGAAGGGCCACTCTCGCGTAAATATCTCTCTTTGACATATCTTCTCGAGCAGGAAACTCAGTCCCTGGGAAGACAATTTTTGACATCTCAACCGCCGCCATACTACTGTTGCTGAATAACTCCCTCGGATCAATGTTTTCCCCAGTATCTTCTCGAGGACGCTTGCAGCTGACATCTGCAGCGTCGTCCCTCCTCCTAGCATCATCGCGACGCCTCTGCAGTGACTCATGACGACGATTAGTGTAAACTGTAACATTTCGCCCAAGCTCAGGACGACGCGACTTAGGCGCAGGGGTAGTAGTAGCACCAGTTCTAAGGACTGACGATGATGTTCTTGCTTGTTGCGGCTCCTTTCCACTGGTTTCAGCTCTAGCCTTAGCAACTCTCTTCTCGCGCGCAGACATTTTCCTCCCGTTACTTGACATTTTTGACAACAGCGATGTTATCGGAGTAAAGATTGATTAATCCCTCCTGAAGTTACTCAACGTGGCTCGGAACTGCAAAACGATAAGCAGGAACTAAAAAGGTTAAAATTTGACTAAGTCAAAAATTCTGCAAATAGTATCGCTAAAGTAAAAGACGACACAATTATATCAGCAAACATCTCTCTGGAATCATCTAAGTCTGACACTATTCTCGAGCCGCTTTTATCTATTTGATGATAATACCGCGAATGTCCAGAAGCCATTTTCTTCAATCTATACCGTTAGTGCGATAAGACCCATCATCCGAGTCGAAACTAAAAATCGAAACCAAAAATAATTGCGCTGACTTTTGTTGACTAGGTGCCTTGTTAATTTTTGTTGACCAGTTGACTGGTTTACTTTTGTTGACTGTTGATTTCTCTTGACCAAACCGGATGTGAATTCTGTTGACCTAACCGAACCGGAATTTTGACCTGGATTGACCGGTTTCGTTCTGTTGACTGTTGTTGACCGGCAAATCAAACCAGGATGATGCTCCACTGCCACAACTGCGCCGCCGCGAGCAACCACCACCGGATCTGAAGCTCTCCGTCGATTACGTGAAGCTCCTCTCCACCACGAATCTCTCCTCTGTCGTGAAGATCTGCAATGCTCTCCTCTCCACCGTGTAACCACGAGCAGATCAGTGACGATCCAGGAAGCTCCCCTCTCCGCCGTAAAGATCCGCGAAGCTCTCATCTCCACAAACCGAATCCGTCGAAGCTCCACCAGATGACGTCGAAGTTGTGGCTCCATCTAATGTCAAAGCTCCACAAGCCGAGTCCGTAGCCTCCACTGCTACGATGAAGCTCTTATGGTGGATCTATGGCGGATTTGCAGCTCCTGCAACGGCGAGTCTCCCACGACGGCGGTGCAGATTTGATCTCCAGTGACAGCGACGATGCAGAGTGACGACGAAGTGAAGCTCCACGGCAAATCAAGGCTCCATCGACGCGTGTAGATCCATGGCGGCGACGATTAATCGGAGATTCTAGGAGCTTTTCGACCTGTCGACGGCCGATGAGCTCTAGCGATGATGAACGTTGGCGGCGAAGACCGAAGGTGAGACTGGTCAACCTCCGACGATGGAAGAGCAGATCGACGGCGGCACAGCAAATCGGAGATGGGAGAGATGAAGTCACAAGAAGACAAAAAAAAAAATTATTCAGAAAACCCTAATTTGCACCACAGGACAAAAAAAATTGGAAAAAGGGATTCCGAAATTTTTACCTTTTTTACTGTAGAAAAGCATACTTGGTGAAAAAATAGACTGCCTAGGGGGCCTATTTATACTAGAAGGATTTTCTGAAATCCCTAGGATTTTTCAGGAAAATTTCTTGAAACTTTCCTAACGGACTTTAAAGTCTAGTTGAATGAGTCCAATAGATTTTTCAGTCTATTAACCTCATCTCTAACAACGTAAGCATGTCCAGGAAAACATGATAGCATCGTTTCAACATGAAATGACAGAAACTTTCCGAGTTCGGTGACAAGAACGTTAACGCCTGACTGCTTCACGATTTCAATTCAAGATACAGTCTACTAAACTTATTCTTAACAAAAGAAGTAAGTCACGAAAACACGGTAGCATCAGCTCGACATGGAATATCTGAAACTTCCTCACTTCAATGACAAGACGTCAACGCCTGGCTGCTTCAGAGTCCATCACATGAATCTCAAACTTCAACAGCTTATACCTTGGCATCATCTAACTCGATACTACCAAGCTGGGGGGCTAACTAACTGTAGGGGTCGGATTCCACCCCTATGAGATTGATGTAAAGACAAAAACAACTTATGTATTCTACTTCGGCGACGAAGCAAGTCAAATCTCATATGAGTTTCAAGTTCGCTGACTTATCTATCTCGACAATGTATTAAAACACATCAGCACATTCTCGCTAAAGAGCACATCTTTGTCATCTTAAAGAGACTGTATCATTCCAGACCAAGATGAAGGTATCAGAAACCCGTCCGCCAAGCAGAACATTAACTGAAACATGGGAGGTCGGCGACGCCAACAATAATCTCCATCGCCAAGCTGAACATTAACTGAAACATGGGAGCTCGGCAACATCTACAATAATCTCTATTGGGGAGCTGAGCATTAACTCAAACATGGGAGCTCGCCGACAATGACAAAATCTCTATTGACCGAGCTGAACATTGACTGAAACATGGGAGCTCGGAAAAACAAAAACCTTTCAAAGAAAGTAAACTACAACGAGTCGAATCATATCCGCCGAGTTGAACATTCACAGAATCATGGGAACACGGCGGTAATAATTATAACTCCAATGAGAAGTGTGTGACTTGCGCTCTTTTTTCCTTGATTTGGTTTTTCCCATTGGGTTTTCTAGACAAGGTTTTTACCGAGGCTTGCTAACACACTTACGCGTTTTCCTCATTGACGACAAGCTGTTCCAAAACATGAGTCTACATGGATTCGTTGCCGAGCTAAGCGTTTACAAAAACACGTCGAACTCGGCAACATTTACAAGTCTGCGGAACAAAGCTTTACGATTTCATCTCGTCAAAACACATCTTAGAGGACAATGGCAACGTCTGCGATGTATCTTCTTCAAGCATTGACCTCACTTGCGACTTTTTCTACCTTGACACTATCATACCGGACACTGCCAAGCTGGGGGGCTAACTGTAGGGGTCGGATTCCACCCTTGTGAGATCGATGCAACGATAAGAAGAATTTTGCCAAGTCTAGAAGAAATCCTAAACAGGTTTACAAGAGCCCAATTTGTAATTAGGCCCATAATAGAATTAAATCTATATTTAAAATGGGTTTAGTTAAATTATGAGCCTAAAAGCTATTTTATGGCTTAATGAGCCAAACCCAAATCTAGCACTTAGACCTAAAATTATTTAGCTATATATAGCTCATTGTATTCACCTAGAAAAAGGATCAGAACTTTTCGGACAACAAGATTAATAAAAGCTTTCTCAACAGCAAACGCATGTCTCAACATCTTTCTGCAACAAGATCAGAACTCGGAAGTCTCGTATTTCCTCGACAACCCTTACAAATTCAATTGTGCGAGTTACGCCTCCTACAACCACTTTGTGGTATCAAAAGCATCATATTTTTTTCATCCTCCTTGTTATCGATATTCTTCGTGAATCAACGATTATCAAGAACCCTCGACGAGCGGCTATTCTTCAGAATCAACGGTTATCGGGATCTATCAAATTTCTATTTCGTTTTTTCTTTCTTCATAAAAGAATAAAAAATAAAAATAACTTCTTTCATTTTTTTTTTTTCTGTTACATCATTTTGGTTCATCGTTTTTTGTTATTCTTTATTTTAAAAAAAAACCTTTTGATATTCAATACAATAAAAAAAACGTTTTGTGTTCTTTGTTCTTCGGATGCCGTATTGTTTTAAGATCTTAACAACTTGATTTTTGAAGTTCTAGTTCTTGGAATTTTTTTTTTAAGAAGAATCAACATGGAACGAAGAAAAGCAACTCAACTCAAGTTTTCATGGATTCAACACGAACCTTGAGGACAAGGTTCATTTCGACGGCCGGAGTATTGATGAGACACGATTGTTTGTTAATTAGTATTTAATAATTAGTTTTTGTTATTTGTTTAAATTGTTGTTTATGCAAATAATGGTGAATGACTTCCTAGTTTATAGGACCATAATATCACTCTCCCATTCAGTTGTTATTTGTTTCATGTACTTTGTTTCTATATAAATCAATGAAAACCTAAAAAGAGGTAGTCTTAACTACCCAAGAGAATATGTGTTCTTGTTTTAAGTTTTGTTCTTGACAACAATTGATTGGTTTCCGTTTGGGACATTAACACAGAAAAGTCAATACCTTCTCCTGAAAAGTGGAATAAGCCATTAAAGACCAAAATTTTGATAGGTATAAGAGAAATGAAGTTAGAGCTCCAACTTTGGATTAGCCGGCATAAGATTTCTCCTTTACAGAATTCTCCTTCAATTTTCGCAATAGTGCTATAGTGATAAAGGGATTTTGATGCCATTTATAGATTTAGGTAGCTGTGGGTGGAGGTTGGAAGAGGTCAGTGTAAACGTTTAGTTGTTAATATAAGCAATCGGGTGGAAGCTCATTGAGGAGTGAGGGTGCGGTCATTAAAGTATTTATGAATGGAAGAGGAATCGGAAAAGAAATAACAACCGTTTCTGATTTTTTGTAGGTTTGGAAGGTTAGTTAGTTGTCGCGAGGAAGATGAGGGAGACATTATGGGGGGGGGGGGGGGGGGGGGGTGTAGTGACCCGTACGCGGCCTAGGCCGAGGCCGGCCAGGCTAAAGGAGGATTTCTAACCTTAGGTCTTGTAAAGACCCACATAAAGGATCGGACTAAGTCCAAACTTAGTCTTGTGCCGAGACCGGACCAATCGGGCGTCGTTCGGCCTTGGGCAAAGCCAGCCGTATATCGGCAGCGAGTAACTGTTTGCTTGCCGACATACTCCACGTGTCACCCGTTGGAGAACCCGACGTGCATGTGCTTCCCTCTCACCCGATAGCACGTGTCACCCGCGGACGAGTTTCGTTTTGCATGCCGCCCATTGAGCTATGTGTCACCTACTAGTGTGCTTGCTTGCCAATCCCTATATAAGGAAGGTGCCTAGCTCAGTTTTCGGACAGTGAAAGAGAATATCCATACTGATCATGATCCGCGAACCGATAGCACGTACTGATCACGATCCGCGACCCGATAGCACATATCGATCACGATCCGCGACACGATAGTGATCCATATCGACCCGTACCGATCCGTCTTTGCCGTACCGATCCGGAAGTCCATTCTAGTGATCTTAGGAGTCTTTCAGGAAAGGTTGGTATAATTTTCTGATCCGACCCAAGCTCCTTTCCTTTAGCTTAATTCCTTAAGTTCCATTGGAAAACTCTAAGTGTTGCCTTAGTAACCATAGGGACTCATTTGTTCAGGAGCGAGCCGAGTCTAAGGAAGGATTCGAGAGGATAGTCTTGAGCAGACTCTCATACTTCTTCATAGAGGTGAGTCTAAGTGATGCGTGTAGTGTGTTAGATGAGTAGAACACACGTGATTGTTTATTATGATGCCTATAGCCGTAGAGGTTATTTTCTATGAATTCACGAGAATTGCTAAATGTTGAGCATGAATCCGAGCATGGTTAAGTACAAGTTTATATGCATAAATGGATATGGGTTAAATCATATAAAACTTGTTGTGGGCGCGATATGTCATTCTTATATTTCGTGGCTTGGCTAATTACTTGGCGGGTATTAGCTAGAGCTCACGAAGACAGGGAGAGACGGGATTGCAGCCTAGGGCCGTGGTGCTGCATAGCGATCGATGCAGAGTGGGTAAAGGATCCTAAGTCCTTAGCCTTTGTGGCAAGGGACCGAAAGATGCCTTGAGTACACGAGATGGAAATGGACAACGCGCTAGGCCTTATTGAATTGAGAACGTTAAAAGCATGACTTAACCGATCATGTTTATTTATGCATTGCATTTGGATGTTGTGTAATGGATGTTATTTTGGGTTTTGGATGGGATATTTGTGATTGAAACGTTTAGGGGAAACCTAGACTCACTAAGCAACTAGTGCTTACGACTCAATCTGTTTGCAGGTAACCCTAGCAAGTAGACCCTTGAAGCACATACGGAACATTAGGATGATCAGTGGTAGTTTTTCCTTGCTTTTGTAAATGTATATGTTTAATATGTACATGACCGTTTTGGGTGCTAGACTCAGGATCAAGTATAACTTTGTACTCGTTTAAAAGACTAAGTATAAATAAATAAAAGAAAGGTTTTAAATAAATGGGGTTTCCAAATGATGCTTAGTCTTGTCAGGACGATCCAACTATCGGGTATGACTCGGGTTGGCAAGCTTTGGGTCGTATTCGATAGGGACGGAAGCATAAATGTTTAGTCTAGGGATTTAGGATTTGTTCCTTGAACCTCTGCTCAAACATCTAAGTGTTCCTCAGTAGCGTTCCGGTCTAGATCCTGGATTGGGGCGTTACAATTAGTGGTATCAGAGCATTGTTCTTACGATGCTCAAATGGGACTTGGTTTTCAAACGTTTTATCGAGTCAAAACTGTCGCAAAAGCAAGTAGGATAAACTGATTATGTTCCTATGCCATAGTATGTTTAAGATGGTTAGGACTTACCCGATTCCTTGATGCAGATGTCTATACCAACCCATCGGGACTGGCCTGATACGAGATTATGGGAAGCACCAAGAGGGCGCGAACAGCCTTCTTTGGGGTATCGAGGACGATATCCTGGTCTTCCTCCACCTGGGCCTGACAGTTCATCTACGTCCATGGATACGGATCCATCAGAGGATTCTACGGATGTTTCAGAGTATGTACCAAAGAGTATTCCAGAGCCGTGGGTTGAGTACCCGGATTATACAGGCGAGAACTCTCCACATTCGTTGTCGAAGTTAGGACTTCGAGATCATAGTAACCCCGGACCTGAGGGATCACACTATGGTCATGCTGGATGGATATCCACTGACTCGTCGAGTTCGATACTACCGGAGCAATACCATCGGATTGATACTAGCGTCAAGGGACCAAGTAGATCGGGATATGAGGGCAAACTCACACCGCATTACTTACCACCATCAAGGTCGCCATTGAGGTCTCCATCAGTGACTTTTCAGAGACAGTACCCGGAGTTAAAAACACCACCGGAGGGATTAGGGTGAGAGATGATACGAAGCCGTTCTAGTCGTCCCAACCGTGATGGAACGAAACCGAGTAGGGCAGGACCTACAAGGGGAGTCACGGGTGACAGTGTAGTAAGGGAGCTCAGAGATATAGTAGGACACATGAGGAATCGAAGACTATTTCGAGATCACCAGGATCCGCCACCATCACCACCAGATTTCCTAAAGATGGTGATAATGATGCAGAACTTGGGGACCGATAAGTTCTTTGGGGATAGGGGACCAGTGGAAGCTGATTCGTGGTTGAAACACATTGAGAGGAATTTCAATGCGGCTCGATGCCCGAAAGACTATAAAACCAATATGGCCATGCATTACTTGATGAAGGACACGTGTAACTGGTGGGACGGCATCAAAATTCAGTATGCGGGCACACTTATTACCTGGGATATCTTCAAGAGGGCATTTAAGAGGAAGTACTTTCCACCCGAAGCTAGGGATCGGATGGAAGCACAATTCCAGAGCTTGGTACAAGGGCAGAGGAGTGTGCGGCACTACGAGGCCGAATTTACTCGACTTCGGCAGTACGCGCAATACGGGATAAGTGGTGAGGCGATAGTACTAAGGAAGTTTCTACGAGGACTAAGACCACAACTGATGAGTAGACTGATGGTGAATCAATACTACAGTCTTTTCGAGCTTGTGGAAAGAGCCGTTGATGTCGAGGAAGGAATCAGAATTGAACAAGCCGCAGTAGATCGGGCAGAACAATGTGACCGAGAACAACAATAACCAGGGCCAAGTAATCAAGTGGCCAGACCGGGAAACTGGGCACAAGGGAGAGGACGCGGCCAAGGTCAGGGACAGACCTTTGGCCGTGGGCAAGGTCAAAGACGTGGGCAGACGCCAGGACGGGCACAGGGTAGGGGAGCGGCCGGTAGAGAAACGCCGAACATGGACCAGCTACCTGTATGCTTTAAGTGTGGCGGCCGAGGCCATATGGCGAGAGCTTGTCCCAATGGGGAATAGACCTCACGACCTGTGCCGACTTTAGTGATTTGCTTCACATGCAACCAACCGGGGCACAACGCAACTTCATGTCCCGTTACGCATCCGACCGGCCAGAGAAATCACGGAGCGGGACTGCGAGCGATGGAGTGGGAAGTGGAACCACAGGCTAAGCAACCAGCAATTGAGGGACGCGTGTATTCCCTAGATAAACCCGAACCTAATTGACCTTATAGAGGCCCCGTCTCTGGTAACTAAGGGGTTCTATCTTTAAGACTTTGTGTGATGTTTTGAAGTGTGTAATTATGTGTGTATCTTTTGATAATAAATATAAGAAGTTAAATAAAAGTTCATTTGCATATTTAGGAACATTTCAGGTGGGCGACCCACTCATGTTCTGTTTGATTCGGGTGCAACACATAGTTTTGTGTCGCCGAATGTAGTGTCAAAATTCCAAGGAATTTTCACGATAGTAGGAATTTCTATCCAAGTTAGAACACCCGGTAACCAAATCCTTCATGCCGATAAGTGTTATATGGGAGTGCCAATTGTTATTGGAGACCATATCCTTTCCGCAAATTTGCTAGTTGTTCCATTAGAAGAATACCAAGTTATTTTAGGAATGGACTGGCTGACGGCATGTATGGCACACATCGACTGCGGTCGAGGAAGAATAACCTTTGAACGATTAGGAAAACCTTCCATAACCTATCGTGGGATCCAACCCAATGCCGGAGTATCCTTTGTAATGACAGTTAGGGCAGAAAGCACCCTTGAGAAAGGTGAAGTTTACCTGGTAACTTTGAGTATGGTTAGTAACACCCATGAAGAGCAGAACCTTGAGGAGATACCTATAGTTCATGGCTACAGTGATGTGTTCAAACCTTTGGAATGGTTGCCACCATCTCGTAATGAACCCTTTACTATTTCGTTGGAACCAGGAGCGGCGCCTATAGCTAAGGCACCCTACCGAATGGCCCCCGCAGAGCTAGCAGAATTAAAGAAGCAATTGGAGGATCTAATGGAGAAAGGATTCATTAGACCTAGTTCATCACCATGGGTAGCTCCAGTGTTATTTGTTAATAAGAAAGATGGTAGCATGCAGTTGTGTATAGATTATCGTGGAATCAACAACATTACCATCAAGAACAAATACCCATTGCCAAGAATTGATGAGTTGCTGGACCAGTTACAAGGAGCGAGTTGGTTTTCAAAGATTGATTTAGCATCAGGCTATCATCAAATTTTAATCGCGGAGGCAGATGTAGTAAAACCCGCATTTAGGACACGTTATGGCCATTACGAGTTTGTGGTCATGCCGTTCAGCCTAACCAATGCACCGACTGTATTTATGCGGTTAATGAATGAGATCTTCCGAGACTACTTAGACGAGTTTGTCATCATTTTTATTGATGATATTCTTATATACTCTAAAACCGCGAAGGAGCATGAGGTACAGTTAGGAAAAGTGTTGGAACGGTTGAGAAGTCAGAAGCTTTATGCTAAGTTCAGTAAATGTAGCTTTTGGAAACGAGAGATTGGATTCTTAGGACATCGGGTATCGGAACAGGGAGTTTTGGTAGACCCAGAGAAGATTATGGCGGTTCGAGACTAGCCACGACCGACCAACGCAGGGGAGATACGAAGTTTTCTAGGATTAGCCGGATACTACCGAAAATTTATCAAGGGATTTTCAAGTGTATCCAAACCATTGACTTGCCTGACTGGTAAAGGTGTAGTCTTTGTATGGGACGAGAAAATGGAGGAAGCGTTCAATGAGTTGAAGAAGGCTTTGACCACCGCACCGGTCTTAGCCTTACCTGAACCAAACCAACCATTTACTGTATTTACCGATGCATGTGGGACGGGATTAGGTTGTGTGTTGATGCAAGGCAATAGGGTAATTGCTTACGCATCCAGGCAATTAAAGAAGCATGAGAATAACTATCCCACACATGATTTAGAAATGGCTGCAGTTGTTTTTGCCCTTAAGATATGGCGGTCCTATCTTTATGGTGAGTCGGTAAAAGTAATGACCGATCATAAGAGCTTGCAATACTTATTCACCCAACCTGATCTTAACCTAAGACAGAGAAGGTGGATGGAATTCATAGCGGATTATGATCTAGATATCACTTACCACCCTGGGAAGGCAAATGTAGTAGCAGACGCCTTAAGCTGCCGAAAAGCGAGTGTGGATATAGAGAGAGACATGATGAGCTTGAACACAGAATTCAAGAGGATTATGTTATCAGCCTTAGCGGGAGAGAGTAGCAAGCCATTCGGGTTACATGCGGTGAACCAAGCTGGTCTACTACGTCGCATCCGGCAGGAACAGAGAATAGACGTGAACCTAAGGAAGATCATTGAAGGACTAAATGATCAGGGACAACCGGATGCGAGTGGGTATCATTTGGCCGAAGATGGAACCTTACTTCAAAGTAAGAGGATTACCGTGCCTAAGGGACAAGGCTTACGGGAAGAAATCCTAAGAACGGCACATAAATCAAGACTCAGTATTCATCCTGGGAGTACTAAGATGTATCGGGACACTCACCAGTACTACCATTGGCCCGGTATGAAGCGAGCAGTCGCAAGGTAGGTAGCACAATGTCAGACGTGCCAACAAGTTAAGATCGAACACCAAGTACCGGCCGGACTGTTACTAAGTCTACCGATCCCAGAATGGAAGTGGGACGCAGTGTCTATGGACTTTGTTTCAGGATTACCAAAGGCACCCGGATGGGGAAACGACGCGATTTGGGTAATCGTAGATCGTTTAACGAAGATTGCTCATTTCCTACCCATGAAATTGAATGACAACATTGAGATTTTGGCTAAGTTATATTTGGATCAGATTGTAAAGTTACACGGAGTTCCAGCCAATATCGTATCGGACCGAGACCCGCGATTCACGTCCAGGCTATGGACAACCCTTCAGAAAGCTTTAGGGACCGATTTACGCATGAGAACAGCATTTCATCTTGAGATCGATGGTCAAACCGAAAGGACAATCAGAATGCTTGAGGATCTACTTCGGATGTGCATGCTGGATTATAAAAACATATGGGAAAACCACTTACCCTTAGTGGAATTTGCATACAATAATAGCTACCACGTTAGTATTGGTATGACACCCTATGATGCATTATATGGGCGTCCTTGTAGAACACCCGTATGTTGGATCGAAGTGGAAGAAAGGCAAGAGTTTGGGCCAGAAATAGTGAAAGAGACTATGGACAAAATTCGACTCATTCGTACTAACATGAAGAAGGCTCAAGATCGGCAGAAGAAATATGCCGATTAACATAGAAGAGAAGTTGTATATGAGGTTGACGACTGGGTATGGCTGAAAGCTGAGGCAGAGAAAGGAAAGGATCGATTTGGTAAACCAAGTAAGTTGGCCCCGCGATCTCAAGGCCATTACCGCATAGTTAAGAGAATAGGACCAGTGGCTTATCAATTGGATCTTCCTTCAGATAAGGGGATGCATGACGTTTTTCATGTCTCTATGCTTCGTAATTTTGTCCGCCGCTCAGATGAACCTCAACCGGAACAGTTACCCGATCCACAAACCGAGAATCGACCTCCTTCCCCCGAACCATTAAGGATCGGTGAGACACGATCCAGATTTCTCAAAGGACGGGAAATCTCACAGATTAAAGTGATTAGAAGAAAGAACCATCGAGATGCGATTACGTGGGAAGATGACGCAAGATTTAGGAAATCTCATCCGGAGATGTTTACCGAACCTCGAACCGATGAAGCCGGACCCTCAAATAGATAGAATTCGGGACGAATTCTAATAAGGGGGGGAGAATGTAGTGACCCGTACGCGGCCTAGGCCGAGGCCAGCCCATGACTCGCGGGATGGCCGGGCCAAAGGAGGATTTCTAACCTTAGGTCTTGTAAAGACCCACATAATAGATCGGACTAAGTCCAAACTTAGTCTTGTGCCGAGACCGGACCAATCGGGCACCGTTCGGCCTTGGGCAAAGCCGGCCGTATGTCGGCAGCGAGTAACTGTTTGCTTGCCGACATACTCCACGTGTCACCCGTTGGAGAACCCGACGTGCATGTGCTTCCCTCTCACCCGATAGCACGTGTCACCCGCGGACGAGTTCCGTATTGCATGCCGCCCATTGAGCTATGTGTCACCTACTCGTGTGCTTGCTTGCCGATCCCTATATAAGGAAGGTGCCTAGCTCAGTTTTCAGATCGTGAAAGAGAATATCCGTACTGATCACAATCCGCGACCCGATAGCACGTACTGATCACGATCTGCGGCCCGATAGCACGTATCGATCACGATCCGCGACACGATAGTGATCCGTACCAACCCGTACCGATCTGTCTTTGCCGTACCGAGCCAGAAGTCCATTCTAGCGATCTTAAAAGTCTTTCAGACCCAAGCTCCTTTCCTTTAGCTTAATTCATTAAGTTCCATTGGAAAACTCTAAGTGTTGCCTTAGTAACCATAGGGACTCATTTGTTCAGGAGCGAGCCGAGTCTAAGGAAGGATCCGAGAGGATAGTCTTAAGCAGACTCTCATACTTCTTCATAGAGGCGAGTCTAAGTGATGCGTGTAGTGTGTTAGATGAGTAGAACACACGTGATTGTTTATTATGATGCCTATAGCCGTAGAGGTTATTTTCTATGAATTCACGAGAATTGCTAAGTGTTGAGCATGAATCCGAGCATGGTTAAGTACAAGTTTATATGCATAAATGGATATGGGTTAAATCATATAAAACTTGTTGTGGGCGCGGTATGTCATTCTTATATTTCGTGGCTTGGCTAATTACTTGGCGGGTATTAGCTAGAGCTCACGAAGACACGGAGAGACGGGATTGCAGCCTAGGGCCGTGGTGCTGCATAGCGATCGATGCAGAGTGGGTAAAGGATCCTAAGTCCTTAGCCTTTGTGGCAAGGGACCGAAAGATGCCTTGAGTACACGAGATGGGAATGGACAACGCACTAGGCCTTATTGAATTGAGAACGTTAAAAGCATAACTTAAACCGATCATGTTTATTTATGCATTGCATTTGGGTGTTGTGTGATGAATGTTATTTTGGGTTTTGGATGGGATATTTATGATTGAAACGTTTAGGGGAAACCTAGACTCACTAAGCAACTAGTGCTTACGACTCAATCTGTTTTGCAGGTAACCCTAGCAAGTTGACCCTTGAAGCACATACGGAACATTAGGATGATCAGTGGTAGTTTGTCCTTGCTTTTGTAAATGTATATGTTTAATATGTACATGACCGTTTTGGGTGCTAGACTCAGGATAAGTATAACTTTGTAATCGTTTGAAAGACTAAGTATAAATAAATAAAAGAAAGGTTTTAAATAAATGGGGTTTCCATATGATGCTTAGTCTTGTCAGGACGATCCAACTATCGGGTATGACTCGGGTTGGCAAGCTTTGGGTCGTATTCGATAGGGACGGACGCTTAAATGTTTAGTCTAGGGATTTAGGATTTGTTCCTTGAACCTCTGATCGAACGTGTAAGCGTTCCGGTCTAGATCCTGGATTGGGGCGTTACTGTGGGGGGGGGGGGGGGGGGGGGGGGTGGGGTGGGGTGGGTGTATTGGATAAGGTATTTCAGTGGATTTGGTGGAGTTTGTGATTTGATAGGATTTAGGTGGATTTAGAGAATTTGTCGTGATTTTTATTTTTAAATAATTAAAAATAGCAAATCCTTTTGTGTGATTGTGTAGGATTTTGATGGATTTAGTGTGATTCGCTTTTAGTTTTGAGAGGATTTGTAGTGATTTGATATTCTTTTTATTCATGATTATTTTTCTTCTTATACTCTCGTATTCAAGAGATTATTTTTTTATCACATCATTTCTAGTTTTATTTCTTTGTACTTCATATAAACCAGAAACAAAAATAAAGAGAACTATAGAACAATATCTAAAAACCAACAAAACAAAGTAATCAAAAATAAAAATAAAATAACTGGTTTGATTATAATGTTTTAAAAAAGCAAAAAAAAAGAAAAAAAACAATCAAACGTAAAATATGATTGTAATCACGTAGAAGAAGAAGAATAACAAGAGCATAAAGAAGAAAAAATAAGAAGAAGTAGGAAGAGACCACAAAGAAAAAAATATATATCAAAGATATTTTGTTTTTAATGTTTGGTCCAAATCACACCTAAATCACACCTCCAAATGTGTGATTTGTTATGCCTAATTTATAACTATAAATGAATCTCAAATCACATTAAATCCTCTATTTATAAAACATTGTTGAGTTTTGAATAACAAGGGATTTGATATGGGTTTAACTAATCACAGTTTGAATAACATGGAATTGTATATTATTTTGATGTATTTGACATAAATTTCATGTTCAATAACACAGGATTTGGAAACGGATTTTAAAATCATTGGTTGAATAAAAGAAGATTTTAGAAACACCATCAAATCCATTGAAATACCACATCCAATACACCCCCTATGTTTTTCAAAGATAGGGTCACGATATTGTATCACACATACAAATACGTTACTTCATATTATTAATATCTTCATATTTTTGTCCTTCAAAAACAAATGCCAAAATAATTTACATTTTCTTTAGTGATCGGTTTGGGGTATTGAATGGATGACATGGCTGTAAAATGCCTTCCTATTGGCTGATTAAATTGCTGATTATTTTCCTGATTTTTTTGCTGAGGTGGATAGTTTTAGAGATCTCAAAATCTTCCCCTTTAATATAAAAGGAGATTAGAAAAGCTCTTGTATAGCTGTTACAAGAAGAAGTTTAGTAATTAAAATAAGACTAGCAAAAATGGATAAGACAGGATGGCTTTTGGCTTTTAACGAGAGGCAGTATCGAGATGTAAATGAGTATTAGTTCCTCTATATCGAATTACTTGTCATTAAAAACTTTTTTATACATATTAAGAAAGTAATAAAAAAATTGTTTTAATACTAATAAATATATTTTTTTGTTTGATATAAGTAATTAATACATTAAAAAATAAAGTGAATATGAAACAAAAATTTAACTTTAAAATAACAAATTATATGAAATGGAAGGAGTATACTTTAACTGTTATAGCTCGTAAAAATCTAAAAAAGTTTATATGAAACGGAAGGAGTATATTGTAACGAACACTAATTCTTCAACTAAAGACTAACGTAAGACTAGGCGCAAAAATTACTTTAAGCAGTGGAGACTGAAATTTTAAAAAGTCATGAAAATCAAAACCAATGTTCTCATGTTGTCAACCATTGATTTTTATGTTGCGACTTAAACAATCAAAACTCAACGTGAGGTTACAAAGATCATTTGCACTAGATACGCCACGTTTTGCAACAAATTATTATTGATTTTGGCTCGATGAAACAGAAACCCAAATCGGCTTCGGTTTGATTTATCTTAGACTAATTAACATTCGAGTTGCGTTTAGTATCTCAAGCTAATCAAATTACACATTAAAATTGATTAAAATTTATATTTTCATAGGTTGAGAACTAATTGATTTAAGTAGTTAAATTATTGGACTAATTATATGGCGGGTTGAGCCAAGCCTATGCAATATTGTAACGGAAAGGCAACTCGCGAAAATCCAAATCACAAGCTATCAAAAAGGAATTTTTCCCTTAAAAAATAAAGTTAATATCATTGGAACCGATGGAACACATATATCAGATATTAAACTAATAAGAACAGATACTACATTTGATCTTACACTACAAGAAAACAGGGCCTTTTCCGACGGCCAAAACCGTCTGTAAGCTGTCGGAAAAGGACGTATTCCGACGGTTTCCGACGGGAACAGGCCGTCGTTTCTATCACGTCGGAAAAACAAAAACCGTTGGGAATCCGTCGCTTGTTTGCGACGGATTCCCGACGGATTTATGTCAGAGACCCAAAGGAGACGGAATTCCGGCGATGAAAGACGGAATTCCGACGGTGGTTGGTTTTCCGGCGATGAAAGACGGAATTCCGACGGTTACTGTTTTCCGGCCATAACAGACAGAATTCCGACGGGTTCCGTTTTCCGGCCATAACAGACGGAATTCCGACGGGTTCCGTTTTCCGGCCATAACAGACGGAATTCCGACGGGTTCCGTTTTCTGGCTATAACAGACGGAATTCCGACGGTTTAATTTTTTTTTTTAAAAAAATAAAAATTATTTAATTTAATAATATAATATATTAATATTTTTAATAATGAAAAATAAAAACTATTTAAAATAAAATATATTAAAATTTAAAATTACAAACTAATAAAATTAAAATGTGTTTTACAGTTTTACAATCAAATTTAAAACTCCAAAAGGCCTATTCCGGCCTCCCGGTTCTGAAGAAGTTGGTCATCTTCTCTTCCATCGCTTTGAATTTTGCATCGGCCTCCTCCTTATCTCTCGCTCTCGCTTCCTCCACTGCCCTAAGCCGGTCGTGCAACTCTCGGTTTTCCGCCTCCAACCTCCTATGACGAGCATATCGAACCGACGACATAGACAAGCTACTCTCCTCAGGGAGGCCGTAAACACGGCCTCTGGTCTTGGGTGTCGCCTACAAAAATTGTTTTTTTCAAATGTCATAACTTGTATTAAAAGTAATGTTTAAATTCCATTAAATGTGAGACGGTTACTAACCTCGAAGGTGAACTGGTTGGTCATCTCGACTGGAACTTCGGTTGGCACCGGAGTTCCTTCCACGATCGGTTGCGATTGGAGGAACTCCTCCTCCCGCCTCTGCACAGCTTCCACGATTTCACGAGCAATCAGGTCTTCAATTTCACCGGTCTTCTTGTTGGTGTGCGAAAACTTGACCATATCGAGGTTGGAAGGATAGACACCGGTCTCCTCCATCTGTTACCATATACAATTACGTTACAGAATTCAAAAATTTTATGAAATATTTAATTACTTACTATTTTCAGAGAAGCTGAAGCCTTGCTAATTGCACCGAGGTTGTGGGTCGCTTTTCCCTTCCCTTTCCGGTCGCTGTTGCGGTTAGTCGAGTGTTTCTCGGAGTCCGTCTTGGTTGCCTCTAACTCCCAGTGTCGAAGAAGTCCAGTCCACATCTCAGCGGGTTTATATTTGAAAACCTTTGCCACCTTCCCCTCTTTGTACCACTTGTCTTTCCACTCGTTCATCTTCACCTAGAACTTCCTCTTTGCCTTTTTGTCGAACTCCTTTCGGACCCTGGATGTGAGGACTGGGTCCCATGTAAAATCTTGCTGCAAAAAAAAAAACATTCCCGCATTAGTAATTAAATTAAACGTCATATAAGAAATAACTTTGAAACAAATAAAATAAACTCTTACCGCAAATTGTCGGAACCCTGGTCCTCTGGAGGCATGTCGTTGTATGTGGGGTAAGGTTTATTGAGCATGGAGTTCATCATTTCGTTGATGGAACTCGTAATATCGTTTTGTGAGAATTGGAACCTATTAAATTGTTTATTAAATATTTATGTAAAATTATTAAATCCACAACATATTAAAATAAGACTTACCACGTCGTGTGAGGTGGCTGAGTGGGCTGTAGGCATGGGCTGAGACGGGAATGGGGTCTCCTCGGGGAATGGGGTCTCCTCGGGGAACTCGGTCTGACTCGGAGACCGACCTCCCCTACTAGAACTCGCACCACGTCTAGAGTTATGAAAATCCCCATAATTTGCCCTACGATTTCCATATTTTGAAGATTTAGATTTTTTGGGATTTATGAAAATTGGAATGTATAAGATTTTGTGAGTTGCAGATTTTGGAATTTAGTTAATTGAAAATTTTAGATTATGGTTTTTAAGGATATTGGAGATTAGGGTTTTATGTAATTTATTGGTTTTATGTCATTGAATTAAGTTGGGGTTTTATATCATTGAATTAAGTTGGGGTTTTTTAAAAATATTGTTTATTAAGAAATCGAAGTTTATGGAATTAGGTTTTGTTGGGAAATTGATATGTATAAATTTACATTTGTAAAAGTTTAAATTGTTTTATTAATGTTATTTAAAATTGTAAGGATTTTAATATATTTTCATAAAATTTTGTATATATATATGATATATATAAATTTAGAGGATTTAACATTTTAAATTAATAGAAAAATTGTTCGACGTTATACATTTTAAATTTATCAAATTTTAAATTTAGAGGATTTAAAGTTTTAAATTTACTTATTTTTATATAATGTTAAAATTATTAAGGTTTAAAGTCTTTTATTAATGTGATAAAAATTTTAAATTATACGGATTTAAATAGATTACCTTCAAATATTCTATATAAGATATTTAGAAAATTACAATTTATATATTAATTACATATTAAATCATAATAAATCCCTAAAACTCACATAACACAAATGAAAATCTAATTCTTAAAATTAGTAAACTCCAAAAATTATCAAATTTCAAAAATTTTGCAAATTTATTTGAAACCTAATCTAATAAATTTATAACATCCTCATAAACCCTAAAATTTTTATTTACTTAATTTGTTAATTCATAATTCGTTTAAAAAAAATATTAACAATATTTTTATAAAAGTTTAAAAATAATCTACAATTCCTAATGAAAAATTTCTTAACCATTCTCATGAACAATTTTTTGTTACTAATCCACTAACAAATTTCGGATCCGATTAACTAATCCACGAACAAATTCATAACTAATCCACGAACAAATTTCGGATCCGAATAAAATCATGAAGAACACTTTTTGAAAATTTCTAATAAAGTATGGAAAACTTACATTGATTTGGTTTTGGTGAAAGATGCAGATGCTTAACGACGGAGGAGAAGATTCGGCGAGCAATCGGAGAAGCAACGGCGGAGACTCGGCGGTTTGAAGAAAACTTTTCGTTTTCTGATCTGAGATCGGGGAAGACGATGACTGTGGATATAAAAGGGGGTCCGACGGAAATCAGACGGCTTTCCGACAGTAATAAAAAAATTCCGACGGTACCTCTGACGGTTTTCCCGCTTTGACGAAGATTACGAAGTCTTTTGGCGGTTGGGCAAATTAGGGTTACCGTCGGATTTCCGTCTTACATTTAAGACGGAATTCCGACGGTTATTCTTTTAAAATATTTAGTTGTAAATTTTTTTATATATTTTCTCTTACAAAAACATTTTTTCTATCAAACATATATATGTGATTTTAAAATTATGTGATTAGGGTGATTAACTTTACAACTTATAATGAACTTTAAAACTTTAAAATCAACTTTAAAACTAAAATTATGTGATTATAACTTTTAAACTTATAATGAACTTTAAAATTACAAATAATGTGATTATAAACCTTATAATGAACTTTTAAACTTTAAAATCAAAAACATCCCAAAACCGTCGGATTTCCGTCTTACATTTAAGACGGAATTCCGACGGTTTTGGGGGTTTTAATTAAACTACATTTCTTGCTACAATTACAAAGAATAAAAAATCCGAAACCGTCGGAATATCGTCTTAATTTTAAGACGGAATTCCGACGGTGTTGGGAATTTTTTTTTGAATTTAAAGTATATGATTAAGGTGTAAAGTTTATTACAAGGTTTTTATAATTAATTATATAGATTTTTATAAAGAATTATATATACTTTAAATATATAAAATTTAAAATAAATTTAATTTTTAAAAACCTTATAATCAACTTTCAAACCATATGATATACTTTTAAATCAAACAACTTTAAAATTTTTAAAACTTTATAATCAACTTTAAATATGTAGATAATATTTAAAAGGATTAAGGAAAGAAACCGTCGGAATTCCGTCTTTCATATAAGACAGAATTCCGACGGTTTGGGGTTTTTATGATTTTAAATTTGGGGAAAAAAATTACAAATAATATAACTCCAAAACCGTCGGAATTCCGTCTTTCATATAAGACGGAATTCCGACGGTTTGGGGTTTTTATGATTTTAAATTTGAGGAAAAAATTTGCAAATAATATAACCCCAAACCGTCGGAATTCCGTCTTCTAATTAAGACGGGATTCCGACGGTTTCTTTCCTTAATCCTTTTAAATATTATCTACAAATTTAAAGTTGATTATAAAGTTTATAAAAATATAAAGTTGTTTGATATAAAAGTATATCATATGGTTTGAAAGTTGATTATAAGGTTTTTAAAAATTAAATTTAAGCTTTGTCAAAATTATATGTCGCTAAAATGTTAATTTGACCATCGCAGTCAAGAAACATAAATATTTTAGTACGGCTTCGAAACGTATTACACATATTTAACACCTCTATTTCTCATTCCATAATAGGAATTAAAAAACATGACAACATTATAAAATCGTACAATAAATAGTAGGACATTATTTATTATTACTGCAACATAAAGCTTTAGAGGTTTAAATTATTTATTCTTCATCGGAGTCTGACATTGTTTCATATTCGTACCCAGTAGTTTCTTCATCTTCCTCCTCCATGGTGCATATTTCCGTTGGGTGGTATTCAGCAATCATCGAATTAGCACCGATTATCTGATTCGTAACTGAATATAGTTAAAACCATTCCCAAAAATCATTATAAACGTATGGTGTAACTACCTTAACAATGTTCCGCTCTGTGATATTTAGGTACTTTGGGGTCCTATCAAATTGGCAAACGGTAACATTCTTCAAGATGAATACCGCACCTACACCAGTCATGAGTCTGTACTCGTCATTTTTTAAGATGTTATGGTGCATGGTTCCCTCGATTTTTCCCGAATGATCTTTTAAGGTTACAAGCAGATCTCCCTGGTCATTGGGGGAGAAAGAAGAGAGCATAGCAACAATCTGAAAATTAAATAAAATATAAATACTAGCTTCTCAGATAAAATGTGTCTATAAATTAATGTTAATAAAATTGGACGGAAACCTAAACCTTTTTTATTTTCACAAATTGTGAACGCGGGGATTGAATTTCTGCAACCTGGGTCCAGAATGGTGTGATCCTATTATGATAAGAACCTACATTTATGAATGATAGATTTTGTATTAGTCACCTACGTACATTAATTCATTTTTGAAAAAGTAAAAATGATAATTAAATATATATATATATATATATATATATATATATACCTTCCCGGATTATGTAATCGATAGTAGAAGTCCACCGCGGACTACTAAAATCATGGTCGGCTTGTGGTGCCTCGTTAATCACCTCAGAAATAAAATCTTGTGTTGGGCGTGTTTGAGAACTTTCACCTTGCAGCACCTTTGCATCATGAGCCCTCTTGCGAAACAATCCTTACCGTACGACTTGGCCAGGTCCCGGTATTACGGGCGTTTGGTTCTGCGATTGTTGAGTTGGATGGAGTGAAATTGTCGGTTCACCATCAATAACATTTAAGTTATCGTAAGGAGGGCTTGATGGAACACGAGGTGTGTTGCGAGTGTTTTGACCAGGGGCTCGGTTTTGCATATAGTAATTCCATAGATCATTATTAGCCATTACGCAATAGAATATTTTATGTTATGAGTATGGGTTCAAATTTTTTATGAATGAATGCAGAGCCGGGATGCTTATATAAAACTTACTTATGTCCGTCGGTAATCCGTCGGAAATTCTTCATTACTACTGACAGATGTAGTGCGTCGGAAATCCGTCCATAACCACTAACCAATCAAACTTTGCCGACATCTGATTCCGTATGAATACCGTCGGAAATTCGTCATTACTTACGACAGATTTAATGCGTCGGAAATCCGTCCATACCCACTGACCAATCATACTTTGCCGACATCTGATTCCGTATAAATACCGTCGGAAATTCATCATTACTTACGACAAATTTAATGCGTCGGAAATCCGTCCATACCCACTGACCAATCATACTTTGCCGACATCTGATTCCGTATAAATACCGTCGGAAATTCATCATTACTTACGACAGATTTAATGCGTCGGAAATCCGTCCATACCCACTGACCAATCATACGTTGCCGACATCGTGCTGTCTGAATTCCGTCAGTATTCCGGCGGTAACGGCCACTGTATATGATGGAATATCGACGGTTTAGACATATAACGTCTTCTATAAATACTCCCTATCGAGTTTTTTATGTTGTACAACTTCAAATTATAAAAAAAATGTCTTCCAAATCTCCTAATGAAGACTCAAACACAAAAGGCGTGGCTAATTTTTTCATTGTTCCAAAATACTCGTGGGAATCCGAATCTCTATGCGACGAATTCACTCACCCAATTCCCACTTACTCATGGGAATTTGATACGTGCTCACCAATCGATGAAGAAGATTCCACAGCAACAGTAGTGCCTGACAGCCAGTTCGCGCCAAACATCCACAACATTTACGATAGGCAGCCACAATGTCTTCATCAAGAGCGGGATACCGAAGGTGAACCACCATGTGACTTGGTGGAAAAGTCAGATACTTACGGTGCAAGTACTTCAAACGTAGGTAAGGATCAGTCGTATGACTTTGAATTCGCGCAAAGCCCGGAACAGCCAAACTTAAATTTAGATGTTGATGCAATCAAAAAAGATTTGTGGGACGGTTTTTTAGAATCTCCAACAACGGATCATTACTATGACTTCCAATTCGCCCAAAGCCCAGAAAAGCCAAACATAAATGTAGACGTTGATGCAATAAAAAGCGAATTGTGCGACGGATTTGTAGATTCTCCAAGAAAGAAAAAAAAGGGAAAGAACATCATGAAATGGTTTTAACAAATGGTAAGTTCGGAGTGGAAACAGACATCTGATAGTCCTTTGGGGAGGTTATTGTGGACTTGTACCATAATTGTTAGGTGTTAAAAATTTGCAATTCCTTATTGTACTTGTTTAAGATTGTGTTAAAAATTTATGTTTCATTAAATTTAATGTTTTATTGGAGTTGCAATACTCAGATTTTCGTCCACAATCGGTTTTGTTTATGAAATGTAAAATGTTATAAGGAACACATGCACAAATGTGAGAGACTAACATGAATAAGCACAACTAATATTTATTCTGAATCTCCGGTAGAACCATCACTGGGGATTGAGTCTGAATCGTCGTCAAATTCTCCCTGTGTTTCCTCTTCGTCCGAATGCACTACATCATCCCCGACATAAGTGACATCAACGACAAGGTCAATGTTATTCATCTCCTCAATAGGTGACATTTGTACACTTCTCGATGGTTGTAGAGCATCTTGTTCTGGAACGCCATAGATTTTGCCTCTGGGGTTTATTGGAGTTACTGTGACCCACGGATCTGTACGGTAGGCAACTCGAGGATATGGAATGTAGCAAACCTATTAATAATTAGTGGATATTGTTATTATACATGAACAAGAAACCTTAAGTATGAGTACATAGGTAAACATATTAGTGTAAATATTGATACCTGGTCTGCTTGAGACGCAAGGATAAATGGATCATAATACTGCAATCTGCGGCTTGAATTTATCGAAATAACACCAAGCTGGTCGACTCAAACCCCTCGACCATTGGATGGATCATACCAATCGCACATAAACACAATGCACCTCGAGTTCACCATTCCAGGATAGCGGATTTCCAAGATTTCTTTTAAAATCCCATAGTACATGGTATCACCGGATTGCGCCGAAATACCATAGTCCGAAGTTGATCTTTGACGTCCTTCCTCATGGATCCTGAACGAATATCCCCTAGTGCAAAACTTGGGATATGAAATCGCCGTGCTGCGTAAACCATAAGAAACCTCCACTAACCATGTCGGGACTGATTGATCAGTTGATCTACTATCGGAAACCTAAAAATGATATTTGTAATATCTAATAAGTAAAAAATGAACGTGCAAACATATATGCAAAAGTAAGCGTAATTAATTATATTAACTTACATAACATTTAAACCAGTCCGCAAATTCTTCATCTTTCAATACAGCAAGTTCGGCATCTGTCTTACCATAATGGTAAGCACGTGCGAGAGACATGTATATCCTGTAACATAACAGTCGTTAGTTGACGAAGGCAAATAATTCCAGACATTTAGTTTAATAACTGAGATACCTTTCGTACTCCAACATTTCGTCACAGTTTCTGAGGATATACGTATGCAGATGTGTGACCTCCTGTGCAGATAGTGTGCGTTTCTTTCGTTTTCCACTTGCTCGACCAACTTGGGCAAACAACTCAGGAACAACCACGTCATAGACTGCTTTCTCACCTCCATCATCATGTCGGGCAGGGCGTCTTGCCTTAGTACTAACTTCCCGTGGAAAATAACATTCGGCAAATTGTGAGACTTCCTCGTTTAGGCTTTGTGCGACAATAGATCCCTCAACTTTGCTCAAATTTTTGACCTTTTTCTTGAGGTGGAACATGTAACGCTCGAACGGATACATCCATCGGTATTGAACAGGGCCTCCTAAGGCTGCTTCTCGTGGGAGGTGAATTGGGAGATGTTCCATAACGTCAAAAAAAGATGGTGGAAATATCTTCTCAATATTACAAAGGAGTACTGGGATATTGGCCTCCAAGTTACGTATCCCGTGGACGGTAAGCGTTCGTGAACATAAATCTCGGAAGAATGCACCAACTCCTACAAAATAAAATTAAACAAGTTAGTACATATATAGTAATATAATGATAGACATAGACTAATGGGAGTAACAAATATACCTCCTATTGCTTGGTGGATAGGTTCTGGAAGAAGATATGCAAATACAAATGGAAGAAGACGCTGCATCACGACATGACAATCATGACTCTTCATTCCTATAAACTTCCCTTCCGTCGAATCCACGCAGTTACCTAGGTTAGATGCATAGCCGTCTGGAAATTTTACAAAATTTTTGAACCATTCAAAAAATACTTCTTTCTTCCTAGCGTCTAACCGGTACGCAGGCATAGGCAATCTACCGTTCAAAACATGAAGAGATGGCCTCGTACAAATCGATGGCAAGTCGATTCTAGACTTCCAATTGTCTTTGGTCTTTCCTGGGACGTTTAATACGGTGTTCATGATGTTGTCAAAGAAATTCTTTTCCACATGCATGACATCTATATTATGCCGCAGTAGATGGTCTTTCCAGTACGGTAAATCCCAAAAAATACTCTTCTTGTGCCAATTGTGATATTCCCCACAACCGTCGACTGGGTAATGACCATTTCCCCCACATTCAGGAGTTCGCTCTGCACCAAAATCTCGTAATTGTTCCAATATGCTATGACCATCTATCTCAGGAGGTGGACCATGAAACACTCGTACATCCGTCTTGAAATGTCGTTTAGACTTACGATATGGATGATTGGGCGGCAAAAAACACCTATGGCAATCAAACCATGAAGTCTTCCTGCCGTGCTGCAATTGGAAAGCTGCAGTATTGTCTTGGCAATAAGGACATGCCAATCGTCCATGCGTTGACCATCCAGATAACATACCGTATGCCGGAAAATCGCTTATGGTCCACATAAGAACCGCACGCATGGTGAAATTCTGCTTCACTGAAACATCATAAGCCAGAACACCATGCTCCCATAACATCTGCAACTCACAAATCAATGGTTGGAGGAATATATCGAGCGACCGTCTTGGATGCTCTGGCCCGGGAACTAGAATTGAGAGAAACAGGAACTCGCGCCGCATGCACAAAGATGGAGGCAAATTGTAAGGTGTCACGATGACCGGCCACAATGAATATTTCCTTCCATGCTTGCCAAACGGGTTGAAACCATCAGTGGATAAGCATATGTATACATTCCGTCGTTCACCGGCAAAATCTGGATACATTGATTGAAAGTGTTTCCACGCTTCCGCGTCAGAAGGATTCGTGATATCTCCATCTTGACTATGCTCTGCATGCCATCTCATAGCCGATGTTGTGCGGTTTGATTCGTACAGCCTCTTCAACCTCTCCGTTAAGGGTAAATACCACATCCATTTGAATGGAATCTTCACCCTGCCACTTGTATCCTGAAAACGGGGTTTGCGGCAAAATTTACATTTATTTCGGTTCTCGTCTTCTCTCCAGTATATCATACAATTGTCGATGCATACATCTATAACCTGGTAGGGCAAACCAAGACCGGCAACAAGTTTTTGTATCTCGTAGTATGATCCGGGGGCCAGATTATTTTCTGGCAAAATATCTTTCACGAACTCGGCGACAGCATCCACACATTCTTCGGACAAATTGTAATCAGTCTTTATGTTCATCATCCTAGTAGCAGACGATAACGGTGAATGGCCATCCCTACAACCGATGTATAGTGGTTGCTTTGATGCGTCTAACAACTCGAAAAACCTTCGAGATTCTAAATTAGGCTCTTCACCCCTATCACCCTCATACCCACCCGACTGCATATTATTCTCTCTATACGCATCATTAACCATCGCAACCGTACTTACCCCAACATCTACTTCCGTTGTACGTTCCCCTACGACATCAGGAAAATAAGGTTGATTGCTACTAGTACTACCATATTCATAATTCCTTTCTCCATGTAAATACCAAACCTTATATCCCGGTCAAAAACCATATCTATATAAGTGATTCCAAACATTATGAACGGCAACACTAATTCTATTACAGCAATTAGAACAAGGACATTTAATATCCTGACCTTTTTTTGCTGTGTCTACATTACTGGGTAAATTCATGAACTCCCATAATCCTTGAGCGTACTCGTCCCTTAATAAGTCTGAGCCCTCTTCCGTCATTGGCTCGTCCATCCATGCCCGAAAATATGAACTCATCTGTATATTTTTTTTGTTTGTCGAAATTTTGTTCTGATGGAATTGAATGAACCGTTCTGCAAACTTATGTATAATAGATTTCCGTCAAGCCACCGTCGGAATTCCGTCAATATGTCCGACATATGACCCCGCCACATCCCATCGGCCACCGCAGACGATATCTCAACCACTCAAACTTTGCCGACATCATAAACCGTCGGAAACCGTCGGAATACCGTCCTAGTTTCCGACAGATATAAGCCGTCGGAAATAAGTCCGATCACTCAGGCGTCGCCGACATCGGAAATTTTTACTTCCGTCCGATTTCCGTCGATGTAGCGTCGCCATTTTGCGACAGAAAACAAATCCGTCTCTATTCCGTCGGTTTTTCCCGACGGCTTTTTTGTCCGTCGGGAAAAACCGACGGAATAGAGACGGATTTGGTTTTTCTCGAGAACCCGTCGGGATTCCGTAGGAGTTACCAGACGGAATTCCGACGGAAAAAAAATGTCCGTCGGAAATCTGCCTGTTTTCTTGTAGTGTTAGCCAAAAGGCCGAGAAAGGTATGTTTCGAACGAGGGGGCAAGGATTGGTTTTATATGCGCGGTGTTAGAGAGAGCAATCCATGAATTACCGATGTGGGACTTGAAAATACAAAGTCGGTTGAGTTAATCCAATATGTAGAATTGGGTAATTAGAACTTTTGCCCGATTTCTATATGGAGACGTTAGTCCGTTTTCAATTTTGATGGTTAAATCCCAAAAGCATATATGTACTATACTTTATTGATATCTTGGATACATGATTCCATGTTGTTTTAGGTTAGGCACAAATCTAAAACAAAAGGAACTTCTTTCATCATTGACCGATATCCCATAAAAATGCATCAAAGATTGTTTAATTAAACAACATTATTGCAAACACTTAAAACAGCAATTACATTGACATAAAAAACGTGCAATCAAATGTTATTCATCTGTTGGATTTTCCATTCCAAGTATTTCTCAACAACATTGAGTCCACAAAACTCCTTCACAACATGCATTATCACTGGAACAGGCAACTCAAACACTACAAGAAAGGACCCCCGTTTGTGACGGCGGTATTGGTCGCAAAATCGTCGCAAACCAAAATTTGCGACGACTTTGCGACGATTTTGAATTTATCTCGACTGGCTCATCGCAAACTCAAAATCGTCGCAAAACCATCGCAAATTTGAAAAACGTCGCAAATTCGCCGCAAATTTAGCGACGTACTTGCGGCAAACACTTTGCGACGTTTTAGCGGCGATTTGAATTCGACGCTTTTTTGCGACGCATTTGCATCGATGTTGCGGAGCAATTATTTGCGACGATTTTGCGACCTATTTATTTTGCGACGGTTTTGCTACAGTATATTTGCTACGACTTTGCGGCGAAATGTTGCGACGATTTTGCGACACTTTATTTGCGACGGGTTTGCGAGAAATTGATTTGCGACGAAATTGCGAGGGAATGTCGATCTGATTAAAAAAATACAAATTAAAATAATTATTAATTTTAAAATATTTAAATATAAAAACTAAAATCATTTGAGAATAATTAAAATTACATAAAAGTTTTAAAAGTTTAAAAACATAAAAATAAAACCGAAATAAAATCTAATCGAAATTAATTTGTGATTCGATCGGTTCCTCGTCTTCGTCTTCCTCTTCTATCACTCTCATTTGCTCTGCTGCCGCTTCTCTCTTCTCCCTCAACAACTCGTTTAAGAGGGGGTTTGTCTGCGCTAACAGGTTGAACATGTTATCGTAGGCCGTATCGCTAGCTTGCAACATCTTGATCATCTTTGCATCTTTCTTGACTTGTTTTTTCATTTGAAGGAGCTCCTTTTGCATCGTTGGACCAGTAGCATAGCTGGAAACGGGACAAAACGGAACTCCATGTTCATTCATCCGGATAGATCCAGCAAATGTCATCTTCCCCTTACGGTTTTTTTGGAGCCATCTAGGAAAAAAAAGGAGGAGGTTAAATTTGAAAACATTTTTAGTAATATAATAATTTTAATAAATCGTCGTAAATTCGACGCAAAGCCCCCGTAACTCTTAAATCGTCGCAAATTGGACGCAAAGCCCCCGCAACTCTTAAATCGTCGCAAATTCGACACACATGTTGCGACAGTTTTGCGTCTATATGTACAACTCAACGCAAAACCGTCGTAAAATATATATCGATGCAAACTCGTCGCAAATTTGCGACGATTTTGGGTCGCCAAGTTCCTACGCAAATTTGCGACGGTTTTGCGAGTTATTAAGACTGTTAGTCGCAAAACTGTCGCAACTAGGACGCAAATCTGCGAAGATTTATTTCCGTCGCAAAATTCATTCGCAAAACCACATGTTTTCTTGTAGTGAAAGTTCATATCAATCCCTTGTTGGCTATTAGTACTCCATCTCATAATTTGTTTCCTGGCTTCATTAACAGTTGCTCGTACCGCGCAGTGAATTAAAAGCAATGGCGGTTCACACGAAGCTGTATGAAAACATTTCTTGAGTTATAATCTTTAGGGTTTCTATAAAATTACAAAGAGAAGTAGAATTAGACACCTTTGGATGAAAGAACACGGTTCTTGTGTTGTTCACTATTGAGAATCTCGACATTGAACTGTCTTGGGATTGTGTCGACCGTTGGGATCATGTAAGTCCATGTATTGGATGTTACCACGAGACCGTCCGAGTTCATAAGGTACTCTTCAAGCATGAAGAATCCTAGTCCTTGAACAAATGTTCCTCCAATCTGAAAAAAAAAAAAAAAAAAAAAAAAAAAAAAAAAAAATCAGAAAGCATAACAATATAACATTCCAAATCCATATCCAGTACCAGAATAAAAACAGGTTCAAGTAACATGTCCTAAGTCTTCGGCGAAGTTGAGACTTTTTCTGCAGTCATAGATAATATCTGTGCGTAGAATCGTTGTTTCGCCCGTTAAATTTTTTACTTCAACTTGTTCAAAAGTGGTAATATTTCACTAAGTAAGCTAAGAAGAGCTACTAATATTCAATGTATGGAGCTCTACTTCGCTTGCTGCAACACCTAGCTAATGTATTGGCTAGTGGATCAATCGGGCATGTATTTGCTACTAACTGACATATTTATTGATTGCCGATAAGCCTACATAAGATAATTCAAGCATAAAACCATTCTAAGTCCATTTAAAGTAACCATGAACATCAAAATACATGTATGTTTCAATAGTATGGACACCTGACTAATGAGGTTTATACCAAGTCACAGGTCCTCCTGTTTGATCCACCAAAGTGGTTTTGACAGGTAAAAGCCTTTTGACTAGACCATCGCAACAAATCCTAACAGCTTCGCAGCTCATTTCTGAGGTTGTGCTACCACCAGTTGTTGAGCCTTATACCATACTCAAGGTATCGCATTGGATGACACATATCTTTTCGCGAAGTTCATTGCTCGTAGTACCACATTGGATCATTCCAAGTGAAAATGCAGCCATCTGTTTAACCTTTGAACAAAGCCCTTGTCCCATCTCAATCCCTTGAATTTCAACCACTATTGACATGTCACTCAAAACACTAACTCTTCCAGATGTTGATCGCATAGACACTCGTAAACCGAAGGCACACGCGATATCTCTCTCTTTCTCCACTTTTTTTTTGCATTAACCTCCTCAACCACCTTTCTCCTCTGCTTAAATCCAGAGAGCTTGTCCCAAATAAACGGTAAGGTGTACTCAAGGGATTCACCAGCTTCCGCATTGTGAAACAACCTTAAGCTCTCATTTTTAAAATTCTAGTACATTATTTATCTTAATTCTACTATTCAACCACTATAATGTTACCAATCAAATTTACATTTGAATTATCTTTTGTTACCGAACCGCCTTATGTCAAATCATCGTCTGTATAACCGCTCAAAAAATTTCAACCGTTCTGTTTAAACATGTTCACTAATCCCACATCCTTTTGAATCGCCCCTGCCCAATATAAAAAACTGCGGTTTTCTAAACTATTCGAATCGCAATACGAGTCTAAAGTACACAACATAAATGCTACTTTCAAAGTTCAAAGACTATTTTTACTTCTTTTTAACACAAATGACCACTTTAATTTTTAGATGAAAAGATTAGCTTTATACAAACGTGTACGTTAATAATTAAATTTTATTTGTCTTTTTGGCTGCTTAAAAACTGAGTTCTAAACCCAAAAACGTAAAACTTAAATCATTCCTATCTATTTAGTTTTTGGTCTCAACACATGGGGTTCCTTTTAATATTAGGCCAATCCCATGTAATCAAGCCATGCCTTTTGGGTCTACGACCTGTGAGCCTATGACATGGCTAAAGTTTATCTTTCTCTTCTTCTTTTTCTACTAAGTAATAGTTTGAACTGTTGTTGAATATATAATAGGATATTATCGCATGAGCATGATTTAAACTGGAACTGATAAACGTAAAGATTATGCTTGATTGCTTTGATCAAAAGGAGTTTGAGTACAATGATCCTCCATAATATGAGGGCATATAATCCAAAAAGGTTCCATTATTGAAAAGCCTTAAACGTACTGATATGACCTGATCAAGCTTTTGAACATTGTAGCCTTTCTTTTGCTGCACCGATGTGTATTTCTTACAAGAAGATGTTTATTTTTCTTACAAGAATCTGTTTATGGCATTGCGAAATCAATATACGATTTTAGTGGACGACCTTATAGCTACATTGTAGAGTTATAAGAACTTGATGTGCAACATTATTCAAACCGAAACAAAGATAAGCTATAGGGACCACAAGTACCAATAGGTATTATAGCTTCTTGGTTATGACAAAAGGTAAAAGAAAGTTTGTCTCCTTGTCACTAAAAGACTTATTGATTGAAGCAAAAGGAGGAGACTTTTGAGGCTTTGGTTGCTGCACAAATATAAACGTTGGAGAGAAGTCTTGTGTGAGTTAGACACACATACGGAAGAAGAAAGAGAGAAAGCCATTGAAGGCATAAGCTTAAGAGGTTTCTCATGTAAACATAGTAAGATACTAAGATTGAGTTCATGAATGATATGATGAGTGAATCACTTGTATCTTTGTAACTATGTTTCTTCTTCTAGTGGATTCCGAGCAAGAGTCTCGGGGAGATGTAGCGACCCTCGTTAATGGGCGTGAACTCCTTAAATGTGTGTGTGTGCTCCCATCTCTTTCTCTCTTTCTCTCAACCTCTCTTTACTCGGTTTATGCTCTGTTTCCAGCTCTGTTTTATGTGCTACACGCACTGATTTTGTGCTAGTGTCGGTTCGTAACATTACACGACTTCTAAGCTAGGTTTGTGGGTTTTATGCTCGGTAAAAGAACTCATTCTTGAGCCTCTAAATCCTAACAAATTGGTATCAGAGCCACGGTTCTGTGTTTGGTGGTTCTCTCAAGCCAAGAATCATGGTGTTTTCAAGAAGAGAAGTGGAAGCGTTTGATGGTCTACGAGGTTGCAGTCATGGAAGAAGAATTTCGTGGCTTATGTGGAGATTCTAAGCCATGAGTGAAGCTTGAGGATGACTAAGATTTTTTGTAAGGGAAGTCTCAAATCAAGAAGAAGAGAAAGAGAAAGAAGATTCATATACAAGTGAGAAAAGGCCTAGAGAAAGAAGGAAAGTGAAGAAAAGTGAAAAAACGGTTGGAGCTTTGGAAGGTTGGAGTTTACCTTAAGCATCCACATTTTTTTCTTTGAAGAGCTTGGTTGTGTAGAGACAAGCATCGTCTCGGGTGGCACTGCAAAAAAAAATCAGTAGCTCTTGGTAAATGGTGTAGAAGAGAGGAAGGAGCCATAAAGCTCTATCTCGGTAAAACATCATTGTGTTTCTCCGGTTGTGGAGAAGGTTGTGGAGGCACAAGATCGTCTCTACTGGAAGCAAAGCTACCTCTTGGTGAATAGCACGTGAGTGGAAGGAGTCATAAGACTCATCATGACGAACATTGAAGCATCTCAAAGAAGAAGAACCAAAACAGATGCAAGGTGTTATAAAATAGCGACAAAGACGGTTTTTTCGGTAAGTTGTTACTTCTGCTCATTAGAAGATTTGGTTAGATCTTAGGTGGAGTAACAAGAGGTTCTTGAGATTCTTAGGATGTTAAAAACGTGCTTAGTTCATGGTATTAAGTTTGGAACACAAGTAAGGGAGATGTAAACTAGGTGTATCTTAAGGAGATATTCTTGGTATAAGCTAGAATCAAGGGAAGTGGTTTCATGGTTTTGTGGAATCAAGTTGCTGTAAGATACAAGAATGTCTAGTTACTCTCAAGTTAAAGTGTTGCAAGAACAAGAAGAGGAAAATCAGAGATAGAAGCAAGAAGCATATGATTAAAGATGGTGTTCTTCATCTATACTAAAGAAACCGGTTAGGGGTTGATGTAAGGTGAAGTTTTTCACAAGTAGAAGCTGGATTCTAGTCATGGCAAGGATGAGTACAAGTTATGTGACTCAAAGTCTCATTTTCATAATTGAAACATCAACTTCAAGACTCAAGTTATGGGAGATTCCGCAGCAGTCACAAGGTACGTTTGTGATGCTCTGTATTGAAGTTTCAAGTTTGCTCAAGTTCTGCATATCTACTGGAATTGAAAGTTGGTTGGATCACAAAGATTGTGCACTGATTTTACAAGAGTTTGGCCAAGATTTATTGATGGTTTTTATGTTATCTTCTTGTCGAAACAGTTTGGTAAAGTCAGTTGCATATGGGTGTTCTAAGCTTTGTTGTTTCCAGCCCGGTAACTCATAAGATTCATGGGAATAGGGGACGCCTTAGAACCTTGAACCTTATGGGCGTTTATGGCTGTTTGAGTATCAATAAGGGTACTCTTGGATCAGTTTAAAAGAGGCTGCAGGATGGTTATGAAGCAAGGAAATTTCAGTGGCTTTCGGTTGAGTTTTGGAAGGGGATTCTTCTGCGGTTTATCTCTGTGTGTTTGCTGTCAGTTCTTGGTATATATATGGGATTCTACAGTTGCTGATCATTAGAGAACATGAAGCTACAAGGTTGCTATTTTCAGAGGGAATGCAACGAAGAGTGTGCTTTGGTTGCTGTCAAGAAATGATCGGTTGAAACATAAGGGTAACACTCATTTCATTGCTAATTTTCAGGGGGAATGCAATGAACGTGGGGCTCTAGTGAGCTTGAGTGTATGCTGGAGAGTGTTTGATTTCTTGTTTCAAGAAGTGTAAGCTCTTGACAAGGTGGCAATAGCAAAGTTTCATGATTTGGGCAAATTTGTGTTTGGTTTAACACATGGTTTTTCTGCTAGAATGAATCATGAGAACAAAGAGTTCTTGTCTCGGGTTGGAGAAACGTTTTGCCGGAGAATATCTTGTATTAAATCATATCTTCAAGAATCAAAGAAGATTATGATTAAAGGAGTATAAAGACATTGGAGATATCACGTTTTATGTGGAAGGTCTCTCAATTTTAGTATACATTGAGCTATACTATGTTTTTGGGTCGAAAGTCTTCCTAACTAAGAGAGTTAGTCGGCGTGTTCTGTTTATTATAACAGCGGTTCAAGGCTCGGGTTTAGCTGCAGGAAAGTACAAGATATTGTGATCTTTTGGGATTAAGGCAATGGGTAGATGCTCCATAGAAAGACAAGACAAGGCTGTTGCAAAAGAGAAATGTTCTTGGTGGTTCTTTGGGTACAAGCGGATCAGTTTGAGTGGCTACAAGAAGAAAGAAGCATGTGTTCACGTATTGACACTCTTTCTTAAGGAAGAAGCCACGGTGACTCATACTGGTTTATGAAAACGTGTGAGTGGATTTTTGGTACAGTGAAGAGTGGTTTTAACTCATGATGGTGAAGTTGAGCTTATGAGACAATGTTGTTCAAACGGTTATAGTTCGAGGTGGAGTATTGCCGCTAGAGGAAGTGGAATATATATTCATAAGGGTATTTGTTTCATTCCGGGTGGAGCTATGTTTGTGAAGGCTGTCTCGGGTATTCAGCTCAAAGGCAAAGAGTTAAAAGGTTACATGAATCGCTGTTGGATAAGATTCATCGAAGTTTTGTGTGCGAAGAAGAATACAGACCAAGAACAGGAGGTTACCAACGGGAAGACAACTTAAAGAGTTGATTTGAAGCTAGTTTTTGGTGAGGATTTCTAGAGCAGAGTTGCAAGTCTCTGAATTTTTCCAAGAGAAGACACAAAGCGGGTGATTTGAGATGAGGTTATTCAAGTGACTTAGTGGATCCTATAAAGGAGAAACGGAAGGAGACAAGTGTAGGTGATGCGGGGTTTTGTCTCAAGGTTGCTCACTTCAAGAATGTATAGGTGTTGTGTATCTAGCTTGATAATCAACACATCTCAAAGCTAGTGTTAGAAGCTGGAAAAGAGAAGTCCTAGAAACGACGAAAATGCATACGAATCGAGTTGCATTTGGAAGTGATCAACTAAGAAGTTTAAGTTGTTTGTTTGCATCATAAGGAGATATATAAGTGTCTTCTTAGGGAAACACTTGCGGGTTAGTCAAGTGGATTGTCTTCAAGTATCATGCGATGATAAAGAAGAAGAATGCTTTGGCTCAAGGCTGCGAGTTGAATGATGCATGAACCAAATTCGTTTTGGTGGAGGCTGCATACAAGAAGAAGTATTGCAGGGTATTCTTTATAGCTTGAAGGAGACATCAAAGGCCTATAAATGATGTGCAAACTGCTGTAAGGATGTGTCTCAAGGATATCACAAGGATTTGGTGATAAGAGACATGCTAAAAAGGTTGCTAGTAGCGGGTTATCAAGCTGCTAGTGTGTTCTGTTTTTTGCAAGATGATATGTTCTGGGATTGCATGATTAAACAAGTTAAGGAGGTGAATTTCAAATGGTGTAAGCTGTTGGTGAGATTGAGTTCTTTTACCGAGCATAAGAAAAAGATATGGGCCAATTGGACATGGTTTGGTTATACAAGAAAAAGATATGGGCCATAGTCTTAGACCTATTGTGCAACAACAAATTATGAAAATTTGTTCATTAAATGCATCAGCTCAGACCCAATCTATGCCCCAAATAACACAACCTGGATCTTCTTCTTCAATTGCGGTAGAAACGACATCATCGTCGGATCCAAATCAAACCACGACGATGTTGGAATAAACAAGTACTAGTGTTGGGTCGCGGTCACCGGAAGAAACAAACACCGGTAATTCTTCGAAACTTTGTTGTGAATAGTAACTCTCAAGTGGATTTGGAACTTGGAATTGTTTATCCACTTTCAAATCAAGATGATTGTCGTAGATTTTCACCGACACAGATACCGTATTTTATATATATTCTAACAACGGAGATACCAAATCTTCCAAGGAGGCAATGAAAGATGAAAGGTGTCGAAATGTTATGGGAATTGAAATCAAAGCTCTAGAAGAAAATGAAACTTGGACAATCGAAGAATTGCCTCCTGGAAAGAAGGCAATTGGAAGTAAATGAGTCAAGTTTAACTCTGATGGTACGGTAGAGAGGTATAAGGCAAGATTGGTGGCCTTGGAAAATAACCAAATTAAAGGAGAAGATTACGGAGAGACGTTTGCTCCGGTTACGACAATGGGAACGATACGCTTGTTCATTGATGTTGCGGTTAAAAATGTTTGGGCTATACATCAAATGGACGTGCAAAACGCATGTCTACATGGAGATTTACATGAAGAAGTATATATGCGTATGCCTCCTGGTTTTCATTCTAAAGAAAAGACTAAGGTATGTCGATTATGAAAATGCCTTTACGGTTTGAAAAAATCACCGCGTTGTTGGTTTGCAAAGCTTTCGACAACGCTTATGGAATATGGATTTAAGCAGGCATTGGATGATTATTCCTTGTTTACATTAGAGCGAGATGGATTTCGTATACATATCCTAGTATACGTGGATGATCTTATAATTACGGGAAGTAGTGTTAAAGAAACACAAGCATTTAAAGATTATATGGCGTCTTGTTTTCGAATGAAAGATTTGGGAGCTTTAAAGTATTTCTTGGGTATCGAAGTAGCGAAGAATGATACATGAGTTTTCTTTGTTAACAAAAATACGCCTTAGATATCATCACGAAAGCTGGATTATTGGGTGCAAAACCGGCTGCTTTTCCCTTAGAACAGAATCATAACTTGGCTTTATCTACCTCTCCTGTTTTGATGAAGCCAAAACCGTATAGACGTCTTGTTGGAAGATTGATTTACTTGGCGGTAACGCATCCTGATTTGGCTTTCACAGTTCATGTTCTGCTTGATTTATGCATGAACCTAAAAAGGATCATTGGCAAGCGGCATTGTGTGTTATCCGGTATCTAAAATCTGATCCTCATCAAGGAATTTTAACGGTCTAGTGGCGATTTTCAAGTTACAAGATGGTGTGATTCAGATTGGTTGAGTTGTCCCTTGACACGTCGTTCGGTTACTGGGTATTTTGTACAACTTGGTTAATCACCAATTTCTTGGAAAACGAAGAAGCAAGATACAGTGAGTCAATCATCCGCTGAAGCGGAGTACCGAGCAATGGCTGATCTTAATCAAGAGTTAATGTGGATCAAACATGTGTTGAAAACTCTTGGTGTATTGCATGCTTCTATTATGATCATTGCATGCGATAGCAAGTCTGCGATACACATTGCGACAAATCTAGTTTTCCACGAGAGGACAAAACATGTGGAAAATGATTGTCACTTTGTGAAGGATGAAGTGGTTAAGAAGAATATTGTTCTGCGACATGTTAACACCAAATCGCAGCTGGCTGATACATTCACGAAACCCATTGGTCGTGATGGATCGGATTATGGTTGGTTCACTAATGTAGAGATATGCTTTGACATATTCTTTATTCCTCTGTTTTAATACACTCTGTAATATAGGAAGTAGTTCTTGTTGTAACTAAGTAGATTTTAGTTAGAGATTCTCTTAGATTATTCGAGAGCTAGCTTATATAAATATGTGTACAATTCATTATTGAACGGATAAGAAAACTCTTCAATCTCTTTCTCTTTATATGCCATAAGTTTTCCAATTTAGTATTAAGATTCACAAAGCTATTGGTCATAAATGTTTTTTACACACACGCATATGCATGTATGTACAAAGCAGAGCCGTTCCTAGAGGCCAGAGGCAATGTTTTAAATAAAAACCAGTTCATATAAAATAACACAACCAATAACATGAATAAAAATAGAGTAAGATATTAATTATAAAACTACTTTTTTCTTTTCTATAAAATCATTAACCAAAATTCTAAAACAAAAATATTTAGTTGACATTTTAGACAATTTTAGACAAGATAATCAAGTTACTCAATGTCCTTTGTAATATACTCTAGTGAAGATACAACTTTATCAACCGTATCTTTGAATAATTTTTATCATATGCAATTAAAATTAAAATGATCGACAACATTTAATTAATGATCAATCAACCTTAAATGCACTATGTTTCTTAATTTTTTATTCTAGCTCATAGTATGAAGACACTATGTATTTTCTTTTCTTTTAAAGGCTTTGTGTCTCTACTAAACTAAGAACACTGTATACTATACTACTAGTACAAAAATTAAGGGCCTTTAAACTTGAATAAATAAATAAAAGCTACAGGTCAAAGCTTCATTTCTCATCACATAGGCACTGGCCAGGTACTAGGGCTGGGGAAAAAATCCGTTAAATTCGATTCGATCCGCGATTCGTTTCGATCCGAACCGAAAAAATCGAATATCCGTAAAGTTTCGAAGCAAAGCAAATATTGAATTGGGCGATCCGTAAAAAACAAAGCAAATCACAAATCATATTTTAGAAAAAATTATTATCCGATCCGATCCGTATTATTATATACATATATATATATATATATATATATATATATATAATATGTCCATAGATATAGATACATGTACATTTATTTTTTTAACGACAACTTCATTTCATAGAAAAAGGCCTAAGGCCCAATACATGATGAAAAACCGAGAGCTTATTACAACCAATAAAGCCTCATTTCAAAGAAGATAACAATTAAACATTAAGCAACACGTGGGCACACATGGCTGAAGGCTAAACAATGGTCGTCTTCACCAGAACAACTCCGACATTATCACGCCGAGTCTCCACCAAGCACCGCCGTTAATGTCAAGAGATTACATGTTCCGACTAGGCATGACCACAGTTACGGTTTTTGCGGTTACGGTTATAATTTTTTTTAACCGTAATCTTAACTAAACGGTTACGGTTACGGTTAAATACGGTTACGGTTGATACGGTTATGGTTAGAAACGATTATGAGTATTTAATAAAAATGATACGGTTAATTTTATGGTTGAGTGCTACGGTTAAAATTATAGTACTTTAAAACTGAATATTTAAAAATACATAAGTGTTTTAAAAATATATATATATATATTGATTTTTTTTAATGGTATTAATATCAAACGTTATTTTTATTTGTCGATGGAAATTTAGAAATTCATAGATGGCTATTTCAATTCTTTTATATGATGATTAAAAAAAAAAAGTTATAACTACATTTTGGCTCCAACGAGATTTCACATTTTTAGAATATTTATTTTAAAAAACTCATTGACTTGGTTGCATTCCACGATCTTTATCATTTCGGTTAGTTATCATTTTTTTATTGTAATTTTCATGTCCTTTGAATCAACTATATTATCACGTCACACGTCCACGTTCATTCACCAATCAATATTGTCATTTTTGCATATATTTGTTAGAAATATAATCAACTATATTGCCACATTCACTTTAAAACTTCAGTTAAGAATACTTTAATTTTATAAAATATTTATGATTTGGAGAAGAATACATACTAGTTAGTACATGTAAATTGTGAGAAAATTTTCTTTTAAGTTAAATACGGTTACGGTTGAATTTTTAAGGTTTTAACCTTACAGTTAACTGAAGGTTTTATACGGTTACGGTTAACCAATGGTTACGGTTAAAAAAAATGGTTAACCATAACTAATATATTTTTACGGTTAACTGTTACGGTTTTTAACCGTTTCAAATGGTTACGGTTTTGGTTACGGTTTAAAACGATACGGGTACGGTCCGAAATACGGTTACGGTTGGATTTTGGCCATGCCTAGTTCCGACTCAGATACATTTATTTAACTTACACTACAAGAAAACAGGCAGTTTTCTGACGGCTTTTTATTGTCGTCGGAATTTCGTCTGCCAGTTCCGACGGAATTTTGACGAACATCTGACAAATAATGTTCCGTCGGAATTCCGTCAAAGTATTCCAACGGAATTCCGACGGAAATCCACGCGGTCGACATTCCGCGAGAATACAGTCGGAATACTATGACGGAATTCCGACGGAAATGATCTATCAGCTTTTTTCGACGGAATTATGATGGAATTCCGACAAAACTCAAACTTTCCGATGTTGGCAACCTTTGATTGACCGGACTTATTTCCGACGGCCAAAATCTGTCGGAATAAGGGACGGAATTCCGACGGCGTTCCGACAGTGTCTGATGTCGGCAAAGTTTGAGTGGTTGCCATATCATCTGCGGTGGCCGATGGGATGGGTGGGGTGTTATGTCGGATGTATAGACGGAATCCCGACGGATTTCCGACGGAAATCCTTTCTACATAAGGTTGCAGAATGCTTCATTTCATCATAACAAAATTTCGAGAAAAAAAAAACTATAAACATGAGTTCATATTTTCGGGCATGGATGGACGAGCCAATGATGATTGAGGGCACGGACTTATTAAGGGACGAGTACGCTCAAGGATTATGGGAGTTCATGAATTTATCCAGTAATGTAGAAGCAGCCAAAAAAGGTCAGGAAATCAAATGTCCTTGTTCGAATTGTTGTAATAGAATTAGTGTTGCTGTTCATAATGTTTGGACGCACATATATAGATATGGTTTAGACCGGGATATAAGGTTTGGTATTTACATGGAGAAAGGAATTATGAATATGGTAGTACTAGTAACAATGAACCTTATGTTCCGGATAGCGTAGGGGAACCTATAGCGGAAGTAGATGTTGGGGGAAGTACGGTTGCGATGGTTAACGATGTCTTTAGAGATAATTTGCAGTCGGGTGGATGTGAGGGTGATAGGGTTGAAGAGCCTAATTTAGAATCTCGAAGGTTTTTCGATATGTTAGACGCAGCAAAGCAACCACTATACAGCGGTTGTAGGGAGGGGCATTCACCATTATCGTCTGCTACTAGGATGATGAACATAAAGACAGATTACAATTTGTCCGAAGAATGTGTTGATGCATTCGCCGAGTTCGTGAAAGATATTTTGCCAGAAGATAATCTGGTCCCCGGATCATACTACATGATCCAAAAACTTGTTGCCGGTCTTGGTTTGCCCTACCAGGTTATAGATGTGTGCATCGACAACTGTATGATATACTGGAGAGAGGACGAGAAACGAAAGAAATGTAAATTTTGCCACAAACCCCGGTTCGAGGATACAAGTGGCAGGGTGAAAATTCCATTCAAACGGATGTGGTATTTACCCTTAACGGAGAGGTTGAAGAGGTTATACGAATCAGACCGCACAGCAAAGGCTATGAGATGGCATGCAGAGCATAGTCAACATGGAGATATCACGCATCCTTCAGACGCGGAAGCATGGAAACACTTTCAATCCGTATATCCAGATTTTGCATACGAACGATGGAATGTATACTTAGGCTTATCCACTGATGGTTTCAACCCATTTGGAAAGCATGGAAGAAAATATTCTTTGTGGCCGGTCATCGTAACACCTTACAATTTGCCTCCATCTATGTGCATGCGGCGAGAGTTCCTGTTTCTCTCCATTCTAGTTCCCGGGCCAGATCATCCAAAACGGTCACTCGATATATTCCTCCAACCATTGATCTATGAGTTGCAGATGTTGTGGGAGCATGGTGTTACGACATATGATGTTTCAGTGCAGCAGAATTTCAACATGCGTGCGGTTCTTATGTGGACCATAAGCGATTTTCCGACGTACGGTATGTTATCTGGATGGACAACGCATGGAAGATTCGCTTGTCCTTATTACCAAGACAGTACTTCAGCTTTCCAATTGCAACACGGCAGGAAGACTTCATGGTTTGATTGCCATAGGTGTTTTTTGCCGCCAAATCATCCATATCGTCGGTCTAGAAGACATTTCAAGACGAATGTACAAGTTTTTCATGATCCACCTCCTGAGATAGATGGTCGCAGCATGTTGGAACAGTTACGTGATTTTGGTGCAGAGCAAACTCCAGAATGTGGGGGTAATGGCCACCACCCCGTCGACGGTTATGGGGAATATCACAATTGGCACAAGAAAAGTATTTTCTGGGATTTGCCGTACTGGAAAGACCACCTACTTCGGCATAATCTAGACGTCATGCACGTTGAAAAGAATTTCTTCGACAACATCATGAACACCATATTAAACGTCCCAGGAAAGACCAAAGACAACTGGAAGTCTAGATCCGACTTGCCATTGATTTGTTCGAGGCCATCTCTTCATGAATCAAATGGTAGATTGCCGATGCCTGCGTACCGGTTAGACGCTGGGCAGAAAGAATTTTTTTTTGAATGGTTCAAAAAATTTGTAAAATTTCCCGACGGCTACGCATCTAATCTACGTAATTGCGTGGATTCGACGGAAGGGAAGTTTACAGGAATGAAGAGTCATGATTGTCATGTCGTGATGCAGCGTCTTCTTCCATTTGTATTTGCATTTCTTCTTCCACAACATATCCACCAAGCAATTGGAGGTATATTCTTTACGCTCTTTACTTTAGTTTCTTACTACCATAATATTAGTATATATATATACTAGCTAACTTGTTTAATTTTCGTTTAAAGGAGTAGGTGCTTTCTTCCGAGATTTATGTTCAAGAACGCTTACCGTCCACGGGATACGTAACTTGGAGGCCAATATCCCGGCTCTCCTTTGTAATCTTGAGAAGATATTTCCACCGTCTTTTTTTGACGTTATGGAACATCTTCCTATTCACCTCCCACGAGAAGCAGCCTTAGGAGGACCTGTTCAGTACCGATGGATGTATCTGTTCGAGTGTTACATGTTCCACCTGAAGAAAAAGGTAAAAAAATTGAGCAAGGTTGAGGGATCTATTGTCGCACAAATCCTAAACGAAGAAGTCTCACACTTTGCCGAATCTTACTTTCCATCGGGAGTTCGTACTAAGGCGAGACGTCCAGCACGACATGATGATATGGGTGAGAAAGCATTCTATGATGTGGTTGTTCCTGAGTTGTTTGCCTAAGTTGGTCGAGCAAGTGGAAAACGAAAGAAACGCATACTATCAGCACAAGAGGTCAAACATTTGCATACGTATATCCTCAGAAACTGTGACGAAATGTTGGAGTACGAAAGGTATATCAGTTAGTAAACTAAATTTCTGTAATTATTTCCCTTCGTCAACTAATGAATGTTATGTTACAGGATCTATATGTCTCTCGCACGTTCTTACCATTACGGTAAAACAGATGCCGAGCTTGATGTATTGAAAGATGAAGAATTCCCGGGGTGGTTAAAATGTTATGTAAGTTTAAAATAATTAATTACTCTTACTTTACCATATATATTTTAACATTACTATGTTACTTATATCTTACGTATATCATTTTTAGGTTGCCGATATTATAGCAAGTGGTAACTCACTCCCGTCATGGTTAGTAGAGGTTGCTCATGGTTTACGCAGCACCGCGACTTCATATCCCAAATTTTGCACTAGGGGATATGCGTTCAGGATCCGTGAGGAAGGACGTCAAAAGTCATCTTCGGACTATGGTATTTCGGCGCAATCTGGTGATACCATGTACTATGGGGTTTTAAAAGAAATCTTGGAAATCAAGTATCCAGGAATGTTGAACTTGAGGTGCATTGTGTTTATGTGCGATTGGTATGACCCATCCGATGGTCGAGGGGTTCGAGTTGACCATCTTGGTGTTATTTCGATAAATTCAAGCCGGAAACTACAGTATTACGATCCATTTATCCTAGCGTCTCAAGCTGACCAGGTATCAATACACTAATATGTTTACCTACGTAATCACGTTTAAGGTTTCTTGTTCATGTATAGTAACAATATCCACTAATTAATAATAGGTTTGTTATATTCCATATCCTCGAGTTGCCTACCGTACAGATCCGTGGATCACAGTAACTCAAATAAACCCGAGAGGCAAAATTTATGGAGTTCCAGCACATGATGCTCTACAACCATCGAGAAGTGTACAAATGTCACCTGTTCAGGAGATGGATAACATTGACCTTGTCGTTGATGTGACACATGTCGGGGATGATCTAGTGCATTCGGACGAGGAGGAAACAGGGGGAGAATTTGACGACGTTTCAGACTCCATCCCTAGTGATGGTTCATTAGGAGATTCCGAATAATAATTAGTTGTCAATAAATGCTTCCTTATTCATGTTGTTCTCTCACATTTGTGTGTTCACTATAATATTTTCCCTTTCATTATCCCTTTCGTCGCAATGAGATTCGGTTTCCCACGAGTATTTTCGAACATGGAAAAAATTAGCCAAGATTGTTTCTTGAAGACTCGATGAGCGAGGTTACAGAATATAAAAAGAGAGATCGTTGACTCTTCCTCTTCTTTTACTTTCTCTTTGTTTCATTGAAAATATACATTCCATTCTTCTAGTTCATAGTAAATGAATGAACTGAGAGACTTAAATTACTTCCACAATTTTCCATATTACAGATACATTTGAATGAATTGAATGAGACTTAATTTTTTTTCTTTACGATCTCCATCTTGAATGATAGTCGGAAAATTAAATAGAGGTTCCAAAATCCACCGGATAAATCTTCATTCATGTTGTTATCTCACATTTGTGTGTTCACTATAATATTATCCCTTCCATTATCCCAAATCTTGTACATCATATTATTTAATAGTATATATATAATAATGTTCAATGACAAATTAACGATACATATTGGTAATACAACTCCAATAAAACCTTACATTTACTGAAACATAAAATTAAAAACACATTATTAAAAAGGTACATTAAAGACTTCCAAATATTTAACTTCGAACTTACCAGTTGTTAGAACCATTTGCTGATGTTGTTTCCCTTTTTTTTCTTTTTCGTAGAATCTACAAATCCGTCGCACAATTTGGTTTTGATTGCATCAACATCTAGATTTATGTCTGCCTTTTCTGGGCTTTGGGCGAATTCGAAATCATAGTAATGATCCTTTCCTGGAGAATCTATAAATCCTTCGCACAATTCACTTTTGATTGCATCAACATCTAAATTTAAATTTGGCTTTTCAGGGCTTTGGGCAAATTCATAATCATAGTACTCATCCTTACATACGTCTGAAGTACTTGCACCGTAAATATTTGACTTTTCCATCAATTCACATGGTTGATCGGCTTCGATAACCCGCTTGTGATCAAGACATTGTGGTTGTCTATCGTAAATGTGGTGGATGTTTGGCAAGCACTGGTTGTCAGGCACTACTGTCGATGTAGAATCTGCATTATAGATTGGTGAGGACGTATCAAATTCCCACGAGTAAGTGGGAATCTCTTGAGTGAATTCGTCGCAATGACCAGGGGTTTCCCACGAGTAAATTGGATTAAAAAAAAATTTACCCTCGGATGTTGTTTTTGCGTCTTCATTAGGAGAGGTAGAAGACATTTTTGGTAATTTGATAATGTAGAGAACTTAAAACACTCCATACGCAGTATTTATATAAGACGTTAAATGTCTAAACCGTCGGTATTCCGCCAGTTTACCATCACCGTTGCCGCCGGAATACTGACGGAATTTAGAGAGCACGATGTCGGCAATGTATGAGTGGGCAATGGGTATGGAAGGATTACCGACGCACAAAATCCGTCGGAAGTACTGACGGATTGCAGACGTAATTCAGACGGAATCCAATGTGGGGAGAGTCTAAGTGGTTAATAAAGTATCTGCAGTGGCCGATGGGATTGTTGGGGTGATATGTCGGATGTTTTGATTTCCGACGGAATAATGACGGAATTCAGACGGCACGATGTCGGCAATGTATGATTGGTCATTGGGTATGGACAGATTTCCGACGCAATAAATCCGTCGGAAGTAGTGACGGTTTTCTGACTTCATTCAAATGGAATCCGATGTCGAGAAACTATGATTGGTCAGCTGTACCGACGGATTTCCAATGGATCTAGGTCGTCGGGATTATGTACCGGATTTCCGACGGTTTGCAGACGGTTTCCAATGTCGGCAAAGTTTTCGTGGTTAATAAATCGTCTGCAGTGGCCGAAGGGATTGGTGGGGTCTTAGGTCAGAGTGTTTTGACGGTTTACCGACGGAAATTCCGACGGATATCCGTTCTACATAAGTTAGGACATTTGTGTCATGCCTTCATACAAAAATTACAACACAAATTCATAACACAGAAAAATTCAATTACGTAATGGCAAACAAAGATTTGTGGAATTACTATAAGCAAAACCGAGCCCCCGGTCATAACCCTCCTCCCACAAATATATTTCCTTCAAGTCCTCCTTACGATAACATAAATGTTACTTATGCTGAACCGACTATTTCACTCCATCCAACTCAACAATCCCTGAACAAAACGCCTGTAATACCGGGACCTGGCCAAGTTGTACGGCGAGGCCTGTTTCGAAAGAAGTCTCATGATGCAAAGGTGATGCGAGGTGAAAGTTCTCAAACACGCCCAACGCAAGATTTTATTCGTGAGGCCATTAATGAGGCACCACAGGCGGACCAGGATTTTAGTAGTCCTTCGTGGACTTCTACTATCGATTACATAATCCGTGAAGGTATATATATATAATTACCCCTTTTACTTTTACAATAATGATTGTAGCTGACAAATACTAAATCTAGCATTCATACATGTAGGTTATTATAACAAAAGGACCACACCATTTTGGACCCAGGTTGCAGATATTCAATCCCTAGATTCATAATTTTTTAAAGTCAAAAAGGTTTACGTTTTGTGAACATTTTTTATTAACATTTAGACATACAATTTATCTGACGATTATATTCTATTTAATTATCAGATTGTGGCTATGCTCTCTAGTTTAACGCCCAATGAGCAGGGAGATCTGCTAGTAACCTTAAAAGATCCTTCAGGAAAAATCGAGGGCACCATGCACCATAACATCTTTAAGAAGGACGAGTACAGACTCGCAACTGGTGTAGGTGCAGTGGTTATCCTGAAGAATGTTACCATTTGTCGTTTTGATAGGAACCCAAAGTACATGAACATCACAGAGCAGAATATTTTTAAGGTATATACACCATACGTTTACAAATATTTATGGAATGCTCAAGTAACTTCATTTTTAAAACAGATAATCGGTGCTAATTCGATGATTGCTGAATACCAACCAATGGAAGTATCTACCATCGAGGAGGAAGGTGGAGGAACTACGGGGTACGAATATGAAACAGTTCCAGATTCCGATGAAGACTAAACATCCAACTCGTCCATGATTAAGAATATTTTAATGATAACAGCTTTATGTTGCATTAATATTAAATAATGTTCTAGTATCTACTGTACGATTTGATAATGTTGTGATGTGTTTTATTTCCTATTAGGGATTGTGAAATATTGGTGTTAAAATTTGTGTATTATATATGTTGGAAAGCAAAATTGGTACGAAAATCAAAAAAAAAAAATTGAAATCTTCTATATATTTAAAGTTTATACTTTAAAACCTTCTAATCAACATTACAACCATAGGAAACACAAATTAAAATTTAAATTTAACTAAGTTTCCATCGGTGAAGAAAAAAAAAAAAAAAAACAAAACCGTCGGAATTCTGTCTTAATATTAAGACGGAATTCCGACGGTTTTGTTTTTTTAATTAATTAACTGCTTATCGATAAACAAAAAATAATAAAAAAAAACAAACCGTCGGAATTCCGTCTTAATATTACAACGGAATTCCGACGGTTTGTTTTTTTTATTAATTTTTGTTTATCGATAAGCAGTTAATTAATTAAAAAAACCTTCCGTCCGAATTCCGTCGTAATTTTAAGACGGAATTCCGACGGTTTGTTTTTTTTTATTATTTTTTGTTTATCGATAAGCAGTCAATTAAATAAAAAACCAACATCCGTCGGAAATCCGTCTTAAAATTATGACGGAATTCCGACGGCTTAGGGTTTAGGGTTTTGGGTTTTGGGTTTTGGGTTTAGGGTTTTAAGAGTTTAGGGTTGGTTGGTTTTTTTATTTAATTACGTTTGTATCGATAAAGAAAATTACTAAAACAAACAAAACCGTCGTAATTCTGTCTAAATTTAATTTAAGATTTTAATTAAGTTTCATATGGTTTTAAAGTTGATTATAAGGTTTTTTAAAGAAATTATAAGATTTTCGTAATTGGTTATATAACCTTATACTCCATATGTCCTTACATAAGAAAATGTTGGAAAACTAAATTACTTTCATTTCTATATTCAAAAAATACCTAATTCCCATTATTCTTAAATCCAAAATTCCTAAATTTATAAATCACATAATCTTAAAATCCCAAATTCATATAAATTTCATTTTCCTTAACACCTGAAATGTTAAACGCTTTAAATTTAGGATTCACACAATATATTTCAAAAGGAAATATTTAAAAAACGTAAAATTTAATATTTTAAATAATATTCCGTCGGAATTCCGTCATAAATGTCCGACAGAATTCCGACGGTAACCCTATTTTTTCCAGTCGCCAAAAGACTTTGTTATCTGTGTTCACGCGGCAACTCCGTCGGAAGTACCGTCGGAATTCCGTCAGATTACCGTCGGATAATCTTATAAAGCCACAGTCTTCATCTTCCCCGATTCCAGATCTGTAAAAAATATTTTTACCCTAAAACTTTAATTCCTCCGCCGAGCCCCCACCGTGTACTCTCGTCTCCGCCGCCGATCCCCCGCCGTTTAATCTCTCTCTCGGTGTCGTCTTCTTCCCGTTTCTTCAAAGGAGAAAACGAAAAAACCGTTGACCGCCGGAAAACTCTTGAAATTCCGCCGGAATCTTCCTATTCCTCACACTCCTGCACGAATTCAACACAACTATGTAAGTTTTTACAAGATTAGAATGTTTGTTAAAAAAAAGTTTGAGTGTTCTTGAAAAAAAAAAATTTGTGTTGTAGGGAAAAAAAAAATTTGTTAATAAAATTATAAACCTATTTAAAAATTATATATTTAAAACTGTAAATATTATCAAAAACAATTTATAAAATTACATATAAAAGTATAAAATTTTAAATAATTAGAACATTATCAAAACATATGTAAACATATTTACAAATAATATATTTAAAACTTTCAATTCTTAAAATTCTTTATATTAAAAAATTAAAAATGTTATAATTTATAACTTTAACAATTTGAAATCTTTAAATTGTTCAACAAAATCAAAAATTATGTAAGTTTTAAAAAAATTAAAATTTACTAATTTATAAAATTATAAAATTTTATAACGTTAAAAATTTAAACCGTTAAATCTGAAATAAAAAAATTTTGTTTTAATGTTAATACAATTTGTTATATGAATGTATGAATGTTAAAAAATTTTAACAATTTGCGGAAAAAAAAACCTTTACATCCGTCATATTTACAAATTTTTAACAATTTTTCCAATTTGTTAAATAAATTTTATTAACAATTTCTAACAATTCTAACTTTAAACAAAGTTAAACCTTTAAATCTTTTAAATCATTCAAATTACAAAAAAATTTCCCTTTTTAAACTGTTGGAAAAATAATTGTAATAGAATTTTTTAACAGTTGAAAATTAATAAAATTTATAACTTTAAATCCTTCATATATTGTAAATCAAACAAAACATAAATCCATGAACTTCGGTTTGGAAATATACAATAGAAAAAATCACATATTACTTAAATTTTCAAATTGCAATTTCCATAAATCCGAAATTTCCAAATAACTGAATTCCCAATTAAATTAAAGTCATTTATTATAAAACTCTTGAATACCCAATATGCTTATATTCATAAATCCAAAATTTCCAAATAACTAAATTGCAAAATATAAAATTCCTGGATTCCTATAAATTCCTTATTCCATAAATCCCAAAATATCAAACTCTTCAAATTTTAAATATCGTAGGGACTATGGGCATTATCATCAGTCTAGAGGAGGTGCGACTTCCAGTAGGGGAGGTCGTACTTCGAGTGAGACGGGTAATCCCGAGAGTAGTCCCAACTTTGAGAACCCATACATGTCTCAGCCCCCGCCTACAGCCTACTCAGCTCCCACGTCCATGACCATCGAGCAGTTTGTGGCGCAACCCGGACGTGATAGGTTGCCTCGTCTAGATCCATTGACGCCGCCTTTCACGACCTGGTAAGTCTTATTTAAATATGTAGTGAATTACATTATTTTTAAAAAATCATTTAACTAAATATTCTAATAGGTTCCAATACTCGGGAAACGGGATATCGACTGCTATCAACGATATGATGAATTCGATGGTAGATAAACCGTATCCCTCATACACCGATATGCCATTGGAGGACCGTGACACTTGGTCTCGACACTTTGCGGTATGATTTTATTTTATTTGTTTAAAATGTAGTTCTTTTTTGACTCACATTATAGTTACTAATGCGGGAGTGTGGTGTTTTTGCAGCAACATTTTACGTGGGACCCACCGATCACTGCGATAGTCCGAAAGGAATTCGACACAAAGGTTGCGAGGAAGTATTCGTGGAAGATGAACGAGTGGAAAGATTCGTGGTATAAAACCGGGAAGGTGCCTAAGGTTTTTAAATATAAAGATGAGTGTTGGGCTGGACTAGTTCGATATTGGGAACTAGCAGCAACTCGGGAGAATTCAGAGAAACACTCAACTAACCGCAACAGAGACCGGAAGGGGAAAGGACGCGCGACCCACAACCTCGGAGCAACAAGCAAGGCTTCAGCTGCTCAGCAAATGGTAAGAAGTTAAATAATTCAATAAATTTTTTAAGTTGCTAACGAAATTTTATATGTTAACAGTTTCAGAAGACTGGTGCGTTTCCTTTGCATCTTGATATGGTCAAACGTTCGCACACCAACAAGAAGACCGGTGAAATTCAAGATCCGATTGCTCGTGAAATCGTGGAAGCCGTAGAGAGGCGGCAGGATGAGTACCTCCAATCGCAACCGATCGAGGAAGGAACTCCGGCGCCGACCGAAGTTCCAGTCGACATTATCAACCAGTACACGTACGAGGTTAGTAACATTTTAACTTTTAAAGTAATTTGAAATTAACTTTTAATACAACTAAGTTCTAAGATTTTTTTTATTATTATTCTTAGGTGACTCCCAAGACCCGAGGCCGGGTATTCGGCCTTCCTGAAGATAGTTGCTCGTCCGTTTCGTCGGTTCGACCTCGCGGTGCTACCAGATTGGAGGCGGAAAACCGAGAGCTGCACGAACGCCTTAGGGAAATGGAGGAAGAGAGAAAGAAGGATAGGGAGGAGGCCGAGGCAGCGAGAGCGAGAGATAAGGCGGAGGCCGAAGAACGCTTTCAAGCGATGGAACGGAAGATGATGAACTTCTTCAGTACTGGTAAGCCGGAATAGGCCTTTTAGAGTTTTAAAATTTATTGTAAAACTTTAAAATACTTTGAAAACAATTTTTATTTAATTAGTTTTTATTTTTATATTTTAATATAATTTTTAAATGTTTTATTTTATTTTATTGTTGTTTTTTTAAAATTAAATTTTTTTTTTTTTTTTCATTTACGATTTCCGTCGGAATTCCGTCGGTCATCGCCGGATAACCGATTCCGTCGGTCATCGCCGGAAAACGAAAGCCGTCGGAATTCCGTCAGTTAACGCCGGAAAACGTAAGCCGTCGGAATTCCGTCAGTTAACGCCGGAAAACGTAAGCCGTCGGAATTCCGTCAGTTAACGCCGGAAAACGGAAGCCGTCGGAATTCCGTCGGCCTTTCTACGCCGACGAAAATACGTCGGAGTGCCGTCGCAATATAGCGACGAATTTCCGACGAACTTTAATTTCCGACGTCATAGAAACGACGGGCTATTGCCGTCGGAATACCCCCTGTTTTCTTGTAGTGTTAGTCTATGTATTTAATTTTTTTTTTTTGAGTTTTGAGTTTCTAAAGTATTTTTAACGAATCGGATCGCGGATCGCGGATATTCGTGAAATTTTTCGGATATTCGACTTATAACGGATCGGATCAGATATTCACGGATATTAAGAAAAAATTCGGATATCCGAATTTACGGATATCCAAAAACAAACGGATCGGATCGGATAAAAAATCAAATATCCTGTTGGACGGAGCAGATCGCAGATACCTGCATTTTCCCGGATATTTGCTTCGTACCCAACAAATAGTAGTCTAATAGTTTATAAATTGTGGCACCGTAGTGTATACATATACATATATAGATTTTGTTCACAGTGTATATATATAGTCTATGAGTAGCAATTTTCAAAAATAATATAAAGGTTAATTTGTCATATAACACAAAAAATTTAATAATTAGTCAATTAACTCATATATTTTTTGTTTTTGTGTTATATGGCAAATTAAACCTAATATAAAACTGACAAACAAAAACTATCAGCATATAAAATATATATACTCTTCTTAGTAATTATCAAAATACTACAAAATGTATATTAGATATCTGAACTGCAAAAGGAATCCAATTCCGAGATTAACCGAAGAAGGAACAGTTACCTACAAGTTAAAAAGACTCCACCTTTTTTAGAGAGACACTGAAAAAAGCAAAAATTCGAGAGACTAAACTTTATCTTATTCTTCCTCTGAGATTTCAAACACAAATTCGAGGTTTTTTTAAAAAAAATCTTCAAACTACGCATCATAATAAAAGTAAATCACCTTTTCTTCAATTTCTTTTGGTTTCCCATTACTGATTGTTATCAATTAGAATCTCTTCTTTTCCAATTAGCATTACGTGGTCCCTGTACTTTTGTCTCTTTCTTCATCCGATCAACGCTTAATTTATGGTCTTTGGATTCTATCGAACAAGGAGATATATATATATATTGTGGTTATTAACTCTTCCTCGGAAAAACCCTTGTTTTGTTTTTTTCAGAAATCCAGAAAATCAAAACCTGTTTCTGCTTCTCTTTGTTGGGTTTGGAGCACAAGATCAATGGGAACAAAAAGTTTGTAACTAAGTGGGTCTGGGAATTTTGATTGATGATCAGGTGTTTCAAAGGCCCAACATATGTTTTGATGAGGGCTTTGCTTTGTAAGATCCAGTGCCCTTCTTTTATCTGTTTCTGTAAGCCTTCTCCTCACATCTCCTTGAAATTGGAGAATACGCCTCAAGTCTCTTCTTCCACTACTACTACTACAGTTGTAGATAATGATGAACATGTAGAAGAAGAAGAAGACGATGTTGATCTTGTGGATGATTTGTTGAATGAGGAGGAAGATTGTGGTGTAGAGGAGGAAAAGGAAGAAGAAGAAGGTCATTGTAATGGGGAAATTCTGAAAAGTAGTATAAAAAAGACGGTTTTAGATTCGGAAGATGGTGAGAGAAGGGAGAAGAAGAAGGTACAATGGGTGGATTTGATAGGGAAAGAACTCGCTGAGATCCGTGAATTCGAGTGTAGGTTAGTCTTCTCGCTCTTTTCGTCTTTCAAATTGGCGAATTCTTTGGATTCTTGATATGAAAAGATTTTATCTTTTTTATCAATTGCAGTATTGTTGTTCTTGTCTGATTCTTGGTTTTGTATTTGCAGTGAAGAAGATGATATAAGATATGATGGTGATAAAAGCTGTGTTTGCGTTATTCTGTGATCAATTCGGTTTAGTTGATGAGGCGATGACGAAAGGTGAAGAAGTTTGCTTGAGGTTTAGCTATGTTCATCTTGTGGATTTGGCATTAGAATGCATCTACATTGAGGTACATATAATAGAATATGCAATTGTGTTCATCAACCAATGTACATTTGCTAGCCTGAGGTTATATCGATTCAGCGAGGCAGCATTCTATTTCGGTTTTAGGATTGTGAAAAGAATTGCTTTCGAGTACACTTGTTTCTTTGACCAGTTAATAAAGTCCTTTCTTACTCGGATTCAAGATGCTTTAAACTTTATAATGTGCATATTATATCTTTGAGTTCATATGGTCTTATAAATAGCAACACTTTCCACTTGGAGTGATACTCAATCATCTAGGGAACAACTATTGGACTGCACTTTCTAGACAAAAAACCTTAATTTTCTTCTTTTGAAAGCAGAGCCTTCCTCTTGGAGTCTCCAATACTGTAAGAGAGATGATACATAGTTTTGTGGGCTCTCTAGATTTCTAAAACTGAGTGGTATGTTTCAGGATAGGTTGTTGTATGTATAAAGTTATCTATGGCCCTGGCTTGGATAATATGTTCCATTTCATTATCACTCATGAAGTATGTGGATTTATCGATCGGTATTGAGTTTTAGAAACAACATAATTCACCCTTATGATGGCTATTAAGAGAGATCTGACCAGTTGGTTCTTTCTTTCACAGATGTGGACGTTTTTAAGACCACTGAATTTATTCAAACTTATTCCAAATTTGATATCTAGTGAACACATGCTCTCTGGTTAAAAAATCACTACACTTGCACATAAATATGCTAAAAGGAATCCGTATATCCCGGTAAGCTACTCTCATTTTGGAATGTTCATCTATCTCAGTATCCATATCCTGATTCAAGACAAAGTCAAAGGGTTCGGTGATGAGGAAACACGAGTTTTGATGTTATTGTCCAAGCTTCCATGAATCAGAGTATATGGACTACCCTGAACTGTCCATTGGGTTGCCAGCAAGAACTGGCTCTGGCTCCAGGATCTCAACAACCAACAGAGTCAGATATCAAGAATGTCTTTGCAACCGAGGCTGCATGTTCATGGAGATCTTTGTCGGGCCGATGATTCCTGCGGCATTATATCTGAATTTCACATTTTCATTGGCTGCACATAAAGACTGGGCTTTTCAAGCGACTTACTCCAGTGCTGTATATGAGTAGAGGTTTTCTGTTGCTGACAACACTTCCATTGACACCGGCTTTCAGTTTCAGAGGGTAACTCAATGCTCTTTTAACGATCTCTGTGGAACCAATACTCATATCTCCACAACAAGAAAACCAGGCCAAATTCTTCTCATCTAACCAAACGAGTTTTATTTGAGTGTTTTGTTTTGTCATCACAAGTCAGTCTAGAACGTCGGATGGATAATCGGATCCTGGGTCTATATCCGGGTCACATTTTGGTTAGGGCATGTCTGACTATTTGGGCCTGTTGATGAAATAGGCCCATTTGAGTTATCTTTTAAAATGTACAACTCGGGAAGGTAAGTTTCTTTATTTCTTCAATGGTTCTTCTCAGTAACTTTCTCTAGCTTTATCATATTAATGTAAAGATTTGCTTTTAGCATTTAAAGAGGGGTTTGAAAAGTAAAAAAACGTATTTTTCCATGAATTTAGGGGAATTTTTTTATTTTATATAGACACATACTTTGGAAGGAATATATTCTTTTTTTGTTTATAAAATTTACCAAATTTAGCTCAATATTCAATGTATTTTAAGATTTTTATCCATTTACAAAACTACCATTTTTTTTTTGGTTTTGAATGGGGGAAATTTCAATGCATTTACCTAAAAACCACACGGTCTTCTAGTCTTTGATAACAAAAGAGGAAATATCTTAGGGTGGAAGAAATTAAATAAAAAAAGATAATATAAGAAAAGAAAAAAAAGGTTCGATTCGTGGATCTATTTGAATCACTCGAAGGTACAGAGACAAAACCCTTTTTTCCTCTTCCCCGAAGAAAAACCCTTCTCCTTCCCCTTGGCGGCTGCGGCCAATTTTACCTCTTCTCCTTCTCGGTTTTTTATCTCTTAAACCCTAGATTCGATCTGGGTTTTTCTGATTCCGTTTAGGGTTTCTATCTTCTTCTTCTTCTTCCTCCTTTTCTCTCTCTCTATTGGTCGCATCGCCTTATCCGAGAAGGATCTATCAATCGAATCAAGACTCATGGCTACCGTTGCTCCACCTGCTGATCGTATCCTTTGTTTACGCTTCTCGATCTGTGTTTTCTGTTTCTCGATCTCGCTTGATTCGCGTTCTTGGATCTCGAATCGAGTGATGTAATTCGGGTTTCTCGTTGGGCTTTCAGATTCGTTTGGTATTTACGTAGATTTAGTTTTGGGTTTTCTTAATATCACTTTCGCTGGTTAGATTTTGTGGGTATTTGATGTAAATCGATTATCTCCTGTGGCGGGCAATGATTGATTTTGAAATTAGGTTTAAAGATGATTGCTTTTCACTATTCTAATGGTTGATTTCTGGTGTAATTGTAATATAAGGACGTAAAGGTCTTTGTTTCCTTGACTCACCTTGTTTTGTAGAAACTGCAGATCTGTTGCAGAAACTATCTTTGGATTCACAATCAAAACCTTCAGAGATTCCTGAGCCTAACAAGAAGGTATAAAACTGGTTTCTTTTTGGTCTGTGTTAGTGACCTTTACACACACTTCCAGTTTCATAACAAGTATGGATTTTTTTGTGTGCAGACTGCTGTTTACCAGTATGGAGGTGTGGATATGCAAGGTCAAGTTCCTTCATATGACCGATCTTTGACACCAATGCTTCCCAGTGACGCCGTCGACCCTACAGTTTGCTATGTTCCGAATGCATACCAGCCCTATCTTTATGGTACCTTGATCTTTCTACAATCTAGAAACATTACTTTCACAAGTTTGTCACCAATGCTTAACAAGTTTCTCCTTTTATTATCATCTTTCAGGATATGGGACTGGTCAGGAGTGGAGCGACTACGCAGCAGCTTACACAAATCCGGAGGGTGTTGACATGAATTCTGTAAGTGTCTCCTTAGTAGGTCCAATGTGCCTTTCCTTCTCGTTGAACCATTAATGCTTAACAGTTTCAATATCTTATCAGGCAATTTATGGAGAGAATGGATCTGTCATGTATTCTCCGGGTTACGGGTATGCACCATATCCTTACTCGCCAGCAACAAGCCCTGCTCCGCAGGTTGGAGGTGATGGTCAGTTGTACGGTGCTCAGCAGTATCAGTATCCTGCTTACTTCCCTCACACTGCAGGCAGTGGACCTTTTGCTTCTTCTGTTGCTAACCCTACCCAAGGGGATCTCTCTGCAAACAAAGCTGGTGGTGTGAAGACAATAGCTGCTGAAAGCAATAATGTTACTGCTGCTACTGGTATGGCAAAAGGAAGCAATGGATCAGCTCCAGCGAAACCAATTAACCAGACCACACTTAACACCTCAAGCAATTTGTATGGATCTGGTGCTCCGGGAGGAGGTTATGCAGCTGGTTATCCTCAGGATCCTAGATACAACTATGATGGGTATTATGCTCCTATGTCATGGCACGATGGCTCCAAGTATTCTGATGTGCAGAGACCTGTTTCTGGTAGTGGAGTTGCATCCTCCTATTCTAAGACGAGCACTGTACCTTCATCAAGGAGTCAAAACTACCGCTCAAATTCGCATTACACGGTAGTATATCATTCTATAATTATTTGTATTAACAAACACTGTTGTCTAGTTTTTGAAATCTTCCTTCAATTAATTGTTTTCCTATGCAGGGTATGCACCAGTCTGCATCTGTGACAGGCTATGGAGCAACTCAGGGATACTACAACAGGAGTTTGTATCCAAACAAGCTGTATGGTCAGTATAATAGCACCGGGAGATCTGGTATGGGTTATGGTTCATCTGGGTATGATTCAAGAACAAATGGAAGGGGATGGGTGAGCACAACAGACAGCAAATACAGAAGCTGGGGAAGGGGTAACAACTACTTCTACGGAAATGAGAACAATGTAGATGGTTTGAATGAACTTAACAGGGGACCTAGGGCAAAGGGCACAAAGAACCAGAAGGGAAGTTTGGAAGATAGCTTGGAGGTTAAGGAGCAGACTGGCGAATCAACTGTCACCGAGACTGTGGAGACGGAAACCACATGCGCTGTGCCTGACAGAGAACAGTACAACAAAGAAGATTTCCCTGTGGAATATGCGAACGCTATGTTCTTTATCATCAAGTCGTACAGTGAAGATGATGTGCACAAGAGCATCAAGTATAACGTTTGGGCTAGCACACCAAATGGAAACAAGAAGCTTGCTGCAGCATATCAGGAAGCCCAGCAGAAACCTGGCGGCTGTCCTATCTTTCTCTTCTTCTCGGTGAGTTAATAATTTTGTAATCAAGCGCAGTGATTCTTTGTACTTTGTTTGATGGTATTGATCTTATCACTCCAATTTGTCTTCCAGGTCAATGCAAGTGGACAATTTGTTGGGCTTGCTGAAATGACAGGACCAGTTGATTTCAACACAAACGTGGAGTACTGGCAGCAAGATAAGTGGACTGGCTCCTTCCCTCTCAAGTGGCATATTGTGAAGGATGTACCAAACAGTTTGCTGAAACATATCACCCTTGAGAACAATGAGAACAAACCTGTCACCAACAGTAGAGACACACAAGAGGTAACATACCTGTAAAATTTTTAACATCTCACGTTAAGGCATGTTCTCTATTTTGTTCTCTAGTATTGAAGTTTGTTTTGTGTGAGCGTATTATAGGTCAAGTTGGACCAAGGGTTGAAGATTGTGAAAATATTCAAGGAGCATAGCAGCAAGACTTGCATTTTGGATGACTTCTCCTTCTATGAGGTTAGGCAAAAGACTATCTTGGAGAAGAAAGCCAAGCAGACGCAGAAACAGGCAAGTATAAGAAAATAATTCTTTGAATTTTTGTATTGAGTATATACATAAAGGAATTTTCTAACATCATTAGGAATGAAATCATAACAGGTAAGTGAGGAGAAGACTACAACAGATGAGAAAAAAGAATCTGCAACTGCGGATTCGGCAAACAAGGAATCTCCTTCGGCAGTTCAATCTACCGGTGATGTCAAGGTGGCTGAAAACGGGTCTGTTGGTAAACCAGTTGGTGCAGTGGCAAATGGTTGCTAGATTAGACGATGATGCTCACGGCTTAAGCATAAAACAAGAACAAGAAGGAAGAAGAAGATATGAGCAAATACCGTTTGATTTACAGTTTCTCTTGATACAAGTCTGCCGTGAGCCTTTGAAGGAGAAGGAGCTTAAGTACACCTGAGACCGAGATCCTTTTCTTTGCCCTTAGTAGTTTAAATCCCCAGTTATTTTTCTTTCAATATTTTCTTGTTCTCTTTTCCCCTTTCTTTGAATCTCTCATGGCTTTTTACAAGTTTATGGTTTTTTCTTTTCTGGTTGATCCTTCACCCTGTAAAAATGCGTATAGGACCCTACTTAATCGTGGGAAGAATTTAGAGTAAAAGGAGATAAAAAAGCAGGGTGGGGATTTTAGGCAGAGAATTTTTTGTTCTTGTTTTGTTTCAGACTCGACTGTTTCCAAAATTTTAAGTTCTTTTAGTATCTGGGATTTAATGGTCTTGGTCTCACTTTCGTCTTCTCGTTTATGTTACTTTCCAAAGTCATATGAATCATTCCTTCAATATTATAAAAAAAAAAATCAAGATTGTCGATATCTCGTAATAACCAAACAAGTCAAGTGCCTAAAATTAATCTATTACTATTGGATAGATCATGCTAAATCTAGTAAAGCTGACCAAATAAATACTTGTATGATCTGACGTGGCTTACATATCTTCTCCAAACCTTTGTATCTCGGAAACTCCGTAATAAAGTTTGGTACTACTAATACCTGTTTTTGTCTACGCCAAAGCATCAATTTTATTGGGGAGTGAGTGATTTTTGCCAGGAAAAGAGTACTAACTTTTAAATTAGCCTGTAGTTTTTCGTGGAAAGTTTCAAACTTTAGCGTTAATGGCAACTCTTCTGGGAAGATTCTGCCGGCGATCGTCTTTTCCGATCTCCGGTCATGGTATTAGGATGTTTTCGACGGTTGAAAATGTTTCGGAAAAGGGGAAATCGATGAATTTATACTCTGCTATCAATCAAGCGCTTCACATCGCCTTAGAGACCGATCCTCGGTGAGATTTTTTTCTGTAATCCGAAATTCGAAGCTATACGTGTATGAATTTTGAAGTGTATTTAAGTTTTGTTTTGTGAAAAGGTCTTATGTGTTTGGGGAAGATGTTGGATTTGGTGGTGTGTTCCGTTGTACAACCGGTTTAGCTGAACGGTTTGGTAAATCTCGAGTTTTTAACACTCCTCTTTGTGAGCAAGGCATTGTTGGGTTTGGCATTGGTTTAGCAGCAATGGTGAGACTTGTTCTTCTTCTTCTTCTGTTTATCGATTTTATATAACAAAACTTGACTAGGGACTCTGACTCTTTTACAGGGGAATCGAGTTATTGCGGAAATTCAGTTTGCAGATTATATATTCCCGGCTTTTGATCAGGTAAGTGTAACCAAGTTTTGTATTTATCCTGCTTCATCATAAGAGTATCTATTTATGGAGTTTTTGTGATTTGGTAGATTGTTAATGAGGCTGCAAAGTTTAGATACCGAAGTGGAAATCAGTTTAACTGTGGAGGTGATCATCATTATCTTCTAGTGTCTTCTTGGTTTGAGACACCATTTTTTTCATTTAGTGTTTATGTGGAAATTGAAGGGCTTACAATAAGGGCACCGTATGGGGCAGTTGGTCACGGTGGACATTACCACTCGCAGTCTCCAGAAGCTTTCTTTTGCCATGTCCCTGGTATCAAAGTAATAACCTCTTTTTCTTCTTCTTTCACTAGTAGATTCATTGAGACAATTATCGAGCATTCGATTTAATATCTAACTGTTTTGGGGAATGAAGGTTGTTATCCCTCGAAGTCCACGGGAAGCTAAGGGACTATTGTTGTCGTCCATCCGTGATCCAAATCCCGTAGTCTTTTTTGAACCAAAGGTACTACTCTTTTCGCTTTTTGAGAATCTACAAGAACCTGTGAAAAGTCTTTGAGTGCTTCTTCTTCTTTAGTGGCTGTATCGTCAAGCGGTAGAAGATGTTCCTGAGGATGACTATATGATACCTTTATCAGAGGCAGAGGTAATTCAAGTTCTATCTCCATATGTCTCGACGATGAATCTCACTTTCAAGAACTAACAAAGGGAAGTTTTGGTCAGGTGATAAGAGAAGGTAGTGACATAACCCTTGTTGGATGGGGAGCACAACTCACTATCATGGAACAAGCATGTCTCGACGCAGAAAACGTTAGTTTTTTAATGTCTTGCGCTTAACTTCATAAGTCCTTGGTGACTCAGATGACTGAGAGAGAAATGTATTTTGTTTTGCAGGAAGGAATATCATGTGAATTGATAGATCTCAAGACTCTGATCCCTTGGGATAAAGAAATCGTTGAGGCCTCAGTGAGAAAGACCGGACGGCTTCTTGTAAGTTCCGCTTCTCTAGTGAGCAGCATTGTCCTGATTTACAAGAGAATAAATGTGTTTGCTTGCTTTGGTTGCAGATTAGCCATGAAGCACCCGTTACAGGAGGCTTTGGAGCCGAGATCGCTGCAACTATTATCGAACGTTGCTTCTTGAGGGTAAAAAACAAGTCCTATTTGATCTACAACATTAGTTTTCTGTGGCAAGCTCTGTTTTTGCTCTCTTAACTGTCTTTAGTGTTGCAGTTAGAAGCACCTGTAAGCAGAGTTTGTGGTCTAGACACTCCTTTCCCTCTCGTCTTCGAACCTTTCTACATGCCAAACAAGAACAAGGCATGTTTTGTTTCTGACCTCTCTATCTATTCCTCATCTCTTTATAAATCATGTGTTCTAATGCTTCTATGCTTCACATTTGATGCAGATATTGGATGCAATCAAATCAACTGTGAACTATTAACCTCATCATTTCCCCCAACATGCTTAATCTGTATGTAGACTTGTGAACTTGAATATTGTATATGAACATGTGATGGATGTTATATTATTATCACTTATTAATATATTTGATCTATGATCTTTAATATCCCCATCTTCGAGTTAACAAGTGTGAGGATACTACATAAAACTATGTAGAAGACATATCGCTGAACAAAAAAGAACCGAAGACTAAATTCCACTGGTGTATGTACAATGTTCTACTAGAATCTTAAACCGTAAACACAAAGGTGAGAGTCTAGCTACTGTGAGAAGCCTTTGTTCAAGGACAAAATTCTCGGCAAGCTTAGCAACTCCGAGGGGCTAAAGACCGCACAACAGCTAGTTTTGCAAGGGAAAAATCCGAGACCCTGTTAAATTCAAGATAAACATAACAATTAGGTTTGCGCAAGTAGATATCGAAAGATGAGGAAAGTTGAAGGTGTGTTACATACTATTGTTGCAGGATCTTCTTGAACTGATTGAGGACCGGGTATATATTCTCAAAGGCTTTGTATGTGTCCTCTTTTTTCTGATAGAGAGTGACCTCATGAATTTTATCAGATGCCAGAAGAGCTAGAGAGAGACACAAAACCTAAAGAGAAAGTGATATATTACCTTGGCTCCAGTGATGACTATCTTTCCAGATACAAAAATCAGTAGCACAATCCTAGGCACTTTCATCCTGTAAATCAGTCCTGGAAATATCTCAGGCTCGTACTGTCAACATCAATAATGCGCATCAGCACAGCGTTTTTTTATCTTCGAACAAATGGAGGATAAAGGTTGTAAGTGTTCAGGTCACTTACACTTGAGAAAGCGCCGTGATGGAATGCAAGACCTTCAAGTCTTATAGGGAATTTCACATCACAAGAAGCAACGATATTCTGAATCTTGAAATCCTGCAAGATGTTACCCACGAATATATTTTTAGTGCACACAAAACTAAGAAAACAAAATATGTCAGGTTGGGATAAGGAGGTTGGTAGAAAATGTACCTTGAACTTTGCTGGAAATCCAAGTTTTTGAATAATCCGAGCATACTGAACAATAATAAAACATCTCCAATTAGCAATAACATAAAGAAGAGCAAATAGCCTAGTGCGATTATGGTTAAAGTAAATAGCATAAGCAACTTAACAAAAGAGGTTAAAGGAACGAAAACTACCTTTCTTGCAGCCATCTTGGAAAAGTATTCACTCTTAGCTCCAGTACACACCTAAAATTGGAGATTAGACGCCAAATTCAGAAGCAAAATCTAAATGATATCAAAGTTATGAAGAAACATACCATTTTCCCAGAGGCGAAAATTAATGCTGTGGTCTTTGGTTCTCTTATTCTCATAATTACAGCAGCAAAACGCTGAAAAACATGATTCGTATTACCACAATAACACAATAGAATTCAAAGCTGACAAATCAAATTCCAAACACTAAGCAAAACAGAATCTCAGAATAATGCAAAACCTTAGGATTATATTCAGCATTCCGAGCCTGCAAAGCTATAGCTTTAAGATCTAGCTTGCAATCCAAGTTCACCGTAGAGACAATGTTTCTGAAACAAAAAATGAGTGAGAACAAAACCCTAAATCTTCAGGAGACGAAAACAAAAACAAAAACTCACTGGAGAGTGGGTACAATCCCCGAAGCATGCTGAGAAAGGTCCACTGGCTCAGTCCCTTCCAATTCTTGATCAGCCATCCAACTGCACAAGACCAAATCCAACAACTAAGCCAGCACGACTCAAACAAGATAATTGACACTAGAGACGGTCCAATCTGACAAGAAACCACAAGAAAACATGCGTAACAGAAACAATCCTTCAGTTTATGATCAAATTGTCTTATCAAAAGGGTTATCATAGACTTAATTTCATCTTTTCCTCAATTAAAGATTCAAATCGAAAAACCCATCTTAGAGGTTATCAAAAGTCCGACTGATAAAAACCCATAACGGAAAAAGGTCCGACCTTTAACCACCGAGCGAATTAGGGTTCTGATAGGGTTTTGTAGCACAGAACAATTAGGCGAAAATTATGGCGGAAAGAAACCGAAAGATTAGAAAAAGGGTGAAGCTTTGATACAGAGAAGAGATCTGAGAGGAAAAGCGAATTTGTAAATCGATGCTTATATATGAGACTTGCTTTCCTTCTCTCTTTAGATCTGTGAGAAAGCTACCGACCTTGTTGACCTATCTATATATATACACTTGCCGAAACTACCCTTGACCGTCTTTCGAATATCAGGGGTATATAAGTCAAATCAAGCCACAAGTCTTTGATGCAGTCCCTCACTGGGCTTTATGTGAAGGCCCACATAAATCAAATCACGGTTAAAGACTAAACCAACAATAAACCGGGTTTTCATAAACACGAGACAATTTCACGGTTAAGAATTCAAAGACTACAAGAATGGTTCTGACTTCTGAGATCAACAAAGCTATATGATTCATCGCCATTGTTTCTCCATAAAGGAAGATAAAGATCTCGAAAATTGCGAAAGAAACGACGACGACGATGTTTCCTTGTCCAAACTCTCTTGATCCTTGTCTCTCCAGAACTTAAGGATAATGAGATTCTCTTCGTCTGTTGATCTTTGAACCATGATTCTCGACGTGTAACCTTTCTTCCTCATCATCAGACAAATCTCCGAAGGAAAATTCGATGTTAGCGTCACTAAGTAGAACCAACCTTTCTCCGAAAGCAATACATCAACGACGGGCAACATTTTGTCGATAACAGCCCGGCCGTTTTCACCACCAGCCCAAGCAGAGGCAATACCTTCCATTCCAACTTCGTATTCCGGTGTTGGAACGTAAGGAGGGTTCACCACGATCACGTCAACTGATCCAGCGAGTCTTTTTTCCAAACAAGAAGCAATATCCGTGCAGATAACATCAGCTTCGACTCCGTGTGCTTGTAGCGTTTCGTTTGTTACTCTTGCAGCTATCGGGTTTGTGTCTGTGGCTAAGTAATGAACGCCGGGGACTTCGTTTTTGAGAAGGAGGATAAGCGAAGTGATGACGTATCCGCTTCCGCATCCAATCTCCATACAAATCTTGGGGTTGTGCTCTATCAGGTTGGTTCGGTCAGCGAGTAATGCATCAACTAAAGCAAATGAATCATCGCATGGTTCGTAAACCTCGCGATCCGAACTTACAAGCCGGATTTCAGCAATTCTCGATGGCATCTTGGAAATGACTTGACTACAACAAAAAGAAACCATCTGATCAAAATCCTTTAATAACTGCTCTCTGGAAATTCCAATTCTAAGATAGGGTTAAGTGTTCAAAACCGCAAGTTTAACCTGAACAATTTCTAACAGTTTCTGATCTCATTATCTGTGATGCAGAATCATTCAAAATCAGTGAAACTCTCCGATTCTCTGATTATATACCCTAATCATCAATTAAACCTCACATAAACACAATCAGAGAGTAATTATTGGTTCGTCCTACAAAAATAGACTTGCGAATCCAGAAAAATCTACCAAGTAATCTGATACATCCAGAAATAAGACGAGTTACTCACTGAAGAACGCGAAACGCTGTATCCACCGTAAGAATCGAGCTTTTCGTGAAACGCCGTTTTCGGTAGTCTTCAATTATTCTGACGAGTTGCAGAGAAAAGAATCTCCGACGGTAATTTCACGGCGACGGCGGAGGAATAAATAAGAACACTGAGAAATTGGAAGGTTAAAAAAAAAAAGTATGCCTTTAAGTTTCAATAATTACACTTTTGCCCCAAAACTTACAACAATAACATAATTGAAATTTCCGATACAAATAAGGACAACTAATTGAATAATTCCAATACGCGAAACGCTGTATGTTATGTATATTGGAGACCATGTGATGCGGGATCTAAAGTGTTTTTCAGTTAAATTTAATTCATTTTGTGTTATAAAAAAGTGATTGGGTCTAAATTCATAAAAAATCCAAAATTAGATACTTTTACTCCATTTCGGATCTCCATTTTTTTAGTTTATTATTAATTAATACTTAAGACATTTTGACAAAAACACTCTTGTGTCTCCAATAGACATGCTCTTAGTCCCGTTTAGTTTCTTTTATTTTATCGACTGCTCTCCTTGTTTGGGCTCCGCTCCTGGACGGATTTGTTACCGTGCCGGCTCTTGCTCTCGGACGGATGTTAACCCGTGCCGTCTCTTATTCATGTTGTAATATTTGGAAGTTTATTCCACTTTTAATACGAAAGTATGTTAGACAGAAAAAAAAACCGTAAAAAATTACTCTAATAATTCTTTTGTTTTTTTGAAAATTACTCTCTCTTGTTTTAACATTGGATTAAATTGATAAAACGTGCCGGAAATACAACCTTGAAAGTCAAGGACCAAACTTAGTAGCAAACCAAAAGCATAAAAACCAGAGAAAAACATCAAACACGTAAAGAAAGGGTAACACCTAAACTTACTCTAATATCAATGATCTTTGTTGTGTTTTTTTTTTTTCCTTATAAAAATTAGAAAAACAAAAAATTACTAATCAGAGCTTCATTTAATTAAGGCAACAAATCCAGCCTTTTGCAGGAGGTGAACGACTGCCAATTATGATGATCTTCTTCCCCTTGTGTATATGATGAATCTTTCCACCTTCTTCTTCATATCGACGTAACACATCAAAACTAATTAAAATTACACAACAAATTTTGGATATATGCACATATCAATCAAATTGTAAAGAAAAGACTTACTAATTTTTCTGTTTTTGGAAAATGGAATGATGGTCGAATTGGAAGATGCGATGCATAAAAGTAGAAGCGAATATATTAGAATGAACTTGAAATCCATATCTTTTGTTGGCCCTTTCTCTTGCCCTATTGGTAGAAATATAAGACAAAACTTATGTTCTTGCCAAGTTTATATACATAAATAATATTTTATGATCTAGTTAGTGTTAGATTGTTAGTTAGGCAGAGATTGTCACCACAGTTAGTGATATGTATATAAGTCAATGCATGTATTGATAACATGACTTTTTTAGTCTAGTTCTTTTCTTTTTCCCATTATTTGCATGCATGAGTTGGAAAAGTCCACTAATGTTAACCATCTATTTGAGTAAGAAAGAAGAAAAAAACTCATTATATCTCACTTATTCAGAGAGTATCATAATGAAAATAGCAACTTAACATTGTTTCATTTATATGTATATATTAGATCGATAAGATCACTTCATTGACTCGCAGGTCCGGTTCTGAGATTTATAAGGTCCGACTCGAAATAAAAAAAAGAGGCCCTATTATTAAAAAATCTAAAACATAATATTTGAAGATAAAAACAAAACCCACACATTTTTCTTAAAAAACACAACTCATGTTATTCTGAAAAAAAAAAAAAAATTTCAGAATTCCTAAAAACCATTAAAATATATTTATTCTGAAAAATAACTTTTTTCATTTTTTCCTACAAAATTATCCGTCAAACTTACATTATAAGGTTTTTAACCATGTCTCTTTCAATCGTGAGTTTGATTAATAATTATGATTTTTTTATAAGTTAATATTTCATTTTTGACTTATTTAATTACATATTAATATGGACACCATCACAATTTAATTTTCTTTCTCATTATCTCATTTTCACGACAAAACTGTAAAACATATATTATTTGCATAAAAAAAAAATCTACCCTTAAAAAATTTAAAAAAATTTAGTCCCAACACCTAGATGTCGTCAGCATCATTTTCACGCTGATCTGTTACGTAAAAGTTTGTACCGACTATTTTGCCCACAATCCATCCACATATTTGTTTATGTCGGTTCATAACTCGCGTCATCGTTTTTCTCTTTCGTTTCAACTTGAATACGAGAGTTTGGTCTAATCTACTAATATAGGTCTGGTTTTTTGCTCTTTGATTCATTGTCGGATTGTAGTTCCAGACGTGCGATTGGAGTCATTTCCATGCAATATCATGGACAGTTTTAGACGTTAAAACTCTTTCCAATGGAAAATTTTGGACTTTCAAATGGAGAGTCATGGACAATGGACTGAAAAGGCCCACGTCACTAATTTAACCAAGTGTTACTGCTAGTTTAGTTATCATCATATTGATCGAAAATCACATACCGATTCAACAAGATAAACATTTTCTCTTTGTTATATCTACGAATTTCACGCGACATGTACATGTAGACCGACAAGTTGTGATACATTTCTGGATTATCAAGAATGACATGAAAAGTTAAAAACATTAAGAGATAAGTGATGGAAACTTGTGGTGCGAGATGGGTAAGTTACTTTAGCCAAAGTTGGGTTTAATTCAATTGAAAAGAGGAGAATCCAACCAATTAGCAAAACCAACTTCCAATTCTTCTTTTTATAAGCTTTACTTATACGGTTTTGAAAACACTTAATGGAGTTCATATTTATAGAGAGAAAAATTTGATGAGTTTCTTTATTACGAATTTATAACGAATGATATGTTTCTCAGATATAACGTTGATCATACAAAAAAAAATAGTAAGCATTTTGACTTTATGTTTTAATGACGAAGCTGAGATTGTTAAGTATAATGATGTGAAATTAGACTACCTACAGGGTATGTGTATCAGGAAAATAGCTAAAAAAACCTTCAATTTTATGGCGGGAGCCACAAAAACCTCAAATTAATCACTAAACCATTTTAACCTTCAATTTTTGTTGACTTTAGCTTTTAAACCTTAAACTTTAGTGGACTAAACAAAATTAGACCCGTCGTTAAGTGGCCTAACAGAACAATTAGACAGAATTATATCTCCGTTACGGTTTCCCGTTTAACGCAAAACGACGCCGTTTTGTTCTGTTCTCTTTATACAAAATCCCAATCGAAATTAGGGTTCTTAAAACCCCAAAAAAATCCCAAATCGAAACACGTTTTTGGCTATGATGTGGCTAATCGTGCATTTTGAGTCCATCACTGCTATGATGTATTTTAGCTCGGCGAAAACCAAAGAAATCCACTAGTGGTTGTGTAGCTACCAATTTGCTGGGTAACTCTCCTACACCTGATATCGCTTAGACAGCTTGCGTTTTTTCTTGTCAATTAGTGTAACTTAGATTATTGGTCTTAGGCACACAAGTTGTGTTAGTTGAAAAAAGCTTGAACCATACGTAAATATCTTATCTTTCTTGTACGAAAGATCTGTGTGGCTCATGCTCTTCTCGTGAATGGGGTGCTAAAAAGTTCCTATGTGGCTCATGCTCTTCTCTTCTATTTGGTTGTGTTTAGAAGTAAGCAAGATTTGCATGCTAAAAAGTTATACTACATGGACAATATTTAGCAAATTTGTAAACGGCACAAACGTGATTATACCGACCATTATGTCTCTAATGTTTTTTTGGGCTCTTGCAGGGAGTAAGAATAGTGGAGCCCCAAGATTTGCTCCAAGTCCACTGAAAGTCCTTGTGTCTGCAACAATGTTTCATACATAAGACATAAGGATTAAAATGAATATTGAAACTATGATGCTAAGAGCTAAACTATGATCCTTTGACCTTCTCATGCCGTTTCCTCCTTTCAGGTGCATCAAATCTTTGAAGGAGCTCTGAATCCAAGAAGGTCGAAGCATTTCTCCATCACTTGTGCAGTTGCTTCACAAAGTAGAAGGCAGCTTGTTGCTTTTGTTGAACCATCATTCACCTTGTATTTTGAGTAGAAACTCGAGGAGTATTTTGCTAAACTGTACAGGTAGTTACAGAGGAGGTTGGGTGACAAAGAGCTGCAAGCTTCCTCAACCGTCTGCCAATGGTTTGCTTTTTCATCTTGTTACTAAGAAAAACAACTGAAGTATGAAAGTAGTATGAAGATGTGTTACCTCAGTGAATCGAAGCAAGTGGAGCCCCAAGTTTCGCTCATAATCATCATGTAGTGAAAGTCTTCCTCTCTGCAACAAATAAGACATAAGGATTAAAATGAATGTTGAGACAATGTCAAATTATGTAATTTGTGATTTAGGGGCTAAATACCTTTTTGAGCATCTCCATGTTTGTCGGAGACTTTCTGATGACCCTATAGATCCTAGAATACGTGTAAAAAACGTAAACTGTTTCATCCTGCTCATGAGACTCATATCACCAATGAGGATATGGATGTGTAGCACAATTGAAATATGTAAGTAGGTGGCAGATTCCAGTACGTGGTAGATCTCAAAGTTATATTCTTTAGATCGCTTATGGTTGAGGTTTGCATACCTGTAAAACCACAAGTTAGCAAACAACTTAGAAAATTCATCCCATTATATCCAAGTATATCATACTTACTTGACCCCATTATATCCCATTATTGAAGCTGTTTCGTCCAGCTCTTGTTGAGTCCATTTTTCACCCTCATCTAAACAAGAGAAATAACATATAAAGGATTAATGACATTAATAACTCAACAAGAGAATGGTTCTGCTCCTACAAAATTACTTACAATGTTTGACAAGTTCATCATGCATGCGAGTTTTGGCTGCATCAAGCAAATCAACTACGCATGTTACATTGGGAGGTCCAATGGGGAAACAAAAACTAGCATAGTTAACTTTAGGGTATGTTTTATCATCCATTGGTAGGAAAGATTTTTCTCTAGCAGCCTGATTCATAGAGATTGAATCAAGAAATAGTATTTTAGAACATGTAAAAACACAAATTATTGGTGAAACCTACTTTGAAGACTTTTTCGAAGTGTTGCTCCTCACGATCATCTTTTAAGTATATAATCCATTTAGCTTTGTATTCATTAAGCCGATACCTGAGATTTTAGCATGTAAGTTCAAATCCAGATTTAGAGAATATTTAACTCAAAGATAACCTACCTAAGAGTATTGAAATCTTTCTCAAAACTTTCTAGCGGAATGCTCAACAATTCTCCACAAATCTCGTCAAACCTTTCTCCCTGAATCAATGAAAGTATGAAAGTTCATTTACGATTTTGTTTAAAATAATGAGTAAAGGTTAATGTATTTGTTTACCTTTTCTTCCATGTTAACTTGAAGGCGTTGATAAACTATAGCTGAGTCGGTTCCAAGATCTCCAATGCATAGAACTTGAAGATTCGCATACTCAAGTATACGAGATATTGAGTCATCGATTATGATTGATCTAAGATGACCAGGAAATTTAAAACACGAAAAATCAACTATAGCTTTCTTAACCGAGAGAGTAGGCGCCCATGTGTCTATTCCATTTTAAAGCATTTTTTCAATACTCTGCCAATAGATAAGAAAATAGTTATGTATTATTTATGAAGATTAGAAAATGAATATAGGAGTAAACTAAGCAATCAAACATGAGTATCTTGGACATCATTCATTTGATAATACTACATTAATGAATCCACGAATACTTATAGACATATTTTCGACCATCTCAGTGGTTTGGATATTTGAAATAAGAGTGTGTCCGTTATCTTTAGGTTGATTGAACCATTTTAGAATATCACTGCAACAACAAAAATCAAAGAATGTCACAAGAGAATTTAATTCAAAACAGTTAATTAGCTTAATTACCATTGGTAGTCCACGTTGTGTTTAGTCGAGATACTAACAACTGGCTCACCAATTGCATGAGGCTGAACTAGTTTAAGAGATGCACAAAATAGGTTTTTGATTATGTCTTTTGGATTTTTTGTGTATTCTTCATTCTGTGACATGAGAACACAAATGACAAAAAAACCAGTTATCAAAAAGCGAGAGAATGATATTATATATTGACATATTGTTGAATTAAAAAAACATGTGACTTAAAACTTACATTTAAAGTTGGCATAGTTGCAACTATGGTTGGAAGATCGAGTTTCTCCGTTGGCCACTCGTTTTCAACACTCTTGATAACACCAAGAGCAACAGTCTGCCTAGTGTCCCTAGCAACAAACCTACCCAATGAAGGGTACTTAATCTCAGTCTCCACAATCATAGGCTTCGTTGGAGTCATCTCTACCATACCAACATCACCTTTCTTTAAAAAACATGGATAAGTTCTCGATCTTCTCTCCAGAAATCTTGGACAAGATTTTAGTGAACTTGACTGCGACGCAGGAGTTGTGGCAATGGAGAATTGGGGTGTAACCTGGACCTATGTGACCAGGGTGGTTTATGATGACAACCTCGGAGGTGAAGTTGACAACTTTCTTGGCAGGATCTATTTTGTCGTTGGAGGCCACATATCCACGCTCAATAGAACCCACTGCGACCATTTTGCCACCAATCTTGTAAACATCATGAAGTGGTAGACGGAGGGGCTTGTATGGTCTCTTTGGTTCCTTGATACCATCAAGAGCCTCAAGGAGAGTGACTCCATTGTACCAGTCAAGGTTGGTCGACCTCTTAGTCATGTTCTCACCCACAAAACTAGAGATGGGAACGAAGGAGAAATTGCCAAGGTTGTATCCAACCTCCTTCAAGTAGGAAGACATTTCCAAAACAATTTTATCGTACATGTCTTTTGAATAATTGGGGATAGTGGCATCCATCTATAAGACGAAGATACAAATTAGAACAAAAGATGCACAATGACAAATATAGATTAAATAAGAAATTAAATTACCTTGTTGCAACAAACAATTATGTGTTTGACACCAAGGGTGTAAGCCAGAAGAATGTGGTCTTTAGTTGACATACCAGCATCAAAACGAGTAGAGTCAAGAATAACAAGAGCACAATCAGCGTTAGAGGTACCAGTAATTATGTTCTTAATGTAATCTCTATGACGAGGAATATCAATGAGTTTGTAGAAATACTTGGATGTCTCGAAATTGACCATTGAAATGTCAATGGTTGTACCACGTTGACGCTCAGCCTTAAGTTTGTCCACAACCCATGCATACTTAAACTTTGTAGCCTCTTCTCCACCCTTGTCTTCTAAGCTCTAAAATCTCCTCAATTAAACTTTGTTCAACCATACCAAGCTTCAACATCAAATGACCAAGAATTGTTGATTTTCCTGAATGTTGATGACCAATAACAACAATTGTAATCTTAGTCTTCTTCTTCGGAGGTACTTGGACAATATAATTCATTTGTTCAGGGACAAAGTTACAAGGAAGAATCCATTCTTTTTCCCCAGACAAATTATGACCTGTATATTCTAGTTTTTGACTTCTCCAAGTTTCAAAAATTACCTCCATTCCATCAAATGAACGATTCCCGCAAAAGCAAGAGTTACACGATATGAGGAGCTTCTTTGCTACAGAAGCTTGAGGATATATCAAATTGACTATGATTCCTACACTTCGAAGAGCTTCGATGACATTGAAGTAAAAGTGATCACCTGCTATCAGTAAAACTGAAGTAGGGTGTTCTTTCCCGGCCACACAATCCTTATAAATTTCCCACAAATGCTGATCAATAAACTCATCTACAACATCTTTGGGAATTTTTGCAAGTCGTGATTCATCATCATATAAGAAATGGATATCAAGAAACTCAACTGAATGGCAGAGAGCTTCAAGTGATGAATTCTGAATTTCGTCATCGATAGCGAAAACTATGAGAATTTTTGACCTGTTAGACAATGCTCTATGATAGATATCAAGTATTTTTTTCTTGTGAATCATAGATTTGTCACTTGGCAACATTAGAGTTTCACCATCCCAATACCCTCCATAGTGGCCTTTATCTTTCTCTCCTGCACAAACAACAAACAATGAAAAAAAGGAAATGAGAAGAAGAAAAGGGAGTGTTGTATAAAGAAAGATACACTTTAAGAGGGAGATATTTCTTACTTGAAGCTTCTGCCTTTAAAAGCTGAACATTGATTAAGACATCATGAATGCTCTTTATCTTGTGCTTTCCAGGAGCTAGTTTGTGCTCCTCTTGATCACCTTTGTCTCCAAATGATAGTAAATTGAATTCCCTGACAACAAAGCCAAAAATCTCAAACATTAGTTAAAAGCAAAGATATAGCTAAAATTGTTGATTGTCTATGTATAACTTACTTGATAGGCTTTGTGTTTCCTATATTTCTGGGAACAATATCTTTAAAAGGGTTCCAATTAACCTATGGAAGCAACATAGACGATTAAAACACACAAAAACCAAGTATTGAATATACATTAAGCATGCACAACTGTTACCTCAACAAATAATATTTTTGGAGCAGGATGGAGAGGACGATGATTTTTATCTGTAGCGACAGTTACTAGTTTTAGAAGATTATTCATTGAATCACCTGTGACCTAAAAAAATTCCAAAAACAAGATCAAGAACTAGTCAAGAATAGTTGAACAAATAAAGAATACTAATTTCTTTACCTTCCCAAATATAATATCCTTGTTATCGCTCGCATTAGCCATGGCTACATTCCCAGAGTAGTTAAATGTCAATGTCGAATGAAACTCATCATCAAATAAACCACCATATATACTTTCTCCACCTGTTTACATATCAAATTCAATTAACCTAATTAAGCGAACAATTCAAACGAAATTGACTAACCCTAGAACAAAATCAAAGAGTTGTGATAAAATTACCGGTGCCAAAGCCTGTGGGATCGCCGCCTTGAACTAGAATTCCGGGAATAATACGGTGGAAGATGGTGTCATCGAAGTAGCCGCTGAGAGAGAGTTGAATGAAATTTCTTACACATTTAGGGGCTTGCTCTGGCCATAGAGCTACGTTTATTGGACCCTCACTTGTATTGACGGCGATGTTTCCCTTCGTCGGTGGTTCTACGACAGGTATCGCAGGCATCGATGACACGACTTCTCCTTCTCCGATTTGCGTGTCACTTTTCTGTTCTCTCTCCCAATTCTCCGATTTTCTCTCTAAAATTCTCCGACTCGCCTCTAAAACTAAAAAAAAAAACAATTAAGAAAATGCTAAACAGGAAAAGTACAATACAATGGTTAATAAATATCAAGAAATTAATGTTTTTAGTTTTATACAGTAAAATTTGTTTTATTTCGGGGAAACTCGAATTTTTAGTTTAGCCAACTTTAACATGAGACACATATCACCAATGAGGATATGGATGTGTAGCACAATGGAAATATGTAAATAGGTTGCAGATTCCAGTACGTGGTAGACCTCAAAGTTATATTTTTTAGATCGCTTATGGTTGAGGTTTGCATACCTGTAAAACCACAAGTTAGCAAACAAATTAGAAAATTCATCCCATTATATCCAAGTATATCATTCTTACTTGACCCCATTATATCCCATTATTGAAGCTGTTTCGTCCAGCTCTTGTTGAGTCCATTTTTCACCCTCATCTAAACAAGAGAAATAACATATAAAGGATTAATGACAGTAATAACTCAACAAGAGAATGGTTCTGCTCCTACAAAATTACTTACAATGTTTGACAAGTTCATCATGCATGCGAGTTTTGGCTGCATCAAGCAAATCAACTACGCAAGTTACATTGGCAGGTCCAATGGGGAATTAAAAACCAGCATAGTTAACTTTAGGGTATGTTTTATCATCCATTGGTAGGAAAGATTTTTCTCTAGCAGCCTGATTAATAGAGATTGAATCAAGAAATAGTATTTTAGAACATGTAAAAACGCAAATTATTGATGAAACCTACTTTGAAGACTTTTTAGAAGTGTTGCTCCTCACGATCATCTTTTAAGTATATAATCCATTTAGCTTTGTATTCATTAAGCCGATACCTGAGATTTTAGCATGTAAGTTCAAATCCAGATTTAGAGAATATTTAACTCAAAGATAACCTACCTAAGAGTATTGAGATCTTTCTCAAAACTTTCTAGCGGAATGCTCAACAATTCTCCACAAATCTCGTCAAACCTTTCTCCCTGAATCAATGATAGTGATGAAAGTTCATTTACGATTTTGTTTCAAATAATGAGTAAAGGTTAATGTATTTGTTTACCTTTTCTTCCATGTTAACTTGAAGGCGTTGATAAACTATAGCTGAGTCGGTTCCAAGATCTCCAATGCGTAGAACTTGAAGATTCGCATACTCAAGTATACAAGATATTGAGTCATCGATTATGATTGAATTAAGATGACCAGGAAATTTAAAACACGAAAAATCAACTATAGCTTTCTTAACCGAGAGAGTAGGCGCCCATGTGTCTATTCCATTTTTAAGCATTTTTTCAATACTCTGCCAATAGATAAGAAAATAGTTATGTATTATTTATGAAGATTAGAAAATGAATATATGAGTAAACTAAGCAATCAAACATGAGTACATTGGACATCCATTCATTTGATAATACTACATTAATGAATCCACGAATACTTATAGACATATTTTCGACCATCTCAGTGGTTTGGATATTTGAAATAAGAGTGTGTCCGTTATCTTTAGGTTGATTGAACCATTTTAGAATATTACTACAACAACAAAAATCAAAGAATGTTACAAGAGAATTTAATTCAAAACAGTTAATTAGCTTAATTACCATTGGTATTCCACATTGTGTTTAGTCGAGATACTAACAACTGGCTCACCAATTGCATGAGGCTGAACTAGTTTAAGAGATACACAAAATAGGTTTTTGATTATGTCTTTTGGATTTTTTTGTGTATTCTTCATTCTGTGACATGAGAACATAAATGACAAAAAAACCAGTTATCAAAAAGCCAGAGAATGATATTATATATTGACATACTGTTGAATTAAAAAAAAATGTGACTTAAAACTTACATTTAAAGCTTCTGCATTTACCGGATTAATCTCTATTAATCAACCTAGCGACAATTCTTTTTCCTAGGATCTAGGGTTTGTAAACAATGAATATAGAACAGATCTCGAATATACCTAGAGATTAGCAGCGGAAGAAGATCATGGATTCGAGATCAATTAGCTCCTCAAGTGTTGAGCCTCTACGGTTAGTCCACATGCACACAAACTGGAATCCGCAGGGATGCTAGTGCCTGGAATCGGATCTCTCAGGGAATCCCACGTTTCAGAGGTGGCTATAGACTTAAGGCTGCTCTCAATTTCGTGCCTCATATCATATATATAGGCACATGAGAAAACCTAATTGACCAGCAATTAAACCGGTTCAAATTAGGTCATTAAACCGAAATCCCTATTTCGGTTTTTAGCCCGTGTCGATCGACACACTAATGTAGTGTCGATCGACACACTCTCTAAAACACGATTCTTATGTGTATCAAATACACATCATTTGATCATTACATTAACGATCATTCCCACATAAAGTAAATCCAGTTTGCTTAGGTGTGTGACCCTGTAGGATTATATAATACTAGTAATGAGTTCATAACTCATAGATCATCAGTGGCTTCTAGCAAAATGTCATGACCACCTAGTATTATATGAATGTCTAATCTCGACAGTACAACTATCACTAGAGTGAATACAAGTGTGATTTCAGGACATTCCCAACAGAATTGGGATGTAACCTGGACCTATGTGACCAGGGTGGTTTATGATGACAACCTCAGAGGTGAAGTTGACAACTTTCTTGGCAGGATCTATTTTGTCGTTGGAGGCCACATATCCACGCTCAATAGAACCCACTGCGACCATTTCGCCACCAATCTTGTAAACATCATGAAGTGGTAGACGGAGGGGCTTGTATGGTCTCTTTGGTTCCTTGATACCATCAACAGCCTCAAGGAGAGTGACTCCATTGTACCAGTCAAGGTTGGTCGACCTCTTAGTCATGTTGTCACCCACAAAACCAGAGATGGGAACGAAGGAGAAATTGCCAAGGTTGTATCTAACCTCCTTCAAGTAGGAAGACATTTCCAAAACAATTTTATCGTACATGTCTTTTGAATAATTGGGGATAGTGGCATCCATCTATAAGACGAAGATACAAATTAGAACAAAAGATGTACAATGACAAATATTGATTAAATAAGAAATTAAATTAAGTTGTTGCAACAAACAATTATGTGTTTTACACCAAGGGTGTAAGCCAGAAGAATGTGGTCTTTAGTTGACATACCAGCATCAAAACAAGTAGAGTCAAGAATAACAAGAGCACAATCAGCGTTAGCGGTACCAATAATCATGTTCTTAATGTAATCTCTATGAACAGGAGTATCAATGAGTTTGTAGAAATACTTGGCTGTCTCGAAATTGACCATTGAAATGTCAATTGTTGTACCACGTTGACGCTCAGCCTTAAGTTTGTCCACAACCCATGCATACTTAAACTTTGTAGCCTCTTCTCCACCCTTGTCCTCTACAAGCTCTAAAATCTCCTCAATTAAACTTTGTTCAACCATACCAAGCTTCAACATCAAATGACCAAGAATTGTTGATTTTCCTGAATGTTGATGACCAATAACCACAATTGTAATCTTAGTCTTCTTCTTCGAAGGTACTTGGACAATATAATTCATTTGTTCATAGACAAAGTTACAAGGAAGAATCCATTCTTTTTCCTCAGACAAATTATGACCTGTATATTCTAGTTTTTGACTTCTCCAAGTTTCAAAAATTACCTCCATTCCATCAAATGAACGATTCCCGCAAAAGCAAGAGTTACACGATATGAGGAGCTTCTTTGCTACAGAAGCTTGAGGATATATCAAATTGACTATGATTCCTACACTTCGAAGAGCTTCGATGACATTGAAGTAAAAGTGATCACCTGCTATCAGTAAAACTGAAGTAGGGTGTTCTTTCCCGGCCACACAATCCTTATAAATTTCCCACAAATGCTGATCAATAAACTCATCTACAACATCTTTGGGAATTTTTGCAAGTCGTGATTCATCATCATATAAGAAATGGATATCAAGAAACTCAACTGAATGGCAGAGAGCTTCAAGTGATGAATTCTGAATTTCGTCATCGATAGCGAAAATTATGAGAATTTTTGACCTGTTAGACAATGCTCTATGATAGATATCAAGTATTTTTTTTCTTGTGAATCATAGATTTGTCACTTGGCAACATTAGAGTTTCGCCGTCCCAATACCCTCCATAGTGGCCTTTATCTTTCTCTCCTGCACAAACAACAAACAACATGAAATGAAAAAAAGGAAATGAGAAGAAGAAAAGGGAGTGTTGTATAAAGAAAGATACACTTTAAGAGGGAGATATTTCTTACTTGAAGCTTCTGCCTTTAAAAGCTGAGCATTGATTAAGACATCATGAATGCTCTTTATCTTGTGCTTTCCAGGAGCTAGTTTGTGCTCCTCTTGATCACCTTTGTCTCCAAATGATAGTAAATTGAATTCCCTGACAACAAAGCCAAAAATCTCAAACATTAGTTAAAAGCAAAGATATAGCTAAAATTGTTGATTGTCTATGTATAACTTACTTGATAGGCTTTGTGTTTCCTATATTTCTGGGAACAATATCTTTAAAAGGGTTCCACTTAACCTATGGAAGCAACATAGACGATTAAAACACACAAAAACCAAGAATTGAATATACATTAAGCATGCACAACTGTTACCTCAACAGATAATATTTTTGGAGCAGGATGGAGAGGACGATGATTTTTATCTGTAGCAAGAGTTACTAGTTTTAGAAGATTATTCATTGAATCACCTGTGACCTAAAAAAATTCCAAAAACAAGATCAAGAACTAGTCAAGAATAGTTGAACAAATAAAGAATACCAATTTCTTTACCTTCCCAAATATAATATCCTTGTTATCGCTCGCATTAGCCATGGCTACATTCCCAGAGTAGTTAAATGTCAATGTCGAATGAAACTCATCATCAAATAAACCACCATATATACTTTCTCCACCTGTTTACATATCAAATTCAATTAACCTAATTAAGCGAACAATTCAAACGAAATTGACTAACCCTAGAACAAAATCAAAGAGTTGTGATAAAATTACCGGTGCCGGAGCCGGTGGGATCGCTGCCTTGAACTAGAATTCCGGGAATAATACGGTGGAAGATGGTGTCATCGAAGTAGCCGTCGAGAGAGAGTTGAATGAAATTTCTTACACATTTAGGGGCTTGCTCTGGCCATAGAGCTATGTTTATTGGACCCTCACTTGTATTGACGGCGACGTTTCCCTTCGTCGGTGGTTCTACGACAGGTATCGCAGGCATCGATTACACGACTTCTCCTTCTCCGATTTGCGTGTCACTTTTCTGTTCTCTCTCCCAATTCTCCGATTTTCTCTCCAAAATTCTCCGACTCGCCTCTAAAACTAAAAAAAAAACAATTAAGAAAATGCTAAACAAGAAAAGTACAATACAATGGTTAATAAATATCAAGAAATTAATGTTTTTAGTTTATACAGTAAAATTTGTTTTATTTCGGGGAAACTCGAATTTTTATTTTAGCCAACTTTAATACGTAGTTATTTTTAGTGCCACGTAGTCGCTAACTCATGGAATATTGTATGAAACTATATTTTACTTCCGTACTATTCACGAAATATAACTTACTTCCGAAAATGCAATATTGTTTATAATTTTTTTTGTTGCTCTTAAGAGGTTTAGTTTTTTGTATTTTTTTTGTAGGAAATATCTTTCATAAAAAAAAACATTTTTGGATTTATGAGATTAGTAGTCTTTGTTGTTTTAATTGGTAGAAATCAATATGGAAATGCAACTTACACGTACGAATTACAAAAACCAAACCCGAATAGGAGTTTTCAAAAAGCTAAGTGTTTTTTGATAAAAAAAAAAACTTAAAACATCCATGAGTTTGACACTAGTTTAAACTAGGAAAAATTGGTGGGCAAGGTTTACAAAACTAACATGCTATATAGGCAATTCACTATTTACAATTAGTTATTTTTCATGGACTTGTAAATATCTTTCAAACCTTTGCTTTTCACTAAATTTACAATGTATGCCACTCATCTCCAAAGATCTAACTAATCCAATTCTTCCCATATATCAATTAGAACCAAATAATTGTTAGGTTCTTTGTGTTTCATGTTTGATTTAATCGATGGCAACTCTTACTTTTGGAGAAATTGAAAAGTTCCATGGATTGCTCATGCGATGTCAAACAAGCATCTCCATTGTCAAGCATGTTGAAAAAATACGTACTTATTTGTTGGAAAAAATATAAGTGTCATTAAGTTTCCGAATATTGTTACTTGATGGTTTCCAATTGTTGTTGTTTTATTTTATTTTTGGACAAAGAGAAAAGAGAGAAAAGAGACAATGAGCTTTGATCTCTACCTAGATGAGAAAATTGATGTATTATTGATCTTTAAGAGCCATAAGGTGTTCTTCTTTTTTTTTGCTAAATGAGGTCTTCTTCTTTATATTTCAGCAAATGACGATGGTTGGAAAACTAGAAGTGTAGATGAATAAAAACCTTAATGTTTAATTCGGAGAATTGAAGATATCTTCTTTGTGTTCCTAACATTTACGACATTAAAAACTTGTTATGTTGATCAAACAAGTTGTTTTAGTATTGTTTTTCCAATAAAAAACTTGTAACGCATAGCCTTACCATAAAACTAATTTTTATTGTGATGGTGTTAGGTTTTCAACCATTAGAGCATGATTAACGGTTGCAAACCCAAATAAGTCTATAAGTTTATTATTTTAATAGTTTTAGTTTTATCTCATTATTTATTTTAAAATTAAATTATTAAAAAAGAAATCAGCTTGTTAAAGTAGAACATGTGGCAAGAGGAGCACTCCAAAAATTTAGAAACATTTGTTGGGTCTCGTGTCCAAGAGAGGTCTCTCTGTCTCACTGCTACATGAATCTAATTGTTGCCAACTTTATTTCTTTTTGTTTTTTTAATTGTTGTATGAGCGTTGATTATGATCTTAAGCATGCGTGAGAAGAAAACTAATATGATCTTTTTTATTTTTTTGAAAATTTTAAAAATAAAGAAGTAACTTGACACATTCAATCGCTATTAAAAATTAAATTATTTTTGTTTTTTTAAGTTGTTTGTGATTGTGTGGGTTTGGTTTTATGCCTTGGATCTAGTCTTGTTTAGATCTTTCTATGTTCGAGGTTTGTCTCTCTAACTGGATTATATTGGTAGATGTTTCTAGTGTTATCAAGAGTGTGTCGAGATGCTTTCTTGGTTTCTCGTGCGGTTTTGGGTGAGCTAATTTGTGCGGTCTTTGCTAATTTGTCTTGAAGAAAATCCTTTGGAGTTGTTTTCTAGTTTCTTGTCAAAAGTTTTCGTTTCATGTTGGTTTATATGGGTCGTGAAGTTGGCATTTTGGGTGTCTTTCAATGGGTTTCTAGCTGGGTTGTCCGATTGTATCTTCTTGAGGTGATTGGAGCGTGTCTTGATTTAGTTTCTTTGGCTGGGGATCGTCATGTTTCCTTTGGTTTATGTGGAAGAACTCAAGACTTTGCAATGGTTCGTTCTCTGGTTCTTCTCTTGCGAGGAGGTGGCCGTTATTTTGTTTGTAGATGACAGATGGTGGCTTGGTGTGTCCGCGTGTAAGAGTTGGTGATGTGTCCGCGTGTAAGAGTTGGTGATCCTAGTTGGTGCCTCCCCAGGAAGATTTCAAGGTTATCTCCCTTGAGCTAATCTTGATTCGTTTTCATAATATCTTTGGAATGGTTTTGATGGCGTGCCTCCCTAGGAAGATTTCAAGGTTATCTTCCTTCACCTGCTATCCTTCTCGCCGGTGCTGCTATCAAGAGATCGTATGGTTCTATGGTGGTTTGTCTCATCTCTCGTCTTTGGCGCACTTAGGCTCATCCTACTATCAAGTGATCGTTTGTGTTTAGTGTTTAGTCATTAAGTTTGTGTTTATGATTCTCCATTTGACCCTTATGTCTTCTGCTTAGAATAGGATTTTAGCTTGTTTTCCTTTTCTTTTAAGGCTTGGTCTCCGGAACAGCGAGCTAAGTATTCAAAAACGCATTCGAAAAACGTATCCCACCAATGTATTGTGCTCGAGAGTTTTAATATATTCCAAAGAGATGACATAAAAAAAAAAAGACACATTGAATCGCATTTCTCACTATAAACAACCTACAATACACAAAAATTATTTAAGCATAGTATAATAAGGAGAATAAAAATAGTATATTAAAAAGAATAAAATGATTTTTTACTAACGAGGGCGAGGATGTATACAAGAGGATAAACTATAGGATCCTACTCCCAAAGTCACATAGTTTTTATTTTATTTTGTGGTTTAGTTTTCCATTCAAATCCATCGATGACCACATAACATGAAATTTAGATTGTAAACAACCTACAATAACACAAATTATCTGAGCATAGTATATTAAGTAGAATATAAATAGTATAATACAAACTCTATAAATTAATAATGTTTATTAAAAATATCAATTTATAGAATTATTAATTTTATTGAAATTTTTTATTTTTCATAATCTTCTAAAAATAAATTATATTAAATTTTTTTTATTTTATACTATTGTATATTTTTGTACAATTTTCTTTGTTTGTTTTTACTATATCCAATAATGATTCACTTATAAAAAAAATTTAGTTTTAAGAAAAAACAAACAACACTAAAATAATATATAAATAAATATATTTTAGGAATGTTTATATATCATATATTAATTTATGATATTATTGGAATATATATTTACATAGGGTTTCCAAAAAAAATATTATTTATTATTTTATCTAATTGTATATTTCAATATTCAAATTTATTAATTTATAGAGTATTAATTTATCTACTATTAATTTATAGAGTTTCTACTATATATTAAGACGAGGACAAGGATGTGTGTGATAGACCCTTAGGATAGCACTTATCTATGACGATAAACTCTTTCGAAAATCAATATAGGATCATAGTCCAAATTTGTATAATTTTTTTATTTTTGGGTTTAATTTTGAATCAAACGATCCTATGAACACATAATATAAAATGGGGGAATTGCTGTTTTTAACCCAAAATTTCATTTTTTCAAAAAAACTAAATCAAAACTTGAATCAAATGCAAATCTAAACTATCGGGCGTGGAAAATTACAGTTACCCCCTTATGACCAAACAAAAAACGCAAAACCGATATTACCATTTTAACCTTCGGGCGTGTCAGACTTCTTTAGAGGTCTAATATTAGACTCTAACGAAAGTCTGATACAGATTAAATTAGTAAATTTAAATTATAAAATAAAATAAAAAAATTTGTTAGCAATTGTTTGGACATAAATTAAATATTGACGATGTCGATGTTTAGAAATTAAAATTTCATAAAATTGAATCAAATTAAACAAGGTTAGTTAATTATGCACATATCCTAAAAATATCAGACTTCTGGAGAAGTCTGATATTTAATTAACTAGTAAATTTAAATTTAAAAATTGTAAAAAATTATTTTCTCAAAATTTCTTGTACATAAATTAAATAGAGACGATTTTTGAAGTATTAAAATTACATTTCGTGATATTAAATCACATTGACTACATGTAAGGTAAAGTATGATGTTCAGCTCAAAACATGTTTTGAAATGTAAGAAACATGTAAGAAGCATTTACCTATAAATTTAGGGTTTAGATTCATGGATTAACAAATTTACTTTTGAAATGTTAAATTTGCTCATATGTGTTGTAAGGTGCCTATATTTAACGAATTTGATGCTTCCTATATGTTTGTTTTTGATATTTTCACTTATAAGTGCAAAATATTGGATTTAGGGCTTATCAGACTTCTCCGAGAGTCTGATAGATTTAAATAGTAAATTTAAATGATAATATTAATATTTTAAATTTGCAAACATATGTGTTGTATTGTGCATATATTTCACGAATTTGATGCTTCTTATAATTTTTGTTTAAATATTTTCATTTATAAGTGCTAAATATTAGATTTAAGGTTACTTAGACTTCTCGGAGAAATCTGACAGATTGGGGGTTCAGACTTCACATGCACTCTGAAATTTGAAAGTTTTTGAAAATTTTCACAAGAAAACTTTTTATAAATGCGGGAAATTTTACCGCCTGAAAAATTTAGAATTCCCGCTCTATTCAGAAGTTCTAAATCAGACGGCAAAATGAGTCTGATATTATTAGACTTCTTTAGAAATCTACTAAACCGAAAATATTAACCTAACCGGAAAATCTGCTAAACCAAAATTATTAACCTAACCGGAACTTTTATCCCCATATATAAACCAAACTTACTACAATAACCTAAAACCCTCAACGCTCTTTTTTTATCAAACGGCGCTAGAAAATTGCTCTCTCCTTCAGATCTATACACACGACCGCGTTCCGATCTACACTCGACCACCTTCCTCTTCAATCCTTCGAGACAACAAAAACGTCACCGATGCTCGCCATGCCTCATAGCGTATCATCTCCGTCGCTCTTCTTCAGATCTGTACAAGACCACTGTTCCAAATTAGTTTCCATCTCCGTCGATCTCTCGTCGCCGCCTCTACCAAGGTTAGATATCGGCAGCTCTTTTTCTCCTTCTCGTAGTCTATCTCTTATTTTTGTCTCTAATCTCTCTCTTTTTCTAGTAATACGTCACCAATTTCATCCAAAAAACTCTCTAATTCACGTTTTAAAAACGTTACATTTTGGATCTCTTCCGATTTCGGTTATTCTTGCATAAAATTGGTTGGGTTAGTTGGGTATCGGTGTAACTAGAAGTTATGGGCGCTTGACGAAGGTAAAACGAGCTCAAAACCGGATTTATGTGATTTTTCACATGATTCGCAGATTTTCAGATCTGTTTCGCGATTTCAGACTTCCCATGAAGTCTGATGAAGTTCCATGGTCAACGAGAGGGTAGTTTTGCAATTGACTTATAAATTACTCAGACCCAAATTGAAGTCTGAGAATTTCCTTTGAAACCAAAAAAATCAAGAAGAATCCTCTAATCCTTGCTGATAGAACTTTTACTATATCGGATTATAGATATTGTACTTCCCGTGAAAACTTGACCATTGATCATGTGATCCCGATTTCTCGAGGTGGAGAATGGACATGGCAAAATCTGGTGTGATTTATATCCAACTAGCATCTATTTTGCAAAAAATGTTGATGGTAGTTGAAATTTAATTTCTTTAATTTGTTCATGTGACATAGGTAGCTGCATGTTCAAGATGTAACTCAAGGAAAGGCCAGAAGACAGTAGAAGAAGCACACATGAAGTTGGGTTATTGTTATATACGAGATATATAAAAGCTTTTCTCTAGGATTTTTTCTTCTTCCATTTTTTGTAAATTGGTTATTGGTTTTGATCTCTCTTTGTCGTTGGGTTATTGTAATAGAAGTCTTTACTTGTTCATTTAGATTAAATATAAAATTAGTTGTGTATTTGTTTGTCAATGAATGTAATGAAGATTATAAGGTAAAATAACATTACTCCGATCAAGATATCAGGCAAATTTTGTCAATTTCGAACTGACTCGAGATTACTCATATACGATAGATAGATGAAAATTTAAAAATCCAGACTGCCAAAGAAGTCTGATTCTATTAGCTACATTGCCTGAATTTATCAAAAATTTATTTCAAATTAATTACCGAACATAAACATTTTAAACTAACACAGGGTGAACATATAAAAGTAACACACCTATTAAAAATTTAAAATCAACGAAATTCATCACAAATATACAAAAAAAAACGGTTTTGAAAATTTAAAAATCCAGACTGCCAAAGAAGTCACCCAAAACTTGTTTGGTTCGTTCTTTACAGCCGCTCGAAGCCTCCAGTTGCATTCTTCCATAACACATTCAGCGACAAACAGGCTCTTGGTAGACTTCTCTACTCTAAATGCGTATTTCCTCATTATGGCCGTCAAACGCAGCTCTATTATAAGATCTTGCTTGCTATCAAAACACTTTCCGACACAGATGGCGTCGGACCAATTCCTTCCTCGGCCAGCAAATCGGTCCACCACACAATGCAACTTATACGTCTTATAATCTACATCTTCTTTATCATCTTCATCTTCACCTCTCACTTTACCATACACGCTATAATCTACACCATCATAGTAAGACTCTGCGTGTTTCATGAAATCTTGCTCTGGTTTGTCACCACGACCAGATCCAAAAGCACCACAAATAGAATCATCTGATACTGAGCCCACATCTTCATCTTCCCAGTCTTCGTCTTCCTCATCTTCATCTTCATCTTTTACATCGTGATTCCCCGCATTTTGAGTAGGCAATTCGGATCGCCTCGAGACACAAAGACGGATTAAATGGGCAGTAGCTAACTCGACCATGCTCCTTACTTGCCTGTCATTGGTGACATAAATAGGAGGGCTATCCGGACCGAACTGTTGCAAGAGTGGTTCCGGTAATGGATATGATAAGTCCACCAAGTCGGTTTTCTTGTCCAGCATATAATCATCTTGAATCATCTCAACAAGTTCACAATATGTAGACTCGTCGCCCAAAGTGATAAACCGCCCACCTTTGAGAGGATCCACCACAAAATGCCATATCAAGTCTCTTACAATCCATTCACCAACATTAACAAGTAATTGCACCATTATCTGTCCAAAAAAGTCATTTAAACCAAAGTTAGCGATCTCAGTGGAAATTTCAGACATCTAACGAAGTCTTATTTAATTAGCTACATTGCCTGAACTTATGAAAAATTTATTTAAAAATAATTACACAACATAAACATTTGATACTAACACAGGGTGAACATATACAAGTAACACACCAATTAAAAATTTAAAATCAACGAAATTCATCACAAATATACCAAAAAAAACGGTTTTAAAAATTTTATAACATCAGACTGCTATGTAAATCTGGAAGTTTTGCCTTCCAGACTTCTATGTCAGTCTGAAAAGTAGGTTAGTTTTGCAATTCAATTTTGATGTAGAAGACTGCGGATGCCGTCTGATAAAGATACCATTTTCAGACTGCTATAGTAGTCTGAAAAGACTATTTTTGCAATTGACCAAAATTTGACTTTTCTGTCAGACTGCTTAGCTGTCTGAAAAAAATAGAGGGTTATTTTTGCAATTGACCAAAATATTGACTTTTCATGTCAGACTTCTTTTATCGGCCGGGCAGTCTGAAAAGTATGGTGAGCTATTTTTGCAATTGACCGAAATTTGACTTTTTTATTTAGACTTCCATCGCGGTCTGCAAAATCATTTAGCCTACCAAAGATGTCTGACCAAAATTTGTGTATTTTTTTGCGTTGACCAAAATCTGTGAAATCAGACTATCTAAGCCGTCTGAAAAAATTCATACATTGCAGACTGCCATAGAAGTCTGAAAAATTTTCGTTCCAAATTAGACTTATATAGAAGTCTGATATTATTCCCCCCAAATAGGTCAACATATGAAAAATTTTCGGTCAATTGCAAATAGTAACCTTTTTTTTTTTTAGATTTCCGATTCCGTCTGAATAGATAGTCAACTTGCGGTCAAAGTGACTGATTTTCCTGCAGACAGAAAATGAAGTCTTAATAGAAAGTCAATTTTTCGGTCAATTGCAAAACTAACCTATGCCTCGATTAGAGGAATTTTCATAATTTTTTTGGTTTCAAAGGAAATTAGCAGACTTCATATTGAGTCTGACATGTTTTCGGTCAATTGCAAAACTAACCCTCTCGTTGACTAGTTGAGGTTTAACAGACTTCTAAAGCAGTCTGAGTATACAATTCAGATCTGCAATTCAACGATATGAAAAAATCGTACCTATATCGGTTTCGAGTTTCATTTCGCCCTCGTTGGCCGCCCAGATCATATAATCCCACCGAAATCCCGCCAGCCCGGTCGTCGTTTGCCGTTTTTATGACATTATTTCCGATTTCGGTAGGTTTTAAACGGAAACGCAAAGGATTTATGGAGAAATCGGAGAGAGTAGTCGCGAAAAGTGTTGGAGTGCTCTATCCTTGAGCTTTAAAGCCGGAGATAACGTGTAACTTACTGCATTAAATCGTCGACCATGGTGGTTGTCGTGGAGGTTGAGAATTGATGACAATGGCATTTCCGTAAATAAGTTAGATCTGAGAATGCCCTTAGGTCTATTGAAAAAATGGTTAGACTCTAATAGCAGTCTGATGAGTGGCATATTCGTTAATACACAGATTCATTAAGGGTAATTCGTAGGATTTTGAAAGAGAGGAGAGGAAGAGGTTAGTTTTAGCTTTGACTTCAAGTTTTGGTCTATTTTTGCAAGTACCCCATATAAAATTTAGATTGTTACTAAAACTGTGGTAATATGTTTAGAGTATAAACAACCTACAATAACACAGAAATAATTTAAGCAATAGTATATTAAGGAGAATAAAAATAGTATGTTAAGAAGAATGAAATGATTTTTTACTAACCATGTAAGAGGGGACCCTTAGAATATGACGTTGATTTATGACGATCAACTTTGTACTGTAGGATCCTATTCCCAAAGTGCGCGCCCAGGAGTCTCAGCTTCGAATTCATCGTGCTCATCCAAATCCTTTGTTTGACTTATAGTCAACTCTTTCTTCTTCATTGTCTAAGTTTGCGACCTGATCAACTAATATAGTTTCCTATTTTAATCCTTTTGTTTGACTTATATCCAAATCCTTTGTTTGACTTATATCCATTGGGTTATTTTAATATTTCGGTTCGGTTAAATTCGGTTTCGGATCGGTTTCGGTTATGAGAGTGATAACCAAAAATAACCAAATTTTGTTCGGTTATATATTTAGGGCTTTCAAATTTCTGAATTAAGGGTTTTAAAGGTTAAATTTAGCAACAAAAAAATATGGAGAGTCAAAAAATGAGAAAAAAAATATGAGAAATTAGATTTAGAATGAGAAATTTACATATATTTATAGAGATTCAAATTATTTTAGTATATATATGTGTGTAAATGTATATATGGTCACATATTCGGTTTCACTATTCGGTTTTCGGATATAACCGTAACCGAACCGAAATCCATGGACTCTCAATATATTATCCATCGGGTATTTTAGAAGGAATCGAAACCTAACCAATCTGGTATTTCGGTTCGGTCTCGGTTCGGTTATTCGGTTAGAGTTTTTTTATCCCAGGCCTAATCCTAAGTTTGTTTAGTACACATCTAACGAGGCCTATATACAAATGGGAGAAGGTAACGACATCATCGAGAGGAAGAAAGGAGGAGAGAAGCCGGTGGTGAAGAAGGACGGTTTCGTGGCATGGAAGAACGTCTAAGAAAAAAGTTGTAGGTTGGCATTGCAATAGGGCTTGTCAAGTAACCGAATTCTAGTCTCTACAGTAGATAGATTCTTAGTTGTGTCTATGTCATCATTACTTCTGGTGCCTCAGACTAACATCTTTTACTTTTCAGATTACTGAAATAAAGCCTTTTGAACTCAGAGTAAACTTTGGCCATAGTTTCCGAGGAAGGATCCATATAACAGAGGTGATTTTCTTTTGGTGCCATCATCATTTTAGATTCTAATACTCATTCTTTGGCGGGCAAAGATCTGCTAATAAGACTCAAATCTTTGTTGAATAGGTTGATGATGCAAGTACAAGTGAAGAACCTTTTGCCAAATTCAGAGTTGGGCAATCAATGTCGGCAAGGGTTGTTGCAAAGCCGTGCCATACTGATGTTAAAAAGAGTCAACTTTGGGAGCTTTCTGTAAAGCCTGCAACGCTAGCTATAATGTTTGCAAAGTTTGTTTTCATTTATTAATATTTATAGAGATCAATAATCTTTGTTCAAAAAGAAAAGAGATCAGTAATCATGAAATCGTATGCATTTGTGTATTTCTGTCACAAGTTTTCTTGTGTGGATCTTACATATGAACTTTTTGCTCACACAAGAGTCTTCGTGTCTTCTTTATGGTGCAATTTCAATCAGATTCCAGTGAGTTGAATGACATGCAGATGAGTGAAGAACTTGAGTTTGTTGCTAGACAATGTGTCAGCGGATATGTCTACAAAGTGGATAAAGAATGGGTTTGGTTGGCAATATCTCGCAATGTGACGGCACCCATATTCATTTTAGACACTGCGTTCGAAGTTTGTGAACTTGAGGAGTTTGAGAGGCGTTTTCCCATTGGTAAAGCTGTTTCAGGCTATGTCTTGACTTACAATAAAGAGAAGAAAACATTACGGTTGGTTCAGCGTCAACTACTTGATACCACTAAAACCATTGCCAATGGTGGAGACAACAAAACGGATAAAGTAGACAGTACTCTTGGTGATGATGCTACTCTATTTATTCACGAAGGAGACATTCTTGGTGGACGAATTTCTAAGATACTTCCTGGCGTTGGTCGACTTCGTGTGCAAATAAGTCCTTATGTGTTTGGGAGAGTTCATTTTACTGAAATCAATGATTCATGGGTCTCCAATCCAATAGATGGCCAGTTTGTAAAATGCAAGGTCCTGGAAATCAGCAATTCTTGTAAAGGGACTGTGCAAGTTGAACTGTCATTACGGGCATCTCTAGATGGCATGAGTTCTGGCCATCTCTCAGAAGATTTCAATAATAAGTAAGTTTTCTCTTTTGCCCATATCATGAATTACTGCCTTCGTTGCTTTTAAAATAGATTTGAGCTTTTTAGAGTTAAATCAAATGCTAGTAAGAGCTCATAGCCTTTCAATTTATGGGTGTTTCCTCATTTTTCAATATTAAGTGGAATAAGTAACACTAGACGATAGCACTATTATTAAGGTTTAAGACTTGACTCTGTGAACTTGAAATTCACATGTTTGTGAAAGATTGCTGGATCATGTGCTGAAGGATCTTTTTCCTAAGTGTTTCCTATTTACTTATACTAATCTGAGGATGATGTGCAGTGACAATATTTGCAAACGTTATGAGAGGATTGAAGATCTTTCTCCTAATATGGGCGTCCAGGTATTGTTGGCTTAAACAACCATGATTTTGCAACCTATTACTTTCCTTATGGTAGAACTTATGTTTATTTCAAACCTTTTAGGGTTATGTCAAGAATACGATGTCAAAGGGTTGTTTTATTACGCTTTCAAGGACACTTGAGGCAAAAGTTTTACTCTCAAACTTATGTGATACTTTTGTTAAAGATCCCGAACAGAAATTTCCAGTAGGAAAACTTGTAACTGGCAGGTAATACTAATTTCCTGTCAAATAGATAGATATTCTACAATATACTTTATATTCTGCTCTAACTAATTTAAGTTTAGGGTGTTAAATGTGGAGGCCCTATCCAAGCGAATAGAAGTCACTTTGAAGACAGAAAATGCTGCTGGTGGACAACCAAAATCTGAATCTTATGACTTTAAGAAATTCCATGTTGTGGTGACATGATTTCTGGGAAAATCAAACGTGTGGAGCCTTATGGTTTATTCATTGCCATAGATCAAACGGGCAAGGTAAAGATCTAGTTTTATACCTTAAAAATCTGTGAATATTTCAAACAGTAATGCTGCTTTGCCAAATCATCCTTATGGAGTACACAGACTTGCAATATTTAACTAAATTACTTGTTTTGTGGTAGGTTGGATTATGTCACAAATCAGAGCTTTCTGATGATCGTATCAAGGATGTACAAGCCACCTATAAGGCTGGGGAAAGTGTCACCGCAAAGATTTTGAAGGTATATGTGTGGTCCTTTGTCAGAAAGAATTAGTGCTGTGTAGTATTTTTTGACAACCACTGTTTCTCCTAGTCGTATGCTTAGATCCCTCTGAATATAATCTAGGAGTTCACTTGAACAAAGCTTTTCTATTGATCTATGTTACTATGGAATATTAATGGTGGTCCTTTCCATTTTTGTGTTTGCTCTAGCTGGACGAGGCAAAGCAACATATATCGCTAGGAATGAAGAATTCTTATCTTATAAATGGCGACGGTATCAACCCACCTTCCGAAGAGAATGATGATGAAGCCAGCATGGAATGTGATATCATTGATTCGAACTCGAGTTTCCAGGAAACAAGTGGTGGAAGACATAGGAGCTTCTCTGGTTCTTGCCCAAGTAGAATCAAGGGCTTCTATCCCTGCGCTTGAGGTTGACCTTGATGACATTGAGGAGTCTGAACTTGACAACAATCAGAATCAGGATAAACTACATGGAGCCGATAAAGATGAAAAGACCAAGAGAAGGGAAAAGCAAAAAGACAAGGAGGAAAGGTTGACTATTTCTTAAGTTCAGAAAGCTATGATGCTATGTATTTGGTTTCAACTCGTGCTGAAAAATCTACTTTTTGTAGAGAGAAACAAATACAAGCTGCTGAAAGACGATTGCTGGCGAATCATGCTCCCGAGAATGCTGATGAGTTTGAGAAACTGGTCAGAAGCTCTCCAGATAGCAGCTTTGTCTGGATAAAATATATGGTGTTCATGCTCAGTTTGGCTGATATTGAGAAAGCCAGGTCCATTGCTGAGAGGTACATTTTCCTAACTTCTTTATATCACTTTGATTTTATAAACCCACCTAGATCTAATACGTGCTTGGTAAAACATCTCTATATTCCTCTTGTTTATCCGGTCTAATGCTAAATCTCTACTGAAGGGCCTTGAGGACTATCAGTATCCGTGAAGAAGACGAGAAGCTAAACATATGGGTTGCTTACTTCAATTTGGAAAACGAACATGGAAGTCCTCCAGAGGTATAGATTGACGACTCCTGCAAAAGCTTTTTAGATTTTACCATATATAGGCTTTATAGATTGCTATCTAACTCTGGTCTTTGTTTCTTATATGCAGGAAGCTGTTAAGAAAGTGTTTGAAAGAGCCCTTCAATACTGTGACAAGAAGAAAGTTTACCTTGCCCTCTTGGGTGTGTACGAGAGAACAGAGCAATATAAATTGGCTGATAAGCTGCTTGATGAGATGATCAAGAAGTTCAAGCAGTCCTCTAAAGTACATGCTGTTTGAGCTTTTATCTCTCAAAGCAGGGGTAGATTCTTCACTCTTTTTAAATTAAATTCATATCACAGACAGCTATTCTTGAGTTCAAATGCGGAGTTGCAGAAAGAGGGAGATCACTGTTTGAAGGCGTTCTTAGAGAATACCCGAAAAAAACAGACTTGTGGAGTGTTTATCTTGACCAGGAGATCCGGCTGGGAGAAGTGAACGTAATTAGATCTTTATTTGAGAGAGCCATTAGCTTGAGCTTGGCGCCTAAGAAGATGAAGGTTTGCCATAGCCTTATTACTTCACCATTAAATCTCCTTTTTTGAAGTGTGTTTTGGTTATTAATCATATTGTGCTTTGTATTCTCAGTTTTTGTTCAAGAAGTACTTGGAATACGAGAAATCTTTTGATGATGAGGAGAGAGTCGAATACGTGAAGCAGAGGGCTATGGAGTATGCAGATAGTACCTTGCCCTGAGATTTTGTTGTAACAAAGCACCAATTGTGAAACCATTAGACTCTTCTTTTTGTAAGACTTGTCACGCAGTGTAAACTTAAAATTTTGAGTTTTGTTTATTTGATTCTCTTCTTTCTCCAAATCATTCTCTATACATATTTTTATTTTAAAAGGGCTCCCATTTCTGAAGCGTCTCAGACTCATTCTCAGCCTTCTTCATATAGTGTTATCTAGTGTGATCGGAAATTCCCATTCTTTTGTCTTGCAAGTTGATCATGTCTTCATTAGTAAAGGAGATGAAAACATACATAGATGCACTTGAGGTTCTTACAAAATACAAGGAAGAGATATTCAAGACAAAACTGGATTTACTTGCAAGACAAAGATTCACTTGAACAAAACTGGAAACATACATAGATTCACTTGAAATCCCCATTCTTTGTTCTGGTATTGAATGTTGTGTCTCTCTGTTTATCCTCCATTCCCAATTTCAAGCAAGATTCGAAGATAAGTCTTCACAAAGATGAGCTTCCTGAAACATCTTCCAGTTTATTGGGAAGAGAAACATCCTGGACGAGGATGTTACTTTCATTATCTATCATGTAAGAAACGTCTAGTCCCTCCAGAACCAAGTGATAAACGGTGCCGTCTGCATCTGATGTGTCTTCTGGCTTGTTCCGTTGTGACATTGATCGTATGTCCCATGACAGGACTTGCGTAATCAAGCTCTTCAACTCATCCGCTGAACCATACAGTGACTTCTTTTCCTGCACGCGAGTTAAACATTTTGTCAAATACGGAAAAAGAGATGGCCAAGGTCGAAAAGGCACTCACTATGAGTTTCCAGCAGCTGGTGATGGAGGAAGAGAAGGTGACCGAGAAACTCACAGAAGCTACAGCCAATGAGCATTCCTCCTGAAATTCATTTTTTCGATTCGTTTCACTTCTACCAACTCAGATAAGTACTCACAAGGATCTTAAAGTCTCAGAGCAATGTTCAGTTACACAGATGAAAAGCTTAAAGAGTTCAATACATACCTGTACCCAGTTTGGTACTGAGGCTTCTTGAATGCTATCCGAGTATGGTAGATAAGGCTTGATATCAAGCACAGGCTGTCCAAAACCCGTTAAAACAATCAATGAGCTACGCAAGAAGCTAATAAGCAAAAGTAAGCAAAGGGAAAGGAGAATTACAGTCCCATCGACTAGATCGACACCAGAGAGCAGAACCTTGTGCTTTTGGATTTCCTCAACCTTAGCAACAGTGAGGCCAATGGGACAAGGTCGATGAGGTGACCGAGTAGCAAAGACTCTCCCTTTCGTTCCCCATTTAGCCTTGGCACTCTCACCTGAATTGACCTTTAGAGTGAGAAGATGATAACATAGAAAGAAAACAAGAAGCGGTACCTTTGCCTTGAGCTTAGACTGAGATGGCTTTCCCCAAAGCTTCTCAATATCAGTGTTGAGGTGGAACACATACAGTATCCAGCAGTGAGAATACTCTTCAAGACCCTCAAGAGACGCAGGAGGAACCAAAGCCGGATCAAAATTCAAACTTGCCCTCGCAAGAGAAACAAGCAACGGCTGCCTCGGTGTCCCGTTCCTTCAAAACCAACAAGCCAACACATAAACATTTCACAAGAATGAAAAAAAGCTACATGACAATGATTATACCTAGTAGAGAAGCAAGAGTGTATAGTGCCAATTGGTCGCATCGGATACAAAGTATTGTGTAAATCATGCGAATCACTCTTCGTTAACGCTCCTCGTAATGCCTAAAGAAAACAGAAATCCTTGAATTGAATTTCATCAGATTGTAGTAAACCTAAAGTAAAGCCGACCTGTTGAGCCTTAACTCGGCCTCTTCGCTCAGAAGCAGTTTTATCAAGAGTAGATCCTAAAGACTTTTCAAGTTCCTTAATCCTATACTCCAAATCTTCTTCTCTTCTTCGCCATCTATACACTTCAAAAAGAGTTTCACCAAAACTAGTACCTGAGAGAAAAGGTATAGTGACAGAGAGAGACGGTGGCGGATACAGATACCACGGCGAGTGTGAATGCTAAAGCCGCCGTCGTGGTGTAGCTACTGGACTGTCCTGCAATAGCCATCGATGAACGGCTTTCTGTGCCGGCGACTGGGATGTTACGACGGCGCCGGGAATTTGACTTCCAAGTCTTTCTCTGTTTGACTTTTACAGAGTCCGTATAGGAAGAGACCATCACTATGGGGCCCAAGAGAAAAAGCCCATTGATTTTGAATTTTCAAGTTTTGCACTTTTTTAAAAAATTTAATTGGCGTCAATACGGTAATATGTTTAATGACTGGAATCCCAAATGAAAATTAGACTACTCTCAAATGCAAAATATACATTGCCATTTGAATAAATGGACAACTTACACGGACTAATCGATTTTACACACACGTATGTTGTATCGAATTTTACCGTGGTTATTAATTTTATTAAAATGTTGTGTTTAGGGTTTACAATTACAAATTTACAACCATCAAAAAAAAAAAAAAAAATTTTGTAATAAACTCGCCACAACTCCATATTGCTTTAGGCCAGACTCCACAAGGCGCATATTAATTAAATCAAAATCCCTCGAGTGTTTTCGCATTGAAAAAGAATCATAAGTCTACATTCATTGAATCATTTTTTTTTCTCCTACTAAAAGAAGAAGTATCTCTCTTACAAATTTCAAAATTTGTTCCTCTGCAAAAGAAAATGTTCATTAATGAATATCGACCAAACACGGTTTACCACTCCAGTTTTGTATCCCTCCTCTGTTTTAACTCAAGTAACATAAAATCAATTGCTTCTTCTTCTTTATATACATACAATGATTGATACCTAGTCCTATGCATTAAACACCCACATCATTCATCAACTTCTATACATAGGGAAGTATGCTCCTCTACAAAATGTTGCAGAGAGAGAGAGAGAGAGATGCGAGATTAGTCGTTAGACTCGCAACGTTCAAGAACAAAGGCAGCTCCTGAGACAGGGTATTTTCCAACTCTTTGCATCCTATAAGCAATATTGTCGATAAGCTTGTAAGTAAGTATTCAAAATTACCACTTAATTTTATAAACTCCATATGTAGTTTCCAACTACGAATATTTTGACCACAGTTAATCGTGGAACTGGCATGCTTTCAAGCCTTGGGAAGAAACTGGGGCTGGGAATAAAATGATCTAGTGCAAAGCGTAATGGACACGCTCGAGCAACTGTACAACTTGGTGTAGCATGAGAGGAGGAGAAGAATGTTGTTTTGAACTTGCTTTTGATGTGCTTGGTGATGGCTGAGGTGTCGATAAAACCGACTCCTGCTGTCTATTTGTAAGCTCCAAGAATTGAGCAAGCATGTCACCGTCCAATATCTTTGTCGCTTGGGCCTGCAACATGTGAACAAGTTATGCTTATACTTGCAATAAAATGTGAATTATTTTAATCTCACATCTGTGGGATTAAACTGGTTTTTTTTGGTTCACTACCGGATTCTCTCGACCTCGAAATTCTTTATGATCATTCCCCAGAACAGGAGCAGTCAGAGGATGGACCACGAGTTTAGCTTGGACAGCTTCTAAGAGTTCATATTCCTCCCTGCAGAAATTTGTGATCAGTCATTACACTCACCATGGAGAATAAGCACAAACAGAATTGCTGGTGCATGCTTAAGGTTAACTAAGTATAACATCAAAGTCGCGCCAATATTTTGCAAAAAACACTAAACTAGCTATGTCTTCAGTCAGATATTTAAATTTTACCTGAAAATAGGAGCAAAGACGAATATACTTCCCAATAGTGTGCCAGCTATGATAGTGTCATCAGCTGCTTCAATGCTATCACTAAGAGCATAACTACATAGCACATCATCATCAGGTGGGAGTTTGTAAATGTTGCAACCCTGTTAAGAAGGTAGGGACAAGGATTAACAAATTGACATACAGATGTACACACATCTTATTGGTTAATTCGGTAACTGCAATGTCCAACAAGGGACTTGACTTGACTAGCTCTGTAGTGGCTACGTACACTATTGGCATGCCTATCATATACTTCTCCTTGACAAGCCCTAGGATAGACGGACTTGAACTAAGTAGTTTCTAAGGTAGTAACATACTTATTTCAAGCAGGTAAACAACATAAGATTAAACTTGTTAAAGTATTAGCACACACTAGGTGCACAGATAGTAATTAAGGTAGCAAGTTACCTGTTTAGTTTTAGAAATAAAGTTGAATGCTCACTGCAAGTTTCAGAATTACCTTTTTGATAGCCATGGCTATCTCACCCATGAAATAAGCACAGTTTAGATTCAGGTTGGACTCTGGACTTCAATATTCTGGATCAGCAAGAGGTATTATCAGTTAGCATATGCTTCTGAATCATAACAACTGGCCTCTATTAAGAATATTTATAAAAATCCCAAAAGTTTGTTCCATGGCACCTAGACTAATTCTACAAGTCCACTATCAGGCACCTAGCTAATAGATGCCATTTCACAGTACCGAGAAAAGGGCAAGTGTTTCTTACCAAAGTCTGACTGATCTTTGCAAGACAGGATAGCTAAACTCCCCTTGCGATCAGATACAGCAATAGAATTGGCATCCATTAGAAAGCAATCCGCAACTAACCTCTGCGCTGGATCAGAATATATTTGGTGAAGTTTCTTCACATCCTTCAAAAGCATGAAAAAAAAAAAAAGAATCTCAAATATTGATAGGCAAAAACAAAGAAGATGACTTATATAAAGGCTATATCAGTGAAGATAAATTTTCATTAGTAGAAAGTGACAACCGAACAAACCTCATGATAAGAATAAAATAGAACACCATCGCGACAATCTCCAACGACAATTCTAGTGAAGTATGTGCGCAGCGATGTTATCATGAAACGAGTCCTTCCCACCGCAAACCTCTTCATTCTCTCAGGGCTATCGTTTGGAAAACCACATACATAAAACTATGGAAGACCAGCATATTTGTTAGCAGATTAACATGATCAACAATTGGGAACAAAACTATAGATCTCCAAAGTTAGGCTTACAGCATTGCCAGCAGACGCCAGGAAGAAATGATCAAGGTATGGACAGATCGCTAGAACTATTCCCGGCCAAGTGGTTGCAGAGGCCAATCTTAATTGCCAGGTTTCAGCTTCATCAAGTTTGATCCCATCATAGCTGTTATCATCTGGACTGCTGCAGAGACTACTGTTTGATAGTTGTTCTGTTGTGTAATCACGAAAAGGTGATGTACGTTGGGAAGATGAACCAGCCTTTGAACAAATTGTCATTGAACCACTATCCGAATTTTGAGCATGTTCTAAGCAGAGAATTATCAATCGTCCTTTTGTACTGGAAGACAGACATTCAAAAGTACAAGCAAAATCAGCGGGTATTTAATCTTACTTCAGTCCAGCCACTTTCACCCTCTGGTCAAATGAAGTGCCTGCAAGTATTTTTTAGATGAATTAGATTCCAAACCTTTCAGCTTCACCACTGGGTAATATAGCAGGACCAGAAGACAAACTCGTCCCAACAACAAGGACCTGCTCATTTCCCACACGTACAAGCACCACTGACTTTCCAGTTTCTCCAGGTTTGAGCTTATAGGATGACAACACTGACCCACTGAAGCGGGTCCACACAGCATATATCAGATGTACATGCATCATACAAATCAGTTCTCATCACAATTAATAGTTTGCTTTCACTATGGTAGATAACCTTTCGCGGAGTGCCTCCAAGGTGAAACTTTGCGCATTAAGCCGTTTGCTGTGCACCATCTCCACCTATAGAAAAATAATATGCATCAGGCGAGCATAGACTGAACATTGATCAATGAAATATGCATCTCTTTGTCCAGTGCATAGCACAATGGTCACTGAAATCTGGAATTAAATTTGTAAAATAGAATACATATTTACCAGATGTAAACAGTTCTCTGCAACAAAAAGAATTCCTTGAGGGCATTCAGATGAGCATACAGGAGTTGCATGCGTTGAAGGTTGGAACGAGGTGGATGTATAAGAAAGGCTCTGTCGAGCTGTTTGTAACAACCATGGCCTGCCACTTAGAGCTATGATGTCTGCGTCCAGTGAATCACTGAGCGGAACAAGGAAAACAGGAGTGATGCCGATGCGTCGAGTGGCAATTGACAGAAGGTTGACGGGTAAATTGTCTTTTTCATCCACAACAATGTCCATCTCTTCCTTACAGTGACTAATATCATCTGGACAGTTCAATCCGGATGAATGTGAAAAGGGAGGCCACTCAAAACGGAGCAGCATTCCATTTCTCAACCCAGAAAGGACATAAAGTTGATCAACTAACACGAGTCTTACATCCTAAGGAATACATCTCAGACACAAAACAAAAAACAATAAATATATGAGGGGTTTCTTTTAGTGATCAAACGTGATCATGATGATGATCTTATGTTCGATGTGTATATCTCATTTTTTTTATCGAATGAATATGTGTTAGTATTTTATAAAAAAGTCAGAGAAGAGAAAGCTACGTTTCATTAACTTAATCAAGCCATAATTGTCCCAACGTTCCTTTTCATTGATTTCTCAAATCAATGCAAATCCCAATTAATTCCAAATCAATTTTGTACGTTTTAGGTATCAAAATTAAATAGAGATTTTGTGAATTTTAATTAAAAAGTTAATCATAATATTTTTATTTAAATTTGGTTCAACAAATAAATAAGCTATTAGGCTTATAATCCATTGATCAAATATAAAACCAATTCTTATTCACCAAAAAAAAAAAATATAAAACCAATTCTAATTTCAAGCTTAGTCTCGTTCGGCTAGACTCGAATCAATTTAAACGCATATGAGCGTGTTTGGGAATTTCTGCTCTCTATACACCATAGTGTATCCGCAAGGTTTCTCAAACCTTATAATGACTTTTCCATATATATACAAGACGACTTAATTTCACCTCATGTATCCAATGTTGAATATTTGTTAAGTTTAATACTTAACCAAATATTCAAGCTTTAAAAGCTTTTCAAGTCAACAACTTTGGACCAACATTTCTCATTGAAATTAACTCCGATTTTGACAAGTAGATACACTACATGCGGTGAGGATTCTATCGTGCTCAAAAACCGGTCATTCTGATGAACGTTTCCATAATACTCACCGGAAAATAGTCTAAAACTATTTCGTCAAAAATAAGCTCCAACAGTTTTTACCCTCGATCAATCACGGTTACGAGAGAAATTTGAGATTTTTTACCCAAAGTTTTTCTCGCCAATTAAATAAACCCAAAAGCTTTGATTCTCATCGTTTTTTGTGTTGTGTACTTTGATAAAATTAGAGAATTTAGATCGATTATAGTTTCTGGGAATTAATATTGGAAGCACATATGGTACCGAAATTTTCACCCCTTTTTTGATTTACCTGAACAAGATGAATGAATTTGTTATGTACACCAAAACTTGATATGATGGTCCCGCAATCTTGGAAATGTTATAAATAGTACAGATCTTGAATGGTTGTCTATGTTGATTATCAATGCATAAGTTTCAGTCTTTGTAAGATGGGTCACTTGAATCAATAAAGATAAGAACAAATTATAGTTAGTGTTACCTCTCTTGTAAAAAAGTCTTCAGATGTATTTTTCATTATTATACAGTCAGTAGATTTTCAAAGCCTTTTGTTTTATTTTTGAGACATATTTATATGTTGCTCTAGTTATCAGATTAGAATGTGTGCATGAACACAATTTATTTTGTAATTTTGTGTAGATGCATGGATCTGAATCGATTTTATAAAAAATAGACCAATAATTTTGAAAATGATTTTAAATATAGAATGTGTGGCATGTGTATAATTTTAATGCATTTGGGTCTTTTGAAACCATGTGGGTATAAGTTGATGCAATCTAGAAATTGTTTGGGAAGAAGTTTGAGTTGGGCTCGGGATCTCTCATCTTTGCATTTAGCTGCAAGTTTTCAAAATCAATTCCCATTGTAATGACCATGATCATCCTAAAGAAGATTTAAAAAAAAATCTACTGTATATATAATCCATATCATGTTTTCCAGACTCGAATAATAAAATCAAAAGTTAAGATGTACTATAATAAAGACAAGGATATTGCAACTACACCATAAGATCATTCGGGAAAGGGACATGAAATATTAAAGTTCCCAAGTTGTTTTAGAGAGTCAGTTGGTTTTCACAATACAAAGTAAAGAAGAAGAAGTTTGACATAGTTTTGATAACACTTGCTTAACTACTAACCGCAGCAGCCACCATTTTCTAACCGCAGCAACCGCCATTGTTCTGTTGGATTGGCTGGCCTTTCATTTGGACAGTTCCACTTCCAGATGCCTTGTTTGCATTCGGCTGGCTTCCCATTCTGCAGATAATAATTATATATGGTCAGACTCAATAAAACGAAACCGATCAAAAAAAATGTATATACAATGAGATCAAACACATAATAAAGTCTATCATGATAGTATAACAGAACACAAGCTTGAGGAGGAGAGTCTACAAGAGATTAAGTTTGTCGATTTTCTTTCCATTAGTCATCAAGTCACCAAACCGCATTTCGGATTTAAAACTTGACATGAATGGTACATTTCAAGAATTGCAGCAAAAAAACACAGATAATGATGTATAATGGTGATCAAGGAGAATAGTTTAGAACAGCTTCACTAGGGCATATAGAGTAACATAATTGCAGAAACTACGAGGAAAGATAAAAGATAGTGAACACACCTCTTCTTGATCTCACCAGCAATAGTTAAAAATGCCTGTTCGACGTTGATAGAATCCTTCGCACTGGTCTCAAGAAAGGGAATTCCGAGCTCATCTGCTAAGGCCTGTAGTGTTTTTTTGAAATAAAATGAATCGTAAGATAAGCAAGTCACTCACAACTGTGTCAGTCCAAACGGTGATAATAAGCAAATTTTCAAGAATCAGATACATCTAACTTTTAAACTTTGGTCAATGATCATATACATTCATAGCCTTAAGTTGTGGTATAACAATCTCAATGATCGTAACAACATCATCACAAGGTTAAAGATTTTGTGCTAGCATATTGAAGAAAATGGAAAGTTGTATGGAAACAATATTTGCATCTAAATGAATTGTGGATGCGAGATTACCTTTCCAGTTTCGGTGGAAACAACTTTACTTTCAACCATATCGTTTTTGTTACCGACCAAAAGCTTGCATACACTTTCATTAGCATATCTATCAATCTCACTCAACCACTGCTTCACATTGTTGAAACTTTCCATCTCAGTACAGTCATACACAATCTGTTACAATATCATTCATCAAGTCTCATCAGCACAAGACTAAAAACAATCTTTCAAGATTCTTCTTTCCCCTAGGTCAAATATGATTCAGACTATATGATAAAAATCGCCATAGATATCGAACAAAACCACTTAAAAACAAAGAAAGCGGATAAGATTTCTCACAATGATTCCATGTAGTAGCTGCTAGTGATGTGATAGGCGTGGGTTAAAGTAACAAGAGTTAATTGTGGTTACCTCTAAGGAACCATGGTTAAATTAGGGTATCCATTAGGCTCTATCTATATATGTTTTGGCTTGTAGTCTCTTGAACTTTATCAAAGAGTTGATCAATTTTGTGAGTGAGAGAAAGGAGAGTCGGGCCTCCTAAATGTCCCCTTAGTTTAGGTTATCTTTTGGTTTGCATTTCTTTAAAGTTTGTTACTTTGTGTTTGGGATCTTGTGGTTAAGGAAATATAAGAGGGTTTATTATTGATTTGAGAGTTTGGGATTACAAATCCTAACATGATGGTCCTGAAACGTTCCTGCCCAGCAGTATCCCACTAAAGAGAGTAATACATAACGATTAACACAATTTTTTTTTTCACAAAAAGATCATTCATCAGTTGTTTCTCCTTTTCACAATTTTTGTATTAAGTATAACAAATACAGCTGGATTTTTTTTGAATAAAATTATTACTTACAGTGATTTATATAATAAACATGAAGATTTTATTTAAAGAAAAATTTAATCTATAGTTGAATTTATATTTTGACCCTCTGAAAATAATTTCTAGCTCCGCCACTGACTCTAAGCATCGATGGTTTTTCTACATTATATCCCTTTGTTGTCGCCTTTTGATTTCTAGCAACACTGGTGCGCTGGTGGTGATATACTACCCGTTGTTCCTATCACTCCGACTATGTGAAGTAATATTAGTTATAAGTCATATAAAGAGGAAAATATAGAACAAATCAAATACTATATATAATGATAAATATTGTTTGGTAGGTATTACTCACTGAGTTTGCGGACCTTGTATGGCTGAGCTGAAACCGTTATAAGATGAAATCACCAAAGAGAGAACCAAAAGTAAAGCAATCAACCACAACTTTCCCTTCATTTCATGTATTTTTGTGTTGATACTCGTTTTGTTTTGGTATGTCATAAAGATTTACGGATATGTGTGTATTTATATGAATCAAACGTATGTGATTAAATATAGAGTTACATTTAATCATAAAATCAATAACTAATTAGAGGGAGCTTTCGAATGATTTCAATATTTCATTCATTTTTTTACTATAAATTGTTGGTGTGATTCAAAGTCTTTCCCATATAGTTTCTTATGACAAAAATAAAAAATAAATAATAGTTTCTTATGATTCATAGATTATCTTGTAAATGAAGTTATAGCGAATGTTGATTAGAAAAAGTTATGAAGAATAAAATACAACTTTACACGACAAAAAAAAAATACAACTTTACTGATGCTGAATTTCAGATTGCGCGTTACACGGCTTTGAAAAAACATTAAGGGCAAATTGCTGTTTTTAACCCAAAATTTTATTTTTTCAAAAAAATAAAACCACAACTTGAATCAAATGCAGCTCTAACCTATCAGGCGTGGAAAATTACAGTTACCCCCTTATGACCAAACAAAAAATGCAAAACCGATATTACCATTTTAACCTTCGGGCCTGTCAGACTTCTTTATAGGTCTAATATTAGACTCTAACGAAAGTCTGATACAAATTATATTAGTAAATTTAAATTAAAAAAAAAAAATTTGTTAGCAATTGTTTGGACAGAAATTAAATATTGACGATGTCGATGTTTAGAAATTAAAATTTCATAAAATTGAATCAAATTAAACAAGGTTAGTTAATTATGCCTATACCCTAAAAATATCAGACTTCTGGAGAAGTCTGACGCTTAATTAACTAGTAAATTTAAATTTAAAAATTGTTAAAAAATATTTTCTTAAAATTTCTTGTACATAAATTAAATAGAGACGATTTTTGAAGTATTGAAATTAAATTTTGTGATATTAAATCACATTGACTACATGTAAGGTAAAGTATGATGTTCAGCTGAAAACATGCTTTGAAATGTAAGAATTAATTACCTATTAGTATGCATTTTGTTAATATTTTCTTACATTTAGGGTATAGGCATAATTAACTAACCTTGTTTAATTTGATTCAATTTTATGAAATTTTAATTTCTAAACATCGACATCGTCAATATTTAATTTTTGTCCAAACAATTGCTAACAAATATTTTTATTTTATTTTATAATTTAAATTTACTAATTTAATCAGCATCAGACTTTTGTTAGAGTCGAATATCAGACCTCTAAAGAAGTCTGACTAGACCGAAGGTTAAAATGGTAATATCGGTTTCGCGTTCTCCGAGAGTCTGACAGATTGTGATAGTAAATTTAAATTATAATATTGAGTTACTCTACTTTTTGTTTACCCCGTATATTTATAGTAAAGTTACCAATTTGTTTACTCAAACTGTAAAATTCATTACCGACTCTCCGACTCTCTCTCTAAAACAAGAATATTTCCTCTCTCTAAACGCTCTCAAACACCACAACTCTATTTTTTGTGGATGTAAATCGTCATCGTCGTGAACTTCGTCTTTGCAAGTAAGATAAGCTCCCTATTATCAAGTTTTTCCTGCAACATTTTGAGATCTGTACGAAAAAGTCTGTTTTAGTTCTACAAGATTTTTCTATGTTTTTTGCTTAGATCTAATTAAACAAGTAGATTTAATTGTTAATCGGTATCTCCGTCAGACTTTTTCAGAAGTCTAAAATCAGACTTTTCTAGAAGTCTAAAATCAGACTTCTCTAGAAGTCTAATATCTCTTATATCAGACTTCTGGAGAATTGTGATAGTATTTAGAAACTGTTATCTCTTTAAGACTAGGTTTGACTTTCATCAGACTTAATTATGTCTTTTACACAGGATGGGGCAATTCAGTCAGGTTCCAACGTCGAGTAGTTCATCCTACGGACCCGATCTCTACGGTCTCGATCCGTCAAGTACGAGTACAACAGTTCAACGTCGATCCGGATCATCATACGGATTCCCCAGGAAATGCTTCTGCGGTCTGGACACCGTCATGCAAACATCCCTAACTGCCGAGAATCCGGGAAGAAGATTTTTCGGATGTCGTAACTACGACGTAATGGCCTATACATCGTTTGATTTTTTACACCGCTTATTATAATTTGGGATCCTAATATGGTTGTACAAATGTGGCTGTGTAGAATGGTGGTTACCATGGTGGGATGAGGCTATGACTGAGGAGTTTAACGATGTAAAGTTGTTTGTTGACCAACATGGTCAACGTATTGATGGCATGCTCGTTTCTGATGCTCGAAGCGACAAGTGTTTATCCACCGTGGTCGATGACGTCAAGGTAATGAAGGCAGAGATAGCTCAATTGAAAGAGCAATTGAAGGAGAAACCATGTGGCCAGATAATGCGTGGCGTCGAGCTAAGGAGTCTGATGATAGCTGGTGCTGTTATTACCGTCCTGGCCATGTCTATCTCTGTTGCTTTCTTCTAATATTTGACAATCTGTAAACAAAAATTCTAGTTTATCTGTGTTGTGTTAACTATGTCAAAATGTGAATGAAGTGTGAACATCATTAAACATCTTCTGAAGTCTGATAATTTAAAACTTTTGAAAAATTGACGCCTAAAATTTCAGACTTCTATGTGAAGTCTGACGTTTAAAAATAATTGAAAAAACAAGAATTAAAATATATTAGTAAAAAGCCCAAAAAAAGCGGGAATATTGCCGCCCAAACTTAAAATATTAGTAAAAAGCCCTACAAAAAAGCGGGAATATTGCCCTGTCAGACTTCTTTAGAGTCTGATGTTTTAGAATTCTCGCTCTATTGAGATTTGACCTAAAATATATAAATTTTTTTTACAGGTTTGACCTAAAGTTGGTCCACACAAAATTTTAGATCTGCAAAAAAAAACCAAAAAGCAGTTTCTCTCTTTTTCTCGAAGACTCTTCAATACCTTCACCAAGCTCGCCGGCCACCACCTCCCGTCGACTCCCTTCACATCCCGGAGTTGATTGGACCGGCGAGCATGGTGAAGGGATCGAAGAGACTACGAGAGGTTGTTTCCTAAAGATGAAGTTTGGAGAGACACTACGACAGATTATTTGGTTGTTTTAAGGATCTCAATACAGACTTCTCTGGCAGTCTGATTATAAAAGAAAGAGAAGTCTGATAAGGACCGGAACTTTTCGATTTCTTTGACATTTTTGAATTTCGATTTTTTAGAATTTTTTTGATTTTTGGGAATTTCTAAACCTGTCGTCTCGGACATGGCGATTACACGTGGTGTTTTCTCCTCAAATGACGGGCCGATCCGTTCAGACTTTTATAGAGGTCTGATAACAGATTACTCAAGAGTCTTTTATAGAGGTCGGACTTTTCGTTTTCTCTTAAAGAGTCTTCCGTTTTGAAAATAATTGAAAATACAAGGAATTAAAATATTAGTTAAAACCGCTAGAAAAAAGCGAGAATATTGCCGCCAACAATTTCAGACTTCTTTAGAAGTCTGACGTTTTTAAAATAATCGAAAATACCAGGAAATGAAAAGGCGGGAATTAAAATATTAGTAAAAAGCACTAGTAAAAAGGCGGGAATATTGCCGCCCAAACTTTCAGACTTCTTTAGAAGTCTCATTTTTTTTTAACAGCAAATTAGGTCAAATATAAAAGGGTTTTTTTATCCCATCATTTTTTTTACAGTTACCGAGAAAAAAAACCGACACAATTTCTCTCTCTCTCTCTCTCTCTCTCTCTCTCTCTCGGAGAAACCGAACCGCCATCTTCGTTTTCTCTGGAATTCATCGCTTCGATCATCCCCTGTGTCTGCGCCGGTAAGTTTCTTCTACTACTCTCTTCCCCTCAATCCGTCACCTTCTAGAACATCACCAGGACTGAACTCTTGTCTTTTTTGATTCCCAGATCCTCTTCTCTCTTTTCGCCGTGGTCACCGAGGATGACGTCTTCGTCTATAGGCAAAATGGGAGGACCTGAATTCCCTCCAAGGATGTTCGGACTTGGGTATGAGCCTGAACCAGACAAAAGCATACATTATTTCAGCGGTAAGAGAGATCTGATGGATGCTCTCCAACAAGCGCTGGAAGATAGTGAGTGGGAAGACCTTCGCAACTCAGCCTTTGGGGTTTTTGTGATGTGGCATGAGATGGACTTTGTATGGTGCTCAAGGATGGTGCACTACATGCTGTGTAATCAACTAGAAGTCGATCAGAAGCATGAGGTGTGGTGTCTTATTGGCCCTCAACCGGTGAGGTTTTCGCTCCATGAGTTCCAAGAGATAACTGGTCTCAATTGTAAATACGTTGAGAATCTGGAGTATCCGGAGGTTGAGAACACACCCGCGATGAGTACTATGTGGGTGCTTCTTGGGGTTGGAGAAGATGTAGGGCCAAGTTATAATCAGTTGCTCGAAGCTTGCAAGTGACGCGGAGGCTGGGAACGGCAAAATAGGATTTGGTTGGGCTACATATCCATATACGCGAGCTTCATCGATGCTTAACACTGGACAACTCCATCGAGAGCGAACATGTTGAAGATGCTGCTAAAGCCAGGGGCGTTAGAGTCATACCCATGGGGAAGACTCGCCTTCAAAATCCTGGTAGACTCTGTAAAAACAGAGGTAAACAGAAAACTCCAAGAAGGTAAAAACTATCAGATTTCAGGCTTCGCTGAGGTATTGAACGTGTGGATATATTGGGCATGTCCCGGGATGACATCTGTCTACTGGCTTCCCTTGCCAAATAACCCAGCCCCACCGCTCTTGGCTTACAAAGGATGCAGGAATCGCAAGAAAGTCGCTTCGGAGTTGCGCAAGCAGGTAGTAAATGCAGACTCAGTCTTAATCCAGACTTCATATGAAGTCTGACGTCAGACTTTATTTTTCATACTTCATATTGTCAGACTTAATTTTTTTTGCAAAACTCATTTAGTTTGTGCATGTTATCTTGTCCTTGCAAACAAGCGTCAACAACTTCGTCCTCAAGGAGTTTGGTGAGATGTTCCCCTTTTGGGACGATGGTAAGGATGATCTGAATGTTGTCAACATTGTGAAAGCAATGTTTGGTAAGTTTCAGCGCCCTTGGAGGTTTAGTTTAAAGCACTGGAATGTTGATGGGGTGTACAGTACTGTAGTGCCTCCTGGTCAGAAGAAGACCTTGTCTAAGGGACAGGGTGTTAAGAGGAAGAATTCTGAAGCTGCTGATGGTGGTGGTGATGAGGTTGATGGAGAAGAGGTTGGAGATAATAAGAAGCGAGCAAAATCTGACAGTGTTGATAATTGTGAGGTTGTTGATTTGATAAAGTCTGTGAGAAATCAACTGTTGGAAGAGATGGGCGATCTTCTTAAGATTGTTAATGAAGGTTTTAAGGAGGTGGGTGAGAGGATTACTGGAATTGAGAAGGAAGTTAGGGTATTAAGGGAGGGAAAGTCAGGGTTTGATGGTTTAGGTGTTGGTGATGGTGAAGGGAATACGCCGACGAAGAAGAATAAGAAGGATAAGGATAAGGCTAATCTTGATAAAGGTGAGAATTCAAACGCTGGTGGTGGTGAGGATGAGGCTGGCGTTGGCTTAGATGGTGGATTAGATGGCGGATTAGATGGCGGCCTAGATGGTCGATTAGCTTGTGGATTAGATGGTGGTGAAGATGGTGGTCGTCCTCACGGTGGTGAGGACGGTGGTTGTGAGGATGGTGGGGTTGATGTTGGTGGAACAGGTAATGATGAAGGAGACACCACAATAGCTGCATTAGCTGTGGTGCAGAAAACCAAAAAGGAATCCCGCAAGAACCCGAATAAAGTGATTTTGAAGGTTCATAAGCCTGCTCCAGCTATGGTGGATGTCGGGGTTAGTGTCCAAAACCCTATACCAAATAATCAACAAAGGAGAAGTAAACGAGTAAAAGAATACCCTATACCAAATAATCAACTAAGGAGAAGTAAACGAGTAAAAGAAAACCAAGGCCTTGTTTGAGGCCCACATTGTTTTATCACATTTCGCTTTGTTGTTGTCTTTGATATGAACAAATACATATTTCGCTTTGTTGTGGTCTTTGATATGAACATGGTAATCTGATATTAGAGTGATGTTAGTGTTGTTTTCGTCTCCGTCAGACTTCTACAGAAGTCGTGTTTCAGACTTATGTAGAAGTCTGTTATTAGAATTCTGGATAAGTCTGGTACACGACTTCTGGAGAAGTCTGACGGAGATGTACATAACACCAACTTCACTTTAATATCAGACTTTTACATAAGTCATTTGATTATATCTGACAGTATTTAGATTAATAATGAAGTCAGTTGTTTTTTTTTGTTTTTTATTTTGTGAATGCAGAGTAGTGTCTTGGGTACCGAGCAGAGTGTTCTTATCGTCGATAAGGCCAACATAGGCATTAACTTCGATGCTGCGTATATGACAAAACAACAAACTCAACACGCAGCTGCTGAAGCATATGTAAAGGCGAAGGCTGAAGACCTCAAAAAGAAAAAGCAGATTCAGAAGAAACAGAAAAAGGGTCGACCCAAGTACAGGTCACACCGAGATATGATCCCTGCAGTCATGCAACAAAGAATGAAGTGAAGACACTTAATGATTACTTGAAGAAACAGCCGTATGTCATTTTACTCTACTTATATTGTAGACATTATTTGGTCGATGTCTAACACGCGTAATATATTCACTAGGAATTACACGAAGAGGGAGGTTAACACAACCCTATCTTGGTACTATTTACTGCGCACCCCCAAGGAATGGCTGGAAGACACGGTTAGACTTCTTTCAGACTTTACCAGACATCTTTTAGACGTGTTTTGCAGTCTGACTTTATCAGACATCTTTTACAGTCTCTCTAGACTTCTGTTTCTTCTGTTTAGGTCTAACATTTTTTGGCTCAACGCTGTCTTTATGCAGCACATAGATGCTGGGCTTGATCTGATGAGGCTTCGACAACACGAACACCCAGAATGGTTCAGGTCCGATAGGCTGACCTTCGTTGACACAATGATGTGTAATCTGTGGCTCAAACATTATGCAGATTTTGTGAGTAGCAGCCAAGGAGAAGTCGTTCAGCCCACAGCAAGAAGGCTGCCCCCTGGTGTATGGGATTACCATAATGGTAAACTTCCCGTTTATCTGAAATCAGACAAGACTTGGGGCCTGGAAATTGATGAAATCTACACAGTATTGCACGTTGGGGAAAATCGTTGGATAGCCATCATGATTTCTATCCCGGATAGGCACATAACCATATGGGACAGCATCCTTGGACCGTTGACCGACGAGTTGGTTCGACCGGTAGTCGAACCGATATGCGTGATCTTTCCCTACGTTATGCATTGTTTGGCCCCGGTAGATGATACTTGGAAGTATACTTTTGAGCGATACACCTTCACGATTGTGAACTACCCGGGATTTCCCCAAAATACCCAGGTAGGGGGATTGTGGGGTGTATAGCTTGAAGTATATTGAGTTCCATTCCCTTGGGATGCCGTTCCCGAAGTGGCTGTGTGATAAGAACATGAAGTCATGCAGAGACAAGCTTGCGTATGAGATATTGACTAAGCTCGGCCGAACCGGTCAAGAGGAACGTACTGAAGAGGAGAATCAATTGCTAGACGTCTACGTCTGATATTCCCCTTTAACTTTTGGATTCCCGAAAACAATGAAACTTTGCATATATGGTGTAATTAAAATTTATCCGACTTGTTTTGCAGTCTGATGTTCTGTTTCTATCTATTTTTATTGAATTATGTTTTAGTCTTTTTAGACCTGACGATGAAGCAAACACACAAGTACTACAAATTAGGTTTAAGCAAACCTCAACAACCAAAGTTTAAGAAACGAAATACAATACCTTCTCATATACAATATATAGAACAGACTGCGAAAGCCGTCTGATAGAAGGTATCAAACATACTGCTATGGTAGTCTGAAGAAAAGACTATTTTTGCTCACACATTTTGTTTTTTTGTGGCCTAGTTGATTACAATTAGAACAAGTATATTGCTTGGGAACCTTGCGTGGTTTATGGCCCTTGGAATTGGCAATTTCTAGCCAACTTTGCCACCTGGACTTCTTCTGTCTTCCAGGAGGACGTTTGTATTCTGGCGGACGGACACGTACGGTCTTTGGCGCTTTCGTAGTAGAGTTCTTCGGAAGGATGCTCAACGCGTATGCCTTAAACAAATAATATCTTTGATATGATGGGCATGCCAGCGTATATGGGTGTAGTTCAGTTTCTGGTGCAGCGCATATTGCATATGAGCAAGGTATCTTTTCGTAATCCCACACTCCACATTCACACGTTCAGTTGTGCAAATCGACAACACAATCCCTATGTCCTCCCTTCACAACGAATCGATACCCATCATCGCGTTCCGCCGTCATGTAGTCCGCATAATATTGACGAATAGCCATCAAATATTCCACTCCTCGGCTATATCTTGTTGTCAGACTCAAGGCATCTAGCCGCCTTTTACAAAACCACGTCCCTAGCTTCCCTTGAATGAACTCCAAGAGGAAAGAGATAGGATATCCTTTTGCCTTCTTCACTACGGAGTTTATTGATTCTGCTAAGTTGCTCGTCTTTATGTTGTACCTTTCTCCAAAAAAGTTAACGCGGTCAACCCAGGTGAAAACAAGAAAAGTTACACATCAGACTAAAACTGCGGACTGATATTAATCAGACTTCTCGAACAGTCTGACAATATTAAATCAGACTGCACTAGAAGTCTGGTAAATCAAACTTCAATAGAAGTCTAGTAATTAAAATGCATTTGATGATTATACCTGTCTCCAGCGAAATGAACGCGTGACCATAAACTCGGATCCGCGTCCACCAAGTATTTAGCAAGGTCAGGATTTACCGCTTGTATGGAGGCCATGTATCGGTTATAATCAGACATCGTATATGCGTACGCTGCGTTTTTCACCAAGTACAAAAGATGTTTCCCCCTGAAATGTTTGACTATGTTTTTTGTAGATGGTAATAACAAATCCCTCGATTTGCCCAAGGAAGAACCATTTCAATAGTATTTATGATGGAGGTGTGCCTATCTGAGACAATGACCAGCGGATATTGGTCTGTAATGCAGGCTGCCAGATTTGTGAAAAACCACTCCCACGAGGCATCATTCTCAGAGTCTACAATGCCAAAAGCCAACGGAAAGACTTGAAAATTGGCGTCTTATGAGGCCGCCACTAGCATAACACCTCCATACGGGCGTGTAAGATGCGTACCGTCTACCACAATGACTCTTCTAAGATATTTAAACCCCTCTATACAAGCTCCAAATGCAACAAATAGATATTTAAATCTATTAGCCTCATCGAGTTCTAGAGCAGTTTTTGTTCCCGGGTTGATTTGCTAGAGTCCATGCAATAAATCAGGTAGCCTCTCGTACCCATCTTCCGCTGAGCCTCTCACCAACTTTTGAGCATGTAAGAACGCTCTGTATGCGGTTGTGTAGCTCAACTTCATCCCAAACTGGTTCTACATTGATACTATGACATGCCTTGGTGTAATATTCTCAATTATTCCAAAGGAATCTAGAAACAACCAACCAACATAACGCGGTGTATGACTTTTTTCTTAGCCTTCCGGTCCGGCGGTGTACATGTGTGACATCTATTATAGATCGTCACCCAAAACTTGTTTGGTTCGTTCTTTACAGCCGCTCGAAGCCTCCAGTTGCGTTCTTCCACAAGACATTCAGCGACAAACAGGCTCTTGGTAGACTTCTCTACTCTAAATGCGTATTTCCTCATTATGGCCGTCAAACGCAGCTCTGTTATAAGATCTTGCTTGCTATCAAAACACTTTTCGACATAGATGGCGTCGGACTAATTCCTTCCTCGGCCAGCAAATCGGTCGACCACACAATGCAACTCATACGTCTTATAATCCACATCTTCTTTATCATCTTCATCTTCACCTCTCACTTTACCATACACGCTATAATCTACACCATCATAGTAAGACTCTGCGTGTTTCATGAAATCTTGCTCTGGTTCGTCACCACGACCACGTCCAAAAGCATCACAAATAGAATCATCTGATACTGAGCCCACATCTTCATCTTCCCAGTCTTCATCTTCCTCATCTTCATCTTCATCTTCATCTTTTACATCGTGATTCCCCGCATTTTGAGTAGGCAATTCGGATCGCCTCGAGACACAAAGACGGATTAAATGGGCAGTAGCTAACTCGACCATGCTCCTTACTTGCCTGTCATTGGTGACATAAATAGGAGGGCTATCCGGACCGAACTGTTGCAAGAGTGGTTCCGGTAATGGATATGATAAGTCCACCAAGTCGGTTTTCTTGTCCAGCATATAATCATCTTGAATCATCTCAACAAGTTCACAATATGTAGACTCGTCGCCCAAAGTGATAAACCGCCCACCTTTGAGAGGATCCACCACAAAATGCCATATCAAGTCTCTCACAATCCATTCACCAACATTAACAAGTAATTGCACCATTATCTGTCCAAAAAAGTCATTTAAACCAAAGTTAGCGATCTCAGTGGAAATTTCAGACATCTAACGAAGTCTTATTTAATTAGCTACATTGCCTGAACTTATGAAAAATTTATTTAAAAATAATTACACAACATAAACATTTGATACTAACACAGGGTGAACATATACAAGTAACACACCTATTAAAAATTTAAAATCAACGAAATTCATCACAAATATACAAAAAAAACGGTTTTCAAAATTTAAAAAATCAGACTGCCATGTAAGTCTGGAAGATTTAAACTTCCAGACTTCTATGTCAGTCTGAAGAGGAGTGTATTTTTGCAATTCGATTTTGATGTAGAAGACTGCGGATGCCGTCTGATAAAAGTTACCAACCCAGACTGCTATAGTAGTCTGAAAAGACTATTTTTGCAATTGACCAAACTTTGACTTTTCCGTCAGACTGTTCTAGCTGTCTGAAAAAAATCGAAAGGTATTTCTGACATTGACCAAAATATTGACTTTTCATGTCAGACTTCTTTTATCGGCCGGGCAGTCTGAAAATTGTGGTGAGGTATTTTTGCAATTGACTGAACTTTGACTTTTTTATTTAGACTTCCATCGCGGTCTGCAAAATCATTTAGACTACCAAAGATGTCTGAAAAAAATTTGTGTATTTTTTGCGTTGACCAAAATCTGTGAAATCAGACTATCTAAGCCGTCTGAAAAATTCATAAATTGCAGACTGCCATAGAAATCTGAAAGTTTTTTGATCTAACCAAGACTTAAATAGAAGTGTGATATTATTCCCCCCAAATAGGTCAACATATGAAAATTTTCGGTCAATTACAACTTAATACCCTTTTTTTTTAGATTTCCGATTCCGTCTGAATAGACAGTCAACTTGCGGTCAAAGTGACTGATTTTCCTGCAGACAGAAACTGAAGTCTTAATAGAAAGTCAATTTTTCGGTCAATTGCAAAACTACCCTATGCCTCGATTAGAGGAATTTTCATAATTTTTTTGGTTTCAAAGGAAATTAGCAGACTTCATATTGAGTCTGACTAGTTAAATGTCAATTGCAAAACTACCATCTCGTTGACTAGTTGAGTTTGAACAGACTTCTAAAGTAGTCTGAGTATACAACTCAGATCAATTCAACGATATGCAAAAATCGTACCTATATCGGTTTCGAGTTTCATTTCGCCCTCGTTGGCCGCCCAGATCATATAATCCCACCGAAATCCCGCCAGCCCTGTCGTCGTTTGCCGTTTTTATGACATTATTTCCGATTTCAGTAGGTTTTAAACAGAAACGCAAAGGAAAATCTGGAGAAATCGGAGAGAGTAGTCGCGAAAAGTGTTGGAGTGCTCTATCCTTGAGCTTTAAAGGCGGAAATAACGTGTAACTTACTGCATTAAATCGTCGACCATGGTGGTTGTCGTGGAGGTTGAGAATTGATGACAATGGCATTTCCGTAAATAAGTTAGATCTGAGAATCCCTTAGGTCTATTGAAAAAATGGTTAGACTCTAATAGCAGTCTCATGAGTGGCATATTCGTTAATACACAGATTCATTAAGGGTAATTCGTGGGATTTTGAAAGAGAGGAGAGGAAGAGGTTAGTTTTAGCTTTGACTTCAAGTTTTGGTCTATTTTTGCAAGTATCCCAAACATTAAATATAAAGAGCGAGACATCACTGTACAAGACTAAGTCTTAATTCTTATGATTGTAAAAGCACCTCCATCAGGATTCAGAGTGGGTTTCAGAACCCAAAAGGCCCCAAAAAATTTGGAAAAGAAATTTAAAAAATCTGAACCGGTTCTCGTTCGAAAGATTTCAGAGCTTTTGAGAGCTTCATACATGGCCGACCCCGATTGGTTTGGCTTTAATTAAAAAAAAATTGCAATATTGATGAAAAAACTCTTCCTGTCCTTCACGCGTTTTGTCTTTCTAGCTCCTCTCTCTAATGGCGATTTCTTCACAAATCCTTTGTAGATCTGTAATCGGAGGAGAATAACACGGTGGTGTCTGTCTCTACTCGGTTTCTTTTTCTCTTGAGTGTCTCTGTCAATTTGATTTCGTCGGCGAAATCTCTGCATGCACCGATATCGGAGAGTGTGAAGACTAATTTACTTGATGGCCAAGTCTTTTGAGCTCTGAAGAAACGAAGTCGTTTTGTGTCTCACAGTTAACTGATAGTAAAGGTAAGTTTACTATCCATTTGGGACCACTAGAGGAAAACAGCTACAAGGCATGAAGAGGCAACGTACATGTTTGTCTGCTAGTGTTCTTTAATGTGCAACGGCTTGATTATTCCAAGCTCTGATGAAAGCAAAGGAACGTTGCGTTTTGGTTTGAAGTGCAGCGTTTTGAGGTTGTTGCTTTAGGTCAGAACAAGGGCTAAAGGTGTCTCCATATAAGTAGGACACAAAGAAAGAGAGAGAGCTACGGATTTGAGACTGATAGAGAGAGGAGTGAAAACTTGTTTTTAGTATAAGCTTGATTCAAGTTTTCTCTAAAAGATAGATTAGCTTGAGTAATTTTAAGTGCTAGTGAAGGGCATTAAGTGTATTGCTAAGCTTATCTATTGTAATCTCTATCAAAGAATCTAGTGGATTCCGAGCTAAGACTCGGCGAGACGTAGCGACCCTTGTTAATGGGCGTGAACTCGATAATTTCACTACAAGAAAACAGGTGCATTTGCGACGGAATTAAATCGTCGCAAATTTGCGTCCTAGTTGCGACGATTTTGCATCTAAAATGTACACGTCGACGCAAAACCGTCGCAAATTTGCGTTGGAACTTGACGACGCAAAAGCGTCGCAAATTGGCGACGAATTTGCGTCGACTTGCACATTTGGACGCAAAATCGTCGCAAAATTTGCGACGGTTTTGCGTCGATATATCATTTGCATCGGTTTTGCGTGGAGTTGTACGTTTAGACGCAAAACCGTCGCAATATTTGCGTCGAATTTGCGACGATAATAGGGTTGCGACGGATTTGCGACGAAAGTAGGTTGAACACGTTTTAATTGATTCTTACTTGTTTATAAGTGTAATATTTTAGCCGCAAATCAGTCGCAAAAGTCTTTGAAAATTGTTGCAAATTAGTCGCAAACTGAAATGAACATTCTATAAAATCCACATATATTATATCATCTCACATTCTATAATTCACATTATATTATCTCACATTCTATAATTCAACAAATATATATGGATAATGATACGATCGAGTTTTACCCGAAATAAATCACTGCAAGTGCACAGGCACGCAGTAGTAAATAACGGGATCGAATCCACAAGGACCAATGGCTTACACAACAGATTATAGACTTTAAAACTAAGCTAAGCAGGAACGAGATGGTTGATTGTATCAAAATTTAAAAGACAATAAAGCAATTTAAAAACGATGTAAATTCAGATAATTAAAAGCGTTAGGCAATAGGGAATTCTCAGGAAATCACATTCATAAACCAGACAACTATTCAGATTCTAAATAAGCATGCATCTTAAACTCAAACACTAATATAAACTGCTTCACTTTCGTGATAACAGTTACTTTCCCTAGAGATCCGAGAGCCTATACTTTCGCATGGTCACGGCTATCCTAGACAAGCATTATTCGTTCAGGTTTGATCAGTTCACAATTAGTTTCTAATTCACTTTCGAGACTAAAGCCTAATTGCTCATCAACAGTAGTTCCAGTGATACACAAGCTTTTGGAATGTGTATCAACATAAGATCTAGAGATTAAGTAGCTAATTCAATCCTAGCATTAAGCCTAACAGTGATGAAGATGATAAAAGATAATCAATCTATTTGTGTCTAGTTTAATATGTGAAATCCCTTGAAAAACCCTAAAGCCTAACTATGAAACTACTCAAGCATGATAAAAGAACAAGCAGAAATCATAGATGAATAGATCATAATCAATAGAAATAGAATAGGGTTTAGAAATCTTCTCCAAAGGGGTTGAAATCCTCTCCCTTGCTTACAAAACGTCTGAATAAAAGTGATAAAAGAGATGTTGTCCCATAAAAACGAAACCCTAGTGGTTTATATAGAAAATAAAACGGAAAAAGGAAATTTTCCTAAAAATCAGGGGGTGGACCGACCGGTCTGGAAGCAGGACCGGTCGGTCCGGTTTCCAGAGAACAAAGTCTTCGATTCTTCAAAGTGCCTGGACCGGTCGGTCTGGTCAGTGGATCGACCGGTCCACTTTCCAGAAAGGTCTTCAAATTGCCGTCAGGTGGACTGGTCGGTCCGGTTGTGGATCGACCGGTCCACTTTCCAGTGGCTTCGTCTTCGAGTCTTGAGTGCTTCGATCGGTCGTTCTTGAGCTGCGGATCGGTCTGGCCTCGATCCGAATGGGACCGGTCGGTCCATTAGGGGGACCGGTCGGTCTAGTCCTCCAAAAACACCGGTTTTTGCTCATTTGCTTGAATTCTCTTCCCGAACGCATATTGTTCCAAATCTTCGAGTATGGATCTAATAATCAGCTCAAACAACTCCAAAAGCTCCGAAAACGCGTTAAGAACATGGTTAGGAAACACCAAATTCACGTTATATCAACTCCCCCAGACTTAGATCTTTGCTTGTCCTCAAGTGAAGACAAACTAGAAACAAGTTCAAGGAAGCTATAAAACCACACTAACCTTTGTGAGCTGATGCAATCCTTTAGGACCCCACAGATGTGATGCTAACAATCCTGAAAACTCATAAACAGATCAAAAACCAAGATGGTACTTCATGTACTTTGCCAAATACATAGCAATGCTACCATACTCAAGTTCCTATGTCTCAGCGACTTCTATACCAGGGTCCATAAATCTTACCAGAGGGAAAATGTCCGTCGCATAAGGGTTAAGGATTTGGGCTATTTAGTGGTGGTGTAAAAGTGTTTAGGCTAACCTCAGTCGCGGCCGAATGCAAGTCATGGCACAAAAACCCAAGAGAACTAAGTCCAAGGATGATGCACAGCTTTCCAAACTTAAGACCTCTTATTCTTTTATAATAACTAACTTTCTGCTTCTCTAAAGAAATAATGCGGAGAACAAAAAATAGAAATGTGCTTAATAGATATTCTTTTAAAATCTAAGCTTTATTCTGATCCCTTTCAGCATTTTAATGATTTTTTTTTTTTCGATTTTTTTTTTTTTTTTTTTTTTTTTAGAGATGCTGGGGATCAGTTCTAGCTTTTTCTAAGCACAATATGAAAAGAAAAATGAAAAATAAATAAAGAAGTGAAATTATTAACAAAATCCTAAGCAGAAAGTTTTTGAAATGGTACCAAAAGGTCTTTAGAATGATCAGCTGGCCGGACTATCTCTCCGGAGTTTTTGCACTTGAGTGCATGTCAATGTCTTGGACAGAATGGCTGAGGCTTGAAAGAAAGGTAAGGGTGAGGGTGTGGTACCAGACTAAAAGTGAGCCTGGCCATTAGGAGTCCTGAAGAGAGGAATGTGTTTGAAAAAGGATAGGACTCCTAACGTGGTTGCTACTTCTTATGCGATTTCGAATTCCCTGAGTTAAGAAAAACAGATTAGTATATTAGTATCAGCGTTAGCTTTCAAGGAGACGGGAGCCTTCTGGTAACACTGATCCGCCTATGGGGTTTTTAATCTTCCCATTGCATTGGTTAGTTACTGTTAATCTAAAAACAGAGTTAGCAAACATTATGTGGTCCTAGAATCGCATTCATACCACAAAGGTGTAAATAAAACTGAAAATAAGGAAACTCAAAGCATAATTAGTACGAATAGTACTTCCCCCCAGACTTACCTCACACCGACCCGGTGTGAAAATAAATCCTAAGGAAAGAACTATTAAGGAGAAAGAAAATAAAATGAATGAAAAATGAAAAGAAAAAGAAAAACTAACTCGTCAGCAGAAGTTTGGAAACTCTGCAGGAAGTCTGAAGAACCAGGGAATGGGCGGGTGGGTGACACGTGGGATGATGACTGGGGCTGGCGACCGACCGGTCGGTCTCAAAAATAGTTGAATCCCGAACTTTTTATGACGAAAAATCCTAAGGAAAACCAAAAAGAAGCAAGAAAACAAACGTAAAATGGAAAAAGAATGAAAAACGAAAGAAAGTATTTACACTTACAAGTGGGTTGCCTCCCACCAAGCGCTTGTTTTAAGTCGTTAGCTCGACTCTTGCGGCAAGGTGAATGTTATGGCGGCCACGGTCCCATGTGGTACACGGGATCCGGCTTCTCCGGATCAGGCAGGTAAGCAACATCAGGGTGGCCGCTGGTTGGGTAAGACTGTGTACCGGTTGGAGAGGGAGGAAGTTCGAAAAGAACATACCATTGCTCAGGTGGTGGTCTCGGTCCTCTGGAGTACACCCCGTAAGTATCTCCAGGATCAATCACGTATGCAGCGGTGGGGATGACAACAACTCCTGAATTGGCTCTAATCCGCTTGAGAGGTTGATGAAGTGTTATGTCATAATATTTCCGCTTGTGGCAACTACCAGGTGTAGCTGCTTCCTTAGGTGACATCTCAACTACTTCTGTCTCATTGTGTTCAGGAGGCTTGGGGACCAACACCCTTCCACTTCTAAACTCAACATCATTTACATGATCCTCCTTCCTATGATTCACCTCACCATGTCCGGGAAGAGTTCCAGCCGATCTCTTAATAGCTGCGGTCGTTTGAGCCACTTGCCTGTCCAATTTCTTCAGCGGTGGGTGTCTTGGCTCTGGATGTCTTGCTTCGAGAAACAGTAGCTCGATCTCTTCTATACTTTCTCTACAATCTCTGAAATGACTCAGCAGAGGGCGGTACTCTATAGCTTCTTCAAAGGTCAGTGCATGTGGAATTCTTCGTACCATCTTCTGAAATCCAAGTAGCTGCTTCGGAGATATGGGGTCCAGGAAATATTTAGGCGGTCGAGGGTGTGATACCTTAGGCTTGTAGACTCGCTCCAGAATTGGTTTTGGGTTTTTCGAGCTCAATCTCTCATGTGGCGAACCTGCGTCGATCGATGCAGCAGGGATATCGATCAGTACGTCCATTTCGTGTTCCTTTGGCTCTCCTTTGGTTAGAAGGTTCTCTTGCTGTCTTTTAAGATCTTCTGCAGTCTGTGCCACCTGAGTATCAAGCATCATCAGGTGAGTGGTCACTGCTTCTAGCCGCCCATTGATTGTCGAGATATCGCTGGATTCCTTCTGCTGATTAGCTAGCATGAGCTGCATCATAGCTTTTAGCTCATCATCGGGATTTGCAGCTGGAGGTGGAGGAGGTGATTGGTAAAAAGAGACTTGAGGGGGTTTCTGATGCCGACCGGCATTGTAGTTCTTCGTGAAAAAGTAACGCCCATATTGGTCTCTGAGAGCACCAGCTTTATCCATTACCTCCATGACTGGTACCTAGAATCAAAACAAAAACAAAAACAAAAACAAAAATAAGTTAGTAAAGTTGCTTAGACAAAATTCTCAAATCAAATCTGAAGGCAAACACAATTGGTCCCCGGCAACGGCGCCAAAAACTTGATACGATCGAGTTTTACCCGAAATAAATCACTGCAAGTGCACAGGCACGCAGTAGTAAATAACGGGATCGAATCCACAAGGACCAATGGCTTACACAACAGATTATAGACTTTAAAACTAAGCTAAGCAGGAACGAGATGGTTGATTGTATCAAAATTTAAAAGACAATAAAGCAATTTAAAAACGATGTAAATTCAGATAATTAAAAGCGTTAGGCAATAGGGAATTCTCAGGAAATCACATTCATAAACCAGACAACTATTCAGATTCTAAATAAGCATGCATCTTAAACTCAAACACTAATATAAACTGCTTCACTTTCGTGATAACAGTTACTTTCCCTAGAGATCCGAGAGCCTATACTTTCGCATGGTCACGGCTATCCTAGACAAGCATTATTCGTTCAGGTTTGATCAGTTCACAATTAGTTTCTAATTCACTTTCGAGACTAAAGCCTAATTGCTCATCAACAGTAGTTCCAGTGATACACAAGCTTTTGGAATGTGTATCAACATAAGATCTAGAGATTAAGTAGCTAATTCAATCCTAGCATTAAGCCTAACAGTGATGAAGATGATAAAAGATAATCAATCTATTTGTGTCTAGTTTAATATGTGAAATCCCTTGAAAAACCCTAAAGCCTAACTATGAAACTACTCAAGCATGATAAAAGAACAAGCAGAAATCATAGATGAATAGATCATAATCAATAGAAATAGAATAGGGTTTAGAAATCTTCTCCAAAGGGGTTGAAATCCTCTCCCTTGCTTACAAAACGTCTGAATAAAAGTGATAAAAGAGATGTTGTCCCATAAAAACGAAACCCTAGTGGTTTATATAGAAAATAAAACGGAAAAAGGAAATTTTCCTTAAAATCAGGGGGTGGACCGACCGGTCTGGAAGCAGGACCGGTCGGTCCGGTTTCCAGAGAACAAAGTCTTCGATTCTTCAAAGTGCCTGGACCGGTCGGTCTGGTCAGTGGATCGACCGGTCCACTTTCCAGAAAGGTCTTCAAATTGCCGTCAGGTGGACTGGTCGGTCCGGTTGTGGATCGACCGGTCCACTTTCCAGTGGCTTCGTCTTCGAGTCTTGAGTGCTTCGATCGGTCGTTCTTGAGCTGCGGATCGGTCTGGCCTCGATCCGAATGGGACCGGTCGGTCCATTAGGGGGACCGGTCGGTCTAGTCCTCCAAAAACACCGGTTTTTGCTCATTTGCTTGAATTCTCTTCCCGAACGCATATTGTTCCAAATCTTCGAGTATGGATCTAATAATCAGCTCAAACAACTCCAAAAGCTCCGAAAACGCGTTAAGAACATGGTTAGGAAACACCAAATTCACGTTATATCAGATAACAATCGATCTTTGATTCCGGGTCCGGCTGGTGTGAGACAAGCAGAAGAACGGGCAAGGAAAAAACTTGAAGAATCGATGTTGGAAGAATGCAATTCTTATGAGAGACATGTACAGATGGTTAACTGTGTTGTTGAGGCAGAAGATCCATCGTTCACCGATGTCCTTTGGAAGACGACAATTGCAAATGTCAACAAATTAACAGGTATAATGAAATGCTATTATTATTAATATATATTAGTAAGAAAAAGAAATAATTATATTTGAAAGTTTGTATATTGTTTAATTGTCATTTAATTATATTTTACTTATTCTACGTTGACTATATACAGGTGGACACACACGTGTGTGGACACTGGTAAAAGAGTTGCATAAAATAAAATCAGCACAATTAATGCGTCACGTACCATATGTGGTAGCAGTGATTCATAAAATGGAACCTAATGGATTGGGGGACGCAATGGTCATACTAAAGGTAAAATGTATATATAAGTAATAAGAAAAGATGTTTTTAACATGTTATAATATTTAGTAATCGATAAATATATATTATTTGTTTTCCTTGAAGGATCCTACCGGGACTGTACAAGCGAGCATTCATAGATCCGCCATATCTGATAACAAATATGGGCCGCACATAAAGGAGGGTTCGGTATTGGTTCTAAAGGAGATTGTAGTTGTTAAGTTTGATAGGGCGACACCATATCTTAACATTATTCTTAAGAATATAAGCAATGTAAGCTAGTTAATTACAATTTATATTTTAAAGGTATTGTATTAAGTAGTATCCTTACAAATAAATCAAGTTTTTATTTCACAGGTAATATCTAAAGAAAACATGGCTACAGCGTTCATAGAAGAAGGTAGTAGCAGTCGTGTTCATCGAAATCCAAACAATTGGCTATCCCAGGAAAATGACGAAGGGTCGACGACGGATGATGGTGAAGAAATTGATGATGAGTAAAAACATTACGTCATCAATAAAAGAAATTTAAATAAATAAATAAAATTGTTTATGACTGCAGTTTATTTGTATTGCGTTTTTAAGCAATCATATATATGATTACGTTTTTGTAGTACATATGCACGTATTATATATATATATCGATTGTACGTACGTTTATAAACATCGATGTTAATTAATGTTAAAATAAGTTTCCAAAAAATTACTTGTAACCCTAACACATTAATACTAATAACAAAAAAGTCCAAATTAAATCTTAACACCTATTACTGACAGATTGAAGAGAATGTACCAATCAGAGAAGACTGCAACATCGATGAGATGGCATGCTGAGCATGATTTAGAAGACAGAGTAATGTGTCATCCATCTGATGCAGCAGAGTGGAAGAATTTTCAACAGTTACATCCTTCATTTGTAGAAGAAACACGTAATGTTTATCTTGGATTATGTACAGACGGTTTTAATACTTTTGGTATGTCAAAAAACCATTCGTTGTGGCCTGTGATCATGACTCCGTACAACTTACCGCAAGATATGTGCATGAAAAGTGAGTATCTTTTCCTTACGATTATGAATTCTGGACCAAATCATCCTAGAGCCAGTCTTGACGTTTTCCTCCAACCACTGATCGACGAGTTAAAGGAGTTATGGTATAACGGAGTTGAGGCATATGATGTGTCATTAGATCAAACTTTAAACATGATTATAAGTGATTTTCCGGCATATGATGCTGTCGGGATGGACGACACATGGAAGATTATCGTGTCCCATTTGTATGGATGATACTAAAGCTTTTCAATTGCCAGCTGGTAGGAAGACATGTTGGTTTGACTGTCACAGAAAATTTCTTCTTATAACTCATCCGAAGAATAAAATAAACTTTTTGAAGGGAAAGCACGCGTTGAACGACTACCCACCACCATCTCTGACTGGTAAACAATAATAATCATCATAGTTGCATGACTAAAAGTCAATGGCTGTATTACGATCAATTGCTCAACTATATCACTTTCTTTCCTTCTGACACATCTCTTCTATTATATTCAGTTTTTCAAATTTTGCATTTCCTTTCTTTACCTCTATTGATTTTCATGTAATAGGTTTGACCGGGACAAAGAAAAACTGTCTCGAGTCATTTCTACTATATTTCGGAGGAAGTTTGATGGTCCTTACTTTAGCTGGAGCGTTACACCTATACACATTCAAGAAAGATATTTCAGAACTTTTGCGGTGATATTTCCTTCGAACTTTTTTATTGTATTATAATTACATAGAAATTAGTATCATTTATACTTACAATATTGTGTAGGGCAAATACAATTGGGATAGCGGGAATACCGAGCTTGTGAGAGAAAACTTCTTCACGATCGCCCAAAAACGAATGAAAGGAATCGTTAGCCAAGCTAAGAACAGTGGAAAGAGACCAGTTTGGATTGCCCCAACCCTTTGGGCTGAAATGTGGGAGCATTGGAACACTCCCGACGCAATTGAGAAGAGCTCTAATGCATCACAGTCACGTAACTCTGACCGTGGCGGTCTTGGAGTTCACAAACACGTATCCGGTCAAAAATCATACTTGCAAGTTCAACAAAATGGTAAAACATTTTTCATTGATTTTAACTATTGCATTTCACATTACTAATATGTTTTTGAATCATTATAGGAGGAGGAATTGGGACGTCCTGTATCGCTTGGAGTAGTGTTTATGAAAACACATACAAGGGCGGATGGAAGTTATGTTGATCAAAAGGCTAAACAAGTAGCTGAGGCCTATGAGAAAAAACATTGAAGAGATATTAATGTCTCAAATGGATTTCGATGGTGCTGATCCTTTAGAGCATTTGTCTGAGCAATCAACTCATCGGACCCTCTCCATTCAAGAAAAAGATGAAATATTTCTTATGGTAATTTCGTTTTTGTGTTCTCTTCTCACCAGAGGATTGCCTTTGCTTTGTTGATGTTGATTGTATGGTATTGATTGATACCTTTGAGTGATACTTCAAAATCCTTGCTGTTGATTTTTTAGTTTTGACTTTTGAGTGATAGTTTTGTTTTTCTTCGGTTTTTTTTTTCATCTTCTTTTCATTGTTTTGGTCTCATTTTTCAGTTTTTCGTCTCTTTCTTTCTGAGCATGAATATGTTTTGCTGAGCACGATTTTGTTTTGCTGAGCCAGATTGGTTTGATGTTTTTGTTTTGCTGTTTTGAGGTTGTAAGGTTTTGTTGTTTTTCTTTTGTTGGCACGTTTGTTACATGAGGTTGTTTCTCTACTTGATGTTTATTGACTGATTATGACGTTTTGGACTTTAAATGAATGAAGATCTTTTAGTGTGTCTTGTCATTGTAGAACTTGTGTTCGGAAACTGGAAAACAGCAGAGATTGTTTCTGTGTTTTTTTTTTTGCTCTATGATCTTACTTTGTTACTTTCTCATCTGAATTACTAATATGAATTATTCTCTTTCGACATTCTAAAAACAGAAAGTTTGTGTCTTTTAATCTGAAATTGTTTTTGTCAATTATTTTGTGAATCATTGCAAGGAATGGTTTTGTGAACTGTTTTTCTGTGTGTTTATATAGTGTACTGAAACAGATGGCAAGGGAAACCCCTTCGGACTTGTACGACTTGGAGAGAAGATCAACAAAACGACTCCTAGAGATTCAAGAACAGCTTGTGCAAGTGATGTCTCAGGTTTTAAACCCTAATTACTGCAAGTGCACAGAGATAGTCACTGTAGTATGTAGGGGTCGAATCCACAAGGACCAATAATCACACGACGAACCTTTTAGAATCAAAGATCGGGCTAAGACAATAGTAAAAGAGGTTGTTGATTAATCTAATTAACTAAAATAAACAACGAGGCAAACAACGAATGGAAAACAGAAAGTAAAAGCATTGGGCAAAGGGAATTCGCAGGGATTCAAGACAATTTAAATCAAGCAATTAAACAAGGATTTATCTCAGCAATTGTTCTTGAACTCAAATCACGAATATATAACTAACCTACTTTCGCAGCGCTAATTATCTATGCAATAATTTCTAGCAACCTATCACTCTCGTGCGATTACTAAAGATTCATGCAAGCAATGAAATCAAGATTTGATATGTTCACAAAGCACGATAACAACAGTTTTTGGCTGGCTAAAGAAGCTTTGCTCATCTAAGCTATGTCAGGTAATTTAACAATCACTCTCGTGCATAAATTCAACCTAAGAACAGATTACTAGGTAGCTAATCTAGTTTTCAGCATTGAGAACAAACATAGATGAAGAACCAATTGATAAAACCCAAATCTAACAACCTAACATCAATCCATCATGAAAACCCCATTGAGAAACCCTAAACCCAATGGAGAACTACTCAGCCATAGAATCAGATAAACAACAACTCAAAGATGAAGAAATCAAAATTGAATTGCAAAATAGAAGCACGAGGCTTCCAAAATCTTCTCTATCAAGAGAAAGAGAAGAGATCTTCTCCATATGATTACAATAGGTAAAATCATGTTTAGAACTGAGTGGCTATGAGAGTCTGCCTCTAAAAGTCGAGTTTTAGGTTTATATAGGGATAGGAATTAGGTCTGGGTCGATCTGGGGCATTTTTGAAAAGTTAACAATTTGGCGCGCGGTGGAGCGATCGCTCCGGAGGGTGGATCGATCGCTTCCAAGACTTAATTCCTGCGGCTGCTTCATCTGCGCGTCAGACGGACTTGTCTTCAGTAGATCGAACATAACTTTTGATTGCACCGTTGGATTTCTTTCAAACCACTTGTAAATAAAAGCTAACATCTTCCTCTATCTTGTGTCCAAATTTGAGAAAGATCTAACGGTGGGAAGTCTTCTATCTGAAGCCAAACTTCTGACGCTTCTGCATGAGCCTGCATCTCCAAATGCACGTTTCACTCCAAAATGTCTCATTTACCTCCAAAGTCACCTAAAACCTGTAAAACTCTAAAAGAGAGCAAAACCATTCAAAAACACCTTGGTCTTAATAAAAACACACAAGGTTTGGATAGAAAAGCATGGTTAAAACCGGCTAAATGGACCACACATCAGCAAGCTATGCAAGCTCTTCCTCGTCATCACTCTTAGAGATTCGAGAACAGCTTGAAAGTGCTCGTCGTAGGATCGCTGAACAAGACGCTGAAAATGCTTGACGTGATGAGGAGCAACGCATCGCTCAAACACGGATCGCACACTTGGAGATGCTCGCCTCGTACGTGGAAAACAATGATCCCGGGTTTAAAAACGACGATCTCGAAAAAGACACCCAAAGAGTTTCCGATCTCCTTCCCGTCATCGTCGAAAACACAAAGTAGACCACCGCCTCACCAAAATCGAAGCCAATTGACAAAAATGACAACAACTCATCAACATCATCTCCTCCGACGAACTCTCTCGTCATTTACAAAGAAAGAAAAAAGAGCAAAAGAAAAAAGAGCAAAAGAATTTGAGGGTCGTTTACTTAAATAGCACACAAAGAGGTAATAATGACCAAACGCTGAGCACATCGTATTTTTACCGCTTTTCAATGCTGTTTTAAAAGGTTTTTAATTAATAAATTAGTTGTTTTAAGTACTTTATTAGTGTTTTTAGCGTTTTCTAGTGTCAAGAGACGTTTCAGGTATTTTTAGGAAAAAGGAAGCAAAAAGGACCAAAAAGCAATAAAAATGGAAACAGGGACTATTTCCGTGACAACAAAGTATCGCAATCGTTAACCGACTTCTAGACCGCCAAATTGGACGAATCTTATACCGAAAAATAGCTTATTTAGTTAAGTTTTATCTCCAAGTGGTTTCGCATCAATTGGACCAGTGGTTCGTGAGATATCCCGATTTTAGTGAAGATATGTCCAGTAGATGCTAAACCGAGCGAGCCCAAGATGAAGTTAACCAAAGAACCAGGCCAAGCCATGACTCCACAGCCCGACATATTGACCCATTAAGGAGCCATCCTTGACCTGCCCACGAAACCCTAGCACTTTGGAATATTCCTAAGACTTGAAGCCCTAGTTCTTCACCTATATATACTCGACATAACCCTAGAAGCAAAGAGAGCCGCGCGGATAGCCGTGAAGAACAGAACCAGAGACGAACGGAGAAGAGAGTGGATCGAGACTCCATAGCTGCACGTCCAGAATAGAGATCTTCATCACCTTCTTCTTCAGCAGATCGGCTCTTGCACAAACACAAAACACTTTTCCTTTTTAGTTTGATTTCCTTTTCTCGTTCTAGTTTACTTTTTCGCCGATTTCTTTTGCACCAAAGGAAACGATTTCCACCTCTGATAGGATGATATTTTACCCTTCTTAGCCTATTGATTTCAATGGTTTTGATCATAAGATTCATCCTTTTCTACCCTTTTTAAGTCTAAAACACTAGGTTTTTGTACATATCGGTTTTATAGGATGTATTGTGTGTTTGCATTGCATCCATATGCATTTCCAATGTTTTAGGTAATAAAGAAGCTATTAGGGAGCTCAATACAAGCCAAGGAAGCTTAAGGATGTATGGGAAACAAGATATGAGCAAAGGATCAAGAGAATGAAGCAAAGAAGAAAAGTTGCATCAAAGGATCCATCTCAAGGGCTTCAAAGATCAGCATGAACGAAGGTCTTCTGTTTGGATTTGGCTTCTGACATCTTCAAGAAAGTTGTGGGGAATTGAGTTATCTTGCTAATGGAGGTAACCTTGCATCATTTGGAGCTGAAACAAAAAAGTTACACCTGTTTTCGTCCACATCGCCGATGTGAACATGCGGGAGCAGCTGGTCCTTCACATAGGCACCCACATCGACGATGTGGATCCTCAAACACCTCAAAAGACTGACATCGTCACCCACATCGTCGAGGAAGCACAGGACAAGCCCCCCATCGACGATGCCACCAACGATGAAGACGGCAAGGAAAAGCGGACATCCCACATCGTCGGACACATCGATGATGTGGGTGATCAAGATGCTATCTTTTATGAAGACTTAGCCATTAAGATTTCGTAACCACACCTTATTAACCATGGTTTGTATTAATGGGTATAAATACCCCTTGTAAAACCCTAGATCAAGATCTCATCTATCATCTTATCTTTGGAATCATATCTCATTTTGCAACATCTCATTTAATCTCATCTCTTCTCTTAGATCAAAGGTCTTTTTTTTTTTTTTTGATTTGGATTTTGGGGATCAAGATCCCATCCCATGGATCTTGATCCCCCAAGATGATCTTGAGGTTTGAGAGGTCCCTTGAGAGGGAGAGAGTTCAATCTTCTTGTAAGATACTCCATGATCTTTCAATGGATTGAATCAATCTTCAAAGATCCTCTTTTTATGTTTATCTTTTGTTACTTTCATTCTTTTTCTTTGTTTTGCAATATGTTTAGGATTTAGATGTAGGTTGGAATCATGGAACTTGCTAGATTATGTTGATTGATTGATTGGGATTTGTTTATTGAGTTTAGATTACTTGGAATCCATCTTTACTTGTTTGATATAGCTAGGATTAGAGGTTGAATCTCTATTTCTAGAGTTTGGCATTTTCATTGCACACCATGTGTTTGTGAAAATGCCCAAACCTAACCTAAAGAGCAAGATTTACTCCAACCAACCAATGGTTGATGTGAAAGTCTTTTGCAAAGGTTTCAATGGGGATTTAGGCTTTTGTTAGAATGATCTATCCTTTGGATTGGGTTTATGGACTAGATTAGGGATTAGCTAACCCAACTCTAGCTCTAGGCCTAGCAATGCCCAAAAGGTGTTTGCTAGAATGCCTAAGAAAGATTGAAAGGAGCTAAATATTCCTAGCCATTAGGAGATGAGTCTAGGGTGTTTAGTAATTGCTTTAGGACATGGTATCAATGATTGCTAGCATCATATTCACTATGAGAACTCTAGTTGTTTATGTTTGTCTTGCAAATAGGTTATGATCATGGAAATGGCTTAACATACTATTAGAATCCTAAGCTTCTAGGTTTCTGCTTTGAATGCTATAAGAACTCAATTCAATCATTCATTCATTCTCATGATAGTAGACCCATGATCCATTGCATTTCTCTATTGCATTTTAGTTTCTTGTCTATTGTTTGCATTGTTAGGACTTTAGAACCAAACAAAATGAAAATCCCCCATTAATAATTTCTCTAGTTTAGTTTGAATTCTCATCTCTAGTGTGCTAATCTTTATTCCTCGTGGGATCGACCTCTAAGTACTACCTCGATGTAATCCTTGCACTTGAGGATATTTAGGGCTTTATAAATTGTAAAGCTTAGGCGAAGTTTGTTAGACACTCTTAGTTTCATAGCTATGTAGTGTTGAACAAAATAAATGCCGCATCAACCTCTTGTTCGACTAGAGAAGCTTTTTGAGCCCTTTTATTTATCTACTTATTTCGTTCATGCAATCGTTTAATACACTTATGATTTCGTTTACCCTAGTTATGTCCGAGTAATCCACTTGTTGGGTTAACCGGTGAATCGAGGGGATTTCATTGATTTGTTTGGTTCGACCGTTAATTAAATGTTTTTGATCTAAATTCTTCGTTTATACTTATTCTTAATGCATGTTGCTTGATTGATCACCTAGTAACTGATTTTAGGATTAATCTACCCACCGAAAGTGCCGTTAGATTTCCCAAACTAGTATAACCGTGCTTGGCTTGTAACCTGCGATAGTTGAGTTGCAATAACCTTGTGAACGTCTTGATCTTATTCTTAATGCTTGTTTGCTGCGTGTATGCCTGCGATAGTTGAGTATTCATATACTCAACTTTCGGAAGTGGATCCTTTTTACATCCCTGATGAAAGTTATAGAATCATCGTCATTAACCTAAAAACCAATCGATCTATGAACCCCTAAGATATCCCTAATACCCAACGCTTTTAATCACTGAATTTCCATCGTCTTTACTTGCTTTTAGTTACAATTTTCGTCCAAAACAAAACCCAAAAACAACCATCTTTTTATTAATCGTTCTAGCCAGATTTCACTTTTAGAATTCAACGTGTACTATCATTCTCTGTGGGATCGATAACCTTAAGTACTACAATAGATTGTTGTGCACTTTATCGTGTCTATTTAGGGAAAACCTTGACACACATCAAGCTTTTTGGCGCCGTTGCCAGGGAATGCTTAGTTACTCTTGAATTTCAAACCGATTTTTTGACTAGAACACTTTTATTTTCTCGTTTTTACCTTGCTTTTGCTACGCTTTGTTTTCCTTTGAGTTATAATATTTCTTTTGGATTTTTCTCTAGTGATTTCAGTGTATGACTAGGAGTCAAGGCTCAGGAAGTGCACCTATTCTCGAAGACATATCCATATGATGTGTGTCAGGTTTTCCCTAAATAGACACGATAAACAACTGCAAGTGCACAACAATCTATTGTAGTACTTAAGGTATCGATCCCACAGAGAGTGATAGTGCACGTTGAATTCTGAAAGCGAAATTTAGCTAGAACGATTAAATAAAAGATGGTTGGTTTTGGGTTTTCTTTTGGACAAAAATTGTAACTAAAAGAAGTAAAGACGATGTAAATTCAGTGATTAAAAGCGTTGGGTATTAGGGATATCTCAGGGGTTCATAGATCGATTGGTTTTTTTAAGTTAATGACGATGATTCTAGAACTTGTATCACGGATGTATAAAGGATCCACTTCCGAGGTATCAATTACCTATGCAATACATACATGCATACTCAACTATCGCAGGTATACACGCAGCAAACAAGCAGTAAGAACAAGATCAAGACGTTCACAAGGGGTTTGCAACTCAACTATCGCAGGTTACAATCCTAGCACGGTTATACTAGTTTGGGAAATCTAACGGCACTTTTGGTGGGTAGATTAATCCTATAATCAGTCACTAGGTGATCAATCAAGCAACATGCATTAAGAATAAGTATAAACGAAGAATCTATATCAAAAACATTCAAAACCTAAACGGTCGAACCAAACAATTCATGAAACACCCTTTGATTTACCCGTTAACCCAACAAGTGGATTACTCGGACATAACTAGGGCAAACGAAATCAAAAGCATATTAAACGATTGCATAAACGAAATAATTAAATAAATAGAAGGGTTCGGAAAGCTTCTCTAGTCGAACAAGAGGTAGAAATCGTTTCCCTTGGTGCAAAAGAAATCGGCAAAAAGTAAACTAGAAGTGAAAAGGAAATCGAACTAAAACAAAAAGGAAAAGTGTTTGGTGTTTGTGCAGGAGCCGATCTGCTGAAGAAGAAGGTGATGCTGAAGAAGAAGGTGATGAAGATCTCTAAACGTGCAGCTATGGACTCTCGATCCACTCTCTTCTCCGTTCTTCTCTGGTTCTGTTCTTCACGGCGATCCGTGTGGCTCTAGGTTGAAAGCTAGGTGGTGTCGAGTATATATAGGTGAAGAACTAGGGCTTCAAGTCTCCAAAGATGATAGGGTTTCGTGCGCAGGTCAAGGATGGGTCCTTAGTGGATCAATATGTCGAGCATGGGCTCTGGAGTCATGGCTTGGCCTGGTTCTTTGGTTAACTTCATCTTGAGCTCGCCCGGTTTAGCATCTGCTGGACATGTCTTCACTAAAATCGGGATATCTCACGAACCACTGGTCCAATTGATGCGAAACCACTTGGAGATAAACCTTAACTCAAAAAGCTATTTTTCGGTATAAGATTCGTCCAATTTGGCGGTCTAGAAGTCGGTTAACGATCTTGAGACTTTTTCGCGACGGAAACTGCATGTCCTGTTACCTTTTTTTATTCCCTTTTGTTTCCTTTTTGGTCCTTTTTCCTATAATTTCCTGAAAAGTCTCTTGACACTAGAAAATACTAAAAACACTAATAAAATACTTAAAATAACTAATTTATTAATTAAACCTATTAAAATAGTATTAAAAAGTGGCGAAAATAAGATGTCCTCAAGCAAAAAGAATAAGAAAGGACGAGAAGTTTGAAAAAAGAATAAAGAACGATTCTGAAAAACGGTTTTGAAAACTAGAGAACTCACATATATCTTTCGGGAGGAACTTTCAATGATCGCCTATAGATATACTAAAACGAACTTGAAATAAAACGTACTTACTGTACTTCGCCATGATCGTAGCATCCTTAATGTACTTTAGATCCACGATCTCAAGGATAGTATTGAGGTGCCAATGCCACTCTGGTTGCGTTAATTAAGGTGCGGTCTCATCTAAATGAGATCGATCAAAGATCCAAACCAGTCCCCTTACTCACATACGGCAGCCGCTCAGCTCAACATCCTTGGGTAAGTTCTCATTCGAATCAATTCCTCAACCGTTTAGACCGGAAATCCTTTCTCTCCTTTTTCTCTTTTTATTGTCGGTTTCTTTCTTTTTCTTTTCTTTTGGTGTAACGATTTTTTTTTATTCTTCTTTTCTTTTTCTCGACTTTTCTTCTTTTTCTTTACTTTTTCTTTGGCGGATGAGAAAGTTTAGGTGGAGAGAAAGTCCCTTCTTGCCAGCGAATAATGGTATCACGGGAAATTTTCCTAAGCCTCGCCGGGGCAGGTAGCGGAAGAAAGACGTATTTGAGATTCATCCAAGGTCATTGTTTAGCTTTGGAAAGGACGGGAAAGAGGGCCGATTCATCGTTGTTCTGGCCTGCGAAAGTAAAAAGAAAGGCTCGTTTCGATGTATCCCAAACCTTTAGACAAGAAGAATAGATTCATTAGTTTCGAGTTAGCATTGATAAATCAAACTTCCCCATCGATATGGTCTTTATCTCGAAAAAGGGTGATCAAACCATGGATTTGCCTGCACTTTCCGGGTTAATATCAAGATAGCCAAAGTATACTAAGAGCAATCGTTAAAAGCTATCGTGCAATCCCTAGGAAAAGGTCATAATTCTCAACAAAAATTTTGACTCAATAAAACGACTCGGTTTTAAAAACAATTTCAAGAGAAAACAATCAAAATAAATGCGTTAGTAATGGATGAACATCCTCCCCCAGACTTAAATCACACTGTCCTCGGTGGGAACACTACAAGCACTACAAGAAAACACCCCCATTTGCAACGGCACGTTTCGTCGCAAATTCGTTGCAAAAAGGATATTCGTGACGATTTTGCGACGTTTTGTCGTTGATTGCAACTAGCTCGTCGCAAACCAAAAATCATCGCACCTGTATCAATTGTCGCAAAACCGTCGCTAAGTTTGCGACGGTTGTGCGACTTAATATTTTGCGACGTTGTTGCGACTTAATATTTTTGCGACGAAAAAGCATCGATTTTACGTGGTAAACGTTAGCATCGTTTTTGCGACGACTAGTAATTGCAACGGTTTTGCAGCTATTTTTGGCGACGATGTTGCGAGTAATATTTTGCGACGTTGTTGCGACTTAATATATTTGCGACGAAATAGCATCGATTTTACGTGGTAAACGTTAGCATCGTTTTTACGACGACTAGTAATTGCAACGGTTTTGCAGCTATTTTTGGCGACGATGTTGCGAGTAATATTTTGCGATATTTTTGCGTCATACCAAATTGCGACGCAATTGCGGCTATTATTTGCGACGGTTTTGCGACGATTTTCGATGTGATTTATAAAAAAAAAAAATTCGAAAATTAAATAATTTATAATTTTAAAAAAAAATTTCTAAAAATATTTAAATTTAAATATAAAAACATAAAAATAAAAATAAAGTTTTACATAAATCTAAAAACTGAAAACAAATCTATTCGAAATCGATATCATCGAGCGGATCCCTGGTGGTCGATGTGCCTCCTCCGTCGCCTTCTGGCCTTCTCAGAAACTCGGCAAGCTCGGGGTTCCCCTTCGCTAACAGCGCGAACATATCATCATGGGCGGTGGTCCTCTTCGTCGTTTCGCTGAGCAACTTCTCCGTTTCGCCGAGCCGTTCTTTTGTTTGCGTGAGCTCTTCTTTGGTTTGGTGGAGCTCCTTGGCTATTTCCGGATCAGAAGCAAATCTCGTAACGGGACAAAATGGCACTCCATGATCATCCGTCCGGATAGATCCTGTAAATGCCATCTTTCCCTTACGGTTTCGAGGAGCCAACTACCAAAAAAATGAAAAGTTTACAAATGTTAATAGTATACTAAATATTTAAAATTGTGAATAAAATTACGAAGGAAATTAAGTTTATATACCTGTAATGCGATTTGGTTGATCGCCATCGGTGTCAACTGAGTAGGCTGACCATCGGCAGTAGGCTGGGATGAGAGTTCTTGGACTCGCTCATTGACCTCGTCGTGGAGGTCGTGGACACGTTCATCAACCCATGACCCGTCCGGCCTGCGGTGGGTCACCTCCCAAACCTCTGGGATCGTTGCGGGAGATCCTTTTTGCACGGCCTGACAAAGAAATTAAAACATTAGAAGTTGAGATTTTTGTGACCCTAAAAAATTAAAGTAAGATAATTATAACTTACAATCTCAAAACCACACTGCTCAAATCCCTTCTGTCCCGAAACGTGTTTTGAAGGTGGTCACTACCGCCAACCTTCGTCAATCGAGCAGACTTGCACCGGCTAGCCTTCTCCTTAGATGTCTCCAACTCCCAGAAGGCGACAAGGCCATCCCAAATATTGGGATCGAAGAAAGTTAGCATACATACCTTGGGATCCGGATTGTGTAGCCACTTCTCCTTCCACCGTCCTATTTGGTTGTTGAGCCGGTTCTTCGCTTTCTCCTCAAATCCTTCACGAACTAAACCATTAATCGCGGGGTTCCAATAGTATTTTTGCTGCAAATTATCATAAATTAGAACATAAGTTAGAAAATTACAAAATTGAATAAATAAATAAAAGTTTAAAAAAATAATAAAAAAATTTACCGCGAATTGATGGAACAACCGATCCCTGATCTCCGGGGTAACATACTTCCAACTCGTGTGGCACACCTTGAAATCCCGCTCTATGATCTTTCTAACATCCTTGCCGACCGAATTTTTCCAAAACCTAAAAAAATAAACGAAAAGCAATATATTGTGTAAATATAATAATAATTATAAAACAAAAGTGAATTAAAACTATAAAAATATAATTACTTACCACACAGCGTTGCCCTGGGAATCAGAGTCTAAATGGGGAAGAGCCTCCCGTCCAGGAGTAACGAGAAGTTGGCCCAAGGTCAAGTCGTCCCATGAAGGAAGTGCTCCAGGGTTTGGCTGGGTAGGTGGCGTCGGCTGTGGCTCGGGAGGTGGCGTCGGCTGTGTCTCGGGAATCGTGGAACTAGAGGGGATTTCAGAGCCCTGCAAGGGATGTCTCCTCTGTCCTGGTCGTGTATGACCACTACTACGACCACTTCCGTGTACGAACTGGTTATACTCGTTCCCTGTCATCTAAATAAATTTGATAGTTTTTTAAATTAGTAATTGCATATTTACAATTTATTTAGTTTGATATTAATTTTAACAATTTTATATATATCATTAATTTAACCTAATCAAAATTATTTATAACATTATTTATAACATTAACATTAATTTATAACATTAACAATAATTTATAACATTAACATTATTTATAACATTAATTATTTATAACATTAACATTATTTTAACCTAATCAAAATTATTTATAACATTATTTATAACATTAATATTTATAACAAAATTAGTAGATTAACAATTTTAACTTTTAATCAATATAAGTTAATCCTCAATTCCCTAGTACAATTTGATTCCTAATTAATTATTCCTAACAATTTTCCTATAAACCACAATTAACTAATAAATTATATACGAAAGGAAAAATTAACATTCATAAAAGGAAAGAACAATTTAGGGATTTACCTAATAAGGTCGGGAATGATTTGGAAGGTGGATGGAATTTTTTTATAGGGAGAGATGTTTTTTTTTTTAGAGAGGAGAGATGAGTGTACAGTCCGAAGGATTGAAACCGTATATATAGGGAGAACAAATCGTCGCAATTCCGATGCTAATTGGGCCGAATATTTCGCCCACTGCATGGTTGCCGCCCACGTCTTTTCGTTTCCCGCCCACATTTCGTCGCAAATACCTCGCAAATATTAAAAAAACCGTTGCAATTCCCTCGCAAACCGTAAAATCCCGAGGTGTTTGTAACGGTTAATGAATAGAGTTGACCGTAATTGTAGTCGCAAAAGTGTGGCTAACTTAGCATCGGAGTTGCGACGTTTTCGTCGCAAATACGTTGCAAATTGATGATTGCAACTCATTTGCGACGTATTCGTCGCAATTCCTTTGCAAATAAGGTTTAGGGTATAATTAGGGAATTGGATGTTTCAGACCAAAATTAGGATTCATAAAAGAAACATATATACTTGTTTAGGTCCTACTGCATGTATGAACCAAAGTTAGAGTAGTAATTGAAGTTATTTGTAAAATCGGCAAAAATGATAACTCGATCATAATCTAAGTATAATTACATGTATTTGATACTTCGTTATATATGTTTCTCGATGATGTTTGGAAAAGTTTTATTTGAGTAATTATAGAGGGATTGTTATTTATTACTCGACTCATACTTTTAAATTCGAAGAAGATCCAATTTAAACGGTGTAAATGATGTGTTGATTAGAGTTTAGGGTATAGACATTTGCTACGGTTTTGCAAGGACAAAGTCGCAAAACCGTCGCAAAAGTTACGATTTGCGACGATTTTGCAACGGTTCCCTTGCAAAACCGCGGCAAATGCCTATACCCTAAACCTTATAATATTCTCGAAGGATTGTTATTTATTAGGCACTCATACTTTTATATTAGACACTCATACTTGTATATTTTTATTTTACGAATCCTATTTTTGGTCTAAAACATTCAAACCCCTAAGTTTACCCTATACCCTAATTTGCGTGGGATTTGCGACGACAACGTCGCAAACACGTCGCAAATGAATTGTTGCAACGGTTTTGCGACGGCTTCGTCGCAAATACGTTGCTAAATTAGCAATACTCTTGCGACTATGACGGTCAACTCTATTAATTGATCGCACATGCATTGGGTGAAATATTCGGTCCTTTTTGCATCCAAATTGCAACGCCATTGCGAGGGTAGTTTTCCTATAAAAGCAATTCCAATATTTCCCTCATTCCTCACATCTCTCTTCAAATGTCTATACATCTCTCTTCAAATGTCGATAGTGAATTGATTCCGAATGGCGGATTTAGCCCTATAATCTACTATAATGGCAGATCTGCCATTCAGAGTACATTATGAGGCTAAATCCGCTGTTTGGGATCAAAGTTCTGTCGAAGCGTTTTAACTGAGGTGACACGAAAATCCGTTCTAGGATTATTCCTTCATAACAAAATTCAGGGTTGGATCGGATTATTTTGGGGCTCGCTCAATGTTGCATACAAATGCCACCGTTGCCCGAGTCCCTAAATAATCTGATATATCCCTGAATTTGCCACGTACCTCAAAATAACAATAAACCAACTTCAATGTAAAGAAAGACGGTGCCCTCGTAAAAACGTAGCAAATGCTTATATATCTTGTTTACAAAAAAAAACACTTACTTAATATATACACATAAATAATATTACATTTGTTAATCTTCTTCATCATCATCTAATCCGCCTTCTTCGTCATCATCATCGTCCTCATCTTCCTCTTCGTCTTCATCAAACTCATCTTCGTTTCCTTATGAATCCTCGAATATGACATCAAGACCACTATGAAGTGGGTCAATTCTTGTCAAATCGGTGGTTACCTCTGTAGGGATCGAAACATCTTCGGTTCTTGCTGGTTGCACTGGGGGTTGGTCATCATCTGCATCAGCTGCTAACCCCCCGACAAATCGCCCCTTGGGTTAACTTTGATCACGGATAGCCAATCTTGATCCCGTCGTCCACGAGTTCGAGGGTAAGGAATGAATACTACTTGCTCTGCTTGGGATGCTAAAACAAATAGCTCAAACTTGTCAGTGTAGCTCCTATTTCCTTTTACATCAACAACTCCAAATTTGCTGGTTCTAACCCCGAGACCATTGGTTGGATCAAACCAATCACAACGAAATAATACACTTTTCAAGTTCAACACACCAGCATACTCAATCTCAATGATTTCCTTCAAAATACCATAGAAGTTTGTATCGCCCGGGACATGTATACCATAATTTGCAGTGGCTTTATCTTGTCCATGTTGAACTGTGTGAAAAATAAAGCCGCCGAGTACAATACATATTACTCGTTTTTATGCTTGCAATGGGCCCCAAAACAAACTCATGTACCCATAAAGGCCAACTTCGTCGAGATTTCTTCGCCACCTATATATATATTGTCAAATTGCAATATATTAATTAGTATACATATATAAGTAATACTAATAAAACTCATGCATGGTTCTTACCTTCTCCTGCATCCAGCCAGCAAAATCACGTTCTAGGTAAAATTGAACTTCTTCATCATTTAGTTCAGGAAATGCCTCTCGTATTTGGCCTTCTAACATTCTGTAAACCCGTTAATTATTAATTAGTTGTAGCTATAAATATTGTCAATAACTATATATATGCCACATACCTCTCATATGGCTGAAAATAGTTACAATTGAGCATTATATACGTATGGGCAGCTTGCATATGCTTGAAATCACACCACGTTGATTCCTTCACTGTTCCACCCATCCGACCTACATCACAGAAAACATCCGGTACACCCTCCAAGTGATATGTTCGGCCAACCCCACCATCGTCGTATCGTGTACGACGGGTTTTCTTAGTTTTCACGGCTTTGCTAAAGTAGTAAGTAGAGAAGTTTCTAGCAATGATTGATCCCTCTACTCTTGCGAGATTTTTCGCCTTCATCTTCAAATGTTTGAAGAACCTTTCGAAGGGGTACATCCATCGAAATTGGACAGGACCACCCAAATCTAACTCCTGTGGTAAGTGTACAATCAAATGTTCCATCACATCAAAAAAGGAAGGTGGAAATATCTTCTCTAAGTTGCAAATAGTGAGTGGAATGTCTGAATTCAACTTCGAGATTTCGTCCTCCATTAAGGTTCTGGCACATATGTCTCTGAAAAATGCTCCAATACCTAAAACGCCAATCCGGTCCGAAGTAAGTTAATTAATACAGGTAAAGAATACATGTATGTATATATTAATAACCATAGATAAATGTAACACCTGCAATTGCCTCGTGTACATCCTGCGGTAAAAGCTCTTGAAAGGCAAAAGGGAGTAGTCGCTGCATGAACACATGACAATCGTGGCTCTTCATCCCAGAAAATTTCCCTCCTTGCTCAACACACCTTAAAAAAGTTGACACGTAGCCATCTGGGAACTTCACACACTCCTTAACCCAGTTAATCAAAGCATTCTTCGCAGCAGGTGATAGTCGGAAACTGGGAATAGGTGCCCTACCATCTCCTGTTAGATGCAACTCAGGTCTTATGCATAAAGCCGCGAGATCCAGACGAGATTTCCGATTGTCTTTTGTTTTCCCTGCAACATTCAACAATGTGTGTATAATATTCTCGAAGAAATTCTTCTCTACATGCATGACATCCAAGTTGTGCCTCAGCAGATAGTACTTCCAGTAAGGCAATTCCCAAAATATACTTTTCTTATGCCAGTTATGGTATACCCCATACCCAATAGGCATATTTGCTGGATTACTTTGCCAATTACCTCCAACGTTTACAGTTTCTTCCGCACCATATCCATCAATTTGTTCTTCCAACTCCTCACCTGAGAGGTAAACCAAGGGGGAGGTTTTAACAACTCGATTTCGAAATAACGTCCTACTCTTTCTATAAGGATGATTCCTTGGAAGAAAACGACGATGGCAGTCAAACCAGCAAGCTTTCCCTCCTGCTGACAATTGAAATGATTCGGTCTTATCTAAACAATAAGGACATGATAACTTTCCGTGCGTTGTCCATCCAGATAGCATACCATACGCCGGAAAGTCGCTTATCGTCCACATGAGGACAGCCTTCATGTTGAAGTTCTTACGGCTGGACGAATCAAATGTGCGTACACCAACATGCCACAACTGCTTGAGTTCCTGGATAAGAGGTTGTAGGAAGACATCAAGTGATCTTTTTGGATGCTTTGGCCCTGGAACCAAAATGCTGAGAAATAAGAATTCTCGATGCATACACATCCACGGTGGGAGATTATATGGCGTCACTATAACTGGCCACAACGAATATTGCCTACCCGACATCCCAAATGGACTAAACCCATCAGTGCAAAGACCCAAATACACATTTCTATGTTCTACAGCAAAGTCTGGATGTACCGTGTGAAAGTGTTTCCACGCCTTTGCATCTGATGGATGGGCGACCACCCCTTCCTCACAATCGTGTTCTGCGTGCCACCTCATTGCCCCTGCTGTCTGCTCTGATTGATATAATTGCTGCAACCTATCTGTTATTGGAAGGTACCACATACGCTTGAATGGGACTTTGGTGCGACCACTAGTCTTCTTCTATCTTGGATGAGAGCAAAAACGACATTCCTGCAGCTGAGCATCATCTTTCCAAAAAATCATACAATTATCAATGCAGACATCAATCATCTCAGACGGTAATCCAAGACTTGCTACCAATCTTTGTATCTCATAGTAACTCTCTGCAGAGTTATTACCCTCTGGCAAATACTCTTTAAACAATTCACCCCATTTATCCATGCAATTTTCACTAAGGTTATCTTCGCTTTTAATTGTCATCATCCTAGATGCTAACGACAATTTTGAAAGCCCTTCTCTACATCCTTCGTAGATAGGTTCGTTAGCAGCATCTAACATATCATAAAAATTTTTAGCACTCGGGTTTAGTTCTTCAAAAGTATTATCACTAAACGAAGCAGGAGTTTCTTGAAATGCATCATTGACCATATCATTAAACCTATTCCCATCTGTATTTCCATATGCAGATTCATTCAGATTATCATGACCATACTGATAATTACTATCCTCATAATTACTACCACCTTCTACATTCCCACGATTATAACTCGTACTTGAACTACCCGGAACATTAACAACAAAATCCTCCCCATGCGAAAACCAAACATAGTAGTTAGGTAAAAACCCCCTCGTATGTAAATGTTTATAAACAGTTTGCGTATCACGTGGAGCAAAGTTTTTGCATTTCACACAAGGACAGAAAATTTTCACGTTACTGTCGTTGGTATATCCTGCGACAGCCCCTTCGTTGTTTATAGCCTGGGTCAAAAACTGGTCAAGCCCTTCTCTAAATTCTCTAGTCACGCCGCCAGTTTCTGGATCTGTGCGGTTGTACATCCATGCTCGAACCACGTAGACCTCATGATGCGAAGACATCTTCGATAAATTATCAAATTAATTTTACTCTTTAAGAAATCTTTGGAAAAAAAAACTTCTTGTCTTTTGTTTTTAGATTATGATTGGAATGTTTTTGTTGTGAATTCGTTCATCACACAATCGAGGATTTTATAGAAAATTGATTTTTTTTTTGCAACTCATTTGCGACTTTGTTGCTTCTCTTTTGCGACGAATTTGCGACTAGAATATTGCACCCATAGATAGGTAAGCATCATAAACACGTGTTGTAGTAAGGTATTACAAAATATCTTATGACGCACAAACGTCGCAATATAAACACGTGTTGTAGTAAGGTATTACAAAATATCTTATGACGCACAAACGTCGCAATATTTGCGACGTTTTTGCGTCGTAATCTCATAGTCGCCGCAATGTCGTCGCAACATTTGCGACGGTTTTGCAACGAATCGTTCAAGTCGACGCAAAATTGTTGCAAATGTGTATTTATAGTTTGATAAGTTATTACGATAAAACTTTTGTATTTATAGTTTTGTAAGTTAAGATGTAATTTGGACTTTTTTGTTATTAGTATTAATGTGTTAGGGTTACAAGTAAATTTTTGCAAACTTATATTAATATTATCATATTTTAACATTAATTAATTTGATGTTTATAACGTACGTACAATCGATATATATAGTACATATATGATTGCTTAAAAACGTAATACAAATATACTGTAGACATAAACATATTTATTTATTTATTTTAATTTCTTTTATTGATGACGTATTGTTTTTACTCATCATCGCTAATTTCTTCACCATCATCCGTCGTCGACCCTTCGTCATTTTCCTGCAATAGCCAATTGTTTGGATTTCGATGAACACGACTGCTACTACCTTCTTCTATGAACGCTGTAGCCATGTTTTCTTTAGATATAACCTGTGAAATAAAAACTTGATTTTTTTTGAAAGGATACTACTTAATTAATACAATACCTTTAAATTATATATTGTAATTAACTTACATTGCTTATGTTCTTAAGAACAATGTTAAGATATGTTGCCGCCCTATCAAACTTAACAAGTACAGCCTCCTTTAGAACCAATACCGAACCCTCCTTTATGTGCGGCCCATATTTGTTATCAGATTTGGCGGACCTATGAATGCTCCCTTGTACAGTCCCGGTAGGATCCTTCAACGAAAACAATTAACATTTATCGATTACTAAATATTCTAACATGTTAAAAACATCTTCTCGTATAACTTATATATACATTTTACCTTTAGTATGACCATTGCGTCCCCCAATCCATTAGGTTCCATTTTATGAATCACTGCTACCACAAATGGTACGTCACAATAATGCAATTGTGGTCTTATTTTAAGCAACTCTTTTACCAGTGTCCACCCACGTGTGTGTCCACCTGTACATATTTACAACGTAGAATAAGTAAAATATAATTAATGTCAATTAAACAATATACAAACTTTCAAATATAAATAATTATTTCTGTTTCTTACTAATTAATAATAATAATACCTGTTAATTTGGTTAAATTTCTAATTGTCGTCTTCCAAAGGACATCGGTGAACGAAGGATCTTCTGCCTCAACAACAGAGTTAAGTATCTGTACATGTCTCTCATAAGAATTGCATTCTTGCAACATCGATTCTTCAAGTTTTTTCCTTGCCCGTTCTTCTGCTTGTCTCACACCAGCCGGACCCGGAATCAAAGATCGATTGTTATCCATAGATATTTGTTGAATTATAGAATGTGAGATAATATAATGTGAATTGAATTATAGAATGTGAGATAATATAATATTATGTGGATTTTATAGAATTTTCATTTCCGTTTGCGACTAATTTGCAACAAATTTCTAAGACTTTTGCGACTATTTTGCGGCTAAAATATTACACTTATAAACAAGTAAGAATCAATTAAAACGTGTTCAACCTACTTTCGTTGCAAATCCCTCGCAAACCTAGTAGCGTCGCAAATTAGACGCCAAATTTGCGACGGTTTTGCGTCTAAACGTTCAAATCCAAGCAAAACCGTTGCAAATTATAAGTTCACGCAAAAACGTCGCAAATTTTGCGACGACTGTGCGTCTAAATTTAAACTCGATGCAAAAGCGTCGCTTATTTGCGACGTTTTTGCGTCGTCAAGTTTTTACGCAAATTTGCGACGGTTTTGCGTCGACGTTTACATTTTCGACGCAAAACTGTCGCAAATATGACGCAAATTTGCGACGATTTATTTCCGTTGCAAATTTCCGTTTGAGTCGCAAATACGAAAATTTCCGTTTGAGTCACGGTTGAGTCGCAAATACGAAAATTCAGCCCTTTTTATTCTCTGATTCATGAGTTTTGTTTGTTTTTAGGGTTAGTGGATCCAATTCAATGAGGTTGTGTCAACAATTATCCCCTGAATTCAAAGGTTTGTCAAAATAATCGCCAATTTTTTTTAGTGTTTTGTATGAATTTTTGACTTGGATTATTTCGATAGATTTGAATTGCTTGCAGAATGATGAGTTGCGTAATTAATTTGAATATTAGAAGATATAATTGTGTGTGTGAGTAGAGTTATTAGGTTATACATACTTGGTGAAAAGCTCGAGAAAATGCTTTAAAAATGGTGAAATTAGGGGAAAAAACTTTAGTACGCATCCTTGTGACTGATTTTTGCACAGAACATGAATCTAAGGAGATACTTCATTCTTCTCTTCGAACCGTTATCAAAAAATGGAAATATTGTTTTGATTTGGTCTTACTCTAAGAAATGTTGTGATTTGATCTAAATTTAGTGTTTTTGATGTTTTGTTTCTCAGAGAGTAACCCATTGGGGAAGGTTCCAGCTATTGTTGATGGCAGACTTAAGCTCTTTGAGAGGTTACACTCTCTTTTAGATCCTCGCTTCTTTGTTTGACTATTGTTAATGGATCTTAAACCGGTTAATTCTTCTTGCAGTCACGCCATCTTGATTTATCTAGCTTCGCCGTTTCCAAGTGTAGACCATTGGTAAGTTGTTTTGTGTTTGACACATGTTCTTGATATACCAAGGTTGATCAATATCGTTTACTTTAGGTACCCGAATGATCTTTCGAAAAGAGCCAAGATTCATTCAGTCTTGGATTGGCATCACCACACCAAATTACGCCCTGGTGCAGGTAACATAATATTCATATCTCCCCGAGTTTAAGTTATGGTTCGTCTCCTCTTTCTCTGATTTTCCCCGAGTATAATTTTGTTATCTCACTTTGTGTTTCGAGTTCACTGATCATGTTGATGAGTTTGATCCAATGGCCGTTCCAACAGTTCCACAGGTGAAACAATAGACAATATGATTCATTATGTGTGGATTTTTATAGATTCATCAGAAAGATATACTTCATATTGTAATGATTTTCTTCTAATAGAAGAAATCAACTCAGGAGGTGCCAGAATGGAAGTGGATAATGATGGACATGGAGAGAGAAGCCTCCCTTACCGGTGAGTTCGTGGGAGTTTGAGAAGATATATCGAAGACTTCTTGTTGTAGAGTTCTAAATCAAATTTCTAGAATTATGTAATTATATTTAAAATATCTCTAGTTTTTTAATACTGAATTTTATTTTTCTTTTTGTTAATTTTAATGTTTCTAATATTTTTTTCTAAACAATAAAAAAATGTTTCTAATATTGTAAATATATTTGTTGAAATAAAAATTGTTAATAAAACAATATTAATATAATAATATTTATTAAGGAGTCACAAATTAGTATCCTTTCAAATCGTCTTAAATCCGTCGCAATTGTGACGAAGTTTACCGTCGCAATTGCGTCGCTAATTTGTGATGGATTTGAGAGTCACAATTTCGTTACAAATATATGACTCTTTTTTATCGTCTCTAAACCGTCGCAGATATATGACGCTTCAGGTTCGTCTCTAAACCGTCGCAAATTTGTGACGCTTTTTTATTCGTCTCAAAAGCGTCACAAATTTGTGACGAATGTGCGACGGTTTAGATTTGCAACGGTTTTTTAGCGACGCTTTTTTTTGTCACAAAAGAGTCGCAAACACCTGTTTTGTGACGCTTTTGTGACGCCTTTGGGCGTCACAGATTAGCTGTTTTCTTGTAGTTAGCTAAAGAATTTGTTCATTTCATTTGATTTTCACTCTTAAGTTTCAAGCTTCTTTGAATTAGGGATTGGTTCAACATTATCTTCAGAATGAATGTGTTGATTTGTATAGATTAGAAGTTTCAGAATAAGAATTTAACAGATTATTTTTGTTCAACATCGCAGAATGGATACATATAAAGTCTTAAGCGTGCTTAACCAGCTGGAAACGCCTCAACGTGTAGTCTCATTTCCAGCTATGGGGTATCTAGAAGATGGAATTGAGAAGTTTGCAATCGCTGGTCATCGTGAAGTTAGGTGTTATACAGTGTCAAGGGTTTTGGACGAGAATGGCGTTGTGGTGGTCGAGAATGTAGTACTCAACCATACTTATCAGGATGTCGAGGAGAATATGTCGTTTTGTGCGATGACATGGGGAGAGAATACAAAGAAGAGAGGGTATAGAGTGTACATCATTGTGGGAAGCGAAAGTGGCGACATTAAAGTCTTAAATAGTGAAGACTTGACTTTGGTGAGGAATTTGGATACGACTTCGGATGCGTTTCATTATACGGATATAAAGGCCTTATGTATGAGTCGAAAGTGTAACGGACTTCTCCTCAGCGCAAGCCATAACTTGATCTCACTTTGGAGCTTGAATAATTTTCACCATCTGCGTAAAGTGAAAGTGAATAATCTGTTGACTGCTGGTTTTAATATCTGGGATGAGTATCACATCTTCAGTGGACATACGAATGGTTTCATGGTTTGGTATATAGGCCAAGAAAAGCGTGATGGAGGTTGGTTGGAAAACCGGAACTCTTAATTTAACTTTCGAGCGTAAAGAACTCAAATCAACCGACGGCGTTGTGATGGAAATGAGTAATGTGGGGAAATTAGATTCTTCGGTTGTTGCACTAATGCGGGTTCCAAATCAGAATGCACGGAAATTAACTAAATATGGTTTTAAGAGAGATCGGAAAGGTAAGAGGCTTGCTGGTCCACGTAGATTCATGGTAGAGGATGATGGTATGACACTTCTGCTCGATGCCTCGGAGTTTGTAGTTGGTTGTATGAAATTTTATGTCGTGGGGAATGATGCTGAATGTATTAAGATCTACAACGAGAATCTACAATTGACTGCAGACATCCATGGCGGCAGCGGCAGTGCCGGTCCAATCATTTTGGATGCCCTATGCATATATGTAAAAAAGTGTCATTTTCGTACATTTTCCAATATCGTAAAAATAGTAATCTAAATAAAATAAACACATGAAAACTCCATTATACCGTTTATAATTCCAAATAGTTAGTAAGAAATAAAAGAAAAACAACAAAATAGAATTTATTTTTGAAATATTGCTCTTCTTGTTTTTTTGCGTGCAAAATCATTAATTAAACTGACGTTGTCGAGTTTTTCAACCATCTATGTTTCAATAGATGATAAATCTAACACATTCAATCCCTCTTGTCACATGGTAGATCGCAAATAATTTTGTTATCAGCTTCAACTTCGAATTTTAACTAATAATTTCAAATTATTTTTTTTGAAATGAGTAATTAACATGTTTGCTTAGAGAAGACTATAAACATTAAAAAAACATTTGAAAAAAAAAATCTTACGAATATTATTATTGTTGAAAAAGTTTATAATCTTTTTTAATTATAGTTATAACAAAAATTTAACTAAAAAATGCCCTTTAAATTTAGGGCCCTAAGCGGTGGTTTCACTGGCTTGTCCTCTGGGCCGGGCCTGGGCAGCGGAAGGATGGTTTACTGCGCCATTGCCAGGAGTGCACACGTTGTGGTCGGCATCAACGCAGAAGGCAGAGCCTCTGTTTTCGTGAAGAATGAAAACGAGGAGATTTAATACCCAATGAATGTTATTTCACCAACTTTTTTCTTCAATATTGACTATTCAGCAATATTTCTCCTTTTTGATTGTTTGTTTAGTAATTACTAGCTATGAATGTCAATGAACCCAAGTTATTATTTTAATTTTTTGAATTATTGGTCCAAGTTATTTTTTTTATTTTTTTGGGTTTATATCTTATTTCATGTCAATAAAAAACGTATATCCTTATTAATTTTTGTTTTTGATTACATGATTTTTATATATTTTATTATGTAAATTTATTTTGTTAGATATATAATTTATAAATTGAAAATTATAGAGAATGTATGTCATATTTATCTTTGTCACTAAGACATTTGCTTTATGATTGCATTTGAGCATTGGACCCTTTTCGTAAGCCCATAACATACGTAAAACTATAGGCCCCAATTTTTAATCCACATTAAAAAATTTGCAATTGGTCAACTCTATTGCTTTCTCTATTATTGTTGGGTGTAACTCTTTCTCTAAATCGTAGCTTTTTACTCGATTTGTTTTGTGGATTTTTTCGTTTTGTAGTCAACTTCTGAGTTAACGAAGTAAGTTTTGCCAATTCCAGATATTTAAGAAATTGAGAGAAAAATGTGGTATCACAACTAAAAGAAAATTCACAAGATATTACAAAAAATCAATTGCTCAATCTCTATATTATTAAAACAGAAGCGCTTGAGGGCAAAAATTATGAAATCAGAAATTTAATTACAGCAATTGCCACTCAATTATGCCATTTAGAAAATGAATTTTGCAATTGGAAAGGGTAAATTCGGGTTAATTAATTCAATTATCCAATTGGAAGATCCAAGATCCGCGTGCTTTTAATATGGGTCAAACTAACAAATTACAAAAAGACCATTAATGAAATCATTTAATTACGTTTTATGTCATTTAGCAACTAATTAAAAAAATTAAAATTAATTACGAAATTACTTAAATTAAATCCTTAATTTAGTGATTATGTTAAAATAATTGTTACGAAAAAAAGAATGGAGAACCGTGATGCCACCATGGCTGAGACTGGAGGAAATTTCGATACTGGCGAGAAAGGTCGTCCACCGGAGACACCATCTGGTGGTTCAACCTCGTGGGCACAGAGAGTTTCGGGTGGAGGAGTAGGCAGACGTTTGGTGCCAGAGAACATTATGGATGATGCGTTTGTGTCACAGCGGCTACAAGTAGAGTTTCCACATGGGGAAGATGGAGAACCGGTGATAACCATTGGATCGGAGGTGTTGAATGTAATGAACGGACTATGGAAAAACTGTATGATCGTGAAGGTATTAGGGCGCAGCATATCTATTGTGGTTTTACAGAAAAGGTTGAGCGAGATGTGGAAGCCTCGAGGAGCTATACACGTTATGGATCTACCGCGTCAGTTTTTCATGGTCCGGTTTGAGGCTGAGGAAGAATATTTGGCGGCGTTGACGAGAGGACCATGGAGAGCATTCGGTAGCTATCTTACGGTTAAAGCTTGGTCGCCGGAGTTTGATCCGTTGACGGATGGCATCATCACCACACCGGTCTGGGTCCGTTTAGCGAATATACCGGTTAACTTCTACCACAAGTCAATTTTGATGGGAATTGCTAAGGGCTTGGGGACACCTATACGGGTTGATTCAACGACTCTTAACTTTGAAAGAGCCCGCTTTGCTCGGATATGCGTGGAGGTCAATCTGACCAAACCATTAAAAGGGACGGTGTTGATCAATGGCGAGAGATATTTCGTTGCTTATGAGGGGCTAGGGAACATATGTTCAAAGTGTGGACTATATGGCCACTTAGTACATTCATGCCCAAAAGGGGCGCCGGAGCAAGTGGTGGCTCCATCACAACCTAATGTCAATCCGGCTACTAAGGGAAGGACAAATCAAACAGAGGGTTTCACTACGGTGCGAAGGCGAAGTCGGAGGCCGGAGAAAATGCAAAGGGGAGGTGCGTTTACGGCGGGTGGGTCGCATGCCGAATTAGGAAGGAATCTTCAAGAGATCTCCGAGAATATCGTGACGTCGAATACTTTTGGGAAACTAGGGGAAGATATGATTGGGGAGGAGAATATGGAAAGTGGTGCGGTGAGAGAAGCAAATAAGGAAAACGACATTAATGTGGATCAATCAAGGAGAATTGGGCGTGTCAATCAAGATATTGCAGGTGGAAGAGAGGGAGATACTGAGAAGTTTTTAAGTGGGCCTAAAGAGGCTACTCAAGCTAAACGGGCCGGAGGGAATAAGAGTATTAAGGGAGCAAATAATGGTGGACCGAAAGCATCTCATGCTAAGCCCATTAGACCTGTGAGAGGATTAGTTTTCGGACCAGCTAGAGGCGAGCTTAACTTGTCAGAATTGGGAAAACGTCTTCGGGTTGAGAACATAGGAGTTGGTAGATAAGGAGGAGTGTTTGGTTTAGACAGAGTAAGGGAAACAGAGAGACCAGAGATGCAGAGTAGTCCTGGTGCGGGTCTTAATACCTCTGTATCCTTTTCGTCTAGTGGAATGGAAAATCAAGTGATGGATGAGCCCCAAGACAAGACGGCCGTTGTGACGCACGGTTTTTTTTTTTTTAAACAATTAATTAATGATACTGCGGAATAAAACTCAATACTTAAAAATCTCCAATCAAATCCCAATAATAATAAAAACCAATCCAAACAAAACAAGCCAATAACAAATCCAGGAATGCTCATAAATAGATCTAGCAACCTAACACTGGGTTCACTAGACTAAGCAATAACACAAATAAATCCTATCATCCCCTCCTCTGGCCATGATTCCACGATCACACCATTTCTTTACCTGCAACACAATTGGGAAAAACGAGTTGCGTAAGTATTTAACAAATACTTAGTGAGACGGTCGTCCCATCTACAGGCCAATTACTTGAATAAAGAAATACACGAAATACCAGGGTTATCAAGCAATGCACATGACAAACAAACACGAAAATCAGAAACAGAAACAGCAGGTCCCGTGTCGATCGACGGGAAACAACCCTGTCGATCGACAGACACACAAACCACGTGTCGATCGACGGGAAGCAATCCTGTCGATCGACGGAGACCCTGCTGTTCGATGGAGATTGGCCTATCCTCTCATGGCCAAATCTCTCCATCCCAATCGATCACCTGCAATTACAACAACCAAAATCCACCAACACACACACAGCAAACAATCGTATAACATCTATTCCTCAATCCAAGGACCTATGGTCGCGAACTCACCTTTGCCTAGAAGCGGATGATTTTCGGATCGATCGGATGAAGAATCCGAAACACAGAGACACCCACGACCCTTACTCGGAATTTTGATCCAAGCCCAGATCTGGAAACTAGACTCACAGAGCTTTCCAACGAGCTATAGAACGTCACCTAATTCCCCCTCAAACTCCGTAAAAACAGCCCGCAATCCGACTGATCCTAACCCGATACAGCCGAACCTCGCTCACGGAAACACGAATTTCTTTTAGCTCAGACATCCAAATAACAAACGGATTGGCCTCACGGCTAGCTAAGAGATAGGAAAACATACCTATGAAATATCAGGTCAATCCATTCGGTTTTTCACGGCCAATCGTTCCCTCAACCACACGAAATCGGAAGTTCACCTCCCAAAAACGTTTTCTCTTCAACAAACACCAAGAACTCTCAAATCTCTCTCTCAATCGAACACGATTTTCTCTCTAATCTGCTCTGACTCACACCCAGAAACAGAAGGAACAAAATATATAGAAGTTTTTGCATCAAACTAAGCCAAACCGTTCGATATTTCTTTCCAAAACCGAACCACCGACAGCTGTGTCGATCGACAGACTTATCGTGTCGATCGACACGCTTCCCAATATTCAATTCCTTTGAGTTTTTGATATCACTTAGGAAATTGAGCTAGCTTTCCAATGAAATTGGTTTTAGCTTATTCCGATAAGTATTGCGAGAGTTATCGACAATTTACTCGACACATATCAAATCTGTCGAAGTTTTGGTTTGCGGATGTTACAGCCGTGGAGGCTGAAATGGTGTTGTAACGGAACGCCCCGGTGGTCCAGAATTTCATAATACTTTTAATGATGAATTGCTTATTTTGGAATTGTCGGGGGGCAAATAAACCCAATTTTCGACGATCAATTCGGTATTTATTGAAGAAGTTCAACACGAATATCTTAGCGGTGTTCGAGATGCATGCTGGAGGCGATAGAGCGAGCCAAATCTGTGGAGGCTTGGGATTTGATAACTCTTTCAAAGTAGATGCAATTGGGCAGAGTGATGGTCTTTGGCTACTCTGGAGGTCGAATGTAGGAACCATGGAGATAATAGTCATCAAACCAGTTTATTCACGCGAAAGTTACTAATGGCGAAGAGATTGTTCACTTGATTACGGTTTATGCGGCACCCACAGTAAGTCGTAGGAGTGGTTTGTGGAGCCAATTAAACACGATCATTAGTGGAGTTCATGAACCTTTACTAGTTGGAGGAGATTTTAACACCATTGTAAGATTGGATGAGCGCACGGGAGGGAATGGGAGATTGTCACCAGATTCTATACAGTTTGGCGAATGGATACAGGACCTATCTCTCATTGACATGGGTTTTAGCGGGAATAAGTATACATGGAAGCGAGGGATAGCGGCGAATACGTACATTGCAAAGCGGCTTGACCGAGTGCTTTGTAATGCACAAGCCCGATTGAAATGGCAAGAAGCAGTTGTTACTCACCTTCCGTTTCTCTCTTCTGATCATGCCCCCTTATATGTGCAAGTTCAACCCGATTCCACCGGTGATCCACGGAGGAGACCGTTTCGATTTGAAGCCGCGTGGTTAAAGCATGAAAGTTTTAAAGATTTACTTCTTAATTCACGGAATGGGGATTTGAGTACACCTCAGGCTCTTGATGGACTACGCGTGAAGCTGAAACAATGGAATCGGGAAGTATTTGGTGACATTTAAAAACGTAAAGAGGCATTGATGACAGAGATTAAACTGGTGCAAGACTTGTTAGAGAATCATCAATCGGACATTCTTTTAAGCAAAGAAGAAGAGTTGACTAAGGCGTTTGATATTGTGCTTGAGCAGGAAGAAACACTTTGGTTCCAAAAATCCAGGGAAAAGGTTATTGCATTGGGAGATCGCAACACAAAGTATTTTCATACTTCAACAATCATTAGAAGATGGCGAAACAAGATCGATATGTTGAAAGATCAAGATGGACGATGGGTTTCGGATTCTAAAGAGTTAGAAACGATGGCAGTGGAGTACTATAAGCGGTTGTATTCACTAGTGGACGAGGAGCAGGCTGTTCCATGTTTAACGGAAGTGGGTTTTGCACGGCTTGATTCGAATGAGATAGCTTACATAAATCGTTCCTTCTCGGCTCAGGAAGTGGAAGATGCGGTTAGAAGTATGGGTTCGTTTAAAGCGCCGGGACCGGATGGCTTTCAGCCCGGGTTCTACCAACAATGTTGGGATGTACTGGGACCGTCGGTGACTAGATTTGTGCTCGATTTTTTTGTAACTAACAATCTTCCGAGAGCAACGAGTAACGCTTTGTTGGTATTGATTGCAAAAGTTAATAAACCGGAGCGGATCATGCAGTTTCGTCCCATTGGCCTATGTAATGTATTATTCAAGACTATTACCAAAAGCATGGTGATGCGGCTTAAGACGGTAATTTCAAAGCTTATTGGTCCGGCTCAGACGAGTTTTATTCCTAGGAGGCTTAGTACGGACAATATAGTGGAAGTTCAGGAGGCGGTGCACTCCATGCGGCATAAGAAAGGACGAAAGGGTTGGATGCTACTCAAACTCGATCTTGAGAAAGCATATGATCGAATTAGATGGGATTTTCTTGAAGACACTCTTCATGCCGCAAGGTTACCATGTAAGTGGATCCATTGGATCATGGATTGTGTGACTGACTCGTCTACGATGGTTTTATGGAATGGTGAGAAGACAACACCATTTAAGCCAGAAAGGGGGCTCCGCCAGGGAGATGCGTTGTCTCCTTACTTGTTTGTGTTGTGTATGGAGAGATTGTGTCATCTTATAGACGTTGCTATCGCTACAAAGGAATAGAAACCGATTAGTCTTTCTCGAGGGGGTCCTAAGCTATCACATGTTTGTTTTGCGGATGATCTCATTTTGTTTGCCGAAGCATAAGTGGCACAAATTAGAGTTATACGCAGAGTGTTGGAAAAGTTTTGCATGGCCTCGGGAAGTGAGCTTAGAGAAATCCAAGATTTATTTCTCCAATAATGTGCATCGGGATTTAGAGAGATTGATTAGTGACGAGAGCGGGATTAAATCGACGAAAGATCTTGGAAAATACTTGGGGATGCCAGTATTGCAAAAAAGGATCAACAAAGATACCTTTGGAGAGACTGTAGCAAAGGTTTCATCAAGGTTATCGGGATGGCGAAGTCACTTTCTTAGCTTCACGGGTTGGTTGACTCTAACCAAGTCGGTTTTACTATCAATTCCAATTCATACAACGAGTACTATATCTTTGCCGATTAGTATTCTTGATAAGTTGGATAGTATCTCAAGAGCTTTCTTATGGGGTAGCACCATAGAGCACAAAAAACAGCATCTTCTTGGCTGGTCCCGTGTGTGTCGGCCAAAGAAAGACGGAGGTTTGGGTATCCGAACGGCAAGAAATATGAATAAAGCTCTGTTAGGAAAGCTGGGATGAAGGCTTATGCATGACAAAGAGAGCTTATGGGCCCGTGTGTTGAGGCACAAGTACAAGGTTGGTAGTATCTCTGACTCGTCGTGGTTAGTAGCTAAAGGAGTCTGGTCCTCAACATGGAGAAGCATCGGGATGGGCTTGCGAGAAGTGGTGCTTCCGGGTCTAAGTTAGGTTGTTGGTGATGGTCGAAGCGTCAAGTTTTGGCATGATAAGTGGCTCTTAAAAACACCATTGCTGGATGTAGTGGTCGGGGATTTACCCGAGGAGGCTCGAGCAGCTTATGTAGGTGATCTATGGAATGAGGGAACAAGATGGTATTATTCACGTATTTCGCCGTATCTACCTAATAACATTAATCTACAACTTGCATCAGTGGCTTTGGATAGGTTTACGGGTGGAGCTGATCGGATGTCTTGGAGTGAAGAGGTTGATGGAAACTACACGGTTAAAACGGCATATGCGATGCTATCAAGAGAAAGAGACATGAGACCGAATATGAGTAAATTGTTTGAGTGTGTGTGGAAGGTGTTAGCCCCTGAGAGAGTAAGAGGGTTCATCTGGTTGGTGGTCCACCAAGTCATCATGACTAATGTGGAGAGACATCGACGGCATCTAAGTGACTCGAGCTTGTGTCAAGTTTGCCATGGAGGGGAGGAGTCAATCTTGCATATTTTGCGAGATTGCCCCGCAATGGCTGGAATTTGGCATAGACTTGTACTGCGACGACGAGCGAACACATTCTTTGCTCAGTCTCTCTTGGAATGGATATATGGTAATTTGGGGATTAACGGCGATGGGGTTAGTAGCTCTTGGGCTACTTTGTTTGCAATGGCGGTATGGTGGGGCTGGAAGGAGATGCGATAATATTTTTGGGAATAATCGGAAGTGTAGAGATCGGCTAAAGTTTCTCAAGGAGACTACGGAGGAAGTCTTGAAAGCGCATAGGGTTTGGAGTTTGAAACCGAATGGGGGAATTAGGGAGGAGAGGATGATTGCGTGGGTGCCACCGGCAGATGGTTGGGTTAAACTAAACACTGATGGTGCGTCACGAGGAAATCCTGGTTTGGCTACCGCCGGTGGGGTGTTGAGAGATGGGTTTGGTAATTGGAAGGGTGGCTTTGCGTTAAACATTGGCATTTGTTCTGCACCGTTGGTGGAGCTATGGGGAGTATATTACGGTCTTGTTATAGCCTGGGAACAAGCGATACCAAGACTAGACTTAGAAGTGGACTCGGAGGTGGTTGTTGGTTTCCTTGAGAAAGGGATTAATGACTCCCATCCGTTGTCTTTCCTGGTGCGTTTGTGCCATGGTTTTCTCTCGAGGGACTGGATAGTCCGTATTTCACATGTGTATAGGGAAGCTAATCGTCTTGTCGATGGGTTAGCCAACTATGCGTTTTCATTACCACTAGGTTTTCATATGTTTTATTCCTCATTTGATGTTGTTGATACGATTGACGATGCGACCGGGGCTGCGCACCCACGCAATCACTACAAGAAAACACTGCCAATTCCGACGGAAAATTCGAACCGTCGGAATTCCGTCGGCAATTTCCGACGGAATCCCGACGGAATGCTGACAAATCAAGTTTCGTCGGAATTCCGTCGGCAATTTCCGACGGAATTCCGACGAAGTGTAGATGTCGGTATATTCCGACGGTATTCCGACGGAATTCCGATGTCGGCAAAGTTTGAATGGTTCATATATCTTCTGCGGTGGCCGATGTGATTGATGGGGTGTTATGTCGGAAGGTTTGACGGATTTCCGACGGATTTCCAGTTCTATATAAGTTTCCACATTTCTTCTGACGTTTATTATAACAACATCTGAAAAAAAAAAACAAAAGAAATGAGTTCTTCATATTTTCGGTCATGGATGGACGCGCCAATGAGGGAGGAGGGGTCGAACTTATTAACGACTGAATACGCTCAAGGTATTTGCGAGTTCATGCATTTACCTAGAAATCAAGAGGCGGCCAACAAAGGTCAGGATATCAAATGTCCTTGTTCTAATTGCGGTAATAGAATTAGTGGTTCGGTTAGTAAAGTTTGGAATCACTTATATATATATGGATTTAGGCCGGGATATAAGGTTTGGTTTTTACATGGAGAAACCAATTATGAATATGGTAGTAGTAGTAGTAATGCACCTTATTTTCCGACGGTTTGCGTAGGAGAACGTACACCGGAAGTAGATGTTGGGGTAAGTACGGTTGCGATGGTTAACGATGCGTTTAGAGAGAATTTGCAGTCGGGTGGGTATCATGAGGGTGATAGGGTTGAAGAACCTAATTTAGAATCCCGAAAGTTTTTCGATATGTTAGACGCATCAAAGCAACCTCTATACAGCGGTTGTAGGGATGGTCATTCACCGCTATCTTCTGCTAGTAGGATGATGAACTTGAAGACTGATTATAATTTGTCCGAAGAATGTGTTGATGCATTCGCCGAGTTCGTGAAAGATATTTTGCCAGAAGATAATTTGTCCCCCGGATCATACTACGAGATCCAAAAACTGGTTGCCGGTCTTGGTTTGCCCTACCAGGTTATAGATGTGTGCATCGACAACTGTATGATATACTGGAGAGAAGACGAGAACCGAAATAAATGTAAATTTTGCGGCAAACCACGGTTCCAGGACACAAGTGGCAGGGCGAAGATTCCATTCAAACGGATGTGGTATTTACCCTTAACGGAGAGGTTGAAGAGGCTGTACGAATCAGACCGCACAGCTAAGGCTATGAGATGGCATGCAGAGCATAGTCAAGATGGAGATATCACGCATCCTTCTGACGCGGAAGCGTGGAAACATTTCCAATCCGTATATCAAGATTTTGCATATGAACGACGGAATGTATACCTCGGCTTATCCACGGATGGTTTCAACCCATTTGGAAAGCATGGAAGAAAATATTCATTGTGGCCGGTCATCGTAACACCTTACAATTTGCCTCCTTATATGTGCATGCGGCAAGAGTTCCTGTTTCTCTCAATTCTAGTTCCCGGGCCAGATCATCCAAGACGGTCACTCGATATATTCCTCCAACCATTGATCTACGAATTACAGATGTTGTGGGACCATGGTGTCGAGGTATTTGATGTTTCAGTCCATCAGAATTTCAAGATGCGTGCGGTTCTTATGTGGACCATAAGCGATTTTCCAGCATACGGTATGTTATCTGGATGGACAACGCATGGAAGATTGGCGTGTCCTTATTGCCAAGACTATACTTCAGCTTTCCAATTGCAGCACGGCAGGAAGACTTCATGGTTTGATTGCCATAGGTGTTTTTTGCCAGCAAATCATCCATACCGTCGGTCTAAAAGACATTTCAAGACGAATGTACAAGTGTTTCATGGTCCACCTCCTGAGATAGATGGTCGCAGCATATTGGATCAGTTACGAGATTTTGGTGCAGAGCGAACTCCTGAATGTGGGGGTAATGGCCATTACCCCGTCGACGGTTGTGGGGTGAATCACAATTGGCACAAGAAGAGTATTTTTTGGGATTTGCCTTACTGGAAAGACCATCTACTGCGCCATAATGTAGATGTCATGCATGTTGAAAAGAATTTCTTTGACAACATCATGAACACCATCTTAAACGTCCCAGGAAAGACCAAAGACAACTGGAAGTCTAGATCCGACTTGCCATTGATTTGTTCGAGGCCATCTCTTCATGAATCGAATGGTAGATTGCCGATGCCTGCATACCGGTTAGACGCTGGGCAGAAAGAAGTATTTTTTGAATGGTTCACAAATTTTGTACAATTTCCAGACGGCTATGCATCTAATCTACGTAACTGCGTGGATTCGACTGAAGGGAAGTTTACAGGAATGAAGAGCCATGATTGTCATGTCGTGATGCAGCGTCTTCTTCCATTTGTATTTGCATATCTTCTTCCAGAACCAATCCACCAAGCAATTGGAGGTATATTTCGAACTCCCATTACTTTCTTACTACCATAATATTACTATATATATATGTACTACTTAACGTGTTTCATTTTTGTTTATAGGAGTTGGTGCATTCTTCCGAGATTTATGTTCAAGAACGCTTACCGTCCATGGGATACGTAACTTGGAGGCCAACATCCCGGCTCTCCTTTGTAATCTTGAGAAGATTTTTCCACCTTCCTTTTTTGACGTTATGGAACATCTTCCTGTCCACCTCCCACGAGAAGCAGCCTTAGGAGGCCCTGTTCAATACCGATGGATGTATCCGTTCGAGCGTTATATGTTCCACCTGAAGAAAAAGGTAAAAAATTTGAGCAGGGTTGAGGGATCTATTGTTCAACAAAGCCTAAACGAAGAAATCTCACACTTTGCCGAAACTTACTTTCCATCGGAAGCTCGTACTAAGGCGAGACGTCCTGGCAGACATGATGATGGAGGTCAGAAAGCTGACTATGCCGTGGTTGTACCTGAGTTGTTTGCCCAAGTTGGTCGACCAATTGGAAAAGGAAAGAAACGCATACTATCACAACAAGAGGTCACACATTTGCATACGTATATCCTAAGAAACTGTGACGACATTTTGAAGTATGAAAGGTATATCAGTTATTATGCTAAATTTATGGAATTATATATATAACTTCATCAACTAACGACTGCTATGTTATAGGATCTATATGTCCCTCGCGTGTGAATACCATTCTGATAAGTCAGATGTTGAACTTGCTGTCTTAAAAGATGAAGAATTTCCGGGGTGGTTGCCATGTTATGTAAGTTTAAGATAATTACTTACTCTTACTTTTACAAGTTTTCACGTTCATATGTTGCTTATATCTTACATATATCATTTTTTAGGTGTCTGACAGTATAGCACGAGGTGATGAAATCCCAACATGGTTAGTGGAGTTTGTTCATGGGTTAAGAAGCACCGCGACTTCATATCGCGGGTTTTGCACTAGGGGATATTCGTTCAGGATCCGTGAAGAAGGACGTAAAAGGTCAACTTCGGACTATGGTATATCGGCGCAAGCCGGTGATACCATGTACTATGGGATTTTAAAAGAAATCTTGGAAATCTACTATCCAGGAATGTTGAACTTGCGGTGCATTGTGTTTATGTGCGATTGGTATGACCCATCCAATGGTCGAGGGGTTCGAGTTGACCCTCTTGGTGTTATTTCGATAAATTCTAACCGGAAACTACCGTATTACGATCCATTTATCCTTGCGTCTCAAGCAGACCAGGTATCAATACAGTAATATGTTTACCTACTTACTCGTTGTTAAGGTTCTTGTTCATGTATATTACCAATAACTGATTTTAATTATTACTAGGTTTGCTACATTCCATATCCTCGAGTTGCCTACCGTAGAGATCCGTGGATCACAGTAACAGCAATAAACCCTAGAGGAAAAATCTATGGAGTTCCAGAACATGATGCTCTACAACCATCGAGAAGTGTAGAAATGTCACCGGTTGAGGAAATGGATAACATCGACCTTGTCGTTGATGTCGCTCATGAGGGGGATGATCTAGTGCATTCGGACGAAGAGGAAACACGTGGAGAATTTGACGACGATTCAGACTCCATCCCTAGTGAAGGTTTCTCCGAAGATTCAGAATAATAATTTGTGAATAAATATTTGCTTATTACTTCATGTTGTTCTCCAGAATTGTGTGTTCCATATAATATATTTCATTTGGTTACCAAAACCAATTGCAACTGCAATAAAACATTACATTTAATGAAACATAAAATTTAAAACAGATAAAATAAACAGGTACATTATAGAGTTTGAAATTTTAACACACAACCGTTATGGTAAAACATTACATTTAATGAAACATAAAATTTGAAACAGGTAAAATAAACAGGTACCACTCCGAACTTACCATTTGTTAGAACCATTTAGTGATGTGCTTTCCCTTTTTTTTCTTTTCTGCATAATCTACAAATCCGTCACATAATTCCCTTTTGATTGCATCAACATCTATATTTAAGTTTGGCTTCTCTGGGCTTTGGGCGCAGTGAAAATCATAGTAATGATCATTTTCTGCAGATTCTATAAATCCGTCGCACAATTCTCTTTTGATTGCATCAACATCTAAATTTATGTTTGGCTTTTCTGGGCTTTGGGCGAATTCATAACCATAGTCGTGATCCTTACATACGTTTGAACCACTTCCACCGTAAGTATATGAATTTTCCATCAATTTACATGGTTGATCGACTTCGATACCTCGCTTATGGTCAGAACATTGTGGCTGCCTATCGTACATATGGTGGATGTTTGGCGAGCATTGGGTGTCAGGCACTATTGTTGATGTGGAATCTTCTTTATGGATTGGTGAGCACGTATCAAATTCCCACGAGTAAACGGGAATCTCTTGAGTGAATTCGTCGCAATCACCAGGGGTTTCCCACGAGTATTTTGGATTAAAATAAAATTTTCCCTCGGATGTTGTTTTTTCGTCTCCATTAGGAGACCTAGAAGACATTTCTGTGTTATTTAGATGTGTAGAAGAGTTACACTCCATGAGCTGTATTTATAGTCTAAGTTATATGTAAAAACTGTCGGTATTCCGTCTCTATTCCGTCTGTATTACCGATGGAATTAACACCGTAGGAAATCCGACGGTTTTTGATGTTGGCAAAGTTTGAGTGGTTATTAGTTAGGTGAAATGCAGTGGCCGATGGGATTGGTGGGGTCGTATGTCGGCGTGATTTGACGGTTTTCCGACGGAAATCCGACGGACTATATGTCGGCAAAGTTTGAGTGGTTATTAGTTAGGTGAAATGCAGTGGCCGATGGGATTGGTGGGGTCTTATGTCGGAGTGATTTGACGGTTTTCCGACGGAAATCCGACGGACTATATGTCGGCAAAGTTTGAGTGGTTATTAGTTAGGTGAAATGCAGTGGCCGATGGGATTGGTGGGGTCGTATGTCGGCGTGATTTGACGGTTTTCCGACGGAAATCCGACGGACTATATGTCGGCAAAGTTTGAGTGGTTATTAGTTAGGTGAAATGCAGTGGCCGATGGGATTGGTGGGGTCTTATGTCGGAGTGATTTGACGGTTTTCCGACGGAAATCCGACGGACTATATGTCGGCAAAGTTTGAGTGGTTATTAGTTAGGTGAAATGCAGTGGCCGATGGGATTGGTGGGGTCGTATGTCGGCGTGATTTGACGGTTTTCCGACGGAAATCCGACGGTCATCCGTTCTACATAAGTTGGCACATTTTCTCATTCCTTCATAAAAATTTTGAACATAATTTCAAAACACTGAAAAATTCAACTGCTTAATGGCAAACAGAGATCTATGGAATTACTATATAGAAAACCGAGCCCCCGGTCAAAACCCTCAAACCACACCTCTTGTTCCTTCAAGCCCTCCTTACGATAACTTAAATGTTACTGATGCTGAACCGACAATTTCACTCCATCCAACTCAACAATCCCAGAACCAAATGCCCGTAATACCGGGACCAGGCCAAGTGGTACGGCGAGGCCTGTTTCGAAAGAGGTCTCATGATGCAAAGGTGATGCGAGGTGAAAGTTCTCAGCCACGCCCAACACAAGATTTTATTCGTGAGGTCATTAATGAGGCACCACAAGCCGACCAGGATTTTAGTAGTCCTCGGTGGACTTCTACTATCGATTACATAATTCGAGAAGGTATATATATATATATTTACCGTTATTACTATTACAATGAGTGTGGTTGACAAATACAAAATCAATCATTTATAAATGTAGGTTCTTATCACAATAGGACCACACCATTCTGGACACAGGTTGCTGAAATTCAATGCCCGCGTTCACAATTTGTGAAAGTAAAAAAGGTCCACGTTTCCTTCCAATTTTATTAACATTTAGAGAAACAATTTATCTGACAAGCTAGTATATTCCAATTAATCTATCAGATGGTGGCTATGCTCTCTAGTTTGACCCCCACTGACCATGGAGGTCTGCTTGTCACCTTAAAAGATCCGTCGGGAATAATCGAGGGAACCATGCACCATAACATATTCAAGAATGACGAGTACAGACTCACGACTGCTGTCGGTGCGGTTGTCATCCTGAAGAATGTTACTGTATGCCGTTTTGATAGGAACCCAAAGTACCTAAACATCACAGAGCGGAACATTGTTAAGGTACATACACCATTCGTTTATAAATATTTGAGGGATTGGTACATAAATTTTTTTGTTTTGAAACAGATAATCGGTGCCAATTCCATGATTGCAGAATACCACCCAACGGAAGTATGCACCATCGAGGAGGAAGATGAAGGAAATACTGGGTACGCATATGAAACAGTTCCAGAATCAGATGAAGAATAAATAATTTATGTTGCTTTTGTGTTAAATAATTTCCTACTATCTATTCTACGCGTGTAACCGGATAATGTTGTTATTTATGTGTAATATGTTACTATTTTGGTATTGAAATTCTGTATTTTTTTATAATGTAGTTGCTAAGTTATATCCAATGGTTACTTTTATTTTTTCGGTTCAGTTCTCGTCGGTTCCAGTTCGGTTCAGATAGGAAATTTAGTAACAAAAAACCCTAATTTTCTTCGATCAGTTTCTCTAATTGATTAACAAAATTAAAGACTAAACCAAAGGAATTGAGCCATACGAACATCTATGTAAATGAAACCCTAAATCACTATAAAGCAATTGGAAAATTAATTTGAAAAAAAAAAAAAATTCCGTCGGAATTCCGTCTTTATTTCCGACGGGATTCCGACGGATGTTAAAATTTTATTTATAATTTTTATTCGAAAAATATTTTTAAAAGTATTTCCGTCGGAATTCCGTCTTTATTGCCGACGGGATTCCGACGGCTATTAAAATTTTATTTAAACTTTTAATTCGGAAAATATTTTTTAAAAATCCCTTCGGAATTCCGACGGATTATAAATTTTTTTTTAAATTTAATTTCGAAAAATATTTAAAGAAATTAAATTTAAATGGAGTAAATTATCAAGAACTAAAAACAGAACAAGCCGAAGATTCGAAATCCATATGTACAACCACGACGTCGGCAAAGCCGAACGCCGGGTTAATCACCGGAGTATAGATCGAGCTTACTCTAGAAGGTTTGAGTCTTAGAGAGAAGAAGAGAAAGAAAAAGATGTGTTTGTATAAATAGTTGTCTTTTTTAAGAAAAAGATGTGTTTGAGTTTTCTTCTTTAATTCAGCATTGTCAATTGTTTTTCTTTTGTCAACGCGTGTCAATTTGTTCAATGTATAAATTTTATATGATTTAATATATTAAAGTCAATGTATATGTAATTAAGAGACTGAGTTGGCAATATGCCCTTCAAGGAATCAAGAGAATTGTTCACATCTGCTCCCTATCTCTTAGGAGTGATTACCATTTTTTAAATACATAAAGAAACTGTCAAATCAAAGCACTAAACTAAATTATAAATGTGCATAGATCTAAAACATTATGTGTTCTGAAACGGAAATGGAGTAGGATAAAGTATTTGGGTATAACACCTAGATACCAGAAATTAGTAAGGAGATCAGTGTTCGGCTACTAGATATCGAGTTTCAGCAATGAAAAACATAATTTATGAACAATTGCAAAAATATCATTTTTGAATTATATTTTACAAATATGCTATATTTAAATTACTTTTTTATCAATATTTAAAGAAATAAAATTTAAATCCGTCGGAATTCCGTCTTTATTTCCGACGGAATTCCGACGGAAACCCTAATTCCCCTTGCCGCCTTTGACCTTTGGTTTCACCGCCAAAGCGGCAATTCCGTCGGAAATTCCGTCGGAAATATTAAAGACCGTCGGAATTCCGTCGGAATGCCGTCGTCTACCGTTATAAATCCACAGACTTCGTCTTCTCCGATTCCATTCGCACAAAACTGTAAAAAAAATTTTTTTCCTCCGCCGATTACGCCGTCGTCACACTGTCGTCACACCGCCCCAAATCTTTCACCAAATCATAATCAATGTACGTTTTATATAATTGTATAGAGTTTTTGTGGATTTTTTGTTGAATTTCGAGTTTGTATATGGTTTTAGTGAAATTGGATAGAGTTTTTGTGATTTTGTGGTTGAATTTGGAGATTGGATAGAGTTTGTGTGATATTGTGATAGAATTTGGAGATTGGAAAGAGTTTTTGTGAAATTGTATAGAGATTTTTGAGAAATTTGGAGATTGTATGAGAATTTTTGTGAATTTGGAATTAAAAGTTTGTATATAATTTTTGTAAAATTGTATAGAGTTTGTATATAATTTTCAAATGTTTTAATGATTTTTATGATTTTTTTTTAAAAATATGTTTATGAATAATATGTAAAATACTATGAAGAAAATACTAATTATTAACAACCTAAACCTTAAAATTTTAAAAACTAATTAAAAAAACTAAAATTTAAAACTTGAAATCCAACAAAATTTAAAATTTATTAAATCCTTAAAATTTAAAAAATTTTATTTCCATTATTAAAAATTGTCCACATTAGAAATGTTTTTTTGATTTTGAGTGATTTTTAAAAAATTTATTATTTGAATAATATGTCTCAATTTTCAATTTATAAATATCATATATACAATATTTTAAGAATATCATTTACAATCCTTTAAATTTTAAAATTAAATAAAATTAATAAAACATTTTAAATCTTTAAATTTTAAAAACTAATTAAAAAAACTAAAATTTAAAACTTGAAATCCAAAAAAATTTAAAATTTATTAAATCCTTAAAATTTAAAATTTTTTAATTCCATTATTAAAAATTGTCCACATTAGAAATGTTTTTTTGATTTTGAGTGATTTTTAAAAAATTTAGAATTTGAATAATATGTCTCAATTTTCAATTTATAAATATCATATATACAATATTTTAAGAATATCATTTACAATCCTTTAAATTTTAAAATTAAATAACATTAAGAAAACATTTTAACTCTTTACATTTTTAAAACTAATTAAAAATTTTTAAAAATTTATTTGTAAATTTTTAAAAATTTTAACCTTTAAATCCTTAAAATCCATTAACTTTTATTTGAAAATTTACAATTTCTCATAAATTTCTAATTGGAATTCGTAGGGACTATGGGCAGCATCATCGCTCTAGGACTAGGACTCCCAGTACGGGAGGTGCGAGTGCGAGTCACACTCAGGTTCCCGACAGTAATGTCGCGGTAGAGACGCCACGCATGTCTCAGCCCATGGGTACATCCAGCTCAGCTCCCACGGTCATGAGCATCGAGGAGTTTCTGTCGCAGCCCGGACGTGATAGGTTGCCTCGTCTAGATCCAGACGTTCCACCTAAAACGACATGGTATGTATTTTTTTAAATATCTAATGGTTTTAATTAATTTATGTTAATATTTAACTAAATATTAAAATAGGTTTCAATACTCGGGGAACGGGATTACGAGTTCTATCAATGCAATGATGAATTGCTTGGTAACTAAACCGTATCCCTCATACAGTGATATGCCAGTCGAGGACCGAGACACATGGTTCCGGCAATTTGCGGTATGAGTTTTTTTTAATCTTTTTAAAATATATTTCTTATATGACTCATTTTAATTTCTAATGCGTGAATGTTGTTTTTTTTTGCAGCAAGAGTTTACGTGGGACCCGGTCATCACGTCGATGGTCCGTAAGCAGTTCGATGCAAAGGCTTCGAGGAAGTACTCGTTGAAGATGAACGAGTGGAAGGAGAAGTGGTACAAGAAGAGGGAGGTGCCTAAAGTTTTGCAACCGAAAGAAACCTTATGGGTTGGACTTCTTGAACATTGGGAACGCGAGGAAACTCGGGCGTCCTCGATGCAACACTCATCTAACCGCAATAGCGACAGGAAGGGGAAGGGAAAGGCGACCCACAACCTCGGAGCAACGAGCAAGGCGTCAGTTGCGGATAAAATGGTAAGTTCGATGCTTTTTTAAATATTTCATACTTTTTATAATTCGCTAATGAAATTTTATATGTTAACAGTTTCAGGAAACCGGTGTGCTTCCATCAAATCTAGATTTGATCAAAGCAACGCACACCAACAAGAAGACCGGTGAAATTCAAGATCCGGTTGCTCGAGAAATCGTGGAAACCGTGGAGAGGCGGCAGGAGGAGTACCTCCAATCGCAACCGATCGAGGAAGGAACTCCGGCGGCCACCGAAGTTCCAGTGGAGAAGGTCAACGAGTTCACGTACGAGGTTAGTAACCGTGTTGTTTTTAATCTAATTTCAAAATAATTTTTACTAGAACTAACTTATACGCTTTCATTATTTTTTTCCCGTAGGCGACTCCGAAGACAAGAGGCCGTGTATACGGTCTCCCTGAAGAAAGTTCGTCGTCCGTCTCCTCGGTTCGACATGTCGGTGCTAGCCGATTGTTGGCGGAAAACCGAGACTTGACCGAGCGCCTTAGGGCAATGGAGCAAGCGAGAGAGGCAGATAAGGCGGAGGCGGATCAACGATTTAACGCGCTGGAACAGAAGATGAACGAGTTCTTCCGTAACCATAGGCCCGAGTAGATTTGTTTTATATTTACGTTTAAATACTTTTAAATGTAAAACTTTTAAAATACTTTTAAAACAATTTAATATATTGTTTTCTTAATTTTAAATTTAATTTTAATAATTTAATTTCTTTTTATTTATTCAATTTATTTAAATAATTTCCATTTTTTAAAAAAAAACACGCATGCTGTCGGAATTCCGTCGGAGATCTAATTTCCGACGGAATTCCGACGGAGGTCTAATTTCCGACGTAATTCCGACGGTTTGTTTTCCGACGGTATTCCGACGGAGGTCTAATTGCCGACGGAATTCCGACGGAGGTCTAATTTCCGACGGAATTCCGATTAAATGTCGACAGAATACGGCAATCCGTTTTCCGTCTGAGAACCGTCGGAATCCACCGACGATTTTCCGACGGTTTAAACTTTCCGACGAGATAGAAACGACGGACTGTTACCGTCGGAAATCCGTCGGAATTACCCTTGTTCCGACGGATTTCCGACGGTTTTGCCGTCGGAATAGGCAGTGTTTTCTTGTAGTGAATGTCCGAGTGTAATCGTTTTTATAGTTTATTTAATAAAAGATGGGAGATATTGTCTCCCGTCCTCCAACAAAAAATAATAATAATAATTGTTACGAATGCAAACCAGAAATAATATTTTATTTTTGTGATTACGAAAAAAACACAAAAATAGTGATAATAATTTAGCTACACTATCAAATAAATTTCATTTAGTTATATCAATTTTATAAACATCTAAAAACCCTATAGTCGATTATCATTTTAAAAAAAAGTGATTTATACAAAATATAATTTATAAAAAATACATATTCAAATTGATACGTAATTTTAAGTCTAATTTATTGGTTATACATATTCAAAATGTTGTTGTATACATTTATATTTGATGAATAATGTAAATATAAGTATTTCAAGTTTTCACTAGATTATATATATTGAATAAAAATAGAAAATTTAAATAATAATAAAGGTATATTCGTGCTAATAAATCTTAAAGATATCATAGAATCTTCTAGACATTTTTTAAAAATAGGTTACCTAAAACTATCCCTAATTACTTGATTACAATTTAAAAAATTAGGAATATCAGAGTTAAAAGTCTTTAATGGCATTTATTTCGAAAATCATTAATATATGGTAACTAATATTTTGAAAAGCATTAGTACTAAATTGCCTAATTTACACCGAACTTTTGTATCAATATTGGAAAATCATTAATGCATTATGTAAAAAAAATCTTAACAAAAGCATGTAGTATCTAATTAATTTTAAACACTTTTTTGAAATCTTTGATTTCGAGATTTTGGGGATACCAAATTCTCTAAGATCATAACAATTTTATATTTTGTAAATCGTGATTGGCAAGTTAAAGGAAATCCCGAATAAAATTGTTAGCGGATAATTATGGTGATTTAACTTAAATTCCTATTAAATATTCTTCTCTATAAATATATATGACAACTACCACTCATAATTTCCAAACCAAAAAAGCAATCAAGGATTCCACCACCGTAGGACTCGCGAAGGTTAACAACGAATTCAAGGTCAGAATTACTTTTAAAATTTTTGTGTTGAAAATTCAAATCACCGATAAATTTTATGAAACCGAGACTAGGATTTGGATTCCAATCGTCAAGGCCAAAAATCATGTGGAATCTTCTCCCATGAACGTCACATTCATAGTAAGTTTCTTCATTTTTTGATACCCTTAATTTGGTTACGACGGAGGCGTTATGAATTTAGTTAGTATTCTTTAGAAATATATTTTGTAACATATGTACTAAGACCACAAGCAGATGTTATTTACTGCATTCACGCACTAGCCAAGAGATTGTCCAAAAGTCATAATTGGGTTGTAAGTTACTACTTTACTTAATGTTTTCATTTTGTCATACTTTAAACTTTGTTTTAAGTTTGCTCTAAATTAGTTTTTCAACACGCAGGTCGCGATCAAAGTGTTAATAGTAATTTATAGAACACTAAGAGAAGTAAGGTGATCCCGCATTCAGAGAAGAGCTGCTCACCTACTCACACAGAGTATATATATACTCTGAATAGAATAAATGTCAAAGACAATACGTCTCCACTTATTGAATATATATATATATATATATATATATATATATATCAAAGACGATACGTCTCCACTTATTGAATATATATATATATATATTAATATATATTTCCACAACTTTTGGTATGTTAATGCAAATTGTTAACCATTTTTATTGTTTAGTTTTTGCAGTTTGGGATTGCTCAGCATGGATTAGAATATACTTATTTTTCGGAAAGGGAGTGGCTTAAATGCTATCGGGTTCTGAAGTATGACTTAGAAGCAAAACCTTTACCAAAAGGTGCAAGTGCATATTCAAAGGTTTGTATATTTCAATACTTCGAACACGAGCGTATAGAATAAGGATGTTCTCTGATGAAGAACTGGTAGAACAGTTATCTGCTTTCCATCTTTTGTTTTTATTGTTGTATTTACATCGCTCAATTTCTTAATGTGTTTTCAGTTTTGCAGCGGAAGGAGCATCATATATTAACGGCCTAATCCAATACGCTCTTGCATTGGTGCTTAAAGAAAGCTTTAATATATATTGTGCCTTCATTGCGCTAGATCAAATTATAAACAACTATCAATGGATGTTTCGACTGTTTTGGATTCATGTACTAGGTTACGTTTTTTCTTTCCCACTTTTGGAAAAATCAAATTTTCTATTTTTATCTTTTATTATATATTTTAGAATTAGATTATGAACTCTTTTGTGAATTTATTTTGTTTAATTGCAGAATCGTCTGAATTCTCTTCTTTGCAGCTACGAGTATTAGTATGCGAGGACTCACTCCCCTATTCTTTTATACATCTCATAAACTTTTATTTATTTTCTAAAGTAATTCTGATTGATTTTAGCAATGATGATAAGGTCGAAGAGAAATTGGATAGCAAAGCAGACAACTCTTCTCTATTAATCACATAAGAAATTTTTTTGTCCAAGTTACTATAACGAATACTTTTTATTCTCTGAATTATATATATGTGCTTTATGGATCTATATGTGCTTCTTTTTAAAATGAATGAACCTATCAATTGTTTGATACACAATCATATTAGGAATGGCTATAGTTGTAGCTCGATGTAATTGAAAAGTGTATTAGTTTTTAAAATATCTTTTACATATATCTTTCTTGCTTTTATGTTTAGTTTTTATGAATAAAATCTTATAAAATCAATTTATATATTTTTAAATAATTGAAACCGAAGATTATATTGGTTTTTTTGGTGAATTTTTTTGGTGTGGAGATACTTCCCACCAGGATCATGAACAAGACGTTGGAAGGGAAGTGTACACATCAACAGCTTTGTACTCTTTTCACAGTTATGAACATAAGCATGAGGTTTCTCGACTCCTCCGGATATCGGTACAATTCTCTTCGTTGTGTTGATAGCACGTTGCTTCTTATTATGAGATTTTCCTTGCCGATCATCACTATGCCGTCCCTCTCTATTGGTGCTTGAGCCGTCTCCATTTCTGCTAGCCATGGCTCCGACGTTGCTAGTCCGGTTCGTTGAGCGGTGCATGTTGTTGTGGTCATGCAAGGATTCTCGAACACCTTTACATGTCACTTTGAGCCGATTAAGTGAGGTGATGATGTGTTGATATTGGTTTGCCATATCCAATTTCATCTTGGCTATCTCCTCTTTTAGATTTCCAAGACTTGCTTCCCACACATCGTTTATGTTCTGATAACTTGCCATGATACGGTTGAAGACCTAAAAGAATTTTTTTTTTTTTTGTGTTTTTTTTTTTTTTTGGCTACTAAGGAAAAAGGATTCGATTGTGAATCAAAACACAAAAAAGATAGAACAGATTGATACCACGATTGGTGGTCCGGATCAAACCGTAAATGGAAATGAACGATGGATGCTTTTGATACCACGAAGTGGTCCGAATCGGACAAGCAATTGATCAAGAACACAAGAACAAGTTACTACCATTTTCTCCTCCTCCCCTTTTCCATAAGCAATTGCCACTTAAATACATATAACTAAATAAAATAACTAACTAAGAAAGAAACGTGAAGAGTGGGAATGTAATCCCAATAATATAGGAGATACAACTTCTCTGATATTTTGAAATATGTTACGTTTGGTTTATGAAATGGTCTAGTATGGTTTATTCCGGTTATGCTCTCATCAGGAAGTTAACTCTTTTCTTAGTTCGTTATTGATTTGACTCGGTTCTACAATATGAGTACACATATTTTAAATAGTTCGTCATTTCTTAGTCCCTTGATTTTTTTTATATTTTTTCTTTTCAATTACGATATACGAGTTCTTTGCCATTGATTAATTATGATCATGTAATGTAACTTTATATTAGTATTTTGATCAAATTTAAATTGTAATGTTTTTTTGGTGTCTTCAATTAAATTATTATTTACCACTTGCAGGACATGAATATCATACACCTAATTTTCTAGACGTACATAAACCCAAAAAATTATAGAAATTTAATTGAGTTTTCTTTGGCACTTTGTAGGTTGGAGATAAGGAGCACATCAATTTGTTCGCATTAACAAAGCTGTAGAGCTGATCAACAAAATTGAGGTGTTGTTATGTTTGATAATCTCAAGATCATTAAGCAAGGTTGTGCAAAATCATTTGCTCCTTTCCCGACCGGTAAGCAAACATATTCAATCTCAAGAGCTGAGCTAAATGTTATGTTATTTGGTGATGAAAGTGAATGTGTTTGTGTAATGTTTGCAGGTTGTATGTTTCACAATGAGAGTTGTTAGATGAGTTTTGAGAATCTGAAGAACAAGATGAAGGCGATGCAGAGCATTGATAGCGAGGAGTGATATGTGGAGCTACCTTTAAAGTCGATGATGTCTCGAAGATCAGCAACATTTCGAGAAGTGAAGCTAATTGGTCTCTCGCGAATTTGATTTAATGGAAGGAAGAAGAAGACATATTATGAGCTTTTTGTTTGATCGATCATGCTCGAAACAAACACCAAATATTTATCATAACACCATGACAAATTGCTAACGTGTCAAACTCTCATCATTTCACATTATTTTTGGTTTATTTTTTTTTTCTTTTTTGCTTTCACATATTACACATATTTCCAAACATGCTTGAAAACATTACCAGTTTTTCTTTTTGTATGACTAGGGATGAAACCCGCGCGTTGCGCGGGGTGTTTTCTATTATTTTAAGTTAGTTTTTTTTCTTTTTTTCTGAGTTAGTTGAAAGTTGCATTCGGTGAATTCGGTTCGTGAATGGGCCTCCACTTTTGTTCATCACAGCTTTATCTATCTTTGCAACTTTACCTGGTCCTTTGGTTCCCATTTGTTTTTGGTTCCACATCAAAGCGTGACAGAAAGGACATTCTAGCATCCCGGTAAATTCCTTATTGTTATACTTGGCTTCTCTACGTTTCCCACTGTTTCTTGTTTCTGCAATTAATTGTGAAGCTTGTTAGATATGCATTGTATTTCAGTTACAAATGTAAATATACTAACAAAACACGATCAACTTACTGTTAAGCTTCAGTGTAGCTTTTTTAGCTAATATCATTGCTCTTCGCATTTGACGAATGATCTCAAATTTGGTCCTTATGACTACTTTACGAAATTTCTTTTTTTTATCATGTTTTTCATCACCACTCTTATAATTTTTTGATGGTATTGTTTATGATATTGTTAATGTTTAATAGTTTCGCCTTTCAATCTTTTCTTTTATGAGTTTACTTTTATCTCTCATTTAAAAGTATATTTTAATAAGTATGTGCGAAGCTTATTATTTCTTTGCTAATAATTTGTTAAATGGTTTAATAACAATTATTGATTTTATTTATAATTTTAAACTATTGAAGTTGTTAATGTACACAATTGCGTATATTAAAAAAATTTCAAGTTCATATAAAATATGATTGTTAGTTAGATTAATTTCATTAAACTCACAACTGGTTTGTTAATACAAATATCAATCTAATCCATTAGTGTTTAATTTAATTTTTTCTTATATTTGTTTATTTTAAATTTTGAATATTTCATTGATTGTAGTTTGTTTTAAAAATATTTCTAACTGCTATATTGAACGACGACGAACTAAAATAGAAGGATGTAGTGGGGAAAATTGTTTTTACAATGAAGCGAAATAGTTGCGCGAGTACTTTTTTTTTTATGTTATATTTGTAGCTTGGTTTTATGTTTTTGTTTTGGTTATTAGTAGATTGATAGATTTTTTTTTCCTGATCTCCATTTATTTAAATATTATTATTTTTAGTTTTTCATTATTCCTTTATGTTTGATTTTTGTAGTTATTTGATATTAGATTCCGACTTAAAATATTATGTTTACTTCTAACGGATGTTATTTTTTATATAATTTGTTGCTTAACTTATAAAAAATTGTAACTTAAGTAAGTTTTATTCAATACATATTGTTTTTTTTTGTGATTTGTAGTTTTATTTATATTTAAAGATATGATATTTTTATTTAATTTTTTTTTCGTAACTTTTTTTTTTGACATGTCTTAGTAACTCCAATGTCTGTTTTAATTTGTGAGAAGCCTTGTTACTATTTTGGTTCTAATTTACTAATATTAATTTTCAATTGTTATATATAGATTTTTTTAAGTATCAAATTTATGTGTTTAAGTACTTTGAGTTTTGGAAAAGAAAAAAATAGAATATAATTGCATACAAAACACGTCTTTTGATTTAATATTTATATTTTGGATTTTGAAGTGTATATCTTTCTAAATGTGTGTGTGTATATATATATATATATATATATATCTACAATAATTTAATAGATTAGAAAGTATATTATATTTTTTACTTGATATTTGATTTATAAATATTTTCAAGTTATTGCTTTTTCATTTCACCATTTTTAATTTTTTTCTTACAAATTCATAATGCATGAGTTGATGTGTAAAGGTTACCTCTGTGTAATCTTCATTTCCCTGGTGTTGTTATTTTTTGAATGTTCTGTTTCTTTTGTTTCTAAGCAGATGTTTCTGGAATTTGGTTATGTGCGTTGAACATCTCTCTTTTTCAGTGAAATTTATTGAGTTATAAAAAAAAACATGTAAACTGCAGTAGTTTTGTGCGGAAAATAATGTATTGATGTTTCATTTGTTAATTAATATGTATATGTTTTGATAAGCCGATATCTTGTATGCATATATAGAATATGATTGACTTACTTTCTTTTAAAAATATCTTTTTTATTTATTATATACACTAAATAAGGACCCGCATATATGCGGGTTTGTAATTTTAATATTTTATAATCCGTTAAAAAAAATAGAATATCACCCGTAAAAATAAATATTATACGATTGGAACTTCCGACACCAAACCATTAATAAGAAGCGTAATAATTATTTATTTTTATCGATTGAGACAGATTTAATTATGTATTTGACCTATTACAATTTATCTCTTTTTCAATTAAATAGTCAAATATTTCTAATTTTTTTCGTATTTCTATTTGAATTAGGTCTACTTTTTCATTATTTAAATTATTAGTAAAGGAAACATTATATAATAAAAGATTCCAAATCTTTTGAGAGCGAGCGGCTTCGATCTGATCATGGCCGGTGGCCGACGCATCTCTTGTCGGTACCGTGCCTATGACTTATGTATATATATCTAATTATTTATCTACATATACATATTTCTCTCTTCATTCCGAGATGGATTTCTAAGTTTTTCCCTGGTTTGAATTGAATCCAATCACCATTGCAAAAGTCAGGGAAGATTATGCTCATTTTGTATGCGATGGTGGTTTCGTTACAACGTATGTGGTTTCAAGACACTTTCACGGTGTTTTCTTCAAGCGGCACCAATGGTGGTATATCACTGTGACCCTTCGTGACGATGTTATGCACCAGTGGTTCATTTCTGTTTCTCCCTGGCGTGGTTGGTTCAAAGAGGGTACGTCCAAACCGTTTGTTTATGGAGATGTGATTAGAGTCTCCTCTTTTGTCAAGTGGGAGCGGTCACGTTTCCAGCAACTTCTTCCAGTTATGGAGGTGTTTCATTAATGTGTTAGTGTGCTGATTTCATCGAAGACGAGCTCGTTATCTCCGTGAAAGATTTTTTTATATTTCATGATGCCCGATATCTACGATTAGCCCTAGGCAATAAAACCGAACCCGACCCGAAAAAACCGAACCGAACCCGTATTTGATAAAATACCCGAACGGGCCCTAGACATCAAGACCCGAAGAACCGAACCTGAACCCGAGAATCGAATGAGTACCCGAAATACCCAAAATATAATCATATATTCAAAATATTAATTATATTTAGACTTAATATAACTCAATTACCCAAAATTACAATTATAAATCCAAAGATATCATTGATTTTTAGACAAAAATAACTAAAATACCAAAAATAATCGAAATATCCATAAATTTTAAGTTATATTTTTCAAAATTTAACAAAAGTTTATTCAAACTTAAATAATTTTTTAAGGATTATTCCTATATTTCGGGTACCCGAACCCGAACCGAACCCGATCTTAAACCCGAATGGGACCTATAGCCCTAAACCCGAAAACCCGAAAAACCCGAACCGAACCCGAACGCCCAGGGCTATCTACGATCCCAATCATTGGAAGGGATTGAGTTTAAATTCCAAAAAATTTGTATGGTGTTTCGATCGGCGAATTTGGGATCCGGGTATAGAGTATTCACGGAGAATCAATAATTCAGTACAAGAGAAGATATGTAATATTATCAATAGAATTAGAGGACTACGAAATTTCATTCAAGAGATGAAAATCAAGGACGACGATCTCATTCTTTTGGGATCGATCCAGGTGAAACAACTTTTTTGGATGATACAATTTAACGTAAATAGTATAAGTAGTTCTTTTTCTCTTTTACTTATTTGTATCTAATTTTCCAGAAAAGAAATCTTGTTTTATCATTTAAGTTTACATCAATTTGGTATAATAAGTATTTAGGTTGATTTTATTCAAAATATATTTATTTTTATATGTATGTAGAAGATACTGCTAGAGTTTGACAATTTTTTTTTTCCAAAGAGTTTGACAATTAAAACTGTAATATATGCTATAGTATACTATAGTTGCATATAATTTTATTTCAGATGTACGGGTGAAATATATGAATAAGTACAATATTGTGTGCATAAGTAAAATAATTATTTTTTATTTTTTAATCAAGAAGGGCTATAATTTATACGTTAATATTTGATTTTGTAACTGCGAGATCACACTATTTGGAAAATATATATATATTACGAATGACAATTTATTTGTGTATTGAGTATTTTATTATAGTTTCATGATGGTAAGAATGGTACATGAATTATGAAAGCAAATTAATCTGAAATTGTTTTGAAAGATTTTAATCCATATTCCATTCATGATTCATAAACTAAGATGCATAACATTTGTTTACCCTTTTGATTCTATTTGTAACTTGCAAGCCAGTTTTACTTAAGCTCATTTTTGGAACCACGGTAGATATTTTTAAAAAAAGCTTATAAGTCTTTTTTTTGTCAACAAAATCTTAAAAGTCTATGCACATTCATTTAAAGTATATTTTTTAAAATGTACATTCTTGGTATTAAAATTTGTTTTAGAAATGTTTAAACTTTGGTATACGTATATCCCAAGAATGTTCCATAAATAATGCTTTGTTGATTCAAAATTTATAAAAAAAAAAAAAAAAACCACTAAGTTTATACTTCCTGATTTGGTCATTAACAACGTCCAAACCAAAATCATACTCTCCCGGTCAAATACAACGCGGTATCCTGACATAAACTTCTCTGCATTCCACAAATTTTCTCATTATATGTATAACTTGTGCATAAGTATAGAATATAGATTATTGAGATACTTACGTCTGATGATGTTGAGATCTAAGCCTTCAGATTACTCAATATCCTCTTGTTACTTGTGTTCAAAACCAAATGCTCAAAATCTGAATATATACGCTTAGTACAGGAAAGAAAGAAAAATCAAACACCATGCATGTGAGCATAAAACGAAAGCATAACTGTTAAGACCATTAGAAAATAGCCAAGAGGATAAAACGAAAGCAGCTTCAAAGTCATACTCATTTTACTCACGTCTTCATCAAATCTTCTGAGCACCTTCTTTTGCTGTTAAGACCATTGAAGATACCCGCAAACTCCAGGGCTATGTAACCACCACTAACAATTGCAATTTTCTTGGGCTTGGAAGGCAAATCAAGTACGGCATCTGAATCTATGGCAAACTCTTTTTCCTGGAATGTCAGGAATGAAGGGACGCCCACCAATTGCAATCAGAATATTTCTGGAAGTATAGATTTTCCCATCTACATCAATAGTGTGTGGGTCTACAACCTGCACATATATATATATATATATATACTCCGAGCATGAACTACATAAACTTCGAGCTTCAGTATACCTTTCCACGAGCTTCTATCAACTTGACATTATCTTAGCTCAATATATTCTTATAAATACCAGTCAGCCGCTGCAACTCAGCATTCTTGTTCACAATCAATGTACTCCAATCATAAGAAGGCTCAGTCTTGTACATCAGTTAAGCACAAACACATAAAACTGGCACTTAAAGCCAGAGAATTTAATAAAATTCCCCCATTGATTCAAGAATAACAGAAGATAAATCTGATCAAAACTGAACATTCAACCCAATCAAAACATAAACACCCACTAAAGTAGATATAAATCAGATTTGAAACTCCTGCCTTAACCAGAAACTAAGATTCATTACAAAGCTTCAATGGCAAAAATAAAAGCTTATCATATCAGGAGATGAACTCTCACGGCCATCATGATTCTATTTTTCCTGAAACGAAATCATTATGCCACATCAGGAACCTCCACTTTGTCTGTCACCATGGCACTTGTGTCTCTACCCTTGATCGAATGACCATTACATGATCAAACAACCTAAATAACCAAACATAGTCAACACTACACACCGCAAACAAAGATAGATTCTATAGATGGAACTTTTAGAAGTTACTTAAACTTGTCCAAAGCAAGTAAATGTTCATGTTCCTCAATTTCACAACTTCTTCTGCATTGCAATACAGATTGAAAGCATTGCATATAACACAGGTACTGGAGCGTGGATTGATTTAATGATACAGGATAATTAATTCAGTTTTACACCCACCAATTTCATGTCCTGCACAAGCTGAATTACTTGACAGAATCCGATAAACCTTAACGAACTATTGACTTCGAAATAAACAATTGAGCGATGACATTAAATTACCTGGCTGACAATCTGACATTGACACCACGAATTTCGATCTTAATGGACGGAACTGACCAAATGGACAAGTGAATAACCAGGTGGTCGACAGTAAATTATCGAATGAAAAATTCGATCCATCGAGGAGCTGATTAAGCTGAGAAACATCGAATCGAAAATTTCGTAAAGTGAGGAGAGCCTTCCTTCTTGTCTGATTGCGAACTGAATAAGAATTCTTCCTTATTCCTCGACTCATCAGCCGATCGGTATCTCTATCTCCTTCTTCTTTTTCTTCTCATCTACAGATTCGTACAGCGGGGAAGCGAAGAGATCGAGAGAAGCAGCCGAGGGCAGTGCGTTTTAGTTAGCTCTGTGGATTCGTGGCTTCTTCTATTGCAATGACTGTGAAGATACTTATTTATAGAGAAGAATTGAAACGTTACCAGGAGTGTAGAACGTAATCGACGCATTAATTGATGAATCCAAAACCAAGCAGTGAATGGAGATGAGAGGAAGACGAAGGGAGTAGGAGAATACGAACAGAACGGAAGAGAGAACGGAAGGGACGGAAGGCAGAGGAAGAGGACTGACATTTGATTGGTTAATTGCAAAATAACAAAGTCGACGTGGACACCTTAGATTGCCAGAGATCTAAATAACAAAGTCGACGTGAATCAAAATAACAAAGTCAATATAGATTCTCATAATTAAATTTTGACGGCAAACATATCTTTATCATGAAATAAAATCTAACATTTAAATTACTATTTTATCATATCAATATTATTTTACTTCTTAACAAATACATTTTTTCCATGATCAATGATTTATATAAATATTGTAAACAATGTAGTTTATGGTCAATGTTATTTTTTCCTATATTATAAAAACTAAAAAAATAAATGAAACATATAAAATGTCAAATTATGCCTTCAGAGTTTTGTAATTTTCTAAAAATTAAGAGCTTGCATTGGTAGATAATTTTAAATTTTGATTTATTTAATGGAGATTCCCCAAGTTTGCATCAACAATTAAATTCAAAATATTCAGAAGTAACTTATTATTTCTAAATCTAAATCTTATTAATGCACTCGAAATTTACTCTATGATTGTATATATAATATATTCTTTAAGTAATTATCTAATATATTTGAAATTCACAATATATAGTCCTGAAAAGGTAAATCATGAATTCTATCTATTTTTTTTTTTTTTTGCTGATTTCCTTATAAATCGTATTAACTTTATCAAAAGAGTATATTCTTTATAAAAAAGCAACCAAAACATAATATCTTTTCAGTTTTCTAGATAAATTAAATAAAAAAATATAAAACAATAATTTAATGCTTATCAAACATTTGTTACGATATTTTTTTTACCTTTCTAGAGCCTAAAGTAGTCGGAAAAAAAAAAGCTTTTATAAAGTTTTTTTTATGTTTGGAAAGCATCTAAAACGGAATCAATGAAATAATTTTTTCTAACATTAATTCATACATTTGTTACAATATTTTTAAACAAAATCAATGAAATAAATTATGACTTAATGATTGATATTTTCTTTAATTTTTTTTGAATAGCCGAGGTTCTGGGCCCGTAGGCCCGTACATCACTGGAGCGGAGTCCAAACTATGTTTAAGTCACTCCTTTGGAGGAGACCTCTCCAAACGGAAATCGAACCCATGGCCAGTAGAAATGGCACATACCCATTCCTCCTTAACCATTAGGCTAACTCAATGTTGTTATTTTCTTTAATTTAGCTTGGGAAATTATACATTTGTTACGATATTTATTTACCTAACACACTAAATTTCACGATTGGGTACAATTCTAGAGCTTTTATAAAGTTTTTAGTCTTTGACATTTGTTCAAATTTGATCAGTTTCTTTGGGAAGATCATTTGTTTAATCAAAGCATCTGCATTGATCCTCGAATGTTCTTACTTTAGGACATTGGTCAGTTACGGAGCTTTGAAAGATTGAATCCTCTTCTATAGAGAGTTTTACGAGGCTAAGCTAGCAAACCAAGAGAAGAACAATCAGCGGGAACACAAAAGTAAGAAGGATCTCTCGAGTTGCTTCTGGATAAGACAGTGATGAGACCATTGAAATAACTGAATAAGAGATCGAACTTTCTTACAAGAACGTTTCCTATATTTAAACTTAAAAATATATGAAGCTTTACTGGATGAAGTTTGGTAGTGTTGCATTGAGAATGAGAAAGAGAAAGTTATGAGGATTAAGAATGAAAATGCTATAGAGTGATATTCTACTCAATGACTTGGTGTTTCTTTTGCTTTTTCGATTTTTTTCAAGTTATTTAAAACTATTTTGGTGTTTGCTAAATTTTTTTTATTGTTTGACACAAATTCAAAAGATGTTTATTTCAATCAAATAAATTAATCCATGTTTCCTATTTTTTATTATATTGAAAAGACAATGCATGAGTTACACAAGATTTATAGAGAAAAGTGACTAATATTAAGACCTTTGCAACGACCAAAACCATTGTCATTTTTACCGTAAATTTGAATCCAGTCAAAGTACTATTTTGTCGTTGTAGAATTCCAAATTTTCTATTTTGATAATAACTAAAAAAATTTGTCAGTAAATTTTTTTTTTCTATTGATGTTGCGAATTAAATTGATCACTTGCAAATGGATTTCGTTTAAAACCCAAGCCATATTCCCTTTTTTATGTTGTGAAATTATTTGATCACTTTCAATTCTCTTTCATGAGTTAGTAAAATTATGTATAGGATTGATTCATATCTTTTGTTCTTTTTTAATCGTTGTGAGAATGTTTTTAACCTCCAATGACGCGGTTGAAAAGTTTATGTAGCTGAATATTTTTCAAAATCGGATCTATGTCACGGCTCAATCGATTATTAGAATTGCCGAGCGATTATGTCTTCAATAACTCATCCTCATATCTCCATTTAAAATGTGTTTTCGTTTAGATGATGATTGGAATATGACTTGAGAGTATCTCATACTCACAAAATAATAAATCAAAAAACAATGGAGAACACAAGAAACAAATTGACACATGAAAAGGACATCGTCACAATCAACTCCAATAAGAAATATCATTTAGTATCCCCATTCCCTGGTAGCTCGGGTGTTACGAGGGAGATATTTCCAGAACGTACACCCTTTAAAGGCTAAGAAACCAAACTTGCCATCTTTTGGATGCAAAAGTATTTTTTTCAACAAAGACATTGGTAGAATCAGGGACAAGGTGGTGCTTAGGTTCAGGTTTTAATATTTCGGTCTAGAAGGATCCTTGGATCCCAGACAATACCCCTCGCCCTGTTAATGGGAGGGGAAAATTTCTACACCCGAACTTGATGGTGAATCATTTAATTAATCCCGCAACAATGGACTGACACTTACCAATTCTCAGGGAATTTATGGATCTAGGGGATATACAAATTGTTCGGATTTTGGATATAAGTCAAACTTATAAGCCGGACAGGTTAATTTGGCATTATTCTAGATCAGGGAGATATACCGTAAAATCGGGTTACGAATTGGCTCAAGCTAGGTCTAAGGAAGATGTATGGGGTCCAAATTTTTCAGACTTAAAAGCTCATGTTTGGAAACTTAGAATCCCACACAAGATTCAACATTTTCTATGGCAAGTGGTGTCCGGCTCGTTGGCTGTTACCTCCGGTTTACAACAACGTGGTGCGCCACGTGAAAATATTTGTAAAAGATGCGGGAAGGTGGATGAAACCATTAACCACGCACTATGATATGCTCAAATTCTCTCTGAAATTAAGAGATCAGAAGTAGTACTTTAGGATCGAATCCACAGGGAATCAGGAAACACAATAGATTAAATAAATTCGGATTAAACTAGGCAGAATAATGAGAATGCAAGTAAATCGAAGCAAGCAAAACAAAACGGTTGTGAAAATCAATTAAAAGAAAGTCAGGCACAAGGAAATCTCAGGTGAATCAGATATGCAGATGATCAATTAAGAATAGGATTTATGAAGCTCAGTTCCTAAACATGAACACGAAAGTAAAACAAACCAGCTTTCGCTGCGAATATTATCTATGAATAAATCCAAGAAAACCAAATTCCTTTGCGAATCCTATGAATCTAAACAAGCATTAATTTCAGGTTCAATTGTTCACAAAACCCTAAACCAAATTCCTTTGCGAATAGGAATTTTGCTCATCAAAGACTAGATCAGGTTATCAATCAAACTGTCGTTTCTATTAATAAACCCTAGATCAGATTTCAGTTCGCAAGGCTAAAATCAGCAATAAACACAAGTCAAGACGAAGAACTTCTAATGATATTAATCCTAAGCAATTCAGATCAGATCTAGCAAATCATCAACAACCCTTGAAAATCCCTAAACCTAACAAGGAAACTACTCAGATATATCGAATGATGAAAACATGTTTTTATTAAAAGATATCTCTAAGAGTTAAGTAAAATAATGCATAAACCTAAACAATGACTTGGAAAACACATATATAGAGGTCCTAAACCGTCCTAAACATAAAAGTAAACATCTGGAACTTTCGGACTTCGAACGGGCTTCTTCTAATTAAAATCTGGGTTTTGACAAACCGCGTGTCGATCGACACCCATAGATGGTGTCGCTCGACACCAATCTTCAAATCGGCTCCTTTTGCATCAGTAGCTATCGTGTCGATTGACGCTAATATTGTCTGTCGATCGACATAGATTCCAAATAGTGATTCCAAACTTGCATCTTCGCCACTTCATTCCGGGAATGCTCCATAAGCTCCAGTAAACATCTTTTATGCTCCAAACGGTCTAGTTCCTGTAAAGACTATAAAAACACCTAGAAAACACCAAAAGACTCTAAAACATGGACTTATATCATGGCTTAAACTGGGTAAAAACCATGATATATCAACTCCCCCAGACTTAGCTTTTTGCTTGTCCCTAAGCAAAACAGTGTTATCACTCCTTTAGGAACCACATACCTTTGCAAAGCTAATCCGGTGATACTTCGATGTTTCCCTAGAAGTATAGCAGTCCTCCAGATTGAATCCAAACCCCTTAGAGAATCTCAGACTTTCAGTCGCAAACCCCTTTAGTTTAATTAGGTGCGGTCTCATCGAAGGAATATCGATAGATTTAAAAATAACGGCTGACTGACGAACATAAATCAACCATTAGTTACGGCTGATTTACATTAATCTGGGTGACTTATGAGATAACGGCTGACTTACGAACATAAATCAGCCGTTAGTAAAGGCTGATTTACAGAAATCTGGCTAACTTATGAGATAACGGCTGACTAACGAACATAAGTTACGGCTGAGTTATACAACGGTGGGCTGATTTGTGGAAAATTGGCATAGTTTTAGATAAGAGACGGCTGAGTTATGTTCTCCGGTTGGTTGACTTATGAGAGGTAGTTACCGCTGACTTACGTAAATCAGCCGTAATTGGCTGGGTTAACAATAACTCAACCTGGTTACGGCTGACTTATTAGCGAAAGATTAATTACTAGAATAGCATTCATTTGACGGCTGATTTATTTGACAATACGGCTGACTTAATATTTCCTAGCCTAATTACGGCTGATTTATTATCGAAAAATTAATTACTGAAATACTATTGACATTGCGGCGGACTTACATTATACTTGATGGCTGATTTATTAATGGCTGAGTTATGTGTTTGTTTGGCGGCTGACTTACCGATATTCCATGTCATCAGTTCCGATTTTCCATGTCATCAGCTCTTATTTTCCATGTCATCAGCTCTTACAAATTAGGGTCCTTCACCTATGACCTTCATCTTATTCTTCTTCATCTACCTTTTTCATTATTTTCATTCATCAGAGATCTTATGGATCCGGTAATTATTGTTTCCGGTAACTGGGTTAAGAAACACAGATATGTATTCAATGCCGACGGTAGAGGGTGTAGAGTTGTGCATATAGATGAGAAAACAACACTAGACGAACTTGCGAAGATAGTACTCGATGATTACGGATTGAAGGAGTCGAGCCATCAGATTCAACTGAGCTACATGTTCTCGAATAAAGCTTTGAAAACAATGCCGCACGATACTCCACCAGTTTACCTCTCCAATACTCGACTGTTGCAAGTTTTTTTAAGCTTCAGAAAAATTGAACACTTACGTCTTTGTGTGGAGATTAAAATTAGTCGGAATGACGGAGCGAGAGAGAATAATAAAAGTTTATTCACTTATAGCTCAGAAGTTGAATCTACATCCGAAGATTACGGTGGGAGTTATGATTATGATGGTTTCAATTTGGAGGATGAAGTAGAAGAAGATGAAGTAGGCGAAGAAGATGAAGTAGGCGAAGAAAATGAAGTAGTCGAAGAAAATGAAGTAGGCGAAGAAGACGAAAAAGATGATGAATTTGAAAGCCGATTTGATATGTTCGACGACTCGGATGGTGAGTCATCTCAAGATGATAACTTCAGTTTATACGAAGACGAAGATTCACCGACACTACCTCCTAAGTAGAGACCTCATAACTTGTCGACGAGCGGATCCAAAAGGAATCCGGAGGTTCCAAGGTTAGATATGTCTTACCTAAACCTCTCGGTAGGGCAACGATACAAGAGTAAAGCCGATTTGGAGAAACGACCGAAACTTCTTACGGTGAGGGATCGATTTGATTTTGATGTAGACGCATCCGATTCGGATACACTCGTTGTTAAGTGTTGGGTTGGTGGATGTCTCTGGAGAGTTTGTGCTACTACACAAGGGGGATCCCCCTGCATTTTATGTTCGTATTTACGATTCGGATCATACATGTTCTATAACTGAGCGTTCTGGTCGATCTCGAAAAGCAACAGCGGCTATTTTAGAAGAGTTGTACAAGGATTTTCTCGGCGACGTTGGTCCGTCAGTTCGACCTAGGAGTGTCGGAATATCTATCCAGAAGCAATTTGGTGTAAAGGTAATTATTAGTACGTTGCGGCTGACTTAATTTTAGGATGCGGCTGATTTATAGTTATATTACAGCTGAGTTATATTATAAACTTAACGGCTAAGTTTTATAAACGAGATGGCTGAGTATATTATAAACTTAACGGCTGAATTATTTAAACTTAACGGTTGAGTTACTAGTACGTTTCGGCTGACTTATTGTTACGATGCGGCTGACTTATTTGTATCATTTTCCATGTGGTCAGATGGATTATTGGAAATCACATAGAACGCTAAGATTTGCAAGGGAAATCGATATGGGAACTCCTGAGAGTGGGTTTGAAGACTTGCCTTCTTACTTATACAAGATAAGAAGGGCAAATCTGGGTACAATTACGCGTCTTCAAAATGATGAGTTTGGAAGATTCATGTATGTGTTCCTTGCATTTGGTGCGAGCGTAAATGGGTTTCCTTTCATGCGCAAAGTTGTCGTTGTCGACGGTACGTTTCTTAAGGGTAAATACAAAGGGACGCTTCTCACAGCACTAGCCCAGGATGGCAACTTTCAGATTTTCCCAATTGCCTTCGGTGTGGTTCACACTGAAAATGATGATTCGTGGCACTGGTTTTTTACGCAGCTAAAACTTGTGATTCCTGACGATGAGGGTCTTGCGATAATCTCGGATAGGCATAACTCGATAGGGAAAGTAATTGGGAATGTGTATCCGTTGGCTTCTCGGGGAATTTGCACTTATCATTTATATAAGAACATTTTGGAACAGTACAAAGGAAAAGATGTCTTTCGTCTGGTGAAGAAAGCGGCAAGATGTTGTAGGATGGCTGATTTTACTGCGATATACGAGGAGATTCAAGCGATTAATCCTGAACTCCATGGCTACCTCGAAAGAGCTGATGTCCGACTGTGGGCGCGTGTTCATTTCCCGGGCGAAAGGTACAATTTGATGACTACGAACATAGCAGAATCAATGAACCATGCACTGTCAAATGCTAGAAGTCTTAATATTGTTCGACTATTAGAATCGATACGGGTTATGATGACTAGTTGGTTTGTTCAACGGAGAGAGGATGCTAGATCGCAGCTAACCACGCTTTCGCATGGTGTCGAGAAACAACTACATGTAAGTCAGCCGTAACATTTCATAAGTCAGCCGTAACATTGCATAAGTCAGCCGTAATATTTCATAAGTCAGCCGTAACATTTCATAAGTCAGCCGTAACATTGCATAAGTCAGCCGTAACATTTCATAAGTCAGCCGTAACACATTTTTATTCTGTATTTATAATAGGGTCGTGTTACTGCCGCCAGACTTATGACGGCACAAAGGATTGATGATTATCACACTGAAGTTATATATGGATCTTCTTTGCATGTTGTGAAATTGGACGGAAAAACATGCACATGCCGGCGTTTTGAAAGAGAGAAATTACCATGTGTGCATGCAATCGCAGCTGCCGAGTACAAGGGTAAATGTCGTATATCCCTGTGCAATCCTTACTATCATAACAATTATTTAGTAAACGCATACGCTGAGTCGATCATGCTAAAGGATTCAGCGGTCCAAGTTCCAGATAATGTAGCTAACCAACCGTGCTTTCCCCCGGTTGTTCGTCAACCACCAGGAAGGCCTAAGAAAAGTAGGATGAAATCTGCTCTAGAAGTTGCACTTGAGAAGAAACGTCCTAGGAAATTACACACATGTTCTCTTTGTAAACAGGTAGGACATAATGCAAGAACTTGTCCAATGTAGAAAGTTTGAATTACGATTGTTTACATTTCGTCCATAAGTCAGCCGTAACATCATATATTCTTAAATCAGCCAACCCATGAATTTTTGATTCATAAATCAGCCAGTGCATTATAAATCAGCCATTACAGAATTACTTAGTCATTATAAATCAGCCATTATATTATAACCCAGCCAATTACATTTATAACCTATTCCTACTTAGAATGATCCGTCTAATTTGGATCCTCCAGTTCTGGCTACTCCAAAAGAATCCACAATCGTCCCTGAAAAGCTACTAGTAAATGTGAAGGTTGAGCAAGAAGATCTTGAGTCTTGAGTCTTGGTCTGATGACTTAGTCTTCTTCTTCTTCATGGGTTGAGGCAATCATTCGCTTGCGGAGAGAATCACCCAAATATGTGTTAGATTAAGCGCATAAGGGGAATGGAAACCACAGTTATAACGATTTAATCTTAACAAGTTTAAATAAAATTTTCAAAAACTTTTTCAAAACCGAATACTCCAAATCACAAACCCAAGAGCATTGCGCTGATATAAAAGAAGAACAAAAACTTTTTTTATTTTTATTTGATAATTGGATACATACAAATGAGCAATATAAAACAAGTATATATAGGCTCAAATGAAACTTGCAACATTTAATCCGGGGCAAAATAGAAACACGAAACGTCGTGAGACGGCTGAGTTATGGTATAGAAAGACGAAACATCACGATACGGCTGAGTTATGGTTAAAACGGCTGTGTTATGGATTTGGGGGTGATTTTGGGCGGCTCTTCGGCGAGTGTATAGGTCACTGCACACCTACGCTAAGTGTAGCGGCTCTTCGGAGAGTGTATAGGTCACTGCACAGCTACTCTAGGTGTAGCGGCTCTTCGGCGAGTGTATAGGTCACTGTCAAATCGGCACATTAAATACATAGATTCGGGATTTCTCCCGCCCAAAATAGAAACATGAAACGTCGTGACACGACTGAGTAATGGTATAGAAAGACGAAACGTCACGATACGGCTGAGTTATGGATTCATTATTATGGCTGAGTTACGGATTTTGGGCCCCATAATAGAAACACGAAAAGTCGTGTCACAGCTGAGTTAGAAAGACGAAACGTCACACTTTCGGAGAGAGGATGCTAGATCGCAGCTAACCAGGCTTTCGCATGGTATCGAGAAACAACTACATGTAAGTCAGCCGTAACATTGCATAAGTCAGCCGTAACATTGCATAAGTCAGCCGTAACATTTCATAAGTCAGCCGTAACATTTCATAAGTCAGCCGTAACATTGCATAAGTCAGCCGTAACATTTCATAAGTCAGCCGTAACATTGCATAAGTCAGCCGTAAGATATTTTTATTCGATATTAAATTACGATTGTTTACATTTCATCGATAAGTCAGCCGTAACATCATATATTCTTAAATCAGCCAACCCACGAATTTTTGATTCATAAATCAGCCAGTGCATTATAAATCAGCTATTACAGAATTACTTAATCATTATAAATCAGCCATTACATTATAACCCAGCCAATTACATTTATAACCTATTCCTACTTAGAATGATCCGTCTAATTTGGATCCTCCAGTTCTGGCTACTCCAAAAGACTCCACAATCGTCCCTGAAAAGCTACTAGTAAATGTAAAGGTTGAGCAAGAAGATCTTGAGTCTTGGTCTGATGATTCTGATATCATTGCGGTAAGTGATTCTCCATTTTCGGATGGAGAAGACACACCATTCGTGGCATCTAAGAGTGTGGTTGATCTCGAGGAAGAAAGTAAAGAGGATGAAAGTATGTTTACAAAATAGCTAATACTTGTTTTGTAATTTCTTCTTCATGGAATCAAGTCTTCAAGTTTGGCCCCGGATGGTGAAAAATTTTGTTCTCCAATGGGTTCCGGTGTAACTTCAACCATGTATGAGAACTTGTGGGACTTAACACCATGACTGAGGAAATCATTCGCTTGCGGAGAGAAATCACCCAAATATGTGTTAGATTAAGCGCATAAGGAGAATGGAAACCACACTTATAACGATTTAATCTTAACAAGTTTTAATAAAATTTTCAAAAACTTTTTCAAAACCGAATACTCCAAATCACAAACCCAAGAGCATTGCTCTGATATAAAAGAAGAACAAAGACTTTTCTGATTTTTATTTGATAATTGGATACATACAAATGAGCCATATAACAAGTATATATAGGCTCAAATGAAACTTGCAACATTTAATCCGGGCCCAAATAGAAACACGAAACGTCGTGAGACGGCTGAGTTCTGGTATAGAAAGACGAAAATCACGATACGGCTGAGTTATAGGAACTTCAAACGGCTGAGTTATGGTTAAGACGGCTGTGTTATGGATTTGGGGGTTATTTTGGGCGGCTCTTCGGCGACTGTATAGGTCACGGCACACTTACGCTAGGTGTAGCGGCTCTTTGGAGAGTGTATAGGTCACTGCACACCTATGCTAGGTGTAGCGGCTCTTCGCCATGTGTATAGGTCACTGCACACCAAAATAGAAACACGAAACGTCGTAACACGGCTGAGTTATCTATAGAAAGACGAAACGTCACGACACGGCTGAGTTATGGATTCATTATTATGGCTGAGTTACGGATTTTGGGCCCCAAAATAGAAACACGAAAAGTCTTGACACGGCTGAGTTAGAAAGACGAAACGTCAGGATACGGCTAAGTTATGGATTCATTATTATGGCTGAGTTACGGAGAGAGGATGCTAGATCGCAGCTAACCACGCTTTAAGATATTAAAGATTAACTGTGTTATCTAAATGTTCACTGTGTACTCTTTAAGATATTGCATTATAAATCAGCCATATCGGTATTATCTTATCTATATAAATCAGCCATCATACATTCATAAATTAGCCATCATATATTCTTAAATCAGCCAACCCACGAATTTTTGATTCATAAATCAGCTAGTACTTAGAACGCATATTAATCAGCCATTACATTATAATCCAGTCAATTCCGTCTTCAGTTCTTTAACCCAGTTAATTCCTTCTTCAGTTCTTCAAGTTTGGCCCCGGATGGTGGTGAGAACTTGTGGGATTTAACACCAAGACTGAGGCATCATTCACATGGAACAACAAATCTCCATCATGTCTGAAAACGACTATGTCACCGACTCGGAGATCATGACTAGTAATGAACTTTTGCCAGCCTTGAGTGAGATCACATAACTCACCATTGGGGTAAGTGATTCTCCGTTTTCGGATGGAGAAGATACACCATACGTGGCATCCAAGAGCGTGGTTGATCTCGAGGAAGAAAGAAAAGCCGATGAAAGTATGTTTACAAAAGAGCTAATGGATGTTCTGAAAAAACCATAGCTCAGTGTTCTTCTTTTTCATGGGTTGAGGCAATCATTCGCTTGCGGAGAGAAATCACCCAAATATGTGTTAGATTAAGCGCATAAGGGGAATGGAAACTACACTTATAACGATTTAATCTTAACAAGTTTAAATAAAATTTTCAAAAACTTTTTGAAAACCGAATACTCCAAATCACAAACCCAATAGCATTGCACTGATATAAAAGAAGAACAAAGACTTTTCTGATTTTTATTTGATAATTGGATACATACAAATGAGCCATATAACAAGTATATATAGGCTCAAATGAAACTTGAAACATTTAATCCGGGCCAAAATAGAAACACAAAACGTCGTGACACGGCTGAGTTATGGTATAGAAAGACGAAACGTCACAATACGGCTGAGTTATGGATTCATTATTATGGCTGAGTTACAGATTTTGGGCCCCATAATAGAAACACGAAAAGTTGTGTCACGGCTGAGTTAGAAAGACGAAACGTCACGCTTTCGGAGAGAGGATGCTAGATCGCAGCTAACCAGGCTTTCGCGTGGTGTCGAGAAACAACTACATGGAAGTCAGCCGTAACATTTCATAAGTCAGCCGTAACATTGCATAACATTGCATAAGTCAGCCGTAACATTGCATAAGTCAGCCGTAACATTTCATAAGTCAGCAGTAAGTTATTTTTATTATGTATTTATAATAGGGTCGTGTTACTGCCGGCGTTTCGAAAGAGAGAAATTACCATGTGTGCAGCCAGTGCATTATAAATCAGCCAGTACAGAATTACTTAATCATTATAAATCACCCATTACATTATAACCTAGCCAATTACATTTATAACCTATTCCTACTTAAAACGCATATAAATCAGCCATTACATTATACCCCACTCAATTCCTTCTTCTGTTCTTCAGCCCAGTTAATTCCTTCTTCACTTCTTCAAGTTTGGCCCCAGATTGGTGGTGAGAACTTGTGGGATTTAAATCAGCCATCTCTCATATGCAATCCATCCAATGCTTTCACCAAATTTTCTACATTATGATCCAAAAGAACTCTGAAAATTTCTACATTTTCATCATCATATTGAATCTCACAGCAGCTAGGTCCAAAAAATGTGACCCCGGACTGGTGGTGAGAACTTGGGGGATTTAACACCAAGACTGAGGCAATCATTCGCTTGCGGAGAGAAATCACCTAAATATGTGTTAGATTAAGCGCATAAGGGGAATGGAAACCACACTTATAACGATTTAATCTTAACAAGTTTAAAACCGAATACTCCAAATCACAAACACAAGAGCATTGCTCTGATATAAAAGAAGGACAAAGACTTTTCTCATTTTTATTTGATAATTGGATACGGACAAATGACCCATATAACAAGTATATATAGGCTCAAATGAAACTTGCAACATTTAATCCGGGCCATTTACTATTAAACGGCACTGTTGGCCGGTCAACTTGCACCATGTACTGTTCAACATTTACTGTTCAATATTTCCCGCCCAAAATAGAAACACGAAACGTCGTGACACGGTTGAGTTATGGAATAGAAAGACGAAACATCACGATACGGCCGAGTTATGGTTAAGACGGCTGAGTTATGTTTAAACCAAAAACAAAAATTGTTGAGTTATGGTATTACGATACGACTGAGTTATGGATTTTGTTTACATTACGGCTGAGTTATGGATTTTGTTTACATTACGGCTAAGTTTAAATAAACAAACACAAAACCAATGTTTTCGGAATCAAACAGATTCATGGCCAAAGATAGATGATCTCGGAATCTGACGACGGGAAAAGCCGCTTTTGACTCCATACACCCGAGTCAGACGAATACACACAAACTCTCCACTCCTTGCTATCACTAGCACTAGTCTCACAAGTCCTAACCACCTTAAACCTCGAGGCTTGACCGTCTTCCTCAACAGGGGTTCCCAAAGCAGTGAACTTACATGGCTGAGGAGGGTGAGGGATCTCGACCCAGTTTTGTAAACCCGGATTACCAACAAAGGATTTGAGAGAATTGCGACCAAAACCAATCCATTAGAAGAAGCTCGATAGAAAGTAGGGAGATTCGTGGGATCTGGGGTGAGATAAGAACCTGGAGAGTTGGAAATGTTCCATAACTCGCAACAGTGGAAACCGAATTCGAGATGTGCGTTAGGGACCATGAGTGACCAGGTAGATAAGTCCATGTGGAGAGAGACGAAGAGACGGTGGAAGTAGGGAGATTCGATTAGGGCTTTCCATGGTTTGGAGACGCATGTGAATATGGCCAGTGTTTTCAGAGGTATACCGGTGAGTATCATAGTCAGTAGCTCCTCTGGGAGTCTTCCTCTTGGCGTCGCCTCCATTATTATGGCTGAGTTAAGGATTTTGTTTACGTTACGGCTAAGTTGTGGAATCATTATTACGGCTAAGTTAGGGATTTTAGGCGGGATTTTTCCCGCCCAAAATAGAAACACGAAACGTCGCGACACGGCTGAGTTATGGTATAGAAAGACGAAATGTCGCGACACGGCTGAGTTATCTATAGAAAGATGAAACGTTACGTACACGGCTGAGTTATTAAACTTGACGGCTGAATTTTATTAAACTTGACGGCTGAGTTATTATACTTGACGGCTGAGTTATTATACTTGACGACTGAGTTATGGATTCATTATTATGGCTGAGTTACGAACACGGTGTAGCGGCTCTTCGACGAGTGTATAGGTCACTGCACACCTACGCTAGGTGTAGCTGCTCTTCGGCATGTGAATAGGTCACTGCACACCTACGCTAGGTGTAGCGGCTCTTCGGCATGTGTATAGGTCACTGTCAAATCGGCGCATTAAATACATAGATTCGGGATTTTTGGCAGGATTTTTTCGCGACACGGCTGAGTTATCTATAGAAAGATGAAACGTCGTGTACACGGCTGAGTTATAAGTTATCACGGCTAAGTTATTAAACTTGACGGCTGAGTTTTATTAAACTTGCAGCTGAGTTATTATACTTGACGGCTGAGTTATGGATTCATTATTATGGCTAAGTTACGAACACGGTGTAGCGGCTCTTCGGCGAGTGTATAGGTCACTGCACACCTATGCTAGGTGTAGCGGCTCTTCGGCATGTGTATAGGTCACTGTACACCAAAATAGAAACACGAAACGTCGTGACACGGCTGAGTTACGGATTTTGGGCCCCAAAATAGAAAGACGAAAAGTCGTGACACGGCTGAGTTAGAAAGAGGAAATGTCACGATACGGCTGAGTTATGCATTCATTATTATGTCTGAGTTGTGGAATTTTTTTTGGAAATATTACAAGTATATATAGGGTGAAATGAAACTTGCAACATTTAATCTGGGCCGGTCAACTTGCAACATGTACTGTTCAACGTTTACAGTTATATGTTATGGCTGAGTTATGGTATTACGACACGACTGAGTTATGGTATAACGATACGGGTGTTATGGATTCATTATTATGCCATTACAGAATTACTTAATCATTATAAATCAGCCATTACATTATAACCCAACCAATTACATTTATAATCTCTTCCTACTTAGAACGCAAATAAATCAACCATTACATTATAGGTAACCCAGCCAATTTCTTCTTCAATTCTTCAAGTTTGTCTACGGAACATAGGGAGATCCTTTATTTTTCAATAGGTTCCGCTGTAACTTCAACCATGTATGAAAACTTGTGGGACTTAACACCATGACAAGCATAGAGTATATTAACGCGCATAACAACATCGGTTTGCTTTCCCTGAGCATGATGACACTATCAACTACTAGATGATCAAGGTTCTAGTAGTTGATGAGTGTCATCATGCTCAGGGAAAGCATGCATGTATGAGAACGCATATAAATCAGCCATCAATCTGCAGCTTTTCCTTTATTTGTCAAAAGCATGCATCCCTCTTCCTCGGAGTACACCCAGGCAGACAAATTGCCATTCGCTTGCGGAGAGAAATCACCCAAATATGTGATAGATTAAGCGCATAAGGGGAATGGAAACCACACTTATAACGATTTAATCTTAACAAGTTTAAAATAAAATTTTCAAAAACTTTTTGAAAACCGAATACTCCAAATCACAAACTCAAGAGCATTGCTCTGATATAAAAGAAGGACAAAGACTTTTCTGATTTTTATTTGATAATTGAATACATACAAATGAGCCAAATAACAAGTATATATAGGCGATCTCAAAGTTGGTATGTGGACAGAGATAGACGGACGTGTCATTGACTCATCGATGGTAGATAGAGTTTTATCAAACTTGATGGCTGAGTTATTAACCTTGACGGCTGAGTTTTATCAAACTTGACGGCTGAGTTATTGTACTTGACGGCTGAGTTATGTTTTACACTTTAAAACTTGTAAACAAAAACAAAAACTGTTGTAAACGGGTGATTCATTTATATAAACAAAAACAAAACATTTAATACGAGAAAAAGCTCAACTTCAAACAAAAGGAAAATCATCATTCTCTACGGATTAAATAATATGCTGATTTTTGGATACGGCTGAGTTATGGATTTTGTTTACATAATGGCTGAGTTATGGAATTCACGGGTGAGTTTTATCAAACTTGACGGCTGAGTTATTATACTTGATGGCTGAATTATATTTTACATGTTTTACATTTTTAAACTTGTAAACAAAAACAAAAAGTGTTGTAAACGGCTGATTCATTTATATAAACCAAAACAAAACATTAAATTAAAGTTACATTGTCCATACTGAAAATTATCAGGGCCTAACTCATCAAACATTTCGACGAGAGCAAGCCAAACTCTATAAGTCATCCAATCAGGCTTCTCGCCGCCATGAAACCATATCCTCTTCAACGTGCGTATTTGAGTGCGAAATAGCGTTCTAGCCAGCAGATTAAACTGTGTCCAAACTGTCAAATTATGCCTCGGATCCCATCTGTATTTTCGCTATAAAAAGAAGGGTAAGAAACAAAAAGTATTAGTGTTTAAGAAAAAAAAAGTTAAATCTAATAAGAATACATTATCGGTTATGCTTACAGTTAGTTTAAGAAACCACTGTCCCTTAACATCATCGGGAATAAAGCGGTAAGTCGGCCACGGCTGAACCCATCCCTCTCGAAGAATATCCGGGATTGCCTGCGAGAGATCGTGTAAAAACTTAAACCACGTAACAGTGGTTTTGTCACACCAGACACCCGCACCAGGGTTTAGAAGAGGGAGGTTATCTCGATCTTGCATGTTGTGTATGGCATTGACCATGCTCTCGAACTTGGATGTATATGCAGGGACAATCGACATGATGTATGTTTTGATGAGATTAGGTTTTTTTTTCTTATGTTTTCTTAGGTTTTGATGAGATTAGGTTTCATGAGAAGGGCTATATATATAGAGAGAGAGAGAGAGAGATAGGAAGATGAAACGTCGCAACTTAAAATTTTATATAAATGGTTTTAGGGTTTGGCTAAGTTTTAGGAACTTCACGGCTGAGTTATCTAAATGACACGGCTGAATTATCTAAATGACACGGCTGAGTTACTAAATGAAACGGCTGAGTTATCTAAATGACTCGGCTGAGTTATGGTATACTGTTCAACATTTACTGTTGTATGTTACCGCTGACTTATGGTATTACGATACGGCTGAGTTATGGATTTTGTTTACATTATGGCTGTTTTGGATTCATTATTATGGCTGAGTTATGGATTTTTGGCGGGATTTTTCCTGCTCAAAATAGAAACACGAAACGTCGTGACACGGCTGGGTTATGGTATAGAAAGACGAAACGTCACGATACGGCTGAGTTATGGTTAAGACGGCTGAGTTATGGTTATGACGGCTGAGTTATGTTTAAACCAATAACATTAATAAATAAACAGAAGAAAGAAATCACATCCACATTATTCTTATACATTTTCTAAAAACAAACCTATTTCATAATCCCTAAAACAAATCTCACAAAATGAAGCAAAAGAAGTACTTGTGTCTTCGTTAATACCATAACCATTCCAAGCACAATTGCTTTTTAAGAACTTCTTCGTGCCACCATTGCAATTGCAACCTCCATAAGTGTAACTTTCTTTGAGCTCTCTCATCCTCCGATTGCAACCCCACTCAATCTCATCACGAACATTTTTCCGAAGTCTCTGCATCTCCTCCATTGTCGTTGACATCATCGGTTTCAATAACGAAGACAATACTTTAAGACCTTCTACTTTCGTTGCTCCTTGTGCAATGCAAACCATTCCATAGACATAACAAGCTTTTTCATTGCCTTTCTTTGAAGCTTTAGCTAAACATGCCCTTCCTTTATCTCTTTCTTCATCATCTAGACAAAGCACATTTTGACCTATATCAAAATAGTTGTAGACACCTTTGCGGTATAGAGCCTCAGGGTTACCATTCCTTAAGCACCTATCGAAAAATTTGGAAAATGTTTCGTAAGTGTGAGGAAACCATGGAAGGAATGGAACGTCACGAAGTGTTACTCTTTCTACATCCCATCTTTTGTTGCAACAATTTCTGAAAGCCTTTGACACAAAATGGAGATTATCGATGTCGGAAATGGAAGAAGATCCAACAAGTGCACATATCTCTTCGAGCATATCATTAGGCAACGAGTTGAGAGATATTGTTGGTTTGGTAGAAAATCTCTGTTTGAACAGAATTATTGCCAAAATAGGAAGAAGCAGAGCAAACCAAAACCACGCCATGTTTCGTGAACACTTAATAGGATAGAAGATGATATTGGAAGTAGAGATGATATGATCTGCCAATGGATATATATATATATATATATATATAGAGGACGAAACGTCGTAACTTAAAATTTTACACTTGACGACGATTAGTATCCTTTAATCATATCTGTTTAAACCATTTTTGGGAAGTGTTCATTGAATGCTTGCGTGTTGTCTTTAATTCATTGGTTTTGTAACTTAAAAGTTTATAGAGAGAGAGAGAGATAGGAAGAGGAAACGTCGCAATAGGGAGAGACATGAAGACGAAACATCGCAACTTAAAATTTTACACTGACGGCTGAGTTATAGGAACTTCACGGCTAAGTTATGGATTTAGGGTTTAGGGTTTAGGGATCATGGTTCCATGGTATAATGTATAACATTTAAAAAGTATATGATTTAGAGTCTCAACTGAATCAAATCATACACATTCAATTGAAAAAATTGTATATGGTTTATTGTATATGATTTTGGGTCTTAATTATCTATAGGTAATGTTGAAGTACTTGTAAGAGAACATATATCTCAAGATCAAGTTAGATTACATTTTCGATTTCATACACATACATACAGTTGTATAAATTGAAGAAACTATGCACATTCAGTTGATTTATATTCATGTTATATTAATTATAATTTTGTAAGCCTTAAATCTTATATAAATGGTTTTAGGGTATGGATGAGTTATCTAAATGACACAGCTGAGTTATCTAAATGACACGGCTGAGTTATATAAACATACCAAAAGTCTTCAAATTACATTTTCGATTTCAGGGTATGGCTGAGTTATCCGAAATGGCTGAGTAATATATCATAAAAACCATAAGTTATACACAAAAAACATACCATTTACAGTCAAATCCTAAATAAATAAAAATTAAAGGTTCATAATTGGTCAATCACTCGAACTGCCCACACATATCAGATCCTCCTTCATCGAAGATCTCTGCTGCCATCTTCACCCGTAAACCCTGAATATTTACATCGCATATCCCATCAAAATTTATACCAAGCGCTAGACACTCGACAAACTTCAGTGAATACACCCCAAAATCGCCAACTTGGGTGTTTTGGGGAATGTTTTTGCCGCTTTTCCATCTGAACGCAAATTCTTTTTTGCAAACGGTTTTTTTGCCAGGAATTACATCATTACATTGCAGGGATCATTTGCATCAGCGGCCTAAATGCATCTAGCATTTTTTGTTGACTTTCAGGAGTTACCTGTCCAACGATGGGATCGTAGGCATCAATCTTCTCCTTCAGAAGATCCACGTGAAACGCCACCCAATGCTCGCCTCCAACATTTAGAACTCCGTACAAGTGATCGACATCTTCTAACCACTTGTTCTTTGTCTGAAGGTCTAGGGAAAACTCACCGTTTATGAGTGACTCATAACCTGAGCCTTTGAATTTGAACAGCTTTGGCTTCATCTTGAACTGAGGAAAATCCGAAATCCATGATGCTAGGAACCATTGGTCCACAAAGGCAATGCGCTTGGACCAAAATGGGCTGGGATCTTGCATGGACCTTTTGATGAGGACTCTGATATACTAACCAATATGATGTACATAGAATATTAAGTCAGCCATCGAATTATCATAACTCAGCCATTATTAAACATAACTCAGCCATCAAACAACCATAACTCAGCTATCAAACAACCATAATTCAGCCATCAAACAACCATAACTCAGCCATCAAACAACCATAACTCAGCCATAAATAATCATAATTCAGCCGTAACTTATACTTACAGTGTTAAGCAACCATCCATATTGCACATTCGGCCACTGCGCTCTTGGAGTGATGAGTATTCTGTAGCAATTAGCTTCCTCTTTACTACTATCTATCAGTGGAATGGCCCTAACAATCAAACACAAGTCAGTTTAGGCATAATTTTATTATAAAATAAAATAAATTGGTGTAAAAGTCCACACTCGAATCCTTAGATGTTGCATAAGTGTCGACAATTTATCCTCTTCAACAGGTGAGAGAGGATCATAGATTGCTGTTGAAGCTTCAAAATCCTTCCTCATGCACGTCGTCCCAGGAGAAGATCCAAAAAGATAAGGAAAACCTGCTTGCGTAGAAGCACTTGACTTCACTGCTAACCCATATGTAGCTAATAGAACAAACTTCGCCCGATGATTCTTAATTTTCGCTAACCTAAGCGTTTCATCTTCGTCCTCATCAGACTCCGGTAGCAATTCATTTCTTTTTGCGATCGCTTCCTCGGTCACATCCTCAAGATCAGATTCACCTCCACTCTTCCCCTTATTGTTTAACTCAGCCGGCTTTTTCTTTAACTCAGCCGCTGCCTTCTCTTCCTTCTTCTTCAACTCAGCCGCTGCCTTTTCTTCCTTCTTCTTTAACTCAGCCGCTACCTTCTCTTCCTTCTTCTTTAACTCAGCCGCTGCCTTCTCTTCCTTCTTCTTAAGAGCATTCTCCTTCCTTTTAGCAGCAACGTCAGCCCTCTTCTTAGCAGCATCATCAGCCTTCTTTTTCAAATCAGCAGCAGCCTCAGCCTCATTTTCTTTTGGTTTTTGCCTCCTGGGTAGTAATTGTGGTTGCTTAGCAGGAGAAATAGAAACGAAATCTGCTTGACCACTACCAAACAAATTCTTTTTCGCCTCAGGAGTACCCTTAGGAATTTCGGCCTTCAATTTGGACTCCACAGCTTTCTCTTCGGCCTTACCAAGCTCATCAGGGGTACCCTTAGGAATTTCGGCCTTCAATTTTGGAAAAAAGTGCTGCGGAGTTCGACTTTCGGCCTTAGCCGGCTCATCAACCGAAGGCTTTTTCGGCCACACAACATTATCAGGGGTCTCAGATTCCGTGTTAATAAGGACCGTTGGACTATTAACTGACTTATGCGGTGGTAATGTTTGCGTTTTTGGGCTGCGAACATAGTTTTGGGCACTTTCCGATTTTCCTAGAACTTTCAGACGCGCATCCACTGCAGCATCCACTGCATCTTTGAGAGATCATCAAATTTGTTGTCGATAACTCCCAATTTTCGCTCAATTTGCTCAAACCTCGACCCAATCTGCTCAAAAAAGACTCATGGCTCCCAAACCTACTCACAATTTGACCCAGCGTAGCGACTATGGTATTCAGATTCGCTGAATTCTCGCTTAAACCCTTTTCCTTTGCATCCTCCTTCTTCTCTATATCAGCAGCTTCACCCTCGTTTTTCTTCTGCTTCTTTTTGGGTGGCTCAGGCTCAGAGTCATAAGGAACTAAAGCCAACTTGGGTTTTTTCTTCTCCTCATTCCTCCTTCCCCTGATAATGTTGTGTGGCCAATAATCACCTCGTACAAACCTACCAGAATGTAGGTCTCTTATCAGGTTATCCAGTTGTGGGTCATCGTCTTCACCCGGCCACTGAGGAAACATGTCTTCTACCAACTCCTTCGAAGCCATATGCCTCACACGCACCTACAACAGTATCGAATAATCATAACTCAGCCGTAAAAAGAATAACTCAGCCATCAAACAAAGAATAACTCAGCCATCAAACAAATTATAACTCACCCATCAAATTATCATAACTCAGCCATCACATAAATAATAACTCAGCCGTAGAATAAATAATAACGCAGCCATCAAATAAAGAATAACTCAGCCATCAAATAAAAAATAACTGAGCCTAAAACCTTACCTCACGATGGTCTTTAATCTCCTTCTTCAGGACACTATCAAAACTTGCACGTGTCCGCGATGCATCCCATCGAAGAAGCGGAACTTCTTCTTCCCCAACGACTTGTTTGCCAAAACGCTCTCGAAAGCACACGACAGATTCAAACGCCCAAGCCAATAAAGCGTAACTCATGCCGTTGATGTAGTATGACTTTCCTACTGGATTCAACGACTTAATACTACCAACAAGAGCTTCAAATGCAGCCCGACCCCATGGATAAGTCATCATGGCTTTTTCATCGAATACTCTTTTTGCAGTTTCAAATGGTGTCCTAGAATTATGATGCCCAGCATAAATTCCCATGGCTTGAAGAACTAACAACCCTAACCATTTACGCTTATCAGAATTCCACTTGCGACAGACTCTTACTGTTGCCATCAGTTCTTCAGGCTTGGGTCCAAACCCATGCGGCACATTCAACTCCTCCCAGAACTCTCTGTTTTCGTCAGAAAGTTCAATACTTTCTGTTGGCATTGGATCTGTGTTTAACCCAATGATCTCACCAAACTCGAGTAAGCTAAACCTGATAGGTTGATCACCAACCACACTCCAAATCTCCTTCTTCTCTACTTTCAGCTGTCTGCACAGTAGATAGTGTACAGTCCTACCAGACCACCCGCATTTTCCATCAAATAGCTTAGCAATTATTCCAACAGGATACTTCTTCAGTTCTTCCCACACCTCAACTCCTAATTGCTCTTTAACAAGATGGAAATCTTTAATATAGGAATAGTGAAGCGCTTTATTTTCTAGACTAGCAGCGCGTCTTGATCTTGTAGGGTAAGCAGGTACTTGATGTTGTTCCATCTGATCACAAAAGATTTAAATAACTCAGCCGCAATAGAAAACTAACTCAGCCAAAACATAATATATAACTCAGCCGCAATATAACCATAACTCAGCCACAACATAATTTATAACTTAGCCGCAAAAAACCCTAACTCAGACACAATTTATAACTCAGCCACAACATAATTTTTAACTCAGCTACAACATAATTTATAACTCAGCCGCAAAAAACCCTAATTCAGCCACAATGATAACTCAGCCGCAAAAAAAACCCTAACTCAGACAGAACATAGTTTACAACTAAGCCGCAATAAACAAAAATCCAAATCAGCAAAACCTACCTTTCGAAGACGATTACAGGCGACCGACTGCGGAGAAGACGATTACGAGAGAAGACGATTTTCGGCGACGACGAGTACGAGGTAGACGATTTCGATTGCGGAGAGAAGACGATCACGAGGAAAGAAACAATGTCGATTTCGAAAGAATCTTAAACGGAGAAGACAGTTGAGAAAGTTTGTGGTTTTTTTCTTTTTTTTCCTTTGAGTTATAACATTTAAACGTTCTGAGTTTACACATTCAGTTGTATAAATAGAAAAAACTATACACATTCACTTGATTTATATTTATTTTATATTAATAAAATGAGCTTAATTATAATTTTGTAAGTCTTAAATCTTATATAAATGATTTTAGGATGAGTTATCTAAATGACACGGCTGGGTTATCTAAATGACACGGCTGGGTTATCTAAATGACACGGCTGGGTTATCTAAATGACACGGCTGGGTTATCTAAATGAGATGACATGGAAAATAAGAGCTGATGACATGGAAAATCGGAACTGATGACATAGAATATCGGTAAGTCAGCCGCCAAACAAACACATAACTCAGCCATTAATTATTTCAATTTAAGAAAAACTAATCAAGGATGTTTATCGTAATTTACTAGGGGTGCGAAAAAATTTGAGTAATTTTTGAAAGATATATGGTCTTCTAGTCATTTTTGCATAGTTCCATGGTATTGTAGTCATTTTCTCTAAAAAATTTGTGACCACATACATAACCAAGAAAACAAAATTGAGTGAAAAAAAAATCTCTCTCTTCCATCGAAAGGGAAACATAACCCTAGCCGCCGCACACCAACCATTTTCCGCCGTCGATTGCATATGCCATCGCACCCTTTTCCACTGCCGTTAGAAGTCGTCTCCTTCTGTAGTTCACGTCGTTCCTTACGTGCACCGAGAACCGTGGGGTACGGGTTATTCGAACAAAATAGACGCGGAGGAGTCTGGGTCACCGGGGAGGACCCTGGTTTAACGGCAACTCTAAATAGTTGGGAAAGAGTCGATGGGGACAGGGACAAAAGCAGAGAGAGTTTGCAGTTCTGGGATTGTGGGCAGCAGAAAATCTAATAGGATTAAGAGGTGTGATTTCTATGCTCTCTTACCGATTTCTCGTCCTCGAATGATTGATTTCAACTAGTTTGATGGTTATATCCGAATAAAACTTGATTCCTGTTGTAACGCTGTTTCTGAGAAGAAGAAGAAGAAGAAGAAGACGGTATTTAATCTTTGTAACTTCAAACCCCTGGTATTTACCCTGGCCTCAATTAGCCTCACTTGTATCAAGTAGAAGAAAATACATTGTTCCCATATCTATCTTGTTTATGTGCAGGGCGTTTATCAAAAATCTGATTACTACAAACCAGAAACTGGTTTTGATTATCCATTCAATGTGGAGAAGGTACGAAATCTAAAATCGTTGCTAATCGATTTCAGTTAGTGATTTGTTTTAAGTTAATCAATTTCAGTTAGTTTTGACTTTGTTTTGTTTTTTGTTTTAAGTGCCTTACTGGTAAAGACGACCTGAATCAGTTAGTGATTCGTAATGGCACATTAACCCGGGTTTTACAGATTAATCCAACTCTTAAGAAGTCGTATAGGGTTTATAAAAGTTGGGTAAGTAGCCTTTATTTGTTTTGTGCATCCTGACTGTATATAACTATTGTGTAATGTAATCGTCTCGTCCTGTGCAGGATACACACATTACTGGTGATGCGCACTGGTCTCCTCGAGGTTCATACCTCTTGTTACAACTTCGAAATTTGGTAATGATTGTGGGTAATTTTCGCCATAATCGTGGTCATTTTCTCATGCGTTACGGGCATGCTAAGGTTTGAGTTAAATATTTGATTTTGAAAAGAAAAAAAACACTGTGCTTCTGTTTGTTTGATGTTTTTTTGTTTTGTTTTTGAAGGCAAATCTAGTTGATTTCTGTCCAGGAGAGAAATACTTGGTAACCTACAACAGACCAAAGAGAAACGTCCGAAGTGTGAGCGCATCTTGCTGCATTTGCATTTCATTTTGAGTATTCTGATTTTGCAGGATTTGAAAATCTTTGATGTGAGCACTGGGAGAATATTGATGGGAGGACACCATTGTCCTGCTGACGTATCTTGGCCTCTAATTAGGTGAAGTGCAGTTTTATTTTCCCTAAAAACTGTTATTATCTAGGTTAGTCATTGATGTAAACTTGTTTTCTGCAGATGGGCTGGGGGAGAAGATGATAGTTACTTTGCCATGCTTATAAAGAAGACTGTACGCATCTATGAGACTCAGACTTTCGTGTCGTTGGGCGACAAGTTTGATGATGTTGTGGACATGTGTTGGTCTCCTACTGAATCTATCCTTGCACTGTTGAAAAGGTGTGGCAAGCAGACTGCTAATAAGGTTGTCCTCCTTGTGAAAATCCCAAACATGAAGGTGCTGAGGCAAACGGATGTTGTTTGTGATGATGATTGCAAGCTGTACTGGCAGAGCAATGGAAAGTATCTTGCTGTCCAAGTGACAAGCTCTGAATTTGTGTTTTTCCGCATAAGAGAAGGCATTGATGATACTCCCAGCAAGGAGGTTCTCAAGGTGGACGAGAAGATCCTTGCTTTCGCGTGGGAGCCCAGTGGTGACAGGTTTGCCATGATTCACGGCGACGAATCAAAGCCACTTGTCAGTTTCTACTCTATGCAGGCTCCCAAATACCCTGATAAAGTTTCAAGGATAGCTAGGTTCCAGACTAAGCAAGCTGATTCCCTCTTCTGGTCATCCAGAGGGAAGCACATAGTTTTAGCTGGATTGAAAGGCTCCTTCAATGGAAAGCTTGAGTTTTTCGACGTGGATAACCTTAAGGTGTTGAGCAAGGATGAACACTTCATGGCCACCGATATCGCATGGGACCCAACTGGAAGGTACCCATTTTGGTTTTCTTCTATTTCAATTACAAGTGAGTGATATGTTTTTATTTCCAATTACAAGTGAGTGATATATATATATAATTTTCTGCAGATATGTTGCAACTGCTTATACTATACCTCAAGAAATGGATATAAGTTACAAGTGCGGGTTTTCGGTAGCCATGGATCCTCCTAATCCTAAAAATGGGTTTTGTATCTGGTCTTTGGAGGGAAAGAAACTTTACTGGAAATCAACAGGGAAAGATTTGCGTCTCTTACAAGTAAGTATGCATTCTCAAACTAGGATATACATATTGAAATGTCTCATGTATTGTAAATTCTTAATAAATACAGCTAAAATGGCGTCCCAACCGAGAAAGCATAGATGATGACATGTTGAAGACTCTGGCTAATTCAGTTGAAGAAGAATGGCACACAGATGAAGACTCTGAAGATGAAAGGTGAAGACTGAAGAAGAATCTGAAAGTGAAGTAGAAGTGTCGGGATAAACAACAAGTTTATATTTTCTTTGTCAACAAACTAAGTTATTTTGCTTATGTTTTGGACTTATTTGTTTTTAGAAGAAAAACTCATTCCCTAAACGTCCTAAATTTTTATCTGACCACAACACTCTCAAAAGAGTAAGTCAATGGTTTGCCAAAGACGAAACATGCTCTAGTTCCATTCGTTATATTGCATGCTGTTTACTGCAAGACCAGTTCTACTTGCAGCTTCCGTAAAACACGAATTTAAGGTAAAGAAATCTGATTGTTAGAGTAATACATTTTACCTGTTAAGCAGTTAATACCACCCCACTCAAGAAATCCTCTAATAACCCTAACCAACTCTAGTGTACCGTACCTTTACTCTTTGATTTTAAGTCCACTTGGACAATGATGTAGAGAAAGTTTTACTCTTGGAAATACTGCAAGTGCACAGTAATGCAGTACTATACTTGGTGGTCGTAATGTGATGGAAGTATCATCAGACCAAGTCTCAAGATCTTGCTCAGCCTTCTCCCTACAAAAAGTACTTTGCTTCTTGAAGTTTCTTCTACATCCTTAAGCTTTGTAACTGTATTTACTGGCTCCACATGAACAACCAGTGAAGTCGTTACTCCTTGATCAGCAATTATGTTGTCTCGTCGAGGGTCTTACTTTGTAATAATCAACGAATCATCTCTTCCTAAAGTCCCAGCGGTAAAGTTGTAAGTTTTGCTCTTTCTCAATCTACAAACAGTGTAGTCTTGTTGACTGTCTTCTAGAATTCTAACTTGTGTCACAGCCCTTAAATCAGCAGCTTTTGACTCAGAATTTCTCTGTACTTTGTTGTCTCGTTTAATGCTTTGTTTGGTTCTGTATTTTATGCCACCGGAAAACGACCGGCAATCGCATGAAGACGGAGGTGAAACAACCAATGCAAACTTCAATGTTAATGCTCCACGTGCCCTAGATGATGTCTTTGTCTCACACGTGGTATGGTGGTGTCAGATTGTTGTATTTAATTATATTACGTGTTTAGGCTGGGCTCTTATCTAGTGGACATTACTGTTGTACGTTAATTTCAATTCAATATAAGGAGTTGACAAAAAAAAAAAAAAAGATACATTACGAATATTGGGTCTGATTTCCATGGATATTTGATTCTAAGAGCTTCTTTTGAATCTGGAATCCGACCTCGATGTGTACTCTGCCACAAGCTTTGAGAATGACGACGACTTGTCTTCCAGCAATCTCGCCGGTGAATCGTGTTCTTCGATAAGCCCTGCATTTAGAAAGATAACCAATATATTATTAACACAAGTCTTTTGATTAGTCAAAACGTAAATAGAATTTCTATGATCATGAGTTCACAAAACCTTGGTCTAGGAGCAGGACCATATCGCTGTCTATTACAGAGGATATTCTATTCGCGATTGTTATCACCGTACAATCCGAAAAGTGTTGTCTCAGAGTCTCCTGAATCAGATTATCAGTCGCGGTATCTACGGAAGCAGTGGCTTCATCAAGAACCAACACTTTGCTTCTCTTGAGCAAGACTCGTCCTAGACACACCAATTGTCTTTGACCAACACTCCAATTCTGTCCATTCTCGCTAACTGAAATATATTAAACGTTCATGCTTCATTCACTAGATTTGTTTTAAAGCTTCACAATGATTTTTTGTGACAATAGTTTACACTGACCACTGGAATCTAGCTTTAGTTCTTTCTTTCTTACTTCATCCCCTAGTTGGCATTTGTCGAGTGCCTGAAACGAGAAATCAACAATAGTGTGAGAAGCTTTCTTTTTGTTATATGCAGAAATACATAAAGAAGAGCCAACGAACCTCCCAGATTTGGTCATCAGTGTATTCCTCAAGAGGGTCTAAGTTACTCCGAACCGTGCCTTCAAACATGGTTGGATCCTGTTGTATGATACTTAGTCTGGAACGCAAGTCGTGTAGCCCAATGGTCAAGATGTTTATTCCGTCAATCCTGATTTCCCCGGCTGTAGGTTCCACAATCCTAAAAAGGGTTTGAATTAGAGTGGATTTGCCACATCCTGTTCTTCCAACGATTCCGGTTTTCAGGCCTCCTGGAAAAGTGCATGTCAATCCACGCAGCACCATAGGCAAATGTGGCCCATATCGTACCTGCAGATTACAGATAGTAATCTCTCCATGACACGGCCATGATTTCTCAGGTCGGGTTGATTCAATCACGAGAGATGGTTCACTGGGGATGTCTATGTACTGAAGCATTCTTTCAACAGATATCATTTTGTTCTCAAGATCGCAAAGTGTCCATATTAGCGTAGCTTGCAGGCTATTTAGAGTGAGTGCATATGTAACGGCTAATCCTGCAAAGCCTTTTAGAAGCAGAATAAAAAGAGAGAGAGAAGATTTATTTAGTTGTGAATAAGAACAGAAAAACAATTAGTGATAAGCTAGCTGCAAAATTACCTGGATTAATGACTCCTTTGGGCATAGACACTAAAATAATAAGTGAAATCGCAAATGCAGCAGTAGATAAAAGATCGAGGCGGAAGCAGAGCCACTCCATTGTAGAAATGGAATGGAACCTCAGCCGAGAATAACAATCGTTAAGTCTCATGATGTCACCGCGGAATCTTGGTTCTTCATCAAAACTCCTAATAGTTGTTATCCCTGAAAGTGTCTCAGAAAAATGTTGTACCAACGGTGATCTGCTTATTCCAGATAATCTTGCAAGTTCCCGAGCCGAAGATATGTAGTATTGCTGCATACATATGTTAAATCAATATCAAGACTTAGGTGAGAACCTCAAGAGAGTTAGTATGAGTCATATTGATGATTGCATTAAGTCTCTGCGATGATCTTATCGTGATTCGATGAGAGACAAGCAAAGTATGGACTTTGTCAGTGTTATGAAGAATACCCGATACCAGGTGCATGCAGCGATGACAGGGATGAAGGCAATAAGGACCTGCCAAGCAACCTGTCCCATCACTCCGATAATCCCTAAAATGTTTACAGCAGTAATAACAACATTTGAAAATTGACTTGGTAATCTCAAATCCACGGCACTTTGGTCTGTAGAAGCCTAAAACAGGATTGAAACCACAGTGATCAGAAAAGCAGTTTGCAGGTTCTGTTTTTGGTAGAGTAATAACACAATGAGTAAGCATAGAGAGTTCTTACTCTATTCAAAATTCGGCCGATTGGTGTGGCATCAAAGAATGACATGGAGGCACGGAAAAATTCGGAAATGCATTTGATTGAAGAGTTCAGTAGCTATCTTGAAACCAGTCATCGCAGATAGCAATGCTCTGACAAGTATGCAGAAAGAGCTCGCAGTGGCTAGAACTACGTAGACTAGAATCAATGTCGAGCCACTCACTGGAGATTTCCCATCCTTCGTAACTGGAGTTACCCAAGCCACCCAATAGTTGCTTCCAATATTTAGAATCTGAAACAGAATCTGTACGACCAATATAACAGGTACAAGTGCACCTCCATACGCTAGTGTCATATACTTTTGGTATACAGCAAATCCAACTTTGCCTTTCTCCCTCTCTTCTTCTTGAACTAGTTGTCCTTTCGGGGTAGCCAAATCTTCCTCCTGTTTTTCATCGTCGTTGGAAACTTTGTTTTCTTTGCTTGTAGTTGACTGTTCTGAAGCAGATTCTTTTTCATATGAATCAACTGCTGCTAAGGCATCGGTGTGAGCTCCTACAAGTTCCATGAAATCAGTTCCTGAGTCAAGAATTTCATTGTACTTTCCCGCTTGTGTGATCTTTCCGTCTTTCATGACCTGCCAAAATGATTATCTTGACATCAAATATATGTGAGATAATGCATTGGAAAGACGGTATAGCGGACAAGTCCCAAACCAGTATAAGATCAGCTTCAGGCAGGAATTCAAGTTGATGAGTGACGTATATGACTTTCTTGTCTCTGAGAAGCCCCAACACGACTTCCTGTTACAGAGAAACAATAAGCGTAAGAGATCATATCAGAATATGTAGCAGAATCCAATATGAAAACGATTGTTACCATGAAGAGATGTGATCCAGTATGAGCGTCTACTGCACTAAAAGGGTCATCGAACAGATATATATCTGCGTTTTGGTAAAGAGCCCGTGCAATCTGTATCCGTTGCTTCTGTCCGCCGCTTAGATTGATACCTCTTTCCCCAATAACTGTCTGATCTCGAAACGGAAGTACCTCCAAGTCCTTATTCAAAGAACACGCTTCAAGCACCCTTTCGTACCATTCTCTTTGCATCGGCTTACCAAACAAAATGTTTTCTTCGACCTTGCCGCTCTGGATCCAAGGCGACTGTGCAATGTATGCCTTTCTTCCACAAACCTTAAGATTTCCAGACATTTTGGGAACTTCACCCAGTATAGATGAGAGTAAACTTGATTTACCCGAGCCAACGGTACCACAAATAGCTACACTCATCCCCTGAGATACTTTGAAACTCACGTCTCTCAATGTCGGGATTGGGGAAACGTCATCCCAAGAAAAAGCACAATTGCTGACTTCCACATCCATTTTTGAACTTCCACTAGGAAGTCTCTCCACACCATCTAGCTGCAGATCATCAAGACAAAGAAAAGACGCAATCCTATCAAGAGATACCTTTGTCTGAACAATCATCGAGATTGTATCGGGAAGTTTGTATATCGGAGTTTGCAGAATTCGAAAAGTTGCAAGAGCCGCTATTATCTTTCCCGATTCAAGAGGAATCTTCATAAGCATACAAGCGCCAAAAGCTGTTGCGGACACGAAAGAAGGTGCAGCCCACAGAACGGAGCTGATAGCCGCCGAGTTATACACAAACTTCTTAAGCCAGCCTGCTTCAATGCGTCTAAGGTCAAGAATCTTAGAAAGGAACTTCATCTCCCATCCCTGAAGTTTAAGGATCCTCATGTTCAGTAAGACCTCCGATGTTTGCTTCATCCTATTATCTTTAGACTCCATTAAATTTCCCTGAAACTTCTCTTCCAACTTTGCCAAGGGAAAATTTCCCAGCATGACTAAAAAAGTTGCACCAAAAGCTACAATTGATCCTAGCCCAAGGCTTCTGTACAAGATCAATAAGGCTAAACTGATTTGTAAGACAAGTATCCATGGATCATGCATATACCAACTAAAAGCACTGATTCTCTCTGCATGTACTGTCATGAGATTTATGATCTCACCGCTAGAATGTTGCTTCGAGTGAGAGGGAAGGGTCAAGCCTTTTTCGTAGATCATCGAAACCAAGACCGCTCTCATTCCAATGCCAGCTTTCTGCAACCTGAAGTACCAATTCCTGCGCGCTTGGCATTCCACGAGTTTAGCAACAAAGAAAGTTGTCACTAAAACAACCCCTTCATTTTTATATTGTCTTTGACCGTTCAGGTACTGAACAAAGGTATCCATGAGATACGGAGCAACGTAACAAGATATCGTGTAGACAAAAGCAAACAGAGTTGACAAGACAATATCTCGCCACACTGAAAAGAAGAGTGCCTTAATAAGCTTAAACGTGGTGATCCTTCTTTCACCATCGTCCCATTCAAGCTTACTCCTGTGTATTGAGCCTTGAATCAAAACACCTTAAACTGTGCAACAAACTCTGAATCATACATGTTTCAAACCTGAAACAATCCCTGATGCAAAAAATCTGTATAAACATACCAGCCTCAAACTCCTCTCGTACCGCTGTTACACTGAACAGAACACGCCATCCAACTATCAACACTGATGGACAGACTTTCGACACAACCTTGATCTAAGCACCACGTTTTAACAAAACTGTTTGCACACATTTTCTTGAATCAACTGCATAAAACTCTAAGTCACTCATGCTTCATTTCCCTGAAACAATCTTGGACTTGCTCATGACCTGTTTGAACACATTGAACGTCACTTTGTACCGCTGTTATTGCCAACAGAACACGCCGCCTAACTCCACCTAGCTAGGAAGACTTTCGAAACAAAAAATCTTTGCTCAACCTCTTGTCCAAACTCTCCTGCATGAGCAGAACTATACTACTAATAGATTTGACCACTGCTAGCTTCTTTGAACCTGTCTCGTAACTCACAAACATGTGACAAGCCTGAGACTCCTCTTTACAGCTTTAGCACTTCACTCTAGAACCCTTGAAGTCATTTCCTCGCTGTAAATACCACACTGCCATCTACGTAGACAGCCCTTTACCAAAAACTTTGGTATCAACATCATTGATATATTTGAACTAAATCAAAATTTCTCACCTCTCATCAGTACTACTTCGACATGTCTTTTATCACTGATGAATCCTTACTTTACTTTTCCAGCAAGTGTGCTCCTTGAGAAATACCTTCCAATGATGAAACCTGACAAACTAGCTTGCTACTAGTCTCTGTCTTAATGCAACTTTGTATTATTTGCATTTCCATCCTTATAGCATCCCTTATCAGTTGCTCAAGAATGTTTGATCATGCTTTATGAACTTCAGATCAACAAACTTGAAGTGAATAAACTTGAGACAAAACCTGCAGAACCTTGCAACTGCCTCTTTCAATTTCTCCTTAGAGAATCCATTGAAAATCACTTCTTCCTTCCTTTATCTTATGGTTTCCCTTCAGTCTTATTGAACCTCTAAACCTTGCAACTGATAACCAGACGTCTTCACCACCATCAAGCATCCAATCAATTAAGAAAGCTTTCCTTTTTACCTCTTGTTGCAACCTGATTTTGCTTGAACCTTGAGACATCTTCACTTGTTCTTAGACCCATATCTTCTTCATACACAACCTGAAATATTCCCGAAACAGTGACTAATTTCTTCTCAAACTCATGCCCAATGAGCTGATAAACCTTTAACTCAAATTATGTCTTTATACTAAGACAAACCGAGACACTCTAAACCTTCATAGCTCCACCTCGAATCATACATCAACTTCTTTGAACCTGCATCACGTTCCTGTAATGCAAATGACTCCACCTGGAACCTGGATCCTTCAAAGTAACTTGCGTCTCTCAAGATGTGATCCATCTTCCTGAATTAACAACTTCTTTCTCACTGTTTCTCTTTGATTCATAATCAGAAATCCTCTTTTGACTGTATAACCATGGCATAACCTTGAACTGTGTCAGGCCTTAGACACTTGTTATCAACCATTTTGTAGCTACGTCCAACAGCCTCATTTACCTTAGAAGACCCTCCAAGAACACTACACTTCTTGTGAAGCTCCCAATCTCATTCTGACCTTTGAACCCATCAGAACGTATCTCTTATGCAGCCATCTCAAATACTCATTCCATTCTTAAATTTAAGAAATCTCAAACACGTTCAAAGTACCAATTCTGAAACGATAAACCAAGACACATGAGTATACCTTGAGATTTTCCCAGCAGCATAATAACCTTGAGTCTTTATGAGCAATTCTTCCTCTAACCAGCCAAAACCCCTTCTTCTTTGACTCTTTGACCAGAGCCACAAGTACCATAAACATTCTTTTTCACTTTGTTTCTGAGAAACTTATTCATCTAACCTTGACGAATCTGCAGTTTTCTTTTGAACCTTTCTTCTTGGTTCACTTTCTTGATGACACATCACCCTGCTTGTCTCTCAAAATTTCCCTCGTACCAGAACTGCCACTGATAAACCAGAACGAAAAAAAAAAACCACAAACAGAAAAATTCACCAAAAATCCTTCGAGCTTGATCGTCACATCCGTAAGCTTCTCAAATCCTTTGAGATCTTGATCTTTATCCTTGAGACCAACCTCTCTCCCAAATACCTCCTCAAATCTGTCCATTTCTGAAAACCTTTCAAAGTTATCGACCTGCTTTGCTCCAAGCAGATTCCTTAATCCAGTTTCATACCCATCTGCTATAAACCTTTCCTTAATCTCAGACCTTAACATGATGTTTCAACAACCCTTGCAAACATAGATATCTTTTCCAAGGCGTCCCTTAGAGCCATAATCTATGAGTCCTTGTAGTTGTTCTTTTAACCAAAACTTGAACACCATTTCAATAGACTTTCAACAACCAAATAAAACCAAGATGCAATCTGAACCACAGCAACGAACCTTGGCTTTCCCCTTGTTGAAACAGTCTATATCCTTGTATTATACCAAGATCTAGATTCCCTAATCTTAAGCATCTAGGAATTTCCAGAAACCTCAATATAAACCATCACATAATTACCATGTGATTTGCAGTGAAAACAAACCAATTTCCTTACAAATTTGAGCCTGGAGAGATTCGATTCTGATTTTCACAACCTTGATTTAGATATACTAACTCATACCTTCATGATCCCGAATCGAACTGACATTGCAGAGAAGCTCCACCATAAACAAACTCACAGTCGATTTAAGCTTCACATATCAAGAACACCATCTTTGATTATGTAAATTCTGCACTTGTCTCAAATATTCTCTTTTTTGTGCTTGCAACATCTTCACCAGCAAGTTCTTAAACCCAACTTGCATCGTTTCAAAATCGTGACCCATTTGAAGATTACAACGAATAGGCTTTCTGATTTCATAAACCTGAAATCGCCTCATCCAATTCAATCTTTACCGATTGAAGTGACTTTGATCATCAATCATCACCATCTTCTTCTTCCATCAGCTAGAGATTTCAACACTCTTAAATCACCATGTTTTTAACACCAAGAAAACTTCAGTTCTTCTTCTCTAGGGGTTCGTAATCCCTCTGATTCTTCACCTGAATCAGACACCATCTTTGACGACAAAATTCTTCACCTTGGGCCTATTCAATTTCCTCTTTATTTTCTGATTGCGTATCAGAAAGTTCTGCATCCTCCGGCGAACTCGCTTTGTTCCAGTCACCATAGATGACAGCGAACTTCTTTTTCAGAAATCGACAAGCAGCGAATCTGATAACGCTTCCGACCACAATAGCTGCCTTTCTCCAGTGATCTACTTCATCGTCATCTCTCTCTGTCCGTCCATCGGAGCTTGCGATGACCAAGAACCCATCGCTGATTCTTCATCCTTGAATTTCAGCTTGCAAAATCACAAATTTTACAAATTCTTTGAGTCTTCTTCTCTACAACTCGGGATAACCCGATTCTATTTTCCAGAATCACACATCACCTTCCAGCTCCGACGAAGGCAGATTTTCCCTTTTGCAAATTTGGGCCTGAATTTATCCTTGGTCCAAATTGAATGAAGCCCATCTTGTCCCATAAAAGAATTTAATGACTAATGTCTAAAGTCATCTTCACGTTGCTTCCTTGACAATGAAGAAAGAAACAACTGACAACATCTTTTCATGATTACGACTCCGATCGACGGCCTTGCTCCTTCTGGTGAGTTTCTAGTTACATTAAACCCCCTTTAACCTTTGGTGCTCGTGACTAACTCCCGAAGCTCCGTCGAATTTCCTTTACCGCCGCGAATCAATCTTCCCTATACGTCGTAGACATCGTCTAAGACCAGCCACTGATACTTCTTCTAATTCTTCTCTTCTCTTCATAGTCGGTCTTTTTTTTTTTTTTTTTTTCTCTCTCAGTAACATACGTCGCCTTGACCGGCGACTTCACCTCCATAAACTGAGTCGTATCAATAGAATTGATTCTGTTGACCTTAGACCACCAAAGTCTCTTATTCCTCTCAGTTAGATAGGATTCTAACACATGAACGGAGACTTCAACAGACCATGAAACCTCTCTGCGTTCTCGTAGAAGCTTCACCATAATTCCCCAATACATCAATCAGTTTCTTCTACCTTCCGAGATCTCGCAGTGTCATCGTTGAATCCGTGAATCGAAGAGCCTAAGCTCTGATACCACTTGTTAGGGATTTATACTTGAATCCCGTCCCAAAACGAATAATCGATTACGGATATTGAAACACAAAAGTTTGTTCACCCTGAGTTCACCGAAGCTACGTCTCAGGGGTGGAGACTCTCCTCCACAACTGCATCCACTATGAAGATCGGAAAACACCCCCGATTTGGTTTACAACAAGAAGATCACTCTCTATTTCCGGTTATACAATCCGAGAGAGTACAAGAAGATATCTACGGGAAGAATATGGCTACGAGCTAAGCCTAGAAGGAGAGAAAACACCTCTCTCTATCATCTATATCTAGCTTACTCTATCTCTCTCTACGAGATGCCATGAAGCGCTCGAAAGCGGCTTAATTAACAAAGAAGCAAACCTCTGTTTTTATACCAAAAAACAGAGTCGGTGACAAACCCTAATGCCCTTACGTGAGTAAAGATGGGCCAATAGGAATAGACCTTTCAAACCTTCTCATATATGTAGAGTCTTTACTTCTTGGTCTTTTGTCAAACCTCCTGGTTCCTTTAGTGTCTTTGATGCACATCCAAATATGCTTCTCTTCTTTATTCTTCTTCCCGTTTACTTCTCCATCTTGGCTCTTCAAGTTGGATCATATTCTCACATTTATTCATCAATAATCACCACCAATACTAACTCTGTAAACTTCTTCGATTAGATATAAATGAAGTTTTTAGACCAACATAATTGTTAGCTATGCAAAATACACATAGAGAGAAAATATAAGCATGGTTGATATTTGATTAGAAAAAATCAAAGATTAAAATGGTGAAATGAGAAATGAATTAAAAGTAAACAACTCAAAGATAAAAATATTACGGTTAGCTACTTTGAATATTTAAAAATTACACGTATTGATATGATTATGAGATTAGTTTGCGTTCGAACCAAACGTGAGAAGAATTCTCTATATATTTCTTTTATTAATTGTTCCATTGGGGATAAAAATGGGTTTGGTTATATGACATTGTCGTGGATAAACTCATGATTATTGGCGTAAAACTTTAAATCGCAATAAAAAATAGTTAGGGGGAGAGAGTCAACAAAGTTAATTATAGTATCAAAAACAGGTTTCCTTGGAATGAAGCATGTCTCCGGCCGCATTATCCGACCTAGGTCTGGGCATAAAACACGAAACCGAAAACCGAACCCGAACCCAAACCGAAAAACTCGGGTTCGGTTCGGTTTCGGGTAGTGCCTATTACCCGAATGGTTTCTATTCTCGTCGGGTTTCGGGTTCGGGTATACCCGTATTACCCGCGGTTAACCGAAATACCCGAATACTAATTACAATAATACTAATTACAATAATACCCAAAACTTCTTCATATATCGTCCGAAAAATATTCGGTTTTAAATGGGTATTTCGGGGTTTAAAACCGGAAAATCCGGTTTTAAATTAGGTGTTTCGGATTTTAAATTGGCTATTTTGGGTTTTTCGGGTTTTAAAACCGGAAAATTTGGTTTTAAAATTGGGTATTTCAGGTTTTTTGGGTTTTAAAACCGAAAAATCTAAAAACCGAATGGTATTAACCGAATACCGAATATTATTCGGTTTTTACGGGTAACACAAAAACCGAACCGAACCCGAGTATACCCGAACCGAAACCGAACCGATAATTCTAAAAACCCGAATGGTTATCATATTCATCAAACCGAAAATCCGAATACCGAATAACCCGACCCGAAACCCGAATGGGTAACCGAATGCCCATACCTAATCCGACCATTATCCATTCTTCCCTATCCTTTTCGCTAATTTGTTTCCTCTAAAAACCAAAAAAAAATCTAATCAATAAACAAAGTAATCTAAAAATTAACAATAATTAATTTGGTAGTACTAGCTGAAAAGGGTTGTAGCCTTGTACTCTACTACTAGGTGAATCTAATCCCAAAACCAAACAAAATCTAGAATTTTTTTTGTTTTGGTGAAACTAAAATTTATTTTTTGTACCGAATTGGAAGCTTCATACGAACAATGATATGATAGTCGAATGGCGATGGATACATATAGAATTTGCAACAACCTGTTCGAATTAGTAAACATAATGATTATTACATCACGGATTAGTTAGTTTTTCTATGCATTTAGATCATTTCATAATGTTCGGATTTTTTTTCTTCTCGTAATTTAATTAAATAATGAATAATCAGTTATAGTTTTAAAATATATGTACGTCGTTAGCTATGTGAAATTGATATCTCGTTTATATTTTTGTTCATTTTAATAAAAAGACATAACTGACAAAAAAAACTAAACAAATATGAAGCTATAAAGATTTTAGTTGAGTTCCATCTAAAATATGAGAAAATTTGATTTTAGTCTAAACATGAATTGTCTAGCCTCTAGTACGTTAAATCTAATATTTCAAACATAACTAATCAGATCTCTATATAAGCAAATAGCAGACATGGAAACATGAAGAATCAGTTATATATGTTTTTCTTGATACTTGTATTAATATTTTAGTAGTACTTTGTGTTTTTTAGTTGTTATATAAATTATGCTAGATCGCATGATTTGGATAGAATTCGGTATGGCAACACATCACCCTGCCTAATGCTCTCAATAAATGCCGAGTGTTTGCATATGATTCATTAACGGTGCAAATTTGTTCTTAACCTCGGATGATTCTTGTCTAAAATGAGCACGCGAGATGTTGGAAGGACCGGCTACAACTCTTTTCATGGATGAGATATCAATAGGGTTGGATAGTTCCACTAATTTGCAAGTTCATGAGGCAACTAGTTCATATTTCGGATGTTACGATGATAATCTCGCTTCTACAACCTGCATCCGAGACCTTTGAGCTATTCGATGACATTATCCCTCTCGGATGGCCAGTCTACCAAGGTCCACGTGAGAATGTTCTCGAGTTCTTCGAGTACATGGGGTTCCAATGTCCTGAAAGACCAAGAACACTATTGGAACAAGAGAGATCAACCTTACAGATATGTTTCCGTGAGGGATTTTTCAAGTGGCTTCAATTCTTTTCACATCGGACAACGACTTTCGTCGGAACTCAGGGTTCCTTATGACAAAACCAAAACCCATACTGCATTAGTGACACAAAAGTACGGTATATCGAATTGGGAGCTCTTCAAGGCATGTTTTGACAGAGAATGGCATGCTTATGAAACGTAACGCACGCGAATCACTCGAAGACTCCGGCACTGACCACGACCACGACTTCTCGGGTATCCATAAGTTTGCACTACTACTAACTGTCTAAACGCACATAGTCTCAATTCATCTAAATCTATCGTCCTAAAACTGTATAGGCTCAACCAAAACAATTATACTGTGGAAATAAACATAAACAAAATAATCCGATAAAATCATCCAATGAAACAAATAAATCAAATTCCAACAAACGAATTCAATAAAAATATTCAGGAATGATAAAACTAGCAACCTATAACAACCGGGTTCGCTAGACTAAACAAGAAACAGTAAACCCTATCATCCTCTTCCTACGCCTTTATTCCGCAGTCACACTTTTCTTTTACCTGCATCACATGGGAAAAAGAGATGCGTAAGTAATTAAGAATTAGATAGTGAGACGGTCTCCCGTCGACACATCGCACGGTGTCGATCGACGCTATAACAACAAAGGTGTCGATTCAGAAGCACATAATGTTACTCGAAAAGAGAACGACGAGCTCACAATCACAATCGACACATCGCACGGTGTCGATCGACGCTATATTCGCAGTTTAGAACGAAAACTAACATATTCACGACCAAAACTATTAACTCACAATTCCAACCAAAAGGAAAACACATTCAAACACGAAATCATCACCACGAAACAACACAATCAACCCAATTTCATGACGTAAACACTAAAGCCCAATCGCTAATCGATTCCTCGCATATCCGAGCTTACGATCGCACACTCACCTCGATTTCACGATTTGAGTGGCAGGATCTAGAGATAGTGGTGCAAGAGAAGGAGGAGAGATTAACAAGTGCTTTCTGTGTGATGAATGCGCTTGTGGAACATTCTTTACGTATAGTTCAGAAATTGTACTGTACAATTGATGCAGATGTAAGAGCGGCAAGGGATAGAAATGGAATTTACATCGCACAGGAAAAAGATATACACAAGAAGAAGCTGAAAAGAAGGTAGGTATAAAAAGGAAGAAAGTTAAGTCGATATTCATTTCATGCTCGGTTTAATGATTGTTTTTGTTTCAGGCGAGAATCGAGAGGATAGAAGAATGATTTGAATCTAACTGAAAGGGTAAGTATGCTTCACCCTCTCTTTCCCTGAACTAGTTTTCTTTGTTGGAACTTACATGACTATGACTGAGAAAGAGAAGGTAGTGGATGTTGAAGACAGTTTGGATTATTCAAAATCCTCCAGCTTAATTTTGCCAATAGAGCAATATTGAATTGTAGCACATCTCTGAACCCTAGTCCTCCTTCAGCCTTTCCTTTTGTTAGCTTATTCCAGGAAACCCAACACATCTTCTTCTTTTCTTGGTTTGCATCCCACCAGAATCGTGTTTTAACACAGATTGTATGCGATTGCAGAGACCTATTGGCAGAGAGAAACAGGACATTGCATATGTAGGCATGGAGGAGAGCATGACTTGAGTAAGATCATCTTCCCTGCACTAGAAAGGTATCTAGAGGACCATGATACAGCTTTCTGTCGTATTCTGTCTACCATGGAGCTAAACATATCTGCCTTCTTTCGTCCAAAGCTCTCAGGTAAGCCCAAGTACCTCCTTCTAGATGTATACTTTGATCTCTTTTTACTGTTTCTCTGATGCTTTGCCTTGTCTTTTTGGAGAATGTACTGAGTGTGCTTGTTCATAGCTGGTTAGTATTTCTTTTAAGGCTTGTATCGTTTGCAGATGGTTTATAAATTGCCCTTCTCTTGTGATCTTTTGCAGAGGCTGATAGTACTTGGCTGCATAAGATAGAGGTAATGAGAAAGAGGATCCCGCGAATGCCCTTGTAGGTACGATTCTCAAGTAGAACTAAGAAAGTGACTGTAGTAATACATTCCATTATCCAGTTTATCCAAACTAGATGGAATCCCATTCTTTCAAGCCCTAGTGAAGTTCCCATTCCATGGGTGAAGTTTTCACCGCCATTGACCCTCTTTCATCGGTTGTCAGGAAATGAACACATTACACAAAGCCATTAGTCAGCCACTACCTCTGGTGATTTGATCTTTGGAATTAGGCAGATATGTGTATCATTGATGAGAAGAAACCCTTAACACCCTTTATGATGTCTGCCCTATAGCTTGCCAGTTGGAGTGGAAGAAAGTTGCAGAAAATTGCTGTCTTTATTTCTTCTTCTGATGGTTGTCTTATTAACTTCTCATTTGTTTCAGCTGTGATGCAGGGAGATATTGCATTGTGCACAATGGCAGCTCTGTCACTCTCTTTAGAGGTAAATAAATTCCCAAAGCATTGTCTTTTATTACAACAATATTGTTCCTTGCTCTTCTTCCTTTAGTCGCAGCTTGGAAATATCCACTGTTCTTATCACCTAACTCAAGCCAGATCTGCTGCATTTAGGTCTTGTCTTATTTGGTTAACTAGAAGGTCATTATTCGCAGTATCCACTATGGATGCTTCTAATTCTTCTTTTTTCTCCTCTATTTTCTTTAGGTTGTTGATATGATGATCTCTGTTCCATTGGATAATGGCTTTCCTGCATAAGAGATATCTTTTGTTCAACTGTAGCTTGAGGTTTGGATGACCAGGTCTCTTTGATCAGATTTTTCACTTCCTCATTGTTTCTTAAACTCCTATCTAAGGCTCTTTTCTGTCTCTTTGTTTCCAGAGTTAGGCATGTGAGGATGGGCTGTGATCTGATCCTTCAAACAGCAGGTAGTGATTTCTTCCTTTTGGGTATTTTTCGATCCATCCTGGCCATGGCGTTGTTAAATTAACTGTTTCCGTTAAGCAAGTCTTTAGACTTGTATGTATTAACAAAATACTCGTTTGGATTACCGATGAACATTTCTCAATTTTAGAGTCTCAGAAAAAATGTCAAACAACAACTTGTCTCGAAGAGTTTCCAACACATTCTTAGGAATGCACATTATTCACTTTTTACCAAATGTTATTTCCGAAATCGTATAGGTGGCCCGTTTGGGCTTGTAACCAGCAGCCATGAGCTTCTCTTGCTCAGAAAACGAGTGACGGTGGCCATAAGGACAGTTATCACCAGCAAGAACCATTCTGCAAACCTGAGTCTTGTAACGCGGATAGTGAATCACTTGGACGGAGTTCTTTAATCCCGTGAGCGAATTGGCAATGGTCACCATATGGGCATGTCCCTGTCTCTTCCCACTTGTAGCATAGCTGTGTCTTTGTCATCCGATGATTGTACACCTCGACCCCTATTTCCTCCTTCTCTTCTTTCTTCCCTCCCCGTCTTTGCTGCATTTCATTCATCACCATTATTACTCAAATTCGACTCTAAAGTGTCTCAATGCTTACATGTTTCACACAACACTAAACCAAAACCTATAAACCACCACTATTACACTAAACAAGTATATGATCTCAATGATTACCTAATTCCCAACACACTAAACCAAATCAATCTTTATAATCTCCAAAAGATTCCACACTAATCAAGGAATAGTCAAATTAATCAAGGAATAGTCAAATTACCGTCGTACTGAGTTGACCAGGTCCACAAGGTTTTGGTTTAGTCATGGTTCCTCCACATCGAGCGACACCACCACTTCTCGGGCTAGATCTGACGGAGATGCTCTTTGGCGGAGAAAAGCGATTATGATCCCCAATCTCTATAACAATCGTCGGACTCTCATCGCTGACGTCATCCCGGTTAGCAAGGTTCTGATTCTCCACTTCGTCGGCGTGATAAATCCCTCCGATCGAGAGATGAAAATCGAAGTGGTTCTGGATTAGCAGGTCTAGCTCTGTCTTCAATTGGCGATTCATCGATTGGATTTCGTGCTTGTTCTCTGGACGGAGTACTTCTGCTTCAAGCGAAGCCTCACGCTGGCGCGTGTAATTCAACACTGCGCTATTCAACATATCTTGACTCTGGATTTTCTTTTCCATTTTTTTCCGGTGAGGTATCGGTAGTTTTCTGTATCACAATCGCCAGAAAACAAAAAAGAATTGAGAAAACGAAGCAACGCGATATCAGAATCTACGCATCTCTAACGGAAAAAAGTATACATCTCGCGAAGAACGAAACAAAACGTATATGAGATTTCTCCGAGCAAAACGATAATCGGAAAATCGAAATCGCACATCGTTAACTCAAAATTGACGGAAATTAACCAAAGGAATCAGATCTAGGATTCGTGAGGGATAATCCCAATCTACTGCAAACAAATTCGTACGGAAGAACCAAGAAATCAAAGCGAAAGTGGAGAGAAAATAGAAGAAATTGTACCTTGAGTAGAGAGAAACTACCGGGAATATGGAGAGAAACTGCTGAGAAAATTTCAGAGGAAGCTTTCGGTTAGAGAGAGAATCCAAGTTAGAAAGAGAAAGTAAGCTCGAGTATGAGAGCTTTTAGATGGTATTTATACTAAGCATTTTGCTTCGTCTCTTTTAGAGGGAAATTATGTAGAAGAATTTATCATTAAAAAAAAAAAAATCACAGAAAAAAATGTGGTGGTTGTTACAAAAAGAATCATCAAGGTTTGAGTATGATGAGCAACACAAACCACAGTCGTAAGCTATAATTACGGTTGTGCCACTGGATATTAAACATTTTAGTAGCAATGGAAATAAGGTAGCGGTGCGTGTGAAATGGTTTATGTACGAGGTTTTTTTTTTTTTTTTTTTCGGTCATCTGGTGAAATTAAATAGCCAAAGGCAAACAGTTTTATACATAGCCGAGGGCCAAGGAGTTGTGGCCAAAAAACCAACATTTTAAGAGCATCCGCATTGGTAACACTAGGCCTGGACATTCGGTTATCCATTAGGTTTTCGGGTTTTCAGTTTTCTGAATATGAAAAACATTCGAGTTATATAAAATATCGGTTCGGATTCAGTTCGGTTATTTTCGAGTTCGGGTCGGTTTTCGGATTGGATGTTGTAAACCAAAAAAACCGTAGTGTAAACGATTCGGTTTATTTTTGCTGGTTTTCGGTTTATTTCGGGTTTTTAAACCGAAAACCCACTAATAAGCGAAATGGAAACAACTACCCGAATGCAAAAAAAAAAAACAGATTTCTCAATTGTAAATTGAAATAAAATTGACTTGATTCAAACATAACAACCAAGTTAAAATCCAAAGCTGATATCCGAAATTAAAACTGAAATTCAAAGTGAAAAACAAGTTGAAAAGACAATCTTGAATAAAATTCAAAGTGAAAAACAGATTTCTCATTTGTAAATTGAAATAAAATTGACTTGATTCAAACATAACAACCAAGTTAAAATCCAAAGCTGATATCCGAAATTAAAACTGAAATTCAAAGTGAAAAACAAGTTGAAAAGACAATCTTGAATCTTGATTCACCATACACTCCATGCTTCTTGTGGCAGTAATACAAGTGAGAACAACAGTGTGCGTGCTGGATTTGTCACACAATAAAATTTGTGAAGATTCTTCGAAATAGAGCTTCTTTAGGTTTACAAACACTCAGATTGAAAGAGAATTAGGGTTCTTAAGACTGTTCTTATTAATTAGCTGAAAAAGCTGTTTTTGTCTTATTATCTCTCAGAAAATCGGATCCCTACAAATGAGGGGGGTACATGTTTATTTATAGAGAAAATAGGTCGGTTTGGATGAATAGTGATGGGCCATTAATGGGCCTCTGTCTTCTGGGCTTGACCGTTGGGCCGTTTAACGTATGCTTAGTCGATTTAGGCTTATCGATTCTTCTAGGGGAGATTTGACCCCTATAGTTAGCCCCCCAGTTCAACAGTTTTATAAATAAAAGTGTTGAAGTAAGGGTGTCCAAGTGAAGAATCGATTTTCGTTAGACCGTTGACGTGTTGACCGATTTTGCCGAGTCCAAGTGACATGGTTGTACCCAATTCGGCGAGCTGATCGACGCGATGCCGTCTGATGGCCGATTTCGAACTTGCGAACTGACGAGCTGAAGTCGCGAGTTGATGAGATGAAGTCGCGAGTTGATCGAGGAAACAAAGTCGCGAGTTGACTCTGATGAAGTCGCGAGTTGATGAGATGAAGTCGCGAGCTGATGATATGAAGTTGCGAGCTGATCGAGGAAACAAAGTCGCGAGTTGACTCTGATGAAGTCGCGAGCTGATCGAGTGTGACGTTATGAGCGAGTCGATTTCGATCTGGTGAAGTCGCGAGCTGATCGAGGTCAGAATCCGCGAAATGCTCGAAGATGCGAGGCGGCGAGACGAAAATGTATAAGCGTGTGAACAAGCCTCGATAAAAACCTTGTCTAGAAAACCCAGACCAAGGGGAAAAGAGCACAAGTCACACACTCGTTCAAGTCGTCATTGTCGCCGAGTCCTCAATTTTAGTTTCGTCCGCGTATTCTCCGAGTTTTTTGGTGGAATGAAGCTGCGAGATCGCGAGCTGAGAGGTCGCGAGCTGATTTGATGAAGAAGTCACGAGTTGATCGAGGAGACAAAGTCGCCAGTTGACTCTGATGAAGTCGCGAGTTGACCGAGGTCAAAACCCGCGAACTGCTTGGAAATCATGTCACAAATCTGGGAGTCACTCGATACGCGCGAGGCGACTAGACGGACGTATCGCAAATCTGCCAGTCGGGAGATTGACTGCGAGATGCTGAAACAATGTCGAAAACCGATTGAGACAAAAATCTGCGGGGTCGCGAATTGTCTTGACGAAGAGAAGTCGCGAGCTGATCTGACAAGATGAGGTCGCGAGTTGATCGAGGAGACAACGTCGCGAGTTGACTCTGATGAAGTCGCGAGTTGACCGAGGTCAAAACCCGCGAACTGCTTGGAAATCATGTCACGAATCTGCGAGTCGCTCGATACGCGCGAGGCGACTAGACGGACGTATCGCAAATCTACCAGTCGGGAGATTGACTGCGAGATGATGAAACAAAGTCGAAAACCGATTTTGGTAAGGAGGTGAGACGAAAATCTGCGGGGTCGTGAATTGTTTTGACGAAGAGAAGTCGCGAGCTGATCTGATGAGATGAGGTCACGAGTTGATTTTGATGAAGAGACTGATTTGACCAAGTTGCGAGGGTGCGACTCGATCAACTTTCTAAATACTGCGAGGTCATGGTAATCGCTGAAAAATCGAAGTCTTCAGAAACGAATTCCTGAAGTCACAAATTAAATTAGTGGTGAACTCGCGAGGTCGCGTTTTGAGCTCACACGAAGTTGCGGAAGCCGATTTGGTTCCCTTCGAAACCGTAATCCTTTTAGCCCAGATTCTCGGCCCAAATTAAAATAAGGCCTACCTCGAAACTCGAACCGTCAAAAATACCTTTATAAGGAGCGATGCTCCTCAGACACTTCTCATAATTCTCATTTCTCCAAAAACAGGTTTGCTCTCTCTCCCTTTTCTCTCGTTTTTCTTTCAAGTATTGATAGAGTTTTTTGCTGTCCCATCACTTCGTCGCCGCCGTGTTCTTCATCGCCGCCATCGTGTTCTTGAGGAAATTCGAAGAATTCTTCCTTTTTGATCCAAAAATCATGTCGTCAACGAATTCGATTAAGTCTGCGGGATCAGCCGAGCTTGCCGAGAAGGAAAAATTGATCTGGGTATATTCCGCCAATAGCGAGTCGGTCGTTGATGCGAGTTCGAGTTGTGGTCGGTTCCGCGGATGCGCGGACGCGAGTTCTTCCGGCCGCGAGGGAGCGAGTCCTTCTGGGCGCAAGGAAGCGAGCTCTGTGCGAGAGCGTCGAGCTAGAGGTAAATCCCCTCTTGCCGACTTGTTTTCCAATCCCACTCCCATCTTAAAGCAAAGTCGCGAGACGGGAGAGACTGTCTCATCAAGGCGAGCTCTGCGAGCAGGTATTCAAGAGGGAGTTGGGACCTCGCGTCCCTCGCGGAATTTCGAGACTTCTACTGCCAATGAAGGAAGGCTAGTCATTGAAGTTCCACATCTTCGTGACGAGTCACTCAGTCCTGCCGAGCCGCCTTTCCAAGTGAAAATTGAGGAATGTAACTGGTCATACAATTCTCTCGTAGAAATAGAGAGATTGAAAGCCTGGATTGGATCCGGAGCGGCCGAAGTCGTCAAGAAGAAGACGAAGAAGTCGAGGCGAAAGCAACGCCCGCCTCCAGGCTCGTCATGGTGCGACGAAAAGTCCCTGGACATCCTTCGCGCAGAATGCGGAATCTCCGACGCGGTCGAGATGATCGCGCCATCTGTCGAGCAGCGAGAAGACAATCCACCTGCCGGTACATTCACTGCGTATGAATGCTGGTTTAGGGATTGTTTTCTTACATTCCCCATTCCAGCGTTGATCATGCGGTATATGTGGGTTCATAAAATTGCGCTTGCGCAGATCAACACAAGAGGAGTTCGTCAACTGGTCGGGCTTCTGACTCGAGCTCCCGAATGTCGCGAGCCCATCGGAGTTCGTCATCTTCATAACTTTCTTGAGTTCTGCAAGCATGCCGATCCGAGCGGCAAGAGGTTGTATAATCTGGCGAGTCAACCTCTGTACAAGATTTTGGACGACTTCCCGAACAAAGACCACAGTTGGCGAAAATACTTTTTCTTTGTGTCGATGTCAAACGCGTCTGTTGAAGAAGAACATCCGGCGGTGGAGAAGTGGGGAACACTTGGTAGATTTTCTTGATGTTTACTGCGCGAACTGCCTCTTTATGCTTTGTCTTAACTTTCTGTTTGATTGTTTTTACAGCCCAAAGACCGTTTTTTACTCCTGTTCCCAGAATTGACGATTTTTTCAACAAGCTAAAGCCTCGGAAGTGTTATTGGGCCCGCCACTTCCATCTTCAGAGAGTAATTCGAGCTCGCGAGTTCGCTCTAAACAACGAAGAAGACTGTCTTAATCGAAGCGAGTCCGACGACCTCGACATCATGCCTAACAAACCAACCTTTCGCGATATTGCGAAGGCCAAGAAAAAGGCCGAGCCGAAATCAGCTACTCTTGCCGCCGAGACGTCAGAGAGGAGCGTTGCCAAAGGAGATACCCCTGCGGCAAAGAGCAATGAAGCGGCTGCTGTAGCTGCGAGTGGTACTTTGGCTGTTATTACCTCACACCCAATTACCATTACGGACGAGCTCGTTGAGTGTGAGCGTCAACTGACTCGAAAAAGAAAACTCTCTGCCGCCGATAAAGGCAAAGGCAAGACTGGCGAGACGAAGAAGACTCGTCGCGAGCTGCCGACTCTGCCTCTAGGCGAATCCATTCCTCCAGGTCCGCGATCTGGAGGGTCTGCCGATCTCTACAACGATCCCTTAGCCATGGCTGCCTTAATGGCTAAGGTCACATATCCGGGTGATAACGTTCCGATCCCGGAGATGCTGGTAAAGAGCGAGCTCTATAAGGAGTTCGCGTCTCGCCAGGCTAAGGTAAATTTCCATTTATACTCTGTTTCGTCTTGCTTCATTTCTCATACTTCCAATTCTCCTGCAGGCTATCGCTCATTGCAACAGGATGGTCATAGCGTATGACCAAGAGGCGAGGTCTAGGCAGGCCTTTATCGACAAGGCCAGGAGGAAGGAAGAAGCCGAGAAGAAGCAGGTCGCGGCTCAAATGAACCAACTCGCAAACGAACGCGACGCGCACAAGAAGAGCTCTGATGACTTAGGCATGCATCTTCAAAGAGTTTGTCTTGAGAAGAAGAAGGCCGAGGACAAAAATGCCGAGCTGGAGGCGAAATTATCGGCTCTGAAAGCGAGTCGCGAGAAGGATCTCGAAGTGGTTGCTTCATCTGCGAGGCGATCCGCGGCTGCTGAGGTTCAAGCCAAATTAGGCCGCGCTAACGAGCTGTTTCGTCAATTGATGAAGAAGCCGATTCGGAAATGGTCTATCTCTCGCAAGTGGAGTCCAACCTCCACCTTCTTGATGATATGGAGAGCACGGAAGAACCTTTCGACCCCATCGATGAACGTGCTCTCCTAGTCGAGAATAAGGCATCGCTTGAAAAAGCTGATGAGATCTTCGATGCGATGGTCATCGACTTGAAGAAGATATTAGGTATGAATTACGTCGTCTCCATTAATGTAACGGATATAGTTGTTTCTCCGCGAGTCGAGATCAGTGCTAAGTCTGTTGGTATTCATGTAGCTTCGGGATCCAACGATGGCTCTCTGGGTATGCGCTTGCGAAGTGCGAGCGAAGAACTGAGCGACAGCGAGTCGGGCGAGACGGACAATACGGTCGATCACGACGAAGCTGTAGTAACTGAACCTCAGCACGAGCCGGTTCCTTTAGAACAGGATCCTAAGACCGGCGAAGCGGCGATTTCGGCTGGCATCGTTGCTCAAGCCGAAGTTAGAAGTGTTGAAGAAGGCGAGCTGGTCGCCGAAGAAAAAGGTGTCGAAGATGGCGAGCTGGTCGCCTAATCCACCTTGTAATAGATTTTAGGATTTGTTTTTGTTTTGCTCAAGGTTTTAAGACTTGTTATTTTGTGCCTGGACGGCTTTATCCAACTTGTGACATTTTATTCGCCGAGTTGGTCGAACCCATATTTATATGAAAAAATTCGGATTTCTTGCGACTTGTCTGATTTCTTTATGATTCGTTTTTTGGTTGAGGCCTGTTAGAGTTCGTTTTGCGAGGCGGTTTTAAGTCGCTTAGAAGCGATGCAGTTTTATGACGCTCAGAGGCGATGCGGTTTTAAGACGCTTAGAAGCGATGCGGTTTTAAGACGCTTAGAGGCGATGCGGTTTTAAGACGCTTAGAGGCGAAATGACTGATAGTGTCTTCGTAAGATTCGCCATGTTTGGCGAGGCTTGTTAGAGCTCGTCAGCTAGGCCTGTTATAGTTCCTTACTTTAAGCAAATTTCGGAGTATAGAATTCCACAGAATATCTTACCCGATTATAATCTCTGACCAGATTATTTTCGCCAAGTTCGACCAGTGTTAAGTATAACTGGGTTTGCGAGATGAACATCCTGGTTTACAGTCGTATTTCACTGAATACATCCGCTCCAGTGATGAACTCTAAATTTATATAGCGCGCTTTATCCGTTTATGGATGTATATGTAAACTTCGCGATGAAGTGTTATAGATCGCAATTATGGTCAGAAATGACGACGAATTGTCGAGTGTAAACAGTTAAGTTGTTTGCAAGCCGTCGCGTGTATACATTTAAGTCGTTTGCGAGCTGTCGCGTTTAGACATTTAAGTCGTTTGCGAGCTGTCGCATTTAGACAGTTAAGTCGTTTGCGAGCTGTCGCGTCGTAATAAACTGTCGCGTGTAGACATTGACGTCGTTTGCGAGTTGATCGATTCTCAACAACCTTAGTTTATTACATCGAGTTTGGGAGTATGGATATACGGACCCACTCCCCCCCCCCCTTTTTGAATAGGGGGCGCAACTGAACTCGTCCGAAGATGAGCTGCCTACGTACCCTTTGAAGGGATCAAGTCGCGCTGTAGTTCATGTCTAATGACTTAGTATTTTTAGCAGTAATACTTCTTCAGATGTCGCGCATTCCAGGAACGCGGGATCATCTCGCCTTTCATGTTTGCGATTTCGTAGACTCCTGGACGAACCACCTTCGCGATTTGGTAAGGTCCTTCCCAGTGAGCGCCGAGTTTGCCGGCATTCGTCTCGACCGTGTTCTGAAAGATCGCGCCAAGGACGAGGTCTCCTTCGTAAAAACGCCGAACTCGCACCTTGGAGTTATAATACTTGGCGGCCGTCGTTTGATATTCAGTCATTTTGATAAAAGCTTGATCGCGCCTTTCGTGGATTAGGTCGAGCTCGTCGAGCATGAGGAGATGATTGAGACCTTCCTGTTCTGGAAGGAATCGTCGGCGAACAGCCCTTCTTAGCGTCGAGTCGAGCCTTTAATCCGTGTATGAGCATCTTGTTCGATGCCTCTGCCTGACCGTTGTCTGTGGGCAGCGAGGTGTCGACTTGCTGACTCTGATTTTCCACTTGTCGCAGAAAATTTCGAAGCGCTTGGAAATAAACTACGAGCCGTTGTCAGTCACTATTTCGTAGGGAACGCCGTGTCGACAAATGATATTTTTCCAGACAAAGTTTTCGATCGATCCGAATGCTTCCGCTTCAATCCACTTGGAAAAATAATCCGTTAGGACCAAAAGATATCGTTTCTGCCGAGACGAATGGAGCGGACCGACGATATCCATCGCCCATCTCATGAACGGATAAGGCGAGGTGACCGAGCTCAAAAACTCTTTAGGTTAATGGATGAAAGGACCATGGCGTTGACATTTCTCGTACTTCACCGCGAACACCTCGCAGTCTTTTATCATGGTTGGCCAAAAATATCCATGTCTTTTAATTTGGATGGCGAGTGAGCGACCTCCCGAATGGTTACCGCAAGACCCACCGTGAACTTTGTACATTATCTTGCGAGCTGCTTCCCCCTCGACACAGATGAGGAGTGGCCCTGACAGTCGCCATTTGAACACTTCTCCGTGAAATAAAATGTAACAAGATGACTGCGCCTTTAACTTGCGAGCCGCCTATTTGTCTACTGGCACTTTGCCGTCTGCGAGATACTCGCGAATATCCGCCATCCACTTGGTGTCGTAACCGTAGACTGTGTCGTAACCGTAGACTGTGGTGTCGTCGTCAATGGGAATGTCGACGACTTCATGCTCTGGTGGCGCCTCCTCGCTACACGGGTAAGCATCTTCTGGCGATTCTTCGAGTTGCTCGGGGAGAAGGCCACGGTTAAAAGCCGTATTATCCGGATCGAGCTCATTGTCTTTTGCCATCACATCCGTTGTTTCATCTGCACCGACTGCGTCGGACTGGTCGAGATCCATTGGAATCGGTTCAACGATACCTTCGGTTTGGTCGAGGTCCATTAGATCTGCGATGGGACGAATATGCGAGCCATTTCTCAAATCCACCTTTCGTTTTGCGGCTTGAGATCTAGTCAGTACGTTGACTTCTTTGGCGACTGAGATACTTGGTTTTTCGATGAATTCAACCTTGATGATTCTTTGAAGATCTTTATCTGGCTGCGCCGAAGAGCCGAGTGATGCGAGGGCATCCGCTTGTGAGTTCTCTGACCTTGGGATTCTTGTTAAGGTAAGAAATTCGAATTCCGCTGCTAATGTCTTGACGAGGGCGAGGTATGCTTCCATGCGCTCGTCCTTTGTTGCGTATTCGCTGTTGAACTGATTCACGACGAGTTGAGAGTCGCAAAAAGCTTCTATCTTTGTCACTTTAAGCGCTTTAGCCAATCGAAGACCCGCGAGTAAGGCCTCATACTCTGCCTCATTGTTTGATGCTCTGAAACCAAGGCGAAATGATTGTTCCAGAGATTCTCCGTGTGGCGATGATAGTCAAATGCCTACTCCCGACCCGTGTTTAGATGATGAGCCGTCGACATGCAATTGCCAGATTTGGGATGACGAGCCGGCCGCGGGTGAGTCTTCGATTTCTGACGAGGCCGCCGCCTTAGGTAGCTCGATTAGGAAATCGGCCAACACTTGCGCCTTGATTGTTGTCCTGCTGCGATACTCGAAATCGAACTCGCTTAGTTCAATCGCCCATTTGGCGAGTCGCCCGGACTGAGTCGGACTGTGGAGAATGGCGCGTAGTGGAAAGGTACTGAGTACATGTAATAACCGCGAGTGCGATTGGAAATAAGGTCGAAGTTTGCGAGCCGATGTAATAACCGCGAGTGCCAATTTCTTTGTCAAAGGGTACCTTGTTTCTGCATCTGTTAAAGACTTACTGACATAGAAAACGGGCTTCTGCTCGGTGCCGTCTTCGCGAATTAGAACTCCACTGACTGCCGAGGCGGAGACCGCGATGTAAAGATAGAGCGGTTCGCCAGCTATTGGTTTTGTCAAAACAGGTGGAGTCGCGAGATATTGCTTCAACTTCTGGAAGGCCTCTTCACACTTCTCTGACTACTCGAAAGCTTGTCGAGCTACTCCATTTATATCCTTAAGCGTGTCATAAAAAGGCAAGCATTTGTCAGTAGAACGCGAGATGAATTTGTTCAATACTGCGACTCTTCGTGTCAATCGTTGGACTTCCCTTTTTGTTTTAGGCGAGGCCATCTGGACGAGCGCAAGGATTTGCTTTGGATTTGCCTCGATATCGCGACAAGTCACAATATAGCCGAGGAACTCGCCTGATGTTACGCCGAAGCGACACTTAGCCGGATTGAGCTTCATGTTATACTTGTTTCATAGCGCAAAGCATTCTGCGAGGTGGCCAATATGATCCTTCTCCTCGAGTGATTTGACGAGCATATCGTCTATGTAGACCTCAATTGTCTTGCCGAGGAGGCCTTCGAACATCCTGTTCACCAACCGTTGATAAGTAGCCCCAGCGTTCTTAAGGCCAAAAGGCATGACCTTGTAACAATAGATCCCGCGATCTGTGATGAAAGACGTTTTGTCGCGATCGCCGGGGTGCATAAAGATTTGATGTAGCCAGAGAAATCATCCATAAACGATAACAGCTTGTTCCCAGATATCGCCTCGACGAGGCGGTCGATATGAGGGAGAGGGAAACTGTCTTTCGGGCATGCTTTGTTCAAATCAGTGAAGTCTACACAGACTCGCCATTTGCCATTCTTCTACTTCGTCATTCACCGCTTGAGCTCTGTCCGGTCCGAGTCGCCTTCGCTTCTGTTTTATGGGCTTGAAGGTCGCATCGACATTCAGCTCGTGACTGATGATGTCAATATCGATCCCGGGCATGTCTTCTGCGGCCCACGCGAAAGTACTAACATTCTTCTTAAGGAATTTGACAAGGTCGAGCCTGACGGTTTCCTCAAGTGTTGCGCCTATTTCCACACATTTCTCTGGGAACTCTTCGTCAATGCAAACGGATATGACGGGTTCGCATGTCGGACTCGCTCCTGCGATTGGTGGCTTCTGCGATCTGTAGTTGCTACAAAACGTCCGAGATTTCCTTGACGCGTGACTTCTTAGTTTGTACACGGCCATGAAGCAAGACCGCGATGCCGCCTGACTTCCTCTGATTGTTTTAATTTCGCCTTTGGTTGGAAACTTAAGGTAAAGATGATATGTCGAGGCGACGGCACGCATCGAATTGAGCCAAGAGGTTCCCATTATCACGTTGTAAATTGCCGGGTTGTCCGATACCGCGAACTCCACTATTTTCGTTACTCTTTCCGCACATACTGGAAGTTTGATCGTTCCAAGTGTCATTGTTGTCTCACCATTAAATTCGGTCAAAGGCTTAGGATAGGATTCGACTTGAGCGAGGTCAATTTCCATACGCTTAAGAGCGTCTATGAAAATGATGTCGACTGTGCTTCCAGTATCGATTAAAATGCGACCCGTGTCCCATCCTGCGACGGAGAGTCGGACGACAAGCGGATCGTCGTGAGGTTTGTCAATGTCATCGATCTCATTCTCTTCAAACTGGATGACATCATTTGGGAACTTAGACGGTACGGGCTTGTACGGGCTTGTTCGCTCCTACCTCAGCTCGTCTCTGATAGGCTTTGATTGACAAGACAATGTTCGAGCAATAACGCGAGCTGCCCATGATCATGTTGCAGACTTTTTGTTTTGAGCCGCTTTGGCCGTCATTATCGTTTTCCTGGCCGAGGTGGACCTCGTCATTGTTCCGCCTGTCTCGTTTGTTACTCTGGTTATTGTCCCCAGACGGACCGTCTCCTTCTCTTGCATCGTCGAACTGCTCGAGATGAAAATCGTTAACATTTATATTTCCTCTGAGTTCTCCGGCGGCTAGCTTCTCTGCGAGTCGCTTACCGAGCACTCTGCAGTGAGCCATCGAATATCCGCCCATTTTGTGCAAGTCGCAATATGCGGATTCGTCATACTGCGAGTTCCTTGTCCATGTGTTGCCATTACTGCGGCATGGAGTGCTACTTGCGCGACCTCGCCCTCTTCCTCGACCATAGCCGGGCGAGTGCACCTGATAATTATGGGCACCTTTAAAGCCTCCCTCGTGAAGCACATAGTTGCCCTGCTTCTTCTTTGCTATAGCCGAGGCTTCTCTTGGGTTAGGAATTCTGGCTTTTCCATACTTTTGGCTAAGAATTCTTGTTTCATCTTCGCTTCTTGCAAAACCATTAGCGCGATGAAGCGCATCTTGAATAGATGAGGGCTCGTTGATTGTCATCTCTTTTCGGAAATCAGAGTTGTACCACAGGGCCTTTCGAAGCGCGCTCAGTGCGGATGGGTCGTCAATTCCTTTTACTTGAGTAAGCATCGCCTTGAAGCGTTCGATAAAGACTCCCAAGGGTTCGCTGGCCGCTTGCCACATGGTGTAAAGATCCGCCTCGGACGACCTGCGCTTGATTAAGATTGCGTTTTGCATTAGGAATGCTTCGGAGAGCTGCACGAAGCTGTCGATCGAATTCTTCTTCATTCCCGTGAACCAATAGAGGGCTGCCCCCTTGAGGTGCTCCACGAAGAGGAGGCAGCAACCAATGTCAATTTCGTCGAGTCGGAAGTTAGCTCGCCCCATAGCGATTGAGAATGCTCTGATATGCTTCGCGGGGTCGCCCTTTCCCTCATAGATAGGGATCTTGAGCTTCCCCGGATCGGATAAACGTGCCTTGGTTATTCGCTCAGTAAAAGGAGTAGTGCGAGCTTCTTCAAGAACATGGTCGATCTCTGGCGCCTTGCTGGTTGCGCGATGGACTTATGATCGCATATCCTTGAGATCGCGGGCCGTCTGCTGCATGATGGCTTAGAGCTCATCTATCTCCGTTCGCTGTGAAGCGATAGCTCTGCGATTGGTCGGGGCTTCGGCCTGCTCCATCCATCGCATATTCTCTGCGATTTCGCCCTCATCCCGACTTTGGATTCGACTGGTAGGCCGACTGGGTCGAGCGGTTCTGAATTTGCGTCCTTCCAGATCGTCTGCGATTGCAACTATACCGCCAGTTGTATCTGCGAAGAGGACGGCCCCGTTTCTGAGAGGCGTTGGCGTATGATCTTCGCGAGCCCCGCGAGCTGAAGGCGAGGCCGCTGGGGAGAAGTTAAGAGCGACTGGGCTGACGCGAAGCGTGGCACCTTGAGGAAGCCCTTGAGGGTGACGAGCTGTCGACAAGACCCTGATTTTGGCGGTCAGGTTGTTGTTGATGGTTTCCTGGTTCTGCGACTGCTTGAGCAACTGCTCGAGCATCGATTTAAGCTGCCCGTAGGCTTCCGTTGTGGCCGGGTCGGCCGAGCTGATATTGGCAGTTGCCAGGTTTCCTGTAGGGACAGATCTGCCTGCTTCTGCCTCCAATGCGGACTGGCTGTTTACGCTGATTTGCCCATCCCCGTTGGGCTCGCTCGGACCTCTACTACCGTCGGCTCCCGGAGATTGCGGGTTTGTTGTAGACATCTTGCGAATTGGTTTCGTGTATGAAGCTAGCGTTGCGAGTAGCTCCCCTCCTTCTAGCGCCAAATTGTGCGTGCTAGATTTGTCACACAATAGAATTTGTGAAGATTCTTCGAAATAGAGCTTCTTTAGGTTTACATACACTCAGATTGAAAGAGAATTAGGGTTCTTAAGACTGTTCTTATTAATTAGCTGAAAAAGCTGTTTTTGTCTTATTATCTCTCAGAAAATCGGATCCCTACAAATGAGGGGGTACATGTTTATTTATAGAGAAAATAGGTCGGTTTGGATGAATAGTGATGGGCCGTTAATGGGCCTCTGTCTTCTGGGCTTAACCGTTGGGCCGTTTAACGTATGCTTAGTCGATTTAGGCTTATCGATTCTTCTAGGGGAGATTTGACCCCTACAAACAGTTGCACATAAATATAAATATATATCATTGTAACAACTAACAACTAAGAACTAAGAACTAAACAAATTAAGTTTTACCAAGACCGATCCGAAATGTCTGAGAATAAACAATTATTCTCAAACACTACAAATGACAAGAAAACCAGTATTAGAATGCTATGAGAGAAGAAAAGAATAATAAAACAAATGAAATAGAGAGGAAATGTGACTTACTTTCCTGAACGGTGATCACTAATGTTTCATAGATTGCTCAAGACACATTGCTACCTCTATATGGAAGTGTGTTAGGCAACTACGGTTAGGATCCAAAACTCTTCCACTTGTGCCGAAACTTGCATTCCTAGCAGGTCCTTCGCCATTTCAGACAAAATAGGGTACTTACAGTGTTAACCTTCCACAATGAGAGTATATTCCACAATTTCACCATAGGACTTATACGAGTTCACTTTTGTTGAACCTTTGTGATACCATGCAAGTTCAACCATGCAACTCGCAGCTGTTAATTATGAAATAACAATTCAATAATTAGTTTCTAAATAGATATCAATTGAATAGAAAGAACAAAGAATAAAGAATACTTACATGTTGGATCAGATTTCCATATATCAGTGGTAAGAGACACTCGTTGTTCATTAGTTCTTCTTTCTTCTGTGTGAACATCTTGGTTATATCTTTGGTAGCAGTCCTCCTTGAATGAGGCGTGTACATTTTTATCTGACCAAAAAGAAAGAAAGAGTTAGCTCTAGACAAAGTCACAAGCAAATCACTAAATTACTTTTTTAGAGAAGTATTTCCATGCCAAACTTTCAATAAAAGAAACCTAACACCATCAATTCGTGATCAGAGACTTTGGCCGTCCCCGAGTAGTTGCAGAGACTTTGGTCGTCCCCGAGTAGTTTTCCTTTTGGTGAAATGTGCCAGTTAGGAGACCTTGAGCTAAAGACCTTCTTTGATTTTGTTGCCTGAGATTTAGGGTGAGAAGTAGATCCACTATGAATGTCTTTGCTAGGTGTCAAACACTCTTTGTAACATCCCAAAACAAAATGTTGATTTTGGAAAGGGGTGTCGATCAACACCAAGTCGATCGACACCAAGTCTAATGGCCGGTTTCGGTTAAGTTTTTAATCGTTCGGTTTGGCTCGGTTTTGCAGCCCTAGGTCATTTTGTATAAAGGCTAGCCGTATTTGTTGATCGTTTTTAAAGTGAAAACAGGTGAAAAGTGATTAGAGAAGAGGGATTTTCTAAGTTCGTTAGCAAAGGAGAAGCGTTTTCTTGGTGATTGCAGCGGGTCTTGGTGATTTCTAACGAAGGGAATCGTCGTCGTGGGTTGATTTCTTAGCCGTTCATTCCTCAAATCGTGAAATCGAGGTGAGTGTGCGATCGTAAGCTCGGATATGCGAGGAATCGATTAGCGATTGGGCTTTAGTGTTTACGTCATGAAATTGGGTTGATTGTGTTGTTTCGTGGTGATGATTTCGTGTTTGAATGTGTTTTCCTTTTGGTTGGAATTGTGAGTTAATAGTTTTGGTCGTGAATATGTTAGTTTTCGTTATAAACTGCGAATATAGCGTCGATCGACACCGTGCGATGTGTCGATTGTGATTGTGAGCTTGTCGTTCTCTTTTCGAGTAACATTATGTGCTTCTGAATCGACACCTTTGTTGTTATAGCGTCGATCGACACCGTGCGATGTGTCGACGGGAGACCGTCTCACTATCTAATTCTTAATTACTTACGCATCTCTTTTTCCCATGTGATGCAGGTAAAAGAAAAGTGTGACTGCGGAATAAAGGCGTAGGAAGAGGATGATAGGGTTTACTGTTTCTTGTTTAGTCTAGCGAACCCGGTTGTTATAGGTTGCTAGTTTTATCATTCCTGAATATTTTTATTGAATTCGTTTGTTGGAATTTGATTTATTTGTTTCATTGGATGATTTTATCGGATTATTTTGCTTATGTTTATTTCCACAGTATAATTGTTTTGGTTGAGCCTATACAGTTTTAGGACGATAGATTTAGATGAATTGAGACTATGTGCGTTTAGACATTTAGTAGTAGTGCAAACTTATGGATACCCGAGAAGTCGTGGTCGTGGTCAGTGTCGGAGTCTTCGAGTGATTCGCGTGCGTTACGTTTCATAAGCATGCCATTCTCTGTCAAAACATGCCTTGAAGAGCTCCCAATTCGATATACCGTACTTTTGTGTCACTAATGCAGGATGGGTTTTGGTTTTGTCATAAGGAACCCTGAGTTCCGACGAAAGTCGTTGTCCGATGTGAAAAGAATTGAAGCCACTTGAAAAATCCCTCACGGAAACATATCTGTAAGGTTGATCTCTCTTGTTCCAATAGTGTTCTTGGTCTTTCAGGACATTGGAACCCCATGTACTCGAAGAACTCGAGAACATTCTCACGTGGACCCTGGTAGAGTGGCCATCCGAGAGGGATAATATCATCGAATAGCTCAAAGGTCTCGGATGCAGGTTGTAGAAGCGAGATTATCATCGTAACATCCGAAATATGAACTAGTTGCCTCATGAAGATGGAGACCTTGTTCGCCAATGGCCTAAGTTTATTGCTGGTTGTGAAGTCCTTCTAGCAGGACAAAGAGGAGATTGTTTTTCTTCACATGCCACAATCACTTATCAGAGGATTTATTCTCAAAGTTACAGTCAAGCTTTGTTCCTCGTTTTGGTGTATACATGCCTCAGGTTAGAGAACTAAGCATTGGGTCTCATTCTGGTGGTTTAATTAACATATTTTGCTTCTTATACGGATCATTGCCGAGGCCACCAGAAGATCAAATTTTTAGTTCTACACTCTTTTTCACATGAAGATCTCAAGTACATAGAGTTCTTATGTCCAAGATGAAATACTTCCATCTTGAAGGGGAGTATTAGTATATATAGATTATGGTTAATATGGTTTATGTTGGTTTACTGTATAGTTATAGTTTAGGGGTTGTATATAAAGAACAATGTATCCTTCTTATTCAGTTTAATGAAGATTAACAAGATTATTGAAAATGCTTTTAGATACCTCAACGCCTCATAATACAATTTGTAAAATACATAGAATCTGACTGATGTAACACTAAAGAAAAAAATTCGAATATGAACAAAATAATCAGAGAACAAAAATTGTAGTAACAAATAGACCCATAAAATATTTTCATCAACTACACGTTACCGTGTCACGGACATTAATTGCAAAAATAATCTCAGCAAGACACGTGTCCACGATGACTCACCAATCACGTGCGAGGTACTACATCCATTGAGAACTCGCCACGTGACATCACTAAAGTTTGTAGACGTCCTTCTCTTCCTGGTCCAAATATCTCAGTGGTTATTGGTTCATCATCGTCCGCACCAGTATTATGACCTCAATAATTACTTAAATCCCGATTTTACCCTCGCTTTCTCTTCAAATTTCCCAATCCCTACCCTCACCGTAACCAGTCAAAACCTGTTTCCTCAGGCTCCAAATACTCTCGCTGAAGAAATGGTTGGTCCGGTTAGTCCTGATGAAGACGAAGGAATCTCGCTGCTCGAGTTTCACGGTAACGGTGACCGTTCGTGGCAGCTAAACTTCGACGATTTCCAGGTTTCTCCGGAGCACAAGGAGAAGAAATCGCCGAGCAAACTCCAAAATTGTCTTGGTTGTTTGGGTAATTTTTGCTTCTCCTCTTGACATTTCCGTTTTTAGAAAGGTCAAAGAGTAATCTGATTAGGACTCGGCTAGTCAATGAGTTTCCATTTTCGGATTGAATTCGAGTCTTTGGTTACTATTTTGAGCGTTTTTGAATTTTCAAAGATCATCTTTCGTTTTCTTTGAAATTCAGATTTAGTGGAATTTTGGTAGTGAAACAGAAGCTTTGACAAGTTTTCGTCAAATTTCAGGGATTTTTTCATGAGTGTCTACTAAATTAGTACTAATCATGATCTTGATTTTTGGGCGTTATCATTCTTTTTAATGTTCTAGTAGTTGAACTTGACTAACTTATTATAGAAATCTGGCCTGATTCAGCTTAAGTAACACAATATTGCAAGTATAGTTCACAATTCAAACGGTTTAGCCTCAAAAGGGGTTTCTTTGTTTTGGTTATATTAACAATTGTGTCTTGGCGGTTTCCAGGTCCGGAAGATAATGTAGCAGATTATTACCAACAGCAGGTAGAGATGCTTGAGGGCTTTACCGAAATGGACGAACTCGCAGAACGCGGTTTTGTTCCTGGAATGTCAAAGGTTAGCTTTAGATGATACTAACTTTGTCACTTATTTCCACATTTGTTGAAAACTATGATGATCATTTTGTTCTCTGTATTGTGGGTAAACTCTCAATGAATAAAATATTGACCCAAAACCGGAATAATTTCAATTTGGTTCGGTTATGATTCGGTTAAGCTAGGTTCAATCGATTTGTCAATTTGAACCGAAGCCAGTCCGGTTTAATAATGAATCTTACCTTTTTTGTTGTCCCACATCGAGAAGGTGAGGTTTACGAGTCTTGTGGAAGGTAGTATAAATATTCGAGGTTGGACGTCGTAGAAAAATCGCCTAAAACTAATAAGTAAGGAAAACAACGCGATTGAAAAGGTTGGTCGAGTGTTGACGCTGCTATCGAATAAATGTATATAATAAGCTAGCCTTGCTTTATTTTTGGGCCTGACAACAAATATTATAGACCCATTAAATAAAACCCACGTGATATCTTGTAGAAATGGGATAATCAAGCTGAAAAACAAAAGTCCCACATGCTGAGAACATGTATTATAAATAATAGTTATCTTGCCTGTGAGTAATACCTCAAAACATCTGGGCCTTAGGATTCTAAAGCCCAATGCGTGTTGGATTATGGTAAAATAATAAGTTAAAACTTAATATTAAAACGGGGATCTGGCGATTATCTGGTTAAAAATCGGATATTCGGTTAAATTCGCCACGGGTAAGCTCCGTTGAGTGTTGAGCCGGCCGATTATTCACAAAACCTATCCTAGTCCAGATTCTTTACTGTAACTCTATCTTATGCTTGATACCCATTTTCAAAGCTACATAGATTTAGTGTGATATCATAGATTTCTTCTCATATGAAGTGTAAAACAAAATTTCCACAAAAATTAATTTGGAGAAAGGTCTTTGTTCAATTGGGCTCTTGAGAAATTGAAATTGTAGTAATATGAAGACTAAAACAAAATTTCCAGATTTCTAGAAAGGTCTTTGTTCAATTGGGCTCTTGAGAAATTAAAATTGAAGTAATAGCTATGTTTTCGTTCATATTATGCAAAATTTATGGGTGTTTCTAAGGTAACTCTGTCTCTCAGGAACATGGTAAGAAATAAGAAAAACAAGAACAAACACAATGCACGTAACAATGAGAATGAGAATGAGCAAGGGGAGATTCTCAACGACAATGCAGGTCAGAATGAGAATGAGCCACTGGAGATTCTCAACCACAATGCAGGTCAGAATGAGAATGAGCCAGGGGAGAATCTCATTCCTCAGGTATAAAGTTTATATTCAGAAAACCTATAGTAAGATTCTTTATAGAGTAGTAACTCTATCTTACGCTTGATACCCATTTTCAAGAACCAGAATAAAATGGCCATGGTTTACTCATCATAATCAATTCTGGAGGAGCTAATTGCAAAGCTACAAGCAGATGTATGTGTCTAAGACTAAAGTCTATCCTAGTCAAGATTCTTTACTCTTTTACTGGAGTAGTAGAATAGTAGTAACTCTATTTTCAAGAACCAGAATAAAACGGCCATGGTTTACTCATCCTGCAGAATACATCGAGAGAAACTATTTCTAGTGTGGAGGAGCTATTTGCAAAGCTACAAGCGCAGATTACTAGTCTTACACAGGAGAATAACAGTCTTAGAGAGCACAACCACGTGGGTAAACTCAGTAAAATGTTTCTATCGTCAAAGGGAGATCCGGTGGTGTCTGAAAACATGGTTTACAAACGCACACCACAAGGTCATGTCATTGATGAAGAATACGCGAATCATATGAAAGCAAGTCAAGATGCTTCACGTGTTTTGGTAGTGCACACTAAAATTGAACACAACGGGTTTAGTTATGTGGGATTTGAGTACAACAATTGTACTTTAGAAGATGTTTTGGAGTTCATAAAGACAAGAAGTGTGGATGATCCACAAAAGTCGTGGATAACTTCTCGAGATTGGGGAGGTTTTGGAACATTAGCACCTTTGAAGATAAAGGTAATCATGGACATGATTGTAGGCCTTCGTGAAATACACAACAATGGCATTATTCACCAACGATTAAATCCTCAGTCGATCAAGATTCTTCAACGTGATGTCAACGTGGTTGCTAAAATTGGTGACTTTGGGTCAAGCCGGTTATCTACTAACACATCGTTGAAGACTTCAAGTACGTTGAACAAATGGATGGCTCCTGAACAAATGCGGGGTTCAACGTGTTCATATCCTGTTGATGTGTTTAGTTTGGGGTGTCTCATACATTACATTTTGTATGGGAGTCACCCATTTGGAGGTCCTGAAGAGAGAACCATTGTTAATAATGTTAAGGCAAACAGACTCATGTACCACGACAAAGTGCAACATTCTTCTTATCTAAAACATTTCTTCAACAACGTCTTGGCACAGCAACCTGAGAGACGGTATGTGATTTTAGAGCTTTACCTATTGTAGATTTAAATGAGATTTTAGAGCTTTACGTGATGTACTTTTTTCAGATTATCTACTAACAAAGTGGATCAACATCCTTTGTTTTGGAGTACGACTAAGAAGATGGGATTTCTAGTCAGAGTATATGACCAGATGAATCAGGGAGGACTATATTTTCGGAACCTAAAGAGTCTGATGCAACAAAAAGAATGCACACATCTTTTTATTGGTAAGGGGAAGAAGTGGATGGAAGAATTACATCCATGTTTTCAAAAGCATCTCAAAGAATGCGAATACAGAGAATACACCTTCAAGAATAATTACCCGTTGGACTTGCTTGCTGCTATAAGGAATACGTCAATACATTATGACAAAGTTCCTTCAATATTCAGGGTATGTTTATTGATTCTTATTTGTATTTTTGCACAACTAGTTATCCTGTGAGTTTGAACAATGTTTTATTGATTTTTATTTGTATTTTTGCAGAACGTGGTTAAATCTAATCCGGATGGATTGCTAGATTACGTTGAGAAGACTTTTCCATCTTTGTTGATTCAGATATATGAATGGCTATCCCTAAATGAAAACGCCAAAGGAGAGTTGAAAGATTATTATTAAGACTTTTCCTTGATGTTTGTGTTTCCATTACAATATCTTAGATCGATGAAACATTGCTTGCTTTTGATTTCAAGAATGTAATTTGATCAATTCCTTAGTCTATATGTCAATGTAGTTGGATATTGATATATATGGAGCTACATTCTGGTTGTTGGTTATTGCAATTATCTACTTGTATTTCATTGTGGTTTGTATAGAATATTTTACGATGAACGGCTAAGAAATCAACCCACGACGACGATTCCCTTCGTTAGAAATCACCAAGACCCGCTGCAATCACCAAGAAAACGCTTCTCCTTTGCTAACGAACTTAGAAAATCCCTCTTCTCTAATCACTTTTCACCTGTTTTCACTTTAAAAACGATCAACAAATACGGCTAGCCTTTATACAAAATGACCTAGGGCTGCAAAACCGAGCCAAACCGAACGATTAAAAACTTAACCGAAACCGGCCATTAGACTTGGTGTCGATCGACTTGGTGTTGATCGACACCCTTTTCCAAAATCAACATTTTGTTTTGGGATGTTACAAAGAGTGTTGACACCTAGCAAAGACATTCATAGTGGATCTACTTCTCACTCTAAATCTCAGGCAACATAATCAAAGAAGGTCTTTAGCTCAAGGTCTCCTAACTGGCACATTTCACCAAAAGGAAATTACTAGGGGACGACCAAAGTCTCTGCAACTACTCGGGGACGGCCAAAGTCTCTGATCACGAATTGATGGTGTTAGGTTTCTTTTATTGAAAGTTTGGCATGGAAATACTTCTCTAAAAAGGTAATTTAGTGATTTGCTTGTGACTTTGTCTAGAGCTAACTCTTTCTTTCTTTTTGGTCAGATAAAAATGTACACGCCTCATTCAAGGAGGACTGCTACCAAAGATATAACCAAGATGTTCACACAGAAGAAAGAAGAACTAATGAACAACGAGTGTCTCTTACCACTGATATATGGAAATCTGATCCAACATGTAAGTATTCTTTATTCTTTGTTCTTTCTATTCAATTGATATCTATTTAGAAACTAATTATTGAATTGTTATTTCATAATTAACAGCTGCGAGTTGCATGGTTGAACTTGCATGGTATCACAAAGGTTCAACAAAAGTGAACTCGTATAAGTGCTATGGTGAAATTGTGGAATATACTCTCATTGTGGAAGGTTAACACTGTAAGTACCCTATTTTGTCTGAAATGGCGAAGGACCTGCTAGGAATGCAAGTTTCGGCACAAGTGGAAGAGTTTTGGATCCTAACCGTAGTTGCCTAACACACTTCCATATAGAGGTAGCAATGTGTCTTGAGCAATCTATGAAACATTAGTGATCACCGTTCAGGAAAGTAAGTCACATTTCCTCTCTATTTCATTTGTTTTATTAATCTTTTCTTCTCTCATAGCATTCTAATGCTGGTTTTCTTGTCATTTGTAGTGTTTGAGAATAATTGTTTATTCTCAGACATTTCGGATCGGTCTTGGTAAAACTTAATTTGTTTAGTTCTTAGTTCTTAGTTGTTAGTTGTTACAGTGATATATATATATATATATATATATATATATATATATATATGTGCAACTGTTGTTCTCACTTGTATTACTGTCACAAGAAGCATGGAGTGTATGGTGAATCAAGATTCAAGATTGTCTTTTCAACTTGTTTTTCACTTTGAATTTCAGTTTTAATTTCAGATATCAGCTTTGGATTTTAACTTGGTTGTTATGTTTGAATCAAGTCAATTTTATTTCAATTTACAAATGAGAAATCTGTTTTTTTTTTTTTGCATTCGGGTAGTTGTTTCCATTTCGCTTATTAGTGGTTTTTTGGTTTAAAAACCCGAAATAAACCAAAAACCAGCAAAAATAAACCGAATCGTTTACACTACGGTTTTTTTGGTTTACAACATCCAATCCGAAAACCGACCCGAACTCGAAAATAACCGAACTGAATCCGAACCGATATTTTATATAACTCGAATGTTTTTCATATTCAGAAAACTAAAAACCCGAAAACCTAATGGATAACCGAATGTCCAGGCCTAGTGTTACCAATGCGGATGCTCTTAAAATGTTGGTTTTTTGGCCACAACTCCTTGGCCCTCGGCTATGTATAAAACTGTTTGCCTTTGGCTATTTAATTTCACCAGATGACCGAAAAAAAAAAAACCTCGTACATAAACCATTTCACACGCACCGCTACCTTATTTCCATTGCTACTAAAATGTTTAATATCCAGTGGCACAACCGTAATTATAGCTTACGACTGTGGTTTCTGTTGCTCATCATACTCAAACCTTGATGATTCTTTTTGGGGAAAATCGCATAAAGAACCTCCAAGGTGGCAATTTATTACACTTTAAACCTCGACGCTCAAGCACTAGCATTTTAAACCTCCAAGGTGGCAATGTTTACGCTTTAAACCACAAACATGGCAATTTTGTACGCGCCGCCAAAAATTTTAACGGAATAGTGAACACCGTTAACTCCGTTGAAAATTTTTTAATTAAAATATTTGTTTATTAAAAAAAAAAAAAACAAAAAAAAAAAAACACGAAGAACAGAAGAAGAAGAAGAAGAAGGAAGAAGAATAATTCTTCTTTTCTTCATTTGTTTTTTTTTTCCTTTATAAACAAATATAAAATTAATAAACAAATATTTTAATTAAAAAAATTCCAACGGAGTTACTGTTCCGTTAACGGAGTTCACTGACAAATATACCAAAAATTACGACAAATATACGATTAATTCGCATGACCAAAGGTGATGTTGTTCTGGTCGTATTATAGTCGTAAAATTTAGCGACTACGTTCCGACTAATTTATGAAATAATTAACGACTATTTGGCGACTACTGTTTTGGTAACTTTTATTTTCTATTTGTGTTTAAAATGTAAAAATTGTTACGGTTTTTAATAGAGAAAATAATATTTAAAAGAAAATTATTATATTTAATAGATGAATTACAAAATACACATATTATAGATAGAACATACAAACATTTGTATCTATAATATGTGTATTTTGTAATTCATCTATTAAATATAATAATTTTTCTTTTAAATATTATTTTCTCTATATTAAAAACCGTAACAATTTTTACATTTTAAACACAAATAGAAAATAAAAGTTACCAAAACAGTAGTCGCCAAATAGTCGTTAATCATTTCATAAATTAGTCGGAACGTAGTCGCTATTGGCGGAATATACCCAGATCAATTTTTCCTTCTCGGCAAGCTCGGATGATCCCGCAGACTTAATCGAATTCGTTGACGACATGATTTTTGGATCAAAAAGGAAGAATTCTTCGAATTTCCTCAAGAACACGACGGCGGCGATGAAGAACACGGCGGCGACGAAGTGATGGGACGGCAAAAAATCATATCAATACTTGAAAGAAAAACGAGAGAACAGGGAGAGAGTGTCTGAGGAGCATCGCTCCTTATAAAGGTATTTTTGACGGTTCGAGTTTCGAGGTGGGCCTTATTTTAATTTGGGCCGAGAATCTGGGCTCAAAGGATTACGGTTTCGAAGGGAACCAAATCGGCTTCCGCAACTTCGTGTGAGCTCAAAACGCGACCTCGCGAGTTCACCACTGATTTAATTCGTGACTTCAGGAATTCGTTTCTGAAGACTTCGATTTTTCAGCGATTACCATGACCCCGCAGTATTTACAAAGTTGATCGAGTCGCACCCTCGCAACTTGGTCAAATCAGTCTCTTCATCAAAATCAACTCGCGACTTCTCTTCGTCAAAACAATTCGCGACCCCGCAGTTTTTCGTCTCACCTCCTCGCCAAAATCGGTTTTCGACTTCGTTTCATCATCTCGCAGTCAATCTCCCGACTGGTAGATTTGCGATACGTCCGTCTAGTCGCCTCGCGCGTATCGAGCGACTCGCAGATTCGTGATATGATTTCCAAGCAGTTCGCGGGTTTTGACCTCGGTCAACTCGCGACTTCATCAGAGTCAACTCGCGACGTTGTCTCCTCGATCAACTCGCGACCTCATCTTGTCAGATCAGCTCGCGACTTCTCTTCGTCAAGACAATTCGCGACCCCGCAGATTTTTGTCTCAATCGGTTTTCGACTTTGTTTCAGCATCTCGCAGTCCATCTCCCGACTGGCAGATTTGCGATACGTCCGTCTAGTCGCCTCGCGCGTATCGAGCGACTCGCAGATTCGTGACATGATTTCCAAGCAGTTCGCGGGTTTTGACCTTGGTCAACTCGCGACTTCATCAGAGTCAACTCGCGACTTGGTCTCCTCGATCAACTCGTGACTTCTTCATCAAATCAGCTCGCGACCTCTCAGCTCGCGATCTTGCAGCTTCATTCCACCAAACAACTCGGAGAATACGCGGACGAAACTAAAATTGAGGACTCGGCGACAATGACGACTTGAACGAGTGTGTGACTTGTGCTCTTTTCCCCTTGGTCTAGTTTTTTCCCGCCGGGTTTTCTAGACAAGGTTTTTATCGAGGCTTGTTCACACGCTTATACGTCTTCGTCTCGCCGCCTCGCATCTTCGAGCATTTCGCGGATTTTGACCTCGATCAGCTCGCGACTTCACCAGATCGAAATCGTATTTGTCGAGCAATACGAGCAAATACAGAGTTTTATTGTTTGGTGGATGCTTCTTGGAGTGCTCCTCATCGAAAAGCAGGTATTGGATGGTCCTTATACAGAAAAGAAGGTGTCCAATTGCTGAAGGGGAGTGCTATGGTGGATTGTGTGCCTAATACTCTTAAAGCAGAAGCTATTGCATTGTGTCAAGCAGTGCAATCATTGAGGAGTCTTGGATATTCTAATATCACTTTTTTAAGTGATAATGGTGAGCTATATGAGGCATTGCAAAAAGGAAAACATGCATCTATAGCTGTTCTTATTAAGGATATTAAGGATGGGGCTGAGCTTTATGGATATCAATTTGTGTGGGTTAAGCGAGATTTGGTGCAGGAAGCTGATAAGTAAGCTAAAGAAGCTAGACTAAGAGAAAACCCTTATGTAATATCTTGGACACTGTAATATATAGAAGTAATATAAGAAGTTGACTAAAAAAAAAAATTAAATGTAATATATAATAACGCTAATTAAAAAATTGATACAAATAATTAGAATCATTTGTTGTAACTGATGTAAATACTAGTATCATTTATATTAATTGATACAAAAGTTAATATCACTTGTTGCAAGTGATGTAAATTAACATCAGTTACTTTATAATTGATACAAAATATTTGCATCACCCAATACCGAATCACTTAAATTAGTGATGTAAAATTTGTTTGCATCAATTATAACTAATGTAAATAAGAAAAATAAGTGATCTAATTTAACACTTATTTTGTAGTATAAGTGGATAGACAATGATTAACATTAATTAGTTTAAAAATTAGTATTAGGAATTTTGGGTAAATTATTATGTGTGTAAGTGGATAGAAAATGATTAATTACATTATGGCCTCGATACTCTCCATTTTCGGCTCATCGAGCCGTGAGAATCGCACTAGGCCGAGCCCGACAAGAATCGTAATAGAAAGTGTAGAGATAATTAAGAAACTGGGACATTAATTAGTTTAAAAATTAATAAAATCAATTTCAAAGTAAAATTTATCTAAGTGGATAGACAATGATTAACATTAATTAGTTTAAAAATTAGTATTAGCAATTTCGGGTAAATTATTATGTGTGTAAGTGGATAGAAAATGATTAATTACGTTATGGCCTCGATACACTCCATTTTTGAAAACTCATCGTGCCGTGAGAATCGCACTAGAGTGTCTAGGTTGATCAACCCGGCCGAGCCCGACAAGAATCGTAATAGAAAGTGTAGAGATAATTAAGAAACTTGGACATTAATTAGTTTAAAAATTAATAAAATCAATTTCAAAGTAAAATTTATCTAAGTGGATAGACAATGATTAACATTAATTAGTTTAAAAATTAGTATTAGGAATTTCGGATAAATTATTATGTGTGTAAGTGGATAGAAAATGATTAATTACGTTATGGCTTCGATACTCTCCATTTTGCGAAAACTCATCGAGCCGTGAGAATACACACTAGAATGTCTAGGTTGATCAACCCGGCCGAGCCCGACGAGATCATATTACAACAATTAAGAAACTTGGCCATTAATTAATTTAAAAATTAATAACATGAATTTCGAAGTAAAATATTATTTGTGGATGTACGATGATTAATAACATTAATTAGTTTAAAAATTACTATAGCGATTTCGGGTAAAATATTATATGTGTAAGTGGATAGAAGATGATTAATTACATTATGGCCTCGACACTCTCCATTTTCGAAATCTCATCGAGACGTGAGAATCGCACTAGAGTGTCTAGGTTGATCAACCCGAGCTCGACGATATCGTATTACAACAATTAAGAAACTTGGACATTAATTGATTTAAAAATTAATAACAAGAATTTCGAAGTAAAATATTATTTGTGGATATACGATGATTACAACATTAATTAGTTTAAAAATTACTATAGCGATTTCGGGTAAAATATTATATATGTAAGTGGATAGAAGATGATTAATTACATTATGGCCTCGACACTCTCCATTTTCGAAATCTCATCGAGACGTGAGAATCACACTAGACTAGAGTGTCTAGGTTGATCAAAGCCGACAAGAATCGTAATAGAAAGTGTAGAGATAATTAAGAAACTTGGACATTAATTAGTTTAAAAATTAATAAAATCAATTTCAAAGTAAAATTTATCTAAGTGGATAGACAATGATTAACATTAATTAGTTTAAAAATTAGTATTAGGAATTTTGGGTAAATTATTATGTGTGTAAGTGGATAGAAAATGATTAATTACATTATGGCCTCGATACTCTCCATTTTCGAAAACTCATCGAGCCGTGAGAATCACACTAGAGTGTCTAGGTTGATCACACCGGCCGAGCCCGACAAGAATCGTAATAGAAAGTGTAGAGATAATAAAGAAACTTAGACATTAATTAGTTTAAAAATTAATAAAATCAATTTCAAAGTAAAATTTATCTAAGTGGATAGACAAAGATTAACATTAATTAGTTTAAAAACGAGTATTAGGAATTTCGGGTAAATTATTATGTGTGTAAGTGGATAGAAAACGATTAATTACGTTATGGCCTTGATACTCTCCATTTTGCGAAAACTCATCGAGCCGTGAGAATGCACACTAGAATGTCTAGGTTGATCAACCCGGCCGAGCCCGACGAGATCGTATTACAACAATTAAGAAACTTGGACATTAATTAATTTAAAAATTACTATAGCGATTTCGGATAAAATATTATATGTGTAAGTGGATAGAAGATGATTAAATACATTATGGCCTCGACAGTCTCCATTTTCGAAATCTCATCGAGACGTGAGAATCGCACTAGAGTGTCTAGGTTGATCAACCCGGCCGAGCCCAACAAGAATCGTAATAGAAAGTGTAAAGATAATTAAGAAACTTGGACATGAATTAGTTTAAAAATTAATAAAATCAATTTCAAAGTAAAATTTATCTAAGTGGATAGACAATGATTAACATTAATTAGTTTAAAAATTAGTATTAGGAATTTTGGGTAAATTATTATGTGTGTAAGTGGATAGAAAATGATTATACTCTCTATTTTCGAAAACTCATCGAGCCGTGAGAATCGCACTAGAGTGTCTAGGTTGATCAACCCAGCTCGGCCGACAAGAATCGTAATAGAAAGTGTAGAGATAATTAACAAACTTGGACATTAATTAGTTTAAAAATTATTAAATTCAATTTCAAAGTAAAATTTATCTAAGTGGATAGACAATGATTAACATTAATTAGTTTAAAAAATAGTATTAGGAATTTTGGGTAAATTATTATGTGTGTAAGTGGATAGAAAATGAATAATTACATTATGGCCTCGATACTCTCCATTTTCGAAAACTCATCGAGCCGTGAGAATCGCACTAGAGTGTCTAGGTTGATCAACCCGGCCGAGCCCGACAAGAATCGTAATAGAAAGTGTAGAGATAATTAAGAAACTTGGACATTAATTAGTTTAAAAATTAATAAAATTTCAAAGTAAAATTTATCTAAGTGGATAGACAATGATTAACATTAATTAGTTTAAAAATTAGTATTAGGAATTTCGGGTAAATTATTATGTGTGTAAGTGGATAGAAAATGATTAATTACGTTATGGCCTCGATACTCTCCATTTTGCGAAAACTCATCGAGCCGTGAGAATGCACACTAGAATGTCTAGGTTAATCAACCCGGCCGAGCCCGACGAGATCGTATTACAACAATTAAGAAACTTGGACATTAATTAATTAAAAAATTAATAACATGAATTTCGAAGTAAAATATTATTTGTAGATATACGATGATTAATAACATTAATTAGTTTAAAAATTACTATAATGATTTCGGGTAAAATATTATATGTATAAATGGATAGAAGATGATTAAATTACATTATGGCCTCGACACCCTCCATTTTCAAAAACTCATCGAGACGTGAGAATCGCACTAGAGTGTCTAGGTTGATCAACCCGGCCGAGCCCGACAAGAATCGTAATAGAAAGTGTAGAAATAATTAAGAAATTTGGACATTAATTAGTTTAAAAATTAATAAAATCAATTTCAAAGTAAAATTTATCTAAGTGGATAGACAATGATTAACATTAATTAGTTTAAAAATTAGTATTAGGAATTTCAGGTAAATTATTATGTGTGTAAGTGGATAGAAAATGATTAATTACGTTATGGCCTCGATACTCTCCATTTTCGAAAACTCATCGAGCCGTGAGAATCGCACTAGAATGTCTAGGTTGATACGTTGATCAACCCGGCCAAGCCCGACAAGATCGTATTACAACAATTAAGAAACTTGGACTTTAATTGATTTAAAAATTAATAACATGAATTTCGAAGTAAAATACTATTTGTGGATATACGATGATTAATAACATTAATTAGTTTCGGGTAAAATATTATATATGTAAGTGGATAGAGGATGATTAACTCATCGAGACGTGACAAGAATCGTAAGTAATAAAAATTAATCGTAAAAAACTTGGACATTAATTAGTTTAAAAATTAATAAAAGCAATTTCAAAAGTAAAATTTATCTAAGTGGATAGACAATGATTAACATTAATTAGATTAAAAATTAGTATTAGCAATTTCAGGTAAATTATTATGTGTGCCTTGATACTCTCCATTTTCGAAAACTCATCGAGCCGTAATAATCGCACTAAAATGTCTAGGTTCATCAACCCGAGATCGTAAGAAACTTGGACATTAATTAATTTAAAAGTTAATAACATGAATTTCGAAGTACAATATTGTTTGTGGATATACGATGATTAATAACATTAATTAGTTTAAAAATTACTATAGCGATTTCGGGTAAAATATTATATGTGTAAGTAGATAGAAAATGATTAATTACGTTATGGCCTCGATACTCTCCATTTTCGAAAACTCATCGAGACATGAGAATCGCACTAGAATGTCTAGGTTGATCAACCCCGCCGAGCCCGACGAGATCGTATTACAACAATTAAGAAACTTGGACATTAATTAATTTAAAAATTAATATCATGAATTTCGAAGTAAAATCTTGTGGATATACGATGATTAATTACATTAATTAGTTTAAAAATTACTATAACGATTTCGGATAAAATATTATGTGTAAGTGGATAGAGGATGATTAATTACATTGCGGCCTTGACACTCTCCATTTTTGAAAACTCATCGAGACGTGAGAATCGCACTAGAGTGTCTAGGTTGATCAACCCGGCCGAGCCCGACAAGAATCGTAATAGAAAGTGTAGAAATAATTAAGAAACTTGAACATTAATTAGTTTAAAAATTAATAAAATCAATTTCAAAGTAAAATTTATCTAAGTGGATAGACAATGTTTAGCATTAATTAGTTTAAAAATTAGTATTAGGAATTTCGGGTAAATTATTATGTGTGTAAGTGGATAGAAAATGATTAATTACGTTATGGCCTCGATACTCTCCGTTTTCGAAAACTCATCGAGCCGTGAGAATGTCTAGGTTGATAGCCCGACGAGATTGTATTACAACAATTAAGAAACTTGGATATTAATTAATTTAAAAATTAATAACATGAATTTCGAAGTAAAATATTTCTTGTGGATATGCGATGATTAATAATATTAATTAGTATAAAAATTACTATAACGGTTTCCGGTAAAATATTATATGTGTAAGTGGATAGAGGATGATTAATTACATTATGGCCTCGACACACTCCATTTTCGAAAACTCATAGAGACGTGAGAAGAAACTTGGACATTAATTAGTTTAAAAATTAATAAAATCAATTTCAAAGTAAAATTTATCTAAGTGGATAGACAATGATTAACATTAATTAGTTTAAAAATTAGTATTAGTAATTTTGGGTAAAATATTATGTGTGTAAGTGGATAGAGGATGATTAACATTAATTAGTTTAAAAATTAAAATTAGTAATTTCGGGTAAAATATTATTTTTCTAAATTGATTAGTAAACGGTAAAGGCCATTGGAGATACCTTTATATGCAAAAAGCGTTTGTGAACAGGAAATCATTGACACCCCTGCACAACACAAGACACCAAACACACGGATAACTCTATTTCTAATTCAAGAACCTTCAAAGGGTAAAAAATTGTAATGAGAGCAACTATGAATCGCATAATCAAGTGATAGAATGCCAAGTTTACTTATAGATCAACAAAGACAAAGAATTCACAAACTAACTCAGCAGCGAAAGGGTGATAACAAAATTAAAAACCAAGTCTGTCTACCTTTTTCTCCAAAGAAATTACATTATTTCAAAAGCAAATAAGAATGAGCAAGACCAATAAACCCATAAAAGAAGTAAACAGAAGATACCTTGATACGGCCATGGATGCTAAGAGGGAGATAATCTAATGCAGGAGAAACAAGTCAATCCATCTCTAATGTTCACCAAATTCATCTTTCTGTGAATTTGTTTCAAGCAAACAATCAACCATACATCTCCAACTGGAAACATATTCCGAAGCCGAAAAATCAACCAAAGGACTAATGGATTTAAGTGTCTTTTAGTCCATGAAGAAGAAAATTAACCGATTTCCAAAAAAAAAAGCTGAAACTTACAAACTCAATGACTTAAAAACACATTAATGAGCTTAGATAGTAACAAAAACAAGCAATTAACCAATCCAAACAGAACAAGTTTACATATAGACCAACTAATAGAATGACAAGTTCAAAGCAGAAAACTTTACAAAGAATCGTAAAGAGAACAAACTAATACTAATCGCATAATTAACTAATAGAATGCTAAGTTTACATATAGATAAGTTGCTTTACTGATATATAGAGTCCACCATAATGTGGAAAAGTTGAAATTTGGGGGGAAAAAAAATACAAGGTGTTTTAACTAAAATAAATAGTTTTAGATGCTCTTTTGAAAATGTCTTCGTAAGTTGAGCATCAATTTATTGATTAATTAAGAATATTGATTAATTCAGAACTTAAGTTTTGAAAAATTTAAAGTCGCAAAAATATTAATTTATAGAAGATTTACTTTAATGACATTAAAATTTATTCAATAAAATCCAATTTCTACGAAAACAATTGTCCCTCGGGTTTGTTTTCTCACAAATTCTCCATATGTTTCTTATTTTGATAAGTTAGTAACAAATTCTTCAAATGTTTCTTATTTTGACAAATTTATAGAAGATTTACTATGACATTAGCATTTATTGAATAAAATCCAATTTATACGAAAACAATTGTCCCTCGGGTTTGTTTTGTCAGAAATTCTTATTTTGATAAGTTAGTAACAATTAACTTTCATCACCGCCAATGGAGCATAAACAGATTTAAAGCCTAATTCACACAGACCTAAGGACTAACTTAATTTGATTTTCCATTGTAGTGTGCCATGTTAGTATCCAATATATATATTTTTCAAATGTCAACAAAAGAAAGGCAGAAAAATTATTATCTGATTGTTGCAATTGATGAATTATATTCACACTAAGAAAACATGAACAAAAAAAACATAAAAGAAGAAAAGTGAGATACCTTAATATGGCCATCACCGGTGCTAATAGAGAGAAAATCTAAGGCAGGAATGAAAGAAGTCAATATGGCCATCTCTAATGTTCACCAAATCCAATCTATCTTCCCCTGGAATTATTTTGAAAAAAAGTCAACTACATTAAAAACATCAAAAAATATTCTAAATGTACTTCAGTATCTTACTGGATGTTTCAAAATAGCGATATTGGGGTTTGTTTCATATTTTGATAAAGTAGTAACAATTAAACGAGAATGTAATTATAGACTGATCTAAAGCCTGATACACACATATCCTAAGGGTTAACTTGATTTTTGGTGGTGATGACCTAACTTGATTTTTGGTAGTGTGCCAAGTTAATATTTTCAAATGTAAACAAAAAAAAAAAAGCAAGATTGTAAGCAGAACAATTATCATCCGATTGTTGCAACTGTCTAATCAAATTCACGGGAAAACGTAGTAATTCCCCCTCGGAAGTTTCATATCCTCTTAGATAGACCCAACACTTTGTGCTCGTATTATTTAGCCACAAAATGAAAGTTTAACGTTTAATTCCTCCTAATTCTGGATTTGTTCGGCTTATCACATAACCGGATCATAAACCATTTAAATCAGTTAGTGAACCGAATCCATAACCCGATGGTGGTGAGGAAATAATGGACCGATAAAGTTTTTGATAGGATATTTTGAGTCAATCGGGTGATTTTGAGGAAGAAATGGCCGACATGTTGCAAATGGGACTGGCTTGTGTTGCTATTAAAATGGTCGACATGTTGCAAATTGACATGGTCGACAAGTAGTGAAATTGATTCAAGATAATCGAATCAATTAATGAAGAACACAAAATCAAAACTTTTATTCAATTTGTTGTTTTTATTCATTCGATTTGTTTCAGAGATGATTTGCAAATTAAAGAACAAACTTTGATTTATAGATTCTGAAACAAATTGAAAACACCAGACCCAATTTGGGGAAATTAAAAGCATTAAAATCATAACAAAATTTCACGAAGAACAATTGGAGGGTTAGACCGGACTCAAGACCTGGAAAAGGTGAGGTTTTGGATCGGAATTCATGTCGATGATGATCAGAGGAATGAAACCATACTGAATTCGATTTCGTCAATGACCGGGTACTCCAATCCTTAACCACTTGAAACTTCGATGATGAAGAAGAAGAAGATGATCCTTTTGTTCCTTTTGAGTTTTGATCTTCAACGAACCCTTAACCGCCATTGATTCCGATCTCTGAGCTTTTGGGAAGAGTTAATTTCATATTTTTTGCTTGAAGACAAAATCCTTAGGTGGATTCATTGCAAGAAACGTTCTTATCGTTCTTTGGTGAATCGGAATTTCTTGTTCTGGGTGGTATAAACAAAATGGGTTTTAGTTTCGGGTCAAAATCGTATTTGGTTTCTAAATCGGGTCAATTACGGTTTACTATTTCGTAATCGGGTTATTATGGTTAAATAACGGTTTAATTTTTTAAAAATAGGGTTAATAAAAATTTGGTTTGTAGTAAACCGAAATTAATCGGATTGGGGTGGAAATTTAGGTTAAATTTTAGGTCGTGGTGACATGAGCGTTTAACTTCAATTTTGTGGTGAATTAAACGTTAAACTTTCATTTTGTGCTTAAATAATACGAGCACAAAGTTTCGGATCTATCTAAGAAGATATTAAACTTTCGAGGGGGAATTAGTACGTTTTCCCCAAATTCACACACAAACAAACAAAAATATGACCAAAAAAAGCATAAAAGAAAAAAGTATCTCCAGTGCTGATACTGAGATAATCTAAGGCAAGACTTAAAAGTCAATATATCTCTAAATTTAACTAATTCAATCCATTTCTCCTGAAATTGTTTCAAGCACACAATCAACTACATAAAATTTCCCCGATCATTATACTCTTAAAAAAAAAAATCTTACCAAATCCTAAGGACTAAGAAAAATTATAGTCGAGAGAGTGAGAGAAAACTAACCAATACGTGGATCGGTCCATTAGACCGTGTTGTCGCGAATTTTGCGGTGGATCCGGAACGGAGGAGGTGACCACCGGGAAAGATAAGCCGCCGGAAGAGGTTGAAAGTTGATAGCCATCGGCTCGGCTGGAAGTCGAAAGGCGTTACACAAACGGATACGTGTTTGTAAGTTGATTACCAAGGGACCGGGGAAACGAAAGAGCAAAGAAAAATAACAAGAGGAGAGGAGGAGGAGGAGGTTGTTTTACGAAATAAGATCTGAGATAGGAGGATTAGGTTAGGGGTCCGATTGACGTGCATACCAAAGTTCGTATATTTTAGATTTTATGTAAATAATATATATAGGGTTAGATTGGTGAAAATCTTTATAATCTTTATTCCACTTTTTAATTTATACCGCTTTAGATTTAACCAATCACGAAAACTTTATCAAAAGCTTTACCAATACTATTACACTAGTCTTTATTTATACAGCTTTATCTCAAATCTTTATCTATACAGCTTTGCACTATGCTATAAAGCTTACCGCTCCACCTTATCGTTCCATATTTTAAAAAAGCTAGGTTACCAATCCGACCCATAAGATGTTTTGGAAATTTGTTTTTGTTTCACAATATAAGATGTTTTCAAAGTTCTAGATACCTTTTAACTTTATTAAAAACTGTGTAACCAATAAAATTCTGCAGAATTTTCATAATTGATTTAATTATTTTTGTTTATGTATTAAATAATAATTGTTTAAGAGAAAAATTAATATCTTAATAAACGTGTTTTTACCTAGAACATCTTATATAGAGAAACAGAGAGAGTATTATGTAAGGTAAAATCAACAACTTTGCTTAAAATGAGGTGATCAAATTGTAAATTCTGCCTTACCAAAAATACTTTTTTTTTTCGTTTTCAATATATTAAAAGAAAAGCATTTTATGCTAATTTTGCTAAACTTTCATCATCATAAATTTTCATAATATTTTTATTTTTAAGATACAAGTGAATCAACCATACACTTAAATCCATTAGTACTTTGGTTGATTTTTCGCCATTGATGAAATTAAACTTGTGCTTTCCTGAATGATGCCACTTGCTTCTCAATCTATTCTTTCTGAGCTTGTGGATATCAAAAGGGACTAGTCTAGCTTTGGAAGGAGGTAATCCTTGAGGCTCTTCGAAGACTGAGCTGAAACAATCAAGGATCTCAACCAAGAACTCTGGAAAGACTGGTGTAGAAGCCACTGAATCGGCTTGTAACCCATTGAACTTAACTATCATACCCTAACCATTTTCTGCTTATGCTTTCATACAACAACACAGACTTGGATCACCATGAAGTTTGACTTTCTCTCCATTGATCTTGAACTGGATCTAGTTATACTTGATATCCTCCAATGTCTTGAGCCATTGAACACGTAGGATGACGTCACCACTATCCACTTCCACTAGTAAGAACGATGAATGGCTATCGAGCCCTTATATTTGAAGACAAACTCCATAACATATTCCCTGACCTTCGACAGTGATGCCTCTTCTTGTGACCACGCCATAGCCTCTTCTCGTATTCCTTCATAACCGAAGGTGATTGACCAACGCCGAAGACACAAAGTTGTGTGTGGAACCAGTCGATCATTACAATCACCTGCCAGCCATCTTCAAAGTACGGAGCGAAGAGATCCCAATTAAGGAATTGAGGGAGAGCTCCGCCATCGCAACTGCCTCGTGAATGGTGGCTGCATCTGGAAAGGTGCCATTTCTTATTAATTCCCACTCCCGATCTGTGCTATCTTTGTGGACCACTAAGAGACGAAGTTCTCGTTTGAGGGTGCCATTTCTTGTCGCAACGGTAACACTGATTTATCACCTTACATTGAGCCATTTCGGTCGGTGTCAATCGGCGGAGAAGAGAACCAGACGGTTGTGCGAATTAGGGTTTCGTATTTCCCTAGCAGTGGAAAACGACGTCGTAGGACGAGAAGTTGTTTGTTGTGTTGTAATGGGATGAGACCCTTAGGGCTCGTTGAGGGTCTAGTACACGAGCAGGCTCGGAAGAGCATTGTTGGCTGACCCGGGTTTGGTTATCAGAGCAAGACTTACTGGCGGTGTGACTATTGCAGCCTTTCGAGCATGAAACATCATTGTAAAGGTTAGTTTGAATACTTCTCTGATTTACCAAGTAGAAGTTTTGATGGAACCATGGTGTGCTGTTACTTGGTCTTTGTCGTGTGTCCAAATTCAAAATCTCAAACCATGGCAAAGACCTAGTCTCAACTGGAGGGGTTCATCTAAAGAAAGTGTTTCTCAAGTCAAAAGAAACGTTATCTTCTTCCACGACCACATTCACTTTTCTCTCTCAGTGTGCTATGAGTTGCACAATTTGTACAACGTGTTTGAGGCATGAAGGAGACAAGTTGCATGCATGCTTAAGCCATCTCTATCTACAGAAGGAACCCAAGGTAAATTTTCTTAGCCGTAGTTAGTTTCCGTTGGTGACAAATCCGGATTAGTCTATATATGTTGAACAAATCCAATAGCTGTCTTGTACGTGTGAGAAAGAACTAAAGAGAGAAGTGCATAAGTGATTAAGAGTTCAATTAGAGCTAAGTGCTTAATGGATTTTTCGGAGAAGTTCTTCGGCGAGAAGTAGGTTTTACCTGAATCCCAAGGGGCCGAACTCGTTAAATTCCTGTGTCTGTGCATTTTACTTTCAAGTTCATTCATTCAAACACACGAGAGATAACTAGGAGAAATTGAGAGAAAACTAGAACAAAGAAAAAGACTTGTTTTATTTGAAATGTTTTACAGATCTTAAGTACAAAAGCATTCACCTTTTGAGGTTCTAACTTGTCATTGATCCTCATAAATTGGTATAAGAGCTCCAGGTTTGGAGTGTTTCCATCTCAAGGATTGAAGAAGATGTCCTCAACAAGAGCAGAGAGGTGGAGAAGTTTGATGGTAAAGGAGATTACATGTTATGGAAGGAGAAACTCTTAGCACATCTGGAGATGCTAAGTCTGCTAGAAGGCTTGAAGGGTGAAGAAGAAGAACTGTGTGTCGACGACAAGACAAGACAACATGATGGGTAGCTCTTTCTCACTATCGTTTCTGACTCCAAACAAAATCCAAATGTATACATATCCTTAGTCAGTTAGTTCTGCACACTCGAAAACACATCAAATTCAACAAATACCAATTGAATTTATTCCACAAACAAAATCCAAATGTATACATATCTTGAGTGGTGTACTAGATTCTTCGACATACTTATAACACTCTTATTATCGCAGAACAATATTCAAGAGTCCATCCCATAGTCGGCGCGGCTGACATTTGTTTCATCCATAAAAGTTGAGTACAAAGTTTGACTACTCTCATTCAGCCGTGGAGAGTGATACAAAGTTTTGCTTCTTACTCATCCATAAAATTAGATTATTTCCAAGGATGGAACAGCCACCGCTTGTGCTTTTTCGATCATCACAATACCCAACCAAGTTCTTGTTCGACCCCTTGGAGTACCAAACGCCTAGTTCAATTGTACATGTGACATATTAGATGATTCTCTTCAAGGTGTGATTGCTTAGGCTTGGCTTGATATCTGGCACAATTGCCAACACTTAAGCACATATCAGGTCGACTCGCTGTGTGTAACATCCCGAAACAAAAAATCTAGTTTTTGGTAAGGGTGTCGATCAACACCAAGGGAAGGTGTCGATCGACACCAAGTTCTAAATTTCGGTCCGGGTTAAGTTTTTAATCGCGGTTTGGCTCGGTTTTTGATATAAAAGCAACCTAGGATTGCGTGTTTGTTCAGAGCCGTTGAGATAGAGTTTTTGAGAATTGTTGAGAGAGTTTGAGAGAGATTTTTGAGGTTTCGATTGATTGTTGCAAAGAAATCATCGGGAACCCGTTTTCGTGTTTTAAAACGTAGAATCGTTCATTCGTCGCGTTGTTCATCAGATTCAATCCGATCAGTGGATTCTCGGGTCTGGAGAGTCTGATTTTGTTCGTTTGTTTGCTATCTTTTCGTATCCTTTCATCCCTTCAAAACCGATGTAAGTTGTGACCGCGGTTTCTAGGCAATGAGGGTAAATTCTATGCGTTTTATGATTGATTTGTGTGAGAATTCGTATGATAATGATGGTTGTGGTTTCTGTGGATGGTATTGGTTGTATTGTTGTGTTTTCCGTGCAGGTTTGCGACTCGTAATCACTGGAATCGAGTCGAGGGAGGATAAACTCGATTCTGGTGCAATTACAGAGGGGTGTCGATCGACACCAGGTTTGGTCGTGTGTCAATCGACACCAGAATTTTGGCCGTGTCGATCGACACTTTTGTGGTGTCGCTCGACACGCAATTCTGTCTTACCCGAAATGTATTGTATTGTGTTGTTGAAATATGATTTGTATTGTATGATGGTTTATTGTTTGTTGTTGGTGTTTTACCTGAGCATGCTTGTTATGCCGGTAGGCGGGATGAGCAACTCACTAAGTATTTATGAAATACTTACGCAACTCGTTTTCCCATGTGTTGCAGGTAAAAGGAAAATGCGATCGCGAAATCATGGCCTTAGGGAGAGGATGATTAAGGTTGTTGAATCATGTTGTTTAGACTAGTGGAACCATTGTTTATGTTGTTAGTTCAATCACTCCTGAATCTTATTATGGTCATTGGATTGGTTATTTACTTGAATCAATTGGTTGTGTTTTGAAATTGTTAGACTTGATATTTTTCCTGGAAATATTGCTGGAATTTATTGGTCGTTATTTTATTAGAATTGGTTTGAATTATTTGGTTATTTTCCGCTTAAATTTCCCCCTGTATTAACTGTTGAAGATTAATGATTATGGGATCATGAATCCGGATTAATTATTAAATTAATAAATAAAAAAATGCGGGTGTTACATTATTCCCCATTAGTCAACTAGAAAACTTTTTTGAAATACTCGTGAGAGTCGTAATCAGAGTTTTCCAATAAAATATATATCAAATATTTTTTTTTTTGAGAAATCTATATATCAAATATTTCGGCATAAAGTTTCAAAAAAATATATATATTTGCGGCATATTATATATGTCATTTTTGCCAAGTTACTTTTGGTGAAAGATAAGAGAGTCCGTAAAAAAACAAGATCTAAAATCAAGTTGAGGATAATGAAAATCTCTCCATAAAAATATAAAGGGTTTTTTGCTCAAATACCACAGAAGTTAGGTAATATGACTAGAATCATATAAAACTTTTTTTTATTACTGTCATTTTTTTAATACCCAGCGCGCCCTTTTGTTACATTGTGACAAAAAACGTAATTACAAAAATGCCATAGCCACGTAAGCAACCACGTAGGAAATCGCTGACGTGTATTAATGAACTCAGCCGTAAAGCGCTACGGCTAAGTTATGGTTACGTTGCGGCTGAGTTAAAAAATGCGGTTGACTTATGAGATAACGGCTGACTTACGAACATAAATCAGCAGTTAGTTACGGCTGATTTACAGAAATCTGGCTGACTTATGAGATAACGGCTGACTTACGAACATATATCAGCCGTTAGTTACGGCTGATTTACAGAAATCTGGCTGACTTATGAGATAACGGCTGACTAACGAACACAAGTTACGGCTGAGTTATACAACGGCGGGCTGATTTGTGGAAAATTGGCTGAGTTTAAGATAAGAGACGGCTGAGTTATTTTCTCCGGTTGGCTGACTTATGAGAGGTAGTTACGGCTGACTTAAGTAAATCAGCTGTAATTGGCTGGGTTAACAATAACTCAACCTGGTTACGGCTGACTTATTAGCGAAAGATTAATTACTAGAATAGCATTCATTTGACGGCTGATTTATTTGACAATACGGCTGAGTTAATATTTCTCAGCCTAATTACGGCTGATTTATTAGCGAAAGATTAATTACTGAAATACTATTCAGGTTGCGGCGGACTTACATTATACTTGATGGCTGATTTATTAATGGCTGAGTTATGTGTTTGTTTGGCGGCTGACTTAACGATATTCCATGTCATCAGTTCTGATTTTCCATGTCATCAGCTCTTATTTTCCATGTCATCAGCTCTTACAAATTAGGGTTCTTCATTTACGACCTTCTTCTTATTCTTCTTCATCTACCTTTTTCATTATTTTCATTCATCAGAGATCTTATGGATCCGGTAATTATTATTTCCGGTAACTAGCTTAAGAAACACAGATATGTATTCAACGCCGACCGTAGAGGGTGTAGAGTTGTGCATATAGATGAGAAAACAACACTAGACGAACTTGCGAAGATAGTACCCGATGATTACGGATTAAAGGAGTCGAGCCATCAGATTCAACTGAGCTACATGTTCTCGAATAAAGCTTTGAAAAAAATGGCGCACGATACTCCACCAGTTTACCTCTCCAATACTCAACAGTTGCAAGTTTTTTTAAGCTCAGAAAAATTGAACACTTACGTCTTTGTGTGGAGATTACGGAGTATGAAATTAGTTGGAATGACGGAGCGAGAGAGAATTATAAAAGTTTATTCACTTATAGCTCAGAAGTTGAATCTAGATCCAAAGATTACGGTGGGAGTTATGATGCTTTCAATTTGGAGGATGAAGTAGAAGAAGATGAAGTAGGCGAAGAAGATGAAGTAGGCGAAGAAAATGAAGTAGTCGAAGAAAAGGAAGTAGGCAAAGAAGACGAAGAAGATGATGAATTTGAAAGCCGATTTGATATGTTCGACGACTCGGATGGTGAGTCATCTCAAGATGATAACTTCAGTTTATACGAAGACGAAGATTCACCGACACTACCTCCTAAGAAGAGACCACATAACTTGTCGACGAGCGGATCCAAAGGGAATCTGGAGGTTCCAAGGTTAGATATGTCTTCTCTAAACCTCTTGGTAGGGCAACGATACGAGAGTAAAGCCGATTTGGAGAAATGACTGAAGCTTCTTACGGTGAGGGATCGATTTGATTTTGATGTAGACGTATCCGATTCGGATACACTCGTTGTTAAGTGTTGGGTTGGTGGATGTCTGTGGAGAGTTCGTGCTACTACACTAGGGGATCCCCCGACATTTTATGTTCGTATTTACGATTCGGATCATACATGTTTTGTAACTGAGTGTTCTGGTCGATCTCGAAAAGCAACAACGGCTATTTTAAGAGAGTTGTACAAGGACTTTCTCGGCGACGTTGGTCCGTCAGTTCGACCTAGGAGTGTCGGAATAACTATCTAGAAGCAATTTGGTGTAAAGGTAATTATTAGTACATTGCGGCTGACTTAATTTTAGGATGCGGCTGATTTATAGTTATATTACAGCTGAGTTATATTATAAACTTAACGGCTGAGTTATATAATCTCAACGGCTGAGTTATATTATAAACTTAACGGCTGAGTTATTTAAACTTGGGTTGAGTTAATAGTACGTTTCGGCTGACTTATTGTTACGATGCGGCTGACTTATTTGTATCATTTTCCATGTGGTCAGATGGATTATTGGAAATCACATAGAACGCTAAGATTTGCAAGGGAAATCGAGATGGGAACTCCTGAGAGTGGGTTTGCAGACTTGCCTTCTTACTTATACAAGATAAGAAGGGCAAATCCGGATACAATTACGCGTCTTCAAATCGATGAGTTTGGAAGATTCATGTATGTGTTCCTTGCATTTGGTGCGAGCGTAAATGGGTTTCCTTTCATGCGCAAAGTTGTTGTTCTCGACGGTACGTTTCTTAAGGGTAAATACAAAGGGACTCTTCTCACAGCACTAGCCCAGGATGGTAACTTTCAGATTTTCTCAATTGCCTTCGGTGTGGTTGACACTGAAAATGATGATTCGTGGCACTGGTTTTTTACGCAGCTAAAACTTGTGATTCCTGACGATAAGGGTCTTGCGATAATCTTCGATAGGCATAACTCGATAGGGAAAGCAATTGGGAAGGTGTATCCGTTGGCTTGTCGGGGAATTCGCACTTATCATTTATATAAGAACATTTTGGGAATTTACAACGGAAAAGATGTCTTTCGTCTGGTGAAGAAAGCGGCAAGATGTTTTAGAATGGCTGATTTTACTGCGATATACGAGGAGATTCAAACGATTAATCCTGAACTCCATGCCTACCTCGAAAGAGCTGATGTCCGACTGTGGGCACGTGTTCATTTTCCGGGCGAAGGGTACAATTTGATGACTACGAACATAGTGGAATCAATGAACCATGCACTGTCAAATGCTAGAAGTCTTAACATTGTTCAACTATTAGAATCGATACGGGTTATGATGACCAGTTGGTTTGTTGAACGGAGAGAGGATGCTAGATCGCAGCTAACCACGCTTTCGCGTGGTGTCGAGAAACAATTACATGTAAGTCAGCCGTAAGATTTCATAAGTCAGCCGTAAAAAAGTTGTATAAGTCAGCCGTAACATTGCATAAGTCAGCCGTTACATTTCATAAGTTAGCCGAAACATTTCATAAGTCAGCCGTAACATTGCATAAGTCAGCCGTTACATTTCATAACTCAACCATAATATTTGTTTATTCTGTATTTATAATAGGGTCGTGTTACTGCCGCCACACTTATGACGGCACAAAGGAATGATGATTATCACACTGAAGTTATATATGGATCTTCTGGGGATTCTTTGCATGTTGTGAATTTGGACCGAAAAACATGCACATGCCGGCGTTTCGAAAGCGAGAAATTACCATGTGTGCATGCAATCGCAGCTGCCGAGTACAGGGGTAAATGTCGTATATTCCTGTGAAATCCTTACTATCACAACACCCGGTTCTTTTTTATTTATTTAAATAATTAATTAATTATTTAATTCACTTAAATGCGGAAACCACTTAGTAATATTAAATCCATAAATAATAAATATTAAATCCATAATTAATAAATATTAAATCCATAAATAATCTAGCAACCTAACCGGGTTTACTAAACTAACACAATAAAAGACATAACCCTATCATCCCCTCCTTCGGCCATGATTCCGCGATCACACTTTATCCCTACCTGCAACACAATTAGGAAAAACGAGTTGCGTAAGTATTAATAAATACTTAGTGAATACGGTACTACAGGTTTTAGATTTAATAACAATTAAATAACAATTAATTAAAATATTTAAATCAGAAATAATGAGGCGTCGAGCGATACACCCACATGCGTCGCTCGATGCACTGTCGTGTCGAGCGATTCGCCACAAGCCGTCGCTCGACCCGACGTTCGATTTCCAGAATTCACATCAACACAAATTCACCAATTTCCATTCGATTCACAACACGAAATCAATACACAATCACCCACACAACATTCTAATCAATTCCTCAATACACAATCACCCTCACAACATTCTAATCAATTCCTAGTCAATGATCACAATCCTAACCCGAATTCGCGCACTCACCTCGAGAATGAACGAAGAACGCGATGAACACAGAAACGGACAGATTTCAGACGACGATAACTCTCGACTCGATTCACCAAATCAAACAACGAGACCAGTTCTAGACACTAGACACCGCGATCTTTCCAACGGCGTGCAGAACGTCTCCTAACTCCCTCTGGATCGTCGGGAAATCGCTTCCCAAAATCCGTCAAAAACCCAGAAACTGCAGAAAAATCAGAACGAACTACCAAGTTCAACAAGCCATACCTTATTGAATCTCGACACTACTCACCAAGAGCTTTCCAACGGTGTGTAGAACTCACACAGACTCCCACGGAATCGACGGGAAATCGCTTCGCAAAAACGACCAAAAACCCGATTCTGCAGAAAGTAACCACTTTCAAATTCTCATAACTCACAACCCAAACATCCAAAAGATAAACGGTTTCCACCGTGATAAAGAGTGCATCAAGGAGAACTTACCCACTGAAAATCTCTCCGATCCAACCACGTTTGGACCTCCGATCTGCCTTCTCAAAACCGGTCAAAAACACTCTTTTCTAAACTCAAGAACACTTGAAAACTTTTCTGATTTGATTAACCCCTAATCCCTCTGATCTGCGGCTTAACCTAGGTAATCAAGCGTCCCTAAGGCTTAAATACGGCCCACCAACATAGCCCAATAAGCCACAAATGTTTTTTAATCCGAAACCCATTTAAACCACCGTGTCGAGCGATACACACACATGTGTCGCTCGATACGCCATCACGTCGAGCGATACACAATCACGTCGCTCGACACTCTTTACCCAAAAATCACTATTTTAGGTTTTGGGATGTTACAACAATTATTTAGTAAACGCATATGCTGAGTCGATCATGCCGGTAGATTCAGCGCTCCAAGTTCCAGATAACGTAGCTAACCAACCGTGCTTTCCCCCGGTTGTTCGTCAACCACCAGGAAGGCCTAAGAAAGGTAGGATGAAATCTGCTCTAGAAGTTGCACTTGAGAAGAAACGTCCTAGGAAAGAACACACATGTTCTCATTGTAAACAGGTAGGATATAATGCAAGAACTTGTCCAATGTAGAAAGTTTGTATAAATTTTTGCGGCGGAGTTATGGGTTTAATTGTTTGTTGTATTATGGCTGAGTTATGTATTTTGTTTACATTACGGCTGAGTTATGGATTCATGCCCCAATTTGAATTACGATTGTTTACATTTCGTCGATATTCACGCCCAATTTGATTAACGGTTCTGAAGAAACTGAATCGTAACATTGCATAAGTCAGCTGTAACATTGGATAAGTTTTCGTAAGTCAGCCGTAACATTTCGTAAGACATTGCATTATAAATTAGCCATATCAGTATTATCTTATCTATATAAATCCGCCATCATACATTCATAAATCAACCATCATATATTATTAAATCAACCAAACAACGAATTTTTTATTCATAAATCAGCCAGTGCATTATAAATCAGCCATTACATTATAACCCATGGTAAATCAGCCATGTTTGAGATGCAATCCATCCAATGCTTTCACCAAATTTTCTACATTGTGATCCAAAAGGACTCTGAAAATTTTCTACATTTTCATCATCATCTTGAATCTCACAGCAGCTAGGTCCAAAAGATGTGACATGGACCTAGCTGCTGTGAGATACAATATGATGATGAATCATTGCGGAGATCATGACTAGTAATGAATTTTTGCCAGCCTTGAGTGAGATCACATAACTCAGTGTCACATCAATTGTACCCTTATGATCTTCCAACCGGAAGCTGTGTTCCCAGCTAATCATTCGCTTGCAAGAGAAATCACCCAAATATGTGTTAAATTAAGCGCATAAGGGGAATGGAAACCACACTTATAACGATTTAATCTTAACAAGTTTAAAATTTTCAAAAACTTTTTGAAAACCGAATACTCCAAATCACAAACCCTAAAAAAAGAACAGACTTTTCTGATTTTTATTTGATAATTGGATACATACAAATGAGCCATATAACAAGTATATATAGGCTGAGTTATGGATTTTGTGGATTCATTATTAAGGCTGCTGAGTTATGGATTTTTAGCGGGATTTTTCCCGCCCAAAATAGAAAGACGAAACGTCGCGACACGGCTGAGTTATGGCATAGAAAGACGAAACATCACGATACGGCTGAGTTATGGTTAAGATGGCTAAGTTATGTTTAAACCAAAAACAAAAATTGTTGAGTTATGGTATTACGATACGGCTGAGTTATGGATTTTGTTTACATTACGGCTGAGTTATGGATTTTGTTTACATTACGATTGTTTTACATTTCGTCGATATTCACGTCCAATTTGATTAACGGTTCTGAAGAAACTGATTCGTAACATTGCATAAGTCAACCGTAACATTGCATAAGTCAGCCGTAACATTTCATAAGTCAGCCGTAATATTTCGTAAGTCAGCCGTTAGATTTCGTAAGTAAGCCGTAACATTTCAGAATTACTTAATTTAGCCAGTCCATAAATCAGCCATTACATTATAACTCAGCCAATTACATTTATAACATATTCCTACTTAGGAGGCATAGACTGCAGCATCTGCACTATCTCCTTTATGTCAGCCTTCATATCGGTGATGTCCTCCTTAAGTTCACTAATTTCGTCGGACATAGTCGTATGCCTCTCAGAGATAATCTCCAATTCTTCATCGTGAGCTTCGTCGACCCACTTAAATACGTGATTTAGCCCAGATCCCATTGCGCAACGATAAAACTTTCGTCATGGGTTAGATTTTGTCTTAGACATTAGCACAATTGTAACCGAGCCACATCCACACCTTCTAGGTATTCCCCTCCCCAAATCCATATTATTTGATAGTAAGAACCAGATTATCAAAACAAAAAGAGATTTTGGATGGATTTTGGTTTGATTGTTCACTTTGTACTCTTTAAAACATTTGGGCGGGATTTTGGGCGGCTATTCGGCGAGTGTATAGGTCACTGCACACCTACGCTAGGTGTAGCGGCCCTTCGGCGAGTGTATAGGTCACTGCACACCTACGCTAGGTGTAGCGGCTCTTCGGCGAGTGTATAGGTCACTGTCAAATCGGTGCATTAAATGCATAGATTCGGGATTTTTGGCGGGATTTTTCCCGTCCAAAATATTAACACGAAACGTCGTGACACGGCTATAGTATAGAAAGACGAAACGTCATGACACGGCTGAGTTATGTAATCATTATTTTGGCTGAGTTACGGATTTTGGGCCCCAAAATATTAACAAACGTCGTGACACCGGCTGAGTTATGGTATAGATAGACGAAACGTCACCATACGGCTGACTTATGGGTTCATTATTACGGCTGACTTATGGGTTGAGTATTATTAGTATCATAAATCTGCCATCATATATTCTTATGGTTCATTATTAGGGCTGACTTATGGGTTCATTAATACGGCTGACTTATGGGTTCAGTATCATAAATCAGCCAAACCACAAATTTTTGATTCATAAATCAGCCAGTGGATTATAACCAAGCCATTACAGAATAATTTAATCATTATAAATCAGCCATTACATTATAACCCAACCAATTACATTTATAATCTCTTCCTACTTAGAACGCATTTATAATTACATTTATAATCTCTTCCCTCTTGGAACGCATATAAATCAGCCATTACATTATAACCCAGGCAATTACATTTATTGAAATTTTGTATGACCCAAGTGAACTTGTTATCAACTAGATTCCCCATTTGAAGACTCCGAATGACCAACAGAATTAAATCAGCCATTACATTATCACCAACCCAATTTCTTTGTCAATTCTTCAAGTTTGGCTAAAGATGGGTTCCGTTGTAACTTTAACCATGTTTGAGAAACATGGCGGGACTTGACACCAAGGTTGAGGCAATCATTCGCTTGCAAGAGAAATCACCCAAATATGTGTTAGATTAAGCGCATAAGGGGAATGAAAACCACACTTATAACGATTTAATCTTAACAAGTTGAAAACTTTTTCAAAACCAAGAGCGTTGCTCTGATATAAAAGAAGAAGAAAGACTTTTCTGATTTTTATTTGATAATTGGATACATACAAATGAGCCATATAACAAGTATATATAGGCTCAAATGAAACTTCCAACATTTAATACGGGTCATTTACTATTCAACGACACTGTTGGCTGAGTTATGGTTATTGCTTACATTACGGCTAAGTTGTTGATTCATTATTATGGCTGAGTTATGGATTTTTGGCAGGATTTTTCCCGCCCAAAATAGAAACACGAAATGTGGTGACACGGCTGAGTTATGGTATAGAAAGACGAAACGTCACGATACAGCAGAGTTATGGATTCATTATTATGGCTGAGTTACGGATTTTGGGGCCCACCAAATATAAACACGAAACGTCGTGACACGGCTGATTTATGCATTATTACAGCTGACTTATGCAATGTTACGGCTGACTTATGCAATGTTACGGCTGACTTACGCAATAGGATAATCACAAGCAAACTATAAACACTTGTAGATTTATAGAATGAGAAAGGGTACATCTATGTAGCAAACGTTGAACAATTAAAAATAAAAAAAGTTTGAAAACATAAAATAAAAACATGAAATAAAAACCGAAATTAAAACAAGTTATTTCATTTTTTCTTCAATCTTCTCTTCGCATCCATCACCTCGTTCCATGCATACTCCTCCGTCCACCGCCGAGCAATTTCATCGAACTTGGCCTTATCGTTTACGTAAGTTTCGGCCGCTTCAACCACCAAAGGCTCTGAGGACAAGTTCGGTGAAGCCAAGAGGTAGAGGATTTCATTCACAACCTCGTCCAGGCGGAGCGCAGGACTCCATCTCGTTCTAAGCATCTCATGGTAGATGGACCCGGTTGCATTGATGTTGGGATGGTATATTTTGGTACGGAAAAACACCCTTGGTGGGCCAAATGGATACTCAATCGGGAAAGTGTAGGAAAGCCAAAACACTCCTCCTTCATAAAGAGTTTTCTCTGGTCCATTAATAGGAACCTCCACATGGTAACCTGTATCAACGATAAACATATTACATTCTTCATACCAAATACGACATGGAAACCTTAAAATCATAAAATGTTATCTTCTTCGACGATCCTCATCGTAGGGTACTCTTTCGTTAGTCTCTTCATATCCGACCGAACTCGAATCTGCCTTGCCTTAACCCGATCCATTGTTTTCTGAAGGATGTTTGGATGAATCAATGGAAGATTTTAGTAAGAGATGAAAGATATAGAAATGTGTTTACGGTGTATAGGTATATATGGCGATGAGTAGACCAACGAAGAGACGTGATTATAGACTTGAATACACGTGAACCTTTTCAAAAAGGTTTGCGAAAAGACGTGACTTTATTATAGTCAACCACTTATTTAATGCCTTTGAAACTTTTAATACAAACAAGACAATGTTACGGCTGACTTACGCAATGTTACGGCTGACTTACGCAATGTTTCGGCTGACTTATGCAATGTTACGGCTGACTTATGCAATATATGATGGCTTTCGGCTCACTTATGGGTTCATTATTATGGCAGAGTTACTTATGCAATATATGATGGCTTACGGCTGACTTATGGGTTCATTATTATGGCAGACTTACGGAGGATGCTAGATCACAGCTAACCACGCTTTAAGACATTGAAGTTTAACTGTGTTATCTAGTTGTTCACTTTGTACTCTTTAAGACATTGCATTATAAATCAGCCATCACAGAATAACTTATTCATTATAAATCAGCCATCATACATTCATAAATCAGCCATCACAGACTAACTTAATCATTATAAATCAGCCATTACATTATAACCCAGCCAATTCCTTCTTGTTGAAATTTTGGATTACCCAAGTGAACTTGTTATCAACTAGATTCCCCATTTGAAGACTCCTCCCAACCAACATAATTCTCAGCTGCACTTTGCTCATCTGCACAACATCATTCTCATCCTTTTCAGCTTCAACTTCATCTTCAACCATGTATGAGAACTTGTGGGACATAACACCAGCCAATTCCTCTTTCAGTTCTTCATGACTTAAAACCATGATTGAGGCAATCATTCGCTTGCAAGAGAAATCACCCAAATATGTGTTAGATTAAGCGCACAAGGGGAATGGAAACCACACTTATAACGATTTAATCTTAACAAGTGTAAAATAAAATTTTCAAAAACTGTTTGAAAACCGAATACTCCAAATCACAAACCCTATACCATTGGTCTGATATAAAAGAAGAAGAAAGACTTTTCTGATTTTTATTTGATAATTGGATACATACAAATGAGCCATATAACAAGTATATATAGGCTCAAATGAAACTTTTTAATCCGGGCCATTTACTATTCAACGGCACTGTTGGCTGAGTTATGGTTATTGTTTACATTACGGCTAAGTTGTTGATTCATTATTATGTATGGATTTTTGGCGGGATTTTTCTCGCCCAAAATACAAACACGAAATGTGGTGACACAGCTGAGTTCTGGTATAGAAAGACGAAACGTCAAGATACGGCTGAGTTATGGATTTTTGGCGGGATTTTTCCCGCCCAAAATAGAAACACGAAACGTCGTGACACGGCTGAGTTATGGTATAGAAAGACGAAACATCGTGACACGGCTGAGTTATGGTATTACGATACGGCTGAGATACGGATAACATGGCTAACTTCATTTATATAAACAAAAATTATCAGGAGTAAATGGCTGAGATACAAAAATTGTTGTAAACGTCTGATACATTTATATAAGGACACAAACAAAACATTTAATTAAAGTTACATTGTCCATACAGAAAAGTATCAGGGCAAAACTCATCAAACATTTCGACGAGAGCAAGCCAAACTCTATTAGTCATCCTTTCAGGCTTCTCACCGCCATGAAACCATATCCTCTTCAACGTGCGCATTTTAGTGCGAAATAGCGTTCTAGCCAGCAGATTAAATTGTGTCCAAACTGTCAAATTATGCCTCGGATCCCATCTGTATTTTCGCTATAAAAAGAAACAAAAACTATTAGTGTTTAAGAAACAAAAAGTTAAATCTAATAAGAATACATTATCGGTTATGCTTACAGTTAGTTTAAAAACCACTGTCCCTTAACATCATCGGGAATGAAGCGGTAAGTCGGCCACGGCTGAACCCATCCCTCTCGAAGAATATCTGGGATCGCCTGCAAGAGATCCCATAAAAACTTAAACCACGTAACAGTGGTTTTGTCACACTAGACACCCACACCAGGGTTTAGAAGAGGGAGGTTATCCCGATCTTGCATGTTGTATATGGCATTGACCATGCTCTCGAACTTGGATGTATATGCAGGGACAATCGACATGATGTATGTTTTGATGAGATTAGGGTTTTTTCTTAGGTTTGATGAGAAGGGCTATATATAGAGAGAGAGAGATAGGAAGACGAACCGTCGCAATAGGGAGAGATAGGAAGACGAACCATCGCAATAGGGAGAGATTGGAAGACGAAACGTCGCAACTTAAAATTTTACACTTGACGGCTGAGTTATAGGAACTTCACGGCTGAGTTATAGATTTTTGGTTTAGGGTTTAGGGATCATGTTTTAGGGTTTAATGTATAACATTTTATAAAGTATATGGTTTAGAGTCTCAACTGAATCAAATTATACACATTCAATTGGAAAATTGTATATGGTTTATTGTATATGATTTTGGGTCTTAATTATCTATAGGTAATGTTTGAAATACTTGTAAGACAACATATATCTTAAGATCAAGTTAGATCACATTTTCGATTTCATACATCCTGTTGTATAAATTGCAGAAACTATACACATTCAGTTGATTTATATTCATTTTATATTAATAAAATGAGCTTAATTATAATTTTGATAGTCTTACATCTTATATAAATGGTTTTAGGGTATGGCTGAGTTATCTATATGAAACAGCTGAGTTATCTAAATGAAACGGCTGAGTTATAAACACGGCTGAGTCCAAAATTTCAAACAAAATGTTTCATACATTTTCAACAAAAAACCACATACATTTTACTTAAACGTTTTCAAAAAACTGTGCTATTACATAATCCCATAAACAAATCTCACAAAATATAGTAGACAAAGTACTTATGTCTTTGTTAACACCATATCCATTCCAAACACAATTGCTTGTTATGAAGTCCTTCGTTACACCATTGCAACTGCAACCTCCATAAGTGTAACTATCTTTGAGCTCTTTCATCCTCTGCCTTCCACCCCACCATATTTCATCACAAACTTTTTTCCCAAGTTTCTCCATCTCCTCCATTGTCGTTGACAACATAAGCTTCAATAACGAAGATAATACTTTTAGACCTTCATCTTTCGTTGCTCCTTCTGCAATGCAAATCATTCCATATAGATAACAAGCTTTTTCATTGTCTTTCTTTGCAGCTTTAGCTAAACATGCCCTACCTTTATCTCCTTCTTCATCATCTAGGCAACCCACTTTTAAACCTATGTCAAAAAAGTTGTACACACCTTTCCGGTATAGAGCCTCAGGGTTTCCATTCCTTAAGCACCTATCCAAAAACTTGTAAAATGTTTCGTAAGTGTGAGGAAACCATGACAGGAATGGAACGTCACGAAGTGTTACTCTTTCTACAACCCATCTTTTGTTGCAACAATCTCTGAAAGCCTTTGACACAACATTTAGATTCTCGACGTCGGTCAGGGAAGAAGATCCAACAAGTGCACATATATCTTCGAGAATCTCATTTGGCAACGAGTTCAGAGACACTGTTGGTTTGCCGGAATTTTTCCTCCTGAAGAGAACTATTGCTAGAATAGGCAGTACAAGAACAAACCAAAACCAGACCATGGTTACTGCAAACTTGATAGGAAAGAAGATTCTTTTTGGAAGTTTCGAGGATATGGATGATGCTAGTGGAAGTTACGAGGATATGGATGATGCTAGTGGAAGTTAAGAGGATTTGGATAATATATATATATATATATATATATATATATATATATATATATATATAAAGGACTGTTCATTGGTTTTGTAACTGTTTCTTGGCACCCGTTCCAATTTTGGGGAAGTGTTCATTGAATCCTTGCGTCTGAGTTATCTAAATGACACGGCTGAGTTATCTAAATGACACGGCTGAGTTATCTAAATGACACGGCTGAGTTACCATAAGTCTTCAAATTACATTTCTAATTTTAGGGTATGGCTGAGTTATCTAAACGAAATGGCTGAGTAATATATCATAAAAACCATAAGTTAAACCCTAAAAACATACCATTTACAGTGAAATCCTAATAATAAAAAAACAAATAGAAGGTTCGTAATTGTTAAATTAGTTGAACTGCGCATACATATTATCTCCTCCTTCATCGAAGATCTCTGCTGCCATCTTCACCCGTAAACTCTGAATATTTACATCGCTTATCCCATCAAAAGTTAAACCAAGCGCTAGACACTCGATAAACTTCAGTGAATACACCCCACAATCGCCAACTTGGGTGTTTTAGGGAATGTTTTTGCCGCTTTTCCATCTGAACGCAAATTGTTTGTTGCAAACGGTTTTTTTGCCAGGAATTACAACATTGATCATTGCAGGGATCATTTGTAGCAGCGGCCTAAATGCATCTAGCATTTTTTGTTGACTTTCAGGAGTTACCTGTCCAATGATGGGATCGTAGGCATCAATCTTCTCCTTCAGAAGATCCACGTGAAACGCCACCCAATGATCGCCTCCAGTATGAAGAACTCTGTACAAGTGATCGACATCTTCTAACCACTTTTTATTTGTCTGAAGGTCTGAGGGAATCGCACCGTTTATGAGTGACTCATAACCTGATTCTTTGAATTTGAACATCTTTGGCTTCATCTTGAACCGATTGAAATCCCTAATCCATGATGCTAAGAACCATTGGTCCATAAAGGCAATGCGCTTGGAAAAAAATGGGCTGGGATCTTCCATGGACCTTTTGATGAGGACTCTGATATACGAAGCAACATGCTGTACACAGAATATTAAGTCAGCCATCAAACAACCATAAGTCAGCCATCAAACAACCATAACTCAGCCATCAAACAATCATAACTCAGCCATCAAACAATAATAACTCAGCCACCAAACAACCATAACTCAGCCATCAAACAACCATAACTCAGCCATCAAACAACCATAACTCAGCCATAAATAATCATAACTCAACCATCAAACAAACATAACTCAGCCATCAAACAACCATAACTCAGCCATCAAACAATCATAAATCATTCCATATAAATAACTAATAACTCAGCCATAAATAATCATAATTCAGCCGTAACGTATACTTACAGTGTCAAACAACCATCCATAATCAAGCCTCGGCCACTTCACTCTTTCAATGATGAGTATTCTGTAGAAATTAGCTTCCTCGTTACTACCATCTGTCAGTGGAATGTGCCTAACAATCAAACACAAGTCAGTTTAGGAAAATATTGCTAATAGCTGTATAAAATAAAAAAATGGTGTAAAAGTCCATACTCAAATTTTCTTAGATGTTCCATAAGTTTTTCCAATTTATCCTCGTCAACAGGTGAGAGAGGATCATAGATTGCTGATGAAGCTTCAAAATCCTTCCTCAGGCACGTCGTCCCATTGTCTCCAAGAAGATAAGGAAAATCTCCATAATGAGGACCACTTGACTTCGCTGCTAATCCAGTTGTACCTAATTGAACAACCTTCTCCCGATATTTCTTAATTCTCGCTAACATAAGCGCTTCATCTTCGTCGTCATCAGACTCCGGTAACAATTCATTTTCTTTTGCGATCGCTTGCTCGGTCACATCCTCAACATCAGCTTCACCTCCAGTCTTCCCCTTCTTCTTCCCAGGAGTAGGTGGAATAATAGGTATTCTTATTACACCGTCACGTAAACCCGTTATGGTTTGGACCTCCTTCTTTAACTCAGCCGGCTTATTCTTTAACTCAGCCGCCGCTGCCTTATCTTCCTTCTTCTTTGACTCAGCCGCTGCCTTCTCTTCCTTCTTCTTTAACTCAGCCGCTGCCTTCTCTTCCTTCTTCTTAGCAGCGTTCTCCTTCCTTTTAGCAGCAGCGCTTCCCTCTTCTTAGCAGCATCATCAGCCTTCTTTTTCAAATCAGCCTCATTTTCTTTGGGTTTTTGCCTTCTTATTACGTCATAAATCTGGTTGCTTAGCAGGAGAAATAAAAACGAAATCTGCTTGACCACTACCAAACAAATTCTTTTTCGCCTCAGGAGTACCCTTAGGAATTTCGGCCTTCAATTTCGACTCCACAGCTTTCTCTTCGGCTTTACCAAGCTCATCAGGGGTACCCTTAGGAATTTTGGCCTTCAATTTTGGAAAATACGGCTGCGGAGTTCGACATTCAGCCTTAGCCGGCTCATCAACATTATGAGGGGTCTCAGATTCCGTGTTAAGGACCGTTGGACTATTAACTGACTTATGCTGTGGTAATGTTTGCGTTTTTGGGCTGGGAACATAGTTTTGGGCACTTTCCGATAAACCCAGAACTTTCAGACGCTCATCCACTGCATCTTTAACATAATCACCAATTTTCTTCTCCATATCACCAAATTTTCGGGTTAACTGTCCAAGGTTGGCATCAATGTCCTCAAACTTCGAGCCAATCTTCTCAGCCAAAGTGTCAACCTTCTGAAACATAGAGTCATGGTACTCAAACTTTTTCGCAATTTGTTCCAGCGTAGTGAGTATGGAATTCAGAGCCGCCGGATCCTGGCTTAAACCTTTTCCCTTTGCATCCTCCTTCTTCTCTATATCAGCAACTTCATTCTCCTCAGCAGCTTCACCCTCGTGTTTCTTATCTTTCTTCTTCTTCTTTTTGGGTGGCTCAGACTCAGAGTCATAAGGAACTAAAGCCAACTTGGTTTTTTTCTTCTTCTCGTCCTTCCTCTGCACATCCTAATAATCACCTGGTACATACCTACCATAATGTAGGTCTCTTATAAGGTTATTCAGTTGTGGGTGATCGTCTTCACCCGACCACTGAGGAAACATGTCTTCTACAAACTCCTTATAAACCATATGCCTCACACGCACCTACAACAGTAACTCATAACTCAGCCATCGAATAATCATAACTCAGCCGTAAAAAGAATAATTCAGCCATCAAACAAAGAATAACTCAGCCATCAAACAAACAAATCATAACTCAGCCATCAAACAAATCATAACTCTGCCATCGAATAATCATAACTCAGCCGTAAAAATAATAACTCAGCCATCAAACAAACAAATCATAACTCAGCCATCAAACAAATCATAACTTAACCATCAAATTACCATAACTCAGCCATCACATAAATAATAACTCAGCCGTAGAATAAATAATAACACAGCCATTTTCTTTTTTTTCTTTGAGAACAGACACTTAAACGTTTCTGCTTTTGAAACTTCCTTCTTTTCTGATCACGGTTATTTCTTACTGACATGGATATGTTTTTCATTTTTTAATTAACAATAATTTCAATTAAGAAAAACTAATCAAGGGTGTTTATCGTAATTTACTAGGAGTGTCAAAAGATTTGAGTAATTTTTTAAAGATATATGGTATTCTAGTCATATAACCATAGTTCCATGGGATTTGAGTAATTTTCCCAAATATATAATCATGTCCTTTAGATCCTTAATCGACTGATCGAAAACGAATCCTAAGACACGTGAAGGCGAAGACCGGAAGACGTTCCCTGGTACATGTTGCATTATGAATTTTATCTTATTTTCATAATGACTACGAGATAGACAGTTTATTCTTTCTTATCTTTACAATGTCTCACGTAATAAAATAATTCGAACTGTCAAGGGTCCACATGTGAAAGGGTTCAAATATAAGAGTAAAACTCTCCAAAGTATAAACGTGATCCCAATTCTAATCAAAGATTAGATCATTTCTTGGAGGGGATCATGCAAATTTATGGCCATTTTAGAGTATGATTATAGCTAGGTAGATTCTAAAAAAGAGGGTTCTAAAGCATAAAATAATAGTGTAACATAATTCTTTTAAAATTAATTAATTTATATAACTAAATAATAAAACTGAGCCAATTATATATTAACATCTCATAAAAGAGTTGTTAGTAGAAGTTCTAAAAATTCTATAACTAGAACCCCATTTAACTCTTTCTTATCTTTTAAATTTTTTTTTAATTATTTAATCATTAAAACTCCACTAAAACCTATGTATAATCATGCTCTAATCACTTAAATTGCAAATGGTTGTACATTTTGAGGAACAAAATTTGGTAAAATTAACCATTCCTCTAAATTGTTACAATTTATGTTGAATGAAAAATTGGTAAAGAACCTAAACAACATTTGAGTTCTTTTCTTTCTAATTTACTCAAATTGTTGTAAAATGATTAGCCATGTACCGTTTAAAATCGCTCTATAAGACTAATAACTAAACAAAGCATATGAATTTATGAACGAGAAGTCTTTATCAAAAAAAAAAAAAAAAAACTAGAAGAGGTTTGATATATTGTCGAGTTATCATACTTTGTAAATAACATTTTTTTTTGTCACACTTTGTAAATACATTCAATCAATCTTCTCATTAAAAAAAAAAATACTTAAAGAGTGATTACCCTCTAAATTATGTCTTGTTATTGTTAATGTTACCATTATCTTCCAACATTCTAAATGCCATTACCTCACTTAGCACGACACATGTGCCACGCCACACATGCCGCACGTTTCCCCTAAACAAATGCCAACTTAGTTGCTATCATTACATGTTTAAAATATTAATTTCCTCTTCCTTTTAGTATTCATATTTCAGGTAATTAGGAATTGTAGACAGTTAAACACAGAATTAATTTGTATCATGTGGGTCAAACTTTAGATTTGCCGCCAGTACAATTGGACACGTAATCCCTAAGGCTCCTATCCGATGCTACCACGTAGACACATCCCAAAGATTTTCCGGATCTTAAGCCGGTCGGCAAAAGCACCATCGAAAAAATCTTTTTCTGCATATTCTTGGGTGCATTTATTACCGTTGGATCCGAATCAGACGGCCGATACACGATCTCCTACATGTGAACTTGTCATTTGCGTAAGTAAAGTACCAAATCATTTGGAAATCTCTTGGACCAAATATAAAATAATGTGGAGATGGTACATAGTAGAAGAGTGTTGCGAATAGATTTAGAACTTCCTGGTTTAAACGTAATGAGAGTTGAATGGATGGATGTGAGAATTTGTAGAACACTACAAGAAAACAGGGCGATTTCCGACGGCCAAAACCGTCGGAATTCCGTCGGAAAAGGGCCTTTCCGACGGTATTAGTCGGTTCTATCTCGTCGGAAATTGAGTTCCGTCAGAATTTTCGACGGATTTAGGACAGATTTAAAAAAAAAAGCATATAGCGTATAGCGTAAACCGGATATCCCCATATACGGATACCGTATCCGTCGGAAATGCCTTGTTTTCTTGTAGTGGAAGTATGCGGTTAATACATCTCGGATTTCCTGAATTATCAAAAAAGAATAATAATAATAATAATAATGTTGTTTAAGTAAAAAAACTTCATAACTACTTCCATCTTCCATCTAATGCTAAGATTCACCTAAAATATTTATATGTGATCCTATACTACTTATATATGATGATAATAGATTCACCTAAATTAAGAGATACTATTTAGATTCGACAAACATTACTATGCGATTTGTACAATTGATATAGCGATTCAACGCAAACATTTGGATGACATTTTTAATTTGTTAAACAACCAAAACATTTGAACATTTTTATCTATAAGGGTTTCACTAAGCCCATTAAACCTAAATTATCTATGTATTAAAAAAGTATATAATCTTTTCAAGGAAAAAAATATCAACGTACAATATTTAGCAAATGTTCTTAAAATTAGACCGGGACCGAAAAATCATTTGGGTCGCGAGTCAATATGGTCCAAAAGAAACCGGCTGTGTTACAATCCAAAATTATACCCACCCCTTATGTACACCTTAAACTCAAGTAGAACTGTCAGTCATGAACAAACCTACCCTCAAGCTTAAGCCAAAAAATGGGACAAGATACACTAAGAAGAGGCTATAACACTCTCACTCTCAAACAATTCTTTTAACCAAATTGGAACTCATCTAGCCACATACGAGTGGACACGGTTGTCTCGAATTGCACTGTGAGCAATGAGATGTGCACCTCTATTCATTGATGCCTCCTCCATCTGAATTCTCCAATCTTTGAATTTTCCTAGCAAACTCATCAGTAAGACCGTGTGGCCGATGTAGGATGGCCAAGCCCTTGGTCTTAAAATAGCTCCTATGAGCTCTGTTGCTTGAGAAGCAAAGATCACTCTGTTAAACCTGTGTTCTGCCATACTGGCCACTGCCCAAGCCAAGCATTTTTGGTTTGCTTCCAGTTTATCACCTGTTCCCGAGAAGCTTCTCCTACTATGCATCAGAACTAACCCTCTTGAGTCTCTTAATACCCAGGCTCCACCACAAGATGCGGTGCTTTTGGACCAAGAGCATGCCACATTACTCTTGGTCCACGATAAAGGAGGGTTTCCAGCATGCATTCCTCTTCTTGGACTGCTCATCCAGTTTATTAACCCTCTTGTCTACCAGCTAGGCTATATACCACATCTCAGAGTCTTCTATGTACTTCCTCTTTATTTCTATGGGCCAGAGTCTGGTTCCTAAAAAAAAGAGGGTGTTCTTGTTTTTCCATATGTTCCACAGAATCCAAGGAATACATCTCCTAATATGTGTTGGAATTCTCAAGTTTTTCTGAGCCACAAACAAATGATCAAGGTTAGAAAAAAGAGAACTTGATTCAAAACCAGCCAAGGACCAGGAACATCTGAAAGGGCCCAGACTTGTCTTGCTGTAGGACACAAGAATAACACATGGTTTATAGACTCTCCATCACTTCCACATGTCTGGCATCTTTCATCCATTCTAATCCTTTTGGTCAGTATCTTGTCCACCACTAGAACTGCCCCACTTATTGATTTCCACAAGAAGCTTTTAATCTTTAGAGGAGCAACCATTTTCCATATCCTCTCTTTGATGCCATTGAGAGAAGGAAAGGCTAATGCTTCCTGTATCAACATCGAATGCTTCCCTTTGTTAGCCAACCAGTTACCAGAGTTACCATAATGCTTCCTGAACTTCTTTTGTCACTTGCTCTCCAATAACCTCCCAGTCTGGAAAAACATGCCAGGAGCCTTGGTTGCTTTGATTGAGAATACAACCTTTCTTATCTCTTCCTTAGTCACTTCCTGAATTAATCCCTCATTCATCTCATCAGACACTTTAGCATGAAACCCAGCAAAAATTTCCTGTGTTGGTTGAAGCAAAAAGATTAGAGAAATAGGCTGCATCAACTTCTCCCTTAGATGCGTCCCCTAGCTGAGCATTCCCATCTGAGTCCAAAAGACTATCCACTGAGTTCCTTGATCTGACCTCCTTGATTGAGGCATAGAAGTATTTTGTGTTCCCATCCCCATCCTTAAGCCACTTATGCTCACTCTTTTGGCTCCAAAAAATCTCCTCATACTTTAGCCTATTGATTAGAATTGTGGACGGCCTATTACTTGACTGCTCATTCTCCAGAGCCCCTTGGATATGATGGATCATATCCATTGCATTGTTGTTGTTTTTCTTTTTCCAAGTGCTTAGAGTCTTTCTACACCTCCTAATCTTATCAGAAACTGTGAGCTATTCTCTGTATCCTTCAGCTTTCCAAGTTTTCTCAATGCACTCCTTTACCATAGGTTTGTGTAGCAGTCTCTTATCAAACTTGAATTATCCTCTATAAGAGTCCTGAGAAGCCAAAAGTTTCACCAGAACTGGCCTATGATCCGATCCTCTTTTTTCTAGAAATAGCTGATTGGTCACTGGAACATGCTGAACCAATCTTTGTTTCCAAAACTTCTGTCCAATTTTGATTGCACATACTTATCATTCCTCCAACCACCCCAAGTAAAGCCATTTCCATGATCGGGTAGTTCTAGCATTCCACAACCTTTAATCATATTCACAAAGTTTTCACATGCTTCAGATGATCTAACATTCCCACCATAAGTCTCACCACTATGTAGTAGATCATTGAAGTCTCCCATCATGCACCAACTGCCCTTTCTGTTTATCCTAATATGCAAAATTCTCTCCTACACTTTGTGTCTTTCCTTCTGAATGGGATCACCATAAACCCATGTTACAAAGTATGAAAATGATCCAAACTGAATATGACAATCCATAACATTCTTGTCTGCATACAAGAGATCCAAAATCACTGATTTCTTCCAAAACAGAGCTAGCCCACCACTGAAACCTCTAGGCTCTATTGTATTGATACGATTTAGTATCCAAACTTTGTATCTTTTCTGATGAAATGAAAAACACTCTTCTTTATTCAATGATTCCCAAAACTCGATACCGTTTTACAAACTAACAAAAGATAAACACTAAGCTAAGAGATATTCATGGAGTCTTATCAGAATTCATTTGTTGTAAAGCCTTGTACACCTCTACCTCTGTTACTGGTTTTGTAAGAGCATTGTTCATTTCCTCTGTAATACAAGGGGGAATGTTCTTAATGAATTCACCAGCTCCTAAATTATTTGAGGAAGAAAATATGTCAGTGAAGTAGTCCAGAATTAGCCTCTGGATATCCTCTTGTTTAGAGTGTATTTGACCAGTAGGACTACGAAGGGACACAATTCTGTTAAAAGCTCTCCTCTGCTTTGTTTTAGCATGAAAATACTTCGTATTTTTATCCCCTGCTTTCAGCCAAAGAGCCCTACTCTTAGTTCGCCAATACTCCTCTTCTAATCTGTATGCATAAAGAAGTTGTGCTTTAAGATCTTTTATCAGATGAGAGTTTAAGACAGGATTCTCATATGCCTCTTGCAAGGCTTTCTTGAGCATCTTAATTTGTCTTTGAGTATTGGTAACATTCTGGGATTTCCACATTGACAATTCTTTTCGGCAATTTGCAAGGGCTTTACTGAAATTTGACACATCAACATCCTTACACCTTTCTGACCAGATCTTGCCAACTTTTTCATGGAATCCAGCCACAAATCTCCACCTCCTATCATACTTGAACATCTTCTTTACTTTCCACTTATCAGTTTCAGTATGAAGAATGAGAGCTCTATGATCTGAACAATGCCAAGGAAGAACTTGAACAAACGCAGTAGGGTATAAATCAAGCCAATTACAATCAGCTACAACCCTATCAATTCTGCTTCTAACCGTATGTGACCATCTATTACCGACCCATGTGTATTCACCTCCATAGGTTTTCACTTCATGAAGTCCTGATTTGTTCAACATATCACGAAAATGGAAGAATGAATTTGCAGACCTAAATGCTCCACCTTCTTTTTCTGAAGCAGATTTGATGTCATTGAAGTCTCCAAGAACCACCCTTGGCAAATGAGAATATCGTCCATTATCCACGAGCTTAATTGTCCGACCACATCAGGCAAAAACTTTAAAAATTATATTATTAGAAAAAAAGAAGTATACAAATGATTAAAAAGTAATTCCGTAGGTTAAATTTGGAAAATTTTATATTTAACAATTAAATCTGGTCTAATGCGGTTCAATTAGTTGCCGGTTTCCAGGTTTTTGTCAGCTCGATCCGGTTTAGTAACTAGTCTCTATAGAGGATTTTTTTATGTTCACGGTTCAATCCGGTCCGGTTTAAGAACATTGATATTTAGGGCTTTTTAATCGAGGAAGACTTGTTAGAGGAAGGTTTAAAAACTCACCAAAATCCTCCTCCACTGCGACGGGAAGACATGGAGACGGAAACAGACCAAATCTACGAGGTCGATGTCGGAAATCTCCTCCCGATCCATTGTTTTCTGAAGGATGTTTGGATGAATCAATGGAAGATTTTAGTAAGAGATGAAAGATGTAGAAATGTGTTTACGGTGTATAGGTATATATAGCGATGAGTAGACCAACGAAGATACGTGATTATAGACTTGAATACACGTGACCCTTTTCAAAAAGGTTTGCGAAAAGACGTGACTTTATTATAGTCAACCACTTATTTAATGCCTTTGAAACTTTTAATACAAACAAGACAAAGTTACGGCTGACTTACGCAATGTTACGGCTGACTTATGGGTTCATTAGTATGGCAGAGTTACGGAGGATGCTAGATCGCAGCTAACCACGCTTTAAGACATTGAAGTTTAACTGTGTTATCTAGTTGTTCACTTTGTACTCTTTAAGACATTGCATTATAAATCAGCCAGCACAGAATAACTTAATCATTATAAATCAGCCATCTTACATTCATAAATCAGCCATCACAGAATAACTTAATCATTATAAATCAGCCATCATACATTCATAAATCAGCCATCACAGACTAACTTAATCATTATAAATCAGCCATTACATTATAACCCAGCAAATTCCTTTTTGTTGAAATTTTGGATTACCCAAGTGAACTTGTTATCAACTAGATTCCCCATTTGAAGACTCCTCCCAACCAACAGAATTCTCGGCTGCACTTGGCTCATCTGCAGAGCATCATTCTCATCCTTTTCAGCTTCAGATTCAGCTTCAACCATGTATGAGAACTTGTGGGACATAACACCATCCAATTCCTCCTCCAGTTCTTCAAGTTCTTCATGACTTAACACCATGATTGAGGCAATCATTCGCTTGCAAGAGAAATCACCCAAATACGGCGGATTCATGGCCAAAGATAGATGATCTCGGAATCTAACGACGGGAAAAACCGCTTCTGACTCCATACACCCGAGTCAGACGAATACACACAAACTCTCCATTCCTTGCTATCACTAGCACTAGTCTCAGAAGTCCTAACCACCTTAAATCTTGAGGCTTGACCGTCTTCCTCAACAGGGGTTACCAAAGCAGTGAACTTACATGGCTGAGGAGGGTGAGGGATCTGGACCCAGTTTTGTAAAACCGGATTACCAACAAAGGATTTGAGAGAATCGCGACCAATCTCGACCAAAACCAATCCATTAGAAGAAGCTCGATAGCAAGTAAGGAGATTCGTGGGATCTGGGGTGAGATAAGAACCAGGAGATTTGGAAAGGTTTCATAACTCGCAACCGTGGAAACCAAATTCGAGATGTGCGTTAGGGACCATGAGTGACCAGGTAGATAAGTCCATGTGGAGAGAGATGAAGAGACGGCTGAAGTAGGGAGATTCGATTAGGGTTTTCCATGGTTTGGAGACGTATTTGAATCTGGCGAGGGTTTTCAGAGGTATACCGGTGAGTATCATAGTCAGTAGCTCTTCTGGGAGTCTTCCTCTTGGCATCACCTGCATTATTATGGCTGAGAGTTATGCTTTATGTGTACATAACAGATAAGTTGTTGATTCACTATTATGCCTGAGTATGAATTTTTGGCGGGATTTTTCCCGTCCAAAATAGATACACGAAACGTCGTGACACGGCTGAGTTATGGTATAGAAAGACGAAACATCACGATACGGCTGAGTTATAGTATTACGACACGGCTGAGTTATGGTAATTGTTTACATTACAGCTAAGTTGTAGAAATGGAAGATTTTAGTAAGAGATGAAAGATGTAGAAATGTGTTTACGGTGTATAGACTTGAATACACGTGACCCTTTCAAAAAGGTTTGCGAAAAGATGTGACTTTATTATAGTCAACCACTTATTTAATGCCTTTGAAACTTTTAATACAAACAAGACAATGTTACGGCTGACTTACGCAATGTTACGGCTGATTTATGGGTTTATTATTATACCATTGTTACGGAGAGAGGATGGTAGATCGCAGCTAACCACGCTTTAAGACATTGAAGTTTAACTGTGTTATCTAGTTGTTCACATTGAACTCTTTAAGACATTGCATTATAAATCAGCCACCACAGAATAACTTAATCATTATAAATCAGCCATCATACATTCATAAATCAACCAACACAGACTAACTTAATCATTATAAATCAGCCATCATACATTCATAAATCAGCCATCACAGACTAACTTAATCATTATAAATCAGCCATTACATTATAGACCAGCCAATTCCTTCTCGTTGAAATTTTGGATTACCCAAGTGAACTTGTTATCAACTAGAGTCCCCATTTTGAAGACTCCTCCTAACCACCTGAATGTTTGGTTGCACTTTGCTCATCTGCACAACATCATTCTCATCCTTTTCAGCTTCAGCTTCAGCTTCAACCTTGTATGAGAACTTGTGGGACATAACACCAGCCAATTCCTCCTTCAGTTCCTCAAGTTCTTCATGACTTAACACCGTGATTGAGGCAATCATTCGCTTGCAAGAGAAATCACCCTAATATGTGTTAGATTAAGCGCACAAGGGGAATGGAAACCACACTTATAACGATTTAATCTTAACAAGTTTAATATTAAATTTTCAAAAACTGTTTCAAAACCGAATACTCCAATTGACAAACCCAAGAGCATTGCTCTGATATAAAAAGAAGAAGAAATACGTTTCTGATTTTTATTTGATAATTGGATACATACAAATGAGCCATATAAAAAGTATATATAGGCTCAAATGAAACTTTTTAATCTGGGCCATTTACTATTCAACGTCACTGTTGGCTGAGTTATGGTTATTGTTTACATTACGGCTAAGTTCTTGATTCATTATTATGGCTGAGTTATGGATTTTTGGCGGGATATTTCCCACCCAAAATAGAAAGACGAAACGTCGTGACACGGCTGAGTTATGGTACAGAAAGACAAAAATGACGATACGGATGAGATACAAATAACATGGCTAACTTCATTTATATAAACAAAAATTATCAGGAGTAAACGGCTGAGATAGAAAAATTGTTGTAAACATCTGATACATGTATATAAAGACAAACAAAACATTTAATTAAAGTTACATTGTCCATACAAAAAATTATCAAAGCCAAACTCATCAAACATTTCGACGAGAGCAAGCCAAACTCTATTAGTCATCCTTTCAGGCTTCTCGCCGCCATGAAACCATATCCTCTTCAACGTGCGCATTTTAGTGCGAAATAGCGTTCTAGCCAGCAGATTAAACTGTGTCCAGACTGTCAAATTATGCCTCGGATCCCATCTGTATTTTCGCTATAAAAAGAAACAAAAACTATTAGTGTTTAAGAAACAAAAAGTTAAATCTAATAAGAATACATTATCGGTTATGCTTACAGTTAGTTTAAGAAACCACTGTCCCTTAACATCATCAGGAATGAAGCGGTAAGTCGGCCACGGCTAAACCCATCCCTCTAGAAGAATATTCGGGATCGCCTGCAAGAGATCCCGTAAAAACAAAAACCACGTAACAGTGGTTTTGTCACACCAGACACCCGCACCAGGGTTTAGAAGAGGGAGGTTATCCCGATCTTGCATGTTGTGTATGGCATTGACCATGCTCTCCAACTTGGATGTATATGCAGGGACAATCGACATGATGTATGTTTTGATGAGATTATGGTTTTTTTTCTTAGGTTTTTGATGAGATTAGGTTTTTTTTCTTAGGTCTGATGAGAAGGGCTATATATAAAGAGAGAGAGATAGGAAGACGAACCATCGCAATAGGGAGAGATAGGAAGACGAACCGTCGCAATAGGGAGAGATATAGGAAGACGAAACGTCGCAACTTAAAATTTGACACTTGACGGCTGAGTTATAGGAACTTCACGGCTGAGTTATGGATTTTTGGTTTAGGGTTTAGGGTTCATGTTTTAGGGTTTAATGTATAACATTTTACAAAGTATATTGTTTAGAGTCTAAACTGAATCAAATTATACACATTCAATTGGAAAATTGTATATGGTTTATTGTATATGATTTTGGGTCTTAATTATCAGGTAATGTTTGAAATACTTGTAGAACAACATATATCTCAACATCAAGTTAGATCACATTTTCGATTTCATACATCCTGTTGTATAAATTGCAGAAACTATACACATTAGTTGATTTATATTCATTTTATATTAATAAAATGGGCTTCATTATAATTTTATAAGTCTTACATCTTATATAAATGGTTTTAGGGTATGGCTGAGTTATCTATATGAAACGGCTGAGTTATCTAAATGACACGGCTGAGTCAAAAAATTCAAACAAAATGTTTCATACATTTTCAACAAAAAACACATACATTTCATTCTTAAACGTTTTCAAAAAACTGTGCTATTACATAATCCCAGAAACAAATCTCACAAAATATAGCAGACGAAGTACTTATGCCTTTGTTAACACCATATCCATTCCAAACACAATTGCTTTTTATGAAGGCCTTCGTTACACCATTGCAACTGCAACCTCCATAAGTGTAACTATCTTTGAGCTCTTTCATCCTCTGCCTTCCACCCCACCATATTTCATCACGAACTTTTTTCCCAAGTTTCTCCATCTCCTTTATTGTCGATGACAACATAGGCTTCAATAACGAAGATAATACTTTTAGACCTTCAACTTTCGTTGCTCCTTCTGCAATGCAAATCATTCCATATAGATAACAAGCTTTTTCATTGCCTTTCTATGCAGCTTTAGCTAAACATGCCCTACCTTTATCTCCTTCTTCATCATCTAGGCAACACACTTTTAAACCTATGTCAAAAAAGTTGTACACACCTTTCCGGTATAGAGCCTCAGGGTTTCCATTCCTTAAGCACCTATCCAAAAACTTGTAAAATGTTTCGTAAGTGTGAGGAAACCATGGCACGAATGGAACGTCACGAAGCGTTACTCTTTCTACAACCCATCTTTTGTTGCAACAATCTCTGAAAGCCTTTGACACAACATTTAGATTCTCGATGTCAGTTAGGGAAGAAGATCCAACAAGTGCACATATATCTTCGAGAATCTTATTTGGCAACGAGTTCAGAGACACTGTTGGTTTGCCGGAATTTTTCCTCTTGAACAGAACTATTGCTACAATAGGCAGTACAAGAACAAACCAAAACCAGAACATGGTTACTGTAAACTTGATAGAAAAGAAGATTCTTTTTGGAAGTTTGGAGGATATGGATGATGGTAGTGGAAGTTAAGAGGATTTGGATATTATATAAAGGACTGTTCATTGGTTTTGTAACTGTTTCTTGGCACCTGTTCCAATTTTGGGGAAGTGTTCATTGAATACTTGCGTCTGAGTTATGGTATAGAAAGACGAAACGTCAAGACACGGCTGAGTTATCTAAATGACACGGCTGAGTTATCATAAGTCTTCAAATTACATTTCTGATTTTAGGGTATGGCTGAGTTATCTAAATGACACGGCTGAGTTATCATAACTCTTCAAATTACATTTCTGATTTTAGGGTATGGGTGAGTTATCTAAACGAAATGGCTGAGTAATATATCATAAAAAGCATAAGCTATACACTAAAAACATACCATTTACAGTCAAATCCTAATAATAAAAAAGCAAATAGAAGGTTCATAATTGCTAAATCATTTGAACTGCGCATACATATCATCTACTCCTTCATCCAAGATCTTTGCTGCCATCTTCACCCGTAAACCCTGAATATTTGTATCGCATATCCCATCAAAAGTTACACCAAGCGCTAAACACTCGATAAACTTCAGTGAATATGTAACGCCCGTGAACCAAAAATGTGATTTTGGTGGGTGTCGATCAACACAGTGTGTGTCTGTCGATCGACACGAGTTGTTGTTCCCTCGAAGTTTTGGGCAGTGAGGGCCCTGTCGATCGACACAGTTTGTGTCTGTCGATCGACACGAGTTAAAAATCAGACTTTGGTTTTGATTTTTGGTACGATTTGATTTGGGCCGGTTTGGGGAATCTTATTTAAGCGTGGAGGACGCGTTTCCCCTAGGTTTAGGCTCTCATTCACACAAATCAGAGAAAGTTGAGAGTGATCTAGGTTTTCTCGTGAGTTGGGAGGTTTGTTCGGTCCGTTTTGGGAGTAAGCGACGGCGGTCGAGTGGTGATTGGATTGGAACGAGACTTTGTGGGTAAGTTCCTTGATCCATAGGCTTGATTCCGGTGCAAACCGTTTGTTGATTGATTAATTATTCGCTGAGTTATGGTCTTTGGAATTTGGTTAGTTCGTGTAGTTTCTGCGTTTTTGTTGCTAATAGCCGGTTTTGAGGAAGGTTTTGCCGTCGTTCTGGTGGGAGTTAGAAAGAGTTCTATACGCCGTTGGAAAGCTCTCGGTGTCTAGTTTCTAGATAAGTTTTTAGAACCTGATTTGGTGAAGGGAGTCCCGAGTTATTCTCTTCTGTTTCGGTCGGGTTTTTCCTTGATTCAAACCGTTCCCGAGGTGAGTGCGCGACCATAGGTCCTTGGATTGAGGAATAGATGTTATGCGATTGTTTTCTGTGTGTTTTGGTGGATTTTTGTTAATGATGAATGCAGGTGGTCGATTGAGATGGAGAGATTCGGCCATGAAAGGATAGGCCAATCTCTATCGAACAGCTGGGTCTCTGTCGATCGACAGGATTGCTTTCTGTCGATCGACACGGGGTCGTGTAAGTCTGTCGATCGACAGGATTGCTTCCTGTCGATCGACACAAGACCTGCTGTTCCTGTTTCTGTTGTTTGTTTCCGTGCATTGTTTGATAACCCTGGTATTGCATGTATTTCTTTATTCAAGTAATTGGCCTGTAGATGGGACGACCGTCTCACTAAGTATTTGTGATAATACTTACGCAACTCGTTTTTCCCAATTGTGTTGCAGGTAAAGGAAAAGAGTGATCGCGGAATCGAGGCGTAGGAAGAGGATGTTAGGAATTGTTTGAGTCTAGTGATCCGTTTGCTAGGTTGCTAGTATTTATTTCATTCGTGAACTGACATTTGGTTATTATAAGTTTTTGGGATTATTAAGTTAATTTGATTATTGGATTTTATTGCTTATGAGTTCCGCAGTAGAAATGTGTAGTTTATGGGACATATGCAGAGGATTGGTACGCCGTCGTTTGAGGGCCGTGTGGGTCCTGCGGAGGCAGATGAGTGGCGCTTGAGAGTGGAGCGCAACTTCCGATCGATTCGTTGTCCTGCGGAGTATCAGGTTGAGTTGGCCATTCACTATCTGTGTGGTGATGCGCATCTGTGGTGGCGGGCTATCAAGGCCCGGAGAGCAGTGTGGACCTGGGGAGAATTCTTAGCCGAGTTCAATGCTAATTATTTTCCTCAAGAGGCTCGAGATCGTCTTCAGTGGAGTTTTATGTCGCTGGAGCAGGGAGGGCGTTCTATAAGCGAGTATGATGCCGAGTTCGGCAGATTGTTGATTCATTCGGGTCGTGACGTTGAGGACGAGAGGTCCCTTATGCAGAGATTTCTGCAGTGACTGCGGTTGAGTATCCGGTCTCAGTGCAGAGGTGCTAGGTATGCCTCGAGGCAGAGCTGGTAGAGCTTGCGGCATCGATTGATGAGGATCAGCGTGAGCAGGCTGGTTCGGTGGTGGTTCCGCCTGTGGTGGCTCCTGTTGCTTAGCTGAGGGGTCAGCAGCAGCAGCCGCAGCAGCATTGACGAGGTTCTGGTTCCGGCAAAGGCGGTAAGCCAGCGCAGGGCCAGAAGAGGAGGTGGGATGACCCTTCTAGGACGAGTTCAGGTAGCCACGTCACTCATGGTTGTTTCGGGTGCAGTAGTTCAGAGCATCGCATGGTGAGTTGTCCTAAGGTCTCCCGGGAGGCAAAGGTTTGCTTTCATTGCAATGAGCCGGGGCATATTCGGCCGAGGTGTCCCAAGTTGCAGCAGCCGGCGATTGCAGCGATTCAGCCAGCTGGGGTGCAGCCTATGGGGCATATTGCAGCAGTGCAGCAGATTGGTCCTGCACCGCGTGTGTATCCCGCGTCAGAGTTCGGACAGAGCAGTGGAGCCGGACAGATCACAGGTAAAATTCTAAACCAAACTTCGTAAATTCTTTGAGGTAGAATTTTTCCTTGTTGTTGTTGTTTGTTATTCCGTTATTTTACTTGTGGTCGAGTCTCAGGGTTCTCAACGCATGTGATATGTGTAGGGACCTTGTTAGTGGGCGGCTTTGAGTCCCACGTGATGTTTGATTCTGGAGCATCGCACTGCTATATTACTCTGGAGTGTGCCGAGCACAGTGGCATCCGGAGCAGCGCGGGTGAGCGCGCAGGCATGATCAAAGTGGCTTGAGGTGGATTCCTGGCTACTTCGGGCCGTGCTAGGGCAGTAGATGTTCAGATAGCTGGGCATTCGATGCCAGCGGACTTGGTGATTAGTCCAGTGGCACTGTATGACGTGACTTTGGGGATGGACTGGTTATCGTTCTACCGGGTTCATCTGGATTGTTTCAGAGGCAGAGTGAGCTTTGAGTGTGATGGCGGCAGGTTGAGGTTTCAGGGTCTGAGACCGACTTCTAGTAGTCTCGTGATCTCGGCTATTCAGGCTAAGCGGATGATTGAGCGGGGTTGCGAGGCTTATCTGGCGACGATTGTGATGACGGAGTCCAGTGGTGAGGTTGCTTTTGGGGATTTCCGGGTTGTTCAGGAGTTCGAGGATGTTTTTCAGTCGTTAAAGGGATTACCACCATCTCGGTCCGATCCTTTCACGATTGAGCTAGAGCCTGGGACAGCTCCGATATCTAAAGCTCCTTACAGGATGGCTCCAGCAGAGTTGGCAGAGTTGAAGAAGCAGTTGGAGGACCTTTTGAGTAAGGGTTTTATTCGGCCGAGTGTTTCACCGTGGGGAGCGCCAGTTTTGTTCGTGAAGAAGAAGGATGGGAGTTAACGGTTGTGCATCGATTACCGGGGACTTAACCGAGTCACTGTGAAGAATAGGTACCCTCTCTCGAGGATAGATGAGTTGCTGGATCAGCTGAGGGGTGCTACCTGGTTCTCCAAGATTGACTTGGCTTCAGGGTATCATCAGATTCCGATTGATGATGCGGATGTTCGCAAGACGGCATTCAGGATGTTCGTGGTTATGCCTTTTGTTCTGACGAATGCGCCTGCGGCATTCGTGCGATTGATGAACGACGTGTTCAAGGAGTACTTGGACGTATTCGTGATCATTTTTATTGATGATATATTGGTTTACTCGAGGAGTTCTGAGGAGCATGAGGTTCATCTGCGGTTGGTTTTAGATAGGCTTCGGGAGCAGAAGCTGTATGCTCAGTTGAGCAAGTGCAGTTTCTGGCAGCAAGAGATGGGTTTTCTTGGCCTTATCGTATCTACAGAGGGAGTTTCTGTGGATCCGGCTAAGATTGAGGCTATTCGAGATTGGCCTAGACCGAGCAGTGCTACCGAGATCAGGAGTTTCTTGGGCTTAGCAGGTTATTATCGGAGGTTCGTCAAGGGTTTTGCGAGTATGGCGCAGCCGATGACGTAGCTGACCGGTAAGGATGTTCCGTTTATCTGGTCGCCGGAGTGCGAGGAGAGCTTTTCGAGGCTCAAGGAGATGTTGACTAGTACGCCGGTATTAGCATTACCCGAGCCGGGGAAGCCTTATACTGTGTACACAGACGCTTCTGGAGTTGGTATGGGTTGTGTTCTGATGCGGGAGGGTCGAGTTATCACATATGCTTCGAGGCAGTTACAGGGTAGCGAGCGTAATCGGCCTACGCATGATCTAGAGCTGGGAGCCGTAGTGTTCGCTCTGAAGATCTGGAGGTCGTATCTCTACGGAGGGAGAGTGCAGATTTTTACGGATCACAAGAATATGCAGCACATTTTTACTCAGCCATTGTTGAATATGGGACAGAGGCGCTGGGTCGAGTTGCTGGCAGATTACGATCTGGAGATTATATACCATCCGGGCAAGGCTAATCAGGTAGCAGATGCCTTGAGTCGGCGGCGGTCCGATTCAGCCCGTGAGCAGGATATCGAGGATTTTGTAGGCGAGATTAGCACGTTGCGTCTCTGTGCTATTTCGCAGGAGCCTTTGGGCTTACAGGCAGTGGATCAGGCAGATCTTCTTAGTAGGATCAGAGTGGCTCAGCAGAGTGATCAGAGTTTGATGGGTGTGTCACGAGCGGCTGATTCCGAGTATGTGGTCGTTTCGAATGGGACGGTGTTGTTACGTGGTCGTGTGTGTGTACCCCGGGATGAGGTTTTGAGACAGGAGATACTGAGTGAGGCTCATGCGAGCAAGTTCTCTATTCATTCGGGAGTGACCAAGATGTATCGTGACCTTAAGCAGTATTATCACTGGGCCGGGATGAAGACAGACGTAGCAGCTTTTGTGTCTAAGTGTAACACGTGTTCGTTGGTCTAGGCCGAGCACAAGGTTCCGAGCGGCAAGTTGCAGAGTTTACCCATTCCTGAGTGGAAGTGGGATATGATTACGATGGATTTCGTGGTTGGTTTACCTACGTCACGGACGTATGATGCTATCTGGGTGATCGTGGATCGATTGACCAAATCAACACACTTTTTGCCAATTAAGAAGACTGATGGTGCAGTTAAGTTGGCTACAAGGTTTGTGCGTGAGATTGTGAGGCTGCATGGGGTGCCAGCCAGTATTTTTTCTGATCGAGATCCCAGGTTTGCATCAGAGTTCAAAAGAGCCTTTCAGGCAGAGATGGGCACTAAGGTGCATATGAGTACAGCTTATCATCCTCAGATGGATGGACAGTCAGAGAGGACTATTCAGACTATGGAGGATTTACTGAGGATGTGTGTGTTGGATTGGGGTGGTCAGTGGTTCGATCACTTGGGATTAATTGAGTTTGCGTATAATAACAGCTTTCAGGCGAGTATCGGGATGGCTCCTTTTGAGGCGCTGTATTGGAGGCCATGTAGGACGCCTTTATGCTGGACCCAAGTGGGGGAGCGCAGTATTCTTGGAGCTACTTATGTTCAGGAGACGACTGAGAAGGTTCGTATTGTTCGGCTGAACATGAAGGAAGCTCAGGATAGACAGAGGAGTTATGCGGATAAGCGTAGACGTGAGCTTGAGTTCTCAGTGGGAGATCGCGTGTATCTCAAGATGGCTATGTTGAAGGGTCCTAACAGAGCCATCGCAGAGAACAAGCTTAGTCCGAGATTTATGGGTCCGTTCTCGGTGGTGGAGCGTGTTGGACCAGTGGCTTATCGGTTAGAGTTACCTCCGATCATGAAGGCATTTCATAAGGTGTTTCACGTATCGATGTTGAGGAAGTGCCTGCATGAGTCCGAGGAGTTGGTGCCTGAGATCCCTGCGGATCTTCAGCTTGATTTGACGGTTCTGGCGGTTCCTGTGAGGATTCTCGAGAGGATGATCAAGGAATTGCGTCGGAAGAAGATTCTGTTATTACGTATTTTGTGGGATTGTGGCGGTTGCCAGGAGGAGACTTAGGAGCCAGAGGCAAAGATGAAGCTGAAGTTCAAGAAATGGTTCGACAAGCAGGTCGCCGTTTGAGCTTAGTTTTTTTTGTGGTTCCAGTTTCGTGTAGGCCTGATATATTAGTATTTTGGTCCATTTTACATATTGTTTTCTATTTATTTTCGGTTCTTTCTAGTTCATTTCGTGTCTTTTCAGGTTCTGTGAGGCTCTCAAACATGGATTGGAGCTATTTGGGATTATTGGAGCGAAAGAGAAGAATTCGGAGCAAAAGGCGATTTCCCTAACTGAGCACCTGCTCGGTCCAAAGCGAGCATCTGCTCGCCCGAGGAGCCGAAGCCTCTAGAATCTGGACCGACCGGTCCGTATGGGTGGACCGGTCGATCGGTGAGCAACGCTGGAGAACCAAAGTGCACTGGAAACTGGACCGGTCGATCGGCACACAAGATCGACCGGTCCAAGACTGAAGACCTTTGCGAGTTGAAGACGGACCGACCGGTCCAAATTCAGATCGACCGGTCGGTCGCCCAGAACCAGTTGCCCTAATTTTTTTAGTATAAATAAGAGCCAGCCTCCTTTCCAAAAAAACACACTTTTTACTGATTTTTCATTTTCCCCATTTCTAAAGGCTGAGACTCATTTTGTTCTAAGAGCTTGAGATCCATCAAGTGTTTTCATTTCCTTGGATTTTGCTAGTAAGATTTGGAGGATCATCCACAACTTTCTATTGAGAAGATTTCTTTGCTTTTTCATTATGAATCATTCTCATTTGATTGCTGCGTTTATGATCTCCATGGTTGAGTAGTCTCATAGCTAGATTAGGGGATTTCAATGGTGAATTAGGATTGTAGTGACTGAGCCAAATAGGAATGTTATCATTTGTCTTCATCAATCGGGATTCGTAATGCTTAGGCTAATTTGATCACCTAGTCTATGATTTCAAGTTTAACTTATTCACGACAGTGCTCTAGGTTGCTAGATAAACCATTGATGAGCAATCGGTGTGTAACCAACGACAGTTGATTGTTGCCATCGATTGTGAACAAATCGAACCATTTTGTTAATGCTTATCAACATCTCTGAATTCAAACGACAGTTTAGGCATTTAGGGTGTTAGATAAAGATATTGATGCATCACGACAGTGGGCAATATTACATTTATGTTTGAGTTCTAGACCGCGCTAAAATTGAATCCTGAATAGATGCTCAGTCCTTAATCCGAAGTCACCGGCGAATGATCCTAATCTAGTGCCTTTATCTTATTGAATTTACATCGTTTTAATGTTCTGTTTATTGTTTCACTGCAAACCAATTCTCATTTTGTCTTAGCTTTAAATTTAAATCTATAATTTCATAGAGTAACCTTGGTCTCTGTGGATTCGATACCTAAAATACTACTGCTTTTGTCGGTGCACTTGCGGATAGTGTTTGGGTTAAAACTTATAGACATCAAGTTTTTGGCGCCGTTGCCTTTGAAATTCGATTTCAATTCATAGTCTAAGACGTTTTTCTAATTTTGTTTTTGTTTTTATTTGTTTTTGCTATGTGTCAGGTGCATGACCAGCGAGCACCTGCTCAGACAGACCGAGCACCTGCTCAGACAGACCGAGCACCTGCTCAGACAGACCGAGCACCTGCTCCGGACCTTATGGTTAATCTCGTGATTTTGAGTTGGGATAAAGCTGGTGTTCTCAGAGACCAATATGGTCATTTTTGCAACGAGCAAGGGTATATACTGAATGAGGATGGACGTTACTCTTTCACGAAGAACTACGATGCCGGTCGTATCAGAAACCCCCTCAAGTCTCTTTTTACCAATCACCTCCTACACCGACGAGCGAGTTAAAAAGTATGATGAAACAGATGCTGGAAGAACAACAGAGGGACTCAGAGTACTGGAGAGGGAAATTCAAAGCACCAAGCTCTCATGACAAGGAGCTAGACATTCAGGTTGCGCAGAGTGCTAGTGGGACATTTGCATCGATCGATGCAGGTTCGTCACAGGAGAGATTGAGCATGGAAAACCCAAAACCAATTCTGGAGCGAGTCCACATGCCTAAGGTATCGCACCCTCGACCACCTAAACATCTCATGGACCCCATATCTCCGAAGCAGCTGCTGGGATTTCAGAAGATGGTACGAAGGATTCCACATGCACTGAAGTTTGAAGAAGCTATAGAGTACCGCCCTCTGCTTAGTCACTTCCGAGATTGTAGAGAAAGTATAGAAGAGATCGAAATACTGTTTCTCGAAGCAAGACATACACCACCGCTGAAGAAATTGGACACGCAAGTGGCTAAAACGACCAAAGCTATTAAGAGACCGGCTGGAACTCTTCCCGGACATGGTGAGGTGAATCCTAGGAAGGAGGATCAGGTAAATGCTGTTGAATTGAGGAGTGGAAGGAAGCTGGTACCGCCTACGGTTACAAGCTCTCGCGTAAAAGCTAAGGAGAAGATACCCGAGCATGAGGCTCATGAGGATGGCTTAGTAGAGGAAGATAGAGTTAGAGAGCTTGGATCAAGCTCAGAGACACCTCCGGTATCTGCGAAAAATCTTTCCGAGCACCTGCTCCTTACTGCCGAGCACCCGCTCACTCAGGACATGCCCGAGAAAAGGTCCGAAGCTCCGCCTGAACGAGTCTATATATCCAAGGTACCCTACCCCGAACCTCCCAAGAAATCAAGGAAAGATCTAGAGAATGCAAAGTGTAAGGAAATGCTTAAGGACTTGACGGTAAAGCTTCCTTTAACTGATGCCCTTCAGATGATCCCGTCACTCAAGAGGTACATGAAAGAGTTAGTCGCTGGAAAAGTCGTTGAAGACGAGAGTGTAATGATGGTTTCTAAGGAGTGTAGCACCATACTTCAGAGTAAGGTGTTAACGAAGAAAGGTGATCCGGGAAGATTTATGATTTTCCGTGAAGATTGGGCCTTGCACATTTGCATGTTCATTGTGCGATTTAGGATCCAGCGTGAATTTGATGCCATACTCTATGGCTAAGCGTTTGGGCTTCACCAAGTTCAAACCCACCAAGATCTCATTGGTTTTTGCGGATCGGTCTACAAAGCTTCCGGTGGGTGTCATAGAGGATTTGCATGTTCGAATTGGAGATACTCTAATCCCAGCTGATTTCGTGGTTTTAGAGCTTGATGAGGAACCTAAGGATCCATTGATTTTGGGTAGAGCTTTCTTACGCACAGCACGCGCCATTATCGATGTTGAAGAAGGCATAGTGGATCTCCGCCTAGGAGACATGGTAGTTCGGTTCGAGATGAGCAAGCTTCTCAAGAAACCGATGATAGATGGGAACACGTTCGTTATCCATGATGAATCAGAGAAGCTAGAAGATGAGATTGAAGAGATTTTAGCAAAGGATCCGCTTGAAGTCGCATTGACTAAAGCCGAGGGGGAATATGGTTTTCTGAGTAAAGACACCGAAGTATTCGCTAAGTTTCTAGATTCTAACTCCCGAGTGGAAAAAGGGGATGAATATCTGAGTTTGGAAGAGGATTCGCAGATCGAATACGAACGAGCACCTGCTCCGACATGTCGAGCACCTGCTCTGTCTATTATTCACAATTCTTGGAGCGAGCTGAAAGCTCCAAAGCTGGAATTGAAGACCCTCCCAGCAGGGCTCAGGTACACGTTTCTCGGTCCTAACTCCACTTATCCCGTTATAGTGAATGCTGAATTGAACAATGTTGAGATTACCTTGCTTTTGTGCGAATTAAGAAAGTATAGGAAGGCTCTAGGATATTCACTTGATGATATTACTGGGATATCTCCTGACTTATGCATGCACAGAATACATCTAGAAGATGAATCGATGACTTCGGTCGAGCATCAGAGACGGTTAAATCCGAATCTTAAGGATGTCGTCAAGAAGGAGATAATGAAACTTCTAGATGCAGGGGTGATTTATGCTATATCCGACTTAGCCCTGTGCATATTGTGCCTAAGAAAGGGGGTATCACGGTGATTAAAAACGATAGAAACGAACTGATACCAACTAGGACAGTAACCAGACATAGGGTTTGTATAGATTATAGGAAATTGAATGCTGGTACTCGCAAAGATCATTTTCCTTTACCATTTATCGATCAGATGCTTGAGCGTCTAGCTAACCATCCTTATTACTGTTTCTTAGATGGTTATTCAGGTTTCTTTCAGATCCCTATCCATCCCGAGGACCAAGAGAAGATGACGTTCACATGCCCTTATGGCACTTTCGCGTACCGACGAATGCCTTTCGGTTTGTGTAACGCCCCAGCAACGTTTCAACGTTGTATGATGTCCATATTCACTGATCTTATTGAGGATATTATGGAAGTGTTTATGGATGACTTCTCCGTGTATGGGAGTTCTTTCTCTGCGTGTTTGTCTAATTTGTGCAGAGTATTGCAAAGGTGCGGGGAGAAGCATCTTGTTCTAAATTGGGAGAAGTGTCACTTCATGGTCCGAGATGGGATAGTGCTTGGGCACCGGATATCAGAGAATGGGATCGAAGTTGACAAAGCCAAGATAGAGGTGATGATGAGTTTGCAACCGCCTACTACGGTTAAGGGGATCCGAAGCTTTCTGGGACATGCCGGTTTCTACCGTCGGTTCATCAAGGATTTCTCCAACATTGCTAGACCCCTCACTAGACTGTTGTGTCACGAGGTGAAGTTTGACTTCAATAATGACTGTTTGGCAGCATTCCACACCCTTAAGGGTGCCTTGATCAGCGCACCAATAGTACAATCGCCTGATTGGGAAATGCCGTTCGAAGTCATGACCGATGTGAGTGATTTTGCTGTGGGAGCCGTTCTAGGTCAGAGGAAAGACAAGAAGCTCCATGTGATATATTACGCTAGCCGGACGATGGATGATGCTCAATGTCGGTATGCTACTACTGAGAAGGAGTTACTAGCGATTGTTTTCGCTTTCGAGAAGTTCAGATCGTATCTCGTCGGGTCTAAGGTAATTGTTCACACCGATCATGCCGCGTTGAAGTATTTGCTAACTAAGAAGGATGCGAAGCCTAGATTGTTGAGGTGGATTTTGTTGCTTCAAGAGTTCAACCTGGAGATCCAAGATAAAAAAGGGTCCGAAAATGGAGTTGCGGATCATTTGAGTAGGCTGCATGTTGAAGATGAAATGCCTATGGATGATACTCTACCGGATGAACATATCTACTCGGTCGAAATCTGTGACACTTTCCAACCACCAGATCGAGCACCTGCTCCGATGGATCGAGCACCTGCTCAGATGTTCTTTTGCGGAATGATTCAGAATGCTCAACCCCGGAGTTACCCTTGGTTTGGTAAGTTTGCTAACTTCCTGGCTGCTGAAAAGGTTCCTGAGAACCTAACAGGAAGCGAGAGAAAGAAGTTCTTCCGTGATGTTAGGCACTATTTTTGGGATGAGCCGTATTTGTACAAGCATTGTTCGGATGGGCTCTATAGGAGATGCGTAACAGAGGCAGAGATCCCTGGGATCTTACAACATTGTCATGGTTTGTCTTATGCTGGGCATTTTGCCACATTCAAGATGGTTTCGAAAGTGCTACAAGCTGGTTTTTGGTGGCCAACAATGTTCCGGGATGCAAACAGACTAAGTGCGACGCCTGTCAGAGGCAAGGGAACATCAGCAAGCGTAATGAGATGCCTCAGAACTTCATTCTGGAAGTGGAGGTCTTTGAAGTATGGGGGATAGACTTTATGGGACCTTTTCCATCCTCCTATGGAAACGAGTACATATTAGTGGTTGTTGATTATGTGTCCAAATGGGTTGAGGCCATTGCTTCACCATCAAACGATGCCGCTGTGGTTTTAAAGATGTTCAAAACCATAATATTCCTCCGGTTTGGAGTCCCGCGAGTGGTGATTAGCGATGGAGGTACTCATTTCATCAATAAGGTTTTTGAGAACCTTCTAAGGAAAAATGGTGTAAAGCATAAGGTTGCAACAGCTTATCACCCGCAAACTAGTGGCCAAGTTGAGATTAGCAACAGAGAGATTAAGGGTATCCTACAAAAGACCGTGGGTACCACTAGGAAAGATTGGGCCGCTAAGTTGGATGATGTGTTATGGGCTTATAGGACTGCCTATAAGACTCCGTTAGGGACAACGCCCTTTCATTTGGTATATGGGAAGGCATGCCATCTCCGGTGGAGCTTGAGTACAAGGCGGCATGGGCTGTTAAGATGCTTAACTTTGACATCCTTAGTGCGTCCAAGAGAAGAGCTATGCAATTGCACGAATTGGAGGAGATTAGACATCTCGCCTATGACAACTCGAGAATCTATAAGGAAAGGACGAAGGCTTATCACGACAAGAGGATTATATCTCGTAACTTTGCTCTTAACGATCAAGTCTTATTGTTTAATTCACGCCTCAGGTTGTTTCCGGGCAAGCTCAAGTCAAGATGGTCGGGACCGTTCACGATCAAAGAAGTGCGACCACACGGAGCTATAGTATTGCTGGATACTAAAGGAGGAGAGTTTATAGTAAATGGTCAGCGGGTTAAGCCTTATCTCGCAGACACACGCATTGGAGAAGGTGGATCTATTCCCCTTAGCGACACTCCCCAAGCTTAAAACGCTTTTCAAAGTCGAGCTAGCGACTTAAAACAAGCGCTTGATGGGAGGCAACCCATCGGTAAGGTTCCTTGTACATAATTTGGTTTTCATTTTCTTTTATTACTAACATTTTCCTTGTGTTTTCAGTATTTGAATTTTAAAAAAAAAATGTGTGTGAAGGAATTTCCAGTCTCAGGAATTGAGACCGGTCAGTCCCCCTAACTGGATCGACCGGTCGGTCTGGCGGATCAGAACAAGGACCAGACTCTGGAAATCGGACCGGTCGATCCGATCCCAGACCGGTCGATCCTCAATCAAGTCCAAAAGCCGATTTCTCTCTAGAAATCGGACCGGTCGATCCAATCCTAGACCGGTCGATCCTCATTAAAGTCCAAGAACCGATTTTCTCTTTGGAAATCGGACCGACCGATCCAGTATCAGGACCGGTCGGTCCTGTGCCAGAGCACAATGCTAAATTTTCCTTTTTCTTTAAAATATATATATATATATATATATATATATATTTTCTTATAAAAACCCTAGGGGTTCCTTTCTTTTACTAACATTCTTCTTTTCTTTTTTCTTATAGAGATCCCTGCCTCCTCTCTCCACAAGGCTCTCTCACGCTTCCATCTGTTTCTCTCAACTTCCATCTATTTGAAATCACCGAGTCTCGCTCTCTATCGCCGCCGATTCCAATCATGCCACCGAAGTTGAGATTCGGAAAACAACACTGGAGCAAGGATGTGGACTCCTCCTCCTCTTCACGGAGACCCAAAACGTTCCCATGGCCTCGTCCCGAAAACACACCGTTCGATATTGACACCGCTGGGCTCCCGCCTAACTCAACTACCGTTTGGGACGAGATAAGTGCTTTCAACTACAACAAGCTCTTGGGTTTGAAGCTTCAACCAACTAGGTTCTTGTGTGAGTAAACCTTGACTGATCTGGGACTTAAAGACCAAGTGCGTAGCATCCTTCTCAACGCTAGTTGCATGTGTTTTGCTCTGGAAGAGGATGTTCTATACCCAGATTTAGCTCGACAATGCCTTGCTACCGCCACTCTTACTTATGAAAATCCAGAGAGACCATCCTTGAATAAAGCTTCATTCTCATTCTTTGCTGGAGGAACGAGATACACGATTTCAATGACCGACTTTTGCAACGTCTACGGCTTCCACGCGACAGACAAGAACCTGGAAGCACCTAAGAGATTCAACGAATCCAAGACGTTCTGGAACATCATCGCTTCTGGGACATACTCAAGCAACTCTGCGAGCCAAAACCGCCTCCGTTATCCTGCTATCCGCATCGCCGCGCACCTTCTCAGCAACATGTTGTTTGACCGAGCAGCGGGTAACAAGGTACATATTGATGAGTTAATGTTGCTGTTTTTGGGTGTTGGTCCTATTGTAGGGAATGGAGACTCAGCGCAATATGAGCATTATCGCTATAACTTGGGCATCCGATTCGCCGAGACGATATGCGCAATAAAGAGTCAACCAGCCTTGACCAACAATGGACCCCGTGTTGAACGCATTGGAAGCTTGCTCACCTCGCTATTCCGCCATCTCAAAGTGGATCTATCCAAGGCTACTTGCGTTGAAGAGCTATCACGCGTGGATATGCAGCATGTACTCAACTCGAAGATCATCGTTAAGCCAAGTGCTTATCAGTTCATAGCTGCAAACGGGAATTCCAAATTCATTATGCTTCCATGTCCACACCTCACACAGCTCAACACGATGGATGACCTTGCGTTTCAGCCACCTCCGGAGTTTCTAGTGCCAAATCCAAGCCGCCCCTCTTCAACCCCCAAACCGACCACCTCTTCGCGTCATAGCACATCAAAACCGAACATCTATCCCCAACACAACTTCCCGAATGCTGCCCCGCCCATTCCTCGCTTCACTTACCACACCATCCCCACCCCTAGTGAGTTTGATCTCCCACCCATCTCTGATGATGCTGATGGTGTTGAGTAGAGGAAATGGATTATTCAATCCACGATGAAGAACAACAGCCTCATGCAAAGGATTTGGGAGACGCTTTCCAAAGTTCAACCAGTTCCATCGTCCTCCACCTCAAATTCAAAACAGCCATTCACCAGCAAGAAAAGAAAGACGCGCGATGAAGGAGGCGATGAAGCTTCCACTCGGTGATATCTCTTTCACCCTTCTATTATCATTGTATTATCCATTTTATCTGTCTTTATGTTGTGTCACCAATCTCCTAAACTTTTTCACACCGGAGACGGTGTGATTTAAGTCTGGGGGAGCGGTCTAGTTGTTGCGTCAGTCCTAAGTGTCTTATTTTCAGAACTTTTATTTTCGATTTTTATTGAGTCCGTTTTTGAGTCTGTTTTTGGAATAATGAACTTGATATTTTGGAAATCTTTTCGGACTAAGGATTACTTGCACGACTCACAGCGTGGCCAAAGTTCTGTTTCGGAAAGGCTATGGGTGGTTGAAACATTCCCACACTTATCGGAATTAGGTTGATCCAATGTCATCTCAAATTTATTTGGTATCTAATCTTGATCTTTAATTTCTCTCTCAGGGGTTTGATGTTCATTGGGCAAGACTTTCTCGAACCATGTAAGACACTGCAACTCTCCATCTAGTATAATCTTTAGCTCTCCTCTCTTTATTCAAAGCAACATGCCCAAGTGACCCTGAGGACTATGCGTAAACTCGTATATCTTTAGTGACCTCAGGAGAGCATGTTGTAAGGGAAACTAAAAGGATCGAAGTGACCCAGGGGACTATGCGTAAACCCGTATATCCTTTGCGATCTCATGGAGATTCGTCCCATTAAAAAACTTCAAAGCAATATTCCCAAGTAGCCAAGGGATGATGCGTAAACCCGTGTCTCTTTTGTGACCTCACGGAAAGCATATTGTAAGGGAAACAAAAAAGTTTCGAGTGAACCAGGGGATGATGCGTAAACCCGTATCTCCTTTGTGACCTCATTAGATTCGTCCCACTAAAAAAATAAAAATAAAAAATAAATAAATGGCTAAGTATATAACTAATAAAACCAATAATAATAACTAATTTTGAGAGGATTTGAGCTGAATGAGTATGCAGGAGAGGGTCTTGGTTAGAAGAAGTCGGCACCCCTTGAAACGATCCCCCTTGGGTAAGATCACTGTACTTTCATTTTCATTAATCTTTTTAAGAGATGATATTGAGGATGCTAACGTTTGATGAGTTGTGGATGACTAAGCTTAGGCTATGAACCCCATGGTTGATTACGGTACATGTTCTAAGGTCCGATGACGAAAGTATGAAGTCTGAAATCTTTCCAACTAGCGAGTGAATTCCATCCGGTTTTTCGAACACTCTCCTGTTCTAGATTTTGTTTTGTTTGAGGACAAACAAATGTCTAAGTCCGGGGGAGTTGATATATTAGTATTTTGGTCCATTTAACATATTGTTTTCTATTTATTTTCGGTTCTTTCTAGTTCATTTCGTGTCTTTTCAGGTTCTATGAGGCTCTCAAACATGGATTGGAGCTATTTGGGATTATTGGAGCGAAAGAGAAGAATTCGGAGCAAAAGGCGATTTTCCCTAACCGAGCACCTGCTCGCCCGAGGAGTCGAAGCCTCTGGAAACTGGACCGACCGGTCCGTATGGGTGGACCGGTCGATCGGCGAGCAACGCTGGAGAACCAAAGTGCACTGGAAACTGGACCAGACGATCGGCACACAAGATCGACCGGTCCAAGACTGAAGACCTTTGCGAGTTGAAGACGGACCGACCGGTCCGAATTCAGATCGACCGGTCGGTCGCCCAGAACCAGTTGCCCTAATTTTTTTAGTATAAATAAGAGCCAGCCTCCTTTCCAAAAAAACACACTTTTTACTGATTTTTCATTTTCCCCATTTCTAAAGGCTGAGACTCATTTTGTTCTAAGAGCTTGAGATCCATCAAGTGTTTTCATTTCCTTGGGTTTTGCTTGTAAGATTTGGAGGATCATCCACTACTTTCTATTGAGAAGATTTCTTAAACCCTTATCTCTTTGCTTTTTCATTATGAATCATTCTCATTTGATTGTTGCGTTTATGATCTCCATGGTTGAGTAGTCTCATAGCTAGATTAGGGGATTTCAATGGTGAATTAGGATTGTAGTGACTCAGCCAAATAGGAATCTTATCATTTGTCTTCATCAATCGGGATTCGTAATGCTTAGGCTAATTTGATCACCTAGTCTATGAGTTCAAGTTTAACTTATTCACGACAGTGCTCTAGGTTACTAGATAAACCATTGATAAGCAATCGGTGTGTAACCAACGACAGTTGATTGTTGCCATCGATTGTGAACAAATCGAACCATTTTGTTAATGCTTATCAACATCTCTGAATTCAAACGACAGTTTAGGCATTTAGGGTGTTAGATAAAGATATTGATGCATCACGACAGTGGGGCAATATTACATTTATGTTTGAGTTCTAGACCGTGCTAAAATTGAATCCTGAATAGATGCTCAGTCCTTAATCCGAAGTCACCGGCGAATGATCCTAATCTAGTGCCTTCATCTTATTGAATTTACATCGTTTTAATTATCGTTCTGTTCATTGTTTCACTACAAACCAACTCTCATTTTGTCTTAGCTTTAAATGTAAATCCATAATCATAGAGTAACCTTGGTCTCTGTGGATTCGATACCTAAAATACTACTGCTTTTGTCTGTGCACTTGCGGATATTGTTTGGGTTAAAACTTATAGACATCAAGGCCTTTGGGCCAGTGTTGTTTACGATTCGTGTATTTTTCGTTTTGTTGTAACAATATACATTTTTGAGATTTATGAGATGGGATTGCTTCTTATATTTCTACTGTTATCAGATTGTGTTCCGGTATTGTGATTGTGTTGACCAATGAGGGTCGTGTGTTGCGGATATCCCGGTTGGGGAGTATCGAGTTTAGACCAAGTGAGGTGACCTAGTCGCTGATGTTTTTAGGCGTTTTAGAATTTATTACGTATTACTCATGATCTGAAGACGGTAGTTTTCCAGAGTATGTATCAGGGACGGTGGTTTCCTGTATACATGCTGAGAGACGGTGGTTCTCTCCAGGAGACAGTGGTTTTCCTATGTACTTATACTGGGACGGTGGTTTCCTTTATAGTACAGAGTACTTATACTGGGACGGTGGCTTCCTTTATAGTACTAAGCGTCTATATTGGGACGGTGGTTTCCCTAGTGCGGAGAGACGGTGGTTCTCTCGAGGGGACGGTGGTTTCCCTAGAGTATTTGTGAGTATGGAGGAGTAAATGTAATAAATGTCTGAGAAAACATGCGTAAAAACATAGGATTAGTTCATGAGCCTCTGAGATTATGTGAGAATCTCTAGTGGTATTGGCCGGTGCGGGCCATTGATTGGTCCTGTGTGGATGTGTTTTTGCAGGATTCGAGGACGAATCCAGATTAGTGGTGGAGAATTGTAACGCCCGTGAACCAAAAATGTGATTTTGGTGGGTGTCGATCGACACGGGTTGTTGTTCCCTCGAAGTTTTGGGCAGTGAGGGCCCTGTCGATCGACACAGTTTGTGTCTGTCGATCGACACGAGTTAAAAATCAGACTTTGGTTTTGATTTTTGGTTCGATTTGATTAGGGCTGGTTTGGGGAATCTTATTTAAGCGTGGAGGATGCATTTTCCCTAGGTTTAGCCGCTCATTCACGCAGAATCAGAGAAAGTTGAGAGTGATCTAGGTTTTCTCGTGAGTTGGGAGGTTTGTTCAGTCCGTTTTAGGAGTAAGCGACGGCGGTCGAGTGGTGATTGGATTGGAACGAGACTTTGTGGGTAAGTTCCCTGATCCATAGGCTTGATTCCGGTGAAAACCGTTTGTTGATTGATTGATTATTCGCTGAGTTATGGTCCTTGGAATTTGGTTAGTTCGTGCAGTTTCTGCATTTTTGTTACGAATAGCCGGTTTTGAGGAAGGTTTTGCCGTCGTTCTGGTGTTAGTTAGAAAGAGTTCTATACGCCGTTGGAAAGCTCTCGGTGTCTAGTTTCCAGATCAGTTTTTAGAACCTGATTTGGTGAAGGGAGTCGCGAGTTATTCTCTTCTGTTTCGGTCTGGTTTTTCCTTGATTCAAACCGTTCCCGAGGTGAATGCGCGACCATAGGTCCTTGGATTGAGGAATAGATGTTATGCGATTGTTTGCTGTGTGTTTTGGTGGATTTTTGTTAATGATGAATGCAGGTGGTCGATTGAGATGGAGAGATTCGGCCATGAGAGGATAGGCCAATCTCCATCGAACAGCTGGGTCTCTGTCGATCGACAGGATTGCTTTCTGTCGATCGACACGGGGTTGTGTAAGTCTGTCGATCGACAGGATTGCTTCCTGTCGATCAACACGAGACCTGCTGTTCCTGTTTCTGTTGTTTGTTTCCGTGCATTGTTTGATAACCCTGGTATTGCATGTATTTCTTTATTCTAGTAATTGGCCTGCAGATTGGACGACCGTCTCACTAAGTATTTTTGATAATAATTACGTAACTCGTTTTTCCCAATTGTGTTGCAGGTAAAGGAAAAGACTGATCGCGGAATCGAGGTGTAGGAAGAGGATGTTAGGAATTGTTTGAGTCTAGTGAACCGTTTGCTAGGTTGCTAGTATTTATTTCATTCGTGAATTGACATTTGGTTATTATGAGTTTTTGGGATTATTGAGTTAATTTGATTATTGGATTTTATTGCTTATGAGTTCTGCAGTAGAAATGTGTAGTTTAAAAAAAAAAAAAAAAAAACAGGGTGTTACATTTTGGTATCAGAGCCTAGACGGTTTTAGGACAATGGAATTTGAATGTCTGAGACTATGTGTTTAAATTGACTGCTGTGTTTAGTCAATTTAATAGAGTCTTAGTAACATCCTCTTGAGCCTTTTAAAATGATACCGCGGTAAGTTTTGTTGTGTTTTGGTTGTGACTTCTGGGGTACTTATCTACTGATCTGTGTTGCAGTGAGATGGATACCAGAGCCAGAGGTCGTGGTAGAGCTCGTGCCCGTGGTGGCAGAGCAGTTGCCCGTGGTGGCAGAGCAGTTGCCCGTGGTGGCAGAGGTGGTGGCCGTAGAGGCCGGGGTCGTGGTCGTGGACCAGTTGCTGAGTCAGTTGAAAGCGCGGCGCAGAGTGTTTCGCAGAGTGTAGCGTCCGCGTCAGAGTCCCAGACGAGTGGGGATCCTAGTGCAAGTGTGAGGGTTGGTACCGGTATGGGTCGGGGAGTTCCAGTGGGCCCAGGTGTGGGTGATGCTAGAGCTCCGTGTCGTGATGACCAGGTAGTGGGATTGCTGACGCAGATGTTGGCACGTTTTCCGCCGATGCCGGGTAGCAGCAGAGGGCTGCAGAGGTTGAGCAGCCGAGGGCTGTAGAGGTTGTGCAGCCCAGGGCTGCAGTAGCTGAGTTGGTTCCGCCGTATCTTGAGGTTATGGGACATATGCAGAGGATTGGTACGCCGTCGTTTGAGGGCCGTGTGGGTCCTGCGGAGGCAGATGAGTGGCGCTTGAGAGTGGAGCGCAACTTCCGATCGATTCGTTGTCCTGCGGAGTATCAGGTTTAGTTGGCCATTCACTATCTGTGTGGTGATGCGCATCTGTGGTGGCGGGCTATCAAGGCCCGGAGAGCAGTGTGGACCTGGGGAGAATTCTTAGCCGAGTTCAATGCTAATTATTTTCCTCAGGAGGCTCGAGATTGTCTTCAGTTGAGTTTTATGTCGCTGGAGTAGGGAGGGCGTTCTATACGTGAGTATGATGCCGAGTTCGGCAGATTGTTGATTTAATCGGGTCGTGACGTTGAGGACGAGAGGACTACGGTTGAGTATCCGGTCTCAGTGCAGAGGTGCTAGGTATGCCTCGAGGGCAGAGCTGGTAGAGCTTGCGGCATCGATTGAGGAGGATCAGCGTGAGCAGGCTGGTTCAGTGGTGGTTCCGCCTGTGGTGGCTCCTGTTGCTCAGTCGAGGGGTCAGCAGCATCGACGAGGTTCTGGTTCCGGCAAAGGCGGTAAGCCTGCGCAGGGCCAGAAGAGGAGGTGGGATGACCCTTCTAGGACGAGTTCAGGTAGCCACGACACTCATGATTGTTTCGGGTGCAGTAGTTCAGAGCATCGCGTGGCGAACTGTCCTAAGGTCTCCCGGGAGGCTAAGGTTTGCTTTCATTGCAATGAGCCGGGGCATATCCGGCCGAGGTGTCCCAAGTTGCAGCAGCCGGCGATTGCAGCAATTCAGCCAGCTAGGGTGCAGCCTATGGGGCAGATTGCAGCAGTGCAGCAGATTGGTCCTGCGCCGCGTGTGTATCCCGCGTCGGACAGAGCAGTGGAGCCGGACAGATCACAGGTAAAATTCTAAACTAAACTTCGTAAATTCTTTGAGGTAGAATTTTTCCTTGTTGTTGTTGTTGTTTGTTGTTCCGTTATTTTACTTGTGGTCGAGTCTCAGGGTTCTCAACGCATGTGATATATGTAGGGACCTTGTAAGTGGGCGACTTTGAGTCCCACGTGATGTTTGATTCTGGAGCATCGCACTGCTATATTACTCCGGAGTGTGTCGAGCGCAGTGGCATCCGGAGCAGCGCGGGTGAGGGCGCAGGCATGGTCAAAGTGGCTGGAGGTGGATTCCTGGCTACTTCGGGCCGTGCTAGGGCAGTAGATGTTCAGATAGCTAGGCATTCGATGCCAGCGGACTTGGTGATTAGTTCAGTGGAACTGTATGCCGTGATTTTGGGGATGGACTGGTTATCGTTCTACCGGGTTCATCTGGATTGTTTCAGAGGCAGAGTGAGCTTTGAGCGTGATGGCGGCAGGTTGAGGTTTCAGGGTCTAAGACCGACTTCTAGTAGTCTCGTGATCTCGGCTATTCAGGCTGAGCGGATGATTGAGTGGGGTTGCGAGGCTTATCTGGCGACGATTGTGATGACGGAGTCCAGTGGTGAGGTTACTTTTGGGGATTTCCGGGTTGTTCAGGAGTTCGAGGATGTTATTCGGTCGTTGAAGGGATTACCACCATCTCGGTCCGATCCTTTCACGATTGAGCTAGAGCCTGGGACAGCTCCGATATCTAAGGCTCCTTACAGAATGGCTCCAGCAGAGTTGGCAGAGTTGAAGAAGCAGTTGGAGGACCTTTTGAGTAAGGGTTTTATTCGGCCGAGTGTTTCACCGTGGGGAGCGCAAGTTTTGTTCGTGAAGAAAAAGGATGGGAGTTTCCGGTTGTGCATCGATTACCGGGGACTTAACCGAGTAACTGTGAAGAACAGGTACCCTCTCTCGAGGATAGATGAGTTGCTGGATCAGCTGAGGGGTGCTACCTGGTTCTCCAATATTGACTTGACTTCAGGGTATCATCAAATTCCGATTGATGATGCGGATGTTCGCAAGACGGCATTCAGGACGCGTTATGGGCATTTTGAGTTCCTGGTTATGCCTTTTGGTCTGACGAATGCGCCTGCGGCATTCATGCGATTGATGAACGACGTGTTCAAGGAGTACTTGGACGTATTCGTGATCATTTTTATTGATGATATATTGGTTTACTCGAGGAGTTCTGAGGAGCATGAGGTTCATCTGCGGTTGATTTTAGAGAGGCTTCGGGAGCAGAAGCTGTATGCTAAGTTGAGCAAGTGCTGTTTCTGGCAGCGAAAGATGGGTTTTCTTGGCCATATCGTATCTGCAGAGGGAGTTTCTGTGGATCTGGCTAAGATTGAGGCTATTCGAGATTGGCCTAGACCGAGCAGTGCTACCGAGATCAGGAGTTTCTTGGGCATGGCAGGTTCTTATCGGAGGTTTGTCAAGGGTTTTTTGCGAGTATGGCGCAGCCGATGACGAAGCTGACCGGTAAGGATGTTCTGTTTATCTGGTCGCCGGAGTGCGAGGAGAGCTTTGCGAGGCTCAAGGAGATGTTGACTAGGACGCCGGTATTGGCATTACCTGAGCCGGGGAAGCCTTATACTGTGTACACAGACGCTTTAGGAGTTGGTCTGGGTTGTGTTCTGATGCAGGAGGGTCAAGTTATCACATATGCTTTGAGGCAGTTACAGGGTAGCGAGTGTAATCGGCCTACGCATGATCTAGAGCTGGGAGCCGTAGTGTTCGCTCTGAAGATCTGGAGGTCGTATCTCTACGGAGGGAGAGTGCAGATTTTTACGGATCACAAGAATATGCAGCACATTTTTACTCAGCCATTGTTGAATATGAGACAGAGGCGCTGGGTCGAGTTGCTGGCAGATTACGATCTGGAGATTGTATACCATCCGGGCAAGGCTAATCAGGTAGCAGATGCCCTGAGTCGGCGGCGGTCCGATTCAGCCCGTGAGCAGGATATCGAGGATTTAGTAGGCGAGATTAGCACGTTGCGTCTCTATGCTATTTCGCAGGAGCCTTTGGGCTTAGAGGCAGTGGATCAGGCAGATCTTCTCAGTAGGATGAGAGTGGCTCAGTAGAGTGATCAGAGTTTGATGGGTGTGTCACGAGCGGCTGATTCCGAGTATGTGGTCTCTTCGAATGGGACGGTGTTGTTACGTGGTCGTGTGTGTGTATCCCGGGATAAGGTTTTGAGACAGGAGATACTGAGTGAGGCTCATGCGAGCAAGTTCTCTATTCATTCGGGAGCGACCAAGATGTATCGTGACCTTAAGCAGTATTATCACTGGGCCGGGATGAAGAGAGACGTAGCAGATTTTATGTCTAAGTGTAACACGTGTTCGTTGGTCATGGCCGAACACAAGGTTCCGAGCGGCAAGTTGCAGAGTTTACCCATTCCTGAGTGGAAGTGGGATATGATTACGATGGATTTCGTGTTTGGTTTACCTACGTCGCGGACGTATGATGCTATCTGGGTGATCATGGATCGATTGACCAAATCAGCACACTTTTTGCCAATTAAGAAGACTGATGGTGAAGCTAAGTTGGCTACAAGGTTTGTGCGTGAGATTGTGAGGCTGCATGGGGTGCCAGCCAGTATTTTTTCTGATCGAGATCCCAGGTTTGCATCAGAGTTCTGGAGAGCCTTTCAGGCAGAGATGGGCACTAAGGTGCATATTAGTATAGCTTATCATTCTCGGACGGATGGACAGTCAGAGAGAACTATTCAGACTATGGAGGATTTACTGAGGATGTGTGTGTTGGATTGGGGTGGTCAGTGGTTCGATCACTTGGGATTAGTTGAGTTTGCGTATAATAACAGCTTTCAGGCGAGTATCGGGATGGCTCCTTTTGAGGCGCTGTAAGGGAGGCCATGTAGGACGCCTTTATGCTGGACCCAAGTAGGGGAGCGCAGTATTCTTGGAGCTACTTATGTTCAGGAGACGACTGAGAAGGTTCGTATTGTTCGGCTGAACATGAAGGAAGCTCAGGATAGACAGAGGAGTTATGCGGATAAGCGTAGACGTGAGCTTGAGTTCTCAGTGGGAGATCGCGTGTATCTCAAGATGGCTATGTTGAGGGGTCCTAACAGAGCCATCGCAGAGAACAAGCTTAGTCCGAGATTTATGGGTCCGTTCCCGGTGGTGAAGCGTGTTGGACCAGTGGCTTATCGGTTAGAGTTACCTCCGATCATGAAGGCATTTCATAAGGTGTTTCACGTATCGATGTTGAGGAAGTGCCTGCATGAGTCTGAGGAGTTGGTGCCTGAGATCCCTGCGGATCTTCAGCTTGATTTGATGGTTCCGGCGGTTCCTGTGAGGATTCTTGAGAGGAGGATCAAGGAATTGCATCGGAAGAAGATTCCGTTATTACGTATTTTGTGGGATCGTGGCGGTTGCCAGGAGGAGACTTGGGAGCCAGAGGCAAAGATGAAGCTGAAGTTCAAGAAATAGTTCGACAAGCAGGTCGCCGTTTGAGCTTAGTTTTTTTTGTGGTTCTAGTTTCGTGTAGGCCTTTGGGCCAGTGTTGTTTATGATTCGTGTATTTTTTGTTTTGTTGTAACGATATACATTTTTGAGATTTATGAGATGGGATTGCTTCTTATATTTCTACTGTTATCAGATTGTGTTCCGGTATTGCGATTGTGTTGACTAGTGAGGGTCGTGTGTTGCGGATATCCCGGTTGGGGAGTATCGAGTTTAGACCAAGTGAGGTGACCTAGTCGCTGATGTTTTTAGGCGTTTTAGAATTTATTACGTATTACTCATGATCTGGAGATGGTGGTTTTCCAAAGTATGTATCTGGGACGGTGGTTTCTTGTATACATACTGAGAGACGGTAGTTCTCTCCAGGAGACGGTGGTTTTCCTATGTACTTATACTGGGACGGTGGTTTCCTTTATAGTACAGAGTACTTATACTGGGACGGTGGCTTCCTTTATAGTAATAAGCGCCTATATTGGGACGGTGGTTTCCTCTATAGTGCGGAGAGACGGTGGTTCTCTCGAGGGGACGGTGGTTTCCCTAGAGTATTTGTGAGTATGGAGGAGTAAACGTAATAAATGTCTGAGAAAACGTGCGTAAAAACATAGGATTAGTTCATGAGCCTCTGAGATTATGTGAGAATCTCTAGTGGTATTGGCCGGTGCGGGCCAGTGATTGGTCCTGCGTGGATGTGTTTTTGCGGGATTCGAGGACGAATCCAGATTAGTGGGGGAGAATTGTAACGCCCGTGAACCAAAAATGTGATTTTGGTGGGTGTCGATCGACACAGTGTGTGTCTGTCGATTGACACGGGTTGTTGTTCCCTCGAAGTTTTTAGCAATGAGGGCCCTGTCGATCGACCCGAGTTAAAAATCAAACTTTGGTTTTGATTTTTGGTTCGATTTGATTTGGGCCGGTTTAGGGAATCTTATTTAAGCGTGGAGGACACGTTTCCCCTAGGTTTAGCTGCTCATTCACGAAGAATCAGAGAAAGTTGAGAGTGATCTAGGTTTTCTCGTGAGTTGGGAGGTTTGTTCTGTCCGTTTTTGGGAGTAAGCGACGGCGGTCGAGTGGTGATTGGATTGGAACGAGACTTTGTGTGTAAGTTCCCTGATCCATAGGCTTGATTCTGGTGAAAACCGTTTGTTGATTGATTGATTATTCGCTGAGTTATGGTCCTTGTAATTTGGTTAGTTCGTGCAGTTTCTGCGTTTTTGTTACGAATAGCCGGTTTTGAGGAAGGTTTTACCGTCATTCTGGTGGGAGTTAGAAAGAGTTCTATACGCCGTTGGAAAGCTCTCGGTGTCTAGTTTCCAGATCAGTTTTTAGAACCTGATTTGGTGAAGAGAGTCGCGAGTTATTCTCTTCTGTTTCGGTCGGGTTTTTCCTTGATTCAAACCGTTCCCGAGGTGAGTGCGCGACAATAGGTTCTTTGATTGAGGAATAGATGTTATGCGATTGTTTGCTGTGTGTTTTGGTGGATTTTTGTTAATGATGAATGCAGGTGGTCGATTGAGATGGAGAGATTCGGCCATGAGAGGATAGGCCAATCTCCATCGAACAGCTGGGTCTCTGTCGATCGACAGGATTGCTTTCTGTCGATCGACACGGGGTCATGTAAGTCTGTCGATCGACAGGATTGCTTCATGTCGATCGACACGAGACCTGCTGTTCCTGTTTCTGTTGTTTGTTTCCGTGCATTGTTTGATAACCCTGGTATTGCATGTATTTCTTTATTCAAGTAATTGGCCTGTAGATGGGACAACCGTCTCACTAAGTATTTGTGATAATACTTACGCAACTCATTTTTCCCAATTGTGTTGCAGGTAAAGGAAAAGAGTGATCGCGGAATCGAGGCGTAGGAAGAGGATGTTAGGAATTGTTTGAGTCTAGTGAACCGTTTGCTAGGTTGCTAGTATTTATTTCATTCGTGAATTGACATTTGGTTATTATGAGTTTTTGGGATTATTGAGTTAATTTGATTATTGGATTTTATTTCTTATGAGTTCCGCAGTAGAAATGTGTAGTTTAAAAAAAAAAAAAACTGGGTGTTACAGAATACACCCCACAATCGCCAACTTGGGTGTTTTGGGGAATATTTTTGCCGGTTTTCCATCTGAAGGCAAATTGTTTTTTGTAAACAGGTTTTTTGCCAGGATATTCAACATGGATCAGTGGAGGGATCATTTGCAACAGCGGCCTAAATGCATCTACCGTTTTTTGTTGACTTTCAGGAGTTACCTGTCCAATGATTGGATCGTAGGCATCAATCTGCTGCTTCAGAAGATCCACGTGAAACGCCACCCAATGATCGCCTCCAGTATGAAGAACTCCGTACAAGTGATCGATATCTTCTAACCACTTTTTGTTTGTCTGAAAAAGTCGGAGGGAATCGCACCGTTTACGAGAGACTCATAACCTGAGTCTTTGAATTTGAACTTCTTTGGATTCATCTTGAACTGATTGAAATCCCGGACCAATGATGCTAGGAACCATTGGTCCAGAAAGGCAATGCGATTGGAAAAAAATGGGCTGGGATCTTCCATGGACCTTTTGATGAGGACTCTGATATACGAAGCAACGTGCTGTACAGAGAATATTAAGTCAGCCATCAAACAACCATAACTCAGCCATCAAACAACCATAACTCAGCCATCAAACAACCATAACTCAGTCATAAATAATCATAACCCAGCCATTAAATAACTAATAACTCAGCCGTAACTTATACTTACATTGTCAAACAACCATCCATATTGAAGATTCGGCCACTGCGCTCTTTCAGTGATGAGTATTCTGTAGAAATGAACGACCTCGTTACTAACATCTGTCAGTGGAATGTCCCTAACAATCAAACACAAGTCAATTTAGGCAAATATTGCTAATAGCTGTATAAAATAAAAAAATGGTGTAAAAGTCCATACTCGAATTTTCTTAGATGTTCCATAAGTTTTTTCAATTTATCCTCGTCAACAGGTGAGAGAGGATCATAGATTGCTGATGAAGGTTGTAACCCCTTCCTCAGGCACGTCGTCCCATTGTCTCCAAGAAGATAAGGAAAATCTCCTGATAAGAGACCACTTGACTTCGCTGCTAACCCAGTTGTACCTAATTGAACAACCTTCTCCCGATGTTTCTTAATTCTCGCTAACCTAAGCGCTTCATCTTCGTCCTCATCAGACTCCGGTAACAATTCATTTTCTTTTGCGATCGCTTGCTCGGTCACATCCTCAACCTCAACATCAGTTTCACCTCCACTCTTCGTCTTCTTCTTCCCAGGAGTAATAGGTATTCTTATTACACCGTCACCTACACCCGTTATGGTTTGGACCTCCTTCTTTAACTCAGCCGGCTTATTCTTTAACTCAGCCGCCGCTGCCTTATCTTCCTTCTTCTTTGACTCAGCCGCAGCCTTCTTCTTTAACTCAGCCACTGCCTTCTCTTCCTTCTTCTTAGCAGCGTTCTCCTTCCTTTTAGCAGCAGCCGCTTCCCTCTTCTTAGCAGCATCATCAAACTTCTTTTTCAAATCACCCTCATTTTCTTTGGGTTTTTGCCTTCTAGTATTACGTCGCAAATCTGGTTTTTGCTTAGCAGGAGAAATAGAAACGAAATCTGGTTGACCACTACCAAACAAATTTTTTTTCGCCTTAGGAGTACCCTTAGGAATTTCGGCCTTCAATTTCGGCTCCACAACTTTCTCTTCGGCCTTACCAAGCTCATCAGGGGTACCCTTAGGAATTTTGGCCTTCAATTTTGGAAAATACGGCTGTGGAGTTCGACTTTCAGCCTTAGCCGGCTCATCAACATTATGAGGGGTCTCAGATGGAGTGTTAAGGACTGTTGGACTATTAACTGACTTATGCCGTGGTAATGTTTGCGTTTTTGGCCTGGGAACATAGTTTTGGGCACTTTCCGATAAACCCAGAACTTTCAGACGCTCATCCACTGCATCTTTGACATATTCACCAATTTTCTTCTCCATATCACCAAATTTTTGGTTTAACTGTCCAACGTTGCCGTCAATGTCCTCAAACCTCGAGCTAATCTTTCCAGCCAAATCGTCGACCTTCTCAAACAGAGAGTCATGGTACTCAAGCCTTTTCGCAATTTGTTCCAGCGTAGTGAGTATGGAATTCATAGCCGCCAGATCATGGCTTAAACCTTTTCCCTTTGCATCCTCCTTGTTCTCTATATCAACAGCTTCATTTTCCTCAGCAGCTTCACCCTCGTGTTTCTTATCTTTCTTCTGCTTCTTTTTGGGTGGCTCAGACTCAGAGTCATAAGGAACTAAAGCCAACTTGGATTTTTTCTTCTTCTCCACCTTCCTCTGCACAACCCAATAATCACCTCGTACATACCTACCAGAATGTAGGTCTCTTATCAGGTTATTCACTTTTGGGTCATCGTCTTCACCCGGCCACTGAGGAAACATGTCTTCTACCAACTCCTTATAAACCATATGCCTCACACGCACCTACAACAGTAACTCATAACTCAGCCATCGAATAATCATCACTCAGCCGTAAAAAGAATAACTCAGCCATCAAACAAACAAATCATAACTCAGCCATCAAACAAATCATAACTCTGCCATCGAATAATCATAACTCAGCCGTAAAAAGTATAACTCAGCCATCAAACAAACAAATCATAACTCAGCCATCAAACAAATCATAACTCAGCCATCACATAAATAATAACTCAGCCGTAGAATAAATAATAACAGAGCCATCAAATAAAGAATAACTCAGCCTAAAACCTTACCTGACCATGGTCTTTAATCTCCTTCTTCAGGACACTATCAAAACTTGCACGTGTCCGCGTTGCATCCTATCGAAGAAGCGGAACTTCTTCCTGACCGACTTGTTTGGCAAAACGCTCTCGAAAGCAACTGACAGATTCATACGCCCAAGCCAATAAAGCGTAACTCATGCCGTAGATGCCGTATGTCTTTCCTCCTGGATTCAACGACTTAATACAACCAACAAGGGCTTCAAATGCAGCCCGACCCCATGGATAAGTCATCATGGCTTCATCATTGAATACTCTTTTTGCAGTTTCAAACGGTGTCCTAGAATTATGATGCCCAGCATAAATTCCCATGGCTTGAAGAACTAACAGCCCTAACCATTTACGCTTTTCAAAACTCCAGGACCGACAGCCTCTTACTGCTGCCTTCTGTTCATCAGGCTTGGGTCCAACCCCATGTGGCACATTCAACTCCTCCCAGAACGCTCTGTATTGCTCAGGTTCAATATTTTCTATTGGCACTGGATCTGTGTTTAACCCAGTGATCTCACCAAACTCGAGTAAGCTAAACCTGATAGGTTCATCACCAACCACACTCCAAATCTCATTCTTCTCTACTTTCAGTTGTTTACACAGTAGATAGTGTACAGTCCTAGCAGACCACCCGCATTTTCCATCAAATAGCTTAGCAATTATTCCAACAAGAAACTTCTTCAGTTCTTCCCATACATCAAGTTCTAATTGTTCTTTAACAAAAGCGAACTCTCCCATATAGGAATTGTGATTAAGCGCTTTATTTTCTAGATTAGCAGCGAGTATTGATCGTCTAGGGTACTCAGGTGCAGGTGCTTGTTGTTGTTCTAACTGATCACGAAAGACTTAAATAACTCAGTCGCAATAGAAAACTAACTCAGCCAAAACATAATATATAACTCAGCCGCAATATAACCATAACTCAGCCGATAAAACCCTAATTCAGCCACAATTTATAACTCACCCACAACATAATTTTTAACTCAGCCACAATATAATTGATAACTCAGGCGTAATTTATAACTCAGCATCAACATACCGGAGAATACGATTACAGACGATTTCGGCGACGACGATTTCGGCGAAATGTTAACGATTTCGGCGAAGACGAGATGATTTCAAGACGAAGGAAGACGATTTCGAAAGAAACAATGTCGAGAAACTTAACGGCGAAGATAGTTGAGATGAGAGAGAAAGTTTTTCTTTTTTCTATGAGAACAGACACTTAAAACGTTTCTGCTTTTGAAACATCCCTCTTTAGTCTTTTCTGATCATGGTTTTTTTTACTGACGTGGATTTGTTTTTCATTTTTTAATTAACAATAATTTCAATTAAGAAAAACTAATCAAGGGTGTTTATCGTAATTTACTAAGGGTGCGAAAAGATTTGAGTAATTTTTGAAAGATATATGGTATTCTAGTCATTTTTCCATAGTAATTTTCCCTATATTAAAACGATACCACAACATATAATCATGTTATGAGAGAGAAAACGAAGACAATCATATCAAATTATGGCTATGATGATACACCTAATGGAAAAAATCAATAGAAAATAGTAGTACCTTCGTACCGTTTCATTTTATATTTGGATGGGTTCAGTGTTCAAGCCATTGACTCCTCACATCTGACATCCGATGTGAAGCAAAATATATATATAGTAAAGAACCTACAATAAAATACAAAGAAATACACAAACATCGATTACAAATGTAAAACACTGCAAACAATTTTTTTTTATTTTTTTTTGAGAAATGGGTTTATAACAAACAAATAAAAATTGAGACGAAGAACATATAAAAAACAATACCTCTGAAAGAAGTTAAGATCTGCAAGACCACAAACGGAAAAAGACATGAGATTATATTATAAGCGTGTATCAAACCCAAGACTTGGTGGCCAAACGATTACAAACACCTAGAGATACCATCCAAGAGTAAATTATTGTTTGACTTATCAAATTAGAAAGTGCTAGAAATTGGATAGAACATACCTTTCGATAATTCTTTTTTTTGTCAACTGATTATATTAACTAATATTAGAACTACAAAGTCCAAACTATTTTATAATTACATCTACTAGTTCTAGCAGCCTCGATAATTCAAAGAATCCTTAATCATGGCGATTTGATCTGCTTTTGAAAAACTCAAAAGCACAAAAATCATTAGATTTTATTATAAAAAAAAAGAATCATTAGAACAATATGTCAGAGACGACAAATTAAAAGCATCAAAACTCTTTAAAATCATCAAAAAAGTTAGAACGTAATATATCAGAGATGAGAATTCATCAACATATTAAACCTATAAAATACTAAAACAATAAAACTACGATTTGCATTGGAATGGATAGATGAGGCATATTTGGAGGCGAAGAACCTTGCCTTGAAAACACCTACGAAAACAAAAACCAAAAAAAGGGAATCAATTAGACATAAAATATTATGCTAACGTGAATAACAACAACAAAAGAAATTATAAACTAAAACAATGAACGAACGGCGTGTTTTTTCTTCTTGTGATGATGGGGAGCACTACAAGAAAACATCTCGGTTTCTGACGGACTAATCCGTCAGAAATCCGTCGGAAAACCCCTGATTCCGACGGATTTCTGACGGATTTGTTTCGTCAGTTCTATCTCGTCAGAATTTCAAATCCGTCAGAATTCCGTCAGGGTTGCCTGACGGAATTCTGACCGCCAACGGATCACCGGAATCCGTCAGAAAACCGTCTGAATTTCGTCAGAGCCCAGAAATCCGACGGTTTTTTGACGGTCAAGTTACTGACGGAATTCGGACGGTCGTCAAAGCCGACAGCTTGTATGACCGTCAGAATTCCGTCACTTACTTGACCGTCAGGAAACCGTCGGATTTCTGGGCTCCGACGAAATTCCGACGGTTTCCTGACGGATTCCGGTGATCCGTTGGCCGTCAGAATTCCGTCAGGGTTGCCTGACGGAATTCTGACGGATTTGGAATTCTTTTTAAAAAAAATATTTTGAATAAAATATATGAAAAAATTAAATTAGTAAGAAAAAATTAAATTAAAAATAAAAAGTAAATTATAATTAAATAGAAATTGTTTTCAAAACAAATTAAAAGTTTTACATTTAAATTTAAATTACAAAAAAGAATTTAAAGTCCTTGACGACGGAAGAACTCGTTCATCTTCTCCTCCATTATACGGTATCGTTCATCCGCCTCCGCCTTCTCTCTGAGGTGCCGTGCCTCCACCTCCGCCATCTCCCTCTTGCGCCGGTCCTCCGCCTCCTCAATCTGTTTCTGCAGACGTGCCTCCGCCTCCGCCTTCTCTCTGTCGTACCGTTCCTCCAAAGAGCTAACTCGTTGGGTCAGTTCGGCGTTTTGTGCTATCAAACTGCTACCACCGTGATAGCGAAACGACGAAACAGATGAGCAACTGTCTTCGGGGAGGCCGTAGACACGACCTCTGCTCTTAGGGGTTACCTAAGAAAAAAAAATCAATTTCAAAACGTATTAGTATTAAAAGGTATTTTAAATGTGTTTAAAATTGACACGTTTACTAACCTCGAAAGTGAACTCGTTGACCTTGTCGAATGGAACTTCGGTTAGTGGCGGAGTTCCTTCGACGATCGGTTGCGATAGGAGGAATTGCTGCCCGGCCTTCTCCACGCTCTCCACGATTTCCCGAGCAATCGCATCTTGGATTTCACCCGTCTTTCTGTTGGTGTGGGCATCTCTAATGATATCAACATGCGAAGGACGCACACCGGTCTTCTCAAACTGTTAGCATATTCAAGTACGGAAAATGTTAGCGATAATTAAAAATATTTTGGAAAATAGAAAAATTAGGAGAATTACCAGTTGTTGAACACGTGTCGCCTTGCTCGTTGCACCGAGGTTGTGGGTCGCCTCTCCCTTCCCATTCCGCTTGCTCTTCCGGTTACTCGAGTTTTGGACGGATGTCGCTTTAGTGGCCTCCTGTTCCCAATGAGCAACAAGTCCAGTCCATAAAGTGTCGTTGTCTTTAATTACCTTAGGCACCTTCCCCTTATCGAACCGCCCTTCCTTCCACTCGTTCATCTTCGACGAGTACTTTCTCCTCGCCTTTTTGTCGAATTGACGTCGGACCATAGCTGTCAGCTGTGGGTCCCACGTAAATTCTTGCTGCAAAAAAAACCAATACTCGAATTATTGACAATTGGAATGTAATCTACAAATTAAAATTAAAATTAAAAATCTAAACACATACCGCAAATTGCCGAAACCATGTGTCCTGGTCTGCATCCGGCATCGACTCATATGTGGGATACGGCTTAGTTATCATTGTGTTGATCATTTCGTTGATACAACTCGCAATACCGTTCCCCGAAAATTAGAACCTACACGGTATTTAGTTTCATATTTTAAAATTTTTTTCTATTAAGCTAATATAATAATTTTAATTTTCAAAAGTAGTCATTACCAGGTCGTGTTGGAAGGTAACTCCGGGTCAAGACGTGTCAACCTATCCCAACCAGGTTGCGACACAAACTCCTCGATGGTCATAGCCATACGAGCAGCAGAGCCAGATGTACCCATAAGAGGAGTGGTTGGGATATGCGACTCACTAGCAGTCCCACCTCCCCTACTAGAACCACCGACTCCGGTACCGTCATGAAATAGACCATAATCCCTACGATTTACAATATTTTTACATAACCTTTTAATTTTCTTACATATTTAAAATTAGTAAGTCAATTATTGTTTTCAAATTTACAAATTTTATTACGGAGATAGAGCTTTTGGGAAGTATGATTTTTAGTATTTGGGAGTTTAGAATTTATGGATTTTATGATATATGGTAATTTGGTAATATGCGATATTGGAATATTAAAAATTAGTAAGTCAATTATTGTTTTTCACTGTTTTAAAAAGTAACATGTTTTTAAAAGTTACATGTTTTTAAATGTTACATATTTTTAAATGTTTTTAAATTTAAGCGTTACATGTTTGTAAAAGTTTTGAAATTTATTTAAAATTTTAAAGTTTTTTTTTCCAACTTTTTACAACGTACATAGTATAAATCTCAATACATCCTTAAAAATTTAAAAAAATTATTACAATTGAATCCGCGACTGCATCGTCACATTTTCCAATTTGTATGGTTTTTAAAAGTTTTTCTATTTATTTAAATTACAGAGTTTTTATACGTTCTTTTAATGTTTTACAAAGTAACATGTTTTTAAAAGTTACATATTTTTATATGTTTTCAAATTTAAGCGTTACATCTTTATAGTTTAAGAGTTTTTTTTCCCAAATTTTAACAACTTACATGTATATATCTCAATAAATCCTTAAAAATTACAACAACTTTTTACAATTGAAATTCAATTAATCTATACATCCGTATATCCCTAATTTATCATAATTTCAAAATTCCTAATTCTTTAATAAATCACTAAATTCATGAAATTTTCTAAATCCCTAAATTCATATGATTTTCTAATTAAATCCCTAAATCTTTAATTCGTAAATCAATTAAAAAACCATGTTCTACAAGATTTCTATTTCGAAATTTACCCATACCCAATTGAATAACACACAATTTGAAGCATCGATTTCAACGGATTGAAAAAATTTCTATGGATTTGTTCATAATCTTTAAACTACCAAGAACTTACATTGATTTGGTGAGTTGGGTGAGAAACGGCGGTGAATCAACGGAGAAGACGGTGAATCGGACGAAGAAGACGGTGAATCGGACGGAGAAGACGAGTTGGGAATTTTTTTTGTGTTTTTCTCTCTATGTTCGACGGAGAAGACGAAGTGGTGATTTTAAAGAACACTATGACGGAATTCTGACGGAATTATGACGGTTTATTAAAATCCGTCAGAATTCCGTCAGCCATCCCGCTATTTTGATGAGACCGAAGTGTTTAGGCGGGAGTAAATTAGGGTTTTCCTTCAGAAATCCGTCAGCTAATAATGACGGATTTCTGACGGATTCTTTATTTTTTAAATTGATTAATACGGATTTAACAATTTAAATGAAAAAGATTCTTGTGTTTTTTTTTATTGTGTAATGGAGAAATGTTAAATTTAAAAATTTAAAGAATTTTGAAGAATAATCATATTATAAATTTGTATAAATCCTAATAAATTACAATCAACTTATAAGAAGTGAAATTCAATTCATTGGAAAACAATCGTAAAATTGTTATAATATTGTACTTCCTAAACAAATATTGCGTTTATGTGTATGCGAGGAAAACAAATTTTAAATTTAGGATCCGTTACAAATCCGTAACACGTGACTGTATTTTTAATTTTTCTTTTTTGGAAAAATTGAATAAAAAAAATAATTCCGTCAGAAATCCGTCAAAATTGGCTGACGGATTTCTGACAGATTTTTATTTTTTAAATTTCTTTTTTATAACCGGATAAAATATTTAAAAATTAAAGATCCGTCAGAAATCCGTCAGCCAATATTGACGGATTTCTGACGGATTATTATTTTTTTAATTAATTTAATAAGATTCAACAATTTAAATGTAAGAGATTCATGTGTTTTTTTATTAATATGTAATGGACAATTGAAAAAATTTACAAATTTAAAGAATTTTGAAGATTAATCATATTATAAATGTGTATAAATCCTTATAAATTACAATCAACGTATAAGAAGTGAAATTCAATTCATTGCAAAACAATCGTCAAAATTGTTATAATATCGTACTTCCTAAACAAATATTGTGTTTATGTGTATGCGAGGAAAACAAATTTTAAATTTAGGATCCGTTACAAATCCGTAACACGTTACTGTATTTTAATTTTTCCTTTACGGAAAAAAATAATTAAAAAATAAATAATCCGTCAGAAATCCGTCATAATCCGTCAGAAATCCGTCAAAAAATTAAAATCCGTCAGAAATCCGTCAGCTAATAATGACGGATGTCTGACGGAATATTTGTTTTTTAATTAATTTACTAAGGATTCAACAATTTAAATGTAAGAATTGTAAATGGAGAATTGTTTTTTTTTATTAATCTGTAATGGAGAATTGTAAAAATTTAAAAATTTCCATAATTTTTAAGATTAATCACATAATAAATTTGTATAGAAAAAATTTATAATCACCAAGCTATAAGAATTGAAATTCAATTCATTGGAAACACATACCCCAAATTGTTAAAATATCGTATTGTTATTTCATTTCATTTTTTTCCTAAAGGGGATTATTAATTGATCACAAAAAAAGTTGGAAATCCGTATTATTCCATATTAAATGATCGATGGTACATACTTGAAAAATCATGGAGGGTAAAATATTACACATAACAATATTATCCGGATAAACTCGTACAATGGATAGTCGGAAAATATTAAAATCATGGACATGGGATGTTTATTCATCATCATCTGAGTCTGGAACTGTTTCATATTCGTACCCAGTAGTTCCGTCATCTTCATCATCAATCGTAGATACTTCCGGTGATTGGTATTCAGCAATCATCGAATTAACACCAATTATCTGTTTCAAAAATAAATTTAATTAGTTAATTAAGATTTCCTAGAAAAATTTATAAACTTATAATATACATGTACCTTAACAATGTTCCGCTCTATGATGTTAAGGTACATTGAGTTCCTGTTAAAACGGCAAACGGTAACATTCTTTAGGATGACCACCGCACCTACACCAGTGGTGAGTCTGTACTCCACCTTCTTGAAGATGTTATGGTGCATGGTTCCCTCGATTTTTCCTGAGGGATCTTTAAAGGTTACTAGCAGATCTCCCTGGTCATTGGGGGTTAAACTAGAGACCATAGCCACAATCTGATAATGAAATAGAATATACTTGTGAGATAAATTTTATGTCTACATGTTAATAAAATAGGTCGAAAACGTAAACCTTTTTCACTTTCACAAATTGTGAATGCGGACATTCAATTTCTGCAAGCTGGGTCCAAAATGGTCTGCTCCTATTGTTATAAGAACCTACATGTATGAATGATTGATTTAGTATTTGTCAGCTACAATCATTATTGTAATAGTAAACCTACATATATACCTTCACGGAGTATGTAATCGATAGTAGAAGTCCACCGAGGACTACTAAAATCCTTGTCGGTCTGTGGTGCCTCATTAATGACCTCACGAATAAAATCTTGTGTTAGGCGTGCCTGAGAACTTTCACCTTGCATCACCTGCGCATCATGAGACCTCTTTCGAAACAGGCCTCGGCGTACAACTTGGCCAGGTCCCGGTATTACGGGCGTTTGGTTCTGGGATTGTTGAGTTGGATGGAGTGAAATTGTCGGTTTAGCTTCAGTAACATTTAAGGTATCGTAAGGAGGGCTTGAAGGAACAAGAGTTGTGTTTGGAGGGTTATGACCGGGGGCTCGGTTTTGCATACAGTAATTCCACAAATCTCTGTTTGCCATTACGCAATTGAATTTTTATGTGTTATGATTTTGTGTTGAAATTTTTTTATAAAGGAATGACAAAATCTGCTAACTTATGTACAAATGATATCCGTCAGAATTCCGTCAGACAACCGTCAAGACCTCCGACATAACAACACATCAATCCCATCGGCCAACCCAGACGATGTGTTAACTACTCAAAGTTTGCCGACATCGGATCCATCAGAATTCCGTTACATAATTCTCACGACTTATCTCCGTCGAAAATCCGTCGGTCCACCTGACCAATCAATCTTTGCCGACATCAGAAATCGTCCGCAATCCGTCGGACATCCGTCACACAATTCTGACGACATAGCTGCATCGGAAATCCCTCGGTACAGCTGACCAATCAAACTTTGCCGACATCGTGTAGTCTGAATTCTGTCGGTAATACAGTAATACAGACGGAATACTGACGGAATACCGACGGTTTATACATATAACTTCTACTATAAATACACCTGATGGAGTGTATATCTTCTACACCTCTCTGTAACAAAAAAGAAACATGTCTTCTCGCTCTCCAAATGAAGACGCAAAAACAACATCCAATGCAAAAAATTTTTATGTTCCAAAATACTCCTGGGAAACCGAATCTCATTGCGACGAATTCACTCAAGAGATTCCCACTTACTCGTGGGAATTTGATACCTGCTCACCAATCCATAAAGAAGATTCCACATTAACAATAGTGCCTGACAGCCAGTTGTCGCAAAACATCCACCACGCCAATCCAATCGAAGGCGAGCAACCATGTCAATTGATGGAAATGTCAGATACTTACAGTGGAAGTACTTCAAACGTATGTAAGGATCATTACCATGATTATGAATTCGCCCAAAGCCCAGAAAAGCCAAACTTAAATTTAGATGTTGATGCAATCAAACGTGAATTGTGCGATGGATTTATAGATTCTCCACCAAAGGATCATTACTATCATGATTTCGAGTTCGCCCAAAGTCCAGAGAAGCCAAACATAAATCTAGATGTTGATGCAATCAAAAGCGAATTGTGTGACGGATTTGTAGATTCTCCACAAAAGAAGAAAAAGGGAAAGAACATCAGTAAATGGTTCTAACAAAAGAAGAAAAAGGGAAAGAACATCACTAAAGTGGAAACCGACATATGATTTTCAAATGTGGAGTTTATTATGTAGTTGTACCATAACCGTTGTGTGTTTAATATTTGCAAGGATTTTGTGTACCTTTTTAAGAATGTGTTCTAAATTTTATGTTTCATTATATGTAATGTTTTATTGGAGTTGCAATACCAATAATTATCGTTAATTAGTCAGTGAACATGACAATATATATACTATTAAATAATACGGAACACACAAATGTGAGAGAAGAACATAAAAAACCAAACATTTAAGCCCAAATTATTATTCTGAATCTTCGGAGGGACCTTCACTAGGGATGGAGTCTGAATCGTCGTCAAATTCCCCACATGTTTCCTCTTCGTCCGAATGCACTAGATCATCCCCGACATGTGTGACATCAACGACAAGGTCAATGTTATCCATCTCCTCAACAGGTGACATTGGTACACTTCTCGATGGTTGTAGAGCATCATGTTCTGGAACTCCATAGATTTTTCCTCTGGGGTTTATTGGAGTAACTGTGATCCACGGATTTGTACGGTAGGCTACTCGAGGATATGGCATGTAGCAAACCTATTAATAATTAGTTGATATTGTTAATATACATGAACAAAAAACATTAACTATGAGTACATAGGTAAACATATAAGCGTATTGATACCTGGTCTGCTTGAGACGTAAGGATAAATGGATCGTAATACTGTAGTTTTCGGCTTGAATATATCGAAATAACACCAAGAGGGTCAACTCGAACCCCTCGACCATTGGATGGATCATACCAATCACACATAAACACAAAGCACCTCAAGTTCAACATTCCTGGATAGCGGATTTCCAATATTTCTTTTAAAATCCCATAGTACATGGTATCGCCGGAATTCGCCCAAATACCATAGTCCGCAGTTGACGTTTCACGTCCTTCCTTGCAGATCCTGAACGAATATCCCCTAGTGCAAAACTGGGGATATGAAGTCGTGGTGCTGCGTAAACCATGAACAAACTCCAGTAACCATGTCGGGAGGGGTTGACCACGTGCTATACAATCAGAAACCTAAAAATGATAATAGTAAGATATAAGTAACATATGAACGTGACAACATCGAAAAGTAAGAGTAAGTAATTATATTAAACTTACATAACATTTCAACCACCTCTCAAATTCTTCATCTTTCAAGACAGCAAGTTCGGCATCTGTCTTATCACGATGGTATTCACGTGCGAGAGACATGTATATCCTGTAACGTAACAGTCGTTAGTAGATGAAGTAAAATAATTCTATAAATTTAGTATGATAACTGATATATATATACCTTTCGTACTCCAAAATTTCATCACAGTTTCTTAGGATATACGTATGCAAATGTGTGACCTCATGTGGTGATAGTCTGCGTTTCTTTGCTTTTCCACTTGGTCGACCAACTTGGGAAAACAACTTGGGAACTACCACGTCATAGACTGCTTTCTCACCTCTATCATCATGTCGGGGAGGCCGTCTCGCCTTAGTACTAACTGCCGGTGGAAAGTAATATTCGGAAAATTGTGAGACTTCTTCGTTTATGCTTTGTGCGACAATAGATCCCTTAACCTTGCTCAAATTTTTAACCTTTTTCTTCAGGTGGAACATGTACCACTCGAACGGATACATCCATCGGTATTGAACAGGGCCTCCTAAGGCTGCTTCGCGGGGGAGGTGAATAGCAAGATGTTCCATAACGTCAAAAAAAGACGGTGGAAATATCTTCTCAAGATTACAAAGGAGAACCGGGATATTGGCCTCCAAGTTACGTATCCCGTGGGTGGTAAGCGTTCTTAAACATAAATCTCGGAAGAATGCACCAACTCCTACAAACTAAAATTAAAAAAGTTAGTACATATATAGTACTATTATGGTTGTAAGAAACTAATGGGAGTAAGAAATATACCTCCAATAGCTTGGTGGATAGGTTCTGGAAGAAGATATGCAAATACAAATGGAAGAAGACGCTGCATCACGACATGACAATCATGACTCTTCATCCCTATAAACTTGGCTTCCGTCAAATCCACGCAATTACGTAGATTAGATGCGTAGCCGTCTGGAAATTTTACATATTTTTTGAACCATTCAAAAAATACTTCTTTCTGCCCTGCGTCTAACCGGAAAGCAGGCATCGGCAATCTACCGTTCGAAACATGAAGAGATGGCCTCGAACAAATCGATGGCAAGTTGAATCTAGACTTCCAGTTGTCTTTTGTCTTTCCTGGTACGTTTAATACGGTGTTCATGATGTTATCAAAGAAATTCTTTTCCACATGCATGACATCTAGATTATGCCGAAGTAGATGGTCTTTCCAGTAAGGCAAATCCCAGAAAATACTCTTCTTGTGCCAATTGTGATATTCCCCAAAACCGTCAACGTGCTGCAATTGGAAAGCTGAAGTATTGTCTTGGGAATAAGGACACGCCAATCTTCCATGCGTTGACCATCCAGATAACATACCATACGCAGGAAAATCGCTTTTTGTCCACATAAGAACCGCCCGCATGTTGAAATTCTGCTTGATTGAAACATCGAATGCCGTAACACCATGCTCCTGTTGGGAATGTCCTGAAATCACACTTGTATTCACTCTAGGAATAGTTGTACTGTCAAGATCAGACATTCATATGATACTAGGTGGTCATGACGTTTTGCTAGAGACTAGTCATGATCTATGAGTTATGAACTCATTGCTAGTATTATATGATCCTACAGGGTCACACACCTAAGCAAATAGGATTCACTTTATAAGGGAATGATCATTAATGTAATGATCTGAATAATGTGTATTTGATACACATTATAACTATGTTTAAAAGGCAGTGTCGATCGACACTATAGTAGTGTCGATCGACACGAGGGTTTGACCGAAATAAGATTTCGGTTTAATGACTTAATTGATTCTGGTTCGGTTCAGAGATCAATTAGGTTTTTCTCCAGGGCCTATATATAGAGATATGAGGCACGACCTGGAGAAGAGATATTTTTCCATAGCCGCCTTTGAGAAACAGAGAATCCCTGAAAGATCCGGTTCCAGGAACTAGCATCCCTGCGGATTCCTATTTGTGTGCGTGTGGACTATCAGTAGAGGCGCAACACTTGGGGCGCTATAGATCTCGAATCTCTGATCATATTCCGCTGCATAAACTCCAGGTATATTCGAGATCTGTTCTTGTAAGATTCATAGTTTACAAACCCTAGATCCTAGGCAAAGGAACTTTCGCTAGGTTGTTTAATAGAGATTAAGCCGGTAAAACCTAGTATGAATTCCAACAGTGGTACCAGAGCCTTAGGGTTTAACATGTAATCTGTTAGAACTTGATTGAATTAGAGAATTCAGATTGAACATATGATGTTTAGGATTTGCTAGATCAGTTTTTCTGTGAAAAATCGTTTTGTTTAGAACTGATCAGCGCGACAGAACTGCTCGTGTCGATCGACACAAAGGTTGTGTCGATCGACACGGCCTGGTAAAATTGTTTTTGTCAAAATCGTTCTGTTCGGCGTGAATAGTGATTCGTGATGAACAGTAATCGTGAATAGTGATTCACGATGAACAGTAATCGATGAACAGTAATCGTGAATAGTGATTCGCGATGAACAGTAATCGTGAATAGTGATTCGCGATGAACAGTTATCGGTGAACAGTAATCACGATGAACAGTACCCGATGAATAGTGATTCGTCGATGAACAGTAATCATGATTTTCAGAATCGAGAATTAGGGTTTCAAACCTTGCGAATGGTTAACCGGTTCAATAGGATTGAATCGGTTATCGCGCTTGGTAACAAATCAATTAAACCGGTTAATTTCGGTATATTGCGATTTGGTTCGTGTCGCTCGACAGATACCAAAATCGACCCGGTTCAATTGGATTGACCGGTTCTCGATCCGGTTCAATTAGATTGACCGGTTATCGCAAAAATTGATTTGGTTTGGTTCGTGTCGATCGACACAAATGTTGTGTCGCTCGACGGAGACCTAAATCGATCCGGTTCAATTAGATTGACCGGTTATCGCAATAATTGATTTGGTTTGGTTCGTGTCGATCGACACAAATGTTGTGTCGCTCGACGGAGACCTAAATCGATCCGGTTCAATTGGATTGACCGGTTATCGATCCGGTTCAATTGGATTGACCGGTTATCGAAGATTAAACATGGTTTGGTCATGTCGATCGACACAAATGTTGTGTCGATCGACACAGACCGGTTATTGAAATGTTTCTGTCGGTTATCGAAACCGGTTCAATTGGATTGATCGGTTGTCGAAGAACTGTTCCAGAAAGGCAAGTGTCGATCGACACTAATATAGTATCGATCGACAGGTTGCAAAGATTGTGGGTTAGTGAACCTAAAATCAAATAACCGAACCAGATTTAATAAAATTGGGTTCCTAAATGCATATATGATATGTGTTAGGATTAAAAGTTCATTTCCTCAACTAAATATCAAGTGTTCTAGATGTCTTCCCGATCTTGTCAGCTGTCAAGACTCATTTCATTGCGTGATGCGCTTGCAGTGCAAGGTGTCCGCAGTTACATGAGTAAGGCAGTAGGTAATTGTGTTGATGGGCTTGCAGTGCATGGCATCAACTATTACATGACTGAAGAGATTGGTTTACTTGAATGGGCTATCAGAAGTTCTGGGCCCATAGACATCAGGTGGATAAAACATTAGATGTCTTATCCACAACCAAGAGTCATATTGGATATGATTAGCAAAGTGTTGCTTACCTATATTAGCCAAGATTTGAGTGACAGCCAGTGGCTCGCTCAAGTTTTGGTGAAATATGGATCTTGGATCATTATATTCATTTGAGGAAACATTGTTTTGAATATAATGCGAGTTCTCTTAATTGTTAAGATTTCTCATTTCCTGAATATCATAACTGATTTTTCCTTTTCTTATTTCAGTTATGTCTAATCAGAACTCTTTCTCGTTGAGATCCGTCCTTGAGAAGGACAAGTTAAATGGATCCAACTTCCTTGATTGGTATCAGAACTTGAGAATCGTTCTCAAGCAGGAGAAAAAGGACTATGTCCTTGAGAAATCTCTCCCCGAGAAACTAAGGTCCAATGCCTCACATGCAGTATATGATGCTTGGAATAAGCATTACTATGGTGTGGTCGATGTGAGCCGTCTGATGAGGGATACCATGAACTCTGAATTGCAGGGGCAATATGAGAACGTGGAATCGCCTATCGAGATAGTCACTAGCCTGAAAGCTATGTTTCAGGAGCAGACTCGAACTGAGAGATACCAGACGGTTAAATCTCTGTTTGAGTGCAAGCTACCAAAGGATGCTCCAGTAAGTCCTCATGTCATGAAAATGATAGGTTATATTGATAACCTGAGAAGACTGGATTGTTCCATTAGCTAAGAGTTGGCTACTGACATCATTCTGCAGTCCCTGCCGACGAGCTATGATGAGTTCATCAAGTACTACGTCAAGAATGTCTTGACGAAGACGTTGACTGAACTGCATGATATGCTCAAGACAGCTGAGCTCAATATCAAGAAGGGCAAAAGGTTTGTGAAACCTGGTAAAGACAAGGGTGAGAGAAAGGCCGTCCAGATTGTGAATCAGGATAAGCCCAAGTCCCTCACTAAACCCAAGTCTGGCCCATCTGATGATGATGCTTGCAGCTACTGTGGGGAGCCAAGGCATTGGAGGAGAAAATGCAAGAAATACATGGAAGATACTATGGAAATAATGGAGATGTATGACACTCCTTATTCAGGTATTTATGTTATTTCAAGTTCTATTTATGGGTATTAGATACTGGTTGTGGTGCTCATGTTTGTTTAAATATGTAGGGCCTAAGCAACAGTAGAACATTGAAGAAGGGACGAGTGGAGGTGCTCAACAGGAATGAAGCAAGTGTTGCTGCATTAGCTGTAGAAAATTTCCATTTGTAGTCGCCTTCAGGCTTGGTTTTAGAAACTAAATTATTGCTATTGTATATCTGCTATGAGCAGAAATGTCATTTCATTTTCTTATAAAGGATATGAGTGATTTTATTTTGATAAAAGACAAATGTTGCTCTTTTGATCTTAATAATATGTGATATGATAGCACCCCATTAGAGAATGGGTTTTATGTCTTAAACCAATCTATGCCTGTCTATAATATAAACACAAATCGGTTCTCTAGCATTGTTGTTTGGGCCATAGAGGATTCAAAAAGTTCCATAGTGATGGACTTTTGGGCTCATTTGATTATGAATCATGTGAGAAAAGTGAATTCTGCTTATTGGACCAAATGAAAAGGCCAGCGCAGTATTGGGCTTTATACATACAGATGTGTGCGGCCCGATAGGCACCAGTGCTAGAGGAAAATTTTAGTACTTCATTACCTTCACTAATGACTAAAGTAGGCATGGCGATGTTTATATAATGAGTCACAAGTCGGAATCCTTTGAAAAGTTCAAGGAGTTCCAGAATGAAGTACATAATCAAATTGACAAAAGTATTAGAGCTCTTCGATCAGATCGCGGAGGAGAATATTTCTTCGATCCGATCGCGGAGGAGAATACTTAAAGTCAATAGATAAGTGATCATCTGAGAAAGTGTGGAATTGTTTCACAAGAATCGGATAGGGTTCGATAAATGATGAGTCACAAAGATCTTCCATTATCTCTTTTAGAGATACGCTCTAGAAATGTCTGAGTTTACACTAAATAGGGTTCCATCAAAATCAATTGCAAAGACACCACATGAGATGTGGACTGGAAATGTTCCAATTTGTCTTTCCTGAAAATTTAAGTGCTACTTCATTGGTTATCCTAAGGAAACCAAGGCTTACTACTTCTACAGAACGTTCTAAGAACAAAGTGTTTGTTGCTAAGAACCATGTTTTCTTGTGAGAGATTGTCTTTCCAAGAAGAACAGTGGGAGTAAAGTAAAACTCGAAGGTGTTCGAGAATCACAGGAGAATACTCGACCTGTTAAGGAAGAGTAGTAGCTGGATCTGCAAAGAGTTGTAGAACCTACACCTGTGGTGCCTGAAATTCGCAGATCCGAAAGGATTCGTAAAGATCACGAGAAATATGGATTTCTTGTGACCAATTGTCATGACTTGTTGATCATTGACAATAATGAGCCTGCGAATTTTGAAGAAGCAGTGTTGGGCCCGGACTCCGAAAAGTGGCTTTGAGCCGCTAGATCCGAAATAGGATCCATATCATAAAACCAGTTATGGTACTTGGTAAATTTACCCGATGGTGTAAAAGCCATTGAGGGTAGATGGGTCTTCAAAAGAAGATTGACGTGGATGGATATATCCAGATATACAAAGCTAAGGTGATGGCTAAAGGTTTCAAGCAAATTCATGGTATGACTATGAAGAGACCTGTTCCCAGTCACTATGCTTAAATATGTTCGGATTATCCTAGCAACTGCCATTTATCATGGTGATGATATTTGGCAAATGGATGTGATCCAAATAATGCTGGGAAAGAATGCAAACTTCGTCGATCCATTTATGGGTTGAAGCAAGCATTACGGAGTTGAAATCTTCGTTTTGATAAAGATGTCAAAAGGTTTGACTTCATCAGGAACGAAGAGGAACCATGTGTTTACAAGAAGACTAGTGGGAGTGTAATTGCATTTCTCGTTATGTATGTAGATGACATACTACTTCTCAGAAATGACATTCCGTTGCTTTAGTTTTTGAAACTTGGCTCGGAAGTTGTTTTTCAATGAAAAGCATGACGAGTAGATACCAATATGATCCAAGTGAAAGTCACTTAGCAGTTACCAAGAATATTCTCAAGTATTTGAAGAATACTGGGGATAGAAGCTTGGTGAACTAAGGAAGTAAGGATTTTGTTGAGAGAGATTAGACGGACTAAGACAATTTCTGGTAGGAACCTGATTATGTCTTGTGTCTATACTGCGGTGCGGTTTGTTGGAAAGGGTTCCAAGCAAAGCATCGCAGCCTGCGGTTTGTTGGAAAGGGTTCCAAGCAGAGCGTCGCAGCCTCTCCCACGACCTAAGCATGAGTTTCACCCTCCTGCTGTAGGTATTGGATATATTAAGATATGATCTTAATTCTAGTGGGAGTTGTAATGGATTTAGTGATGTTATGATATTCATGTAGACATACTTTGGTTATGTCATAATGAAATTGTTTCATATATTATTTGATTATTGGATAATTGAATAATAGTCCCAAAAGTAATTTATGGCATTTTATAGGTCATCAAGTTGAGGACTTGATCATGAAACCCTATAAATGATAAATGACATAGATTATATTTGTCCCTGGTCAAGGTTGTTAAAGTGGGACACTAACAACCGTGTGAGACTGGCATGTGAGGTGACTGATGACTAAGTTTCATGGAGTCATTAATAAGAGTATTAAAGTCAATCACATAGATATATGTTAGAGAACATATGATCGGACATGACCCGCTAATGGGAACTCTACAGGATAGTTATATAAGTGTCATAAGAGTTTCCCATTACGACTATAGAGTATAGTCCTTAGACCTGAGCTCATCATGATTTCTTACATATGAATTGGTCCGCTTTGACTTTGTCAAACGTTATCCGTAACAGGTGACTATAAAGGCATTGATTGGGCGTATCATGAAGTGTGTGAAGGAACAGGGATGGAACAAGATGGGATTTGTCCCTCCTATATAACAGGAGATAAATATCTAAGGGCCCATCGAAGATTTGATACTGAGAAATGCGTGGCCGCGCTCAAACGAGGTGATTGTCAGTCGTTTGTTTTTAATCAGTATAAATCGGAGTTCGATGAACGTGATAATGGCTGTAATAAGGATGACACGGTTCTTGCCTTATGCCATATCGAGATATAGAGACGAAGGGATTATGGGAATAGTTGATTCCAGTACAAGTGGGAGATTGTTGGGAATGTCCTGAAATCACACTTGTATTCACTCTAGGAATAGTTGTACTGTCAAGATCAGACATTCATATGATACTAGGTGGTCATGACGTTTTGCTAGAGACTAGTCATGATCTATGAGTTATGAACTCATTGCTAGTATTATATGATCCTACAGGGTCACACACCTAAGCAAATAGGATTCACTTTATAAGGGAATGATCATTAATGTAATGATCTGAATAATGTGTATTTGATACACATTATAACTATGTTTAAAAGGCAGTGTCGATCGACACTATAGTAGTGTCGATCGACACGAGGGTTTGACCGAAATAAGATTTCGGTTTAATGACTTAATTGATTCTGGTTCGGTTCAGAGATCAATTAGGTTTTTCTCCAGGGCCTATATATAGAGATATGAGGCACGACCTGGAGAAGAGATATTTTTCCATAGCCGCCTTTGAGAAACAGAGAATCCCTGAAAGATCCGGTTCCAGGAACTAGCATCCCTGCGGATTCCTATTTGTGTGCGTGTGGACTATCAGTAGAGGCGCAACACTTGGGGCGCTATAGATCTCGAATCCCTGATCATATTCCGCTGCATAAACTCCAGGTATATTCGAGATCTGTTCTTGTAAGATTCATAGTTTACAAACCCTAGATCCTAGGCAAAGGAACTTTCGCTAGGTTGTTTAATAGAGATTAAGCCGGTAAAACCTAGTATGAATTCCAACAGCTCCCACAACATCTTCAACTCACAGATCAATGGTTGGAGGAATATATCGAGCGACCGTCTTGGATGATCTGGCCCGGGAACTAGAATTGAGAGAAACAAGAACTCTCGGCGCATGCACATAGATGGAGGCAAATTGTAAGGTGTCACGATGACTGGCCACAATGAATATTTTCTTCCATGCTTGCCAAACGTGTTAAAACCATCAGTGGATAACCCTATGTATACATTCCGTCGTTCACACGCAAAATCTGGATATACTGATTTGAAGTGTTTCCACGCTTCCGCGTCAGAAGGATGCGTGATATCTCCATCTTGACTATGCTCTGCATGCCATCTCATAGAGTTAGATGTGCGTTCAGATTCGTACAGCCTCTTCAACCTCTCCGTTAAGGGTAAATACCATATCCGTTTGAAGGGAATCTTCACCCTCCCACTTGTGTCCTGGAACCGTGGTTTGTTGCAAAATTTACATTTATTTCGGTTCTCGTCTTCTCTCCAGTATATCATACAGTTTTCGATGCACACATCAATAACCTGGTAGGGCAAACCAAGACCGGCAACAAGTTTTTGGATCTCGTAGTATGATCCAGGGGCCAGATTATCTTCTGGCAAAATATCTTTGACGAACTCGGCGAATGCATCAACACAATCTTCGGACAAATTGTAATTAGTCTTTATGTTCATCATCCTAGTAGCAGAAGATAGCGGTGAATGACCATCCCTACAACCACTATATAGTGGTTGCTTTGCTGCGTCTAACATATCGAAAAAACTTCGAGATTCTAAATTAGGCTCTTCAACCCTACCACCCTCATAACCACCCGACTGGAAATTATCTCTAACCATCGCAACCGTACTTACCCCAACATCTACTTCCGCTGTAGGTTCCCCTACGCTATCCGGAAAATAAGGTGCATTACTACTACTACTACTACCATATTCATAATTCCTTTCTCCATGTAAATACCAAACCTTATATCCCGCCCTAAATCCATATCTATATAAGTGGTTCCAAACATTAGGAACATCAACATTAATTCTATTACAGCAATTAGAACAAGGACATTTGATATGCTGACCTTTGTTGGCCGCCTCTTGATTTCTGGGTAACTTCATGAACTCGCAAATACCATTAGCGTATTCGGTCGTTAATAAGTTAGACCCCTCTTCCATCATTGGCCCGTCCATCCATGACCGAAAATATGAAGAACTCATATCTTAAAAAATTTGTTTTTTGTTTTTCAAATGATCTTATGAACAACCGGAGAAATTAGAAAACTTAAGTAGAATGAAAATCCGTTAGAATTCCGTCAGACAACCGTCAAAAACTCCGACACAATAACACATCAATCCCATCGGCCGACCCAGACGATTTTTTAACCACGCAAAGTTTGCCGACATCGGAAACCGTCAGAATTCCGTCGGAATTCCGTCGGCACTACAAAAAAATCTGATTTCCGTCATATATCCGTCAGTATATTCCGACCATTTATTGCCGTCGGTATGTTGTCGGAAAATGTTGACGGATGTATGACGAAATACTGACAGCGACCTTTGTCGTCAGGAATCCGTCACACAAAACTGACGGAATCCCGACGAAATGATTTTTCGTCACAATTCCGTCAGTAAGCCGACGGAATTGTCTGACTGAAATTCTGACTGCTGGGAATTCCGTCAGAAACCGTGATGTTTTCTTGTAGTGGAGGGCGATGTATCTATATAAGATAGAAGTCGGTTAAAAGAATTAGGGCTGCACTTATGTCATAATTATCGAATAAAAAATATAATATTTTATATTCTCAGTAATAATAAGATAATAATGGAAGCTTTTATTTGGGTATATCTAAAAATTTATTAAAAATATAAGTTTACTCTTAAGATCCGAATAAATCTAAAACGATAATATATTAATAATTAAATAAAAGTTAAGTTTACAATTAAGATCCAATCAAATCTACAACCACAATATATTTACTAAATATTCTGCTGACTATGATATAAAATTGAATAAAAAATACATAAAACGTAAATATATTAATTAAAAAATAGGAAAACGATATTTTTAATTTGGGCTGAGAATCGCTCTGAGGTTGACACGTAAGCAAAATCACTTTTCTTTTAGTGATATGATATTAGGTCTACTAATTGAACCGACTAAATCTACGTAATATCTAGATATAATATACGACAAAAAAAAAAATCTAGATATAATATTTACAAATAGATACACTATAAAATGTGTTCACTGGAAAATACACCGGAAAATGGTCTACAACTATTTCGTCAAAAATGAGTTCCAACAATCCCCCACATGAATAGAAATGACTCTAGACACATGACGACTCGACCTACTTGACTACCTAGACAAGACTCGAGAAAACGGACTTTAGAGAGTACGAGCAAAAAATCTATTGTATAGTGAGTTGGTAGCATTTTTCAGCTTTGAACCAATCATTGTTAATAGCTATCTGGTTTACTCGATCAGGAGGTGAACATGATGTCTTGAACCACCCGAGCTTTAATGTAAACTAAGACAACAACTATAACACAGCTTCAATTTCTCATAGAATTAGGTTCTCTATTGTGTTCATTTTGGCCTTGAACATTCCTGGTTATTATGAGTGAACTTAGAGAATATAGCCTTTCCTTCATTCTCCTAGAAACGGCCCCATTTCACACTCATTAGGTGATTTGCCATTAGCTTTGTTTAAAGGAGTATCCTATAATACTCCATTTATATCTCAAACTATGGACTCAAATCATTAAAAGCAAACGCTTATCCTCACTCTACACATACATGTAACACTGTTTATCATCCTAGGAACTGAGTATAGACATTGTCTTACAGTGTTCTTCTCTCAATCAGCTTTATTTCGTTGGCCTTTTGAACCTATATCGTGAGATTTCCAATGATATAGGTTGGATATCTGTAACGACCGGAGTCCAAATTATCGAAATTATTTGGAGGTGTCGATCGACACCAGTTCTGGAATCGCATATTGGTTTGCGAAAACCGCGATTTTCACGCGGTTTAATTCTCGAAAACCCTAAGCTCAGTATTTTTAATTGTCTGGGATCACGAGCCGTCGGGGGGAGAGAGAGAAAAATCAGAAAGTTGAGAGGAAGAAGAGAAAATTGAGAGAGAGATCGTGAAGCATTGCGAAATCATTGGGTTTTTGGATTTCGTTTCCGAGTTTCCTCATCCGTTCGTGTGTGGATCGTTGGTGGCTCGTTCCCATGCGTTCCAGCAGAGGAACAGTGGGTTTTGGACCCGACGTTCGTTCTCTTTTTCGTTCATTCCTCTTCTAATCGCCGAGGTGAGTGCGTGATTGCGATGGATTGCCGTAGGATAGCGTTGATTGTGTTAGTGTGTTGTTTTACGTGGAATATGGTGATTGATTGATGATATGTTGATGTTTGGTTCGTGTTGATTCTGTGTGATGATCGGAAAGTGTTAAAATTGTTGACTCCGAGCCGAGCATGAGAGGAGAGTCTCGGCTCTGGGTTTTGTAACAGGGTGTCGATTGACACCTAGAGGTTGTGTCGATCGACACCACGAAATAAGATTGATGCTCGTGTTAGCGAGTGTCGAGCGACACCTAGTGGTTGTGTCGATCGACACTCGGTACAGTGTTCTGTACGAGTGTATCAAGCGTCGATCGACACCGCCGTGGTGTGTCGATCGACACCTGTTGTTAATTAAGGAAATTTTATTAAAAATTTTAAAGAGTGTTTAATTGGTAAATTGGGGTAAATGTGTTTTTATCTATAAATTGTTAATCTATGTTAATCCGTTGCGGGATGACCGCTTTACTGAGTATTTATGATAATACTCACGCAACTCCCGTGTTCTTTTGAGTTGTAGGTAAAGAAGGAAAATGTGATCGCGGAATCAAGGCCAAGTGAAGAGGATGATAGGGTTGTTTATTTATGTTATTTAGTCTAGCGAACCAGTGTTGTTAGGTTGCTAGTATTTATTCATTTCGGAAATGGATAATTGGTTTTGTTGGAATTATTTAATTATTTAATTATTGAGTGCATTGACTGATTTACCGGTTTTAACGTGTTAAGTTTTCCGTCATAGAAATGTTTTAAAAAAAAATGCGGGTGTTACATTTTGGTATCAGAGCCCTTACGGTTCTAGGGCTAGCAGTGATTTTGATGAACTGAGACTATGTGTTTAATTGATTATGTGTGCTTAGTCAATTGTAGTCTTAGAATCATCCTCTTCAAGCCTTTAAAGAGATTCCGCGGTAAGTTTTGGTTGTGTTTTCTGATTGTGAATTCTAGTCTCTTAGAATTGTTCTTGTGATAAGTGCAGTGTGCGATGGCTGGAGTTCCGAGTGGCCGTGGTGGCAGAGCTGGTGCCCGTGGTGGCAGAGTGGGTGGCCGTGGAGGCCGGGGCCGTGGTCGTGGGCCAGTTGAGGAGTCAGCAGAGAGCGCAGCGCATAGTGTTTCCGAGAGTGTGGCGACCGCCTCAGAGTCCCAGTTGTTGAGTGCCAGCGTGTTGGCCGGTGCCGACAGAGGCAGGGGAGTTCCAGTGGGCCCTGGTGGGGGTGCTGCTGTAGCTCCAGGTCGTGATGACCAGATTGTGGGATTGCTGACGCAATTGTTGGCACGTTTTTGCCAGTGGCTCCTGAGCAGGCTCCGGGTGTTTCTCCAGTGGCCGGTTTGCAGCAAAGGGCTGCAGTGGCAGCGCAGGCGCCATCTTATCTTAAGATGATGGGGCAGATGCAGAAGTTAGCTACGCCGTTCTTCGAGGGCAGAGTTGGTCCTGAGGCGGCTGATGAGTGGCGTATGAGGTTAGAGCGTAACTTCAGATCGATCAGGTGTCCTGCCGAGTATCAGGTCAAGTTGGCCGTCCACTATCTGAGTGGTGATGCCCATTGTTGGTGGCGCGCTATTGCGGCTAGGCGTGTGGAGTGGACTTGGGGCGAATTCTTGGCCGAGTTCAACGCTAAGTATTTTCCTCAGGAGGCTCGAGATCGTCTTCAGATGAGGTTCATGTCCTTGGCGCAGGGAGAGCTGTCAGTGCGTGAGTTTGACGCCAAGTTCAGCAGGTTGGTTGTTCATTATGGGCACGGTTTCGATGACAAGCGGGCTCTGGTTCAGAGGTTCTTGCAGGGACTTTGTTTGAGCATCAGGACCTAGTGCAGGGGTGGCAGATACGTCTCGAGGGCGGATCTTGTAGAGCTAGCAGCTTCTATTGAGGAGGATCAACGTGAGGAGTCTGGTCCGGTTATCGTTCAGCCTGCTGTTGCTTCAGCTGGTCAACCGAGGAGTCAGCATCAGCCGCAGCAGCATAGAGGTTCTGGTTCTGGCAAGGGTGGTAAGCCTGCGCAGGGCCAGAAGAGGAGATGGGATAATTCTTCTAGGACGAGTTTAGGTGGCCACGGCACTCATGGTTGTTTCGGGTGCGGTAGTTCATATCATCGTGTGACAAGCTGTCCTAAGTTCTCCGGAAAGTCTAAGGTTTGCTTTCATTGCGGCGAGCCAGGGCATTTCAAGCCTATGTGTCCCCATTTGCAACCATTGGCGCTTGCAGTGGTTCATCTGATAGCAGCGCAGCCTTTGGCTCAGGTAGCGGCAGAGCAGCCAGGGGTTCAGGTTGGAGGCGCTCAGCGGGGTTATGAGTAGTGTAGCAGCCAGCGGGCTGATGCGGCGGCAGTATTTGAGCAGGATCAAGGAGATCAGTTCGTGGAGTTAGAAGCGTCCTTTTGTCGCAGTTGTTTTCGTTTGTCTTTTTCAGATTTTCAGATTGGTATTGTTGTTTTCTGGTTTTTATTGTATTTCGTTGGTATTGAAACGATTTACATTTTCGAAAATTTATAAGATGGTGTTCCTTATTTATTTTCATTTGGTTTCGTGATGTGTTTATATATGTGGACCATGTTGGTCAGTTTGTGAGGTATCCCAGGATGGGGATGTTGTGACTATACCACGTGAGGCGGCTCTGACCAGAGGAGAGGTGTGTTCTCCTGTGTGCTTATTGGGATGCGTGTTCCCGGAATAAGATCCGAGGGATGTGAGATCTCTTGCGGGGATGTGAGATCCCCAGATACCGTTGGCTCGAGAAAGGTGTCCCGAGAGTGCGAGCGGCATGTTTTTCGTGTGTGGATTAGAGGGAGCCTGTGAGGTCAGGGGAGGATCTCGTGTGGTATCGGCTGTGTCGGGCCGGGATTTTGGTCCTTGTTGGACGATTGCGGAACGAGTGGGAATCTCGTATAGTGTTGGCTGGAGCAGCCAAGTTTCTGGTCGGTGATAGACGGTTCGGGAGGCTCAGGATGTGAGTCGAAGTATTGCTGGTAAAGCGGGGCCTATGGTTAAGTTCGGGAAACCGATGTAGCATTTGGGAAATCCAATCTGGACTGACGGATGGCTGTACATATTCTTGTTTGATTGTTGTACAGTTAACTGATAGATCTAGATGGGTTAGGTATAGTCTGGACTGACGGACGATCGTACATGTTCTTGTTTGATTGTTGTTCGGTTGACCGCCAGACATGGATGGTTTAAGAATGTTGCATCGTGGGTTCTGGATGAAACTGGGAAAGTGTTGGGCAATTCGAGTTGTGGTTATGCTTTGGTGTGTTTAATGTGCTTGTGGTAAGCACAGGAGGCGGCGTTGTGATCGGGGATCACCTGGACGTGTTTGTTATCATGTGCATAGTGGATATCGTGGAGTATTCGAGGAATCCTGAGGATCATGAGCTTATGGTGTTTTGTTTTCGGAGCGGATCAGGAGCAGAAGCTGGATGGAGAGTCGAGCAGTATGGTTTAGAGGAGCGCCGATTTTGGTTACAAGGAGGCAGATGGGCGTTTTCTGGAAGTGTCAAGGTTCATCTCGGATGGCAATTCAGTATTTTAAGGAAGTTTTAGTTGGTTGGTTATGGCGCGATAAGAAATCCAATTCTGGGTTTACGGAAGATCGCGCATGTTCTTGTTTGATTGTTGTGCGGTCAATCTGTTAGACCTAGTCTGGGTTAGGAGGACTCTGTGCAGAGCAAGCAAGGAGCATTTCAATTTATCGGAAGATTGTCTGGGTTATCAAAGGGAGCAGAGTTATCAGGATAAAAAATCAGCAGATTTTCGTATCATCACGCGTTCAGGAGTGCATAGAGCATTATGGGGTTCAGGAGAGGAATCCGAGTCGAGAGTTGTGGAAGCAGTCGGTTCAGTTCAGGTCCAGGCAGGGTATCGGCTAAAGGTTGTGAGCGCTGAGGCGTCAGGAGTGGTTTGGGCCCTTGTCGGGCAGATCAGTTGCGGTGTTCTGTGCTCGGTATCTATTGCTCTAGGGACTGCGGTCTCGAATAACTCAGGTGTTATGAGGAGAGGTGAGCTTTCCTGTGTGTTGTGCGGGGATGTGAGATTCCCAGATACCGTTGACTCAAAGGATGCGTCCCGAGAGTGCGAATGGTATGTGTTTCCTGCTGGGTTGTAGGATGCGTCCTATGGGTGTCAGGTGTAGGCAGAGTTAAAAGCAATAGATGTCTGGGTGTGCGAGAAGTTTGGCTTGGTGTTGTGCTTCGAGGTTGTGGTTTGGTTCTTCTGGGAATCGGTTGTGTGGCCGTGTGTTCGGTAGGAGTAGTTTTATTTTGCTAGAATAGGTTACGTGTTGCGTGTTGTTATCCAGGGAGGTATTCTTAGTTTCGGATGCTTGTCTCGTAGGTATTGGTTACTCTAAGGAAATATTTTCCTATATAGAGCCAGAGCTTGAGGGAGACGTCCTGAGAGTGGAGTGGCATCGGCATTGTTACCTCGAGGGAGACGTCCTGAGAGTGTGATGATGACGGTAGATAGGAGTAATCAATAGCTGACCGTGACAGGAGAATGGAATGGGATACAGAACTCGATGATATTCTTGTGCGTTTGGTTTCAACGACCGGGGTATCGGATGTAGTGTCTTGGTTGTGCATGTTCTTGTCTGATTGTTGCACAATCGATCGATCCAATTCTGGGTCTACTGCTGGTCGTACATGTTCTTGTTTGATTGTTGTGCGATCAGTTGGACAGATCTAGGCAGGATTAGGGAAACATTGCATTTGGTATTTCGGGCTAGGGGCCTTGCGTGTTTCTTTTAGATTTTTGTTGTGGATGTGGGTAGGTGTTTTATAATTTATTACGGATGACTCATGATCTAGAGACGGTGTTTTTCCAGAGTTTGTATCGGGGACGGTGGTTTCCTGTATACATACTGAGAGACGGTGGTTCTCTCCAGGAGACGGTGGTTTTCCTGTGTACTGATATTGGGACGGTGGTTTCCTTTATAGTACTGAGAGCCTATATTGGGACGGTGGTTCCTCTATAGTGCTGAGAGACGGTGGTTCTCTTGAGGGGACGGTGGGGTCCCTAGAGTGTATGTGGGCGTGTGGGTGAGTCACAAACGTAATAAATGTCTAGAAACGTGTGTATAGTGTGGATTGGTTATGGAGTGTTGAGATTTTTGTGTAAATCTCTAGTGATAGAGGCCGGTGCGGCCCAGGGTGGGGTCTCAAGTAGACTTGTGTTTTGGGATTAGGCGTGCTGTTCCCAGTGGTTCGGCCGGTGCGGGCCAGAGTGAGTCTCGGGTAGACTTGTGTTTTGGGATTCGAGGACGAATCCAGTGTTGGTGGAGGAGAATTGTAACGACCGGAGTCCAAATTATCAAAATTATTTGGAGGTGTCGATCGACACCATTGGTCTGTGTCGATCGACACCAGTTCTGGAATCGCGTATTGGATTGCGAAAACCGCGATTTCACGCGGTTTAATTCTCGAAAACCCTAAGCTCGGTCCTTTTAATTGTCTGGGATCACGAGCCATCGGGGGGAGAGAGAGAAAAATCAGAAAGTTGAGAGGAAGAAGAGAGAATCGAGAGAGAGATCGTGAAGCATTGCAAAATCGTTCGGTTTTTGGATTTCGTTTCCGAGTTTCCTCATCCGTTCGTGTGTGGATCATTGGTGGCTCGTTCCCGGGCGTTCCAGCAGAGGAACAATGGGTTTTGGACCGGATGTTCGTTCTCTTTTTCGTTCAATCCTCTTCTAATCGCCGAGGTGAGTGCGTGATTGCGATGGATTGCCGTAGGATAGCGTTGATTGTGTTTGTGTGTTGTTTTACGTGGAATATGGTGATTGATTGATGATATGTTGATGTTTGGTTCGTGTTGATTCTGTGTGATGATCGGAAAGTGTTAAAATTGTTGACTCCGAGCCGAGCATGAGAGGAGAGTCTCGGCTCTGGGTTCTGTAACAGGGTGTCGATTGACACCTAGAGGTTGTGTCGATCGACACCACGAAATGAGATTGATGCTCGTGTTAGCGAGTGTCGAGCGACACCTAGTGGTTGTGTCGATCGACACTCGGTACAGTGTTCTGTACGAGAGTATCAAGTGTCGATCGACACCGTCGTGGTGTGTCGATCGACACCTGTTGTTAATTAAGGAAATTTTATTAAAAATTTTAAAGAGTGTTTAATTGGTAAATTGTGGTAAATGTGTTTTATCTATAAATTGTTAATCTATGTTAATCCGTTGTGGGATGACCGCTTCACTGAGTATTTATGATAATATTCACGCAACTCCCGTGTTCTTTTGAGTTGTAGGTAAAGAAGGAAAATGTGATCGCGGAATCAAGGCCAAGTGAAGAGGATGATAGGTTTGTTTATTTATGTTATTTAGTCTAGCGAACCAGTGTTGTTAGGTTGCTAGTATTTATTCGTTTCGGAATTGGATAATTGGTTTTGTTGGAATTATTTAATTATTTAATTATTGAGTGCATTGACTGATATACCGGTTTTAACGTGTTAAGTTTTCCGCCATAGAAATGTTTAAAAAAAAAAAAAAAATGCCGGTGTTACAATATCCATTAAGCGTCATTTTCTGATATAGGCTTTTTAAACCCATTCCTATTGATGATTTAACACTTAATCTCGAGACACACCATTAATAAGGATCCTCTAGGTTGTCACTCATTTTAAAGTAATCTCGAATGATTACACCAGTTGAGATCAAGTGTTTAACGATTTTATATCATATTCTTATATGACGATATGTACCATTACTAAGTGTACAGTTGTAAGGCCGACACTTTTTTATCCACATAGAAATATTTCCAAAATACCATTATTCTGCCACTTTTATCTGGATATCCGGTGTGTCTGATTTATAAACAAAAAATCGATGTGCATATCAAATAAAATTATAATCCACCATTTAAGGTCCGATTGTGGCCTTTTTAGAAGGACACTATGACTTTTGCCATGCACTCACACACTTTTGGGTATTTGTTACAATACCTTTTGAAAGCTCATATGACATTTTGCCAATAACTTTGTGCGGTATTTTGTTGAACATATAATTAGTGGTAAGCAACGCTTCCCCCCCACATTTTCTGGATTAACCCAGATTCCTCTAACATCGCATCCATCATCTCTTTTGAGAGATCGACTTTTTTTTTTTTTGTATTTGAGATAGATATTGAAGTTTACCCAACTTAAAGTGAGTTTCTCAATTCAGTATTTCACCGTGAACATTTCACCAATGAACATACTTTCAAATCTATCTCATATGTTAGCAATCACATTGCTTCCACTTGTTCTATGATGAGTTTTTAATCCATCATTTCGAACTTTAAAAACTTCGCTCGTGCGAATTTTTTAAATGCCTTTAGACTCATAAGTCTCTTTCGACATCAGTCCTACGCTTATAGCGCTAGGCACTGACGGGTTCACAAGTGGTAGACCACTCGCAAACTTAATTTGGGGTATCGACTCACTTCACCCGATTTTCACCATCAACGGTTGTTTTGATCGGGACATCCTTGTTTTGAATATTGATCAAAATTTGGTTGTCACCATTAGTCATACTTAATATCGAATTTGTTCACAAAAACAAGATGAATTAGTATACTAATTAATAAAACACACAATCTCTATTATATTAAAAGAGAAGTCATTTAGAGTTAATGTCCAAAAGCCTATCTAATATTACTAAAATTGCCATTGGTTTTACACTATAGAAATTCAATTGAAATGGGTAATTTTGGAATTTTTCAATGGCAATTTCAATAATTTTAAGCTCAATTTCGGACATTTTTTTGGACTGAAATCGGTAAAAAACGCGGATCCTGGGTGATGACCCGGTTTCGACCCGTTTCATTAATGGCAGTATGGTAATTAATTGTAATTTTTCGGGCTAAAAAAAACTGGGTCATTGCCGTCGAGTCTTCTTCTTCTTCGTCTTCTTCTTCGATCTGCAAACAAAATTCTTGGTCATCGAAAAGTTTTCATCTTCTTCTTCTACGAGAATATTCGTTGTTCTTTCTCTCTATCTCACCAAAATCAAGCAAAATCGATGAATCATATATTTATCGATTTTCATATCTGGGATCGGGATTGTTAGGATTTCAAAGAGGTTTTTTTGTGTGTAATTTTTTGATTGTTTTTGATTCTTTCTCGAATATCTGTATTGATTATTATACTTCGTTTTCCTGTGTTTGTGTGTATATTTGGGATCGGGATTGTGTGATCTCAAGAGGGGGGATCGGGATTGAAAGAGTTTTTTTTTTGTGTGTATATATGGGATCGGGATTGTGTAATTTCTTGATTGTTTACAATTCTTTCTCGAGTATTTGTATTGATTATTATACTTCGTTATCATATGATCGATTTTTTATTTGGGTTTTCTCTTTTGTTGTTGCAGGACTCATTCTCTTAAGATTTTTACGGATGAGGAACTCATAGATATGGCTATGAAGGAAGCTTTTCCGGTACAAAGCTTAATCCTTTTCATTATTCTTTAACTGTCTTTTGGAATGTAGTAAGAAAAGTTATGAGGTTTGTTCTTAATTTCATTGCAGGAAGATAACTTTTCTCAAAATGAGCAATCTTTAAACGCTTCTCATCAGTAGGTATCTTTCTGAAACTTTTGTTCTTTAGCTTTCTGTTACTTCCATGGTGGTCAAGTTTTTGTTCACAGTCTTGATTTGTCATTTGTCTCTTCCCTGTCTGCAATTATGTCTCTTCAATTCGACTGACACTCTCAGCCACAGATGCTTGCTATAAATCCATATCATTCTTCTTTCACCTTTTTATTCCATTTTTTTGTTCTGTTCCGTACTGAATATTCATTTGTTATTGAAAGCAACAATGGACTCAGACCCAACGGGTGTTTTCCCAAGCTTTTTCAAGTGTCATCCATATTACTCTCAGACCATGGAGCGTGGCGGCGGCCTAATCGATTTAGGTCTCAGCCTTGGTAACATACAACATGAGGAGAGTTACCACACATCTGGCCAAAGTGAGCTTCTTTTCTTCTTCCTTGAGTATTTCCATTTCCTAACTCACTTATAGTAATAGTGATAAGTATTACATGTATGATCATTCTTCCTCGAACTCTGATTCATTTGATGCATGTATCATAATTAGTTCTCCCCCAGTGGACAAAGAGTATTTTGTGCTTCATCGTTATGTAAATCTTTACTTTCACAGCAAGCAATTTTATTATCTTTACTTCTACGTGAATCAAAGTGCTAGGTCTGGGCGGGTATGGAGAAATTAGAGATGTCTCGCAGTCCAGTTGTAGCAATTTTCTGCTGAGTCACGAAACTGGAAATGGAAAATGTGGTGAAGAAGAATGTTGGAGTAATGAAGGAGGAAGACGGAAATGGGGTTATGTAAAGGTCACCATGGATAGATTTGTGATAGGTCGCAAGGTCTGTGTTCTTGATCATGGAGACGGAAATGGGGTTGTGTAAACGTCCTAAAGATCTCTTCAATGATGATATCCAGGTAAAGATCTTTTTCTCAAGATTGATAGTTTTTCTTACATTTACTACAATATTTAAATTTATTTAAACTTAAAGAATCTTACCTTCTTTATTTTTTTTTTCCAAATTCTCTAAATCTTTTTCTTGGTGCATTAGTCTTATTTTAATTCATCAAGAAATTAAAATAAATTGGCATTAACTAATCGAATAACTTGGAGTAGTAGATTAACTAAATGGGGTTATGTAAAGGTCACCATGGATAGATTTGTGGTAGGTCGCAAGGTCTGTGTTCTTGATCATGGAGACGGAAATGGGGTTATGTAAACGTCCTAAAGATCCCTTCAATGATGATATCCAGGTAAAGATCTTTCTCTCAAGATTGATAGTTTTTCTTACATTTACTACAATATTTAAATTTATTTAAACTTAAAGAATCTTACCTTCTTTATTTGTTTTTTCCAAATTCTCTAAATCTTTTCCTTGGTGCATTAGTCTTATTTTAATTCATCAAGAAATCTTTTCCTTGGTGCAAAACTAAATATTATAATTTATGTATACCAACTACAATGATTATTCATTATAAAAAAAATCAATATCACAATTTGAAAATATTATATAAGACACAATCCGAAATTTTACTTTACAACATATAAAGCGTATATTCCCGCACAAAGTGCGGGTCAAAATCTAGTTTAATATAAAACAATTTAAACATCAAGAATAAATTGTGAACAATTAAACAAATATTGTTTCAACCGTTAAATTATATTGAATGGAAAGTCAAAACGTAAGCAACTTAACCAGATTAACAAATTGCTACATTCAATTTGCTTAAAATACTCATAAACCCACGTTATTAAATATTGTATAACGATACCACCATATTTTAGAATTATTAGTGCACCAATATCACATCCGGTTGATGATTAAAAAACCAGAAGCAAACCGGTTGTAAGCAAACCAGAACTAATCCGATTGTTTACACGAACCGGAAACCAGATTAAACAATTCTAATTATCATTATGAATAATTCTGATTAAAAGAATTATTATCACCATCAATTCTCGACAAGACCTCATGTTCTTATCAAAAACTCAACAAATCATCAGTTTTTTCGTTAGTACAATAACGAAAATTAAAGAATTAAGATTGTAAGAGCACAATTTCTACGATATGGCAAAACTGAAAATTCGTTTAAATTAATGATAAAACAAGATACACAATTTCATAAATTGATACCAAAATTATGAAGAACGATGAACGGTTTGTGTGGAGGCGAGACACTCTTTTCTTAATTTTTTAATTGCCCGTAGTGTGACGGCTTTCGATACAATTAAGAATCCCAGGATACAACCACACGATCGACTATTTCGCAACACTCGAACATAGAAACTAACGAACCAAAATTCTATGTGTACTCTTAGACACAAAAATTAAAAGAAATAAACATGAGAGGGATTTCTTTGTTTTGTTGAATGTATGTTCATATTGATCATGTGTAATAATCATGCGATCCATTACATGAGAAAAGGAATGGTTTGTTTTATAAACAAACCTCACGTACGTTTACAAACGTATACTCAAGTGTAGTAAAGTGGAGCAATTGATTTCATCTTCAATGACGTAATTGAATTCTCTATTCAACCAAAATTGATTTTGACGTTATCTATGATTCATTCAACAAATGAATGTAATTAACGTTGTAATCAAAATCAATTAAAGAGGAGATATTATAGATTTTCATTAATCCCATAATTCAAAAGAATTTAGTCTAAAACTAATCTTTTTAATCATTGGTCCATTTGCCAATTACCGAAGCCCAAAACCAAAGTTCGGTCCGGCATCTCCTTTCTCTAATACACCAAAAATATATTGGTTCTCCATTTTATATACATAAGGAATTTAATCCTAACTTCCAATGTGGGACATTATCTAGTATTTAAACTTAGCCAAATATTAAAGCTTCATAGCTTTTCATGTCACCCACTTTATACCTTCATTTCTCATTCAAACTAACTTCGATTTTGACAAATAGATACACTATAAAATAGTGTTCACCAGAAAACACACCGAAAAATGGTCTACAACCATTTCGTCAAAAATGAGTTCCAACACTACTTACCTCGATCGATAGGAAAGGAATCACGATGATGTAAGATAGAGCTGAGATTTGCTTTGAAAAGGGTGAGATTACTTACCTGCAGCTAGTTTACTTACGTATAAAAAAAACATAAGATCAACACTATTTTCAATAAGATTAATCATCATAACACAACATAAACAAATCGATGGACAAAACATCAAACCTAATCCAAGACCCAAAGCCTTTGAGACTCTCATACTAAAATAAAAAAAGCACAATATTCAAAGAAAGTGAATATAAGTTTTTCAGAGAGTCAAATTATAGCTTAAGAGAAAAAAAGGATCAAATATGTTCATGAATCACGATGATTCACCTATCCATGAATCTCAATGAACTTGGTGTAAAAATATGAGAGCAAAAATCATCACGATGTACCTACTGCAAAAAGGCGAAGAAATATATCAGGATCGATGGAAATTTAATAAACGAACAAAAAAAAAAAAGCAAGAAGTTACCGACACAAAACCTAAAACTCATATATATATAAGAAATCTTATATATTTAATCTAGGGGGTGTATTGGATGTGGTATTTCAGTGGATTTGATGGAGTTTGTGATTTGATGGGATTTAGGTAGATTTTGAAGATTTGTTATGATTTTGATTTTTAAATAATTAAAAATAGCAAATCATGTTGTTTGATTGTGTAGGATATTGATGGATTTCATGTGATTTGCTTTTATTTTTGAGAGAATTTGTAGTGATTTGATATTCCTTTTATTCATAATTGTTTTTCTTCTTATAATACTCTCATATTCAAGAGATTATTTTTCTTCTTACATCATTTCTAGTTTTACTTCTTTGTAGTTCATATAAACCATAAACGAAATAAAAGAGAACTATATAACAATATCTAAAAACCAACAAAAAAATAATAAAAAAACCAAAGAAAATAACTTGTTTGATTATATTGTTTTCAAAAAAAAAAAAAAACAATCAAACGTAAAATATGATTGTAATCACGTAGAAGAAGAATAGCAAGAGTAGAAGAAAGAGAAGATAACTGTAACACCCGCATTTTTTTTTTTTTTACTAATTAGAACAGGGTGAAGCTATAAGCGGAAATAAACAAATTCAAATCTCATAATTAAATAACCAATAATCCAGCAAACCAATTCAGGAACAACAAGTCTAACAAAAATTCCAACTAATGACTAGCAACCTAACAGGTTACTAAAAATCCATAAACAACAGATAACTCAAATACTATCATCCCCCGTCCTCGCCTCGATTCCACGATCACATCTTTCCTTTACCTGCAACTCAAAAGAAACCGGGAGTTGCGTGAGTATTATCATAAATACTCAGTGGAGCGGTCATCCCGCACAGATTCACATAAACAGCAATTTCCAGGAAAACACATTTAACACAATTTTCCAAATAATTAAGTTTTAGGTTTTTAAACAATTTTCCTTAATTATCACCACGTGTCGATCGACACACCACGGCGGTGTCGATCGACACTCGATACTCTGGTACAGGAAACTGCACCGAGTGTCGATTGACACAACCACTAGGTGTCGCTCGACACTCACTAACACGAGCATCACTTTTAATTCGTGGTGTCGATCGACACAACCTCTAGGTGTCGATCGACACCCTGTTACAGATTCCAGAGTCGAGACTCTCCTCTCATGTCTTGACTCGGGATCAACATTTTTACCATTTTCGATCGATTACAACATGAAACGACAGACAAACATCAATAGAAACATCCGCTATCAAACAGAAATCACAAGCATCAATTCAATCAATCAAACAAAGCCCACGAAAACGCTATCTACGCGAATTCTAGCAATCACGCACTCACCTCGCTTAAACGAAGAGGAAGAACAGATCAAAAGCGACGAAAGACAGCCTAAAACCCACTGATTCGCTGCTGGAAACGCACAGGAATCATTCACGAACACCACACCCACAAACGGAAGAAGGGAACTCGAGAACTCGCACCAAAACTCGAATGAACACACGATTTTCTCTCAATTCTCTCCTTTTCTCCTCTTTTTCTCTCTGAAAACCCTTGAACTCAGACGGCACACAATCCCATAAAAGATATAGGGCGAGCTGAGGGTTTTCATAAATTAAACCGCGTGAAAATCGCGGTTCTCGCAAACCGGAACCGAAATCCAGAACCCGTGTCGATCGACACTGACCGAGGGTGTCGATCGACACGTCCAAAAATTAAAGACAATTTGGACTACGGTCGTTACAATTCTCCCCCACTAACACTGGATTCGTCCTCGAATCCCTACAAAACCGCCAGCTACTGGCCCAACTCGAAACCCGACCCAAACCGGTCAAACAATCCGAGATCTTGAAACTCGATCTCCGAGGCTCTAGTTCTGTCTCATGTTATACGCCCGTTTTCCGACATCTAATACTCCTAACTCATTCGACACCCCTCCCACTCGCAGGACGCATCCTTTGAGCTACCGGTGTCTCGTGTCCCTTCCACTCTCAGGACGCATCCTTTGAGCTCCGGGTACACAGGGGAACTAATCATCCCCTCGAGAGAACTAATCATCCCTCGATACTCGCAATGGAAACTAATCATCCCAAGGAGTATACAGGAGAACTAATCATCTCCTCTGAGGAATTAATCATCCTCGCTGAAGAACTAATCATCTCCAGATAAAATGAATGAGTTATTCGGGACCGCAGCCCCTAGAGTAATAAATCCGAAAACGACTATAACATCTATCGACCAAAACTACCTCGCGTGGCCAACTCGATACTCCCTAACCCGGAATATCACCACGTAACACATATAAGAAGACACATCTTATATCACACAGAGGGTGTCGATCGACACGTCCAAAAATTAAAGACAATTTGGACTACGGTCGTTACAATAACAAGAAACAGGAAGAGACCATGACGAAAAATAAAAAAATATATCACCACAACAAAAAATAAAAATTATAAAAGATATATTTTTTTAATGGGTCCAAATCACACCTCTAGAGGTGTGATTTGTTAAGCCTAATTTATAACAATAAATGAATCTCAAATCGCTTAAAATCCTCTTTTTAGAAAACATTGTTGAGTTTTGAATAACAGGGGATTTGATATGGGTTTAACAAATCACAGTTTGAATAACACAGGATTGTACATTATTTTGATGTATTTGACATAAATTCCATGTTTAATAACACAGAATTTGGAAACGGATTTTAAAATCACTGGTTGAATAACAGAGGATTTTAGAAACACCATCAAATCCATTAAAATACCACATCCAATACACCCCTAGTGTTTTACATAAAATATGGGTTTGATATAAACGGGCTTAAGCCCAATAATTTTGTTAAGCCAAAAAATTTTCTTAGTTTAAAATGGTAATGGTATCATATCAACTTCTCTTTTGGTCATGGTACGGGTAAAACCATATTCACTAAACCATGTTTAAGAAAAAAATTTGTATAATCATAATAGAATATGGACTTTTTTAGCTATTATTTATAGTAAACGGTGCATATTTTATGTTCTAGATGATTTTTTGTTGTAATCTCAATCTTTGATATGTCCTACTCGATTATCAATCAAACAAATTTTGTTTATTTTTTCAAGGAAAATCGATCTATTTCCCCACGAGAACTATGATATCTAAGTATATATCCACCAAACTATTACCTCTGTCTAAATCTCCACCAATCGAAAGTTATATACATAAATCCCCACAAATCGAAAGTTTTAAACCCAAATACACACGAATTCAAATGGTCAAATCTATTTACACAAATGTCGGTAATAGTGGTTTACTGTTTTGGAATGATTTCTTAACCAACAGTAAACCGGGTAATGACCCGATTAGACTTCGAAAACCCGATTACATACTTAACCAAATACTTAACCAACACATCCCAAAAAAATCCCCAATTCTTTTTTCATCTAAGAACACTAAAAAAATCGAATTCCTCTATCTCTCAAATCTGAATCGAATTCCTCTCTCTCTCAAATCTAAATTGAACAAGATAGAGCGGTTTTCATGGAGTTTAACGCGACGGAGTCGAATGCGACGGAGACGAATCCGACGGAGACAATTGCAGGTTTCATAAGAAAGATAAAGAGGTTTGTATCTTATTCTCCGATTCTGATTTTGTATCTTCTAGGCTTTGTTTATATTTCAAAATTCGATAATAATAATTTTTCAGACACAAGAAGTTTAATAAACGAACAAAAAAAAAAGCAAGAAGTTACCGACACAAAACCTAAAACTCATATATCTTATTATATAAAGTTTGATGCGTCAAACATAATAATTAACATGATCGTTACACGTGTCAATCGATCGATCCATGATTTTGACATGTGTAAATTATTTTCGAATAAAATAATATATAAAAAATCTTTTAATATTTTTAAATTAAATTAATTAATAGATAAACATGAATAAACATATAAACAATCCTAATCTAATTACATATCCAAAATATTTACGATACTTTTATAATTGATAAATAATATCCCAATCTTATTACATATTATAAGAAAAATACTTACTATGATATGTAATCTAATTATACAAAGTTTTTACATATTAAAAGGAAAAAAACCTACTTCCATTTGTAATCTTATATTACGCTTTCACATATTAAAAACCCCTACTCTGATTTGTAATTTTATTGAACGAATCTTTTATATATTAAATAAAAAAGAAAAAAACTATATCCATTTGTAATCTTATTATACGATTATTTTACATATAAAAAATTCCCTATTTCACAACCTAATTTTTAAACGTGTAAGCATATCACTTAATTTTAAAATAGAAAATTCAAATACACTTACAATTTCCAAATTTTTAAGGATTACAATATTTTTATCTATATAATAAACTTTTGTGGTCTCCCAAATTTCTCTCCAAAAAATTTTAAGCTTTTACAATCTTTCTGAGAAACCTAAATTCTACTTTTCCAGCATCATATAAACCTAAATTCTATTCCATCCATGAAGAATATCGATTATTTAACATTAAATCAATTAAATAAAAAAACATGCTTACCGTCGTACAGTGGTACGTCTCATCAGAATGTGGGAGGCAAAGAATTTGAAGAAAGATAATAAATTGAGAGGAATGGATTTCCTTTTATTTGATGAAAAGGTTAGCATATTTATATTCTATATCATAGAGAATTTTAATGTATTATTCACTTGATTAATATCTAACTATGGTTTGGTTTTATTTTATTGCAGGAAAACACTATCCAATATTTTGTGTATCATTCGCTTCTTGCAAAATTTGGGAAGCAATTATGCGAAGGAAGTTTTATTGAAATTTGCAATTTTAATTTGCAAGATTGCAATAAAAGCTACCGAGATTTCGACCACAAATTTCTAATAAGATTCAATGAAACCATTAGAACAACAGTTTTTTCAAATATCTTCTCAGGAATTTCGCTTCCAAAATTGCAAAAATTTTGCCAAACCAAATAATATGCTTTTAGATTTATACGGTAATTCTCATAATTTTAAAATTATAATTTTATCTTATTATATGAATTCTCAATTATAGTTTTCTTTATTATTTGCTTTTCTTAAATGTTTAAATTTGAAAAATATACCTTTTTAATTTCTCTAAAAGAGGAATTTATTAAAATAACCGTTATAAAACTGAACATATATATTTATATAATTTTTTCAATGTAAATTAATTTCTCTAATGATAATATTGTGATCTGATAATATTATCAATATTGTAATCTAATTTAATGATTGTGTTTTTATATACAGTAATAAGGAGTTCAAATACGAAATAGGAGGCGAAACAAAAAAAAATGTTAATTCACTAAAACAATTAGTTGATAAGCATGATTTATTCTTTTAAATTTCGTTGTCATTATATGACTCGATTCTATGTTTTTTGGTCTCTTATAAGAATATTAATTAATATGTGTGTAAAAAATATTTGTGTTTAAATAGAATTAGGTTTACATACCCAAATCTTCATAGAGTATTATATTGTCTTTTTATAATAAGCTTTATTGCTATCTCAATCTTCTCACTAAATAATTTTAAACTTTGATAATCTCTTCTACAAATTTCTTTTCAGCGTTCATAAGAAAAAAATAATATTGAAGTACTCTTATTCTAAAGGTGAGATAGCTGACTATTTTAGTTTGTGAGATTAACTCAATTTGTTTTGTTTTATTATTTATAGAATAAATATCATCATATCAATGACTACTCTACCAAAGAAAAACATATTAATATTAGACCATTTAAATAAAAACTATGTTTGTCGTCGTATTGTAATACGTCTTAGCAGAAAGTGGGAGGCGAGAAATTTGCTTATAAGAATGGACTTTTTATTAGTAGTTGATCAATAAAAGTCTTAATGTATTACTAATCTAACTATTATTTTATTTTATTTTAACGCATGAAAATACTATTCAAGTCTTGTGCATCATAGATTCTTGCAAATTTGAGAATCAATTATGTGAAGGAAATCTTATTGAAATTTGTAATTTTAGTTTGTAACTAAAAATATGAGATTTAATTCGTCAAAATTTTAGAAAAATAAATATATGAGTGAGTAGCTACATAATAAAAAATAAAACTAATAAGGAAAAACCCACTATTTTCACACGTTATCAAATATTTATAAAATTAAAAAAATTCAAATAAGATTATGAGAAACTAATTCAACGTGATTTTGAAAAAAACAGAGTAACCAAATAATAAAAGAAAAAATATTTCAAACATGAATAGAAAGAAAATAATTTTGAAAAGTTGTGATCATATTTAATTGAAAATCAAATTAGATAAAAAATATCAAGATAAAATTTCAAGTGTTAAATTTAATCATCATAATAAGATTAGATCAAATTAGTCTAATGATGATTGCAATATCTATATCATAATTCAGACGATTAAAAAAAAAATTTAGATAAATCAAGATTTTCCATTTTGTTTATTTTTATGAGTGATTTAGTTTTTTTTTTTTTTTGTAGTTAATTTTTCATGGGTTGTAAAATATGTTTTCTTTTTATCATATACCCACATATATGCGGGTCCTTTACCTAGTATATATATAAATGCTCTCTCCCCATATTATATTTATTGCAAGGCGTGTGTAATCCATATGTTACTTTTCTTTCTTGTAGCTTCACTCCTTACTTGAGATCAAGTGAAAATGTGTGAGTTGTCATAAATGACCAAAGAAAATTAATGAACTTTTTCACTTATTTCAAATTTTCTACAAAATGAATATAAAGTTGAGCATTTCATGTGAATCTATAATGTAATGTCGTTACATCGGATTTTTTTTTTTTTGGTTTTATTTACATCGGATTTTAAGATAGGACCGTGACCACATGGCATTTCGGTATAACCGGGAGTGTGACCTCACCGCATTTCGGATGAATAATTGAAAACTCGTTTTTTCATTTGTTATATAACAAGACACTTGTTTAACACTTGATTTACTCAGATGGAATTATGGATGATAGAAAACTAGTCGCGTATCTCTTTTTAGTTTTCTATAACACTCACGCGGTTTTAGTTGCGTACAAAAATATTAATGTAAGAATTGAAGAAGAGAGGTGTTTCGATATATTTTTGGCCAAAAACAGCTTGCACCACCAAACAATAATAATATTATCTTTTTGAATGGAATGACCAGGTTTGTATGTTTCATATATATGCATTATATTATATTCCAAGGACACGGATTTAACAAGTTTCGCGTAAAGAGTAGTTGTTATAAGATTTTCAATATGAAAAATATAAAATTAGGACACATCGAATGCCACCGGAAATGGACCCATCCAACGCCAACTTTTATTAGAGTGTAAATAAGTAATTGAACTTTAAGGTCCATGACCATAAATGTCGCTCAATTTTTTTATTTTGTTATATCATATTCTCACCAACATATTCACTCACGTTAAAACCATCCATGCTAAAATTGACCAACTCCAAACATTTCATAACAATCACACGCATATATAATGTACATATACCATACAATAAAGTATATTTGTGTTGACAAAAAAAAAGTACATTTGTAAGACGAAACCATTTCATTTGCGGCACGATTTATTTCATTGGCATGTATAGATTGGAAGATATTCATCCCTAAATCAACTAAGTTACAATTGGCGTAAGTTACAAAATTACAATGCCATGAATATACTGAAACAAAATAAAAGTATTAAAACTTTATTGCAGTATAGTAAATAATCAGTAGGTATGATGCCTAAGAATCATTATCTGTCAAGTTGTTATTGCTACACCTAGGAGATTCTATTACAAAATTTCATCAGATATTATCTTTTTAGGGCATAAATTCTGTATTATCTTAGTGATTGTAAGATATTGACAAGATCTTCCAATAATAAAATATTAAAGAACCTTAAGAAATTCCCGTTAAACCCAATCACTCTTATTGTTATTATTATTAAACTATTACATAAGATTCCAACCTTCCTTTTTCTCCTCCGATCATCCATTTTCTTATAATATTAATACACTTTTCAGATGGAAAATCACAATGATAATAATATCAGAATATCTCGAAGTTGACCAAAAAAAAAAAAAATCAGAATATCTCGAAAAATAATGACAAAAATAATAAAAACGAAAAAAAAGTTTGTGAAGTTAACGCCAAGCGGATGCGACAACGAGTGTCCGTCCCATCCAACCGAAACACACACCTCCGTTATCTTCTTTAACGGTAAATCCCGGATGGACTCGGTTACCGTTACTGAGTCGACTCTTCATCGACTCAGCTATTTTCTCACTCAATGGCATCAACTCGAACCCGGCCATGCTCATCCGCATCCGCCATTTTCCAAACACCTCGCACCGCTCTATCCGATCAATCCCTTCGCATGCCACCGCGTTCGCTAGCTTCCTTCCAATCCCTTTCTCAACTCTAGCCCGGTCCAAGTTCGTACTCGGAACCGTCGACTCGACCGAGTCAAGCAATGCGCCGTAACACGCGCACGACTCGGTAACTCGGCCGAGAAATGGCGCCGTGTTAGAATTCATCTCTTGCCAATAACAATAATAAGATATAAATAATTTTAACATAATAAGATATAAAGTTATATAATCTTATTACATAATAATTAACATGATCGCGATACGTATCAAATCGATTGATCCGAGATTTTGACACGTGTTAAATTTGCTTCCAATTAGATATTGCTATATATCATAAAAATCTTATTCTTTTTTAAAAATTTATATATCTATAATTATCAAGTAGATTATAAAAATCAATATATATCAAAAGAAAATCAAATAATCTCTAATGAATAATTCATTTAAATAATAAGTTGATAAGCTAGGTTTTATTTTTTTATTTTTTATTTAACTAGGTTTTATCTTTTAACTATTATTTATTATATGTCTCAGTTTTGTTTATTTTTTTCTTCCAACACTATTTTTTTTTCTTTTTTCTTTACGTACTTTAGATGAAATAGGTTTTAAGATTTTCTCATATAAATATTAATTAATACACATTTTTTTACGTACCCAAATCTTTATGGATTATAATATTTTTTCTTTAGATAAATTCTTTTTTCCTCTCTCAATCTTCTCAATATTATAGTACATCTTCCAAAAGTGGGAGGTAATATTTTTTTAGAAACTAATAAATTTATAGGGATAGATTTTCTACTACTTGATAAATAGGCTAACATATTTTTATTTTATATGAATGAAAATGTGAATACGATATATTTTTATTTTAATGTAGAAAAAATATTATTCAAGACTTTGTGCATCATTCGCTTCTTGAAAAATTTGGAAAGCAATTGTGCGAAAATTTTTTTAGTTTTAGTTTGCAATTAAAAATAGAGAATTTTCATGATATGTCACTTTATGGTTATGCCTTCGTTTAAATTTTTTTGCAAGAATGCCACATTTTTAATTTTTTGGGTTTGGGTTAACTATTTTATATTTAGAGTATAGTTTTTGGGGTAGGTTTAGGGTTTGGTTTTGGATCTTTCGTGGAAGAGAGAAAGAAAAAAAAATAATGATTTTGATTTTTTCTATAAAAGGTGTCATGTTTGCAGTAAATTAATGATTTTTTCTATAAAACTTACTGCATGTTTGCAGTATATTTTCTTAGGTGTCATATTTGTAATTTCTCCTTAAAAATGTGAGATTCAATTCGTTAAAATTTTGTTAAAATATATATGAGTAGTTACATAATTAGGAAAATCAAGATAAAAAAGGTAATTTAAAAATTTATTTGATATTTTGTTCACTTTCATGAGTGATTAAAATTTTTTTTTACTTTTTCATTTTTGACTTTCTACATGTTATAAAATATTCTGTATAATAAATTTTTTTTATCATAAATCCGCATATATGCGGGTCCTTTCACCTAGTAAGATATAAAGTTTGATGTGTCAAACATAATAATTAACACGATTGTGACACGTGTCAATCGATCGATCTGAGATTTCGACATGTGTAAATTATTTTTCCTATTAGATAACATATAAAAAGTCTTATTATATTTTTTAATTAAAGTAATGAATCGATAAACATGAATGAATACATGAGCAATATCCCAATCTAATTACATATTAAAAAAGTTATACTATACTTTTACAATCAATAAACAATATCCCAATCTTATTATACGATGCTTTTACATATTAAAATAAATAAAAACCCTACTTCGATTTGTCATCATCTTATAAGATATTAAATCAAAATCCATACTTTGGTTTGTAATCTTATTATACGATGCTTTTACATATTAAAAAAGAAATATGTTTAGATACCAGTCTTAACTTTGATTCTATGCATTACACCATAATTAAAATAATTCAATAATAACTAAAAACTTAAATAACAAATTCAAAAAAAAAAAAGTAACAAATTTATAAAAAGATGGTAACGGAATTCTGATCACCCATGAAGAAAACTCACGTCTGAGTAAAGAATGCGGCAGAAAAAAGGAAACGTCTTTGTTTCTCTCTTTTAAATCCAAATCCTTATTTAAAGTCTATTTTTGTTTTACAAAATATTCCTATAGTAGACTATCTCTCATAAGTTTTAGTCTTCAAATTCATTCTGTATAAGACGCCAACATTATAATAATTAAATCACAAAAAAATATTCAAACAAGTTGCACGGGTCCTTAACCTAGTATATAAGAAATCTTATAGATTTTATCTAGGGTTAATTTGTTGTATAGCCAAAAAAAAATTATAATTCAAATTCTAGCAAAAAAGTTTTAAATCTAATGGTTTAGATTTTGCCACATAGGACACAAATGGTTAGTTTCACAATTATAATAGCAAATTATCCCTAGGGTTTTACATAAAATATGGGTTTGATAAAAACGGGCTTAAGCCCAATAATTTTGTTAAGCCAAAATTTTTTCTTAGTTTAAAATGGTAATGGTATTATATCAATTTCTCTTTTGGTCATGGTACGGGTAAAACCATATTCACTAAACCACGTTTAAGAAAAAAAATTGTATAATCATAGAATATGGACTTTTTTAGCTATTATTTATAGTAAACGGTGCATATTTTATGTTCTAGATGATTTTTTGTTGTAATCTCAATCTTTGATATGTCCTACTCGATTATCAATCAAACAAACTTTGTTTATTTTTACAATATTTGAAACTTGCTTAACTTGTTCATCTTGTATGACAAATTTTTTCTTTTTGTGTGTCTGTAGTAAATATACAGATATGATTGAAAGTCATAATTCAATTAAGCACGTAAAAGATCTTCATATACAGTACATGACTAAATAATGATTGGGTTGTACTGTACTATGATTAAAAGTCAAAATTGAATTTTCTGAACATGCGGTCAATGATGTGGATCAGCATTTTTTGGCAAATTTTTTTTTCAATTCCAGTATTTTATGAAGTGGTTACCTTGATAAATACTTTGTTAATGTTGTTCTGAAATCATAAGTTCATATGTATATTTCAAATGATTATCCCTAACAAAAAATTATATCATTACAATCGTTTGTTAAATCAACTTTGTTTTCAAACGAAAAACATACTTCATAAGCAAAGTGAATTCCTAAATCCTCTATAATACTTATTTATCAGAGTAATAGATCTCACCAAAATTAGATATTACACGAATACGTTCAGTTAATCACATATTTAGGACACCATATATTTCCCTTTATTAAGTGATGATGCCACCATAACGTAATGATAAAGAAGGAATTAATATTTTTTCAATATCCCAAAGAACTAACCAGTTACAAACCACAAAAATACTAATATATGTGACAAACTTTTAATTTTTAATTTTTAACAAATCAAATAACAATTAATTTTTAAAATATTTAATTCAGAAACATGGGTGTCGATCGACACATCACATGATGTCGATCGACGCAACAATAACAAGGGTGTCGCTCGACACATCGCACGGTGTCGAGCGACGCTACACTTCACCTAGTGTCAATCGATGCACCTATAGGGTGTCGATCGACACCTGGTTTCATTTCTGATTCCAAATTGCACCAAACACACAGGAACACAATAATAACCATTTTCAATCCGAATCACACACATTCATCAATCAAACAGCCACGAATCATTCATAAACATTCTCAAAACTAATCCCATTCAATCAACGGTTAATCCGAGCCTACGGTCGCGCACTCACCTCGGAAAAAGCGACGAACCGGATGAATAACAGCGACGAACCGGAGCTTTCACCGCTGGAAACGTCAAGGACTGCTGATCGAACGATTCTCCTACGCCCACGAGCTCTCAATCCCGAAAGAACACGACTAACGGATCGATTCACTTACAAAAACACTCAGAAACTCTCACGGAACCCTTTTTCTCTTCTTTTCTTCTATGATCCCTTCATCACGAGACTGCTCGTCTTTTAAAACGTAACCCTAGGGTTTCCGCTAAACCGACGCTCGATAACTGGACGATCAATTTTTAATCCGAACCGAAAACCAAACACGGTGTCGATCGACACCACCAATGGTGTCGCTCGACACCTCAACCCAAAATTAACACTTTGGTTTTGGGATGTTACAATTCTCCCCCACTAATCTGGATTCGACCTCGAATCCCGCAAAAATACGTCCATATTGGACTCCCCTCTGGCCCGCACCGGCCAATACCACAAGAGACTCTCACCTAATCTCCGAGGCTCACGAACTAATCCTATGTTTATACGCACGTTTTCTCAGACATTTATTACGTTTACTCGCCCATACTCACGAATACTCTAGGGAAACCACTGTCCCCTCGAGAGAACCACCGTGTCTCCGCACTATAGAGGAAACCACCATCCCAATATAGGCACTCAGTACTACAAACGAAACCACCGTCCCAGTATAAGTACTCCGTACTATAAAGGAAACCACCGTCCCAGTATAAGTACACAGGAAAACCACCGTCTCCTGGAGAGAGCCACCGTCTCTCAGCATGTATACAGGAAACCACCGTCCCCGATACATACTCTGGAAAACCACCGTCTCCAGATCATGAGTAATCCGTAATAAATTCTAAAACGCCTATAAACAGTAGCGACTAGGTCACCTCACGTGGTCTAAACTCGATACTCCCCAACCGGAATATCCGCAAAACACAACCCTCACTGGTCAACACAATTGCAATACCGGAACACAATCCGATAACAATAGAAATACAAGAAGCAATCTCATCTCATAAATCTCCAAAACTGTATATCGTTACCACAATACAAAAAATACATGAACCAAAAACAACACTGGCCCAACGGCGACCTGCTTGTCGAAACATTTCTTGAACTTCAGCTTCATCTTTGCCTCTGGCTCCCAAGTCTCCTCCTGGCAACCGCCACAATCCCACAAAACACGCAACAACGGAATCTTCTTCCGACGCAATTCCTTGATCCTCCTCTCAAGAATCTTCACAGGAACCGCCAGAACCGTCAAATCAAGTTGAAGATCCGCAGGGATCTCAGGCACCAACTCCTTGGACTCATGCAGGCACTTCCTCAACATCGATACGTGAAACACCTTATGAAATGCCTTCATGATCGGAGGTAACTCTAACCGATAAGCCACTGGTCCAACACGCTCCACCACCGGGAACAGACCCATAAATCTCGGACTAAGCTTGTTCTCTGCTATGGATCTGTTAGGACCCCTCCACATAGCCATCTTGAGATACACGCGATCTCCCATTGAGAACTCAAGCTCACGTCTACGCTTATCCGCATAACTCCTCTGTCTATCCTGAGCTTCCTTCATGTTCAACCGAATAATACGAACCTTCTCAGTCGTCTCCTGAATATAAGTAGCCCCATGCCACTTGGGTCCAACATAAAGGCGTCCTACATGGCCTCCCATACAGCGCCTCAAATGGAGCCATCCCGATAATCGCCTGAAAGCTGTTATTATACGCGAACTCAACTAATCCCAAGTGATCGAACCACTGACCACCCCAATCCAGCACACACATCCTCAATAAATCCTCCATAGTCTGAATAGTCCTCTCCGACTGCCCATCAGTCTGTGGATGATAAGCTGTACTCATATGCACCCTAGTGCCCATCTCTGCCTGAAAGGCTCTCCAAAACTCTGATGCAAACCTGGGATCTCATGCACAAACCTCGTAGCCAACTTAGCCACTCCATCGGTCTTCTTAATTGGCAAAAAGTGTGCCGACTTGGCCAGTCGGTCCATGATCACCCATATAGCATCATAAGTCCGCGACGTAGGCAAACCAACCACGAAATCCATCGTAATCATATCCCACTTCCACTCAGGAATGCGTAAACTCTGCAACTTGCCACTCGGAACCTTGTGCTCGGCCTTGACCAACGAACACGTGTTACACTTAGACACATAAGCTGCAACGTCTCTCTTCATCCCGGCCCAGTGATAATACTGCTTGAGGTCACGATACATCTTGGTCGCTCCCGGATGAATAGAGAACTTGCTCGCATGAGCCTCACCCAGAATCTCCTGCCTCAAAGCCTCATCCCGGGGTACACACACACGACCACGTAACAAAACCGTCCCATTCGAAGAGACAACATACTCGGAATCAGCCGCTCGTGTCACACCCATCAAACCCTGATCACTCTGCTGAGCCACTCTGATCCTACTGAGGAGATCCGCCTGATCCACTGCCTCTAAGCCCAAAGGCTCCTGTGAAATAGCACAGAGACGCAACGTGCTAATCTCGCCTACCAAATCCTCGATATCCTGCTCACGGGCTGAATTAGACCGCCGCCGACTCAAGGCATCTACTACCTGATTAGCCTTGCCCGAATGATAAATAATCTCCAGATCGTAACCTGCCAGCAACTCGACCCAGCGCCTCTGTCTCATATTCAGCAATGGCTGAGTAAAAATGTGCTGCAGATTCTTGTGATCCGTAAAAATCTGCACTCTCCCTCCGTAGAGATACGACCTCCAGATCTTCAGAGCGAACACTACGGCTCCCAGCTCTAGATCATGCGTAGGCCGATTACGCTCGCTACCCTGTAACTGCCTCGAAGCATAAGCGATAACTCGACCTCCTGCATCAGAACACAACCCAGACCAACTCCTGAAGCGTCTGTGTACACAGTATAAGGCTTCCCCGGCTCGGGTAATGCCAAAACCGGCGTACTAGTCAACATCTCCTTGAGCCTTGCAAAGCTCTCCTCGCACTCTGGCGACCAGATAAATGGAACATCCTTACCGGTCAGCTTTGTCATCGGCTGTGCCATACTCGCAAAACCCTTGACAAACCTCCGATAATATCCTGCTAAACCCAAGAAACTCTTGATCTCGGTAGCACTGCTCGGTCTAGGCCAATCTCGAATAGCCTCAATCTTAGCCGGATCAACAGAAACTCCCTCTGCAGATACAATATGGCCAAGAAAACCCATCTCTCGCTGCCAGAAACTGCACTTGCTCAACTTAGCATACAGCTTCTGCTCCCGAAGCCTCTCCAAAACCAAACGCAATTGAACCTCATGCTCCTCGGAACTCCTCGAGTAAACCAAAATATCATCAATAAAAATGATCACCAACACGTCCAAATACTCCTTGAACACACCGTTCATCAATCGCATGAATACCGCAGGCGCATTCGTCAGACCAAAAGGCATAACCACGAACTCAAAATGCTCATAACGCGTCCTGAATGCCGTCTTGCGAACATCCACCTCATCAATCGGAATCTGATGATATCCTGAAGCCAAGTCAATCTTGGAGAACCAGGTAGCACCCCTCAGCTGATCCAGCAACTCATCAATCCTCGGGAGAGGGTACCTGTTCTTCACAGTGACTCGGTTAAGTCCCCGGTAATCAATGCACAACCGGAAACTCCCATCCTTCTTCTTCCCGAACAGAACAGGCGCTCCCCACGGTGAAACACTCGGCCGAATAAAACCCTTACTCAAAAGGTCCTCCAACTGCTTCTTCAGCTCTGCCAACTTTGCTGGAGCCATCCTGTAAGGAGCCTTAGATATCGGAGTTGTCCCCGGCTCTAGCTCATCGGACCGAGATGGTGGTAATCCCTTCAACGACCGAAAAACATCCTCGAACTCCTGAACAACCCGGATATCCTCAAAAGCAACCTCACTACTGACTCCGTCATCACAATCGTCGCCAGATAAGCCTCGCAACCCCGCTTAATCATCCGCTTAGCCTGAAAAGCCGAGATCACGAGACTACTGGAAGTCGGTCTCAAACCCTGAAACATCAACCTGCCGCCATCACGCTCGAAGCTCACTCTGCCTCTGAAACAATCCAGATGAACCCAGTAAAACGATAACCAGTCCATACCCAGAATCACGTCATATAGTGCCACTGGACTAATCACCAAGTCCGCTGGCATCGAATGCCCAGCTATCTGAACATCTACTGCTCTAGCACGGTCCAAAGTAGCCAGGAATCCACCTCCAGCCACTTTGACCATGCCTGCACGCTCACCAGCGCTGCTCCGGATGCCACTGCGCTCGGCACGCTCCGGAGTGATATAGCAGTGCGATGCTCCAGAATCAAACATCACGTAGGACTCAAAGCCGCCCACTAACAAAGTCCCTACACATATCACATGCGTTGAGAACCCTGAGACTCGACCACAAGTAAAATAACAGAAAAACATACAACACCAACAAAGAAAATTCTACCTCAGGAATTTACGAAGTTTGGTCTAGAATTTTACCTGTGATCTGTCCGGCTCCACTGCTTTGACCGAACTCTGGCGCGGAATACACACGCGGAGCAGGACCAATCAGCTGCACTGCTCCAATCTGCCCCGTAGGCTGCACCCCAGCTGGCTGAATCGCTGCAATCGCCGGCTGCTGCAAATTGGGACACCTCGGCCGGATATGCCCCGGCTCATTGCAATGGAAGCAAACCTTAGCCTCCCGGGAGACCTTAGGACAGTTCGCCACGCGATGCTCTGAACTACCGCACCCGAAACAACCATGAGTGCCATGGCTACCTGAACTCATCCTGGAAAGGTCATCCCACCTCCTCTTTTGGCCCTGCGCAGGCTTACCGCCTTTGCCGGAACCAGAACCTCGTCGATGCTGTTGCGGCTGCTGCTGCTGACCCCTCGGCTGAGCAACAGGAGCAACCACAGGCGGAACCACAACCAAACCAGCCTGCTCACGCTGATCCTCCTCAATCGATGCCGCAAGCTCTACCAGCTCTGCCCTCGAGGCATACCTAGCACCTCTGCACTGAGACCGGATACTCAACCGCAGTCCCTGGAGAAATCTCTGCATAAGAGTCCTCTCGTCCTTAACGTCATGACGCGAATGAATCAACAGTGTGCCGAATTCGGCATCATACTCGCGTACTGAACGCCCTCCCCGCTCCAGCGACATAAAACTCAACTAAAGACGATCTCGAGCCTCCTGAGAAAAATACTTAGCATTGAACTCGGCTAAGAATTCTCCCAGGTCCACACTGCTCTCCGGGCCTCGATAGCCCGCCACCACAGATACGCATCACCACAAAGATAGTGAATGGCCAACTCTACCTGATACTCAGCAGGACAACGAATCGATCTGAAGTTGCGCTCCACTCTCAAGCGCCACTCGTCCGCCTCCGCAGGACCCACACGGCCCTCAAACGACGGCGTACCAATCCTCTGCACATGTCCCATAACCTCAAGATACGGCGGGACCTGCACAGCTACTGCAGCCCTCGGCTGCACAACCTCTGCAGCCCTCTGCTGCAACCCGGCCACTGGAGGAACACCCGGAGCCTGCTCTGGAGCCATTGGCAGCAATCCCACCACCTGGTCATCACAACTCGGAGCCCTAGCATCACCCACACCTGGGCCCACTAGAACTCCCCGACCCATACCGGCACCAACCCTCACACTGGCACTAGGATCCACACTCGTCTGGGACTCTGACGCGGTCGCTACACTGCGAAACACTCTGCGCCGCGCTCTCAACTGACTCAGCAACTAGTCAACGATCACGACCCCGACCTCCATGGCCACCAGCTCTGCCACCATGGGCAACTGCTTTGCCACCACGGGCACCAGCTCTACCACGACCTCTGGCTCTGGTATCCATCTCACTGCAACATAGATCAGTAGATAAGTACCCCAGAAGTCACAATCAAAACACAACAAAACTTACCGCGGAATCTCTTTGAAGGTCGGAGAGGATGATACTAAGACTAAAATTGACTAAGCTCACATAATCAATTTAAACACATAGTCTCAGTCAAAATGTAACACTCGGTCTATTTTTTTTTTTTTAAATAATCTACTGCGGAAATAAACTCAACATTCAATAACCATAATAAAAATCCAATAATAATAAACCAATCATTAATAATTCATAACCAATTCAGAATTCTCATAAATAGTTCTAGCAACCTAACCGGGTTCACTAGACTAAACAATAAAACAGCAAATCCTATCATCCTCTCCACCGGCCATGATTCCGCGATTACACTTTATCTTTTCCTGCATCACATAGCAAAAAGATATGCGTAAGTATTACCATAAATACTTAGTGAGACGGTCCTCCCGTCTACAGGCTAGTACGGACAAACCGAAAACCAAATAACAATTAATTTTTAAAATATTTAATTCAGAAACATGGGTGTCGATCGACACATCACACGGTGTCGATCAACGCAACAATAACAAGGGTGTCGCTCGACACATCGCACGGTGTCGAGCGACGCTACACTTCACCTAGTGTCGATCGATGCACCTATAGGGTGTCGATCGACACCTGGTTTCATTTCTGATTCCAAATTGCACCAAACACACAGGAACACAATAATAACCATTTTCTATCTGAATCACACACATTCATCAATCAAACAGCCACGAATCATTCATAAACATTCTCAAAACTAATCCCATTCAATCAACGGTTAATCCGAGCCTACGGTCGCGCACTCACCTCGGAAAAATCGACGAAAGGATGAAGAACAAGATGAGGAACGATAACAGCGACGAACCGGATGAATAAAAGCGACGAACCGGAGCTTTCACCGCTGGAAACGTTAAGGACTGCTGATCGAAAGATTTTCCTATGCCCACGAGCTCTCAATCCCGAAAGAACGCGACTAACAGATCGATTCACTTACGAAAACACTCAAAAACTCTCACGGAACCCTTTTTCTCTTCTTTTCTTCTCTGATCCCTTCATCACGAGACTGCTCGTCTTTTAAAACGTAACCCTAGGGTTTCTGCTAAATCGACGCTCAATAACCGGACGATCGATTTTTAATCCGAACTGAACACCAAACACGGTGTCGATCGACACCACCAATGGTGTCGCTCGACACCTCAACCCAAAATTAACACTTTGGTTTTGGGATGTTACAAAAAGCATAGTTAGCCAATCCATCAGCAAGACGATTAGCTTCCCTATACACGTGAGTCACCCGGACTATCCAGTCCCTCAATAAGAAGCCATGGCACTGACGTACCGGGAATGATAGCGGATGAATATCACATATCCATGTCTTAAGAAATCCAACAACCATCTCTGAATCCACCTCTAATTCCACTCTCGTAAGCCTCCTTTGCCATGCGACACAGAGTCCATAGTAAACTCCCCACAACTTTGCAAGTGACGCCGAACATCGCCCAATATTCAGCGCAAACCCTCCACACCATTGTCCCTCACTGTTACATAGAACCCCGCCAGCCGTAGCCAAACCCGGATTATCACGTGACGCACCATCCGTATTCATCTTAAACTAACCCGTCCGAGAAGCCTCCCATTGAATATTACGATCAACCCTAACCACCTGTCTTATATCCCCTTTAACTTTGTCATTCGCTGAAACCACTTCTTTCACCCAATCCTTGATAAACCGAACTCTATCTCAACATAGTCTATTGTCACCAAAGACATTGCCACATCTCCATTTCCATCCCCACCAAACTGATACTGCAAAGGTAGTAGACCATGGTCCATCTCTTAGTCCTCCCTCCTCGCCCAAGTTGTCAAATACCCATTCAAGCAAAGACTTAGCAAAGAAACTATGTCGCTTCCTACGAGGCAAAATACAAATCCAAATCCCTGACATAGTCGGGCAGTCCCGAATCACATTTAAAATAGACTCCACTCCACCCTTACACACTTGACAAATTAATGCATCTCCGATATGTCGCCTATATCTTTCTTGGTTCGTCATAATCGCTTGATTCATAACCAACCAAAGAAAAACTCAGATTCTTTCTGGTGCCATAACTCTCCATACTCGATCATAAAACCTCTCCATGTGCGATTTAGGATTACCATCTTGAGTTAACAACCTATAAGCCGAGCTCACAATATACTTCCCATCCGACGTACTCACCCACGACATCCGCTCTTTAGCCCCAGTTACTGTATCTACAACAACTGCCGCAAGGTCCAGCCGTCGTTCCTCTGCCACATACGGTAAGATCCGTGACAGGTCCCAGCCTCCGCCGTCGATCCATAATTATCGAGCTTTCACATTTTCATACCCATCTAGTAACTCTCCAACTACCATCTCTTGGAGTGAAAAATTAAGCAACCACCGGCCGGTCCAAAAATTAATTCGACGACCATCACCAATCACCCATCTCATCCCTTTATAAATGACTTCTCGCATTCCAACTTCCACACTGCGCCATGTAGACGACCAGTTGCTCTTCACTTCTGTCCAACTCAGGTCATTTACATCCCCAACTTTGTATTTACTTCTCACTACTCTTGCCCAAAGACTAGTCTGATCATAGAACCCTCCATCCAATTTTGGCAATCAGAGACGTTATTCATATCACTTGCTCTTCTGATTCCTAAACCACCATCCCGCTTTGGTAAACATACTCTTTCCCAAGCTATTAGGTGTTGTCTCTTTTTCACCGATGTGTAACCCCATAGAAAATCTCTCGAAATTCTGTCTAACTTATTTAACGTAAAAACAAGGAGTTTAATTGTACTCATGGTATGAACCGGTATCGATGATAAGATTGCTCGTGTGAGTGTACTTTGACCTACAAAACTCAGCATACCGCTCTTCTAACCTGATAACCGTGAAGAAACTTTCTCCAAAACGTCTCCAAATGTGTCCTTGTTAATATGTTTCTGGAGAATTGGCCTTCCCAAGTATTTACCCAACTCTCTCGTCGATTTAATCCCACTCTCATCACTGTTTAACTTCCCTAGCTCGCGGGAAACGTTCTTAGAAAAAAAGATCTTAGACTTCTCTAGACTTGCCTTCTGACCAGAATCAACATAAAATTTCTCCAACACTGTACGTATGATTCGAATCTTAGAAACCAACGCCTCTGTAAACAAAATCAGATCATCTGCGAAACAAATATGAGATAATTTTTGTCCTCCCCGCGATAAACTGATTGGCTTCCATTTTTTTCCACAATTGATTCCTCAATCAATTGACAAAGCCGCTCCATACACAGGACAAATAAATAAGGAGACAATGGATCTCCTTGACGAAGGCCTCTAACTGGTTTAAAGGCCTCCGTTTTTTTTTCCATTCCATAATAAAGTTATTGACGGTCCTGAAACACACCGTAAAATCCATCGCACCGATAAATCCGAGAAACCAGCTGCTTTCAGCGTGTCTTCCAAAAAATCCCAACGAACCCGACCATAAGCTTTCTCTAAATCCAACTTAAGTAGCATCCAACATTTTCTCCCTTTCTTTTTGCTCATCGAATGTACCGCTTCCTGCACCACCACAATATTATTTGTACTTAACCTCCCTGGAATAAAGCTAGATTGCGCCGGTCCTATTAGCTTTGTCATAACGCCTTTTAATCTCCCCACCATCGTCTTTGTGATAATCTTGAATAATACATTACATAGGTTAATAGGCCAAAGTTGTGTAATCTTCTCCGGATTAGCCACTTTTGGTATAAGCACAACAATCGCGTCATTCATTTTATGCGGTAAATTACCTGATTCGAAGAAGTCCAACGCAAAATGAACCACTGATTCGCCTATTTCTTCCCAACATTCTTGATAGAAAATGGGTTGAAAACCATCCGGCCCCGGCGCCTTATATTTCCCATACTTCTAATCGACTTCTCAATTTTAACCGCAGAAAAAGGTCGACTCAAAGCAGTTTTGTCCTCATGTGATAACCGTAAACCCCATCTTTGTGGTAGAGCATTCACCACCTGGTTCACATCAACAAGTGAATATAACCGATTAAAATAATCAACCGCCAAGGTTTCAAGCTCCTGTTTATTCACCACCCATCTCCCTTCATCATCCTTAAGCATCTCAACCCGATTTCTCAGTCGCCTAATGACCGTAGAAGTATAAAAATATTTTGTATTCCGATCACCATGAACCACCCATCTTTCCCTTGATTTTTGAAACCAAATTATCTCCTCTTGTTCCAAAACCACATCAAACTCTTGCAACAATGCTTCTTCCTTCCGTAAGAGATCATCAGTTCGGTTTTGATCAATCAAATCTTGACTCTCTTTAATTTATCGTACTAACTTCTCATTTCGTGCCTGAACGTCACCAAATACTTCGCGGTTCCATTTTCTAAGGATTTTCTCTAACCTCCTCAAAGCTTCCTGAGTATTAATTTCCCTATTCCAAGATGTAGACAATAATTCCCTAAAACCGGGATGACTTAACCATGCCGCTTGAAATAGAAATGACCTCCTAGTTGCGTTCGCAATCATAACCGGCGAGAATTGCACATATAAAGGGGCATGATCGGATGCCAAAAAAGGAAGATGTGTTACCGTCGTTTCTTGCCACTTCAGCCTCGTGTGAGCACAACATAACACCCCATCGAGACGTTTTGCAATAAAATTACTCTCCGTTCGACCTCTCTTCCAAGTATATTGATTTCCTCGAAATCCCATATCCTCGAAATCCCATATCAATAAGAGATAAATCTTGAATCCAATCACCGAAAGCTATCGAATCCGATGAAAGGCATCCATTACCCCCTGTTCTTTCATCAAGACAAACAATCGTGTTGAAATCCCCTCCGATTAAAACAGGTCCATCAACATTTGTTACCACCCCTTCAACTGCTCCCATAACCCACTTCGACGAGTAACCGTTGGCGCGGCATAGACGACGATTAGGTTCAATATCTCACCTCCCACTCCTACTCGCGCATGAATAAACTGATCCGAGGACTGCACAATCACTACCTCCCCAATCTCCGATCTCCATAACAACCATAAACTGCCACTATGACCAACCGCATCCACTCGGAATGTGTTCTCAAACCCCAAACCTTGACAAATACGAATTGCTCGCTCCCCTCCAACATGAGTTTCAAAAACAACAAACACATCCGTGTTGAATTTCTTCAAGAGATATCGAATAGATCGTCGAAAATTGGGTTTATTTGTCCCCCGACAATCCAGAACATACAATTCTTCATAATTGTGCAATAATCAGCGAGAAGAGCCGGGGCAAACCGTTAATCTGTAAGAACTCCCATCGTCTCCGAAGGATTTCTGTATATCACCAATTCTTTGTTATGCCCACCATTCCTCGACGCCACTGTCTCTGCTACATCAGCATCGTTCCTTTCTCATCTTGCTGATTCATTCTTTCTGTAACAACACAACCCCCTGATCTTCCCAAATTCTATTTTTCCACTCTCAATCTCTTCCCATTCACTGACAGAGCAAATTCTTCAGGAGCAGGACCAAAAATCAATCCCCGACCAAGCTTTGTCATTTGCACTGGTTTCCGCCTAAGTGAATAATTTTCATTGGCCCTACCATTACTCAATTTTTTATTCTCTCCTTCAAAAAGTGGCCCATTAGTTATCTTCTCCACCTCTGCCTTAAAAGTAATCCCCACGTTACTCTCTCCTCCATTCACTTTAGCCACCATATTTGATTTATTATTATTTCCCTTTTCTTTGTCTCCTTCGCTAATTGTTTTTTTTTTTTTTTTTTTTGAGAATTTTCTTCTATTTAAAAGCAGGAAATATAAATGTTTTTAGGAGCCCAACCCAATATTTGGTTCTCATGATCCAAGTGGACCATTAAACCTATAACAGACATTTCGAAAATGAATTTGAACCAGAGTAAAAGAAAAATGGGTTTACAAAAACCCATTAATTGGTTTGCCCTCTTGTACCATAAGCAGAACTAGTGTGTAACCAAGTGTGCTAACCAAATCAAATCAAAGGCAAACCCGTATTTGGTTTGCACAGTAGTACCGAACCACCAACCAACCACCAATAGCGGAAGGAGAGTAAATTCCCTTAATCAAACCTTAAGATCCGAATCATAGATGTAGAGGAAGCATTGAAGATGACGGAGAAGATGTACTTTCGTACAGGAACCATAGTTGCATCAAGTTTGAAGCAAATTGAGGCCGTTCTTCCCTAAGGCTTGATATTATGTTCTTAATGATTCCACTGATCCGAGTAATGATTGAGGCGTTTGATCGGAAATCATTCCGATGAAGGCGATTGTTTCTCTCCGTCCATAGACAATAGATTGTAGCCTGCCACGCTAGAAGATGAAGGTTTTTTTCTTCTCGTGTACCTAATGCCTGAAGAAGAGCACTCAAAGTGTTTTCCCATAGGCGATGAGGAAGCAACCTCACTTTCCTCGCAATTTGAACCCAGATTGACCAAGAGAATGTGTATTGGGATATTATTTGATATCATTGAATGTAAATATTATAGCGTATATTCAGTTTCCTTGTCTTACGGATCCGCATCTTGCATAGCAAGAATAGTCTGTGTATATAACTCGTGTAAGGTTCATCAATAACATCATCAGATTTCCTCTATACTTTGGCATGGTATCAGAGCCTACACAAGCAAAAATCTAGATCAAAACAAATTTTTTTTTCCGGTTCTCTTTGATAAACAATGGCCGGAGAAGGAGAGAAGACGATCTCGAATGATGCAAACGCGAGAAAGTCCCCGTACTTTCTAGCAACGACAGACAACACTGGACAAGTTTTGACTCCGATCTTGTTCAATGGAGTCAATTATGAGCGATGGGCAAAACTGATGCTCAACGCTTTGCGAACGAAACGAAAGATTGGGTTTCTCGATGGAACTCTCAAACGACCGTCCAACGATGCTGATTTAGCAGAGCAATGGGACATGGTCAATGCGATGGTGATTGGCTGGATTTACAGCGGCATCGAAGCAAAGCTTCGACCACAAATCTCGTTGGTCGATAGCGCTAAGGTGATGTGGGAGAGTCTTCGCCGAAGATTCTCTGTCAATGATGATACACGCACTCATCAACTGCACGCCGAGATTGGTAGTTGCAGACAAGATGGTGAGACTGTGGAGGTGTTTTTCGGAAAGCTGCGAGTCATGTGGGATGATCTTGCAGATTTGGAGAAAGATTTTGAATGTTGCTGTGGCAAAGGTGATTATAGTGCCATGGTGAAATATGAGAAGCATATCGAGAAGACGAGGGTGCATCAGTTTCTCATGGGACTAGACACCTCACGTTTTGGAACGGCGAGATCAAATCTTCTAAGCAGAGGAGGAGAGCTTACTCTCGATTCGGCGTATTCTCAGGAAGAGCGTCATATAAACGCTATGCGGAGTCTTGAGGAGAAGATTCCTGTGGTGGGATTTGTAGCACAAGCAGTGGGTAACGGAGCAAAGTTTGTGAAGAATGCTACCGTGTGTACCAACTGTGGCAAATCTGGTCATGATTCCGCCAATTGTTTCCAAATCATTGGATATCCGGAATGGTGGACAGACAAAGGAAAAGGCACAAGCCATGGTGGTGACAAAAATTTTCGGAGCAAAAGTGGGGAATCTCAGGGCAGAGGCCGTGGAAAGCCAAACAATGTTCGAGCCAACAACATTCAAATTGGTGAAAGCTCGGAAATTGCTGTACGACAAGGGATTCCAAGCTTTACTCCGGATCAATGGGCATCATTGGCTAACTTCTTGAACACGCAGAAACATAACCCATCCGACAATCTCTCGGGTAAGAAAAAAAAACTCTATCTCTATGGAAAATATAGTCGTTATGATATTCTCATAGACTCGGGAGCTTCACATCATATGACTGGTGATATGTCTTTACTTTCGGATGTATCTACGATCGAACCTTGTCCAATATCGTTACCGAATGGACAAATTACTTGGGCAACACAACATGGTCGTTTGAATCTTGGGAAGCATCTTGTGTTGAATCGGGTGTTTTATGCACCTAATCTATCAATCACGCTGATTTCTGTAGCACAACTCCTTGATGATATTGATGGGTTTGTTTTATTTACAAAACGATTTTGCGTTATTCAGGACCAGCTCCAGAGGACTTTGATTGGTGCGGGTGAAGCACGGGATGGAGTCTATCACTATACTGGTGCGGTGGAGATGCAAGCTGGTCATGTAGGTAGACTTCATACTCGGGAATTGTGGCACAAGCGTATGGGTCATCCATCGTCTAAAGTGCTTTCTATTTTATCTAGTATTGGTGGTTTTTCTGCTAGTTCAAAGGATTGTGAAAAGTCCTGTGACATTTGTGTCCGGGCAAAGCAAACTCGTGATTCATTTTCTACAAGTTTTAATAAAGCGGATGGCTGTTTTTCGTTAATCCACTGCGACCTTTGGGGGCCATATAAAACTCCTGCTTCTTGTGGTGCAAGATATTTTCTCACTATAGTTGATGATCACTCAAGAGCATTATGGACAATCTTGCTCTTAGAAAAGAAAGAAGCACCCAATGCGTTGAAAAAGTTTTTTGCGTTTGTTGAAAATCAATTCAACACACACATCAAGGTTGTTCGAAGTGATAATGGCACAGAATTCGTTTGTCTCAAGAGTTTCTTTGCTGATAAAGGGGTTACTCATCAAACCTCTTGTGTTGAAACACCACAACAAAACGGAAGGGTTGAAAGAAAACATCGACATATATTGAATATGGCAAGAGCTTTGTTATTTCAAGCTAATCTACCAGTGAAATTTTGGGGTGAAAGTATTTTGGCTGCAACATATCTGATTAATCGCACCCCCTCTCTTCTACTTGACAGAAAATCACCTCACGAGATCTTGTTCGGAGAAGTACCAAGTTACAGCCATCTTCGTGTCTTTGGAAGTCTTTGTTTTGCACGACGGATTTCTCTTAACAAAGACAAATTCAGCGAAAGAAGTATTCGTTGTATCTTTCTCGGCTATCCGATAGGCAAAAAAGGTTGGTTAGTATATGATTTGGAGAAGGAAAAATCGTTTGTGTCACGTGATGTTGTTTTTAATGAAGGAACGTTTCCATACTCTGTTTCATCGCCGTTCAAGCCTTGTGATTCCTCTTCTCAACTTTTACAACCGACACAACCGAGTACGAGTCCTCCTGTTGTGGTATTCTTAGGTGATGATGATGAGCTTCAAGTGCCACCTAACACTACTCCAAATTCTGATGACGATTCCCCACCAGTCACCAGCAGTGATGATTCTTCACCGATACTCGAAGATGTGTCTACTCCGAATTCTGCTGATGCGACTCTCGAAGTGCCTCAGGAAGGGGGAGCTATTTCTCCTACGATTGTTGAAGTATCACAGGAAGGGGGAGTCACCTCTTCCGAATCTACTGCTCTTAATGAAGAACTAGGTCGAGGTAAAAGAACTCATACTCGATCAGTTTTGCTTGAACCATACGTCACGTATTCGGCTTGCGTGTCTGGTAAGAATGACTCCCAATGCTTGTATCCTTTAGAAGATTATTTATCGAGTCATCGTTTGTCCCCTTCTCACAAAGCTTTCCTCGCTACGATCTCCGCTGCGGTTGAACCCGAGTTTTACAAAGATGCAGCCAAGCTTAAAGTATGGAATGATGCAATGACAACTGAATACGATGCTCATGATCTTAACCACACATGGGATTTGACTGAGCTTCCAAAGGGCAAGGTGGCGATTGGATGCAAATGGGTTTATCGAATTAAGTTTAAATCTGATGGTTCGATCGAGCGATATAAAGCTCGTTTGGTGGCGTTAGGAAATCGACAAAAGGAGGGAGTTGATTACAAGGAAACTTTTGCGCCTGTAGTCAAGATGACCACAGTTCGTATTCTACTTGGAATTTCCGCTGCGAGGAATTGGGAACTTCATCAGCTTGATGTTCATCATGCCTTTCTGCACGGTGACTTGGACGAAGAGGTCTATATGAAACTACCTCCTGGATTATCATCTGATCCCAACGATACTCGTGTGTGCAAGCTTTGGAAATCACTATACGGCCTTAAACAAGCGCCTCGTTGTTGGTTCTCGAAGCTATCTACGGCTTTACAAACGTTTGGGTTTGTTCAGAATCAGTTGGATTATTCCTTATTTACACTGTTAAAAGATGGGTCGGTGGTATACGTGCTTGTCTACGTTGATGATCTAATCATTGGTGGCAACGACTCAAAGATGATTACTAATTTCAAGGAGTATTTGCATCGATGCTTTCATATGAAAGATTTGGGTCCCTTAAAATATTTTTTGGGCATCGAAGTATCCAGAGGAAAAGACGGAGTGTATTTATCTCAACGAAAATACACCCTTGATATCATCAATGAGTGTGGATTGATAGGAGCTAAACCGGCAGAGACACCAATCGAGCAAAATCACTCTCTTGCGCGTGACGTGGGTCCTTACTTTGCTGAACCAGAAAAATATCGGCGTCTTGTGGGCAGGTTGGTTTATCTTGCTGTTACCAAACCAGAATTGAGTTATGGAGTTCACATTCTTGCACAGTTTCTTCAACGTCCTCGGCAAAAGCATTGGGATGCTGCATTACGTCTTGTCAGTTACTTGAAGCAATCGCCGGGTCAAGGCATTCTTCTAAGCTCGAACAACAAGCTTACTGTCTCGGCATTTTGTGACTCGGATTGGGCAGCATGTCCGATAACACGAAGATCTCTCACGGGTTATCTTGTCATGCTCGGGAACTCTATTGTCTCTTGGAAAACTAAAAAACAACCTACTGTTTCACGTTCGTCTGCGGAGGCAGAGTATAGAGCAATGGCTCTCACATATCAGGAGCTTATTTGGGTTAAAGGACTCCTCACGAGTCTTGGTCTTTCTTCTCCGTGTCCGATGGCATTGTTTTGTGATAATCAAGCTGCTCTCAAAATTGCGATGAATCCAGTTTTTCACGAAAGAACAAAGCACATAGAGGTGGATTGTCATTTTGTGCGTGATGGGATTAAAGAAGGTTCGATAGTTACTAAGCACATCAAGACAACCGATCAACTCGCTGACATGCTCACAAAAGCTTTGGGTCGACAACAACTTGGTTATCTCATGACCAAGATGGGCATTCAGGATCTTCATTCACCATCTTGAGGGGGAGTATTGGGATATTATTTGATATCATTGAATGTAAATATTATAGCGTATATTCAGTTTCCTTGTCTTACGGATCCGCATCTTGCATAGCAAGAATAGTCTGTGTATATAACTCGTGTAAGGTTCATCAATAACATCATCAGATTTCCTCTATACTTTGGCAATGTGCAATCAAAGAATAGATGGTTACGAGATTCATTTACCATAGCACACAAGAGACAAGACGGGTCGGTTTGAAGGCCCCAACCCAGGATTCTATCTCTAGTTGGCCATCTATTTAGAGTGACTAGCCAAGAAAGGAATTTATGCTTAGGAATCCCTCCAGAGAACCAAATCAATTTAAACTAAGGTATCAAATTTCCTCTAACCTTTAGTAGGTTGTAGATTTTACCAGTTTTGGAACTTAGTTTCCATTTTTCCTTGAGGCCACCATTCATAATAATCAGGAGCAAGAGAGAGTGTTACCGTTGTGAGATGAGTATGCAGTTGTAGTTGACGGTGGATGAGGGATACACCAAGTATTATTCTTCCATAGAGAGTTTAGAGTTTTGAGCTGACCAATACCAAAAGCTGACCCCGAAGTGCTTAGATACATGCTGAGATTACCAAATGGGGACCTATTATCAGTCCAGAACAAACAGCTTTTCCCATCTTGAACTTGCAGCTTGATCCAATTGTAAGTTAAGTTTCTTATATTTAGGAGTTTATTGGCTTGCCAAGAGTACCTTTGTTTTGGTTTTACCTTCCAAAAATTGCTCAAATTCCTTCACTAACTTTAACCACCATCTTTGACTTATTTTTCTCTCCTCCACTCGCGTTAGCCACCGGATATTGAGTTTCATCAAATAAATTTATTTGAGGTCCCCACAGTTGACATATTAGCATCTCTCCGACCTTGCTATCTCCATTTCAACTGCCCGTTCTTGTGTCCCTTTTGGACAAGAATGAACCATGTGACCATAGAAGTTTAATGGTTTTGACTTTCATTGATATTTTGTTTAAATAGTTGCTGAACAACAATACCCATCAATCACTATAAAGTGAAAAAAAAATTACCTCAAAACACCTACAAAAACGAACCCACAAAAATAGATTATGCATGAATTAATTTGACAATAGGAGTAAAAATCAAAAATACTATAAAACAAAACAGAAAGCAGTTAAATTTATATAAATTAATATTTAATAAAAGTATAAATTACTCAAATGCTATACTAAAAAACTTACCGGTAGGTAAAAAAAAAAAAAAAAAGACTTACCGGTATATGCATGTAGTTTAGTACATGGTTTTGTACCACAAGTCACGTAATGATATAGAGATATGATATAAACTAAAAAATTTAGATAACACAAATTTACATGACTATAAGTAAGAAAATATAAATTAGATGACATGATTTATACCCAGATCCGTAGCCAACGAAGCAAAAAGCAATCGAGATTCACCTGATTGACATAAACCAAGACCTATCAAACAATTAATTAGTCGTCCAAAACATCTGGGTATTAAAACAAATATAAATACAAAGAATCGTGTTTACAGACAATAAGGCAAAATATTATAAAGATGAGTCAAAGAAGATCTGTACAAAGAGCCAAAAAATAAAAAATAAACGATAGATTAGAAAAACTTTAGCGGAGATTTAACATATATTCATGTACAGTAGGTAGAATATCAATACAATACTATTTATTTAACCTAAACGTGGAGCAAAAACGACAACTACAAAAGAAGATGGGATCAGAAGAATACATCTACATATATATACTAATATACTATAAAATATTAGGGTTTTGACAAATAATGAAAAGAAATTGTAGATATTTTCGAATCGTAGATCCTAATTAACCATAACAGGAAATATAACATAATTGAAATATACGATAATTATTGATAAGAATATTCGAATATAGAAAACACACAGAATATGGAATATTTGGATTATTATAGAATAAGTAATATAATTATAAAAACTGAAATTCACGTTATGGGCTCTTATAACCAATTTGGGCCAAAACCTATTAAAAGATTAAAAAACTACTTTGGCTCAGCCGATCAAATGGACCGTGTCAGAATATGAGCCCAGTTTGTGCAAAAAAATCAGATCGACGATCGAGATCTAATCCCACGAAAGATCGTGTCAGAAAGGTTCCTTGAATTCATTCACAACAGAAAGAAGTGATCACTTGGTCACAATGCGAGAAGACTGCAAATGTACTGTCTGATCTACAGGGTAAACACATTGGACAGATTCAGATCCTGAAACTGAATTAACCAAAAAGAAGTTAAACTAAGCAAAGAGATAAGAACATACCCGGTATAACAGTTGTCATGATCCAAACGACCTTGGGGGTCAAGAGCCAGAAAAATTAAAGCATACCGGATAGCAAAGTCATGCTCCAATTTTTGAATCTGAGCAAGATAAGATTAAAATGTTTAGCGCAATATTAAGTAGTGAATTGAGAGATTAAACTGCTTCTGTTTTATGAACATACGGTGTCACCATCAAGGCCTTTAGAACTGTAAGGAACTTGAAGTGGGCTGAAAAAGTTAAAGAAACTCTCACAGTCTTCAGTAGTGATCTGCTTGGATCCCTTCTTTTTTACGACCTTGTGCTTTTGAGTCAAACATTTTCCAGGATACCACTCGATCTCCGTCCTGATCAACATTTAACAATCACTACGACTGAAACAAAAAAACAGCAAGAAACATGGCAAAGCAAAAGATTTATACCCAATGGCCTTGGCAAAGAAAGGTTCATCTTTATCAATCGTGGGATAGGTTTTTTTCAAAACAGTGTTCTTGAAGTAAGGGTTCTTCATAAAGAAAAACTTAAGCTTCAACCCCTTTGTTTGTGGTTTTTCAACCACTTTCCACTCGATGCCTTTAAGATACTTGAGGGCACCTTCATCTCGCTCAGTTATCTAAAATCATGACAAACACATCAAGATAAAGAATTGCCTTTTGATAAACAAAAACAAAAGAGTACCCTAACTACAAACCTCCTTAGCGGCAATTTCACCGTTTTTCATTGCACTAAGCCAGGAAATTAGCACTGGTTTCTCTCCGACCCTCTGCAAGTTGACTTCTTCCAGATTTCTGTTCATAGAGAAAAGAGCTCAAGTTAGCAACAGCCAATTAATTTTCAACAAGAATGAGATCCTATAGGTTTGAGATAGATTGCTAAACCTTGTGCCTGACGACTGCAACAAAAGAAAGATAAACAACCGAAATCAGTTTCAGAAGTATATACAAGAAACATAAAGTAACCACAATAACGGTACCTTCTTTTGCGCATCTCTTCCTTGATCTGATTCTTCTTCTTCGTGCTCGTCCTCGTCCTCGTCACCTTCACCTTCAATCTCTACTGCTATACCTTGTGCCTGAAGGCTGCAACGAAACGAAGAGAAACTACCGAAATGAGTTTCAGAAGTCTATATAAGAAAGTAACCACAATAACAATACCTTCTTTTGCAAAAAGCTTCCTTAATTTCATTCTTCTTCTTCGTACTCGTCCTCTCCTCCATCACAAGGTCATCATCAGAGTCCTCCATCTCAAGGTCATCTGCCTCTACAGTGAACCATGGCACACCGTGCAAGGAGACTGTGTACGGCTTGTCACGATCCAATTGAGCTTGGACTTTGAGAGCCAGTGTAAGATAAGCACACCGGATAGCATAGTCATGCTCCCATTTGTGAATCTGTGCAAGACAAGATTTAAATGTTTAACGCAATATTAAGTAGTGAACTGAGAGATTAAACTAACTGAACATACCGTGTCATCATCAAGACCTTTAGAACTGTGGGGAACTTGAAGTGGGCTGAAAAAGTTGAAGAAACTCTCACAGTCTTCAGTTTCAGTGATCTGCTTGGATCCCTTCTTTTTTGGGGCCTTGTGCTTCTGAGTCAAACATTTTCCAGGATACCACTCGATCTCCGTCCTGATCAACATGTGACAATCACTACGACTGAAACAAAAAACAGCAAGAAACATGGCAAAGCAAAAGATTTATACCCAATGGCCTTGGCAAAGAAAGGTTCATCTTTATCAATCGTGGGATAGGCTTTGGTCAAAACAGTGTTCTTGAAGTAAGGGTTCTTCGTAAAGAAAAACTTAAGCTTCAATCCCTTTGTTGGTGGTTTTTCAACCATTTTCCACTTGAAGCCTTTAAGATACTTGAGGGCACCTTCATCTCGCTCAGTTATCTAAAATCATGACAAACACATCAAGATAAAGAATCGCAAAATAGGAGTATGCTAATTCGTAATTACAAACCTCCTTAGCGGCAATTTTATTGTTTTTCAATGCACTAAGCCAGAAATATTGGACTCGTCTCTCTTCAAGAACAAGCTCCCTGACGCTCGCTTCTTCTCGCTTTAGGTCATTCTGAAAATTCTGGTAGCAATTAATCTCCGAAAAAACCTCAGTGTGAGCCAAGTCCTGTGCATGATAAGATCCATAGAGATGATTGGCGAAACCACAAAAGGTATGGCTCTCAAACCAGCATAGTGCGCAACGCCAGCGTCGTAGAGTGCACTTGCTGTCCTCGAGCATGTGGCTGCGATCATGATGAGTAGTCTCTTTGATCAAGTTTTCCCAGCGCAAAGAAAGGACAGGGTACTTTCCTCCCGAGCTGTCATCCGATAAAAGAAGATAAACTTGCTCACGATTGGGGTCCTCGGTTATGAGGATGATAGTAGCCGGCGGTGGATTATTACGCTTCCACCAACATGTTTCATTGATGATGTCGTTTACACCGAAGTGGCCGTGTCTCATGAAGATTCCAGAGGAAGAGATGGCTTTGTTGTGGTGAGCTGGGACGCGTAATAGGTTGCCGATGGCAAAGATGGTCACTTCTTGAGGTTCAAAATCCGAACCAGGCAAAGCCGATTCTATACGCGCACGGACATCACCAGGGTCTACACCATCTGGAACCGGGCAGCTGTTGATGTCCCACCACACCACCGTCTTCCTAGTCACCGACGCGAATCTCTCACGACCTGATAACAAATCGAATCGGAGTTAGGTCTTTTTAATCTTTCCCAACCAAACATCGGACAAAAACATTCAAGAGTAATTTAAATCCAAACAACCGACCTTTTCCCATACTGAATCTGTAATCTATCGGCCAGCGGACAGAAACTCTGAGAATTTTGAGATGATACGGATCGACACCGACGAAGAAAGGGGATCTACAAACCACGAAACTTGACCCCTCTTTTTCTTGTGACCTCTCTTTTTCTTCTTTTTTCTGTGCGAATATAGGCCTCTCTAATGGGCATTAAATCGGAGTCTTGTGGCGAAAAATCTCGGCCTTTAGATGCCCAAACAACTCCTAAAATAAAGAGATATAATTTTTTTATTATTCTTTTCCTAATTATTATGTACATCCCCATGTCTAAAGATTCTTTTTCTTTTCCATTCCTTTTTTTTGCTAAGATTATCTAAAAACCAGAATAAAAGGAGACTGTTTCAAATATTTCAAGTATCAATCAATCCATGTTAATTTGAGTTTTCACTATTTAAAACTCCGTTCAAAATTTTGGTCTGATCTCAATTCTAGGTCATTTGTTTTTTTTATGATTAATCTTTAACTAGTGGCTCAATTTGGTAAATGAAATTTGTTTAACTAGGGGGGTGTATTCAATCTTATATTTAAAGAGATTTGAGTTTTAACGAGATTTTAAATGATTTTAATGGTTTTATGTGATTCCGTTGAATTTATTATTATTAAATTCTCTCTAATCCCACCTAAAATAAAGAGATATAATTTTTTGGGAAAATTACTCAACTCCCATGGAAGTATAGAAAAATGACTAGAATACCATATATCTTTCAAAAATTACTCAAATCTTTTCGCACCCCTAATAAAATTACGATAAACACTCTTGATTAGTGTTGATGCTCAGATTGAGATCGACATTAAATTTGTAATAGGTTCGGGGATTCTTTGTAAAGGAAAGATGGTAGATGAGAGTATGTAGAATGAGTGTGCTGCCTCGGGAAAGCAGACACTTCTGGGGATGAGAGCAGGAATCCGACTGGGGATGAGAGCAGGAAGCCGACTGGGGATCCGAGCAGGAAGCCGACTGGGGATCCGAGCAGGAAGCCGACTGGGGATCCGAGCAGGAAGCCGACTTGGGTTCCGAGCAGGTTTTCTGGGAATAGTATACCCGAGTAGAACGTGCAAAGATGATGAAAGAGAATGTAGAGAGCAGGTTTGTAGACAAAAGAATTGTATTAGCTCTGAAATTGTTGTATCAAAAAGGGGGACCCTCCTCCCTTGTACAATGATGTGACAACTATTTGATGAATGGAAAGAGGAAGCTTTGATGAGAATGTAAGTTCCCACTCGGATGAACAGTAACCGAGAGGAAAAGTTGGACTTTTGGGAGGTTAAACGTACAATGAAAGGAATAATGAGCTTTTAGCAAGAAGTGTAGTGTATTCCACCCTCTCTTGTGCACAAATGATGGCACAATTATATTTAGTACATTGAGATTAGGGCTTTTGATACATATGGTTACATTTTAACCATATGTGCATAAAGTAACCCTTAATGAGCATAAAGTAACTATACTAGGATATAAAGTAACCAAGCATAGTTAGCAAAATAATGAGTTGGGCCTTCTTGCTTGATGGGCTGTGAGGAGGATTTAGCCCAAGTGCTAAATCTAGGTGTAACAGTTGCCCCCCCCCCCCCCCCCCCCCCGAGTCGGCGAATCGAGCTTGTTGAGTTCGTCGGGAATAAGCGAGCAGGCAGGAAAGCAGGAAGATCAACTGGTCTTGGAGAAGTGAAATGTGAACTTGGAGAATCAAGATGATGGTCTCATTAAAACCTTAGTAGGGAAAACCCTTTGGGACAAAACAACTACTAAGGGAAAAGAGTGCCAATCATAATGAAGAGGGGACGAATCGCGTGGGGCGCGAGCTTGCTTGAGGAAGCACGCTTAGGAGAGCACGCTTGAGGAAGCACGCCTGGGAGAGCACGCTTGAGGAAGCACACTCGGGAGAGCACGCTTGAGGAAGCACGCTCGGGAGAGCACGCTTGAGGAATCCCTCTAAAATCTCTTCAAATCATTAAAACCAAAATCATTTATCTACTTCCAATAACAGTGAATTTTAAAATACTTTTCTAAATCCCTAGTTGGATAACACTTGGTTTTAATAGGCTTTTTAAATTTTCTAAAATTAGGCCTTGACTTTGTTCCAATACCATTTTGCATATTTTGATCATTTTTTACCCAAAATGCCCATAGAAAAAATAAAAATATTAAAATAAAGGGTTTTATTTTATTTTTTTTAAAATCTAATAATTAAGAGAACATACATATTAGTCATATTCAAGTGTTTAATTTTTTTTTTTAAACTTGAATATGACTACGGCTTATAGAATTGACATTCTACTTCTATGGGCCGGTAGATGTTAAGTTCTACTAGATAATATATGTTCTTGTAACACCCAGATTTTTTTTTTAAAACATTTAATTAAATAGTCCAGATTAATATTCCCATAAATATTAATCCTCAATGACTATAATCCTAACAATTACTACGCGGAAGTTCTCAAGAAATAAACAATCATTTATTTATTAACACATCTAATTCAGAATACAACAATTACCATTCTATAAACAATTCACAAATTCCACACTAACAACCTAACAACATCAACTCAATTCATTTCACTCTAACAACCTAACACAGTTCACAATTTCCCTAATCATCCTCTTCCTCTGCCATGATTCCGCGATCAGACTTTCTTTTACCTGCAACACATGGATAAAAGAGTTGCGTAAGTATTTCATAAATACTTAGTGAGTTGCTCATCCCGCCTACCGGCGTAACAAGCAGGCTCAGATAATCAACACCACAACAATATAACCAACACATCCCCAAAAACACAACTCAACAACATCAAACAAACACTTTCGGGTAAACAGTACTGCGTGTCGAGCGACACCACAGAGGTGTCGATCGACACGACTTCACGTCCGGTGTCGAGAGATGCCACAAAGACGTCGAGACTCGATTCCGGATCACATGAGTCGCACAACCTGCACGGAAACACAATAATAACAACAATAGCAACCACAAAAATCATCAATAACATCATCACACGTAAACACACACGAATCACACACAAAACATATCAAATTATCATCATAGCCTAGAAACCGCGGTCACAACTCACCTTAGCCTAGAAACGGTGATTGGATTTGGTTTAGGACTCACGACAGCCACGACAACACACTGATCACACGAAATTGTACGAGAAACAACGAGGAACAATGATCCTACGGACTCTAAACACTCAATAATGATGTCTCGAGGATTTCTTTGCAACAATCCTCAAGAACAATCGATTCTCCCTCTCAACTCTCTGATTTCTCTCTGAAAAACACGGCCACGAACTGCCTTCGGCCTTATATACACGAGCCCGAGCGATTAATTTTAAAAATAACCAAACCGCAGAACCTGGTGTCGCTCGACACCCTTACCAAAATTAAATTCCTTTGAATTTTTGATGCAACTTAGGAAATTAAGTTAGCTTTCCAATGAAATTGGTTTTAGCTCATTCCGATAAGTATTGCGAGACTTATCGACGATTTACTCGACATGTATCCAATCTGTCAAAAATTTGGTTTGCGGATGTTACAATTCTCCCCCACTACACTGGATTCGACCTCGAATCCCAAAACACGAGTCCACCCGGAACTCTACTCTGGCCGCACCGGCCCCTACCACGAGAGATTAACACAAAAATCTCAACACACCACAACGAAACCCACACTACACAAAAAGAGATATAATTTTTTGGGAAAATTACTCAACTCCCATGGAACTATAGAAAAAAGACTAGAATACCATATATCTTTCAAAAATTACTCAAATCTTTTCGCACCCCTAGTAAATTACGTTAAACACTCTTGGGATGAGAGCATGAATCCTTCTTGGGATGAGAGCAGGAATCCGGTGTCAATCGACACCACAGAGGTGTCGATCGACACGACTTCACATCCAGTGTCGAGCGACGCCACAGAGGCGTCGATCGACACCCCTCACTGTAACGCACAACCGAGTCTTTCTCCTCTCGAGACTCGATTCCGGATCACACGAGTCGCACAACCTGAACGGAAACACAATAATAACAACAATAGCAACCACAACAATCATCAGTAACATCATCACACGTAAACACACACGAATCACACACAAAACACATCAAATTATCATCATAGCCTAGAAACCGCGGTCACAACTCACCTTAGCCTAGAAACGGTGATTGGATTCGGTTTAGGACTCACGACAGCCACGACCAGAGCCTCAAGATCACGACAACACACTAATCACACGAAATTCTACGAGAAACAACGAGGAACAATCCTACGGACTTTAAACACTCAATAACGATGTCTCGAGGATTTCTTTGCAACAATCCTCAAGAACAATCGATTCTCCCTCTCAACTCTCTGATTTCTCTCTGAAAAACACGGCCACAAACTACCTTCGGCCTTATATACACGAGCCCTAGTGTTTCCCCTTAACCGCGATGCAAACCGAGCGATTAATTTTAAAAATAACCAAACCGCAAAACCTGGTGTCGATCGACACCCTTACCAAAATTTAATTCCTTTGAATTTTTGATGCAATTTAGGAAATTGAGTTAGCTTTCCAATGAAATTGGTTTTAGCTCATTCCGATAAGTATTGCGAGACTTATCGACGATTTACTCGACATGTATCCAATCTGTCGAAAATTTAGTTTGCGGATGTTACAGTTCTAAAGTCCATAGAATGTGTTTTCTATTAGATGGTCTATATTCTAAAGTCCGCAAAATACGCACTCTACTGATCCTTATATCTTCTATCCATTTTGGAATATAAATTCTACATATGTGCCTTTCGTCTATCGGAATATAGAACATGTGTTCTAGAAAGTTAGTTTTAGATTCACTAAATCTAGGAAGTAAATATTCTCTAATTAATTCAGTTTGCTCGAATAGTTATATTTATAATTAATGCAATTTACTTAAATATTTATATTTGAAATTACGCATTTATTGTATTTTTTAATCAATTACATTTAAATTTTCTTTAATTAATTATTATGTTATTAATATTAAAAAAAACAAAAAAAAAAAAACTAAAAAATAACCTAAACTAGGTCGTGGCCGGCGGTTCTCTTTCTCATTCTCTCCTTTGTTTTATTCTTCAAACTCCATCTTCAATCTTCTCTTCTTATTTCTTATTGGCTAATATGTTAGGGAAAATTACTCAACTCCCATGGAACTATGGAAAAATGACTAGAATACCATATATCTTTCAAAAATTACTCAAATCTTTTGGCACCCCTAGTAAATTACGATAAACACCCTTGATTAGTTTTTCTTAATTGAAATTATTGTTAATTAAAAAACGAAAAACAAATCCACGTCAGTAAAAAAAACCATGATCAGAAAAGACTAAAGAGGGAAGATTCAAAAGCAGAAACGTTTTGAGTGTCTGTTCTCATAGAAAAAATGAAAAACTTTCTCTCTCAACTATCTTCGCCGTTAAGTTTCTCGACATTGTTTCTTTCGAAATCGTCTTCCTTCGTCTTGAAATCATCTCGTCTTCGCCGAAATCGTTAACACTTCGCCGAAATCATCGTCGCCGAAATCGTCTTCTCCGCAGTCGTCTGTAATCGTATTCTCCGGTATGTTGATGCTGAGTTATAAATTACGGCTGAGTTATCAATTATATTGTGGCTAAGTTAAAAATTATGTTGTGGGTGAGTTATAAATTGTGGCTGAATTAGGGTTTTATCGGCTGAGTTATGGTTATATTGCGGCTGAGTTATCAATTATATTGTGGCTGAGTTAAAAATTATGTTGTGGCTGAGTTATAAACTGTGGCTGAATTAGGATTTTATCGGCTGAGTTATGGTTATATTGCGGCTGAGTTATATATTATGTTTTGGCTGAGTTAGTTTTCTATTGCGACTGAGTTATTTAAGTCTTTTGTGATCAGAGATGGAACAACAACAAACACCTGCACCTGAGTACCCTAGAAGATCAATACTCGCTGCTAATCTAGAAAATAAAGCGCTTAATCACAATTCCTATATGGGAGAGTTTGCTTTTGTTAAAGAACAATTAGGACTTGATGTGTGGGAAGAACTGAAGAAGTTTCCTGTTGGAATAATTGCTAAGCTATTTGATGGAAAATGCGGGTGGTCTGCTAGGACTGTACACTATCTACTGTGTAGACAGCTGCAAGTAGAGAAGAATGAGATTTGGAGTGTGGTTGGTGATGAACCTATCAGGTTTAGCTTACTCGAGTTTGGTGAGATCACTGGGTTAAACACAGATCCAGTGCCAGTGCCAACGGAAAATATTGAACATGTGCAATACAGAGCGTTCTGGGAGGAGTTGAATGTGCCGCATGGGGTTGGACCCAAGTCTGATGAACTGAAGGCAGCAGTAAGAGGCTGTCGGTCCTGGAGTTTTGAAAAGCGTATATGGTTAGGGCTGTTAGTTCTTCAAGCCATGGGAATTTATGCTGGGCATCATAATTCTAGGACACCGTTTGAAACTGCAAAAAAGTATTCAATGATGAAGCCATGATGACTTATGCATGGGGTCGGGCTGCATTTGCAGCTCTTGTTGGTTGTATTAAGTCGTTGAATCCGTCGTTGAATCCAGGAGCAAAGACATACGGCATCTACGGCATGAGTTACGCTTTATTGGCTTGGGCGTATGAATCTGTCAGTTGCTTTCGAGAGCGTTTTGCCAAACAAGTCGGTCAGGAAGAAGTTCCGCTTCTTCGATGGGATGCAACGTGGACACGTGCAAGTTTTGATAGTGTCCTGAAGAAGGAGATTAAAGACCATGGTCAGGTAAGGTGTTAGGCTGAGTTATTCTTTATTTGATGGATGCGTTATCATTTATTCTACGGCTGAGTTATTATTTATGTGATGGCTGAGTTATGGTAATTTGATGGTTGAGTTATGATTTATTTGATGGCTGAGTTATGATTTGTTTGATGGCTGAGTTATTCTTTTTGACGGCTGAGTTATGATTATTCGATGGCAGAGTTATGATTTGTTTGATGGCTGAGTTATTCTTTATTTGATGGCTGAGTTATTCTTTTTACGGCTGAGTTATGATTATTTGATGGCTGAGTTATGAGTTACTGTTGTAGGTGCGTGTGAGGCGTATGGTTCGTAAGGAGTTGGTAGAAGACATGTTTCCTCAGTGGCCAGGTGAAAACGAGGACCCAAAACTTGATAACCTGATAAGAGACCTACATTCTGGTAGGTATGTACAAGGTGATTATTGGGTTGTGCAGAGGAAGGAGGGGAAGAAGAAAAAATCAAAATTGGCTTTAGTTCCTTATGACTCTGAGTATGATCCACCCAAAAAGAAGCAGAAGAAAGATAAGAAACACGAGGGTGAAGCTGCTGAGGAGAATGAAGCTGCTGACATAGAGAAGAAGGAGGATGCAAAGGGAAAAGGTTTAAGCGAGGATCCGGCGGCTGTGAATTCCATACTCACTACGCTGGAACAAATTGCGAAAAGGCTTGAGTTCCATGACTCTCTGTTTGATAAGGTCGACGATTTGGCTGGAAAGATTAGCTCGAGGTTTGAGGACATTGATGCCAACGTTGGACAGTTAAACAAAAAATTTGGTGATATGGAGAATAAAATTGGTGAATATGTCAAAGATGCAGTGGATGAGCGTCTGAAACTTCTGGGTTTATCGGAAAGTGCCCAAAACTATGTTCCCAGCCCAAAAACGCAAACATTACCACGGCATAAGTCAGTTAATAGTCCAACGGTCCTTAACACTCCATCTGAGACCCCTCATAATGTTGATGACCCGGCTAAGGCTAAAAGTCGAACTCTGCAGCCGTATTTTCCAAAATTGAAGGCCGAAATTCCTAAGGGTACCCCTGATGAGCTTGGGAAGGCCGAAGAGAAAGCTGTAGAAAGATTTCCGAAAGATCGTAGCGAAGAGAGCTCTCACAGGCCCATGTCAGGTGCACCTATCAGAATCGGAACATGGAGTCGAAATTGAAGGCCGAAATTCATATGGGTACTCCTGAGGCAAAAAAGAATTTGTTTGGTAGTGGTCAACCAGATTTCGTTCAACCAGATTTCGTTTCTATTTCTCCTGCTAAGCAACCAGATTTATGACGTAATACTAGAAGGCAAAAACCCAAACAAAATGAGGCTGATTTGAAAAAGAAGTCTGATGATGCTGCTAAGAAGAGGGAAGCGGCTGCTGCTAAAAGGAGAGAGACCGCTGCTAAGAAGAAGGAAGAGAAGGCAGCGGCTGAGTTAAAGAAGAAGGCAGAGAAGGCAGCGGCAGAGTCAAAGAAGAAGGAAGATAAGGCAGCGGGGGCTGAGTTAGAATAAGCCGACTGAGTTAAAGAAGGAGGTCCAAACCATAACGGGTGTACGTGACGGTGTAATAAGAATACCTATTACTCCTTGGAAAAAGAAGACAAAGAGTGGAGGTGAAACTGATGTTGAGGTTGAGGATGTGACCGACCAAGCGATAGCAAAAGAAAATGAATTGTTACCGGAGTCTGATGAGGACAAAGATGAAGCGCTTAGGTTAGACAGAATTAAGAAATATCGGGAGAAGGTTGTTCAATTAGGTACAACTGGGTTAGAAGCGAAGTCAAGTGGTCTCTTATCAGGAGATTTTCCTTATCTTCTTGGAGACAATGGGACGACGTGCCTGAGGAAGGGTGTACAACCTTCATCAGCAATCGATGATCCTCTCTCACCTGTTGACGAGGATAAATTGAAAAAACTTATGGAACATCTAAGAAAATTCGAGTATGGACTTTTACACCATTTTTTAATTTTATACAGCTATTAGCAATATTTGCCTAAACTGACTTGTGTTTGATTGTTAGGGACATTCCAATGACAGATGTTAGTAACAAGGACGTTAATTTCTACAGACATCTCATCACTGAAAGAGCGAAGTGGCCGAATCTTCAATATGGATGGTTGTTTGACAATGTAAGTATAAGTTACGGCTGAGTTATTAGTTATTTAATGGCTGGGTTATTATTATTTATGGCTGAGTTATGGTTGTTTGATGGCTGAGTTATGGTTGTTTGATGGTTGAGTTATTGTTGTTTGATGGCTGACTTAATATTCTCTGTACAGCATGTTGCTTCATATATCAGACTCCTCATCAAAAGGTCCATGGAAGATCCCAGCCCATTTTTTTCCAAGCGCATTGCATTTCTGGACCAATGGTTCCTAGCATCATTGGTCCGGGATTTCAATCAGTTCAAGATAAATCCAAAGAAGTTCAAATTCAATGACTCAGGTTATGAGTCTCTCGTAAACGGTGCGATTCCCTCAGACCTTCAGACAAACAAAAAGTAGTTAGAAGATGTCGATCACTTGTACGGAGTTCTTCATACTGGAGGCGATCATTGGGTGGCGTTTCACGTGGATCTTCTGAAGCAGTAGATTGAGGCCTACGATCTCATCATTGGACAGGTAACTCCTGAACGTCAACAAAAAATGGTAGATGCATTTATGCCGCTGTTGCAAATGATCCCTGCAATGATCAATGTTGCATATCCTCGCAAAAAACCCGTTTGCAAAAAACAATTTGCCTTGAGATGGAAAAGCGGCAAAAATATTCCCCAAAACACCCAAGTTGGCGATTGTGGGTTGTATTCACTGAAGTTTATCGAGTGTTTAGCGCTTGGTGTAACTTTTGATGGGATATGCAATACAAATATTCAGGGTTTACGGGTGAAGATGGCAGCAGAGATCTTGGATGAAGGAGTAGATGATATGTATGCGCAATTCAACTAATTTACCAATTATGAACCTTCTATTTGTTTTTTTTATTATTAGGATTTGACTGTAAATGGTATGTTTTTAGTGTATAGCTTATGCTTTTTATGATATATTACTCAGCCATTTCGTTTAGATAACTCAGCCATACCCTAAAATCAGAAATGTAATTTGAAGAGTTATGATAACTCAGCTGTGTCATTTAGATAACTCAGCCATGTCATTTAGATAACTCAGCCATACCCTAAAATCAGAAATGTAATTTGAAGACTTATGATAACTCAGCCGTGTCATTTAGATAACTCAGCCGTGTCTTGACGTTTCGTCTTTCTATACCATAACTCAGCCGTGTCATTAAGATAACTCAACCGTGTCATTTAGATAACTCAGCCGTGTCATTTAGATAACTCAGACGCAAGTATTCAATGAACACTTCCCCAAAATTGGAATGGGTGCCAAGAAACAGTTACAAAACCAATGAAGAGTCCTTTATATATATATAATATCCAAATCCTCTTAACTTCCACTACCATCATCCATATCCTCCAAACTTCCAAAAAGAATCTTCTTTCCTATCAAGTTTGCAGTAACCATGATCTGGTTTTGGTTTGTTCTTGTACTACCTATTGTAGCAATAGTTCTGTTCAAGAGGAAAAATTCCGGCAAACCAACAGTGTCTCTGAACTCGTTGCCAAATGAGATTCTCGAAGATATATGTGCACTTGTTGGATCTTCTTCCCTGAACGACATCGAGAATCTAAATGTTGTGTCAAAGGCTTTCAGAGATTGTTGCAACAAAAGATGGGTTGTAGAAAGAGTAACGCTTCGTGACGTTCCATTCCTGCCATGGTTTCCTCACACTTACGAAACATTTTACAAGTTTTTGGATAGGTGCTTAAGGAATGGAAACCCTGAGGCTCTATACCGGAAAGGTGTGTACAACTTTTTTGACATAGGTTTAAAAGTGGGTTGTTTAGATGATGAAGAAGGAGATAAAGGTAGGGCATGTTTAGCTAAAGCTGCAAAGAAAGGCAATGAAAAAGCTTGTTATCTATATGGAATGATTTGCATTGCAGAAGGAGCAACGAAAGATGAAGGTCTAAAAGTATTATCTTTGTTATTGAAGCCTATGTTGTCATCGACAATGGAGGAGATGGAGAAACTTGGGAAAAAAGTTCGTGATGAAATATGGTGGGGTGGAAGGCAGAGGATGAAAGAGCTCAAAGATAGTTACACTTATGAAGGTTGCAGTTGCAATGGTGTAACGAAGGACTTCATAAAAAGCAATTGTGTTTGGAATGGATATGGTGTTAACAAATACATAAGTACTTCGTCTGCTATATTTTGTGAGATTTGTTTCTGGGATTATGTAATAGCACAGTTTTTTGAAAACGTTTAAGAATGAAATGTATGTGGTTTTTTGTTGAAAATCTATGAAACATTTTGTCTGAATTTTTGGACTCAGCCGTGTTATTTAGATAACTCAGCCGTTTCATATAGATAACTCAGCCATACCCTAAAACCATTTATATAAGATGTAAGACTTACAAAATTATAATTAAGCTCATTTTATTAATATAAAATAAATATAAACCAACTGAATGTGTATAGTTTCTGCAATTTATACAACAGGATGTATGAAATCGAAAATGTGATCTAACTTGATGTTGAGATATATGTTGTCTTACAAGTATTTCAAACATTACCTATAGATAATTAAGACCCAAAATCATATACAATAAACCATATACAATTTTCCAATTGAATGTGTATAATTTGATTCAGTTGAGACTCTAAACCATATACTTTGTAAAATGTTATACATTAAACCCTAAAACATGAACCCTAAACCCTAAACCAAAAATCCATAACTCAGCCGTCAAGTTCCTATAACTCAGCCGTCAAGTGTCAAATTTTAAGTTGCGACGTTTCGTGTAGCACACGCGTTTTTTTTTTGCGATAAATGAATTATACTGCGGAATAAAACTCAACACTTAAAAATCCCCAATCAAATCCCAATAATAATAAAAACCGATCCAAACAAAACAAGCCAATAACAAATCCAGAAATGTTCATAAATAGATCTAGCAACCTAACACTGGGTTCACTAGACTAAGCAATAACACAAATAAATCCTATCATCCCCTCCTCTGGCCATGATTCCGCGATCACACCATTTCTTTACCTGCAACAAAATTGGGAAAAACGAGTTGCGTAAGTATTTAACAAATACTTAGTGAGACGGTCGTCCCATCTACAGGCCCTTTTACTTGAATAAAGAAATACAAGAAATACCAGGGTTATCAAGCAATGCACCGAACAAGCAAACACGAAAACAGAAAAACCGGACAGCAGGTCCAGTGTCAATCGACAGGAACCACCTCTGTCGATCGACAGCCCACACAACCCCGTGTCGATCGACAGGAAGCAATCCTGTCGATCGACAGAGAACCTGCTGCCCACGAAGATTGGCCTATCCTCTCATGGCCAAATCTCCTCAATCCGAACAATCACCTGCGATTTGAACCCACCAAAACCATCCAAAACACACAACACACAACATATAACATCTATTCCATCATTCAAGAGCCTATGGTCGCGAACTCACCTTAGCCTAAACGGATTTAAATCGGTTCGTACGGATGAATCACACGACAAACAGAGACACCCACGACCCTTGCTGCTCTAACCCGATCAAAAACCACCAAGAACAACCGATTCATCAACATGAATTTCCTTAAACTCGAAATACTTTTTCTGTAAAAACAGAACCGACGCGATTCACTAAAATCAACGCTGGGAACGGAATTTACCTCGGAATTTTGATCCAAGCCCAGATCTGGAAACTAGACTCACAGAGATTTCCAACGAGCTATAGAACGTCACCTAATTCCCCCGCAAACTCCGTAAAAACAGCCCGCAATCCGACTGATCCTAACCCGATACAGTCGAACCTCGCTCACGGAAACACGAATTTCTCTTAGCTCAGACATCTAAATAACAAACAGATTGGCCTCACGGCTAGCTAAGAGATAGGAAAACATACCTATGAAATTTCAGGTTAATTCATTCGGTTTTCACCGGCCAATCGTTCCCTCAACCAAACGAAATCGGAAGTTCATCTCCCAAAAACATTTTCTCTTCAACCAACACCAAGAACACTTCAAGACTCACGAATCCTCCCACAAAACTCACGATTTCAGACACCCAAACCCTCTTCCAACACTCTTCCACACGGCTGGGTCTTTATAAAGAGGATTCATTTGCAAACCGGATGAAACCGAGCAATTAATTGACACAAAACCGACCCACCGACAGTTGTGTCGATCGACAGAATTATCGTGTCGATCGACACTCTTCCCAAAATTCAATTCCTTTGAATTTTTTATATAAATTAGGAAATTGAGCTACCTTTCCAATGAAATTGGTTTTAGCTTATTCCGATAAGTATTGCGAGAGTTATCGACAATTTACTCGACACATATCAAATCTGTCGAAATTTTGGTTTGCGGATGTTACAATTCTCCCCCACTAACACAGGATTCGTCCTCGAACCCCGCAAAAGCACGTCCACAAAGGACTACACGCTGGCTCGCACCGGCCAATACCACAAGAGACCAACACAAGATCCCAGAGGTTCAAACCTAATCTCATGCAAATGACCAAGTCTCCAGACATTTATTACTCTTAACTCATCTACAGCCCTCTCACTCGTAGGAACACAATCCTTTGAGCAATCGAGAACACAGGGACCACTGACCCAATACACCCCTATGGGAAGACCATGGAGAACACAATCTCCAAAAGTATACAGGAGAACACATCTCCACAAATGAGTTATTCGGGAATAACACCCCTAGAGTAATAAATTCTGAGACGCTCAAAACATCCTCCGACTAGGATTACCTCTTGTGGGTCAAACACGATATTCCCCACTAGAATATCATCCCAAAGGACAACTACCGGTCCACACTAATCAATAAAGAGAACACACACCTCATCTCACCGAAATATAAGGAACCTCATCTTATAAATCTCAACAATGCATAGTCGTTACCACAGAACGAGAATATGCCAATCGACAAAAGAACAGAGCACCATGCTCACATAGCCGAACTGGAACCACAAGGAAAAATGAAGTTCAAATTGCGACCCACTAGTCGAATACCACCTGAACCTCAAATCCATCCTTGCCTTAGGTTACCAAATATCCACCTCTACACAACACAAACCTGCAAAGCTTTTAACAAAGCAGCTTTTCCTGACGTATCACTTTAATTCTCCTCTCGAGAAATCTCAAAGGTCCCGTGCTACCGAAAAAGATCTGGCGAAAGTCCCACTGGAACTTGGCCACCAACCTCACCGAAGCACGCATGCACCTCCACAACACTGACACTTGGAGATCCCCACGATCTCCGACCTCCAACTCCTGTTCTGAATTCCTCTTATCATCATAACCCTGATGCTAATCTTGAGCCTCCCTCTCGCTCAACTTAAAGAAAAACACAGATGCTTCCCGTCGCTTCCTGCACTAACCTGCACACACCATGTTCCTCTCCCCCACTTGGGTTTAACATATAGGTGACTTATACCGCCTCTTATACAAGCCCTGTATGGAACCATCTTGGCATCCATCCGGATCCATCCAAACCATAAACCGCTTCCACTTGCTACCACTTACCGCATACTGCGGTCCACTGGCCCGTATTACCAAGTTTACACGCCCGAACCATGAGGTTCATGTTCCGTCTCATTCTTATGCCATGCACGGACTTGATTACTCAAACTTTTACCGACATCAACACACTCTCAGGATGGCTCCCTCAAGCTCTGGCTATAATTAGGAAAACACTTCCTCTAGAGTAATCATCCCTGGCGTGCACAAGCATTTGAAGACTAGAACGGTCCATTGGTAAAACCTGCTACCAAGACCCTAGAATATCGTCTCTGCTCCAACCGAGCTCTTGGCCATACAATGATCTTCCCTAAGATCTTTTCATGACCTTCCAAACACGCTATTAAACCTAGGTTTATTCGGCCGTAGCAGACATCTAATGCTCTTAACTCAAACAATACAATAACACTCGCAGGACACATCCTGGAGCTGTCAAGTAATAGACCGCTTGCACTCTCAGAACGCATCCCTTGAGCCAGCAACACCCTGACACTCACAGGACGCATCCTGGAGCTGCCAGGTAACATACCATTACACTCTCGGGACGCATCCCCCAAGCCAACGATATCTTAGGATCACATCCCCACACGAGAGATCACATCTCCCCTACTTATACTAGGAAACGCAATTCCCAAATAAGTAAGTCTGGGACCACTGTCCCCACATGAGAGAATACATCTCCCCTAGAGCAAAAGATTCTACACGCCTATAAACGTCAATATTTAAGAACTGCCTCAAGTAGTCCGAATCCAAACTTGAACCCACAGAGTGTACCGCATAAAGCTTAATCCACTCTAGGCTTGAAGCCCACCACATCGTCTATCCAAGACCAATACCACAAGAGATTCTCACATAATCTCATAGACCCATGAACTAATCCTATGTTTATACGCACGTTCCTTAGACATTTATTATGTTTAACTCGTCACATACTCTAGGGAACCACCATTCCCTCTGCCACACCATAGAGGAACCACCGTCCCAATATAGGCACTCGGTACTATAACGGAGACCACCGTCTCGATATAATACCCAGGAAACCACCGTTTCCTCTGCCGCACTATAGAGGAACCACCGTCCCAATATAGGCACTCGGTACTATAACTGAGACCACCGTCTCGATATAATACCCAGGAAACCATCGTTTCCTCTGCCGCACTATAGAGGAACCACCGTCCCAATATAGGCACTCGGTACTATAACGGAGACCACCGTCTCGATATAATACCCAGGAAACCATCGTTTCCTCTGCCGCATAATAGAGGAACCACCGTCCCAATATAGGCACTCGGTACTATAACGGAGACCACCGTCTCAATATAATACCCAGGAAACCAACGTTTCCTCTGCCGCACTATAGAGGAACCACCGTCCCAATATAGGCACTCGGTACTATAATGGAGACCACCGTCTCGATATAATACCCAGGAAACCATCGTTTCCTCTGCCGCACTATAGATGAACCACCGTCCCAATATAGGCACTCGGTACTATAACGGAGACCACCGTCTCGATATAATACCCAGGAAACCATCGTTTCCTCTGCCGCACTATGGAGGAACCACCCTCCCAATATAGGCACTTCCCCAACATAGCCGTCTTGAGATACACGCGATCCCCCACTGAGAACTCAAGCTCACGCCTACGCTTATCCGCATGACTCTCATGCATACCGCATGTATATATGTCACACCCAAGAAAACACAACCACAACTGGAAATGCTCATTGCTTGCCTAGCATCACCGGAACATTCTGAGCAACACTTTTAGTCCAAACAGGTCTGGCGGTCGATCGTACAACAATCAAACAAGAACATGTACTACCGCCCGTCAGTCCCGACTACGGAACATTCTTAATCCAAACAAGATCCGACGGTCGATTGTACAACAATCAAACAAGAACATGTACAATCTCCCATCAGTCCAGCTTCAGATCTTTACAATGCTACCACTGTTACCAGAACTCAGTCCCGGCCTGACCGGACAAGCGACATCTCGGCTCACAACTTGAGCCTCCTGAACCGTCTATCATAGACCATAATCTTGACTGCTCCAGCCAACACTACACGAGATTCCCACTCGTTCTGCAATTGTCCAACATGGACCAAAATCCCGACCCGACACGGCCGATACCACACAAGATCCTCCCCCGACCTCAGAGGCTCCCTCTAATCAACACACGAAACATACCGCTCACACTCTTGGGACACATCCCTCGAGCCAACGGTATCTGGGGACCTCACGTCCCCGCAAGAGATCTCACATCCCTCGCTACTTATCCTGGGAACACGCTTCCCAATAAGTAAACAGGAGAACACTTAACTCCTCTAATTAGAGCCGCCTCACGTGGTATAATCACAACATTCCCATCCTGGAATGACCTCACAGCACCGACCAACCATGGTCCACACATACAAGCACATAACGAACCACTCGCCTCATAACTCATACGATAAATTTTAAAAAAAACGTAAATCGTCTCAACACAACGATAATACAATCAAACAATCCAGAACGACAACACCAAAGCTCCAAACTCTGAAACTGGAAACAACTGAAGGAACAAACACCAGCGAAAACCTCGACCTGCTCCTCGACTACTAATGACCACGCTGCGCTCCTCCAATTGACCCAACGGCTGCTCCGCCGCTACCTGAACTCGCCCTAGAAGGGTCATCCCACCTCCTCAATCGATGCCGCCAGCTCTACCAGCTCTGCCTCACCTGGCGCCTCCGCACTGAGACCGGATACTCAACTGAAGACGATCTCGAGCCTCCTGAAGAAAATACTTAGCATTGAACCCGGCTAAGAATTCTCCCCAGGTCCACACCGCTCTCCGAGCCTCGATAGCTCGCCACCACATATGCACATCACCACACAGGTAGTGAATAGCCAACTCTACCTGACACCCAGCAGGACAACGAATCGATCTGAGGTTACGCTCCACTCAAGCGCCACTCGTCGCCTCCGCAGGACCCACTCGGCCCACAAACAACGGTGAACCAATCCTCTGCATATGCCCCATAACCTCAAGGTAAGACGGCACATGCGCTGCAATTGCAGCCCTCGGATGCTCAGCAACTCCAGCCCTCTGCTGCCAACCGGCCACTGGGGGAACACCCGGAGCCTGCTCAGGAGCCACTGGCGGAAAAGGTGCCAACAACTGTGTCAGCAATCCCAAAACTTAGTCATCACAACCCGGAGCTACAGTAGCACCCCCACCAGGGCCCACTAGAACTTCTCTGCCACTACCGCCACCAGCCAACACACTGGCACCAAACGACTGGGACTCTGACGCGGTTGCTACACTCTGCGAAACACTCTGCGCCACGCTCTCAACTGACTCAGCAACTGATCCACGACCACGGCCCCAGCCTCCATGGCCACTCTCTCTGCCACCACGGGCAACTGCTCTGCCACCACGGGCACCTGCTCTACCACGACCCCTAGCTCTGGTATCCATCTCATCCCAACACCGATCAGAAGATGAATACACTAGAAGTCACAATCAAAAACACAACAAAACTTACCGCGGAATCTCTTTGAAGGCCGGAGAGGATGATACTAAGACTAGAATTGATTAAATACACAACAATCAATTAACACACATAGTCTCAGCTCATCCAAGTCACCACTAGCCCTAGAACCGTAAGGGCTCTGATACCAAAATGTAGCACACGCGTTTTTTTTTTGGCGATTAATTAATTATACTGCGGAATAAAACTCAACACTTAAAAATCCCCAATCAAATCCCAATAATAATAAAAACCGATCCAAACAAAACAAGCCAATAACAAATCCAGGAATGCTCATAAATAGATCTAGCAACCTAAAACTGGGTTCACTAGACTAAGCAATAACACAAATAAATCCTATCATCCCCTCCTCTGGCCATGATTCCGCGATCACACCATTTCTTTACCTGCAACACAATTGGGAAAAACGAGTTGCATAAGTATTTAACAAATACTTAGTGAGACGGTCGTCCCATCTACATGCCCTTTTACTTGAATAAAGAAATACACGAAATACCAGGGTTATCAAGCAATGCACCGAACAAGCAAACACGAAAACAGAAAAACCGGACAGCATGTCCAGTGTCAATCGACAGGAACCACCTCTGTCGATCGACAGCCCACACAGCCCCGTGTCGATCGACAGGAAGCAATCCTGTCGATCGACAGGGAACCTGCTGCCCACGAAGATTGGCCTATCCTCTCATGGTCAAATCTCCTCAATCCGAACAATCACCTGCGATTTGAACCCACCAAAACCATCCAAAACACACAACACACAACATATAACATCTATTCCATCATTCAAGAGCCTATGGTCGCGAACTCACCTTAGCCTAAACGGATTTAAATCGGTTCGTAAGGATGAATCACACGACGACAAAGACACCCACAACCCTTGCTGCTCGAACCCGATCAAAAACCACCAAGAACAACCGATTCATCAACATGAATTTCCTTAAACTCGAAATACTTTTTCTGTAAAAACAGAACCGACGCGATTCACTAAAATCAACGCTGGGAACGGAGTTTACCTCGGAATTTTGATCCAAGGCCAGATATGGAAACTAGACTCACAGAGCTTTCCAACGAGCTATAGAACGTCACCTAATTCCCCCTCAAACTCTGTAAAAACAGCCCGCAATCCGACTGATCCTAACCCGATACAGTCGAACCTCGCTCACGGAAACACGAATTTCTCTTAGCTCAGACATCTAAATAACAAACGGATTGGCCTCACGGCTAGCTAAGAGATAGGAAAACATACCTATGAAATTTCAGGTCAATCCATTCGGTTTTCACCGGCCAATCGTTCCCTCAACCAAACGAAATCGGAAGTTCATCTCCCAAAAACGTTTTCTCTTCAACCAACACCAAGAACACTTCAAGACTCACGAATCCTCCCTCAAAACTCACGATTTTAGACACCCAAACCCTCTGCCAACACTCTTCCACACGGCTGGGTCTTTATAAAGAGGATTCATTTGCAAACCGGATGAAACCGAGCAATTAATTGACACAAAACCGACCCACCGACGGCTGTGTCGATCGACAGACTTATCGTGTCGATCGACACTCTTCCCAAAATTCAATTCCTTTGAATTTTTGATACAAATTAGGAAATTGAGCTACCTTTCCAATGAAATTGGTTTTAGCTTATTCCGATAAGTATTGCAAGAGTTATCGACAATTTACTTGACACATATCAAATCTGTCGAAATTTTGGTTTGCGGATGTTACATTTCGTCTTCCTATCTCTCTCCCTATTGCGATGGTTCGTCTTCCTATCTCTCTCTCTCTTTATATATAGCCCTTCTCATCAGACCTAAGAAAAAAAAACCTAATCTCATCCAAAACCTAAGAAAAAAACCCTAATCTCATCAAAACATACATCATGTCGATTGTCCCTGCATATACATCCAAGTTGGAGAGCATGGTCAATGCCATACACAACATGCAAGATCGGGATAACCTTCCTCTTCTAAACCCTGGTGCGGGTGTCTGGTGTGACAAAACCACTGTTACGTGGTTTTTGTTTTTACGGGATCTCTTGCAGGCGATCCCGGATATTCTTCTAGAGGGATGGGTTCAGCCGTGGCCGACTTACCGCTTCATTCCCGATGATGTTAAGGGACAGTGGTTTCTTAAACTAACTGTAAGCATAACCGATAATGTATTCTTATTAGATCTAACTTTTTGTTTCTTAAACATTAATAGTTTTTGTTTCTTTTTATAGCGAAAATACAGATGGGATCCGAGGCATAATTTGACAGTCTGGACACAGTTTAATCTGCTGGCTAGAACGCTATTTCGCACTAAAATGCGCATGTTGAAGAGGATATGGTTTCATGGCGGCGAGAAGCCTGAAAGGATGACTAATAGAGTTTGGCTTGCTCTCGTCGAAATGTTTGATGACTTTGGCCCTGATAATTTTCTGTATGGACAATGTAACTTTAATTAAATGTTTTGTTTGTGTTTATATACATGTATCAGATGTTTACAACAATTTTTGTATCTCAACCGTTTACTCCTGATAATTTTTGTTTATATAAATGAAGTTAGCCATGTTATCCGTATCTCAGCCATATCGTAATACCATAACTCAGCCGTATCGTCATTTTTGTCTTTCTGTACCATAACTCAGCCGTGTCACGACGTTTCGTCTTTCTATTTTGGGTGGGAAAAATCCCGCCAAAAATCCATAACTCAGCCGTATCTTGACGTTTCATCTTTGTATACCATAACTCAGCCGTATCGTGATTTTTGTCTTTCTATACCATAACTTAGCCGTGTCACGACGTTTCGTCTTTCTATTTTGGGTGGGAAAAATCCCGCCAAAAATCCATAACTCAGCCGTATCTTGACGTTTCGTCTTTCTATACCATAACTCAGCCGTGTCACTACATTTCGTGTTTGTATTTTGGGCGGGAAAAATCCCGCCAAAAATCCATAACTCAGCCATAATAATGAATCAAGAACTTAGCCGTAATGTAAACAATAACCATAACTCAGCCAACAGTGCCGTTGAATAGTAAATGGCCCGGATTAAAAAGTTTCGTTTGAGCCTATATATACTTGTTATATAGCTCATTTGTATGTATCCAATTATCAAATAAAAATCAAAAAAGTCTTTGTTCTTCTTTTATATCAGACCAAGGGTCTAGAGTTTGTGATTTGGAGTATTCAGTTTTCAAAAAGTTTTTGAAATTTTATTTTAAACTTGTTAAGATTAAATCGTTATAAGTGTGGTTTACATTCCCCTTGTGCGCTTAATCTAACACATATTAGGGTGATTTCTCTTGCAAGCGAATGATTGCCTCAATCACGGTGTTAAGTCATGAAGAACTTGAGGAACCTAAGGAGGAATTGGCTGGTGTTATGTCCCACAAGTTCTCATACATGGTTGAAGCTGAAGCTGAAAAGGATGAGAATGATGCTGTGTAGATGAGCAAAGTGCAGCCAAACATTCAGGTGGTTGGGAGGAGTCTTCAAATGGGGACTCTAGTTGATGACAAGTTCACTTTGGTAATCCAAAATTTCAACGAGAAGGAATTGGCTGGTTTATAATGTAATTGCTGATTTATAATGATTAAGTTAGTCTGTGATGGCTGATTTATGAATGTATGATGGCTGATTTATAATGATTAAGTTATTCTGTGGTGGCTGATTTATGAATGTATGATGGCTGATTTATAATGATTAAGTTATTCTGTGGTGGCTGATTTATAATGCAATGTCTTAAAGAGTTCAATGTGAACAACTAGATAACACAGTTAAACTTCAATGTCTTAAAGCATGGTTACCTGCGATCTACCATCCTCTCTCCGTAACTGTGGTATAATAATGAACCCATAAGTCAGCCGTAACATTGCGTAAGTCAGCCGTAACATTGTCTTGTTTGTATTAAAAGTTTCAAAGGCATTAAATAAGTGGTTGACTATAATAAAGTCACGTCTTTTCGCAAACCTTTTAGAAAGGGTCACGTGTATTCAAAATGTGATACATTAAATAAGTGGTTGACTATAATAAAGTCATGTCTTTTCGCAAACCTTTTTGAAAGGGTCATGTGTATTCAAGTCTATACACCGTAAACACATTTCTACATCTTTCATCTCTTACTAAAATCTTCCATTTCTACAACTTAGCCGTAATGTAAACAATAACCATAACTCAACCGTGTCGTAATACTATAACTCAGCCGTGTCGTGATGTTTCGTCTTTCTATACCATAACTCAGCCGTGTCACGACGTTTTGTGTATCTATTTTGGGCGGGAAAAATCCCGCCAAACATCCATAACTCAGCCGTAATAATGAATCCACAACTCAGCCGTAATGTAAACAAAATCCATAACTCAGCCGTATCGTAATACCATAACTCAGCCGTGTCGTGACGTTTCGTATTTCTATGCCATAACTCAGCCGTGTCACGACGTTTCGTGTATCTATTTTGGGCGGGAAAAATCCCGCCAAAAATCCATACTCAGGCGTAATAGTGAATCAACAACTTGTTGGGAATGTCCTAGAATCAGACTTGTATTCACTCTAGTGATAGTTGTAGTGTCGAGATTAGACATTCATATGATACTAGGTGGTCATAATGTTTTGCTAGAAACCAATGATGATCAATGAGTTATGAACTCATTGCTAGTATTATATGATCCTTCAGGGTCACACACCTAAGCAATTGGATTCACTTTAGGGAATGATCATTAATGTAATGATCTAAATGATATGTATTTGATACACATTATTTAGGAGTTTTTAGAACGTGTCGATCGACACAACCAGAGTGTGTCGATCGACGCGAGGCCTGAACCGAAATAAAGATTTCGGTTTAATGACTTGATTTGAACCGGTTCGTTTACTGGTTCAATTAGGTTTTTCGCATGCCTATAAAAGGGTTATAGGGCACGAAAAACAGAGCAGTTCTTCCCTCACAGCCGTTTCTGAAAATCCTAATTTCCCGAGAGATCCGTTCCAGGCACTAGCATCCCTGCCGGATTCTTATTTGCGTGAGTGTGGATCAACTGCAGAGGCACAATGATTGAGTTGCTGATAATCTCAAATTCCTGAATCAATTCCGCTACAAAACTCCAGGTATATTCGAGATCTGTTCTTATAGATCGTTGTTTACAAACCCTAGATCCTAGGAAAAGGTATTGCATATAGGTTGATTAATAGAGATTAATCTGGTAAAACCTGATTGAATTCCTACAGTGGTATCAGAGAGTTAGGGTTTAACATCTTGAAATATAAGAACTGTAAATCGATCTGATCAAATCATATTCGCGAAAAACGTTTTCTGTAAAATTTTGTTCATGATCGGTTTGTTAATTGATCGTGTTGATCAACACAATGGTTATGTCGCTCGACGCGATCAGCTCTATGGTTTTATTTGAAAGCCCTAGTCGTGTCGATCGACACAACAGTTGTGTCGCTCGACACGAACAAATCTGCCTTGCGATTTGATAAACCGGTTCAATTGGATTGAACCGGTTATAGTGCTTGGTTAGAAAATTGATTCAACCGATTAATTTTGGTCTGTTGCGATTTGGTTGGCGTCGATCGACACAAATGTTGTGTCGATCGACACTGACCGGTTATCGACCCGGTTCAATTGGATTGACCGGTTATCGCAAAATCGATTTGGTTTAGTTTTGTGTCGATCGACACAAAATGGTATGTCGCTCGACATGACCAATAATCGACCCAGTTCAATTGGATTGACCGGTTATCGATCCGGTTCAATTGGATTGACCGGTTATCGGAAATTAAATGTGGTTTGGTCATGTCGATCGATGCAAATGTTGCGTCGATCGACACGAACCGGTTATTGAAATTGGTTAGAGAACCTAAAACAAATAACCGAACCAGATTTAATAAGATTGGGTTCCTGAATGCATATTTGATATGTATTAGGATTAAATGTTCAGTTCCTCGACTAAATATCAAGTATTCAGGATGTCTTCCCAATCTTGTCAGCTGTCAAGATTCGTGTCATTGCGTGATAGACTTGCAGTGCAAGGTATCTGCAGTTACATGAATAAGGCAGTAGGTAATTGTGTTGATGGGCTTGCAGTGCATGGCATCAACTGTTACATGACAGAAGAGATTGGTTTACTTGAATGGACTATCAGAAGTTCTGGGCCCATAGACATCAGGTGGACAAAAACATAAGATGTTTTATCCACAACCAAGAGTCATATTGGATATGATTAGCAAAGTGTTGCTTACCTATATAGTCAAGATTTGAGTAACAGCCAGTGGCTTGCTCGGGTTTTGGTGAAATATGGATCTTGGATCATTATATTCATTTGAGGAAACATTGTTTTTGAATATAATGCGAGTTCTCTTAATTGTTAAGATTTCTCATTTCCTGAATATCATAACTGATTTTTCCTTTTCTTATTTCAGTTATGTCTAATCAGAACTCTTTCTCGTTGAGATCCATCCTTGAGAAGGACAAGTTAAATGGATCCAACTTCCTTGATTGGTATCGGAACTTGAGAATAGTTCTCAAGCAGGAGAGAAAGGACTATGTCCTTGAGAAAGCTCTCCCCGAGAAGTTAAGGTCCAATGCCTCACATGCAGTATATGATGCTTGGAATAAGCATTATTATGATATGGTCGATGTGCGCCGTCTGATGAGGGATACCATGAACTCGGAATTGCAGGGGCAATATGAGAACGTGGAATCGCCTATCGAGATAGTCACTAGCCTGAAAGCTATGTTTCAGGAGCAGATTGTGAATCAGGATAAGCCCAAGTCTCTCACTAAACCCAAGTCTGGCCCATCTGATGATGATATATGCAGCTACTGTGAGGAGCCACGGCATTGGAGGAGAAAATGCAAGAAATACATGGAAGATTCTATGGAAATAATGGAGATGTATGACACTCCTTATTTAGGTATTTGTGTTACTTCAAGTTCTATCTTATGGGTATTAGATACCGGTTGTGGTGCTCATGTTTGTTTAAATATGCAGGGCCTAAGCAACAGTAGAACATTGAAGAAGGGACGAGTGGAGGTGCTCAACAGGAATGAAGCAAGTGTTGCTGCATTAGCTGTAGAAAGTTTCCATTTGTAGTCGCCTTCAGGCTTGGTTTTAGAAACTAAATTATTGCTATTGTGTATCTGCTATGAGCAGAAATGTCATTTCATTTTCTTGTAAGGATATGAGTGATTTTATTTTGATAAAAGACAAATGTTGTTCTTTTGATCTTAATGATATGTTATATGATAGCACCCCATTAGAGAATGGGTTTTATGTCTTAAACCAATTTGTGCCTGTATACAACATAAATACCAAACTGTTCGAGTAAAATGACTAAGAACCCAATTTTCTCTAGCATTGTCGTTTTGGTCTTCAGTAGATTCAAAAGTTCCATAGTGATGGGATTTTGGGCTCATTTGATTGTGAATCATGTGAGTAATGTGAATCCTGCTCATTGGGTAAAATGACAATGGGCCCTTTATCAAACTATATGAAAGGGCCAATGGCTTATTGGGCTTTATACATACAGATGTGTGCGGCCCGATGAGCACAAATGCTAAAGGAAACTTTCAGTACCTCATTACCTCTACTGATGAATTCAGTGAGTATGGATATGTCCATATAATGAGACACAAATCGGAATCCTTTGAAAGGTTCAAGGAGTTCCAGAATGAAGTACCGAATTGAATGGGCAAAAGTATTAGAGCTCTTTGATTAGATCGCAGAGGAGAATACTTAAGTCAAAAGTTAAGTGATCATCTGAGAGAGTGTGGAATTGTTTCACAGCTCACTCCTCTTGGAATGCCCCTTTGGAATGGGTTTTCCAAGAGGTGGAATCAGACCTTATTGGATAAGATTCGATCAATGATGAGTCACACAGATCTTCCATAATTCTTTTGGGAATACGCTCTAGAAATGTCTGAGTTTACACTTAATAGGGTTCAAACAAAATCGATTGCAAAGACACCACATGGGATGTGGATTGGAAATGTTCCAAGTTTGTCTTTACTAAAATTTGGTGTTATGAGGCTTGTGTAAAACGTTTACAAGCTCGCAACCAAATCCGATAAGTGCTACTTCGTAGGTTTTCTTAAGGAAACCAAGGCTTACTACTTCTACAACTGTTCTGAGAACAAAGTGTTTGTTGCTAAGAACTATGTTTTCTTGAGAGAGATTGTCTTTCCAAGAAGAACAGTGGGAGTGAAGTATATCTCAAAAATGTTTGAAAATCACAGGAGACTACTCGACTTGTTAAGGAAGAGTAGTAGCTGGATCTGCAAAGAGTTGTAGAACCTACCCCTGTGGTGCCTGAAGTTCGCAGATCCAAAAGGATTCGCAACGATCACGAGAGATATGGATTTCTTGTGACCGATTGTCATGACTTGTTGATCATTGACAATCACGAGCCTGCGAATTTTGAAGAAGCAGTGATTGGGCCCGGACTCCGAAAAGTGGCTTGGAGCCGCTAGATCCCAAAAGGGAATATCCAGATATTCAAAGCTTGGCTGGTGGCTAAAGGTTTCATGCAAATCATGGTATTGACTATGATGAGACATGTTTCCATTTGCCATGCTTAGATACATTCGGATTGTACTAGCAATTGCCATTTATCATGGTGATGAGATTTGGCAGATGGATGTGAAAACAGTATTTCTTAATGGAATTCTAAAAGAGGATGTGTACGTGACACAACCTAAGGTTTCACAGATCCAAATAATGCTGGGAAAGAATGCAAGCTTCATCGATCCATGTATGGATTGAAGCAAGCATCACGGAGTTGAAATCTTCGTTTTGATAAAGTTGTCAAAAGGTTTGACTTCATCAGGAACGAAGAGGAAACGTGTGTTTACAAGAAGACTAGTGGGAGTGTGGTTGCATTTCTCATTATGTATGTAGAAAACATACTTATTCTCGGAAATGACGTTCCGTTGCTTTAGTCTTAGAGACTTGGCTCGGAAGTTGTTTTTCAAATGAAAGGCATGGGAGTAGCCGCGTGAATTCTTGGAATAGGAATCTATACAGATAGATTGGCCAGGCTAATTGGATCGTGTCAAGATGCTTATAGTGATAAGGGCTTGGACAGATTCAGTATGCATGATTCCAAGAAGGGTCTCATACCAATGTCTCATGGCATTAATCTTGGCAAGACGCAGTGTCCCCAGACACTGGCTGAGCAAGAACGTTTGAGAAGGATTCCCAGGCGTATGCAGAGGAATCTATCATGAATGCCATGACCTGCACTCGTCCAGATATTGCTTGTGTTTTAAGCATGACGAGTATATACCAATATGATCCATGTGAAAGTCACTGGATAGTTACCAAGAATATTCTCAAGTATTTGAGAAATACTAAGGATAAGAGCTTGGTGAACTGAGGAAGTAATGGTTTTGTTGAGAGTGGTTAGACGGACAAAGACGATTTCCGGTCGGAACCTGGTTATGTCTTGTGTCTATATGGCGGTGCGGTTGTTGGAAAGGTTCCAAGCAAAGCACCGCAGCCTGCAGTTTGTTGGAAAGGGTTCCAAGCAGAGCGCCGCAGCTTCTCCCACGACCTAAGCATGAGTTTCACCCTCCTGCTGTAGGTATTGGATATATTAAGATATGATCTTAATTCTAGTGGGAGTTGTAATGGATTTAGTGATATTATGATATTCATGTAGACATACTTTGGTTATGTCATAATGAAATTGTTTCATATATTATTTGATTATTGGATAATTGAATAATAGTCCCAAGATAATTTATGACGTTCTATAGGTCATCAAGTTGAGGACTTGATCATGAAACCCTATGAGAATTAAATGACATAGATTATATTTGTCCCTGGTCGAGGTTGTTAATGTGGGACACTAACAACCGCGTGAGACTAGCATGTGAGGTGACTGATGACTAAGTTTCATGGAGTCATTAATAAGAGTATTAAAGTCAATCACATAGATATATGTTAGAGAACATATGATCGGACATGACCCGCTAATGAGAACTCTACAAGATAGCTATACAAGTGTCATAAGAGATTCTCATTACGACTATGGAGTATAGTCCTTAGACCAGAGTTCATCATGATTTCTTACATGTGAATTGGTCCGCTTTGACTTTGTCAAACGTTATCCATAAAAGGTGACTATAAAGGCATTGATTGGGCGCATCATGAAGTGTGTGAAGGAACAAATGGATGGAACAAGATGGGATTTGTCCCTTCTGTATAGCAGGAGATAAATATCTCAGGGCCCATCGAAGATTTGATACTAAGAAATGTGTGGCCGCACTCAAACGAGCTGAATGTCAGCTGTTTGTCTTGTTAGTATAAATCGGAGTTTGATGAACATGATTTTGGTTGAATGAGGATGATACGGTTCTTGCCTTATGCCAGATCGGGATATAGCGACAAAGGGATTAAAGGAATAGATGATTCCAGTACAAGTGGGAGATTGTTGGGAATGTCCTGAAATCAGACTTGTATTCACTCTAGTGATAGTTGTAGTGTCGAGATTAGACACACCTAAGCAATTGCTAGTATTATATGATCCTTCAGGGTCACACACCTAAGCAATTGGATTCACTTTAGGGAATGATCTTTAATGTAATGATCTAAATGATGTGTATTTGATACACATTATTTAGGAGTTTTTAGAACGTGTCGATCGACACAACCAGAGTGTGTCGATCGACGCGAGGCCTGAACCGAAATAAAGATTTCGGTTTAATGACTCGATTTGAACCGGTTCGTTTACTGGTTCAATTAGGTTTTTCGCATGCCTATAAAAGGGTTATAGGGCACAAAAAACAGAGCAGTTCTTCCCTCACAGCCGTTTCTGAAAATCCTAATTTCCCGAGAGATCCGTTCCAGGCACTAGCATCCCTGCCGGATTCCTATTTGCGTGAGTGTGGATCAACTGCAGAGGCACAACGATTGAGGTGCTGATAATCTCGAATTCCTGAATCAATTCCGCTGCAAAACTCCAGGTATATTCGAGATCTGTTCTTATAGATCGTTGTTTACAAACCCTAGATCCTAGGAAAAGGTATTGCACATAGGTTGATTAATAGAGATTAATCTGGTAAAACCTGATTGAATTCCTACACAACTTATCCGTTATGTAAACATAAAGCATAACTCTCAGCCATAATAATGGAGGCGATGCCTAGAGGAAGACTCCCAGAAGAGCTACTGACTATGATACTCACTGGTATACCTCTGAAAACCCTCGCCAGATTCAAATGCGTCTCCAAACCATTGAAAACCCTAATCGAATCTCCCTACTTCAGCCGTCTCTTCATCTCTCTCCACATGGACTTATCTACCTGGTCAATCATGGTCCCTAACGCACATCTCGAATTCGGTTTCCACGGTTGCGAGTTATGGAACCTTTCCAACTCTCCTGGTTCTTATCTCACCCCAGATCCCACGAATCTCCCTACTTGCTATCGAGCTTCTTCTAATGGATTGGTTTTGGTCGAGATTGGTCGCGATTCTCTCAAATCCTTTGTTGGTAATCCAGTTTTACAAAACTGGGTCCAGATCCCTCACCCTCCTTAGCCATGTAAGTTCACTGCTTTGGTAACCCCTGTTGAGGAAGACGGTGAAGCATCGAGGTTTAAGGTGGTTAGGACTTGTGAGACTAGTGCTAGTGATAGCAAGGAATGGAGAGTTTGTGTGTATTCGTCTGACTCGGGTGTATGGAGTCAAAAGCGGCTTTTCCCGTCGTTAGATTCCGAGATCATCTATCTTTGGCCATGAATCCGCCGTATTTGGGTGATTTCTCTTGCAAGCGAATGATTGCCTCAATCATGGTGTTAAGTCATGAAGAACTTGAAGAACTTAAGGAGGATTTGGCTGGTGTTATACCCCACAAGTTCTCATACATGGTTGAAGCTGAATTTGAAGCTGAAAAGGATGAGAATGATGCTCTGCAGATGAGCCAAGTGCAGCCGAGAATTCTGTTGGTTGGGAGGAGTCTTCAAATGGGTAATACTCCAAGGAGCTTAGATATTAAACCAAAAAAAACCTTTTGACAAAATATTCCAAAAGCTAACTAAAAGGAATCCTTACCTACCCTTCTCAATGGTCTCAAGGCTTCACATTTGTAGGCAATGTTCTAGAATCAACTTCAAAGAGCTCTTCCATGTCTCCGCTTATCTCCCTGATTAATCCGAAGAAAGTTTTACAACCTTATGCTTGGTCCAACTCGTAAGCATCTTATGGCACACCTTTTATCTCAACTCTTTTCTTTTTAAAGAAATGGATCCTATGGGAGAACTGATACAAAATGTGAGGCAGAATCTGAAATACGTCTACATCCCCAGTTCCCCTTCGAAAGAAAACACTTGCTGAGTTGGGAGGAGTCTTCAAATGGGTAATCTAGTTGATAACAACTTCACTTGAGTAATCCAAAATTTCAACAAGAAGGAATTGGCTGGGTTATAATGTAATGGCTGATTTATAATGATTAAGTTAGTCTGTGATGGCTGATTTATGAATGTATGATGGCTGATTTATGAATGTATGATGGCTGATTTATAATGATTAAGTTATTCTGTGGTGGCTGATTTATAATGCAATGTCTTAAACAGTACAAAGTGAACAACTAGATAACACAGTTAAACTTCAATGTCTGAAAGCGTGGTTAGCTGCGATCTAGCATCCTCCGTAACTCTGCCATAATAATGAACCCATAAGTCAGCCGTAACATTGCGTAAGTCAGCCGTAACTTTGTCTTGTTTGTATTAAAAGTTTCAAAGGCATTAAATAAGTGGTTGACTATCAAATAAAGTCACGTCTTTTCGCAAAACTTTTTGAAAAGGGTCACGTGTATTCAAGTCTATAATCACGTCTCTTTGTTGGTCTACTCATCGCTATATATACCTATACACTGTAAAAACATTTCTACATCTTTCATCTCTTACTAAAATCTTCCATTGATTCATCCAAACATCCTTCAGAAAACAAGGCAGATTCGAGTTCGGTCGGATATGAAGAGACTAACGAAAGAGTACCTTACGATGAGGATCGTCGAAGAAGGTAACATTTTATGATTTTAAGGTTTGCATGTCGTATTTGGTATGAAGAATCTAATATGTTTATCGATGATACAGGTTACCATGTGGAGGTTCCTATTAATGGACCAGATAAAACTCCTTATGAAGGAGGTGTGTTTTGGCTTTCCTACACTTTTCCGATTGAGTATCCATTTGGCCCACCAAGGGTGTGTTTCCGTACCAAAATATACCATCCCAACATCAATGCAACCGGGTCCATCTACCATGAGATGCTTAGAACGAGATGGAGTCCTGCGCTCCGCTCGGAAGAGGTTGTGAACGAAATCCTCTACCTCTTGGCTTCACCGAACTTGTCCTCAGAGCCTTTGGTGACTGAAGCGGCCGAAACGTACGTAAACGACAAGGCCAAGTTCGATGAAATTGCTCGGCGGTGGACGGAGGAGTATGCATGGAACGAGGTGATGGATGCGAAGAGAAGATTGAAGAAAAAAGGAAATAACTTGTTTTAATTTCGGTTTTTATTTCATGTTTTTATTTTATGTTTTCAAACTTTTTTTAATTTTTAATTGTTCAACGTTTGCTACATAGACTCATTCTATAAATACAAGTGTTTATAGTTTGCTTGTGATTATCCCTATTATCATATTGCGTAAGTCAGCCGTAACATTGCATAAGTCAGCCGTACCATTGCATAAGTCAGCCGTAACATTGCATAAGTCAGCCGTAATAATGCATGAATCAGCCGTTTCATGACGTTTCGTGTTTATATTTGGTGGGCCCCAAAATCCGTAACTCAGCCATAATAATGAATCCATAACTCAGCCGTATCTTGACGTTTCGTCTTTCTATACCATAACTCAGCCGTGTCACCACATTTCGTGTATCTATTTTGGGCAGGAAAAATCCTGCCAAAAATCCATAACTCAGCCTTAATAATGAATCAACAACTTAGCCGTAATGTAAACAATTACCATAACTCAGCCAACAATGCCGTTGAAAAGTAAATGACCCGTATTAAATGTTGGAAGTTTCATTTGCGCCTATATATACTTGTTATATGGCACATTTGTATGTATCCAATTATCAAATAAAAGTTAGAAAAGTCTTTCTTCTTCTTTTTATATCAGAGCAACGCTCTTGGGTTTGTCATTTGGAGTATTCAGTTTTGAAAAATTTTCAACTTGTTAAGATTAAATCGTTATAAGTGTGGTTTCCATTCCCCTTATGCGCTTAATCTAACACATATTTGGGTGCTTTCTCTTGCAAGCGAATGATTGCCTCAACCTTGGTGTCAAGTCCCCCCATGTTATCATACATGGTTGAAGTTACACCGGAACCCATTGGAGAAGAAATTTTTTCACCAGCCGTAGCCAAACTCGAAGAGTTGGCACGAAAAGGATTGAATTGGCTTGGTGATAATGTAATGGCTGATTTAATTGGTCATTCGGAGTCTTCAAATGGGGAATCTAGTTGATTGGGGCATCCAAATTTGGTCGTAAATGTAATTGGCCGGGTTATAATGTAATGGCTGATTTATATGCGTTCCAAGAGGGAAGAGATTATAAACGTAATTATAAATGCGTTGTAAGTAGGAAAAGATTATAAATGTAATGGCTGATTTATATGCGTTCCATGAGGGAAGAGATTATAAGTGTAATTATAAATGCGTTCTCAGTAGGAAGACATTATAAATGTTGTAATTGGCTGGGTTATAATGTAATTGCTGATTTATAATGATTAAGTTATTCTATAATGGCTTGGTTTTATTCTGTGATGGCTGATTTATGAATCAAAAATTTGTAGTTTGGCTGATTTAAGAATATATGATGGCTGATTTATGATACTGGACCCATAAGTCAGTCGTATTAATGAACCCAGAAGTCAGCCGTAATAACAAACCCATAACAATATATGATGGCTGATTTATGATACTGATAATACTCAACCCATAAGTCAGCTTTAGAGTTTAAAGTATTGGTGATAATGTAATGGCTGATTAAATATTGCAAGATGCAGCTTTAGAGTTTAAAGAACATGGTTGTGTTTGTTGTGGCAATTGTCATTTTGTACAAGTTTGCTATCTAGTTTGTTGTTTCGTAGTTTGTAAGATGCAACTAAGGGTTTAGTGGTTTGTTGTTTGTTATGTAATTCTAGATGTTATTTGAATCGAAAATACATAAAACCCTTGGAATCCAAAATACATAAAATCAAAAATCATAATTCTTGAATCCAAAATACATAAACACAGCTTGAATCCAAAATACATAAAATCCAAAACATATCATAATTCTACTAAAATCCGCAAAATGCATCTCTTAACCCCACGTCGGATCCACCTATAACAGAGACCAAAATCAGAATAGGAACACGTATACAACCCATAAAGAGGATAAAGATCAGAGGCTTTGTTCCATATATTATAATCCTAATTTCAATATTATACAACATTAATGGATAAGAGAAACTAAGAACTTGTCCACCAAACATATAAGCAACTCATCACACATACAATAATTAAACACACCATCACAAGGTCCTTAACGTCGACGCCTCTGCAACGCTTCTTCACAAGAAGCTTTAGTCGAGATAACTCCATCCCTATTTTATGAAGGTTACTCCGAATCGTCTTCAAATCTGACCTAGCACCACAGCTAAATTTTGTTATGGCGTGCCGTTGGTTAAATGTTAAATGACGAATTAAAGATGTTTGCTCATCCACCATCAACCTCATCTCTTCGAATTCTTCCATAATAGCCTCATCCCACCACTTCAATATATGGAAAAGACCATCTTATAGAAAGACATAAGACATAATCCAACACAAGATAATATTAAAACATCAGTCACAAACAAAACCAACAAGTTTGTATTTAAACGACAATAAGACAAACCGTACAACATGGTTTTCACATCCATAGAATCTCCGACCCGGATTATCTACTGAGGTGGAGGTTTTTAGAACTGCCACCAAACCACACTTACACAACATGGGAAATCCAGAAATTCGTGATGCGCTACAACGAGCAGTTGAACTCACACTCCTTGCAGAACTACTAGACGGTTGTGTGTAGCTATATTGCCCCATACCTGATTACGTAATACATTAAGAACTAAGTACCATATAATGAAAAATACACACAATAAATATTAGACGTCTAATGAAGTCTGCAAGTAGTCTACGTTGCAGACTTCTTACGTAGACAGCATTGTATATTTCTCTGGACAACTACATTGTAGACTATTTTTTACGAGTTCAGCATCACACTATCAACAATAACGAAACAAAACACACAAATCTTACTTTTGTTGGAAGAAAATGTGACTCATATCTGCAACAATGAAGATCTGGAAAAAAAAATATCAACAGAAGAATGGGTCAGATCTGAAATAGATGTAAATGAACAGATTTAAAACAAATTTGAAGGTAAAAACGAAAAAATTGCCAGTTAGATTTGAAACCAGATCGGAGAAAATAAATTTGTTAACGAAGAGTTAAGAGTATAACTAACAATGATGAACACAGAATAAACATAATACCAGAACAACGGAAAACTAATCAGGTGTACAATAAAAGTATCAAACGTACAAAACTACACAGTTGAGGAAAAAAATCTTAGAAATGACGAACAAAAGTAGCTTAGAATGGAGGAACACATGTGTATATATATATTAGAAAACTATAGTATTCATAATTTTATGTATTTATACAATGCAACGTTTTTTAAAAAGACTATAGTATTCATAATTTTATATGATCATGATCAGAAAAATTTAAGCTTAATTTTCTCATATGAGTCACATTAACTTCCCAGCGAACTATATATGTATTGCAAAAAGGAACAGAATTTGGAAAACATAATTCTATATTAACACATAGAACACATCCATCACCTCCACAAATTCGCAAATTCATAACAATAGTTACTAAAAACGTTGAAGCGTCAGTAACATTTAGATGCAGTGGTTAAAAGCCTCGGTATATGTAATCATGTGATTCTAAAATCAACAACCGAAATCCATGAAATGTTCAAATCGGTTAAAAAATTTACGGGGCCCAAACAAATTACATAAAAAGTAATAATTCTTCATATAAAATATTATATATATCAAATAGTTATGCAACATATAATAAATTTACTTATAATATTACATTTTTATGGTAATAATATTCTCTTATAGAAACAATTAAACAATTGAAATATTTTTGTAGTTCATTTTATCATCATAAATTTATATTTTTCTAGTAATTTATTTTATTTTGTATTTTAAAATATAAAATTACTATTATTATATAACTTTTTGTCCTAACATTGTGGGCCCCACAAATGGGGGCCCAATATGGAGGCCAACACCAATACCACAAATATTTGTTTTATAATTTATGTTTTTTATCATCATTGTCGATCGTGAGAAAATTTAGAAGAAATGTGAGTTTAAAAAAAGAATATATGCATTAGTTAAAAAAGGTGAAGCGCCAATAACATTTAGATGTAGTGGTTAAAAGCCTCGGTATATATAATCATGTGATTCTAAAATCAATAACCGAAATCCATGAAATGTTCGAATAGGGTCCTCAGATTTTCGGGGTCCCTAACAAATTATATAAAAAGTAACCATTTTTCATATACAATATTACAAATATCAAATAGTTATGCAACATATAATAAATTTACTTGTAATATTACATTTTTATGGTAATAATATTCTTGTATAGGAACAAATAAAAAACTGAAATATTTTTGTTGTTAATTTTTTCATCATAATTTATATTCTTCTGGTATTTTATTTTATTTAGTATTGTAAAATATAAAATTACCATTATTATATAACTTTTTATCTTAAAATTGTGGGCCCCATAAATGGGGGCCCACAATATGGGGGCATACACCAATATTTCCTCTAAATTCTTTCAGTGTCGACAGTGATGATAAAAAATGATAAATTATAGAACAAATATTTGTGATATATGTGAGTTTAAAAAAAAAGAAAATATACCTTAGTTAAAAGCGTGAGCTATATTTAGATGCAGTGGTAAAAAGCCTCGGTATCTGTAATCCCATTGTTCTAAAACCATAAACATGCTCTTGTGTATCTTTACCTAAGATATTTGTAATGATTCGACTAAAATCATAATCCCGTTGTTCTACATTATTAATTACTTGTTTAAGACTAATACATATAACAGAATTCTTCGTAGGTGCCCAACGCGGGATGATTTAGTTAGTAGTAATCAATTATAAAATATAAAAGATATTTTCTATTGTGTATTCATAAAAATTCAATACGAAGTTTTTTAGAAACAAATAAAAAATTGAAATAGTTTTGTTGTTAATTTTTTTTATCATAATTTATATTTTTCTCGTAATTTATTTTATTTAGTATCTTAAAATATAAAATTACCATTATTATATAACTCTTTATCTTAAAATTGTGGGCTCCACAGATGGGAAGCCCAAAATATGGGGGTGCTGACACCAATATTTCCTCTAAATTCTCTCAGGGTCGACATTGATGATAAATGAACATGATAAATTATAAAACGAATATTTGTTGTATCTGTGAGTTTTAAAAAAAAAGAATATGATAAGCTCAAATTATCCCTAGAGCTAGACTCTCTCAAATTAAGAGGTCAATTGCAGTAATTAGGGTTATCGATCCACAGGGAGTCACAGTAAAACACAGAAGATTAATAGATTCGGATTATGCTAAGCAGGATGGTAATTAAACAGTAAATTAAAGCAAGATTAAATTTGGTTTTAAATCAATTAAAAGAAAAGCTAGGCACAGGGAATTCTACAGTGAATCAGAATTGCAGATAAATCAAGTTATTAGGATTATTAAGCACATTTCTTGAACATGAACACTACTGTAAAATCGACCAACTGTCGTTGCGGAGATTATCTATGTCTAAACCCTAGAAAACCAACTGTCGTTGCGAATTCAGATTAATTCAAACAAGCAATAAATTCAGGTTCAATTGTTCACAAAACCCTAGACCAAATTCCTTTGTGAATAAGTATTTTGCTCATCAAAAACTAGTTCAGGTGAATCAATCAAACTGTCGTTTCTATTAATAAGCCCTAGATCAGATTTCAGTTTGCGAGGCTAAAATCAGCAATAAGAACAAGTTAAGATGAAGAACTTCTAAAGATATTATCCTAATAAACAGATCAGATTCAGCAACTCATCAAACACTTTCGAAAACCCTAAACCTAACAGGATGATTACTCAGACATTATCAAAGAAGAAAACATAATTTTATTCAAAGAAATCTCTAAGATTATCACAAAACAAAGCATAAGCCCAAACAATGGCTTAAAATATATATATATATATATAGGGTTACAAAACCGTCATGGGCCCAATTGCAAACATCTGGGCTTTCTGACGCAAAAAGGAAATAATCTGAAAACTTGGTTTTGGGCTAGTCCGGTAGTCGTGTCGAGCGACACAAAATTATGTGGTGTCGAGCGACACCAAGGACCACGTCGCTCGACACAGTCTTGAAATATTGACTCCGACTTTGCAACTTTGACCGCGCATTCCATTTTGCTCCAGATTGCTCCAGTAAACACCAACTGAGTCCAAAACGCCTTTGTACCTAAGATTAACACCAAAACACTCGAAAAGACTCAAAAACAAAGACTCATATCGTGGTCTTAAATGGGTAAAAACCACGATATATCAACTTCCCCAAACTTAGCTTTTTGCTTGTCCCTAAGCAAAACAGTGTACTCACTCCTTCTAGACCACATCCCTGCAAAGCCAACGATAGTACTTCGATGTGTCCCTCGAAGTAAAGCAGGTCTCCAGATTGAATCCAAACCCCTTAGAGAAACTTTAGACTTTCAGTCGCAGACCCCTTTGATTTATTAACTGCGGTCTCATCAAGGGAATATCGATCGTTGAACCTTTCTAGATTCATTCCCTTCCTTAGCACTTTAAGCACTGCTCCTTTTTTTTCGTTTCCCTTAGTTTTCTGTCCATTTTCATGGGTTTTCATAGGATGCTTACTCACTACTGTTGTTTCTTGTGAGAAGACAGGGTCGTGAGGATCTCTATGTAGTCTTAGAATAGCGCTCATTACTGTTGTTCCTTGTGAGAACAGGGTCATGAGGACTGCACTACTGTGGTTCTATGGTGGGAGACCGGGTCGTGAGTATCTTTGCACTTTACTTTCTAAGACTTCTTTTTTTTTATGCTCTGTTAAGGGAAAACCAAAGGAGCTTATCCTAACCTTTTGCTAGTGCTGAAAGAGGAATCAAGTCTTGCGATAACCAAGCCCCTTGACGAGAAGATTATAGTTCATTTAGGGTCGGGGTCTTTGACATCCTTTCTGGTGTTCTCTAGAAATCCAAACTCGCTCCGTTAAACCACTCCACTTGCAGTTACCCACCTTGTTAAACCATCAACTTGCAGTGTAATGTTCCTTTGAGTGCTGTTCAAAGCAAGCTGGAAGGGGGAGTTTTGACCCGAAATTTTTTAAAAATGACTCAAAACACCAAAAGAAAACACAACATCAGTAACTACCTCCCTCAGACTTAAACAACACTGCCCCCAGTGTTATTAAATCCGAGTTTGGCGAAACAAAACAAATAGGAAATGAAAAGAACGAAAAATCAAGTGAGAAGTGAAACCTGGGGGTTATGTCGAGCGACACGACCTATGTGTCGATCGACACTCAATATTTGGTCGCGTCGAGCGACTGATGTTCTTCACCGATCGACACAATGATTTTACTCGTGTCGAGCGACACTGAATCCTTCGTCGCTCGACACAGAGTTCTGATGTGCATTCTCATTTGCATTTCTACGTTCAATTCCCTGAATATCAAAACAAACACAAAACCAAAACGTAAAATTGAAAAAGAAACGTAAAAACGAAACATAATTATGAAACTCACAAGTGGGTTGCCTCCCACTAAGCGCTTGTTTCAAGTCATTAGCTTGACCGTACTGGAACTCAGGACTATGGTGGATCTTTAGGAAGTACTGTACTTCCTCTATCCAAGTTAGAACTAGCATCAGCTCGCTTCATTCTAGCCTTCTGGACAGCTCCCCCAGACTTAGCAGAAGCAATGTCAGGGAAAAGCCTCATCGTTCTCTCCATCATCTCTCGAAGAACTGCTTCTTCTTGATCCTTAAGCTCTTGGGGAACAATAACTGTCATTCGCGCGAAAGGCTTTAAAGTCCTCTTAGGCTTCACCTCTTCTTTCCCCTTTTCTGCAATTTCATTAGAAAAACCAAGCTTTCGAGGAACTCGATGCTTGCGTGAGCGCGTAACCGCTTTTTCAACTTTAATGAAATTGAAAGAATTAGAATTAGGTGCAGGAGGTACCTCAGGAGATGGTTCTGAAATGACTGCGTCCTCAATGATCTCAACAGGAATGTCTTTCGAAGGCTCCTTGATTGGCTCATCTTCCAGCGATGTAACCACAGAGAAAGCTTGACCATCTATGGTGGGTCTTCTCCTTGTCCATATCAAATTCCATGACAACATCACCAAGGTCAAGCTTGATCTTCCCTCTTCTGCAATCAATATTCGCTCCAGCTGTAGCCAAGAACGATCTTCCCAGAATCAAAGGATCTTGGGGCTCTTCATCATATTCCAGAACCACAAAATCTGCAGGAATCATGCAGTCTTGAATCTTAATTAGCACATCCCTTAGAACTCCTTATGGGAATCTCCTGGATCGATCGGCTAGGAGAAGAGACATCCTCGTTGGCATGAATTCCGTCATCCCAAGTCTTGTAGCAACAGACAGTGGCATTAAGTTGATTCCAGATCCTGAATCGCAGAGCGAATGAGGAAAGCACTCTTCAGAGATGGAGCAGTTAAGGACAAAGCTTCCTGGATCAGGCAGCATCACAGGGATTCTACTCTGGATCATGGCACTAACTTCTTCAGAGACTACCACATCCTTCTTCTTCTTCTTAGGAACCGGAGCTGTGCTCAGGAGTATGGCTTGAAGATCTCTGGTCAGCAGTGCTCCTTCTTCTAGACTAACCCCATTTGATAGCATTCGCTTCACGTATCGCCGAATCGCAGGAGAAAGTTTGATTGCATCCACAAGAGGCATCTCAACCATGATTTTCTCAATCATCCTCTTGCAAATGGCTTCTTCAACCTCCTGTTTGCTCTTCTTAGCTCTGGGGAAGGGAAGCTTCGGCTTATGAAATGGTTCCTCGACTGATTTGGATGACTCGACAAGCTTTGGCTCGGTCTGCACTGCGTGTCGAGCGACATTAGTCGTCTGTCGATCGACGCTGCTAGTTTCCTCGTGTCGAGCAACACTACTGTCCCTATCGCTCGACATGATAGTTTCAATCTCAGACACGGCTGATTCTTCTCGTGTCGATCGACACGTATACTCTGTGTCGCTCGACACAGGTTTTGAAGTTTCAAAAATCGCCTCAAACTCATCAAAATAGTCGTCTTCAGTTACCCGGATAGCGTTGCAGGCTCGTCTAGGATTGGAGTCCATCTTCGCAGGAAGAAACCCCTCTTGTCGCTTTACCGATTCAGTTGTCTGAGCCACTTGAACATCTAGCTTCCTAACGTGAGTAGTCAAGGCTTCGATCTTTCCGTTCAAATTATTGTAGAGCGAATCAAACTTCCCATTCCAATCCACAGCCAACTTCTGTTGTCCCTCTAGAAGCTGCTCGATCATAGCTTCCATTTTACTGTTCTGAGACAGAGGAGGAGACTTCTGATAAGACGATGAACCGTAATCTCTAGTGTAGCCGCTTTGAAATGGTTTCTGATAAGAGGATGACCCACACTTCTGAAATCCAGACTGGTTGAGGTAGTTCACATCCTCTTCTGCATTCTCAATATCCTGCGCAAAGTGAATTGACTTCTTCCCAGCTAGCAGACTATGCATCGAATCAATCTTCTTGGTCACTTCCTCTAGCTTATTCCCGTTGATGCTCTGCCCAAGCTTGCTCCTTTCGAAGTCCAGGTTCTTGGTACTATTGCTGTTGGCTAAGTTCTCAATCAATCTCAACGCAGCCTCTGGCGAGTTGGTATTGAAATCTCCCTTACTCGCAGCATCTAAACTAACAGCATACGGTACAGCGATCACTCTGAAGAAGATACTGAGCAGCTGAACCTCATTAAAACCATGGTGCGGACAGTCGCTTTGGTACCCTTTAAACCTGTGCTACGCAGCCTTGAACGCCTCTTGATCACCTTGCTTAAAGGTAGTGATCTTATACCGCAAGTCCTCAGACTTCGCATCATCGAAGAAATTGCTTAAGAAAGCATTCTTCGTATCCTCCTAAGTGGTAAGAGATCATGGAGGAAGAGTCCTAAGCCAATGTTTGGCTTCTCCATGCAGTGAGTACAGAAACAGCTTGCAGAAAAGATAGTCTTGAGAAACTCCGTTGGCCTTGATGCTAGATGCAAGATCCTTGAACCGCTCGATATGGTCCATTGGATGTTCATGAGGAAGACCACAGTAAGGATCTTGAGCTACGAAAGAGAAGTAGGCCGGCTTGAGCTCAAAGTCGTTCATTTGAAACGCTGGAGGGCGAATCGCGGCTCGATTCGAGTAGAATTGCTCAGGACGGTTGAAATCAGCAAGTGTACGGTTCTGGGCATCGTGTCGAGTAACACCACCTGGCTGTCGAGCGATACCACCGTTTCCATCCTGTTGAGCGATCTCTTCAGCCTGTCGCTTGATCTGTAAATTCTCCTCGTGTCGAGCGACGTCAAGCCTCTGTCGCTCGACACGATCTTCCTCCTCACGAGCCATTCTGATTTCTTCTTCCTCGCGCGCACGTTGTTCTTCAGCCTCATCAACCATAACGTTCCCAGCCTCATCTAGCCTCTGTCCATCCTCATTATACCGGTTCCCTTCTCTATCGAAGAAACCATCTTCTCTTTGAAAGATCATTACTGCCGCAACCATCTTCTTAGCTTCTTTCGTCGCTTTTCGCTTCGTGCGTTCTAAGCGAGCTAGATCCTGTAGTCCGAGTTCCAGTAGTTCCTTGTTTTGATTGCTCCTGGTATTGCGATTTCGCATGTACCTGAAACAAAGAACAAGGAGAGAAAAACGAAAACAAAAACAAAAAGAAAACAAAACAAAAATAAAAACAAGAAATAAAAACACCTAGACAAAATCCTAGAAATATAAATCTAATGGCTTATGACTCCCCGGCAACTGCGCCAAAATTTGATAAGCTAAAATTATCCCTAGAGCTAGACTCTCTCAAATTAAGAGGTCAATTGCAGTAATTAGGGTTATCGATCCACAGGGAGTCACAGTAAAACACAAAAGATTAATAGATTCGGATTATGCTAAGCAGGATGGTAATTAAACAGTAAATTAAAGCAAGATTAAATTTGGTTTTAAATCAATTAAAAGAAAAGCTAGGCACATGGAATTCTACAGTGAATCAGAATTGCAGATAAATCAAGTTATTAGGATTATTAAGCACAATTCTTGAACATGAACACTACTGTAAAATCGACCAACTGTCGTTGCGAAGATTATCTATGTCTAAACCCTAGAAAACCAACTGTCGTTGCGAATTCATAATTCAAACAAGCAATAAATTCAAGTTCAATTGTTCACAAAACCCTAGACCAAATTTCTTTGTGAATAAGTATTTTGCTCATCAAAAACTAGTTCAGGTGAATCAATCAAACTGTCATTTCTATTAATAAACCCTAGATCAGATTTCAGTTCACGAGGCTAAAATCAGCAATAAGAACAAGTTAAGATGAAGAACTTCTAAAGATATTATCCTAATAAACAGATCAGATTCAGCAACTCATCAAACATTTTCGAAAACCCTAAACCTAACAGGATGATTACTCAGACATTATCAAAGAAGAAAACATAATTTTATTCAAAGAAATCTCAAAGTAAATCACAAAACAAAGCATAAGCCTAAACAATGGCTTAAAATACATATTTATAGGGTTACAAAACCGTCATGGGCCCAATTGCAAACATCTGGGCTTTCTGACGCAAAAAGGAAATAATCTGAAAACTTGGTTTTGGGCTGGTCTTGTAGTCGTGTCGAGCGACACAAACAACTCTGTCGGTCGACGCTTGAAAATATGTGGTGTCGAGCGACACCAAGGACCACGTCGCTCGACACAGTCTTGAAATGTTGACTCCGACTTTGCAACTTTGACCGCGCATTCCATTTTGCTCCAAATTGCTCCAGTAAACACCAACTGAGTCCAAAACGCCTTTGTACCTAAGATTAACACCAAAACACTCGAAAACACTGAAAAGACTCTAAAACAAAGATTCATATCGTAGTCTTAAATGGGTAAAAACCACGATATATCAGAATATATACCATAGTTAAAAAACGTTGAAGCGTCAGTAACATTTAGATGCAGTGGTTAAAAGCCTCGGTATATGTAATCATGTGATTCTAAAATCAACAAACGAAATCCATGAAATCCTCAGATATTCGGGGCCCCAAACAAATTATATAAAAAGTAACCATTTTTCATATACAATATTGTAGATATCAAATAGTTATGCAACATATAATAAATCTACTTGTAATATTACATTTTTATGGTAATAATATTCTTGTGTAGAAACAAATAAACAATTGAAATATTTTTGTAGTTAATTTTTTCTTCATAATTTATATTCTTCTAGTATTATATTTCATTTAGTATTGTAAAATATTAAATTACCATTATTATATAAGATTACCATTACTGGCGAATCAAATCAGAATAAATCGTAAAACTGAAACACTACAAGAAAACATTACTGGCGAATTAAATCAGAATAAATCGTAAAACTGAAACACTACAAGAAAACAGGCTGTTTTTCGACGGAATTTCCGGCCGTCATAATTCCCGTCGGACAATTCCGTCAGAATTCAGACGGTTTTCCGACAAAAATCATTCCGTCAGTACTCCGTCAGTTTATTTTGACGGAATTCTGATGACCAGGATTATCGTCCGTATGCCGTCAGAAATCCGTCAATATTTACCGACGGATTACCGACGACGGTAAGCAGTCGTAAATTTCTGTCGACATTCCGACGCACAACCGACATAAACAGATTATTCTGTCGGGCAGACGGAATTCCGACGGAATTGTGACGGGGTCCGATGTCGGCAAACTTTGGGTGGTTAACATATCGTCTGGGTTGGCCGATGGGATTGAAGTGTTGTTATGTCAGAGGTTTTGACTGTTTTCTGACGGATTTTCATTCTACATAAGTTTTCACATTTCTTCCGACGTTCATAACAACATTTGAAAAACAAAAAAAAAATTTAGAGATGAGTTCTTCATATTTTCGGTAATGGATGGACGAGCCAATGATGGAAGAGGGGTCGAACTTATTAACGACCGAATACGCTCAAGGTATTTGCGAGTTCATGCAGTTATATAGAAATCAAGAGGCGGCCAACAAAGGTCAGGATATCAAATGTCCATGTTCTAATTGCTGTAATAGAATTAGTGTTGGGGTTCCTAATGTTTGGAACCACTTATATAGATATGGATTTAGGCCGGGATATAAGGTTTGATATTTACATAGAGAAAGGAATTATGAATATAGTAGTACTAGTAATAATGTACCTTATTTCGGGGATAGCGTAGGAGAACATACAATGGAAGTAGATGTTGGTGTAGGTACAGTTCAGATGGTTAACGATGCGTACAGAGAGAATTTGCAGTCAGGTGTTTATGAGGGAGTTAGGGTAGAAGAACCTAATTTAGAATCTCGAAGGTTTTTTGATATGTTAGACGCATCGAACCAACCACTATACAGCGGTTGTAGGGAAGGTCATTCACCGTTATCGGCTGCTACTAGGATGATGAACATAAAGACTGATCACAATTTGTCCGAAGAATGTGTTGATGCATTCGCCGAGTTCGTGAAAGATCTTTTGCCAGAAGATAATCTGGCCCCCGGATCATACTACGAGATCCAAAAACTTGTTACCGGTCTTGGTTTGTCCTACCAGGTTATAGATGTGTGCATTGACAACTGTATGATATACTGTAGAGAAGACAAGAACCGAAATAAATGTAAATTTTGCCACAAACCACGGTTTCTGGACACAAGTGGCAGGGTGAAGATTCCATTCAAACGGATGTAGTATTTACCCTTAACGGAGAGGTTGTACGAATCAGACCGTACAACTAAGGCTATGAGATGGCATGCAGAGCATCGTCAAGATGGAGATATTACTCATCCTTCTGACGCGGAAGCGTGGAAACACTTTCAATTCGTATATCCAGATTTTGCATATGAACGACGGAATGTATACCTCGGCTTATCCACTGATGGTTTCAACCCATTTGGAAAGCATGGAGGAAAATATTCATTGTGGCCGGTCATCGTTACACCTTACAATTTGCCTCCTTCTATGTGCATGCGGCGAGAGTTTTTGTTTCTCTCAATTCTAGTTCCCGGGCCAAATCATCCAAGATGGTTACTCGATATATTTCTCCAACCATTGATCTGTGAGTTACAGATGTTGTGGGAGCATGGTGTTGAGGCATTTGATGTTTTAATCAAGCAGAATTTCAATATGCGTGCGGTTCTTATGTGGACCATAAGCGATTTTCTGGCATACGGTATGTTATCTGGATGGACAACGCCTGGAAGATTGGCATGTCCTTATTGCCAAGACAATACTTGAGCATTCCAACTGCAGCACGGAAGGATGACTTCATGGTTTGATTGAAATAGGTGTTTTTTACCGGCAAATTATCTATATCGTCGGTCTAGAAGACATTTCAGGAAGAATTTACAAGTGTTACATGGTCCACCTCCTGAGATAGATGGTCGCAACATATTGGAACAGTTACGAGATTTTTGGTGCAGAGCAAACTTCTGAATGTGAGGGTAATGGCCATCATGTAGGAATTTCATCAGGTTTTATCCGGTTTAATCTCTATTAAACAACCTATGAACGATTCCGTTTGCCTAGGATCTAGGGTTTGTAAACTATGAATCTGAAAGAACGGATCTCGAATATACCTGGAGTTTATGCAGCGGAATATGATCAGCGATTCGAGATCTAGAGCGCCCCAAGCGTTGCGCCTCTACTGATAGTCCACACGCACACAAACTAGAATCCGCCGGGATGCTAGTACCGGTAGATCGGATCTCTTAGGGAATTCTGTGGGTTAGAGGCGGCTATGGAGTTCTGCGTTACTAGGTTTTCGTGCCTCATATCCTATATATAGGCACATGAGAAAACCTAATCTTCCAGGAAATAAACCGGTTTAAATTAAGTCAGAAAACCGAAATCCCTATTTCGATTATTGACCCGTGTCGATCGACACTACTCTTTAGTGTCAATCGACACCATCTTTAAAACCACGTTTCTTATGTGTATCATATACACATGTCGATCGACACCACACTATTGTGTCGATCGACATAACCTATTAAACACATATCTCATGTGTATCAAATACACATCATTTTGATCATTACATTAATGATCATTCCCACATAAAGCGAATCCAGCTTGCTTAGGTGTGTGACCCTGTAGGATTATATAATACTAGCAATGAGTTCATAACTCATAGATCATCAGAGGTTTCTAGCAAAACGTCATGATCACCTAGTATCATATGAATGTCTGATCTCGACAGTACAACTATTACTAGAGTGAATACAAGTGTGATTTCAGGACATTCCCAACAATCTCCCACTTGTACTGGAATCAACTATTCCCATAATCCCTTCGTCTCTATATCTCGATTTGGCATAAGGTAAGAACCGTGTCATCCTTATTACAGCCATTATCACGTTCATCGAACTCCGATTTATACTGATCAAAAACAAACGACTGACAATCACCTCGTTTGAGCGCGGCCACGCATTTCTCAGTATCAAATCTTCGATGGGCCCTGAGATATTTATCTCCTGTTATATAGGAGGGACAAATCCCATCTTGTTCCATCCCTGTTCCTTCACACACTTCATGATACGCCCAATCAATGCCTTTATAGTCACCTGTTACGGATAACGTTTGACACCGTCAAAGCGGACCAATTCATATGTAAGAAATCATGATGAACTCAGGTCTAAGGACTATACTCTATAGTCGTAATGAGAACCTCTTATGACACTTATATAACTATCCTGTAGAGTTCTCATTAGCGGGTCATGTCCGATCATATGTTCTCTAATATATATCTATGTGATTGACTTTAATACTCTTATTAATGACTCCATGAAACTTAGTCATCAGTCACCTCACATGCCAGTCTCACACGGTTGTTAGTGTCCCACTTTAACAACCTTGACCAGGGACAAATATAATCTATGTCATTTATCACTTATAGGGTTTCATGATCAAGTCCTCAACTTGATGACCTATAAAATGCCATAAATTACTTTGGGACTATTATTCAATTATCCAATAATCAAATAATATATGAAACAATTTCATTATGACATAACCAAAGTATGTCTACTTGAATATCATAACATCACTAAATCCATTACAACTCCCACTAGAATTAAGATCATATCTTAATATATCCAATACCTACAGCAGGAGGGTGAAACTCATGCTTAGGTCATGGGAGAGGCTGCGGCGCTCTGCTTGGAACCCTTTCCAACAAACCGCAGGCTGTAATGCTTTGCTTGGAACCTTTCCAACAACCGCACCGCCATATAGACACAAGACATAACCAGGTTCCGACCAAAAATCGTCTTTGTCTGTCTAACCACTCTCAATAAAAACCATTACTTCCTCAGTTCACCAAGCTCCTATCCTTAGTATTCCTCAAATACTTTGAGAATATTCTTGGTAACTGTCCAGTGACATTCACACGGATCATATTGGTATCTACTCGTCATGCTTAAAACACAAGCAATACCTGGACGAGTGCAGGTCATGGCATTCATAATAGATTCCACTGCTTTTGCCTGGAAATTCTATTCAAACGTTCTTGCTCAGCCAGTGTCCAGGGACACCGCGTCTTGCCAAGATTAATACCATTAGACATTGGTATGAAGCCCTTCTTGGAATCATGCATATTGAATCTGTCCAAGACCTTATCACCATAATAATCTTGACACGATCCAACTAGCCTAACCAATCTATCTCTATAGATTCCTATTCCAAGAATTCACGCGGCTACTCCCATGCCTTTCATTGAAAAATAACTTCCGAGCCAAGTCTCTAAAGACTAAAACAACGGAACGTCATTTCCGAGAAGTAGTATGTCATCTACATACATAACGAGAAATGCAACTACACTCCCACTAGTCTTCTTGTAAACACACGTTTCCTCTTCGTTCATGATGAAGTCAAACCTTTTGACAACTTTATCAAAAAGAAGATTTCAAATCCGAATGGATTTAAGCATAGCGAATGGAAACAGGTCTCATCATAGTCAATACCATGATTTTCTTGAAACCTTTAGCCACCAGCCAAGCTTTGAATATCTGGATATTCCCATTTCGGATCTAGCGGCTCCAAGCCACTTTTCGGAGTCCGGGCCCAACACTGCTTCTTCAAAATTCGCAGGCTCGTTTTTGTCAATGATCAACAAGTCATGATAATTGGTCACAAGAAATCCATATTTCTTGTGATTGTTACGAATCCTTTCGGATCTGCAAACTTCTGGCACCACAGGTGTAGGTTCTACAACTCTTTGTAGATCCAGTTACTTCTCTTCCTTAACAGGTTGAGCAGTCTCCTGTGATTCTCGAACATCTTCGAGTTTTACTTCACTCCCACTGTTCTTCTTGGAAAGACAATCTTTCGTAAGAAAACATAGTTCTTAGCAACAAACACTTTGTTCTTAGAACGGTTGTAAAAGTAGTAAGCCTTGGTTTTCTTAGGATAACCAATCGAAGTAGCATTTATCGGATTTAGGTGCGAGCTTATTAAACATTTTACATAAGCCTCACAACCCCAAATTTTCAGGAAAGACAAATTGGAACATTTCCAGTACACATCTCATGTGATGTCTTTTCAAGCGATTTAGATGGAACCCTATTTAGTGTAAACTCAGACATTTCTAGAGCGTATCCCTAAAAGAGATAATGGAAGATCTGTGTGACTCATCATTGATTGAACCATATCCAATAAGGTCCGATTACTCCTCCGGAAACTCCATTCCATTAGAGCGTTCCAGAAGGAGTGAGCTGTGAACCCATTCCACACTCTCTCAAATGATCATTTTTCTCTTGACTTAAGTATTCTCCTCCGCAATCTGATCGAAGAAGAATTCTCCTCCGCGATCTGATCTAAGAGCTCTAATACTTTTGTCAATTTGATTATGTACTTCATTCTGGAACTCCTTGAACTTTTCAAAGGATTCCGACTTGTGACTCATTAGGTAGACATAGCCATGCATACTTAAGTCATCAGTAAAGGTAATGAAGTACTAAAAGTTTCTTCTAGCACTGTTGCTTATCGGACCGCACACATCTGTATGTATAAGGCCCAATAATTCGCTGGCCCTTTCATTTGGTTCATTAAAAGAGGCCTTAGTCATTTTACCCAATAAGCAGGATTCACTTTTCTCACATGATTCACAATCACATGAGCCCAAAAGCCCATCACTATGGAACCTTTGAGTCCTCTGTAGCCCAAATGATAATGCTAGAGAACCGATTTGTGTTTATGTTATAGACAGGCATAGATTGGTTTAAGACATAAAACCCATTCTCTAATGGGGTGCTACCATAGAACATATTATTAAGATCAAAAGAACAACATTTGTCTTTTATCAAAATAAAAATCATTCAAAATCATACAAGAAATTTAAATGACATTTCTGCTCTCAGCATGTACATAATAGCAATTATTCAGTTTCTAAAACCAAGCCTGAAAGCGACCACAAAAGGAACCTTCCTACAGCTAATGCAGCAACCTTTGCTTCATTCCTGTTGAACATCTCCATTTGTCCCTTCTTCAATGTTCTACTGTTGCTTAGGCCCTACATATTTAAACAAACATGAGCGCCACAACCAGTATCTAATACCCATAAGATAGAACTTGAAATAACACAAATACCTGAATAAGGAGTGTCATACATCTCCATTATTTCCATAGAATCTTTCATGTATTTCTTGCATTTTCTCCTCCAATGCCTTGGCTCCCCACAGTAGCTGCAAGCATCATCATCAGATGGGCCAGACTTGGGTTTAGTGATAGACTCGGGCTTGTCCTGATTCATAATCTGGATGGCCTTTCTATCACCCTTGTCTATACCAGGTTTCTCAAACCTTTTGCCCTTCTTGATGTTGAGCTCAGCTGTCTTGAGCATATTATGCAGTTCAGTCAACGTCTTTGTCAAGACATTCTTGACGTAGTACTTGATGAACTCATCATAGCTCGTCGGCAGGGACTGCAGAATGATGTCAGTAGCCAACTCTTGGCTAATAGAACAATCCAGTCTCCTCAGGTTATCAATATAACCTATCATTTTCATGACATGAGGACTTACTGGAGCATCCTTTGGTAGCTTGCACTCAAACAGAGATTTAACCGTCTGGTATCTCTCAGTTCGAGTCTGCTCCTGAAACATAGCTTTCAGGCTAGTGACAATCTTGATAGGCGATTCCACGTTCTCATATTGCCCCTGCAATTCAGAGTTCATGGTATCCCTCATCAGACGGCGCACATCGACCGTATGATAATAGTGCTTATTCCAAGCATCATATACTGCATGTGAGGCATTGGACCTTAGTTTCTCGGGGAGGGCTTTCTCAAGGACATAGTCCTTTCTCTCCTGCTTGAGAACAATTCTCAAGTTCCGATTCCAATCAAGGAAGTTGGATCCATTTAACTTGTCCTTCTCAAGGACGGATCTCAACGAGAAAGAGTTCTGATTAGACATAACTGAAATAAGAAAAGGAAAATTCAGTCATGATATTCAGGAAATGAGAAATCTTAACAATTAAGAAAACTCGCATTATATTCAAAACAATGTTTCCTCAAATGAATATAATGATCCAAGATCCATATTTCACCAAAACTCGAGCGAGCCACTGGCTGTCACTCAAATCTTGGCTAATATAGGTAAGCAACACTTTGCTAATCATATCCAATATGACTCTTGGTTGTGGATAAGACATCTAATGTTTTTATCCACCTGATGTCTACGGGCCCAGAACTTCTGATAGCCCATTCAAGCAAACCAATCTCTTCAGTCATGTAATAGTTGATGCCATGCACTGCAAGCCCATCAACACAATTACTTACTGCCTTACTCATGTAACTGCAGACACCTTGCACTGCAAGCCTGTCACGCAATTAAACGAGCCTTGACAGTTGACAAGATCGGGAAGACATCCAGAACACTTGATATTTAGTCGAGGAACTGAACGTTTATTCCTTAATACATATCACATATGCATTCAGGGATCCAATCTTATTAAGTCTGGTTCGGTTATTGGAATTTAGGTTCTCCAACCCACAATCTTAGTAGGCTGTCGATCGACACTACCTTAGTGTCGATCGACACTTACTTCTCTGTCTCAGTTCATCGAAAACCGATCAATCCTATTGAACCGATTTCGATAACCGACAAAAATTTCAATAACCGGTTTGTGTCAATCGACACTACATTAGTGTCGATCGACACTGACTAAACCAGATTCAATCTTCGATAACCGGTCAATCCAATTGAACCGGATCGATAACCGGTCAATCCAATTGAACCGGGTCGATTTTGGTCCCTGTCGAGCGACACAACATTTGTGTCGATTGACACGAACCAAACAAAATCAAATTTGCGATAACCGATCAATCTAATTGAACCGGATCGAGAACCGGTCAATCCAATTGAACCGGGTCGATTTTGGTATCTGTCGAGCGACACAACATTTGTGTCGATCGACACGAACGAAATCGCAATAAACCAAAATTAACCGGTTTGATTGATTTGTTAACCAAGCGTGATAATTGGTTCAATCCAATTGAACCGGTTAACCAAATCGCAAGGCCTGAAACCCTAATTCACGATTCTGAAAATCGTAAATACTGTTCATCGACGAATCACTATTCATCGAGTACTGTTCATCGTGATTACTGTTCACCGATTACTGTTCATTGCGAATCACTATTCACGATTGCTGTTCATCGCGAATCACTATTCACGATTACTGTTCATCTCGAATCACTATTCACGATTACTGTTCATCGCGAATCAATATTCACGATTACTGTTCATCGCGAATCACTATTCACGTTACTGTTCATCGAACACAAGGCAGAGACACTCGATCGACACGACTAGGTCAGATCAAGCAATTTGAACAATTTTACGATAAAACGTTTTCGCGAAAAACTATTGATCAAATCCGATTTTATTCTTACAGATAACAATGTTAAACCCTAAGGCTCTGCTACCACTGTAGAAATTTCATCAGGTTCTATCCGGTTTAATCTCTATTAAACAACCTATGAACGATTCCGTTTGGCTAGGATCTAGGGTTTCTAAACTATGAATCTGAAAGAACGGATCTCGAATATACCTGGAGTTTATGCAGCGGAATATGATCAGCGATTCGAGATCTAGAGCGCCCCAAGCGTTGCGCCTCTACTGATAGTCCACATGCACACAAACTAGAATCCGCCGGGATGCTAGTACCGGTAGATCGGATCTCTTAGGGAATTCTGTGGGTTAGAGGCGGCTATGGAGTTCTGCGTTACTAGGTTTTCGTGCCTCATATCCTATATATAGGCACATGAGAAAACCTAATCTTCCAAGAAATAAACCGGTTTAAATTAAGTCAGAAAACCGAAATCTCTATTTCGATTATTGACCCGTGTCGATCGACACTACTCTTTAGTGTCAATCGACACCATCTTTAAAACCACGTTTCTTATGTGTATCATATACACATGTCGATCGACACCACACTATTGTGTCGATCGACATAACCTCTTAAACACATATCTCATGTGTATCAAATACACATCATTTTGATCATTACATTAATGATCATTCCCACATAAAGCGAATCCAGCTTGCTTAGGTGTGTGACCCTGTAGGATCATATAATACTAGCAATGAGTTCATAACTCATAGATCATCAGAGGTTTCTAGCAAAACGTCATGATCACCTAGTATCATATGAATGTCTGATCTCGACAGTACAACTATTACTAGAGTGAATACAAGTGTGATTTCAGGACATTCCCAACACATCACCCCGTCGACGGTTGTGGGGAATATCACAATTGGCACAAGAAGAGTATTTTCTGGGATTTGCCTTACTGGAAAGACCATCTACTGCGGCATAATGTAGATGTCATGCATGTTGAAAAGAATTTCTTTGACAACATCATCAACACCATATTAAACGTCCCAGGAAAGACCAAAGACAACTGGAAGTCTAGATTTGACTTGCCATTGATTGTTCGAGGCCATCTCTTCATGTTTCAAATGGTAGATTTCCGATGCATGCGTACCGGTTAGACTCTAGGCAGAAAGAAGTATTTTTGAATGGTTCAAAAAATTTGTAAAATTTCCAGACGGCTACGCATCTAATCTACGTAATTGCGTGGATTCGACGGAAGGGAAGTTTATAGGAATGAAGAGTCATGATTGTCATGTCGTGATGCAGCGTCTTCTTCCATTTGTATTTGCATATCTTCTTCCAGAACCTATCCACCAAGCAATTAGAGGTATATTTCTTACTCCCATTAGTTTCTTACTACCATAATATTACTGTATATGTACTAACCTGTTTAATTTTCGTTTATAGGAGTTGGTGCATTCTTCCGAGATTTATGTTCAAGAACGCTTACCGTCCACGGGATACGTAACTTGGAGGCCAATATCCCGGTTCTCCTTTGTAATCTTGAGAATATATTTCCACCGTCTTTTTGACGTTATGGAACATCTTCCTATTCACCTCCCACGAGAAGCAGCCTTAGGAGGCCCTGTTCAATACCGATGGATATATCCGTTCGAGCGTTACATGTTCCACCTGAAGAATAAGGTTAAAAATTTGAGCAAGGTTGAGGGATCTATTGTTGCACAAAGCGTAAACGAGGAAGTCTCACACTTTGCCGAATATTACTTTCCATCGGAAGTTCGGACTAAGGCTAGACGTCCTGCCCGACATGATGATAGAGGTGAGAAAGCAATTTATGCCGTGGTTGTACCCGAGTTGTTTTCCCAAGTTGGCCGAGTAAGTGGAAAAGGAAAGAAACACAGACTTTCAGCACAAGTGCCCAAACATTTGCATACCTATATCCTCAGAAATTGTGACGAAATAATAGAGTATGAAAGGTATATCAGTTATTATACTAAATTTATGGAATTATTTGCCTTTATCTACTAACAACTGTTATGTTACAGGATCTACATGTCTCTAGCACGTGATTACCATTCTGATAAGTCAGATGCCGAACTTGTTGTCTTGAAAGACGAAGAATTTACGGGGTGGTTGAAATATATGTAAGTTTAATATAATTACTTACTCTGACTTTTCCAGGTTTTCACGTTCATATGTTACTGATATATTACTTATATCATTTTTAGGTTTCCAAAAGTTTAGCAAGTGGTCAATCAATCCCGACATGGTTAGAGGAGATTGTGTATGGCTTACGCAGCATCGCGACATCATATCCCAAGTTTTGCACTAGGGGATATGCGTTCAGGATCCGTGACGAAGGACGTCAAAGGTCAACTTCGGACTATGGTATTTCGTCGCAATCAGGTGATACCATGTACTATGGGATTTTAAAAGAAATCTTGGAAATCCACTATCAAGGAATGTTGGACTTGAGGTGCATTGTGTTTATGTACGATTGGTATGATCCATCCAATGGTCGAGGGGTTCGAGTTGACCCTCTTGGTGTTATTTCGATAAATTCAAGTCGGAAACATCAGTATTACGATTCATTTATCCTTGCGTCTCAAGCAGACCAGGTATCAATACAATAATATGTTTACCTACGTACTCATACTTAAGGTTTGTTGTTCATGTATATTAACAATATCCACTATTTATTAATAGGTTTGCTACATTCCATATCCTCGAGTTCCCTATCGTACAGATCCTTGGATCACAGTAACTTTAATTAACCCGAGAGGAAAAATATATGGAGTTCCAGAACATGATGCTCTACAACCATCGAGAAGTATACAAATGTCACATGTTCATGAGATGGATAACATTGACCTTGTCGTTGATGTCACACATATCGGGGATGATCTAGTGCATTCGGACGAAGAGGAAACACGTGAAGAATTTGACGACGATTCAGACTCTATCCCTAGTGAAAGTGGATCAGAAGAGTGAGATTAATAATTTATGTATAAATGGGTGCTTATGAATGTTGTGTGAATAAATGTGTGATTCAGACTTCATCCCTAGTGAAAGTGGATCAGGAGATTCATATTAAAAAACGAATTATGAATAAATGTGTGATTCATGAGAAAAACATTTACAATATTTTGGCTTTGCTCAAAATGAATAAACTCGGGTTTGATATAGTTTTAAAGGAAGCATAACAATTTAATCTCGGGACGAATCTAGTATATCATTGACATTTAATAGTACATAAGCAATTCCGATTACTAATTGTTGCTATATTTTGATTATGCAACTCCAATAAAACATTACATTTAATGAAACATAAAATTTAAAACAACTTAATACACATGTAGAGTAAAGACTTGCAAAAATTAAACACACAACGATTATGGTACAAGTACATAATAGACAATATTTATTTACACACCATATGTCTGTACCCACTCCAAACTTACCATTGGTTAGAACCATTTAGTGATTTTTTCCCTTTTTATTCTTTTCTGGAGAATCTAAAAATCGGTCGCACAATTCACTTTTCATTGCATCAACATCTATATTTATGTTTGGCTTTTCTGGGCTTTGGGCGAATTCAAAATCATAGTACTGATCCTTACATTCATTTGAAGTACTTCCACCGTAAGTATATGACGGTTCAGTGAATTGATATGGTTGGACGGCTTTGACAACCCGCTTCTGGTCAGGACATTCTGCCTGGTTATTGTATTTGTGATTAGGAAAACCGAACCCATCTTCATTTTTTGGAATGTGGTGGATGTTTGGCAACCACTGGCTGTTAGGCACTATTGTGGATGTGGAATCTTCTTCATCGATTGGTGAGCACGTATCAAATTCCCACGAGTAAGTGGGAATCTCTTGAGTGAATTCGTCACAATGAGATTCAGTTTCCCACAAGTATTTTGGAACATAAAAAAAATTAGCCTCAGATGTTGTTTTTGCGTCTTCATTAGGAGAGCTAGAAGACATATTTTTTTTGTTATTGAGAGGCGTAGAAGATATACACTCCATCAGGTGTATTTATAGTAGAAGTTATATGTATAAACCGTCGATATTCCGTCTGTATTCCGTCCGTATTACCGATAGAATTCAGACTACACGATGTCGGCAAAGTTTGATTGGTCAGCTGTACCAACGGATTTCCGACGGAGCTATGTCGTCAGAATTATGTAACGAATTTCTGACGGATTGCAGACGGTTTCCGATTTCGGCAAAGTTTGAGTGGTTAATAAATTGTCTGCAATGGCCGAAGGGATTGGTGGGGTGTTATGTCGGAGTGTTTTGACGGTTTTCCAACGGAAATCTGACGGATATCCGTTGTACATATGTTTCTACATTTTCTCATTCCTTCATAAAAAAATTTCAACACACAATCATAACACACAAATATTCAATTGCGTAATGGCTAATAGAGATCTATAGAATTACTATATGGAAAACCGAGCCCCGGTCAAAACCCTCGAAACACAACTCTTGTTCCTTCAAGCCCTCCTTATGATAACTTAAATGTTACTGATGCTCAACCGACAATTTCACTCCATCCAACTCAAAAATCCCAGAACCAAACGCCTGTAATACCGGGACCTGGCCAAGTCGTATGTCGAGGACTGTTTCACAAGAGGTCTCATGATGCAAAGGTGCTGTAAGGTGAAAGTTCTCAGACACGCCCAACACAAGATTTTATTCTTGAGGTCATGAATGAGCCACCACAGGCCGACCTTGATTTTAGTAGTCCTCGGTGGACTTCTACTATCGATTACATAATCCATGAAGGTATATATATATAATTACCGCTTTTACTTTTAAAATAATGATTGTAGCTGACAAATACTAAATCTATCATTCATACATGTAAGTTCTTATAACAATAGGAGCACACCATTCTGGACCCAAGTTGCAGAAATTCAATCCCCGCATTCACAATTTGTGAAAGTCAAAAATGTTTACATTTTCGGCCTATTTTATTAACATTTAGACATACAATTTATTTGACAAGTATATTCTATTTCATTATCAGATTGTGGCTAGGTCTCTAGTTTAACCCCCAATGACCAGGGAGATCTGCTAGTAACTTTAAAAGATACTTCAGGAAAAATCGAGGGAACCATGCACCATAACATCTTCAAGAAGGACGAGTACAGACTCACCACTGGTGTAGGTGCGGTGGTCACCCTAAAGAATGTTACCGTTTGCCGTTTTAACAGGAACTCAAAGTACCTGAACATCACAGAGCAGAACATTGTTAAGGTAGATGTATATCATACGTTTCTAAATATTTCTAGGAAGGCTTAACTAAATTCATTTTTGAAACAGATAATCGGTGCTAATTCGATGATTGCTGAATACCAACCAACGGAAGTATCTACCATCGATGAGGAAGATGAAGGAACTACTGGGTACGAATATGAAATAGGTTGAGACTCAGATGATGAATAAACATCCGACCCGCCCATGATTTTAATATTTTCCGACTATCCATTGTACGAGTTTATCCGGATAATGTTGTTATGTGTAATATTTTACCATTCATGGTTTTAGTATATACCATCGATGATTTTATATGTCAAATTACGGATTTCCAACTTATTTTGTGTTCATGTAATATTCCCGCTTAGAAAAGATATATTACGGATTTCTGACGGATCCTTAAACTCATTTATTTTCTATTCTGAGATAGGAAAAAATTGGAACAAAATAACAAATCCGTAAGAAATCCGTCATAAATTTTGCTCTCCGAATAGAAAATAAATGAACTTCGACTATGACGGATTTTTGACGGATTAGATGATTTTATATTTGTTCTATTCGGAGATAGAAAAAATTAAAAAAAAATTAAGGATCCGTCAGAAATCCGTCATAATGTTATGACGGATTTCTGACGGATCCTTAATTTTATATTTGTTCTTTTCGGAGATAGAAAAAAATTAATAAAAAATTAAGAGTCCGTCGGAAACCCGTCATAATGTTATGAAGGATTTCCGACGGATCCTTCATTTTTTATTTGTTATATTCGGAGATAGAAAAAATTAATAAAAAATTATAGATCCGTCGGAAATCCATCATAACATTATGACGGATTTCCGACGGATCCTTAATTATTTATTTGTTATATTCGGAGATAGAAAAAATTAATAAAAAAATTAAGAGTCCGTCGGAAATCCGTCATAATGTTATGACAGATTTCTGACGGATCCTTAATTCTTTATTTGTTATATTCAGAGATAGAAAATTAATAAAAAAACAGAATCCGTCAGAAATCCGTCATAAATTCTGACGGATTCCCGACGGAAAACCCTAATTTCCTTCCGCCTAAATGATACGATCATGGAGTCATCTGAGAATAACCATGAGTCTTTTGCAGCACCAACGAAGTCCAAGATCAACTTGTCTATGCCAATGACCACTTGGACTGCTTTCTCACCTCATCTGGAGGACCCTTCGAAGTGGAATCAATCCATTCCAAGCTCAGGTGAGAAAGCTATTCAACTTTCAAATCAGATGATTCCCGACTTACGCGAACTGGATCTATGCGTGTTCAAAAGAGGATTGCGATCAAACCAGGAGGATTTAATCTATGAAACAAATTATTTTGGAAACCTAACTCATCATAGGATCCGTGAGAATTGGAATCAGTCCAATAGGAGCCCAGACGTAAACGATCTGAATTTTACAAGTCAAAGGATGTTCTTCAGGCCCACTACACCAAAACAGCGTTTTCGCGACTGTAATATTAGTCACAAATTAGTCCCTAAATGAGGTTTTACGACTAATTGGCGACTAAAAGTGGTAGTTGCAATTTCGCAGTCGCTAAATCAACTAGTGGTAAAAATAGTCGCCTTTTAACGACTATTTTGCGACTATTTTTATAGTCTTCGCACATTAGTCGCAAAATAGTCGCCAAATTTAGCAACTATTTAGCAACTAAGTCAGCGACTATTTAGCAACTAATTTAACATCGAAATTGGATTTTGGTAAGAATTTTTACATCAATTTACCAACTAATTTGTGACTAATTTTAGTGACTAAATAGCGACTAATAATTTTTTTTATCAATATTTTTTATAATTATAAATTTAAAGCCCAAATTAAATTTTGTATAATCTAAAAATGTTTGGTTTGAAATATAAACAAAAGAAACTCTATTTAGCAAAATAAGAACCTTGATTTTGTAAACATTGATTTTGTTACAAATAATAATCCAAATGACAAAAGAAATCAATAATCATACAATAAGATAAGAAAAAAGGTTACATTTCTACTTCAATGATATGAACACAGCAAAGAAATCATTCAATCAAGAAAAGGCATACCAAACTTGATTGCACAAGACAAAGTTCAGAAAGGAATCCAAAATTAAATGATACCACATCTGTTTTCCGGAACGGTTCTTGAGAATCCATGTCAAAGTCCCTTGGAATCAACTCAATACCAACCTGCAAAAAGAAAGGTAAAATTTCAAATCAGATTAGCAGCTAGTCTATAAACTCAAATCAGATTTTCTGGTTGAAGCATTTGATAAATGAAGGAATCAAAGGCAACAATGGTAAAAAAAACGTGAGGAAAAAAATGAGTTTGAGTGAGCAATAATACCACCAGGTTTCTGAAACGTGAGGACCATGCACTAGTAAAACTGCTTAAAACTGCAGAAACCATCAGAAGAATGACTGAGCTTTGTTCTTTGACATGATCTCTAAAAGGTTAAGCTCTAATGTCGCCTTGTATTGTTGAGGAATCTCCATGAGAGCAGAAAGGGCAAACTCTGTTTCCTTCAAGGACTGAGCTTTGTTCTTTGACATGATCTCTGTGAAGTTCACGAACTAGAAACAGAGAAATCAGATCAAAAGACTAAACTTTGATGTTGTTTTTAGCTAAAACGAAACTTACTTGGAAGTTGTCGAAAGCTCGGGCAGGGATATTATCGTCAAATTCCCTCATCATGTCCCATGGTCCATCCCCAACCCCAACTAAGACGATGGATAGAGGAAGCTTACTGCGATTGAGAAAGAAACCAAATCATAAAACCATCCTAGATTCAATAATTAAAAAAAAAAAGTGAAAAGATCAGACAATATTCCAACCTCCCTTGCACGATAGCTTCCACGGTCTTCTGTTCTTGAGGACTTAACTGTCCATTTTCTGTGTCAACGCTTCTTGTAACCTGAAAAAGTAAAATTGAGGTTTCTTCTCTTGACACAAAAACAAACGATCATATTGGGTATTGTTAGTACCTGTCCATCAGCTATAATCACTAGAACGTGATACTGGCCACCACTCTGCTCAACAATGGTCATAGCCATATCGATGATAGGCGCAAACGAGGTTGGCCCTGAAAATTATTCAACCATGGGTTTTAGAACTAAGCAAGCGTTTTCATGAAATGCGGCTAAAATAAGGAAAAAGAACCAAACCTGCGAGCTTAAGCTGAGGCACGATCTCTTTATACCGAGCAAGTACTTCCTCAAATCCATTACAGAATCTATCTTCTTGATTGAAACTAAAGACATCTTTATCATGCGTTCATGCATCTCCAAAACCATAACATGGAATCAAGTTGTCTTCGTCAAAAGCAGCTAAGGTTCTTCCTATGATAGTTATAGCTTGTTCGTAAGGATTAGGATTATTCCCTAAGAAGTGTAAGCTTTTCCTATTGAAGGACCTTGCCCCTGTTATCGACAAGAACAAGAAAATGTGCTTTGAGTATGAAACCATTCGGTGCATTATAGCGAAAAACAGAATCTTTAATCTCACCAACCTGTCCATTCGTTGCTCTTAGTGAAATCAATACCAACGATGAGATTTGAAGATTCTAGACCCGCAAGTGCAAGAGCCTCCGTCACCTAAATGACAATATAACATAAAGTAATCGTCAAAAACCACTCTAGATTCCGCTAAAACCAAACTAAATATTCAACAAATTAAAATCAAATCAGATAAGAAGGAGAAGTGAAGAAACGAACCCGCATCTGTGCATACGACCCATGGCTGCGACGGTGAATGGAGCTTAGAGATCATTAGAGCTTCCAATCTCGAACTCGGAGATGAACTCGGAGATGAATTCAAACGAAACCTCTGCTGTGCATACTACCCATGGCTTCCTCGGTTTGCTCCGCTTGCATAGCTACAGCAAATCAGATAAAAAACAAAAGTAAGAAGAAATCGATCGTTTCGATTCGGTATTACAACTAAAACGAAGACAAATTTAATCGATAGTAAAACATATATACATACCAAGGAAGAAGAGAGCTCGACGGGAGAAGAAGAGAGGTCGACGGGAAGAAGAAGAAAGCTCGACGGGGAAGAAGAGAGCTCGACGGGAGAAGAAGAAAGGTCGATGGGAAGAAAGCTCGAAGGGAAGAATCGAGGAAGAAGAAAGCTCAATTTAGGGTTTTTCAAAGAAATTGGGGATCGAGGATTAGATATGTTTTGTAGCATAAGAGGATAAGAGTAAAACACTTAGCCAAAATTTTGGCTCTCCCGGTTTATTTTTCCAAAAGTTTTTGGTCTAAAATTAAAACTTTCAAACAAATTCATTTCCCGGTTGTTATCGAATTTTTTTGACAAAATCAAAAGTCTTAGAAAATTTGATTTTTTTAGCACAATTTTTTTTTTAAAAGTTCCAGTTTGATTTTAGTCGCCAAATAGTCCCAAAATTTGAGACTGTTTTGCGACTATTCTTTTGGCCGAAAATTAGTGACTATTTTGCGGCTATTTGTAATCGTAGTCACCAAATAGTCGCAAAATTTGCGACTATTTTTATGACTATTTGTTTTGTCCCAAATAAGCGACTAATTTATGACTATATTCACGTCGTTGCAAATTAGTCATAAATTAGTTGCAAATTAGTCGGTAAATTTAGGGACTATATTAGTAGTCACAAAATATAGTCGCGAAAACGCTGTTTTGGTGTAGTGGCCCTATTCCGCGACTGAGACAAAGATCGTATCGTCCAGCCCAACTCAGGTAAGATATCGACATGAAACCAATTGGAGAATGTTAATGGATCTCTTAGCTTTCCAACAAGCCCAAGAACGTAGGAAATGGACGTCAGAACACAGAGAAACTCTCCATTTACCTAAATGGGTCAACCTGGTACTTTACTTGAAGAATGCTGGGCCAACTGCATTGGGAGCTTACAAACTTGTGTTTGGCACCCAGGAACACTTCTACAATCTCAGGAAGACTTCAATTCGTGGCCCATGAAGATCAGATTCGACCAAACAAGTTCAAGGGTCATTTTTCTAAGTCAAAGAAGTCTAGGAGACATTCAACACATTTCTTTAAATTCTAGTCTTTGTTGTTTTTCAAGGTTGATTGCCTTGTTTTTACACATTTCTATCTCTTTATAAACTCATGTAATATCTAGGGATTAATCATCCTGGATTTGGATCATCAAACATTTATCAAATAAAACTTTCTCTTATCAAAACTGAGTTGAGAATCTCTAAAATCTTGTTATCTCTTATTCTTCTTTGAGATCGTGTTGCTTGCAACATCTTTTCGATTCCCATCTAACTCTTCTTTATTACTTGAGAGTGAACCATTGCTTCGACAACATCTTCTTCACTTCTCCTTTTTCTCTTGGTCGAAATTTAAGTCTCTTCATCTTATTCGATCCATTTCTTAAATTCAAAAGCTACTTCCGCTAGCTTATCTCTTTGTCTGAAAATATCTACTTCCTTGTGCGAATCCTTGGGAGGGAATCGTATCACTAAACACTTCTATCTCATCGAAAAAACGGGAACATCTGACAGAATTCTGACATATTTTACTATTACGTCATAATTCTGTAACACCCGCATTTTTTTTTAAATAAATAATTAGATAAATAATTATTAAATACTAATCAGGGTGAACAACCAGCGGAAAACAACTAATAAACTCAATTCAGAATCCAATATAAATAATCCAATAAATAAATGACCCATAATTCAATTCCAACAAAATACCAAGTCTACACAATTCCAACTAAAACTCTAATAACCTAACAGGTTACTAAAAATCATAACATAAACAACTCGAGTCCTATCATCCTCCGTCCTGGCCTCGATTCCACGATCACATTTTTTCCTTTACCTACAACTCAAAAGAACACGGGAGTTGCGTGAGTATTATCACAAATACTCAGTGGAGCGGTCATCCCGCATAAAGGAAAAACATAAAACAATTATCACGATTTCCAATTTAATCTTTTTAATTAAATTCCGGTTAAGTAAAATTAAACCAATTTCCAATTAATTACCACTAACCAATTCCCGGTTATTTAAACAGCATAAACCAATTTCCAATTAATTACAATTAACCAAAATTCCGGTTTACCAAAATTTACAAAATCAGCCCAAAGCAAACTGGGTGTCGATCGACACGCCACCACGGTGTCGATCGACACTCGACCGAATCGAGCATCCCTTTTCCTCACAGGGTGTCGATCGACACTACCTCTAGGTGTCGATCGACACTCTGGTCCAGAATCCAAAAACCGAGCCTATCCTCTCACGGCTCAGTCCCGAATCAATACAAAGATCAATCAACACGCAATGAACAACCACAGAGATAACCAATCATAATCAATACGAAACAACCATCAACACAACAATCAATACTAACTAACCGCTCCTAGAATTTCCTACACGATCACGCACTCACCTCGCGAAACGAAGAGGATGAACGGATCGGAAACGACGAACGAACGGACTAGAGACTCCTGATTCACCACTGGAACCGCAAGGAACTCCTCACGAATCACCACAGCCACGAAAGGATGAAGAATCCTCGAGAATTCGAACCAAACTCCATGAACAATCTATTCCTCTCTCGATTCTCTCCTTTTTTCCCTTTTTCTTTCTGAAAAACCTTCCTCCCCGACGGCTCCCGATCCCAAAAGGAATATAATGACGCACTATAGGGTTTTACAGAATTAAACCTCGTGAAAATCGCGGTTTTAGCAAACCGAAACGCGATTCACGAATTGGTGTTGATCGACACTACCCAAGGGTGTCGATCGACACCTCCAAATATTTTCAATACTTTGGACTTGGGTCGTTACAATTCTCCCCCACCAATACTGGATTCGTCCTCGAATCCCGACATAACCGCCAACTACTGGCCACAACTCAAACTCGACCCAAACCGGTCACAATTATCCGAGATTCTAAAACCCGATCTCCGAGGCTCTAGCTCAGTCTCATGTTTATACGCCCATTTTTCCGAAATTTATTACCCTTAACTCATTCCACACCACTCCCACTCGCAGGACGCATCCCTTGAGCAATCGGTGTCTCGTGTCCCTTCCACTCGCAGGACGCATCCCTTGAGCTCCGGGTACACAAGGGAACTAATCATACCCTCGAGAGAACTAATCATCCCTCGATACTCGCAATGGAAACTAATCATCCCAAGAGTATACAGGAGAACTAATCATCTCCTCTGAGGAACTAATCATCCTCGCTGAAGAACTAATCATCTCCAGATAAAACGAATGAGTTATTCGAGACCGCAACCCCTGGAGTAATAAATCCTAGAACGTCTATAAACATCTATCGACCCAACTACCTCGCATGGCCAACTCGATACTCCCTAATCCCGGAATATCACCACGTAGCACATTAAGGTCCAAAACAAAAAACTCTAACAGAAACGCGCAAGGTTCCTAGCCCAAAATAACAAAATGCAATGTTTCCTAATCCTGCCTAGGTCTGCCCAACTGATTGCACAACAATCAAACAAGAACATGTACAACCAGTTGTAGACCCAGAATTGGATCGATCGATTGTGCAACAATCAAACAAGAACATGCACAACCAAGACACTACATCCGATATCCCGGTCGTGGAAACCGAACGCACAAGAATATCATCAAGGTCTGTATTCCGTTCCATCCTCATGCCACAGTCAGCTATTGATTACTCATATTTACCGTCATCGTCACACTCTCAGGACGTCTCCCTCGAGGTAATGATGCCGATGCCACTCCACTCTCAGGACGTCTCCCTCAAGCTTTGGCCCTATATAGGAAAATACTTCCTTAGAGTAATCAACACATACGTGAACAAGCATCCAGAACTAAGAATACCTCCCTTGATGACAACACGCAACATGCAACCTATTCTAGCAAAACCAAGCTACTCCTAATGCACACAAGGACACACAACCGACTTCCTGAAGATCCACACCACAACCTCGAAGCACACACCAAACCAAACTCTTTGCACGCCCCAAAATCTATTGCTCTGAACTCAATCGACACCTGACACCCATAGGACGCATCCTACGACCCAATAGGAAAACACATACCATTTGCACTCTCGGGACGCATCCTTTGAGTCAACGGTATCTGGGAACCCACCTCCCAACCAAATACTAGAGAACTCACATCTCCTCAAAACACATGAGTTATTCGGGACCGCAGTCCCTAGAGCAATAAATACCGAGCACGGAAAAGACAGGAAAAGAACTGCCCACCAAGGGCCCAAAACTACTCCTGACGCCTCAGCGAACACAACCTTCGGCTAAACCCTGCCTGTCCCGTTCGAAGGGACCTGAAACTAAACTGACTGCTTCCAAACAACTCACGCCTCAGATTCCTCTTCGAAGCCCCAAAATGCTTTAAGCACTACTGAAAGCGAGACGATATGTAAATACTGCTGATTTCTGATCCTGATAACTCCGCTCCCTTTGATGACCCAGACTAGGTCTTACAGATTAACCGTGCGACAATCAAACAAGAACACGCACGATCAATCGTAAACCCAGAATTGGATTTCTCACCGCACCATAGCCAACCAACAACCATTTCCTTGAAAATATACCAAAATGCCATCTGTGCTGAACCTTGGAACCTTTGGAATCTCCCATCTGTCTTCTTGCAACCCAAACCGGCGCTCCTCTAAACAGCACTGCTTGACTTTGCATCCAGCTTCTGCTCCTGATCCTTTCCAAAACCAAGCACCATGAACTGCACGCTCCTCAATATCCCTCGAATACTTCACGATAACAAACGCGTCCAGGTAATCCTTGATCACGACGCCGCCTCTGGTGCTGAACGCAAGCACACCAACAAAGAAAAGCATAACCACAATCCCGAATTGCCCAAAGCTTGCCTAGTCTCATCCAGAATTCACGATGCGACATTCTTAATCCATCCAAGTCTGGCGGTCAATTGTACAACAATCAAACAAGAACATGTACAATCGCCCGTCAGTCCAGACTATACCTAATCCAAACTAGGTCAGGCAATTGACTGTACAATAATCAAACAAGAACACGTACAGCCATTCGTCAGCCCCGATTTGGGTTTCCCGAATGCTACATCTGTTTTCAGAACTCAACATAGGCCCAGCCCTATCAGCGATACTCCGACTCACAACCTGAGCCTTCCGAACCGTCTTTAACAGACCATAATCTTGACTGCTCCAGCCAACACTACACGAGATTCCCACTCGTTCCACAATCGTCCAACATAGACCAAAATCCCGGCCCGACACGGCCGATACCACACGAGATCTTCCCCTGACCTCAGAGGCTCCCTTTAATCTTCACACGAAACATACCGCTCGCACTCCCGGGATGCATCCCTCGAGCCACGATATCTGGGGAACTCACATCCCCGCAAGAGATCTCACATCCCTTGCTACTTATTTCGGGAACACACTTCCCAATAAGTATATAGGAGAACTCACATCTCCTCAGATTAGAGCTGCCTCTAGTGGTATAATCTCGGTATCCCCAACCTGGAATAATCTCGCAAATCCGACCAACCATGGTCCACACATAAAACACATAAGGGACCACTCGCCTCATAACTCATAAGAAAAAAAATACGGAACGCAATCTTATAAATTTTCAAAAAGGTAAATTGTTTCAACACAAACGAAAAAAAACTAAAATAAAATCCGGAAACAACAACACCAACGCTTAAAACTCTGAAAACGGAAAACAACACCGAAAAGAATGCCAAAACCAGCTCAATCCTCAACCTGCTCCTCGACTACTCATGCCCATGTTGCGCTCCCCTGATCTGACCCAACGGCTCCTCCGCCGCTACCTGAGCTAACGGCTGCGCTGCTATCGGGTGAACCACTGCTAGTGCCCACTGCTGCAGCTTGGGACACATCGGCCTGATATGCCCTGGCTCTCGGCAGTTATAACAAACCCTCCCAGGGCAACTCGACAACTGATGCTCCAAACTACCGCATTCAAAACACGCTCTGCCCCTCGAACCCTGACTTGGCATGGAAGAGCCATCCCATTTCCGTTTATGTCCCTGCGTAGGCTTGCCGCCTTTGCCGGAACCAGAACCAGGATCACTCCGCGACTGCTGCTGCCTCGGCTGAACAGAAAGAACAACTGACACTGGAACCGCCGCGGCTGCCTGCCCTCTCAGATCCTCCTCGATGCCTGCAGCCATCTCAACCAGCTTCGCCATCGAGGCGTACTCTGAAACCCTGCAGCGAATCCTCAAATCTGCGCAAAGTCCCCTCAAAAACCTCTGAACCTGCGTCCGCTCGTCCTCCATGCCACGATCCGCGTAGACAAGCAACCTGCTGAACTCGGCATCATACTCTCGCACAGTACGATCACCCTGAACCAGCTCCACGAACCTCGTCCCGAGACGATCTAAAGCCTCCTGAGGAAAGTACTTGGCGTTAAACTCAGCCACGAACTCTCCCCAAGTCCATACAACACCAGGCCTCCTGGCCTCAATCGCTCTCCACCATAAATGAGCATCCTCGGACAGATAATGGATAGCTATCTTAACACGATAGTCCTCCGGACATCGAACCGAACGGTAGTTGCGCTCCATGCGCATACGCCACTCATCTGCCTCCTCAGGTCCAACACCGCCTGCGAAGAAAGCAGTACTCATCTGTCGCATCTGACCCATCATCTCCAGATAAGTCGGACGCGCCTCAGCCATCGCAGCCCTCGGCTGCACCTCTGCCACTGGAGGCACCACTGGAGCTTGAACCAGAACTGCCACCGGAAAACGCCCCAATAACTTTGTCAGAATCCCCTCCATGCGATCCATACGATCCTGAGCTGGAACGGCACCCACACCCGGGCCCGCTCCTCTACCAGCCATCCCGGCGCCCCTCTCGGCACCCACAGCACCCACACTGGCACTAACACTGGTCTCGCTCACGGAACCCGAATGATGCGTAGGAGTTCCTGACGTCTGCGTCGCACTCGAAGACGACTCAACCACTGGTCCGCGCCTACGACCTCGGCCTCCACGGCCACAACTCTGCCACCCCGGGCACCAGCTCTGTCACGACCTCTAGCTCCAGGAACCATACTGCTCTGCATTCCCCAAAAACAAAGGCTAAGCTACTAGAAGCTACAAAGAAACAAAAACACAACTTACCGTGGAATCACACTGAAGGCTCGGGAGGATGATCTAAGACTCTACTACTCACAGAATCAACTAACTACTCATAGTCAATTCAACAACAGTCTCAAATCAATCAAATACTAACGGCCCTAGAACCGTAAGGGCTCTGATACCAAAATGTAACACCCGCATTTTTTTTTAAAATAAAAAATTAGATAAAAAATTATTAAATACTAATCAGGGTGAACAACCAGCGGAAAACAACTAATAAACTCAATTCAGAACCCAATATAAATAATCCAATAAATAAATGACCCATAATTCAATTCCAACAAAATACTGATACGGTCAAATTTCCCTAGACCTAAACTTTCTCAAATTAAGAGATCAGTTGCAGCACTTAGGGTTATCGATCCACAGGAAGTCAAGGAAAACACAATAGATTTCAGATTCAGATTAAGCTAGGTGAATAAGTGTGAATGCAATAAATAAGCAAGTAAAACAAACGGTTGTGAAATCAATTAAAGAAAGCGCTAGGGACAGGGAATTCTCCAGTGAATCAGAGTTGCAGATAAATCAGTTATCAGGAATATTAAGAACAATTCATGAACATGCACACGAAGGTAAACAAACCAGCTGTCGCTGCGAATAATTTCTATGTCTAAATCCTAGAAAACCAACTGTCGTTGCGAAATCAGGTTGATCTAAATAAGCAATAAATTCAGGTGCAATTGTTCACAAAATCCTAAGCCAAATCTCTTTGCGAATAGGTATTTTGCTCATCAAAAACTAGTTCAGGATTATCAATCAAACTGTCGTTTCTATTAATTATCCTAGATCAGATTCAAGGTAGCTAATCAAGAATCAGCAGTAAGAACAAGTTAAGATGAAGAACTTCTATTGATTTTATCCTAATAATCAGATCTGGTTAACAACTCATCAAGCACTTTCAAAAACCCTAAACCTAACAGGGAAATTACTCAGACATAATAGAAGAAGAAAACATTTTTTTATTAAGAATAAGTCTAAGCAATTCAATAAAATAAAGCATGAAGGCTAAACAATGGCCTAAAAACGTATATATAGAGGTACAAAGTCGGCTAGAACATAAAAGTAAACATCTGGACGTTTCGGGCTTCGAACGGACTTTTCTGATAAAAATCTGGGCTTTGACGAACAGGGTGTCGATCGACACCCATAGATGGTGTCGATCGACACCAATCTTCAAATCGGGTACTTTTGCTCCAGAAGCTATCGTGTCGATCGACACGCATAGTTACGTCGATCGACACAGCTTCAAAATCTTGATTCCGAATTTGCATTTTGCCACTTCACTCCGCGAATGCTCCAAAACTCCCAGTAAACATCTTTTAAGCTCCAAACGCCTTTGTACCTAAGATTAACACCAAAACACTCGAAAACACCAAAAGACTCTATAAAACGGACATATATCATGGCATAAAACTGGGTAAAAACCATGATATATCAACTCCCCCAGACTTAGCTTTTTGCTTGTCCCTAAGCAAAACAGATATAACCACTTCTTTAGGAACCACATACCTTTGCAAAGTTATCCGGTGATACTTTGATGTTTCCCTAGAAGCTTAGCAGCCCTCCAGATTGAATCCAAACCCCTTAGAAAATCTCAGACTTTCAGTCGCAAACCCCTTTAGTTTAATTAGGTGCGGTCTCATCGAGGGAATATCGATCGCTGGACTTTCTAGATTATTTTGCTTCCCTTAACACTTTCCTGCGCTTCTCCCTCTCTCTCCCCTCTGAAACTGTATCCAATTAAGGATATCATAGAGATGCAATGCCTTTTGATGATTGATTCTTTTTTTTTTTTTGTGATGGCGGGTACCTCAGCAGAGGGTCCTTTACTATCAGAGCTTGAGGCTCCACTTTCTGAATTCGGGCTTGCAATTTTCTGCTTGAACTACACTTTTCTGTAGACTTTTTTATTTCCTTGGCATCTCTATGATCACTAGACCAGCGCTCACTACTATTGCTTTATGGTGGAAACAGGGTCATGAGGCTTTTTCTTTTTTCGATCTAGGACAGTTGAATTCATCATTCGGGAAGAAGTTTCAAGAGCGGTCCGTGCTCGCTTTCAAGTGTTTGGAAGCTGAATCAAGTCTTGCGATAACCAATGCCCTTGACAAGAGATTAGAGATTCATTAGGGGCGGGGTCTTTGACATCATTTCTGGCGTTCTCCAGAAATCTGAACTCGCTCCGTTAAACTGATCCACTTCCAGTTACCCACCTCAGTAAAACCAGCCAACTTGCATTGGAAATGGTCCTTGAGTGCTGTTCAAAGCAAGTCTAAAGGAGGTTTTGACTCTAAAAAATTTTAAAATTAAACAAAAAACTCAAAAGAAAACACAAGTGTTAGCAACTGCCTCCCCCAGACTTAAACAACACTGTCCCAGTGTTATTAAGCCTAAGATTGGCGAAACAAAATAATCAGGAATTGAAACGAATGAAAAAACGAAGTGAGAATTGTAACCTGGGGTTCGTGTCGAGCGACACGACCTCGGTGTCGATCGACACTCATGAATCTGCTCAAATCGATTAACACCTATTTTCCTCGTGTCGAGCGACATTGATATGCTCGTCGCTCGACACAGAGTGCTGAAGAGCATTCTTACTTTCGTTTCAACGTTCTAATTCCTGAAAATCAAAACAAACACAAAACCAAAACGTAAAATTGAAAAAGAAACAATAAAAATCTAAGTAAAAGTTAGTAAAACTCACAAATGGGTTGCCTCCCATTAAGCGCTTGTTTCAAGTCATTAGCTTGACTGTTTTGGAACTTGGAACTATGGTGGATCTTTAGGAAGTATTGTACTTCCTTTATCCATGTTGATGGAACTCGCAGCAGCTTGTTGGAATCGAACCTTCTTAGAAGCTCCCCCAGACTTATCAGAAACAGTCTCAGGAAAGAGTCTCATCGTTCTCTCCATCATCTTCTGAAGGACTGCTTCTCCTTGATCTTTAAGCTCTTGGGGAACAATGATCCTCATTCGCGCGAAAGGTTTGGAAGTCCTTCTAGGTTTTATCTCTTCTATCCTCTTTTCTGCAATTTCATTAGAAAAACCAAGCTTTCGAGGAACTCGATGCTTGCATGAGCGCGTAACCGCCTTTTCAACTTTAATGAAATTGAAAGAATTAGAATTAAGTGCAGGAGGTACCTCAGGAGATGGTTCTGAAATGATTGTGTCCTTAATGATCTCAGCAGGAATGTCTTTCGAAGGCTCCTTGATTAGCTCATCTTCCAGTGATGTATCCACAGAAAAAGCTTGACCATCTATAGTGGGTCTTCTCTTTGTCTTGTCCATGTCAAATTCTATGACAATGTCACCAAGGTCAAGCTTAACTGTCCCTCTCCTCATATCCATGTTAGCTCCAGCAGTAGCTAAAAATGACCTTCCCAGAATGAGAGGATCCTGAGGCTCTTCATCATATTCCAAAATGACGAAGTCTGTTGGAATTACGCATTCCTGAACTCTGATTGGCACATCCTCCAGAATACCTTTTGGAAATCTCATGGAGCGATCCGCCAGGATTAGAGACATCCGTGTCTTCTTAAAGTCCGTCATCCTTAGCCTTGTAGCAACGGAGAGAGGCATAAGGTTGATTCCAGAACCTGAATCGCAAAGGGAGTGAGGAAAGCTTTCATCAGAGATGGAACAATTAAGCACAAAGCTTCCTGGATCAGACAGCTTCACAGGAATCCTACTCTGGATCATCGCACTAACTTCAGCAGAAACCACTATCTCCTTCTTCTTCTTCTTGGAGATTGGAGCTGTGTTCAGGAGAATAGCTTGGAGATCTCTGGTCAGTAGCGCACCTTCCTCTGGACTAATCCCATTAGCAACCATTCGCTTGACGTATCGTCGAATCGCAGGAGAAAGCTTGATCGCATCCACTAGAGGCATCTCAACCATTATCTTCTCAATCATCCTCTTGCAAATAGCTTCTTCGACCTCTGATTTGCTCCTTCTTGCTCTAGGAAAGGGTAGCTTAGGCTTGTAAACGGATTCCTCAACGATTGAAGGAGCTTTCGGATGAACAGTGTCTGCTTGGGACGCGTGTCGAGCGACACTGCTTTGGCGTCGATCGACACTGCTGATTTCTTCGTGTCGATCGACACTACTGTCCCTGTCGATCGACACCAGAGCCTCTGTTTTAGATTCGGCATTTTCTTCACGTGTCGATCGACACTCATGGTCTGTGTCGATCGACACAGGCTCTGCTGCTCCAAAAATTGCATCGAACTCGACAGTCTGAATGGCGTTACAAGCTCCCTTGGGGTTCATATCAGTCTTCGCTGGAAGATGGCCCTCTTGTCTCCTGACGGATTCTGCAATTTGAGCGACCTGGACGTCGAGCTTCTTGACATGAGAATTCAATGCTTCGAACTTCCCGTTAAGATCTTGATAGACAGCATCAATCTTCTGGTTGATGTTCACTGTTAACTTCTGCTGTCCCTCTAGGATCTGCTCAAACATATCTTCCATCTTGCTCTTCTGCTCAGGAGGTTTGTAAGACGAAGAACCATAGTTCCTTTGATAGTTGATGCCGCTCTGATATGGCTTCTGATAAGACGATCCGTAGCTCTGGTTAAGGTAATTCACATCCTCTACTGCAGTCCCAACATCCTGTGCAAAGTGAACGGATTTCTTCTCAGCTAGAAGACTAGTCATAGTGTCCAGCTTCTTAGTAACCTCGGCGAGCTGATTCCCACTGATGTTCTGTCCAGACTTGCTCCTCTCGAAATCCAAATTCTTCGTACTAGTGCTGTTAGCAACATTTTCAATGAGCTGGGTGGCAGTCCCTGGAAAATTCATGTTGAAATTCCCTTTGCTCGCAGCATCTAGTGACACAGAGTATTGCAGCGCAATCCCTCTGTAGAAGATATTAAGTAGCTGGACCTCGTTGAAACCATGGTGTGGACAGTCCCTCTGATAGCCCTTGAATCTATTCCAGGCAGCCTTGAATGCTTCTTGATCTCCTTGTTTAAAGGTCGTAATCTTGTGCCTGAGATCCTCAGACTTCGCATCGTCAAAGAAATTGCTTAGGAGAGCATTCTTTGTATCCATCCAGTTAGTAAGTGAGCCTGGTGGTAGCGTCTTCAGCCAATACTTAGCTTCCCCATGTAGAGAGTATGGGAATAGCTTACAGAACAGGTAATCCTCTGAGACTCCATTGGCTTTAATAGCGGATGCCAAATCTTCGAATCGTTCAATAAGATCCATGGGGTTCTCATGAGGTAGACCGCAGAACGGGTCTTGAGCTACTAAGGAGAAGTACGCAGGCTTGAGCTCGAAGTCATTGCGCTGAAAGGCTGGAGGTCGAATCGCGGCTCGGTTGGCATAGAATTGCTCCGGTCTGTTAAAATCAGCGAGAGTCCGATTCTGGACAGCGTGTCGAGCGACACCAGCATCCTGTCGCTCGACACCAAGTTCTCTGTCGCGTCGAGCGATCTGCAGATTTTGTTCATGTCGATCGACGTCCTCTCTGTGTCGATCGACACAAAACTGCTCCTCACGAATGTGAGCCAGTTCTGCTTCTTCTAGCTCGCGAGCTCGCTGCTGCTCAGCCTCATCAATGAGCACGTTCCCACCTCATCTAGCCTTTGTCCATCCTCATTATACCGGTTTCCTTCTCTGTCGAAGAAACCATCTTCTCTCTGGAAAATCATTGTTCGCCCAACCATCGTCTTAGCTTCTTTCGTTGCTTTTCTGTTGGTTCGTTCCAAGCGTGCTAGATCCTCAAGTTCCAGTTCCAAAAGTTCCTTGTCTTTGCTGCTCCTGGTATTGCGATTTCGCATGTACCTGAAACGCAAAACAAAGAAAGAAAAACGAAAACAAAAACAAAAACAAGAAAAATAAAAGACTTAGACAAAAATCCTAGTAGTAAAATCTAATGGCCTATTGACTCCCCGGCAACGGCGCCAAAATTTGATACGGTCAAATTTCCCTAGACCTAAATTCTCTCAAATTAAGAGATCAGTTGCAGCACTTAGGGTTATCGATCCACAGGAAGTCAAGGAAAACACAATAGATTTCAGATTCAGATTAAGCTAGGTGAATAAGTGTGAATGCAATAAATAAGCAAGTAAAACAAACGGTTGTGAAATCAATTAAAGAAAGCGCTAGGGACAGGGAATTCTCCAGTGAATCAGAGTTGCAGATAAATCAGTTATCAGGAATATTAAGAACAATTCATGAACATGCACACGAAGGTAAATAAACCAGCTGTCGCTGCGAATAATTTCTATGTCTAAATCCTAGAAAACCAACTGTCGTTGCGAAATCAGGTTGATCTAAACAAGCAATAAATTCAGGTGCAATTGTTCACAAAATCCTAAGCCAAATCTCTTTGCGAATAGGTATTTTGCTCATCAAAAACTAGTTCAGGATTATCAATCAAACTGTCGTTTCTATTAATTATCCTAGATCAGATTCAAGGTAGCTAATCAAGAATCAGCAGTAAGAACAAGTTAAGATGAAGAACTTCTATTGATTTTATCCTAATAATCAGATCTGGTTAACAACTCATCAAGCACTTTCAAAAACCCTAAACCTAACAGGGAAATTACTCAGACATAATAGAAGAAGAAAACATTTTTTTATTAAGAATAAGTCTAAGCAATTCAATAAAATAAAGCATGAAGGCTAAACAATGGCCTAAAAACGTATATATAGAGGTACAAAGTCGGCTAGAACATAAAAGTAAACATCTGGACGTTTCGGGCTTCGAACGGATTTTTCTGATAAAAATCTGGGCTTTGACGAACAGGGTGTCGATCGAGACCCATAGATGGTGAAGAGAAAGTACTCGCAGAAGATGAACGAGTGGAAGGACGTGTGGAGAAAAAGGGTGAAGGTGCCTAAGGTTCTTAAAAACGACGAAGCATTATGGGATGGACTAGTTGCACATTGGGAACTGGAGAACACTCAAGCGACCTCCGGCCAAAACTCGACCGGAGGAGCGACCGGAAGGGGAAGGGACCGGCGACCCATTATCTCGGTGCAACAAGCAAGGCTTCGCGTGTAGAGGAACTGGTAATTTTCTTAATTTTCCAAATAATTTTAATTATCGCTAACATTTTCTGTAATTGACAATGCTAACAGTATGAGAAGACCAGTGTGCGTCCTTCACATCTTGATGTGATTAGAGATGCCCACACCAACAGAAAGACGGGTGAAATCCAAGATCCGATTGCTCGGGAAATCGTGGAGAGCGTAGAGAGGCTCGGGGAGCAGTACCTCCAATCGCAACCGACTGTCGATGGAACTCCGCCGCCAACCGAAGTTCCATTCGATAAGATCAACGATTTCACTTACGAGGTTAGTAAACGTGTCAATTTTAAACACATTTAAAATACATTTTATTACTAATACGTTTTGGAATGGATTGTTTTTTTTTCCTTAGGTAACCCCTAAGACTAGAGGTCGTGTGTACGGCCTCCCCGAAGACAGTTGTTCATCCATTTCGTCGGTTTGCTATCATGGTGGTACCAGTTTGGTTGCACAAAACGTCGGGTTGACCCAGCGGATTAGCTCTTTGGAGGACCGGTACGAGAGAGAGAAGGCGGAGGCGGAGGAACGGCTACAGAGACAGATTGCGGCGGCAGAGGAACGGCGCGAGAGAGAGATGGCGGAGGCAGAGAAACGGTGCCAGAGAGAGAAGGCGGAGGCGGAGGAACGATATCTTGCGATGGAGGTGAAGATGAACGAGTTCTTCCGTACTCATCGGTCGTAAATTATGTTTTTAGACTTTTAAATTTTAATGTAAAACTTTAAATTTGGTTTTAAAACATTTTGGATTTTATTTGAATTTAATTTTGAATTTAAATTTAATTTAATATATTTATTTAAAAATAATTTTTTTTAAAAATAATTGCAAATCCGTCAGAAATCTGTCGGTTTCGCCCGACGGATTTCTGACGGAACTTGGGTAGCTTGAATCCGTTGCCTCTTCGTCGGAATCGTCGGAATCCCGTCGGAGCACCAAATTCCGACGGTATTCCGACGGATACATAAACAGACGGAGTTCCGACGGTCTCCGAAGACGGTCTCCGAAACCGTCGGTTTGAGTCTCTGTCGGAATACCGTCGGAATTCTTTGCTCCGACGGGATTTCGACGAAGAGTCAACGGATTCCGGCTATCGAAGTTCCGTCGGAATACCGTCGGGACAACCCGACGGATTTCCGATGGATTTTTTTTTCCGACGAGATAGAACAGACAGACCAAATCCCTCGGAATAGAGTTTATTCCGACGGATTTGGCCGTAGGAATATGTCCTGTTTTCTTGTAGTGAAATATTTACCATTACCATTTACCATTTAAATCAGAGTAATGGTCATGTAGAGTCTTCTTCCTCCAAGTATGATAGAGTTGAGAGGTCTGTGGTGGCGGCCCAAATGGTCGGAGAGGGCTCGCCAGAGATAACCAGGGATCGTTCCAAATGCTAATTGTTTCGACTGAACTTCGAATTTTCCATACGAAATTGTAAATTTCTTGCATGAAATATTGGAGTGTAATATGTGAATTTTTGTCTTCTCATGGAATAATAAACGTGTTTTTCTAAGTTATTGTCTCTAGTAAGGTAACCACGTTGATCTTTTGGACATGCGAAGCCCCCTACATACGTAATATCATCATGAAGTTTTTCGGTATGTTGAGAAATAGTTTTTCTCTCCAAAACTTTATGATGTCCAAGTTAGACTACCACTCAAAAGTTATTTGTTTCGAGACCATGTACGAATATCATGATATCTCTCCATTATCATGGAATAGATGTGAAGAGAAGAGGGTAGAGTTCTTAGGGAGAGTTTGGCCAGAACTCCATTTTCAGAATAGTTTTGAGAAAATATCCCCTTATTTTCTTCTTTTATTAGGTGTTACCTCCTCAATTTTTTGTGTTCTTCATCTTTTTCATGTAGCTCTCTCGTGGAGATCCTCTTAATCTTTCTTATATACTTCAAAAATAATAACATATGCTTAATTTTTAACTTCTCCTTTGTGGTATTTATGGAAAAAGGGATAAACACACCCTTAAATTAAATTTTTTCTCTTTTTCCTTTCATCAATTTTTTTTCTCCATCGTAAATAATTATTCTTCCATTTCATTAAAATAAATACAATAGAATATATATTTTTTTGTTTCATAAAGAAACATTTTTCAAAGGTATTAATGGTCTATTAATTTATTAATTCCAAGACTATAAAGCATAAACTCAAATCCACACATGTGACAAAATTCAATTTTTAAAAACATTAAACGATCAATTACAAGAAAAGGAGTCAAAATTTTGATAAAATATTTAACGATTTTTCTCTCAACAATTATCATAATTCTTTTAGTTTTTTGCCTTCTTTGTCTGCCATGTAAACACTTATCTTTCTTTGCACCATTAATAGGAAATAGTATTTCTTACGCTTAAGGTCTATAAAATGAATTGTATAACTTGTGCTAGATAATATTACATATCTTTCTATATTGAAAAAGTAACACATTACACAAATTTTTGTACATTGGAATTTAAAAAAAAAACAGAAGGAATATTGAACCCTAAAATGGGAGTTTAACATAAAAGTTTATGTGTTTGTATTTAAATTTAAATTTTGATGCTAGAGTTTAGGATTTAAGATCAATCCCAATATTTACATGATTATTTAGAACAATTCTTGGGTTCACCCCCTAGGGGTGAACCTTCTCATTCACCCCTTCTTTACTAACCAATCAAAATAAAGATGTAGGGGCCACATAATTAAACTAAAAAAATAACTAATATAATTTAACTAAAAAAATAACATTAATTTGTTTGAAAAAGTTGAAATAATAACTAAATCCCAAACTCAAACCCTAAATTCCAAAACTATACCCTAATTTGGCAATAGTTAACCCAAAATAAATCTTCAACCCAAACTCAAATTCTAAACCCCAAACTATACGCTACTTTGAGAATAATTAACCCAAAATAAATTCTAAACCCCAAACTCAAACCCTAAACCCCAAAACTATACCCTAATTTGGGAATAATTAACCCAAACCTAAAAATTTTAAATACAAATCCATTGAAAATTACTTTTTGTAGTTAAATTTTTTTGGTTTGGATTAACTATATCCAAATTAGGGTATAGTTTTAGGGTTTAGGGTTTGAGTTTGGGATTTAGGATTTATTTTGGGTCAACTATTCCCAAATTGGGGTTTAGCTTTGGGGTTTAGGGTTTTAGTTTGAGTTAGGATTTATTTTGGGTTAACTATTCCAAATTAGGGTATAGTTTTGGAGTTTAGGGTTTGAGTTTGGATTAACTATTCCCAAATTAGGGTATAGTTTTAGGGTTAAGGATTAGGATTTGGGGATTAAGATTTATTTTGGGTTAACTATTCCCAAATTAGAATATAGTTTTTGGGTTTAGGGTTTGAGTTTGTGTTAACTATTCTCAAATTAGGGTATAGTTTTGGAGTTTAGGGTTTGGTAGTTTAAAATCTATGTTTAATTAGATAATTATTATTTATTTAAATTTAATTCGTTTTTATAAAAGATCCTACATTTATTTCAATTTTAATTTTTATAAAAATAACATATTAAGACTGGTGGGCCCACAACTAAAATTTAATTGGTTAATCAAAAGGGGGTGAATGAGATGGTTCACCCCTAGGGGGCCCAAGAATTGTTCGTATATTTATCTAAACCATACCCATGTAAATAATCATTTGATCTTTTACAATAAATGCAAAGAAAGCAGAATGAGAGATGGGTTTCAATCCACATAAAAGTAACTGATCCAATTTGAATTTTTATAACCTTGTACATCATAGAATCATCAAACCAAAAAGAGAAACAATGATAATACCAAAATTCGTACACTTATTAGTGCTTAAACATGGGAGAAAAAAGATTAAGGATCTAATACCACGACACTGAAGGTCTTGTAACACCCGCATTTTTTTTTATAAATAATTAATTAATTAACAACCATTTCATCAGGGTGAAAACCAGCGGAAAATAACTAACAATTTAAATCCAAATAAATTCCAATAATAATAATCTTAAAATAAAATTCCAACAATTAAATTCCAAGAATTCCAAACTAACAATTCCAGCATAACTAGCAACCTAGCAGGCTACTAAACTCAATAAAACATAATGAAAACAAGCCCTATTGATATATCGTGGTTTTTACCCATTTCAGACCACGATATAAGTCCGTTTTATAGAGTCTTGTGGTGTTTTGGAGTCTTTTGTGTTTTATATTAGGTACAAAGGTGTTTTGGACTCAATTGGTGTTTACTGGAGCAATCTGGAGCATGGCGGAGCGAGCTGTTAAAAGAACGAGTTCGGATTGAAGAAATGCAGAGCCTGTCGATCGACATGGTTTTATCTGTCGATCGACATGACATATTTTACAAGCGTCGAGCGACAGGATTAAGTGTGTCGCTCGACACGACCAATTTCAGACGAACCAGATTCCAATTTTGGAAGATTTCCGTTTTGCGTCAGAAAGCCCAGATGTTTGCAATTGGGCCCATGACGGTTTTGTAACTCTATAAATATGTTTTCTAAGTCATTGTTTAGACTTATGCTTTGTTTTATGAAATTACTTAGAATTGCTTTTAATAAAAAGATGTTTTCTTCTTCTATTATGTCAGAGTAATTCTTCTGTTAGGTTTAGGGTTTTTGAAAGTGTTTGATGAGTTGCTGATCAGATCTGATCATTAGGATAAAATCTTTAGAAGTTCTTCATCTTAACTTGTTCTTACTGCTGATTTTAGCCTCGCGAACTGAAATCTGATTTAGGGCTTATTAATAGAAACGACAGTTTGATTGATAACCTGAACTAGTTTTTTATGAGCAAAATACCTATTCGCACAGGGATTTGGTCTAGGATTTTGTGAACAATTGTGCCTGATCTTTAATGCTTGTTTAGATTGTTAGAATTCGCAACGACAGTTGGTTTTCTAGGATTTAGACATAGAAATTATTCGCAGCGACAGCTGGTTTGTTTACTTTCGTGTGCATGTTCATGAACTGAGCTTAATTATCCTAATAACTGATTTATCTGCAATCTCTGATTCACTGTAGAATTCCCTGTGCCTAGCGTCTTTCTCTTATTGTTTCACAACCGTTTTCATTACTGTTTGCTTACTTGCTTTTACATTCATCCTGCCTAGCATAATCTGAATCTGATAATCTATTGTGTTTTTCCTTGACTCCCTGTGGATCGATAACCCTAAGTGCTGCAGCTGATCTCTTAATTTGAGAGAGTCTAGCTCTAGGGAAAATTTGAGCCTATCAAATTTTGGCGCCGTTGCCGGGGAGTCAATAACCATTAGATTTTTACTACTAGGATTTTGTCTAGGCCTTTTTATTTCCTGTTTTTATTTTTGTTTATTTTTGTTTTTGTTTTCGTTTTTCTCTCTTTGTTTTGCGTTTCAGGTACATGCGAAATCGCAATACCAGGAGCAGCAAGGACAAAGAAATTTTGGAACTCGAACTTGAGGATCTAGCACGCTTGGAACGAACCAACAGAAAAGCGACGAAAGAAGCTAAGAAGATGGTTGCGCGAGTGATGATCTTTCAGAGAGAAGATGGTTTCTTCGACAGAGAAGGAAACCGGTATAATGAGGATGGACAGAGACTGGACGAAGTCGGAAACGTGATTGTTGATGAGGCTGAACAGCCGCGAGCTCGCGAGGAAGAGGAAGTCAGAATTGCTCGTGAAGAGCAGCTTCGTGTCGAGCGACACAGAGAGGACGTCGCTCGACATGAACAAAATCTTCGTGTTGCTCGACTTGATGAGGAGATCGCTCGACGCGACAGAGAACTTGGTGTCGAGCGACAGGATGCTGGTGTCGCTCGACAGCATGTCCAGAATCGCACTTTGGCTGATTTCAATCGACCAGAGCAGTTTTACGCTAACCGAGCCGCGATTCGACCTCCTGCATTCCAGCGCAATGATTTCGAGCTCAAGCCTGCGTACTTCTCCTTAGTTGCTCAAGACCCGTTCTGTGGTCTTTCTCATGAGCACCCAATGGACCATATCGAACGGTTCGAAGATCTTGCATCCAGTATCAAGGCTAACGGAGTCTCAGAGGACTACCTATTCTGCAAGCTCTTCCCGTATTCACTGCATGGGGAAGCCAAACGTTGGCTAAGGACGCTTCCTCCAGGCTCGCTAACTAACTGGATGGATACGAAGAATGCTTTCCTGAGCAATTTCTTTGACGATGCGATGTCTGAGGATCTAAGATCAAAGATTGCGACTTTCAAACAGGGTGATCAAGAGGCGTTTAAGGCTGCGTGGAACAGGTTTAAAGGCTATCAGAGGGATTGTCCACATCACGGGTTCAATGAGGTACAGCTGCTTAACATCTTCTACAGAGGGATTGCGCTGCAATACTCTGTGTCTTTAGATGCTGCAAGCAACGGGAACTTTAACACTAATTTGCCAGAGGCTGCCTTGAGACTTATAGAGAATCTTGCCAACAGCAACAGTGCTAAAGCCGTGGACTTCGAAAGGAGCAAGTCTGGACAGAGCATCAGTGGAAACCAACTAGCAGAGGTGACTAAGAAGCTGGATACTATGACTAGTCTTCTAGCTGGGAAGAAGTCAGTCCACTTTGCACAGGATGTTGGGACTACAGAAGAGGATGTGAACTACCTCAACCAGAGCGGATTTCAGAAGTATGGATCATCTTCTTACCAGAAGCCTTACCAGAGTACACGAGACTATGGATCATCTTCTTATCAGAAGCCTCCTCCTCCATCTGAGACTAGTAGATTGGAATCTATGATGGAACGGCTTCTAGAGGGACAGCAGAAGTTGGCTGTGGATTGGAATGGGAAGTTTGATTCGCTCTACACTGATTTAAACGGCAAGATCGAAGCTCTCAGTACTCATGTCAGGAAGCTCGACGTCCAGGTAGCTCAAACTGCAGAATCTGTCAAAAGGCAAGAGGGATTTCTTCCTGCAAAGACTGATATCAATCCCAAGAAAGCTTGCAACGCCATCCGGGTGAAAGAAAACGACTATTTTGACGAGTTTGATGCGATTTTTGGAGCAGCAGAGCCTGTGTCGATCGACACAGATCATGCGTGTCGATCGACACGAGAAGAACTGGCCGTATCTGAAATCGAAGCTCTTCTGTCGAGCGACGAGACCACGTGTGTCGCTCGACACGAAGAAACCAGAGGCGTCGATCGACAGGAACCCCACGTCGCTCGACACGAAGCCCAGTCTGAGACTGTTTATCTGAAAGCTCCTTCAATCGTCGAGGAATCCATCCATAAGCCCAAACTGCCCTTTCCCAAGGCGAGGAAATCCAAACACGAGATTGAGGAGGCCATTTGCAAGAGGATGATTGAGAAAATCATGGTTGAGATGCCTCTTGTGGACGCAATCAAGCTTTCTCCTGCGATTCGACGATATGTCAAGCGAATGGTTGCAAATGGAATCAGTCCTGAGGAAGGTGCGCTGCTTACTAGAGATCTTCAAGCTATTCTCCTGAGCACAGTTCCAGTCTCCAAGAAGAAGAAGAAGGAGATAGTGGTTTCTGCTGAAGTTAGTGCGATGATCCAGAGCAGGATTCCTGTGAAGCTACCTGATCCAGGAAGCTTTGTGCTTAATTGCTCCATCTCTGATGAAGGATTCCCTCACTCTCTCTGCGATTCAGGTTCTGGGATCAACCTTATGCCTCTCTCCGTTGCTGCAAGACTTGGGATGACGGACTTCAAGAAAACTAGGATGTCTCTTATCCTGGCGGATCGCTCCAAGAGATTTCCTGAGGGTATTCTAGAGGATGTTCCAATAATGATTCAGGAATGCGTAATTCCAACAGACTTCGTCGTTTTGGAATACGGTGAAGAGCCTCAGGATCCTCTCATTCTAGGAAGGTCATTTTTAGCTACTGCTGGAGCTAACATGGATATGAGAAGAGGGAAGATCAAGCTTGACCTTGGTGATAATGTCATGGAATTTGACATGGACACTACAAGGAGAAGACCCACCATAGATGGTCAAGCTTTCTCTGTGGAAACATCACTGGAAGATGAGCCAATCAAGGAGCTTTCAAAGGACATCTCTACTCCCGTCGTCGAAGAGCCAAGGTATGATTCTCTTACACGTAATTCTTCACCTCCTGTTTTCATCAAGGATTTAAAATGTGAAAAGCCTGTTACGCGCTTATGCAAGCATCGAGTTTCTCGAGAGCTTGGTTTTTCTGATGAACTTGCAGGGAGAAAGAGAGATGAGGAGATGATGGAGAGGACGATGAGACTTGTCTCTGAGACTGTTTCTGCTAAGTCTGGGGGAGCTTCCAAGAAGGTTCGATTTGAACAGGCTGCTGCGAGTTCCATCAACATGGATAGAGGAAGTCCAATACTTCCTAAAGATCCACCATAGACGTCTGAGTTCCAAAACAGTCAAGCTAATGACTTGAAACAAGCGCTTAATGGGAGGCAACCCATTTGTGAGTTTTACTAATTTTTACTTAGATTTTTATTGTTTCTTTTTCAATTTTACGTTTTGGTTTTGTGGTTGTTTTGATTTTCAGGAATTAGAACGTTGAAACGAAAGTAAGAATGCTCTTCAGCACTCTGTGTCGAGCGACGAGCATACCATTATCGCTCGACACGAGGGAAATTAAGGTGTCGATCGATTTGCACTTCAGTCGCTCGACGCGACCAAATTATAGATGTCGATCGAGACAGAGGTCGTGTCGCTCGACACGACCCCCAGGTACGAATTCTCACTTGATTTTTTTTTTCATTCGTTTCGTTTCCTGTTTATCTTGTTTCGCCAATCTTAGTCTTAATAACACTGGGGACAGTGTTACTTAAGTCTGGGGGAGGTAGTTACTAACTATGTGTTTTCTTTTGGTGTTTTTGAGTAAAATTTAAAATTTTTGAGTCAAAACCTCTCCTTTAGACTTGCTTTGAACAGCACTCAAGGACCATTCCAATGCAAGTTGGTCGGTTTTACTGAGGTGGGTAACTGGAAGTGGATCAGTTTAACGGAGCGAGTTCAGATTTCTGGAGAACGCCAGAAAGGATGTCAAAGACCCCGCCCCTAATGAACTCTAAATCTCTTGTCAAGGGCGTTGGAAATCGCAGGACTTGATTCAAGCTTCCAAACACTTGAAAGCGAGGAAGGACCGCTCTTGAAACTTCTTCCCGAATGACGGATACAACTGTTCTAGATCTGGTGGTAAAGGAGCCTCCGCTGAGGTAACCGCCATCACAAAAAGCCTCATAGAACAACAGTAATGAGGGCTGATCTAGTGAAGTCATAGAGATGCCAAGGAAGTAAAAAAGTCTACAGAAAAGTGTAGTTCAAGCAGAAAAGTGCAAGCCCGAATTCAATTAGGCATTCGATGGTAAAGGACCCTCTGCTGAGGTACCCGCCATCACAAAAAGAAAAATCAGTCATCAAAAAGGCATGCATCTCTATGATATTCCTTAAGAGGATACAGTTTCAGAGGGAAGAGAGAGGGTGAAACGCAGGAAAGTGTTTAAGGAAGCGAAAGAATCTAGAAGGTCCAGCGATCGATATTCCCTTGATGAGACCGCACCTAATTGAACTTAAGGGGTTTGCGACTGAAAGTCTGAGATTCTCTAAGGGATTTGGAATCAATCTGGAGGACTGCTAAGCTTCTAGGGAAACATCGAAGTATCACCGGATTAGCTTTGCAAGGGTATGTGGTTCCTAAAGGAGTGATTACACTGTTTTGCTTAGGGACAAGCAAAAAGCTAAGTCTGAAGGAGTTGATATATCGTGGTTTTTACCCATTTCAGACCACGATATAAGTCCGTTTTATAGAGTCTTGTGGTGTTTTGGAGTCTTTTGTGTTTTATATTAGGTACAAAGGTGTTTTGGACTCAATTGGTGTTTACTGGAGCAATCTGGAGCATGGCGGAGCGAGCTGTTAAAAGAACGAGTTCGGATTGAAGAAATGCAGAGCCTGTCGATCGACATGGTTTTATCTGTCGATCGACATGACATATTTTACAAGCGTCGAGCGACAGGATTAAGTGTGTCGCTCGACACGACCAATTTCAGACGAACCAGATTCCAATTTTGGAAGATTTCCGTTTTGCGTCAGAAAGCCCAGATGTTTGCAATTGGGCCCATGACGGTTTTGTAACTCTATAAATATGTTTTCTAAGTCATTGTTTAGACTTATGCTTTGTTTTATGAAATTACTTAGAATTGCTTTTAATAAAAAGATGTTTTCTTCTTCTATTATGTCAGAGTAATTCTTCTGTTAGGTTTAGGGTTTTTGAAAGTGTTTGATGAGTTGCTGATCAGATCTGATCATTAGGATAAAATCTTTAGAAGTTCTTCATCTTAACTTGTTCTTACTGCTGATTTTAGCCTCGCGAACTGAAATCTGATTTAGGGCTTATTAATAGAAACGACAGTTTGATTGATAACCTGAACTAGTTTTTTATGAGCAAAATACCTATTCGCACAGGGATTTGGTCTAGGATTTTGTGAACAATTGTGCCTGATCTTTAATGCTTGTTTAGATTGTTAGAATTCGCAACGACAGTTGGTTTTCTAGGATTTAGACATAGAAATTATTCGCAGCGACAGCTGGTTTGTTTACTTTCGTGTGCATGTTCATGAACTGAGCTTAATTATCCTAATAACTGATTTATCTGCAATCTCTGATTCACTGTAGAATTCCCTGTGCCTAGCGTCTTTCTCTTATTGTTTCACAACCGTTTTCATTACTGTTTGCTTACTTGCTTTTACATTCATCCTGCCTAGCATAATCTGAATCTGATAATCTATTGTGTTTTTCCTTGACTCCCTGTGGATCGATAACCCTAAGTGCTGCAGCTGATCTCTTAATTTGAGAGAGTCTAGCTCTAGGGAAAATTTGAGCCTATCACCTATCATCCTCCGTCCTCGCCTTGATTCCACGATCACATTTTCCCTTTACCTGCAACTCAAAGGAAACCGGGAGTTGCGTGAGTATTACTAAAAATACTCAGTGGAGCGGTCATCCCGCAAAAAGGAAATACTCGAAGCAGATATCAATTGAACAACAGGATATAAACATTAACTTAACCAATTTCCAGATTAATTATCAATTCCAAATTAATTAACAAATTTTGATTAAATAATTAAACCCAATTTCTGGTTAACCATTTTTAATTAAAATTTCAACATTTTCAAACCGGGTGTCGATCGACACGCCACCATGGTGTCGATCGACGGTCGACCAAACCGAGCATCATCTTCCTCGCAGGGTGTCGATCGACACAGCCTTTAGGTGTCGATCGACATTCTGTTTCAGAAAGCAGAGTCCGAGCCTATCCTCACACGGCTCGTCGCGAAATATACCGATTCGATACAATCGACTCACAACACGATTCACACACAACACAGAAACATCACAATGGTAACAATCACGAACAATGATCATCAATCATCAACAATCACACAAAAATCCAATTCTAGCATTTCCTAAACGATCACGCACTCACCTCGCTAACGAAGAGGATGAACTACGGATCCGAACAACGAACGCACGGCCTAACTCCCTGTCCAGACACCGAAACGCAAAGGAACCACGACGCGAACGATCCCTAACCACGAACGGCGAAGAAACACACCGGAAACTCGAACAACTCCGAACAATCTCGATTCACGCACGAAATCCTTTCTTTCTCTCTTAAAACTTTCTGATTTCTCCTCTACCCGATGGCCCGCGATCCCAAACACTTAAAATGATCGAGCCTAGGGTTTTCTACAATTAAACCGCGTGAAAATCACGGTTTTCGCAAACCAATTCACAATTTCAAAACTGGTGTCGATCGACACTGCCCAAGGGTGTCGATCGACACCTCCAAATAATTATGATAATTTGGACTTTGGTCGTTACAATTCTCCCCCACCAAAGTTGGATTCGTCCTCGAATCCTGACAAACCGCCAGCTACTGGCCACAACTCAAAATCCGACCCAAAATGGTCAAACAATCCGAGATCCCAACCCTCGATCTCCGAGGCTCTAGTTCAGTCTCATGTTATACGCCCGTTCCCAGACATCTATTACTCTTAACTCATTCCACAGCCACTCGCAGGACGCATCCTTTGAGCTATCGGTGTCTCGTGTCCCTTCCACTCGCAGGACACATCCCTTGAGCTCCGGGAACACAGGAGAACTAATCATCTCCTCTGAGGAACTAATCATCCTCGCTGAAGAACTAATCATCTCCAGATATAATGAATGAGCTATTCGGAGCCGCAGCCCCTAGAGTAATAAATTCTGAAACGTCTATAAACATCTATCGACTAAAACTACCTCGCGTGGCCAACTCGATACTCCCTAATCCCGGAATATCACCACGTAACACATATAAGAAACTCATCTTATAACAACACAGAGATAAATAAGGAACAACTCCATCTTATTAATCTCAAAACGTATAACCGTTACAACATAAGCGAAAATACAGCGATACAAAAAGCATCAACATGCTAAACAATCGAAACTAGAACCGCAAAGAGAAATAAAGCTCACGCCGCGACCTGCTTGTCAAACCACTTCCAGAACTTTAATTTCATCTTCGCCTCTGGCTCCCAAGTCACCTCCTGGCAACCGCCACAATCCCACAAAATCCTCAACAAAGGAATCTTCTTCCGACGCAGTTCCTTGACTCCCCTCTCCAGAATCCTCACAGGAACCGCCGGAACCGTAGATCCGCAGGGATCTCAGGCACTAACTCCTCGGACTCATGCAGGCACTTCCTCAACATCGAAACATGGACCACCTTATGAAATACCTTCATGATCGGAGGTAACTCAAGCCGATACGTAATCGGTCCAACATGCTCCACCACAGGAAACGGACCCATAAACCGCGGACTCAGCTTGTTCTCCCTAATGGATCTGTTAGGACCCCGCAACATAGCCATCTTGAGATACACACGATCTCCAACCGCGAACTCGAGCTCTCGTCTCCGCTTATCAGCGTAGCTCCTCTGACGATCCTGAGCTTCCTTCATGTTCAATCTCATGATACGGATCTTCTCCGTCGTCTCCTGAACATAACTAGCTCCAAGAATACTACGCTCCGACACCTGGGTCCAGCATAAAGGCGTCCTGCATGGCCTCCCATACAAAGCCTTAAAAGGAGCCATACCAATACTCGCCTGAAAGCTGTTATTATATGTGAACTCGACTAAGCTCAAATGCTCGGCCCACTGACCACCCCAATCCAAAACACACATCCTCACCAAATCCTCCATAGTCTGAATAGTCCTCTCTGACTGCCCATCAGTCTGCAGATGATACGCTGTACTCATATGCACCTTAGTGCCCACCTCTGCCTGAAATGCTCTCCAAAACTCAGATGCAAACTTGGAATCCCGATCGGAAACAATACTGGCTGGCACTCCATGCAGCCTCACTATCTCTTTCACGAACCTCTTAGCCAACTTAGCCGCTCCATCGGTCTTCTTAATAGCCAAGAAGTGCGCGAACTTAGTCAACCGATCCACAACCACCCAGATAGCATCATAAGTCTTCGAAGTAGGCAAACCAACCACGAAGTCCATCGTAATCATATCCCACTTCCACTCAGGAATGGGCAAACTCTGCAAAAGACCATACGGAGCTCCATACTCGGCCTTAACCAATGAACATGTATTGCATTTAGCAACAAAAGTCGCCACATCTCTCTTCATCCCGACCCAGTGATAATATCGTTTGAGGTCACGGTACATCTTAGTCGCACCCGGATGAATCAAGAACTTGCTCGAATGAGCCTCAGACATAATCTCCTACCTCAATGCCTCATCCCGAGGTACACACACTCGACCACGAATCAGAATTGTCCCATTCGGAGAGACTATGAACTCAGAAATCACTGCTCGCGATAACCCGATCAAACTCTGATCACTCTACTGAGCTACTCTAATCCTACTGAGAAGATCTGCCTGATCAACTGCCTCTAAGCCCAAAGGCTCTTGCGAAATAGCACAGAGACGCAATGTGCTAATCTCACCTACCAAATCCTCGATATCCCGCTCACGGGCTGCATCGAACCTCCATCGACTCAAGGCATCTGCTACCTGATTAGCCTTGCCCGGATGATAGATAATCTCCAGATCATAATCTGCCAGCAACTCAACCAAGCGTCTCTGAGTGAAGATATGCTGCAAATTCTTGTGATCCGTAAAAATCTGCACTCTGCCTCCGTACGGATAAGACCTCCAGATCTTCAGAGTGAACACAACAGCTCCCAACTCTAGATCATGCGTAGGCCGATTACGCTCACTACCCTGCAACTGCCTCGAAGCATAAGCGATAACTTGACCCTCCTGCATCAAAACACAACCTCGACCAACTCCTGAAGCATCCGTGTACACAGTATAAGGCTTCCCCGGCTCGGGTAATGCCAATACTGGCGTACTAGTCAGCATTTCCTTGAGCTGTGAAAAGCTCTCCTCGCACTCCGGCGACCAAACGAACGGAACCTCCTTACGAGTCAACTTCGTCATCGGCTGCGCCATACTCGCAAAGCCCTTGACGAATCTCCTGTAGTATCCTGCTAAACCCCGAAAACTCCTGATCTCAATAGCACTACTCGGTCTCGGCCTATCTCAAATCGCCTCAATCTTAGCCGGATCCACAGAAACTCCCTCTGCAGATACGATATAAGCCAGAAACCCCATCTGCCTCTGCCAAAAACTGCACTTGCTCAACTTCGCGTAAAGCTTCTGCTCCCGAAGCTTCTCCAAAACCAAATGCAAATGAGCCTCGTGCTCCTCGAGACTCCTCGAGTAAACCAAAATATTGTCGATGAAGATAATCACGAACACGTCCAAATACTCCTTGAACATGTCATTCATCAACCTCATGAATGCTGCAGGCGCATTCGTCAAACCGAAATGCATCACTACAAACGTAAAATGCCCATAACACGTCCTGAATGCCGTCTTGCGAACATCTGCCTCATCAATCAGAATCTGATGATACCCTGAAGCCAAGTCTATCTTGGAGAACCAGGTCGCACTCCTCAACTGATCCAACAACTCATCAATCCTTGGGAGAGGGTACCTATTCTTCATAGTGACTCGATTAAGTCCCCGGTAATCGATGCACAACCGGAAACTCCCATCCTTTTTCTTCACGAACAAAACTGGCGCTCCCCACGGTGAAACACTAGGGCGAATAAAACCCATCCGCTAACTCTGCTGGAGCCATCCTATAAGGAGCCTTAGATATCGGAGCTGTCCCGGGCTATAGCTCAATCGTGAAAGGATCGGACCGAGATGGTGGCAATCCCTTCAACGATCGAAAAACATCCTCGAAGTCCTGAACAACTCGAATATCTTCAAAAGCAACCTCACTACTGTCCTCCGACATCACGATCGTCGCCAAATACGCCTCGCAACCTCGCTCGATCATCTGCTCAGCCTAAATAGCCGAGATCACAAGGCTACTGGAAGTCGGTCTCAAACCCTGAAACACCAGTCTCTCTCCAGCATGCTCGAATACCACTCTGCCTCGATAGCAATCCAAGTGAACCCTGTAGAAGGATAACCAGTCCATACCCAGAATCACATCATATAGCGTTACTAGACTAATCACCAAGTCCGTTGGCATCGAATGCCCCGCTATCTGAACATCTACTGCTCAAGCATGGCCCAAAGTAGCCAGGAACCCTCCTCCAGCCACCTTGACCATGCCTGCACGCTCCCCCGTGCTGCTCCGTATGCCACTGCTCTCGGCACACTCAGGAGTAATATAATAGTGTGATGCTCCCGAATCAAACATCACGTGGGACTCAAAACCGCCCACTAACAAGGTCCCTACACAATTCACATGCGTTGAGAACCCTGATAACCCGACCACAAGTAAAATAGAAGACCCCAAGTACAACAACTACAAAAATTCTACCACTAGGAATTCACGAAGATTGAGTCTAGAATTTTACTTGTGATCTGACCGGCTCTGCTGCTCTGACCGAATTCTACCACCGAAAACACCCTCGGTGCCGGCCCGATCTGGCCAATCGCCTGCTGCATTGTCGCTATCTGACCCATAGGCTGCACACCCGCTGGCTGAATCGTGGCTACCGTAGCCGGCTGCAATCTGGAACACATCGTCCGGATATGCCCTGGCACTCTGCAGTAGAAACATACTCTCAGATCCCGCTGCTGCGACTGCTGCTGCTGATCGCCCTTACGAGGCCAACTCGATAGACGATGCTCCAGACTCCCGCATCCATAACATGCTCTGCTCCTCTAACTGGACCTGGAAGCACCATCCCATTTCCGTTTCTCGTCCCGAGACGATCTAAAGCCTCCTGAGGAAAGTACTTAGCGTTGAACTCTGCCACGAAGTCTCCCCAGATCCACACTGCGCCAGGCCTCCTCGCCTCAATCGCTCTCCACCATAAATGAGCATCACCAGCCAGATAATGGATGGCTATCTCAACACGATAATCCTCCGGACATCGAACCGAACGAAAGTTGCGCTTCAAGCGCATACGCCACTCGTCTGGCTCCTCCGGCCCAACACTGCCCGCAAAGAAAGAAGTACTCATCTGTCGCATCTTACCCATCATCTCCAGATAAGTCGGACACGCCTCAGCCATCGCAGCCCTCGGCTGCACCTCTGCCACTAGAGGCACTACTGGAGCCGGAACCGGAATCACCGCCGGAAACCGCTCCATCAACTGCGCCAGCAAGCCCTCAACACGACCAAGACGATCCTGAGGTGGATCAGCACCCACACCTGGGCCCGCCATACCTCTCCCGATACCCCTCCCGGCACCGGGTACGCCCACACTGGCGCTCGCACTCAAGGATCCCATCTGATGCGTCTGAGACTCTGACGCCTCAGTACCACTCAAAGCCCCACTACTAGATAAATCAACCAGTGGTCCACGACCACGACCTCGGCCTCCACGGCCACCAACTCTGCTACCCCGGGCACCAGCTCTGCCACGAACTCTAGCTCCATGAACCATACTGCACTGCATTTCCCAAAAACACAGGCTAAGCTACTAGAAGTCACAAAGAACAAATAACACAACATACCATGGAATCACACTGGAGGCTCGGGAGGATGATCTAAGACTCAATACTAATACAGTAAATCACATAGTCTCAGATCACACAATCTAAGTCCTAAAACCGTATAGGCTCTAATACCAAAATGTAACACCCGCATTTTTTTTATAAATAATTAATTAATTAACTACCATCAGGATGAAAACCAGCGGAAAATAACCAACAATTTAAATCCAAATAAATTCCAATAATAATAATCTTAAAATAAAATTCCAACAATTAAATTCCAAGAATTCCAAACTAACAATTCCAGCATAACTAGCAACCTAGCAGGCTACTAAACTCAATAAACATAATGAAAACAAGCCCTATCATCCTCCGTCCTCGCCTTGATTCCACGATCACATTTACCCTTTACCTGCAACTCAAAGGAAATCGGGAGTTGCGTGAGTATTACCAAAAATACTCAGTGGAGCGGTCATCCCGCAAAAAGGAAATACTCGAAGCATATATCAATTGAACAACAGGATATAAACATTAACTTAACAAATTTCCAGATTAATTATCAATTCCAAATTAATTAACCAATTCTAATTAAATAATTAAACCCAATTTCCGGTTAACCATTTTTAATTAAAATTTCAACATTTTCAAACCGGGTGTCGATCGACACGCCACCATGGTGTCGATCGTTGCTCGACCAAACTGAGCATCATCTTCCTCGCAGGGTGTCGATCGACACAGCCTCTAGGTGTTGATCGACACTCTGTTTCAGAAAGCAGAGTCCGAGCCTATCCTCACACGGCTCGTCGCGAAATATACCGATTCGATACAATCGACTCACAACACAGAAACATCACAATGGTAACAATCACGAACAACGATCATCAATCATCAACAATCACACAAAAATCCAATTCTAGCATTTCCTAAACGATCACGCACTCACCTCGCTAACGAAGAGGATGAACTACGGATCGGAACGACGAACACACGGCCTAACTCTCTGTCCAGACACCGAAACGCAAAGGAACCACGACGCGAACTATCCCTTACTACGAACGGCGAAGAAACACATCGGAAACTCGAACAACTCCGAACAATCACGATTCACGCACGAAATCCTTTCTTTCTCTCTTAAAACTTTCTGATTTCTCCTCTACCCAACGGCTCGCGATCCCAAACACTTAAAATGATCGAGCCTAGGATTTTCCACAATTAAACCGCGTGAAAATCGCGGTTTTCGCAAACCAATTCACGATTTCAAAACTGGTGTCGATCGACACTGCCCAAGGGTGTCGATAGACACCTCCAAATAATTCTGATAATTTGGACTTCGGTCGTTACAGGTCTTCTCCACACAAATCAGATAATCCTTTGCCTTAATATACACGACACTGACACGTTTGTTTTCCATTAGTGGTGGTATTTATAAACTTTCCCCTCATCAGAAATAATATTTTCCCTACATAATCTCCTCTACGAAACATGTAGTTGTTCTGTAGATTCTTGATTTTAGATGATGCTATGGATGAAGAAGATAGAAAAAGTGAATCTTTTTCATGATCATATGATTATTATATGCCATGTCCCTGGACACTAAATCCTACATTCATATTTACGTACAATTTAGGCAATACTGAATTACCATAAATCCTACGTTCATATTTATGTATAATTTAGGCATTACTGAATTGTAGATTTGAAATATATATAAGATAGTATCATGATGTAAGATATAGTGAATGTAACCAACAAAACATAACGGTTTGAATTTTTTTTTAATTCATATGAGAAACATAATACGAAAATACAAGCTAAAATTTCAATTACTAAATAAAATTCATATCCGGAAACATCCTCTTGACAAATGATCATTGAAAACGTTGCTCTTAAGATCATTGTGTAATATATATAGCTCTGCTTATGGTTAGATCGCTTTGTGTCCTTTGCTATTCATTTGGATTTGGAGTTGTTCATCTAATATAAAAATATATATAAATGTTCATAGATGTGTGTATCATAAATGTGTGTTCTTCTTTGGTTACTACTAATCTTAGCTCGAGAGAGTTGAATTGGATTATTCAAATATATGTGATCATTGACTAAGTAGCGACAAAGGGACTCGTGGTGATTGTATAGTTTGAAGTTGTTGAATATTGTATTGTTTTTGCTTCCTTATAGTTGACTTAGGAAGAAATTACAGTTTTGTTTACCATTTTTACAGCCTGAGAAAGGTACGAAAATGAAGATTATGTCTTAAATATTCATTTGTTAGAACATTTTGAGATGCTCTGGTGGATTGAAATCACTAAGAGTGGTAAGTTGGTTCGAGTGTATAGTTGAGATGGAATAATTAACAAAAGTAAAAAAGATTAGAGATCGTAATTCAAAGAGTGTTGATTACTTGATAGCATAATTACTTGAGTACTTTAGTATTCTGTTTCAAATGCAATATTAACTTAAAAAATTAGAAACATTTTTTACATTTCTAAAATATTTTTGTTCACTTTGAAAAGCATAGTTTGAAGTATGAACCAAAGAAAATCTAGAGGCAAAACAATCCATAAATAACAATATGCATAACGCAACCAATTCCAAAATACAAACGAATAGCGATAAAGCAATGATAAAGGTATATTCATAACCCAAAAAACAGGAAAATAATTATTTAATCAAACAAAAATATAGAAGACATACGAAACGAAGCCGTCCTATAATGAAAATGTATGAAAGAAAATGAGATGCGGTTCTCATTTAAGAATCTCTCATTAAAAAAAAAACGATATGACACATGTTTACTTGTCACTGACTCAATCTTTTTTTTAGTTATTTAATATTTAAATAAATAGTTAACTATATTAAAATTATTATTATTATATATTATAGAAACGTTTTCGGGTATCTAAGGGTTGAAATTCTCTTAGAGATTTTGTTGTTTTTTACTTGAAGTCAAGAAGGATGGGACATGTTTATTGAGGACCCTAAAGAAAAAGTGCAACAGAGATAGCCAAAAGTATGACGTTTGATCTGGTCTGCATTCGTATGTGACGATTAGAGCACTATATTGGCTAAGAGATCTTTTTTAGAAGAAAAAGAAACTACTATGGTCCATGGCGTAGATCGTTATGTTTTGACATTTTTTCTCATATTTAAAGGGTTATGTTAAGCTTGCGGTGTTTTAATGATGAAACTAAATTTACTTTCGTATGTTTTTTTTAGTTAATACGGATTTCCAACAACAAAAACTACGTCTCTCCCTTAATTATCCGGTGTGCATTCCAAAATGTGGTGCATCGAATTTAGCGTGATCGTAGCCCTATAATAGGTCCCAAAAGCTTTAAAGAGATAAACTATTTTTCATATTTCAAGTCCCTCTATTATCTTACCTTTAGATTGTTTAAATACAAAAAGAAACAAGAAGTTACGAGTCCTACAAACTAGGGAGACATGAAGAAATGGGAAAGTGGAGATCAATCCTACAACTTAGGAATCACGTTCATGATCAATTTACTAATTTCCGGTTCGGTTTCTTGATCGAACCAAAATCACCATAGAGATGGGCCAACTCTTCTGCACCGATTCATTCAACATATGGTTAAAGAGATTAAAAATCGACTCTCTGAATTATAAGTATTGTACCAGAACTTGACGGAGGTTTATCCGTCGGATAAGAATTTTAGCATCAATCATACGTCCATGTATAGAAAGAACATGCCGATATAAAAACATGAGATTCATAATAAAACATTTAAATTGGTTAAATTTGTTGATTTTGAAGAATATTAAACCTTATTATGGGAGTATAAACGCACACCTATGAAGATAAAATATATGATTGCTTTAAAACGTTCAACGTGATAAGAATCTATCCATTTTGAAGGGTAATAATCCCTTATATAGGAGCACAAACCCTTAAAAACGAATATAGAATAGTGAATAACTTAAAATAATCCATTTGATTAATATGTTGATCGTAAAAAGTACTAATTCTTAGTAGTGGAGCCTATATCATCATATATAAATACATATAATATAAATATTTTATTTGATTAAATTCGTTGGTTTTGAAAGTTATGTATATGAAGTTGGTTCCCGTAAACGAAAGCAATTTTAAATTCGATAATTTATAAATTTTTAACTAATAACAAAAATCACCAATGAAAATATCTCTTTTTATATAAAGACTGATGATATTGTTAAGAGAGCAGGTCTCGAGGAGGAAGCCAACTTAAAAAGTCCAAGCAATTGAATGGACTACTATTAGTTGATGCACCGTGGTAGTGGTGACTAAGGTAGACGCAAACCACAAGTTTAGGAATTACAATAAGATATCTCTCTTTCTCTCCTCTCAACACTTGCCATTTTCCTATTAGCTCTTATAGTCTTATTAACTGACATCTATATGAATTTTTTCTTTTCATCTTCTAGTGTCATAGATATGTAATCCACTTTTGCAAGTAGGATATAAAACACGTTTTATGAGAATTTTTTTTAACTATTTTGTGGTTATATTATATTTAATTAAGAATGTTTCAATTTTAATATAGTTGTTAATTGCGTGATTCGGATTGTTTAATATTGCATGACTTGGATTCTTGTAGAGCAAAAATAAAAATAAACTCATTTAATATGTTAGTCACAATTCATCCAATATTAGAATCTAATGCAAAAATAACAATGATTTTTGGATGGGTGATTACAAAGGAACTATACGTGATACTTTCCAACATTTCAGCATATAAATATTTTCATTAGAGAGTCACAACATGAAGAAAATTAGAAAGCATTACGATTGTGTATCTTACATTTATTCTTTGACACACCATCTAACAGATGTCCATAAAGTAGAACACTTAAACACAACAAATTAGTTAATACTATGCGCCAATCTTCTTTTGAGTGTATTCATGTTAGTAATTACGTTTAAAAAAAACCTTCGATTATATATTCAATTTCAAGAATACATAGGTTTCAACTTGACCGGACAATTTGTTCTGGATACACCAAAACTTTCTTATCTGAATTTGAACGTTATTGTAATCTTATTTTTCGAATTATAAAATTAAACTTCACAAAACCACCAACATGTTAAGAAATATAGATTACTTACTAATATTAATATATATATTGTAACACCCGCATATTTTTTTTTTATTAAATAACCTTAATAACTCAGGGTGAATAACGCGCGGAAACATAAACAATAATAATCTCAAGCAATTCCAATTAAACCAATAACCATTTCCAACAATATCAATTCAGAAAAACCAAGTCTAAACAATTCCAGAACATCACTAGCAACCTATCAAGCTACTGAAACCATCAACATAACAATTAACAGACATCCTATCATCCTCTTCCTCTGCCATGATTCCGCAGTCGAACCTTCTTATTACCTCGCTAATCGAAGAGGAACTAAGGAACGAACACGACGAACGAACGGTCTAGAACTCCTGATTCACCACTGGAACCGCAAGGAACCTCTCACAAACACCACAGCCACGAACGGATAAAGAAACTTCGAGAACTCGCACCAAAACTCGATCGAACAAACGATATCACTTGATTTCTCCTCTTTCTCTCTTTTTCCTCAGATTCCTTCTGTTTTTCTTTGACAGCTCACGATCCCATACGCTTTAAATAGACGAGCCTAGGGCTTTCGATAGCCGAACGCGTGAAAATCGCGGTTTAAAACAAAACCTTCGGTTTCCAGAAACTTAGTGTCGATCGACACCACCCCTTGGTGTCGATCGACACCACCCAAAATCATTCGTAATTTGGGTTACGGTCGTTACAATTCTCCCCCACCAACACTGGATTCGTCCTCGAATCCCGACAAAACCGCCAACTATTGGCCACAAACTCGAAACCCGACCCAAACCGGTCACAACAATCCGAGATCCTAAAACTCGATCTCCAAGGATCTAGTTCAGTCTCATGTTACACGCCCGTTCCAGACATCTATTACTCCTAACTCATTCGACACCCCTCCCACTCGCAGGACGCATCCTTTGAGCTATCGGTGTCTCGTGTCCCTTCCACTCTCAGGACGCATCCTTTGAGCTCCGGGTACACAGGGGAACTAATCATCCCCTCGAGAGAACTAATCATCCCTCGATACTCGTAATGGAAACTCGACATCCCAAAGAATATACAGGAGAACTAATCATCTCCTATGAGAAACTAATCATCCTCGCTGAAGAACTAATCATCTCCAGATAAAATGAATGAGTTATTCGGGACCGCAGCCCCTAGAGTAATAAATTCTAAAATGTCTATAAACATCTATCGACCAAAACTACCTCGCATGGCCAACTCGATACTCCCTAATCCCGGAATATCGCCACGAACACATTTAGGACCCAAAACAAAAACTCTACAGAAACGCGCAAGGCTCCTAGCCCGAAATGCCAAAATGCAATGTTTCCTAATCCTGCCCAGATCTGTCCAATTGATTACACAACAATCAAACAAGAACATGTACAATTAGCTGTAGACCCAGAATCGGATCGATCGATTGTGCAACAATCAAACAAGAACATGCACAACCAAGACATTACATCCGATATCCCGGTCGTTGAAACCGAACGCACAAGAACATCATCAAGGTCTGTATTCCGTTCCATTCTCCTGCCACGATCAGGTATTGATTACTCATATTTACCGTCATCGTCACACTCTCAGGATGTCTCCTTCGAGGTAACGATGCCGATGCCACTCCACTCTCAGGACGTCTCCCTCAAGCTCTGGCTCTATATAGGAAAATACTTCCTTAAAGTAATTAATACATACGTGAACAAGCATCCGAACTAAGAACACCTCCCTCGATAACAACACGCAACACGCAACCTATTCTAGCAAAACAGAACTACTCCTATCGAACACACGACCACACAACCGACTTCCCAGAAGATCCAAACCTCAACCTCGAAGCACCACAACAACTCAAACTTCTCGCACGCCCCAGATATCTATTGCTCTTAACTCAGTCTACATCTGACACCCATAGGACGCATCCCGGGGCCCATCAGAAAAATATACCGTTTGCACTCTCAGGACGTATCCTTCGAGTCAAAGGTATCTGGGAAACACACATCCCACTCAACATACCGAAGAGCTCCTATCTCCTCAAAACACATGAGTTATTCGGGACCGCAGCCCCTAGAGCAATAAATACCAAGCACTAACCACTGAGAACTGAACTGCCCCACAAGGGCCCAAACCACTCCTGACGCCTCAGTGCAACCAACTGACAGCCGATACACCTACTTGTCCCGTTCGAAGAGACTTGAAACTGATCTGACTACTGCAAAACAACTCGCGCTAAACCCTTGACGCTCCTCCTAACCCGGACTAGGTCTAATAGATTGACCGCGCAACAATCAAACAAGAACATGTGCGATCAAACGTAAACCCAAAATTGGATTTCCCAACGCGCCATACCTAACCAAAAGCACAACCACCACTTAAAATGCCCACTACTGGTCTAACATCACCCGGAACATTCTGAGCAACACTTTTTGTCCAAACAACTCTCGCGGTCGATCGTACAACAATCAAACAAGAACATGTACTATCGCCCGTCAGTCCCGACTACGCAACATTCTTAATCCAAACCAGGTCTGACGGTCGATTGTACAACAATCAAACAAGAACATGTACAATCGTCCATCAGTCCGGCCTCAGATCTTTACAATGTTACATTTGTTACCAGAATCCAGTCCCGGGCTTCGCCAGACCAGCGACATTTTGGCTCACCGCACGAGCCTCCTGAACCGTCCATCACAGACCATACTCTTGACCTAACCAGTCAACACCACTCAATCCTTACCCGATCCACATAACCGTCCCACATGGACCAAAAAATCGTGACCTCCCCTGGCCTACACCACACTAGATCCTTCCACAATCTCTGAAGCTCATAACCCGTCTCACTAAGGTTAACATCTCCGTCTAGAACCCGACCAAATTCGCCCGGATCGTATCGCTTGATTGGTCGCGCAACAATCAAACGAGAACATGCGCGACCAAAAATGCCACATTCATTTCCAGGGTCATCTGACTTGAAGTCCTACACGTAATATCAACCCTAGTTTTGACCTTCACAACCATCTCTAACCACCACCGGATAACCCTCGTCCCTCTGGAGAAAAACACATCTCCTAAAAAGTATACCGGGAATCCACATCCCTCTGGAGAAATACTCATCTCCCAAACAAGTATACCGGGAAATCCTCATCCCTCTGGAGAAGTACTCAATTCCTAAAGAGTATACCGGGAATCCACATCCCTCTGGAGAAATACTCATCTCCTAAAACTGCACTCTCCAAAACCACATGAAAATAAATAAGGAAACACCATCTTATAAATTTTCAGAAATGTATATCGTTTAAAAGCCAACGAAAATACAATAAAAACCAGAAACAACATCAAAGCTCAAAACTCTGAAAACGGAAAAACAAAACCAAAAAGAACACCAAAACCAGCTCAATCCTCGAACTGCTCCTCTAGGCCCTCGACCGCTACAAACGCCTCCACCAGCTCTGCCCTCGAGGTATACCTGGAAGCCATGCCCGGCTTCTTCAGCCCGATCCGAAGTCCTACCACGAACTTGCCCACTTGGGCTGGCTCCTCATCCATACCGCTACTCGCATAGACCACTAACCTGCTGAACTCAGCATCATATCCACGAACTGATCGGCAGCCCTGAACCAAACTCTGGAACTGCAACTCTAACTGATCCACAGCTTCTTGAGGAAAATATCTGGCATTGAACTCGCCCAAGAAATCTCCCCAAGTCCACAATGTCCGCCTCCTCCTGGCCGGGACTCCGGTCCACCAGAGGCGAGCATTGCCTTCCAAGAACTCCACCGCTAGATCCACACAGAACTCCACCGCTAGATCCTCAGGACATCTGAGAATACGGAGTCTTCGCTCAACCTGCAATCTCCACTCATTGGCTTCCTCTGGCCTCTCACTACCCGAGAAGGACAAGGGCCCCATGAACACCATCTCGTTAGACCATGCAAGATACTACTCCCTCCGGGTCCATACTGGATACTGCACTGGCACAGCACCCGGTAAACGCTCCAAAATCAAGGCTAGCATCTTAGACACATGATCCTCCCGATCCTGAGCTTTGCCTGAAGCACCACCTGCACCTGGGCCTCTCCTTGCACCCGAAGCTCTAGCACTAACTCCAGCTCCAGCTGAACTATTCGACACACTGATAGAGCCCTCTGACAACTCCTGATGCACAGGCGAGCCGACCACCTGATCCGATGACTCACTCTGGGACTCCCACTCGAACGACTTAGCCACAGGACCTCGACCACGACCAAAATCACAACTCCGGCCTGCACGGCCACCAGCTCTGCCACCACGGCCTCTCGGAACTCTAGCCATCGCACGCTGCACTTACCAAAAGCACATTCTAAGCTACTAGAATTCACAGAATAAAATCAAACAATCACATACCATGGAATCTCTTTGAAGGCTCGGAGAGGATGATCTAAGGCTCTAAAACTCACAGAATCAACTAACTACTCATAATCAATTCAAAAACAGTCTCAAATCAAACAATTACTAACAGCCCTAGAACCGTAAGGGCTCTGATACCAAAATGTAACACCCGCATTTTTTTTTTTAATTAAATAACCTTAATAACTCAGGGTGAATAACGCGCGGAAACATAAACAATAATAATCTCAAGCAATTCCAATTAAACCAATAACCATTTCCAACAATATCAATTCAGGAAAACCAAGTCTAAACAATTCCAGAACGTCACTAGCAACCTATCAAGCTACTAAAACCATCAACATAACAATTAACAGACTTCCTATCATCCTCTTCCTCTGCCATGATTCCGCGGTCGAACCTTCTTATTACCTCGCTAATCGAAGAGGAACTAAGGAACGAACACGACGAACGAACGGTCTAGAACTCCTGATTCACCACTGGAACCGCAAGGAACCTCTCACGAACACCACAGCCACGAACGGATGAAGAAACTTCGAGAACTCGCACCAAAACTCGATCGAACAAACGATATCACTCGATTTCTCCTCTTTCTCTCTTTTTCCTCTGATTCCTTCTGTTTTTCTTTGACGGCTCACGATCCCATACGCTTTAAATAGTCGAGCCTAGGGCTTTCGATAGCCGAACGCGTGAAAATCGTGGTTTAAAACAAAACCTTCGGTTTCCAGAAACTTAGTGTCGATCGACACCACCCCTTGGTGTCGATCGACAACACCCAAAATCATCCATAATTTGGGTTACGGTCGTTACATATATTGAAATTTCAATAAAACATAAAATTACATCACGTATTAAATATCACGCAGTTTTTAAACACGATTATATCTTATTTTGATGAAGTTTTTAACATTTTTTCCATCTCAAATTAATGTGACTTCATACCACAGATTAAAATTAATTATATTTTTTTCGTTAGGATATGTTTTTTAAAATTATTAACAATTTGGACCATGTGAACAAAGCAATGCATTTTTGTTCCAAACATAGACAAAAGTTACGGTACACCATATGGTAGTCGGTAGGAACCATCTTGTTTTTCTATAACTCAGTAAGGAGGAGCTTGAAATCAATGCTCTGCCAACTTCCTAAAGAAAGCAAATATATGTGGCATGTATGAATTTATTGTCAAAGTTCACCTTTCAATGTAATTTCAATGTAATACTGTTTCTTCTGTATTTACTTTGCTTTTAAACTGGCTTCTTGTCTAAGTTGTGGGAAAAGAAAGAAAACAACCAAGTAAAATAGTTTTTGGGTAAGTATCTACTAAGATGGTGAAAAATGGAAACAACAAACTTTAGAGTGCCCTAAATTCTATATATTCGATCTAATTACTATGCGATTTTATATAAACAAAGAGTATAACAAAACTTTAAAACACTGGCCCTCCGCTATTATTGATGGCCCTCAATATTTCATATGTATATGAAAGAAGATAATATATAATATAGTTCCAACACATTTTTAACTTGAAAATGTGGAGGGAAACCAAGCTTGAAGGAACTGGGAAATTCAAAAAAAGCCTCGGAAAGCTGTCTTGTTATTCAAAAGAGGAAAGCAAATGGTGAATATAATTTATCTAGAAACAAAAACCATTAGTAAAATTATATCTTTTCAGATTTGGGTTCGTGTTGTGGCAACTGGAATGAATATATTTTTTTATATGTACACAAGAACAAAAACCATCAAACATTGAAAGTATGAACCAACTTAACAATACTTTTCACAGATCACTAAACATATATCTTTATAGCAAACACTAAGTGTTCTTCCTCTATTACTATTTCTTCCTTAAATCTTCAAAAACACCTAATTCAAAGTCTTGTGAAGGGATTAAGGGTTTAAGGTGTGATGCGTACATGGATTGATACTGCGCACAAAACACTAACACCAGAGAGACTGCTTCCGTTTTGAAGCAAGCTTTAATTTTAGCAAGAAGGAGGCGCCGTTCTCAGGTAACCCTCTCTTCACGTCACTTCGACGATTCCAACTTTCACAAGATCCATTCTTTTTCGAAGGTCATGTCTCATATCCCATCCGTTCGCCGCCTTTGGTAATCAAATGGCTCACCCTTACCTCTATTGTCGAGCTCTGTTTCAATGTTTCAATGTTGATCTCAACAGTGTAGGGAATAGCAATATTCCTCAAAAGGCGTGTGTTCTTGTGAAATTATCTATCAATCAGCTGTTGGCGTTGGATTTTGCTTATAATTACAAATCCTTAAAACATGATGATTCATATAAAAGACGATCATTGAATATAAATTGGTCTATCTTCAAGGCCAAGTAACAATATAAACGACCCACTTTGTACAATATTTAACTTTTAAATGCGGCCCATTTCTGAGTAATAAAGTCTGGAGATCAATACCGCTTCGGATGAGGAAAGTGTGATACGATACGCAAGAAGAAACAAAGGCATAACGGACGTGATTTGGACGTGATGAGTCAACCAAAGGAATTAAATATGGAATTGATGAGGGAGGAAATGAGATCAAAACTACATAACGTACCTTTTGGAGTCAAGGAAAGGAATTTAAGTATAAGAATAATGAGGGGGCGTGATTAGAGGAGGGGAGAAGAATGTGATCTTTGTATTTATAGAAAATGAGAGAGACAAAGAAAGGGTCTGCATTTTTACGAGAGAGAGACTAAAGAATAGTTGAAAGAATAATTGTTCTTCTTCCTTCACGATTGATTTCGTATATTATTCAATAATAAGATAATTTCCTTTTCTTCTTGAATTTATTTGTTTATTTAATTTATTTTACTTTGTGTTTCATCTATGAAAGCTTTGATCCCAATTTTATTATATTGTGAACAAAAATCATAATCGATTTTTGCACTCACAATTTGGCGCCGACTAAGGGGACAAAAAGCTTTCGTATTCCTAAAGCTTGAAGTCAATATGTTTAGTAATCGCAACCAGATCGGTGGATCTAAAATCGAAAATCCAAAAGGATTACTTTTGTTGGAGATTCGTTTTCAATGAAAACTGATTTATGGCGATGACGATGAAAAGGAATTAGTTATATTTAACAAAGAAAAAAAGCACAATCAGATCGGCGGATCTAAAAAATAAAGAAAAATCCTAAAGGATCATATTTGATAAAAAGAAAGAAAAACAAATTATTCATTTATATTTGTTTCTTGATGTCAATAACAACAACAATTTTGTCCGAGATTATGTGATAATGGGGAATAAAAACAGACTCTTCGTAGAATTGTTTCTCAATATCACTAAAATATTCTCCCAGCTTATGTCGTGGATAAGAAGAAAATGTATTTTCCATGGAAAACACTAAGAAGGAAATTCTGTTAACAAGAAAAGGCGCGGAAAATCAAATAGGAAATAGCCTAATTTTGATGTTCAAAAGCTCCAATTTTTTACGATTTCATATCGGAATAGAAAAATTTCAACGAATTCGTATTGGAATGAAAAAAGATGCATACGTTACGATTTCGTATTGGAATGAAAAAGATGCATATGTTACAATCGATGACCTTTGACGTTTGTCTTTGAGAATGGAGAGCCACCAATGAGACTAAAGCAGAGAGATGTTAATATCTTAAATCTTGTTGAGCCGCTTCATTAGAGATTCATGCCGTAAAGACGACGATCCATATCTTAACATGCGGTATGAGTAAGGCAATGGGGTATGTCGACAAGATAACATAAACCGAAGAAACTATTGAATTCAATGAGGAAATCACTTAACGTGATAAGCCAACTTTGAGTAGACAACCTCAACAAATCTATCTTACCCGCTTGTTGAACCAAGCCTCAAAGATCATCTCTGAAAATTTTAGAGAAAGAAAAGAGACAAGACGTGAATTACGGCTACGAGATTTGTTTTTATAGTCTCTTTGCAAAAAAATGAGAAGTAATATGTTTCCAAACAACATCGGTTCAGCACCAAAAATGGCATTTGGTAATTTTCAAAGTCCAAATTCCAAGCAAATACATAGACGAGGAATAAGAAAAAATAAAATTTCCTATTTGTGGGAAAAACTCGGGTCGGCGAATCCATCGTTTTGTTCCTCAAATCCCGCTCGATTCCAAGCTGTCCTATGAATTAGCCATTTTCATTGGATAATCCTTACTCTGGCAAAGCGTGGTTCGCAAGATACCAGTGAAGCCATTGATGCCTTTGGATCCAAAAACGTGTAAGCGATCAAGTCCGAGATCCAAGTGAAGGTGCTGAAGATAGTGAGAAGAAAATATCCTCTTTTTAGCTAGACAACGAGAAGAGCTCGCAAAAAAAATGCCTTGACAGAAAATCGAAAGCTCGAGATAGAGCAAAGGGACTTAACAAGGCGTGCTTATTCACAAGATAAAAAAATTAAGGAGAATAAAAGAAGGGCGAGGCACTAGACTAAAAGCATAATTGTCAGCTTGGTATAAACTCGATTTATGTAAAAGATTGTTCCTTCTCTCTTGCAGATAGATATCAAAAGAAAAGAAAATGAAAAAAAGCTGTTTTTTTTTGCCCCCGGAGTTATACAGTTGGGATAGTCGAATCTGTAAAAGCTTCCATGATTGAAGTCTATGGGATGTTACAGTTTTGATGCTGTCAAAGACATGCTTACGTAGTTATTTTCGCATGAACCACTCTTACGAAAGTCTTGTTCGATCAAAAGTAGTTCATTTTGCGTGAAACCAAGGATAGCCATAGATGATGCAGATTCTAGAGATGTTTTGATTTGTTTCACATGTAACCCGCAAAAAAAAAAAAAAGTCCAACCAAGTTCGTGTTCCCAAATGAAAAGAGTTGGTGTGAAAAAAAACAAGAGAGCGTGCTCTCCTGATTTAAAAGCTTATGCTTTCAGAAAATATATACAGTCCGTGATACCAAACGAGAACAAGCATTCTCTTAAAAAACATTTGTGTTACAAGATGACGAGAAATGCTAGAGAAAGATACTTATAATGAGGAAACGATCATCCCCGTAAAAAAAAATGCTGTGACATTTTGACTTCTGTTTACTAGATGCGTAAGCGCTTCTTAGACCTCAAGTCTACGAAGAAGATGATGAGAAACAAAATGGAAAGTAACTTTATAAAAGAGAGATGGACCATATGTTGATATAGGGAAAGTACGTTGAACATAAAGAAACTCCTATATGAAGTTTCCTTCTTCGTTTTTGAGTTTCTTAGTGAAAGAATCATTCTCTTCCATTATGTAAAATCTCAAACCGGGATTGGAAAAGAGTCCGAGTTCACAGTCAATATCCTCTTAAACACGAGGAAGAAATGGATTCCATAGAAAAATTGGAAACATGAAAGAAATAGATTTTTATATGATTTCCGTTCTTCTCCTCATAACAAAGCCAAAGTAGCAAGATTCGTAACGAAGAGAGTCGTAAACGGGTGCTCTGTATTTAAAGGGGTGAGCTTAAGAAAAGCACGATAAAAGAAATATTAGGCTGGAAAATCTTTTGGAGTCGCAAAAAAGATATTGGAACGATGTTCTAAAGGCTTTAACAAAATCACGATTCGAGAAGAACGTCGTAAAGCTAAAAAGTTTTTTTTTCGCGATCTCAACTCCAACCAAGAATTTGAACGAATATATGTGGCCAAATCTTTGACAATTCTCATGAAAAAGCCCCGTGGAAGGTGATGGCTCTAACCGCCATAAAAGACATGCTTGCAAGCAATTTCTAGCAAGCGAACATCACTATCACAAATATCGGGTCTAAGCCAAAGAAGAAAGTAGGCCCCTACTAGTGATTCTGATATTGGAAATACTTAAAATTTGCTTCTTTAGTATAACGATATATGCCCTCAAAGTTCTATGAAGAAACCAGGAGAAGAATTTTATTAGATACAATGATGTATACAAAATAGTAAAGATTTGTTCTATAGGCTCGTTTATAAGAGACATGTTATAAAGGTTGGTGGCTAAACCATGACTGTGCGACCACCCTGGCTAGGGTAAGGCAACACGGAGTAAACGAAGAATGTGGAGATGAATTTGAACATCTTTAGGATTAAGATTGAAACTCAGCCTAAGTATCAAACCCCTATATAGAAAAAAGAACACAAGCTCTCGAGCTTATAAGAGAAGAGCATTGTAAAAAAAATAAAAAATGGCTTGTAGTCAAAATACAAGGAAAGAAAAGGAGCTCCAACAAAAAACCATCGAACTAAAAATCAGTTATGGATGCTTGTGGTTCATTCCACCGGTTTGGTTGATATTTATTGATGATTACAACCAGACCAAGACTTACAGAAGCATGTTACTTGAAGAGCTCGCGGTACTTAAAAAAAAAAAAAATCAGTTGTTGATAAGAAGAAACGGAGCTAGGTTCATGGAACCAAGTCATAAATCAATCTTTTTAGAGGCTCTATCTCTTGCACTGGTTCAATATTGCTTCTGTTACTCGTAACAGAAAGAATATGTGACAAAAAGAATTTGTGTGCATTCATTTGTTAATAAAATCGAAGGGGTTATTTTACAAAAAATATGTCCTCGTAAAAAAAATCTCTCGAACTGATGAGTCCATTTGAATTTAAAGCATTTGTGGTTCCAAAACAGTGTTCGACCAGCCCATAATCTGAGGGCACATTGATTCATTGGCGAGCTTGGGATCTGAGGATAAAGTTTTGGAGCTAGGAATTAAAGGGTAATGAGCAAGCTGAATTTACTTCGCTATATGAGGGTGACAAAAGTCTTAAGTACAATTATTGAACTGGATTGGTTTCACTTCTTGAGATTTTGGCTTGCTAAGTTAGCCATTATCATTTCATCAGAGAGCAGAATTTATATGGTTGAGAAACAAATTCACTTTATCAAGAAATGAATTCAGTTTGCAATAAAAATCTTAATTTAATTCGTCAGAATATCAAAGTATTCTTCGAGTTCGAGGAACGAATTGAATTTGTGGTAAAGTCGACCTTGATTCGCAAAAAGAGAAGAAAAAGAAAAGAAGTGAAGCGTCAGTTTCAAATCTCAACACAAAAATGATTGTACCCCATAATGGACTAAAACTTAAAATCAGAAACTGATTTAAGTTAATTTTGGTGCCGAAACAAAATCGGTGCCGAATAAAAAAAAATCTTATTTACCAAAATATAATCGGTGCCGAAATGAACTCGATCAATAGAAGAAAAGAAATCCAACACCAAAAAACATGAACTCGGTGCGGCATAAAACATGTTCACCGAAATAAAATCGGTGCCGAAATGAACTCGGCTAATAATAAAAAAGGGCATGTTCACCAAAAAAAAAATATCGGAGACCTCAAAAGAAAGTGGCATAAAACATGTTCACCGAAATAAACTCGGTGCCGAAATAGACTCGGCTAATAAAAAAAATCATGTTCACCCAAAATAAAATCAGAGACCACAAAAGAAAGCGATATAAAACATGTTCACCGAAATGAAATCGGTGCCGAAATAGACTCGGCTAATAAAAAAAAGTCATGTTCATCCGAAATAAAATCGGAGACCGCAAAGGAAAGCGGCATAAAACATGTTCACCGAAATAAAATCGATGCCGAAATAGACTTGGCTAAAAAAAAAGTCATGTTCACCCGAAATAAAATAGGAGACCGCAAAGGAAAGCGGCATAAAACATGTTCACCAAAATAAAATTGGTGTGCGGAAATAGACTCGGCAAAATTTAATCGGAAATATGTTCACCAAAAAAAGATCGGTGCCAAAATAAATTGGCAAGAAACATGTTTCAAGAAAAGAAAAAAAAAAGATCACATGTTTACCAAAACTGTAACATCCCGAAACCAAAATGTCGATTTTGGTAAGGGGTGTCGATCAACACCATTGGTGGGTGTCGATCGACACCATGTTTGGTTTTGCGGTTTGGATTAAAATCAATCGTCCGGTTTGGCGAGTCGGTTTAGGGAGCCTAGGGCTCGAGTATTTAAGCGTGAGTGTCAGAATGTGGCCGCATTTTTCGAGAGAAGAAGGCAGAGAAAGAAGAGAGAAAGGTTTCGTGAGAATTCGAGTGATCCGAGGTGTTTACGTGATCCGTTCATCGTGTTGATTCATTCTTCGAGTTCTCTTGCCGCTGGTGTGTCTTTCTCGCTGTGATTCTCGGTGTTTTCCAGTGAAGGAATCACTCGTTCGTCGCTGTTCGTCACTGTTCATCATCCGTTCGTTGATTTCCTTATCTTTTCGTCGAATTCCCGAGGTGAGTGTGTGACCATAGGCTTATCTGGGTAAAGGAATAATGAGATTGTTGTGTTGTTTGGGTTAGATTATGTGTGGTTTTTGGTGGAATTTGGTGCAGGAAATCGATTCGTTGAGGTTTTCTCGATTTCTGGGTTCAGATTTCGGGTGTCTATCGACACCATTTGTGGGTGTCGATCGACACCGTCATTGCCGTCAGTTTAACTAATAATTGTGTTATTTTCGCGATAGTTGTTGTGTGATGCATTGTTGTTTGTTCATCCTGGTATTGTATCTCTTTCTTATGCCTGTGTGTATAGCCTGTAGATGGGATGACCGTCTCACTGAGTATTTGTGATAATAATCACGCATCTCTTTTTGCTATGTGATGCAGGTAAAGATAAAGTGTGATCGCGGAATCATGGCCGGTGGAGACGATGATAGGATTATGAGTTTGTTGTTTTAGACTAGCGAACCCGATTGTTAGGTTGCTAGATTGATCATTCCTGAAATTGTTTAAGGTTATCTGAATGGTTGTTATTTGGTATGATTGATTATTTTCTAGATTTTATTATTTTCTGAGAACTTCCGCAATTGTAGAAATATGGTCGTCGAGGGTTAGCATTTATGAGAATGCTAATCTGGGCTATTTATTTAGTTAATTATAAAAAAAAAAAGTTTGGGTGTTACATTTTGGTATCAGAGCCTATACGGTTTTAGGACTGTTAGGTTTGGATGAAACTGAGACTATGTGTTTAAATTGATTTTGTGAGTTTAGTCAATTTTTAGTCTTAGTATCATCCTCTTCGATCTTTAAAGAGATTCCGCGGTAAGTGATGTGTGGTTTTGTTTTGAATTCTAGTGTCTTGTTCTGTATTTTTGAGGAATGCAGAAAGTGATGACTAGAGTTGCTAGTGATAGAGTTCTTGGTCTGTACTTTTGGAAATACAGAGTAATGGCTTCTAGTGCTAGAGGCCATGGTAGAGTTGGTGCCCGTGGTGGCAGAGCAGCTGCCGTGGTGGCAGAGCTGTAGGCCGTGGTGGCCAGGGTCATGGTCGTGGACCAGCAGCAGAGTCATCCAGCAAGGTGGCTGCGAGTGATACTCAGGCATCGCAGTCTCAGACGCATCAGATGGGTCCGGTTAGTATGAGTGCTAGTGTGGGCTTACCCGGCGCCGGGAGGGGTGTCAGGAGAGGTGTAAAAGGACCTAGAGGGGGTGCTATTCCGCCAGTGGATCATCTTGATCGTCTTGAGGGCTTGATGGCGCAGTTTATGGAGCGATTTCCGGTAGTGGCACCGGGTCAGGCTCCAGTGATACCTCCAGTGGCGGAGGCGCAGCCGAGGGCTGCAGTTGCTGTTCAGGCTCCATCGTATCTGGAGATGATGGGGCAGATGCAGAGGATTGCTACGCCGTTTTTCGAGGGTGGAGTGGGTACCAGAGCAGGCCGATGAGTGGCGCTTGGGGTTGGAGCACAACTTCAGGTCTATCAGGTGTCCGGAGGAGTACCGGGTTGAGTTAGCTGTGCACTATCTCGGTGGAGATGCGCATTTATGGTGGAGAGCCATCGAGGTTCGGAGAGCTATGTGGACCTGGGGAGAATTCTTAGCCGAGTTCAATGCTAAGTATTTTCCTCAGGAGGCTCGTGATTGGTTGCAGCTGAGGTTCATGGAGCTGGTGCAAAGAGAGCGTTCTGTGCGTGAGTACGATTCGGTGTTTAGCAGGCTCGTGGTTCATACTGGGCGGAGTATGGAGGATGAGCGGACTTTGATTCAGAGGTTTCTGCAGGGTCTTCAGATGAGTATCAGGACTCAGTGCAGAGGTGCCAGTTACGCCTCGAGGGCGGAGCTGGTAGAGCTGGCAGCTTCTATTGAGGAGGATCAGCGTGAGCAGGCTGGTGCGGTAGTTGTCCCGCCGGTTGTTTTTCCTGTTGTACAGCCGAGGAGCCAGCAGCATCAGCATCGTAGAGGTTCTGGTTCCAGCAAGGGCGGTAAGCCTGCGCAAGGCCAGAAGACGAGCTGGGACGATGTATCGAGATCGAGCTCGAGTGGTCAAGGTTGTTTTGGATGTGTTAGAATTTATTGTTGTTGTGGTTTGTTGTCTTTTATTTTACTTGTGGTCGAGTCTCAGGGTTCTCAACGCATGTGATATGTGTAGGGACCTTGTTAGTGGGCGGCTTTGAGTCCTGCGTGATGTTTGATTATGGAGCATCGCACTGCTATATTACTCCGGAGCGTGCCGAGCGCAGTGGCATCCGAAGCAGCACTGGTGAGCGCGCATGCATGGTCAAAGTGGCTGGAGGGGGATTCCTGGCTACTTCGGGCCGTGCCAGAGCAGTAGATGTTCAGATAGCTGGGCATTCAATGCTAGCGGACTTGGTGATTAGTCCAGTGGCGCTATATGACGTATTTTTGGGGATGGACTAGTTATCGTTCTACCGGGTTCATCTGGATTGCTTCAGAGGCAGAGTGAGCTTCGAGCGTGATGGCGGCAGGTGGATGTTTCAGGGTTTGAGACTGACTTCCAGTAGTCTCGTGATCTCTGCTATTTAGGCTGAGCGGATGATTAAGCGGGGTTGCGAGGCTTATCTGGCGACGATAGTGATGACAGAGTCCAGTAGTGATGTTGCTTTTGAGGATATCCGAGTTGTTCAGGTGTTCGAGGATGTTTTTCGGTCGTTGAAGGGGTTACCACCATCTCGGTCCGATCCTTTCACGATTGAGCTAGAGCCTAGGACAGCTCCGATATCTAAGGCTCTTTACAGGATGGCTCCCGCAGAATTGGCAGAGCTGAAGAAGCAGTTGGAGGACCTTTTGAGTAAGGGTTTTATTCGGCCGAGTGTTTCACCGTGGGGAGCGCCAGTTTCGTTCGTGAAGAAGAAGGATGGGAGTTTCCGGTTGTGCATTGATTACTGGGGACTTAACCGAGTTACTGTGAAGAACAAGTACCCTCTCCCGAGGATAGATGAGTTGGTGGATCAGCTGAGGGGTGCTACCTGGTTCTCCAAGATCGACTTGGCTTCAGGATATCATCAGATTCCGATTGATGAGGCGGATGTTCGCAAGACGACACTCAGGACGCGTTATTGGCATTTTGAGTTTGTGGTTATGCCTTTCGTTCTGACGAATGCGCCAGCGACATTCATGCGATTGATGAATGACGTGTTCAAGGAGTATTTGGACGTGTTCGTGATCATATTTATTGATGATATTTTGGTTTATTCGAGGAGTTCCGAGGAGCATGAGGTTCATTTGCGTTTCGTTTTGGAGAGGCTTCGGGAGCAGAAGTTGTATGCTAAGTTGAGCAAGTGCAGTTTCTGGCAGCGAGAGATGGGTTTTCTTGGCCATATTGTATCTGCAGAGGGAGTTTCTTTGGATCCGGCTAAGATTGAGGCTATTCGAGATTGGCCTAGACCGAGCAGTGCTATCGAGATCAGGAGTTTCTTGGGTTTGGCAGGATATTATCGGAGGTTTGTCAAGGGTTGTGCGAGTATGGCGCAGCCGATGACGAAGCTGACCGGTAAGGATGTTCCGTTTATCTGGTCGCCGGAGTGCGAGGAGAGCTTTGCGAGGCTCAAGGAGATGTTGACTAGTACGCCGGTATTGGCATTACCCGAACCGGGGAAGCCTTATACTGTGTACACGGACGCTTCAGGAGTTGGTCTGGGTTATGTTCTGATGCAGGAGGGTCGAGTCATCGTGTATGCATCGAGGCAGTTGCAGGGTAGCGAGCGTAATCGGCCTACGCATGATCTAGAGTTGGGAGCAGTAGTGTTTGCTCTGAAGATCTAGAGGTCGTATCTCTACGGAGGGAGAGTGCAGATTTTTACGGATCACAAAAATCTGCAGCATATTTTTACTGAACCGTTGTTGAATATGAGACAGAGGCGCTGGGTCGAGTTGCTGGCAGATTACGATCTGGAGATTATTTATCACCCGGGCAAGGCTAATCAGGTAGCAGATGCCTTGAGTCGGCGACGGTCCGATTCAGCCCGTGAGCAGGATATCGAGGATTTGGTAGGCGAGATTAGCACGTTGCGTCTCTGTGCTATTTCGCAGGAGCCTTTGGGCTTGGAGGCAGTGGATCAGGCGGATCTTCTCAGTAGGATCAGAGTGGCTCAGCAGAGTGATCAGGGTTTGATGGGTGTGTCACGAGCGGTTGATTCTGGGTATGTGGTCTCTTCGAATAGGATGGTTTTGTTACGTGGTCGTGTGTGTGTACCCCTAGATGAGGCTTTGAGACAGGAGATTCTGAGTGAGGCTCATGCGAGCAAGTTCTCCATCCATCCGGGTGCGACTAAGATGTATCGTGACCTCAAGCAGTAGTATCACTGGGCTGGGATGAAGAGAGATGTAACAGCTTATGTGTCTAAGTGTAACACGTGTTCGTTGGTCAAGGCCGAGCACAAGGTTCCGAGTGGCAAGTTGCAGAGTTTACCCATTCCTGAGTAGAAGTGGGATATGATTACGATGGATTTCGTGGTTGGTTTGCCTACGTCGCGGACGTATGATGCTATCTGGGTGATCATGGACCGATTGACCAAGTAAGCACACTTTTTGCCCATTAAGAAGACTGATGGAGCAGCTAAGTTGGCTACGAGGTTTGTGCGTGAGATTGTGAGGCTGCATGGAGTGCCAGCCAGTATTTTTTCTGATCGAGATCCCAGGTTTGCATCAGAGTTTTGAAGGGCCTTTCAGGCAGAGATGGGCACTAAGGTGCATATGAGTACAGCTTATCATCCACAGACTGATGGGCAGTCAGAGAGGACTATTCAGACCATGGAGGATTTGTTGAGGATGTGTGTTCTGGATTGGGGTGGTCAGTGGTTCGATCACTTGGGATTAGTTGAGTTCGCGTATAATAACAGCTTTTAGGCGAGTATCGGGATGGCTCCTTTTGAGGCTCTGTATGGGAGGCCATGTAGGACGCCTTTATGCTGGAACCAAGTGGGGGAGCGCAGTATTCATGGGGCTACTTATGTTCAGGAGACGACAGAGAAGGTTTGTATTGTTCGGCTGAACATGAAGGAAGCTCAGGGTAGACAGAGGAGTTATGCGGATAAGCGTAGATGTGAGCTTGAGTTCTCAGTGGGAGATCGCGTGTATCTCAAGATGGCTATGTTGAGGGGTCCTAACAGATCCATAGCAGAGAACAAGCTTAGTCCAAGATTTATGGGTCTGTTCTCGATGGTGGAGCGTGTTGGACCAGTGGCTTATCGGTTAGAGTTACCTCTGATCATGAAGGCATTTCATAAGGTATTTCATGTGTCGATGTTGAGGAAGTGCCTGCATGAGTCCGAGGAGTTGGTGCCTGAGATCCCTGCGGATCTTCAGCTTGATTTGATGGTTCTGGCGGTTCCTGTAAGGATTCTTGAGAGGAGGATCAAGGAATTGCGTCGGAAGAAGATTCCGTTGTTGCGTATTTTGTGGGATTGTGGCGGTTGCCAGGAGGAAACTTGGGAGCCAAAGGCAAAGATGAAGCTGAAGTTCAAGAAATGGTTTGACAAGCAGGTCGCCGTTTGAGCTTAGTTTTCTTTGTGGTTCAAGTTCGTGTAGGCCTTTGGGCCAGTGTTGTTTTTGATTCATGTATTTTTCGTTTCGTTGTAACGATATACATTTTTTGGAGATTTATAAGATGAGATTACTTCTTATATTTCTATTGTTATCGGATTGTGTTCAAGTATTGCGATTGCGTTGACCAGTATGGGTCGTGTTTGTGAGGATATTCCAGGTTGGGAATATCGAGTTAGACCACGTGAGATGGATCTTTTCGCTGATGTTTATAGACGTTTCAGAAATTCCTGAATAACTCATTACACTTTTGGAGATGGTGGTTCTCCGGCGTATTTGTCTAGGATGGTGGTTCTCAGTATAGTTTTGAGAGATGGTGGTTCTCTCGAGGGGATGGTGGTTCCCCTATATGTTTTGTTGAGAGATGGTGGTTCTCTCAAGGGGATGGTGGTTCCCCTATATGTTTTGTTGAGAGATGGTGGTTCTCTCGAGGGGATGGAGGTTCCCCTGTATACAGTGGACTCAACAGATGCGTTCCCGAGAGTTAGTGAGTTTAGGGCACCAGTCGCTCAAAGGAGGAGTTCCCGAGAACAAGGTGGTGCGGTAATGAGTTAAGAGTAATGAATGTCTGGAACGGGTCTATAAACATAGGATTGGATGCGAGTCTCTGAGATCGAGCAAGGAGCTCTTGGGGGTATTGACCTGGTGGAGGTCGGATTGTGGTCTCTGCGGAGACGTGTTTTTGGAATTCGAGGTCGAATCCAGTTTAGTGGGAGAGAATTGCAACATCCCGAAACCAAAATGTCGATTTTGGTAAGGGGTGTCGATCGACACCATTGGTGGGTGTCGATCGTTTTGTGGTTTGGATTAAAATCAATCGTCCGGTTTGGCGAGTCGGTTTAGGGAGCCTAGGGCTCGAGTATTTAAGCGTGAGTGTCAGAATGTGGTCGCATTTTTCGAGAGAAGAAGGCAGAGAAAGAAGAGAGAAAGGTTTCGTGAGAATCCGAGTGATCCGAGGTGTTTCCGTGATCCGTTCATCGTGTTGATTCATTCTTCGGGTTCTCTTGCCGCTGGTGTGTCTTTCTCGCTGTGATTCTCGGTGTTTTCCAGTGATGGAATCACTCGTTCGTCGCTGTTCGTCACTGTTCATCATCCGTTCGTCGTCGTTCTTCGCCGTTCGTTGATTTCCTTATCTTTTCGTCGAATTCCCGAGGTGAGTGCGTGACCATAGGCTTATATGGGTAAAGGAACCGATATAATGCGAGTGTTATGTTGTTTGGGTTAGATTCTCTGTCACTACAAAAAAAACAGGTCGTTAGCCACTCGAATTAGCGAGTGGCAAATTAGTCACAAATATTAGAGACTCATTTGTGACTCTTTTGTGACTAAAGTGTAACTCGTTTTGACGGAGTCACAAATTAGTCGCTCATTTGCGACTCCATCCCGTAGTCGTTAACCAGTGACAAATTTGCGACTAATCTGCGACAAGGATTGGTATGTTTTGGTTGAGTAGCATAAGAGTCACAAATTTACGACTCCGTAGCGACTGACACCAGAGTCACAAATTAGCGACTCCTTAGTGACACATAACGGAGTCACAAATTAGCCACTTTTAACTGAGTCGCAAAAGAGTCGTTAATTAGCCACTACTTTGTAACGTTTCAGGGTTTTTCAACGGAGTCACAACGGAGTCACAAATTAGCCACTCTGTTGCGACTCATTACCCACTACATGTATGTTTTTGGGAAATTAAACACCATAATTTAAATCTATATAAGTTAGTTTTGTATTTACATCTTATTCAAGTAATAAGTGTGTAGTAAATACACAGTAGAAGTAAATACACAATAGAAGTAAAAAAAACAAAAAAATAATTTCCTAAAAATTTTGCATCACAAATGCTTTCTTATCAACATCAAAACCTATATAACTAAACTCTTCCATTTCATATTTTTGAAAATTATTCCATAATTTTGATTACTAGTGTTTAATGAATAAAACCAAACAAATAATGAAAAAAATTGATTGGAAAGGAATATGGTTTTTGTGGTTGATCCAAATTTTTAGGGTGTAGGGTATAGGCTTGTAACTGAGTCGCAAATTAGTCACACAGTAGTCACAAATTAGTGACTACTTAGCCACTACTCTGCGACACTGTACATAATGTGGGTCAGTGTACGAAGTGTACGAATTGTGGGCCAATGTACGGTTTCGCTCAATAGAGTCGCAAAACAGTTGCTAATTAGCGACTACATTGCTACTGATTTGTGACTAATCAGTATGATTTTCAAAAATTCATCAAAAAAATATTAGAAATAGATTAAGTTTAAGTTTTTACATAGATTCAATTACTAGTTACATTAATATATACTTGTCCAAGTAATTTGGTTTCATTAAAGATATTGTTAAACTTGTCCAAGTAATTTGGTATAATGTAACTCTATGTTAAACTAAAAACATCATATACAAGTTACAATCTTATCAAAATAAGTTTTCTTAAAGTTTACATCTTACATAACAAGATATGTTACTTGCCCTTCCATTCAAATCTATGTTCAAATATTTTTTTTAATTTGGAATTCAATAGATTATCACTAGTTTAGTATAAATAATGAAATTTTCTATAACATATATACCATAAACACTAATTTAAAGGCATATGCCTCAAATATTTTGTTTAAAATGTTTAGGGTTTAGGGTTTCATTTGTGACTCCAAAAAGTGTAACAAAATAATAGCAATTGTGTGACTACTTTGTTACTTAAGTTTGTGGATTCCAAATTTTCCAAGATTTTGACCCAAAAACTTTCTCTCTAAACCCAAAATTATTTTCCCTCCAACTCCTAAAATCTATAATATTTTCCCTCTAAAACAAAAATTAATTCTTAAGATATTTCATATTTCTATTTTGCCAAATAAATTTTAGCGGGAAAAGAAAAACATGTGTTGTACCAAAAAATTTCGGTTTCCCTCTTATTCAAATTGAGTAAAAAGTTCAAAATTTTGGCCCAAACCCAAATGTAAATTTTGGCACATATATTATACAAAACCCTCGGTTCCCACTTTAACACTTCGACAAAACCTAATCCCCTTCTCTTCTCCTTCTCCCGCCTCCGACTTTTCCGCCGCTTACTCTCCTGCCCTCTCTTTCTCCCTCTCTCTCTGAGGTATGAAATCCTTCTCTATCTCTTACTCCCTCCGTTTCATATTAAGTGTCGTTTTGATAAAATGTATCTGACATGTATCTAGATGTGTTTTTGAGGTAAATATATCCAAATACTAACCAGATACATTTTTCAAAACGACACTTAATATGAAACGGAGGGAGTAGTTTTTGCGACCAGTCTCGTCTTTGATCTTTAATCTTCGACTCTCCGTCATAAATGTATATCTTGGATCTTTGTAGAATGTGTTGGTATAGCCAAAATTTCTAATTCGAGAAGATGGTAAATTCGTGTTCAAAGGATCTATTTAGTATCACTCCGTCTCTTGCTTTGTGGAAAATTGCTAACTTAACTTCTGATTCCAGCTTCTTCTTTTATTAGGGTTCTATATGTTATGCAGTATGAATTATCATGGTTCTGGCAAAAGATTGAAGTTAAATTGTTCTAATTTTCAGAATTTTCTAACTCTCAGCCTCTGTATTATGATTATAGATTTGGGAGTTTTTAGCTAATCTTGGAGTAAGTATTTTGTTTAACATTTTATCGATCTTATGTATCGTTCTTCCGTATTTCTGTAGGAGATCTCAAGAATGGGCACTTGGTGAATTCTGATACATGGATGAACAATCATCTGCGTGAAGTCATCTGTACATCAAAGGTTATTCATCTACTACTTCCTATGTTGAAGAAAATCCTATCTCTTTTTGATGACATGTGGATGAAACCCAAATATGTTGTCACTTTTCTGTAGGATTGGGATAGGTTTGGGGGATGGATGTAATGTTATATTCGTGTTCAACACAATCAAGTTTGTCAATTGTTAAATCTGATGATTTACAAAAAACTAATCTCGTTTGTCTCTTTGTCTAATATGATAGTTTCTCATTTATTAGAAGTTACTAAAACATTTCACAAGTTCTTAGTCAAATAGTTGGGGTGTTCCTGGAGAGCTGGATATTAAGTTTGAATTAGGAACTCCGTTTAAGCCTTTTGATCAACTTCTTGGGGTGTCCCCAGCTGCAAGGTAAGTTACCTTGGGCAAATTCTTTCTTTTTTATACATTCTTGTTTCGTTTCTAATGGTATATATGCAATTATTACTTCATTTGGTCAGTTCACATGCACTTCCAGAGAGCTATAGGACCTTGATGACAAATCCCAACTCTCCTATCATTGACTTTTACCCAACAGGTAGTGCTTCCTTTTCTCTAAAAGATTTTCTCTTTTCACTCACCTTTACGTGGTAACGAATTGTTTATCGAGATCTCTTTCAATTGCTTATTACTAGATTTTGAAGTTGACATGAACTGAAAGCGTTATTCTTGGCAGCCTCTCTGTCTTTCCTGATTGCTTACTTACTCATGTATTAGAAACACAATCACTTAATTTTTTTTACTTTTTTTTCTTAAAAGGGTATTGCTAAGCTGCCTTTAATTGATGAAAGACGCCTTCTAGAAGCTGTGGAAGAAGTGGAATTCACATTGACAGTATACGGCATTCCTTCATCTTTTATGATTTTCTTCAGATCAAAATGTGGGCTTTCAAGACGATGGTTCTTAAGTGTTTCTTTCTTCAATTTTGCAGGATGAAGAGAAGTGTAGAAACAGTAGAAGCGTAGAAAGACGCCTTCAATTTTGTCAAGCTTGATGCTTGAGTAGTATTTTCGTTTGTCAAGCTTTAACCTTCATTAGTACTATTTTTTGCTTGTAAAATCCAAACTTCTCTTCTTTCTATAATGCAATTTCAAACTCATGTTCATAGTATCAAATTAGTATCATATTAGTACCAAATATGTTACTAAAAACTGACCAATTAGTTACTAGATCAAAATACATCATCACAATTTGGTCTCAAATAAGTGACACAATATTGACTAATTTGTGACCACTTTCTATTTTTGGATCGTAATAAAAGAGTCGCTATTGCATCGTTAATTAGTCACTCCATAGATTAGTCGTAAATGAGTCGTAAATTAACGACTTGTAAATTTCGATGCATATTAGTCGCTAATTTGCGACTAAAATAAAGAGTCACTGAAGAGTCGCTAATTTGCGACTCATTTGCGACTCGAAAAATTAGCGACTCGACTATTGTGACTTCGGTTTTCGAGTCGCAAATTAGTCGCAAATGGCTCATTTGTGACTCTTTTGTGACTCTTCCTGGAGTGACTAACGACCTATTTTCTTGTAGTGTGTGGTTTTTGGTGGATTTTGGTGCAGGAAATCGATTCGTCGAGTTTTTTTCGATTTCTGGGTTCAGATTTCGGGTGTCGATCGACACCAATAGTGGGTGTCGATCGACACCGTGAATGCTGTCACTTTGACGTATTGATTGTGTTATTTTCGCGATAGTTGTTGTGTGATGCATTGTTGTTTGTTCATCCTGGTATTGTATCTCTTTCTTATGCCTGTGTGTATAGCCTTACGATGGGATGACCGTCTCACTGAGTATTTGTGATAATACTCACGCATCTCTTTTTGCTATGTGATGCAGGTAAAGATAAAGTGTGATCGCGGAATCATGGCCGGTGGAGAGGATGATAGGATTATGAGTTTCTTGTTGTAGACTAGCGAGCCCGATTGTTAGGTTGCTAGATTGATCATTCCTGAAATTGTTTAAGGTTATATGAATGGTTGTTATTTGGTATGATTGATTATTTTCTAGATTTTATTATTTTCTGAGAACTTCCGCAATTGTAGAAATATGGTCGTCGAGGGTTAGCATTTTTGGGAATGCTAATCCGGGCTATTTATTTAGTTAATTATAAAAAAAAAAGTTTGGGTGTTACAGAAACAGAATCGGAGCCGTAATAAATCGGAGAGGAATATGTGTCTAAATTTATATAAAAAGAAAATAACAGGTCTTTTTCCAAAGATAATCTCAAAGATAGAGTTAGGTGGGAAACGATGCATCCACCAAGAACAAGAAAGCCAAATCAAATAGCATAAAAGAAGCGGGAAGGCAGCAGGGATCAAGGACCCCTACTGATCCCCGGTGCGTCTCGCTCGTCGCCTACGAAATGAACCCCGTTGATCCCATATTCATCGACGATGAGCACGTCCAAAGGGGTGTGAGGGTTAGGGGTAGGACTGTCAAGAAGCAAGCAATCCAGCTGCGATGACTCAAGCTGAGGGACCTTCGCTTCGGCCTCTGCGAGTTCCTTCGAAGCTTTATCCTTAACATAAAAGAGACGTGGCTATGTAAACAAAAAAAAATCGGTGCTCATTGTAAAGAAACCTCCCTTGATAGTGCTTAGAACTAGCCCAAGACCGCACAACCTTGAAAAACTCGAAATAAACAAAATACCCTCTAAGTATGATGAAGAAATATGGAAGAGCTTTTAATATTTGAAGACACTTAGTGAATATTAGAGAACTTATGAATTTTATTAGACTTGTTCAACTTGCTTATTGTTGTTGGATGTTGTGTTACAAATGAGAGGGGTGTGAAGGTATTTATAGGCACCCCAAAGTACTTTACAAAACCTCTAGATTATTCTACAAACCTCCTAACTTCTTTGATATTTTATAAGTTTCTAGAGTTCTCTACAATCTCTAGATTACAACCTTACTATCTTACAACTATCTAGATATCTCTACAACATCTAGATTATTTATCTTACAATTATCTAGATTATTCTACATTCTTATCTAGATAATTTACTAAAAGAATTCTCTAGAATCTCAAAGGAGGTGATGAGATTATATGATGTTTCTAGAGAATTCTAAACTCTTCATTATGATAAACCAAAATCAAGTTTAATTTCAATACTCCCCCTTAAACTTGATTTGTCAACCATCCCAAGCTTTGAACGAAGTAACTCGAATGGTCGCTTCGGTAATGACTTGGTGAAGATATCTGCAACGTTGTCCTCACTTCGAACCTCCAAAGCTTCGATTGTTCCATCAAGCATTTTCTCTCGTATGAAGTGATGTTCCAGCTCAATATGCTTCGTCCTTGCATGAAACACTGGATTACTAACCAACTTGATAGCTCTTTGATTATCTCCATAGATTGCAGCCGCTTTGTTGATTGGCTCGAACAAATCTTCAAGAAGCCTACGAAGCCATATACATTCTTGAGCTGCAGGAGTCGAAGCTTTATACTCTGCTTCAGTGGTAGACAGTGACACAGTTGGTTGCTTCTTGCTGCACCACGAAACACTTGTGTCTCCACATAAGAACACATAACCCGAAGTTGATTTTTTGATCATCCAAATCTCCACCAAAGTCAGCATCTGTAAAACCATGAAGGGAAACCTTGGCATTGTACTTGTACACCAAACCCATGCCAAAAGTTGTCTTCACATACTTCAAGATCTTCTTAGCTGCCTCGAGATGCGGCTTCCTTGGTGCTTGCATAAACCGACTTACAAGACCTACCGCAAAGACAATATCTGATCTTGTAATGGTTAAGTATAAAAGGCTTCCCACAAGAGAGCGATAAGGTCGAGGATCAGGTAGTAAGGATCCTTCATCACGCCTAAGCTTCATGTTCACATCCATTGGAGTAGTACGCGTCTTTCCTTCGTGTACTCCAAACTTCTCAAATTCTCCTTGCATAACTTTGCTGGCCGATGAATATTCCATCATTAACTCTTTCAACTTCCAAACCAAGGAAGTTATTTAACTCACCCAACTTCTTCATCTCAAACCTTATCGACATATCCTCTTGTAAACGAGCGATTTCCGTCTCATCATTTCCCGTAATTATCATGTCGTCTACATAAAGTAGAACAACCACATGGACTCCTCCATTATTTTTCAAGAAGAGACTCGGATCAGAATTCGATGGCACATAACCGCAAAACTGAAGAAACTGAGCAAGCTTTCCATACCAGGCTCGTGGAGCTTGTTTTAACCCATACAAGGCCTTCTTAAGCTTGCACACATAATCAGGATGCTCTCGTGATTTAAAACCAAGTGGTTGCTCCATAAAAATATCTTTATCAAGCTCACCATATACAAAAGCATTCTTCACATTTAATTGCCATAACTTCCAGCCAAAACTTGCAGCTAAAGATAAGAGAGAACGTACCGTTGTCATCTTAGCTATAGGACTGAAAGTCTCATCATAATCTTCTCCATACTTCTGAGAGAACCCTCGAGCAACCAACCTTGCCTTATATCTGTCAATACTCCCACTGGTCTTCCGCTTAATTTTATACACCCATTTACAAGAAACAGGTTGAACATCCTTGGGCTTCGGAACCAAGTCCCAAGTTTCATTCTTCATTAGAGCATCCATTTCCTCCTTCATTGCGGTCTCCCACTCACAAACTCCTTTTGCTTCATTGTATGATGATGGCTCCTCTTCATCTAATGGAGCTGCAAAATAACATGAGTAAGTTGTAACAAATTCTTCATCTCTGAACCGAGCAGGCCTGACAATGTTCCTCTTTAGTCTTTGATTTACCAATGAACCATTATCTTGATTCTCCTCTTGGCTAGTGCTCCCCCTTTCACCTTGCGTCTCTTTTCTCGGACTTTCACCATCACTTGGTACTTCAATAACTGGTTCATTGATCTTAGAAGAACCATCATCTTTTTTCTCAACCAAGACTTGAGGTGGCCCATAGTATGAAGAGACTTCGTCAAAGACAACATCACAAGACACAACATACTTGTGTGTCTCAGGATCCATACACCTCCATCCCTTTCTTTGTTCATCATAGCCGACAAAGATACACTTCTTCACCTTTGCTCTAATTTTGTTCTCTGAGAGTCGAATACATGGACGTAGCAAATAGATCCAAATATCCTGAGATGTTTCACCGTTGGCTTCTTCTTGTGAACTATCTCATAAGGAGACTTCATATTATTCGGACTAAGTGGCATTCTGTTGATGACATATGCTGCACATCTCATAACTTCTGCCCATAAAGCTTTAGGTAAGTTCTTCCCATGTAACCAACTTCTACACGTCTCGCTTAGATGTCTGATCTTTCTTTCTGCTACTCCACTTTGTTGAGGTGTATATGGACATGTAAACTCTCTCTTAATTCCATGATCTCGACAAAAAGAGAGAAACTCCTTTGACATAAACTCTCCTCCATTATCCGTCCTTAGAGTCTTTATTTTTCGACCCAACTCGCCTTCCACTGTAACCTTGAATTCTTGAAACCTAGAAAATACTTCTGATTTTTCTTTCACAAAGTATACCCAGGTGTACCATGAGAAATCATCAACAAACAACAACATGTAGCAAAACCCAGAATAGGAGGATGTTTTCGTTGGACCCATTAAATCACTATGGATCCTCTCTAACGGAGCACTACACCGTGAAGTAGAGTTGTCAAATGGAAGTCTGTGTGATTTTCCATATTGACATCCTTCACAAAGCTTTCCTTCATCTTGAATCTTCAATTTTGGGAGCCCATTTACCAAGTCCTTATTCACCATGACTTTCAGCTTAGTCATATTTATATGACCAAGTCTAGCATGCCATATATAGGCATTGTCATTGGCACTCATCTTCTCCACGTAAGTATTTGAGGCTGATAAGACATATAAATCTTTAACCCGTGCTCCAGTGTGAACTACATCCGCCTTTAGCTCTTTAATGTTCTTTAAGAACTTGACGTCTCTTGGGCCAAATAAAATATAATTACCCAAGTCTACCGCATTCACCACAGAGAGAAGATTCTTCTTAACTCCGGGAACATGGTATACGTTCTTGAGTGTGATTGGACTTCCATCATCTCCTTTGATGACAACAGTTCCTTCCTTCTCAACTCGGTGGACTGAATTATCCGCGGTAATAATGGCATCTTTCCCATCATTATTATAAAGACTAGAAAATAATTTCTCGTCTCCGGTAATATGATGGCTACACCCTGAATCTACTATCCAGTTATTTTCCAAAGTTGTAGTTGTGGATGTACATGAAGTTGCAGCCTCTACCGTGAAACACTTTCCCCATTCTTCGTCTTCAGTATGACCTTTTGATTCCGCCATATTTGTTTCCTTCAGCTTGACTCGACAATCCTTTTTGAAATGCCCAAGTTTCCCACACCGGTAGCACTTGAATCGCTTCTTATCTCCCATGGAAGATTCCTCTCTTCCATAATTATTTTTTGAACCACTATTCTTGGGTTTAGCTTTGAAGCTCTTATGTCTCCGAGCTACAAAGGCACTCCCCGAGTGATCATGGACTTTAACTCCAGCCATTTGCATGACTAATGATTCTTGCGAAGCTAGTAAATTTTCAAACTCTTCCAAGGAAGGTTGTGTAGGCCATCCTTGAACCGATGTCACAAACGGTGTATATTCGGGTCGTAACCCTCGAATTATAGACCGTTTCAACCGTGCCTCCAAAATTGATTCTTCCGGATTAAGACTATTAATCTCAGAGCTTAATGAAGAACTCTGAGATTGTAGACTCCCCCTGCTTTGCATTTGCCAACTCGTTCTCTAACAATTGTTGTCGAGCTTCATTTTTCTTGTTGAACAATTGATCTAGCGCCCGCCAAATAGAACTAGCGGAATTGCACCTTGAGACATGCTCAAATACTCCCAAGGATATTGACCTCTTTAAAGCAAAATCCGCTTTGGCATTCTTCCGTGTCTATTCCTTTGTCGCTTCCGCTGTCGCAGCAGCTCCCCTTGGTGGTGTTGTGCTACTATCGCCGACGACATCCCATAAGTCCTCACTAACCAAGTATGACTCCATACATGACTTCCATAAGCGGTAGTTAGATTGGTTTAAGATCTCCATTCCCAATCCAACAACACGACTCGTTGATTCCATACTTAGAGTAAACCCGAGCTCTCTAAAATTCCGTTCTTGATGAGCACAATGGCTCTGACACCATGTAAAGAAAGCTCCCTTGATAGTGCTTAGCACTAGCCCAAGACCGCACAACCCTGAGAAACTCGAAATAAACAAAATACCCTCTAAGTATGATGAAGAAATATGGAAGAGCTTTTAATATTTGAAGACACTTAGTGAATATTAGAGAACTTCTGAATTTTATTAGACTTGTTCAACTTGCTTATTGTTGTTGGATGTTGTGTTACAAATGAGAGGGATGTGAAGGATTTATAGGCACCACAAAGTACTTTACAAAATCTCTAGATTATTCTACAAACCTCCTAACTTCTTCGATATTTTATAAGTTTCTAGAGTTCTCTACAATCTCTAGATTACAACCTTACTATCTTACAAGTATCTAGATATCTCTACAACATCTAGATTATTTATCTTACAATTATCTAGATTATTCTACACTAGATTTAAACCCCTCGCGATGCGAGGATTAATTGATTTATAGTAAATAATTATGCCTTAATATATTTTAGAGAAAAACATACCATATTCTTAATTTAAACCTTAACTTATTATATACTATATTCTTAATTCAAATCTTAACTTAGATAATGTAATGTTTTGACCCAAAAAAAAAAAAATAGATAATGTAATATTTCAAATTATAGGTTCATATGTAATTTGAAAAATATAGTTTCATAACTCATATAGTTTGAAGAATTTGGAAATTACTAAAGTATACATACTTGATATATATAAAAATGATTTAAATCATTAAACAATTTGATATAACAACTAAACCATTCGTACATATTTTGACGATCCTTCTTTGATGTTATTTCGTAAACTAAACATACCCACTAACAAAAAATTTTTATCTTTATTTTATGCTTGTTCATTTTCCATTTTAATTTCTTCCTTTTTGAGTAAGTAACAATTTTGGTATTGAAAAATTTATATATTTAAATAATTGACATGTGTCACAATCTAAACGACTATTTAACACGTGTCGCGATCTCGTGAATTACAATTATAAGAACTCTCCTTTATATATTGTTTATTTCCATTTTAATTTCTTCTTTTTTGAGTAACTAACAATTTAAGTATTGAAAAATTTACATATTTAAATAATTGACATGTGTCACAATCTAAACGACTACTTAACACGTGTCGCGATCTCGTGAGTTACAATTATAAAAACTCTCCTTTATATAATAAGATTCTTATCTAGATAATTTACTAAAAGAATTCTCTAGAATCTCAAAGGAGGTGATGAGATTATATGATGTTTCTAGAGAATTCTAAACTCTTCATTATGATAAACCAAAATCAAGTTTAATTTCAATACTCATAAGTAAAAAAAAATATACACAAAACAGAAAGGAACCTTGTCAAGGGATACTGACACGAGCTCCGCTGGCAAGTCCGTAATATCGCAACTGATAATTTCTTCAAAAAATCCGCAGTTAGCGTTGGTCTCGGAGGCCTTCATCAAATACTCACGAATGGTGTCGCAACTGTCCAGATGAGACTTGATTGATGAAAAGCCATATAATTAAGTCAATTCTGGTGTGATAGTGCGAAACATGGAAACTTCTACGATTTGGTCTATCACCCATTTAATAACACACTTAATACGAATTGACGATCTCGTACAGCAGATGAATTTGCTCATTGAAGTAATTGTATGGATCATTACGCATTAAAAACCAACGTCATATACCAGAAAAAAATGTGGTGGTGTTGTGCGGCGAGCGTAAAGACTAATGTGATGGAAATAATGATAGAATAAATCTATCACTTTATTAATGGGCCATAAAGAGAACTCGGTAACTCGAACCACACTAGTTTGTGAAGCATAACAAACTAACCAAAAGACAGAAGCAAAGTGACGAGATCAAAGGGCTCCGCTAGTCTCTGGAAAATCATCCTCCATTTCATCGAATCGAATGTTAATTTTAACGTCGTTATTACTGAAGTCTTCCAAAACGAAACATGAGTTCGGTCTTGAAAGACTTGGGGGGCTAACTGTTGGCGTTGGATTTTGCTTATAATTACAAAATCCTTAAAGAGTAATACTTGTATACACCCCCCTTTGTTCACCTCCCTTTTAATAACCAATCAAACTGCCATGTCATTTAATTATTTAAAAAAAAGAAAAAAAAATTCATAAAAGAATAATATTTAACTTTTAGGTTTGGGTTAACTAGTCCCAAATTAGGGTATAGTTTTGGGGTTTAGGGTTTGAGTTTGGGGTTTATAATTTATTTTGGGTTAACTATTCCCAAATTAGGGTATAGTTTTGGGGTTTAGGGTTTATAATTTATTTTGGGTTTATTATTCCCAAATTAGGGTATAGTTTTGGGGTTTAGGGTTTGAGTTTGGGGTTTATAATTTATTTTGGGTTAACTATTCCCAAATTAGGGTATAGTTTTGGTGTTTAGAGTTTGAGCTGATAAGACATATAAATCTTTAACCCGTGCTCCAGTGTGAACTACATCCGCCTTTAGCTCTTTAATGTTCTTTAAGAACTTGACGTCTCTTGGGCCAAATAAAATATAATTACCCAAGTCTACCGCATTCACCACAGAGAGAAGATTCTTCTTAACTCCGGGAACATGGTATACGTTCTTGAGTGTGATTGGACTTCCATCATCTCCTTTGATGACAACAGTTCCTTCCTTCTCAACTCGGTGGACTGAATTATCCGCGGTAATAATGGCATCTTTCCCATCATTATTATAAAGACTAGAAAATAATTTCTCGTCTCCGGTAATATGATGGCTACACCCTGAATCCACTATCCAGTTATTTTCCAAAGTTGTAGTTGTGGATGTACATGAAGTTGCAGCCTCTACCGTGAAACACTTTCCCCATTCTTCGTCTTCAGTATGACCTTTTGATTCCGCCATATTTGTTTCCTTCAGCTTGACTCGACAATCCTTTTTGAAATGCCCAAGTTTCCCACACCGGTAGCACTTGAATCGCTTCTTATCTCCCATGGAAGATTCCTCTCTTCCATAATTATTTTTTGAACCACTATTCTTGGGTTTAGCTTTGAAGCTCTTATGTCTCCGAGCTACAAAGGCACTCCCCGAGTGATCATGGACTTTAACTCCAGCCATTTGCATGACTAATGATTCTTGCGAAGCTAGTAAATTTTCAAACTCTTCCAAGGAAGGTTGTGTAGGCCATCCTTGAACAGATGTCACAAACGGTGTATATTCGGGTCGTAACCCTCGAATTATAGACCGTTTCAACCGTGCCTCCAAAATTGATTCTTCCGGATTAAGACTATTAATCTCAGAGCTTAATGAAGAACTCTGAGATTGTAGACTCCCCCTGCTTTGCATTTGCCAACTCGTTCTCTAACAATTGTTGTCGAGCTTCATTTTTCTTGTTGAACAATTGATCTAGCGCCCGCCAAATAGAACTAGCGGAATTGCACCTTGAGACATGCTCAAATACTCCCAAGGATATTGACCTCTTTAAAGCAAAATCCGCTTTGGCATTCTTCCGTGTCTATTCCTTTGTCGCTTCCGCTGTCGCAGCAGCTCCCCTTGGTGGTGTTGTGCTACTATCGCCGACGACATCCCATAAGTCCTCACTAACCAAGTATGACTCCATACATGACTTCCATAAGCGGTAGTTAGATTGGTTTAAGATCTCCATTCCCAATCCAACAACACGACTCGTTGATTCCATACTTAGAGTAAACCCGAGCTCTCTAAAATTCCGTTCTTGATGAGCACAATGGCTCTGACACCATGTAAAGAAAGCTCCCTTGATAGTGCTTAGCACTAGCCCAAGACCGCACAACCCTGAGAAACTCGAAATAAACAAAATACCCTCTAAGTATGATGAAGAAATATGGAAGAGCTTTTAATATTTGAAGACACTTAGTGAATATTAGAGAACTTCTGAATTTTATTAGACTTGTTCAACTTGCTTATTGTTGTTGGATGTTGTGTTACAAATGAGAGGGATGTGAAGGATTTATAGGCACCACAAAGTACTTTACAAAATCTCTAGATTATTCTACAAACCTCCTAACTTCTTCGATATTTTATAAGTTTCTAGAGTTCTCTACAATCTCTAGATTACAACCTTACTATCTTACAAGTATCTAGATATCTCTACAACATCTAGATTATTTATCTTACAATTATCTAGATTATTCTACACTAGATTTAAACCCCTCGCGATGCGAGGATTAATTGATTTATAGTAAATAATTATGCCTTAATATATTTTAGAGAAAAACATACCATATTCTTAATTTAAACCTTAACTTATTATATACTATATTCTTAATTCAAATCTTAACTTAGATAATGTAATGTTTTGACCCAAAAAAAAAAAAATAGATAATGTAATATTTCAAATTATAGGTTCATATGTAATTTGAAAAATATAGTTTCATAACTCATATAGTTTGAAGAATTTGGAAATTACTAAAGTATACATACTTGATATATATAAAAATGATTTAAATCATTAAACAATTTGATATAACAACTAAACCATTCGTACATATTTTGACGATCCTTCTTTGATGTTATTTCGTAAACTAAACATACCCACTAACAAAAATTTTTTATCTTTATTTTATGCTTGTTCATTTTCCATTTTAATTTTTTCCTTTTTGAGTAAGTAACAATTTTGGTATTGAAAAATTTATATATTTAAATAATTGACATGTGTCACAATCTAAACGACTATTTAACACGTGTCGCGATCTCGTGAATTACAATTATTAGAACTCTCCTTTATATATTGTTTATTTCCATTTTAATTTCTTCTTTTTTGAGTAACTAACAATTTAAGTATTGAAAAATTTACATATTTAAATAATTGACATGTGTCACAATCTAAACGACTACTTAACACGTGTCGCGATCTCGTGAGTTACAATTATAAAAACTCTCCTTTATATAATAAGATTCTTATCTAGATAATTTACTAAAAGAATTCTCTAGAATCTCAAAGGAGGTGATGAGATTATATGATGTTTCTAGAGAATTCTAAACTCTTCATTATGATAAACCAAAATCAAGTTTAATTTCAATACTCATAAGTAAAAAAAAATATACACAAAACAGAAAGGAACCTTGTCAAGGGATACTGACACGAGCTCCGCTGGCAAGTCCGTAATATCGCAACTGATAATTTCTTCAAAAAATCCGCAGTTAGCGTTGGTCTCGGAGGCCTTCATCAAATACTCACGAATGGTGTCGCAACTGTCCAGATGAGACTTGATTGATGAAAAGCCATATAATTAAGTAAATTCTGGTGTGATAGTGCAAAACATGGAAACTTCTACGATTTGGCCTATCACCCATTTAATAACACACTTAATACGAATTGACGATCTCGTACAGCAGATGAATTTGCTCATTGAAGTAATTGTATGGATCATTACGCATTAAAAACCAACGTCATATACCAGAAAAAAATGTGGTGGTGTTGTGCGGCGAGCGTAAAGACTAATGTGATGGAAATAATGATAGAATAAATCTATCACTTTATTAATGGGCCATAAAGAGAACTCGGTAACTCGAACCACACTAGTTTGTGAAGCATAACAAACTAACCAAAAGACAGAAGCAAAGTGACGAGATCAAAGGGCTCCGCTAGTCTCTGGAAAATCATCCATTTCATCGAATCGAATGTTAATTTTAACGTCGTTATTACTGAAGTCTTCCAAAACGAAACATGAGTTCGGTCTTGAAAGACTTGGGGGGCTAACTGTTGGCGTTGGATTTTGCTTATAATTACAAAATCCATAAAGAGTAATACTTGTATACCCCCCCCCCCCTCTGTTCACCTCCCTTTTAATAACCAATCAAACTGCCATGTCATTTAATTATTAAAAAAAAAGAAAAAAGTTCATAAAAGAATAATATTTAACTTTTAGGTTTGGGTTAACTAGTCCCAAATTAGGGTATAATTTTGGGGTTTAGGGTTTGAGTTGGGGGTTTATAATTTATTTTGGGTTAACTATTCCCAAATTAGGATATAGTTTTGGGGTTTAGGGTTTATAATTTATTTTGGGTTAACTATTCCCAAATTAGGGTATAGTTTTGGGGTTTAGGGTTTGAGTTTGGGGTTTATAATTTATTTTGGGTTAACTATTCCCAAATTAGGGTATAGTTTTGGTGTTTAGAGTTTGAGTTTTGGGGTTTAGGGTTTGAGTTCGGGGTTTAGGGTATAATTAAACCCTATACCCTAACCCCCAAACTCAAAATAAATTATAAACCCCAAACTCAAACCCTAAACCCCAAAACTATACCCTAATTTGGGAATAGTTAACCCAAAATAAATTATAAACTCCAAACTCAACCCTAAACCCAAAACTATACCCTAATTTGGGAATAGTTAACCCAAACCTAAAAGATAAACCACAAACTCAAACCCTAAACCTCAAAACTATACCCTAATTTTGGACTAGTTAACCCAAACCTAAAAATTTTAACTATTATTGTTTTCTTAGTTTTTTTATTTTATTTTAATAGATAAATGACATGGCAGTTTGATTGGTTATTACAAGGGAGGTGAACAAGGGAGATGAACAAAGGGGGTGTATACAAGTATTATATAAATTGGTCTATCTTCAAGGCCAAGTAACAATATAAACGACCCACTTTGTACAATATTTAACTTGTAAATGCGGCCCATTTCAGGTAATAAAGTCTGGAGATCAATACCGGTTCGGATGAGGAAAGTGTGATACGATACGCAAGAAGAAGGAAAGGCATAACAGACGTGATTTGGACGTGATGAGTCAACCAAAGGAATTGAATATGGAATTGATGAGGGAGCAAATGAGATCAAAACTACATAACGTACCTTTTGGAGTCAAGGAAAGGAATTAAGTATAAGAATAATGAGGGGGCGTGATTAGAGGAGGGGAGAATAATGTGATTTTTGGATTTATAGAAAATGAGAGAGACAAAGAAAGGGTCTGCATTTTTACGAGAGAGAGACTAAAGAATAGTTGAAAGAATAATTGTTCAAAAAAAAAAAAAAAAAAAAAGAATAATTGTTCTTCTTCCTTAACGATTGATTTCGTATGTTATTCAATAATAAGATAATTTCCTTTTCTTCTTGAATTTGTTTGTTTATTGATTTTATTTTGTGTTTCATCTATGAAAGTTTTGATCCCAATTTTATTATAATGTGAACAACATAATCGATTTTTGCACTCACATCTGCTGCGCATATTACATTCAAGATTCACAAGAAAACATATTAATCAAAACTTTGCTAGTTTACAAGTGATTAGAGTGTCTTATATGATATAATCATCGCCTCTAAATAATTATATAACTGAATGGACATTTTGATGAAAACTTTTGATGGGTAATGCTTTTGATCTCTACCTTCAATATCTACTTCGAGACAAAGATCTTCACTTCTTCCTCCGCAAAACCCATCTTCCCACCTCAACATCCTTGAAATTAATCAAAAAAAAAAAAAAAAAAACAAAATCAGCGATCTTGAGTCGAAGAAACAAAGCAGCTCTGTTTCTGTATCTCTTCTACTAAATGTAGAGTTAAGACAAAAAGTTCTGTGTAACACCCAGTTTTTTTTTTTTTTTTTTTTTTTTTTTAAACTACACATTTCTACTGCGGAACTCATAAGCAATAAAATCCAATAATAAAATTAACTCAATAATCCAAAACTCATAGTAACCAAATGTCAATTCACAAATGAAATAAATACTAGGAACCTAGCAAACGGTTCACTAGACTCAAACAATTCCTAACATCCTCTTCCTACGCCTCGATTCCGCGATCACTCTTTTCCTTTATCTGCAACACAATTGGGAAAAACGAGTTAGGTAAGTATTTGTGTGAGACGGTCGTCCCATCTACAGGCCAATTACTTGAATGAAGAAATACATGCAATACCAGGGTTATCAAACAATGCACGGAAACAAACCACAGAAACAGGAACAGCAGGTCTCGTGTCGATTGACAGACTAACACGACCCCGTGTCGATCGACAGAAAGCAATCCTGTCGATCGACAGAGACCCTGCTGTTCGATGGAGATTGGCCTATCCTCTCATGGCCGAATCTCTCCATCTCAATCGACCACCTGCATTCATCATTAACAAAAAATCCACCAAAACACACAGCAAATAATCGCATAACATTTATTCCTCAATCCAAGGACCTATGGTCGCGCACTCACCTCGGGAACGGTTTGAATCAAGGAAAAACCCGACCGAAACAAAAGAGAATAACTTGCGACTCCCTTCACCAAAGAGAATAATTCGCAACAAAAACGCAGAAACTGCACGAACTAACCAAATTCCAAGGACCATAACTCAGCGAATAATCAATCAATAAACAAACGGTTTCACCGGAATCAAGCCTATGGATTAGGGAACTTACCCACAAAGTCTCGTTCCAATCCAATCACCACTCGACTGCCGTCGCTTTCTCCCAAAACAAACCGAACAAACCTCCCAACTCACGAGAAAACCTAGATCACTCTCAACTTTCTTTGATTCTGCGTGAATGAGCGGCTAAACCTAGGGGAAACGCGTCCTCCATGCTTAAATAAGATTCCTCAAACCGGCCAAAATCAAATCGAACCAAAAATCAAAACAAACGTCTGATTTTTAACTCGTGTCGATCGACAGACACAAAATATGTCGATCGACAGGGCCCTCACTGCCCAAAACTTCGAGGGAACAACAACCCGTGTCGATCGACGGACATACACTGTGTCGATCGACACCCACCAAAATCACATTTTTGGTTCACGGGCGTTATAATCCTCCCCCACTAATCTGGATTCGTCCTCGAATCCCGTAAAAACACGTCCACACAAGACCAATCTCTGGCCCGCACCGGCCAATACCACTAGAAATTCTCACATAATCTCAGAGGCTCATGAACTAATCCTATGTTTATACGCACGTTTTCTCAGTCATTTATTACGTTTACACGCCCATACTCACGAATACTCTAGGGAAACCACCGTCCCCTCGAGAGAACCACCGTCTCTCCGCACTATAGAGGAAACCACCATCCCAATATAGGCACTCAGTACTATAAAGGAAACCGCCGTCCCAGTATAAGTACTCAGGAAAGAACCACCGTCTCTCAACATGTATCCAAGAAACCACCGTTCCCGATACATACTCTGGAAAACCACCGTCTCCAGATCATGAGTAATCCGTAATAAATTCTAAAACGCCTATAAACATCAGCGACTAGGTCACTTCACGTGGTCTAAACTCGATACTCCCCAACCGGGATATCCACAAAACATAAACCTCACTGGTCAACACAATCGCAATACTGGAACACAATCCGATAACAAAGGAAATATAATAAGCAAACTCATCTCATAAATCTCCAAAATGTATATCGTTACAACAAAACGAAACAATACATGAATCAAAAACAACACTGGCCCAAAGGCCTACACGAAATTGGAACCACAAAGAAAACTAAACTCAAACGGCGACCTGCTTGTCGAACCATTTCTTGAACTTTAGCTTCATCTTTGCCTCTGGCTCCCAAGTCTCCTCCCAAAAAATACGCAATAACAGAATCTTCTTCCGACGCAATTCCTTGATCCTCCTCTCAAGAATCCTCACAGAAACCGCCAGAACCGTCAAATCAAGCTGAAGATCCGCAGGGATCTCAGGCACCAACTCCTCGGACTCATTCAGGCACTTCCTCAACATCGATACGTGAAACACCTTATGAAATGCCTTCATGATCGGAGGTAACTCTAACCGATAAGCCACTGGTCCAACACGCTCCACCACCGGGAACGGACCCATAAATCTCGGACTGAGCTTGTTCTCTGCTATGGCTCTGTTAGGACCCCTCAACATAGCCATCTTGAGATACACGCGATCTCCCACTGAGAACTCAAGCTCACGCCTACGCTTATCCGCATAACTCCTCTGTCTATCCTGAGCTTCCTTCATGTTCAGCCGAACAATACGAACCTTCTCAGTCGTCTCCTCAACATAAGTAGCTCCAAGAATACTGCGCTCCCCCACTTGGGTCCAGCATAAAGACGTCCTACATGGCCTCCCATACAGCGCCTCAAAAGGAGCCATCCCGATACTCGCCTGAAAGCTATTATTATACGCAAACTCAACTAATCCCAAGTGATCGAACCACTGACCACCCCAATCCAACACACACATCCTCAGTAAATCCTCCATAGTCTGAATAGTCCTCTCTGACTGTCCATCCGTCTAAGGATGATAAGCTGTACTCATATGCACCTTAGTGCCCATCTCTGCCTGAAAGGCTCTCCAGAACTCTGATGCAAACCTGGGATCTCGATCAGAAACAATACTGGCTGGCACCCCATCCAGCCTCACAATCTCACGCACAAACCTCGTAGCCTACTTAGCTGCACCATCAGTCTTCTTAATTGGCAAAAAGTGTGCTGACTTGGTTAATCGGTCCACGATCACCAAGATAGCATCATACGTCCGCGACATAGGTAAACCAACCACGAAATCCATCGTAATCATATCCCACTTCCACTCAGGAATGGGTAAACTCTGCAGCTTGCCACCTAGAACCTTGTGCTCGGCCTTGACCAACAAACACGTGTTACACTTGGACACAAAAGCTGCGACATCTCTCTTCATCCTGGCCCAGTGATAATACTACTTAAGGTCACGGTACATCTTGGTCGCTCTCGGATGAATAGAGAACTTGCTCGCATGAGCCTCACTCAGAATCTCCTGCCTCAAGGCCTCATCCCGGGGTACACACACACGACCACGTAACAAAACTGTCCCATTCGAAGAGACAACATACTCGGAATCAGCTGCTCGTGACACATCCATCAAACTCTGATCACTCTGCTGAGCCAATCTGATCCTATTGAGAAGATCCGCCTGATCCACTGCCTTTAAGCCCAAAGGCTCCTAGGAAACTGCGCAGAGACGCAACGTGCTAATCTCGCCTACCAAATCCTTGATATCCTGCTCGCGGGCTGAATCGGACCACCGCCGACTCAAGGCATCTGCTACCTGATTAGCCTTGCCCGGATGGTATATAATCTCCAGATCGTAATCTGCCAGCAACTCGACCCAGCGCCTCTGTCTCATATTCAGCAATGGCTGAGTAAAAATGTGCTGCAGATTCTTGTGATCCGTAAAAATCTGCACTCTCCCTCCGTAGAGATACGACCTCCAGATCTTCAGAGCGAACACGACGGCTCTCAGCTTTAGATCATGCGTAGGCCGATTACGCTCGCTACCCTGTAACTGCCTCGAAGCATATGTGATAACTCGACCCTCCTGCATCAGAACACAACCCAGACCAACTCTTGAAGCGTCTGTGTACACATTATAAGGCTTCCCCGGCTCGGGTAATGCCAATACCAGTGTACTAGTCAACATCTCCTTGAGCCTCGCAAAGCTCTCCTCGCACTCCGGCGACCAGATAAACGGAACATCCTTAGCGGTCAACTTCGTCATCGGCTGCGCCATACTTGCAAAACCCTTGACGAACCTCCGGTAATAACCTGCTAAACCCAAGAAACTCCTGATCTCGGTAGCACTGCTCGGTCTAGGCCAATCTCGAATAGCCTCAATCTTAGCCGGATCCACAGAAACTCCCTCTGTAGATACGATATGGCCAAGAAAACCCATCTTTCGCTGCCAGAAACTGCACTTGCTCAACTTAGCATACAACTTCTGCTCCCGAAGATGAACCTCATGCTCCTCAGAACTCCTCGAATAGACCAAAATATAATCAATAAATATGATCACGAACACGTCCAAATACTCCTTGAACATGTCGTTCATCAATCTCATGAATGCTGCAGGCGCATTCGTCAAACCGAAAGGCATAACCTGTAACACCCGCGAACCCAAAATGGGATTTTTGGGGGTGTCGATCGACACTGTAGGTGTGTGTCGATCGACACCAGGTTGTTTTTCCTCAGGAATTTTTCCAGAGAGTGTCGTGTCGATCGACACAGCGTGTCTGTCGATCGACACGAGGCCATCGTTTCTCGGTTTGTTGGGCAGAGAGTGTCGTGTCGATCGACACGGGTTAAAATCAGATCTAGGTTTTTGAAATCTAGGGTTTCATATAAAAAGGGTTCTTTTAGTTTCTGAGGAGGCAGAGGAAGAAAATAGAGAGAAAAGAGAGGAAAAGGGAGAAAGGAGATTTGAGAGGAGATTTGTGAGGTTTTGCCTTGATTTCTCGTTGCTATAGCGTGTGTGGTCGTGGGAGAGCTCGTGGGAGGTTGATTTGTGCGGGAATCAAAGTTGGAGCTTCGTGTTCTTTGTGTTCTTCGTAGTTCCTCCTCCTTTTTCTTCAGATCTAAGGTGAGTGCGCGACCATAAGTTCTTGAATTAGGAATTATATGTTGTACATTTGTTGTTGTGTGTTTGGGTGGTTCCTTGTGGTTGAATTTGCAGGTTTTTGGTGTTGATTTGGGGAGATTTGGCCACGAGAGGATAGGCCAAACTCGGACAGCAGGCTCGCTGTCGATCGACAGGATTGCTTCCTGTCGATCGACACGTGGTTGTGAGCCGTCGATCGACAGGGTTGCTCCCCGTCGATCGACACGTGTAGTACTGTCCTGTTTTCTCCGTTTTCTGTTGTTTGCTTGTCCCATGCATTGTCTGATAACCCTGGTATTTCGTATATTGTTTAATTCAAGTAATTGACCTGTAGATGGGACGACCGTCTCACTAAGTATTTGTTAAATACTTACGCAACTCGTTTTTCCCAATTGTGTTGCAGGTAAAGAAAAGGTTTGATCGCGGAATCAGGGCCTGAGGAGGGGATGATAGTTTTTGTGTGTTTAGTCTAATTCTAGTAAAACCAGTGTTAGGTTGCTAGACTTATTTTGAGTAACTCCGGATGTAATTTTGACTCTATTATCTGGATAATTGTACGGCTTTTTGTGTGAATGTATGATTGAATGGTTGTTAACCTTTTATAAATAAATAAAAAACTTGTGCGTCACATAACCACAAACTCAAAATGCCCATAACGCGTCCTGAATGCCGTCTTGCGAACATCCGCATCATCAATCGGAATCTGATGATACCGTGAAGCCAAGTCAATCTTGGAGAACCAGGTAGCACCCCTCAGCTGATCCAGCAACTCATCTATCCTCGGAAGAGGGTACCTGTTCTTCACAGTGACTCGGTTAAGTCCCCGGTAATCGATGCACAACCGGAAACTCCCATCCTTCTTCTTCACGAACAAAACTGGTGCTCCCCACGGTGAAACACTCAGCCGAATAAAACCTTATTCAAAAGGTCCTCCAACTGCTTCTTCAACTCTGCCAACTCTGCTGGAGTCATCCTGTAAGGAGCCTTAGATATCGGAGCTGTCCCAAGCTCTAGCTTAATCGTGAAAGGATCGGACCGAGATGGTGGTAATCCCTTCAACGACCAAAAAACATCCTCGAACTCCTGAACAACCCGGATATCCTCAAAAGCAACCTCACTACTAGACTCAGTCATCACAATCGTCGCCAGATAAGCCTCGCAACCCCGCTCAATCATCCGCTCAGCCTGAATAGCCGAGATCACGAGACTAGTGGAAGTCGGTCTCAAACCCTGAAACATCAACCTGCCGCCATCACGCTCGAAGCTCACTCTGCCTCTGAAACAATCCAGATAAACCCGGTAGAACGATAACCAGTCCATCCCCAAAATCACGTCATACAGTGCCACTGGACTAATCACCAAGTCCGCTGGCATCGAATGCCCAGCTATCCGAACATCTACTGCTCTAGCACGGCCCGAAGTAGCCAGGAATCCCCCTCCAGCCACTTTGACCATGCATGCGCGCTCACCAGTGCTGCTTCGGATGCCACTGCGCTCGGCACGCTCCGGAGTAATATAGCAGTGCGATGCTCCATAATCAAACATCACGCAGGACTCAAAGCCGCCCACTAACAAGGTCCCTACACATATCACATGCGTTGAGAACCCTGAGACTCGACCACAAGTAAAATAAAAGACAACAAACCACAACAACAATAAATTCTAACACATCCAAAACAACCTTGACCACTCGAGCTCGATCTCGATACATCGTCCCAGCTCGTCTTCTGGCCTTGCGCAGGCTTACCGCCCTTGCTGGAACCAGAACCTCTACGATGCTGATGCTGCTGGCTCCTCGGCTGTACAACAGGAAAAACAACCGGCGGAACAACTACCGCACCAGCCTGCTCACGCTGATCCTCCTCAATAGAAGCTGCCAGCTCTACCAGCTCCGCCCTCGAGGCGTAACTGGCACCTCTGCACTGAGTCTTGATACTCATCTGAAGACCCTGCAGAAACCTCTGAATCAAAGTCCGCTCATCCTCCATACTCCGCCCAGCATCGAATGCCCAGCTATCCGAACATCTACTGCTCTAGCACGGCCCGAAGTAGCCAGGAATCCCCCTCCAGCCACTTTGACCATGCCCACGCACTCACCAGCGCTGCTCCGGATGCCACTGCGCTCGGCACTCTCCGGAGTAATATAGCAGTGCGATGCTCCAGAATCAAACATCACGTGGGACTCAAAGCCGCCCACTAACAAGGTCCCCTACACATATCACATGCGTTGAGAACCCTGAGACTCGACCACAAGTAAAATAACAAAACAACAAACAACAACAACAAAGAAAATTCTACCTCTAAGAATTTACGAAGTTGGTTTAGAGTTTTACCTGTGATCTGTCCGGCTCCACTGCTTTGTCCGAACTCTGACGCGGGATACACACGCGGTGCAGGACGAAACTGCTGCACCCCAGCTGCAATCTACCCCATAGGCTGTACCCCAGCTGGCTGAATCGCTGCAATCGCCGGCTGCTGCAACTTGGGACACCTCGGCCGGATATACCTCGGCTCATTGCAATGAAAGCAAACCTTAGCCTCCCAGGAGACCTTAGAACAGTTCGCCATGCGATGCTCTGAACTACCGCACGCGAAACAACCATGAGTGCCGTGGCTACCTGAACTCGTCCTAGAAGGGTAATCCCACCTCCTCTTCTGGCCTTGCGCATGCTTACCGCCTTTGCCAGAACCATAACCTCGTCGATGCTGTTGCGGCTGCTGCTGCTGACCCCTCGGCTGAGGGGGATTCGCAACCACAGGCGAAACCACAACCGAACCAGCCTGCTCCCGCTGATCCTCCTTAATAGATGCCGCAAGCTCTACCAGCTCTGCCCTCAAGGCATACCTAGCACCTCTGCACTGAGACCGGATACTCAACCGCAGTCCCTGCAGAAATCTCTGCATAAGGGTCCTTTCGTCCTCGACGTCACGACCCAAATGAATCAACAGTCTGCCAAACTCGGCATCATACTCGCGTACTGAACGCCCTCCCTGCTCCAGCAACATAAAACTCAACTAAAGACGATCTCGAGCCTCCTGAGGAAAATACTTAGCATTGAACTCGGCTAAGAATTCTCCCCAGGTCCACACTGCTCTCCGGGCCTCGATAGCCCGCCACCACAAATGCGCATCACCACACAGATAGTGAATGGCCAACTCTACTTGATACTCCGCAGGACAACGAATCGATCTGAAGTTGCGCTCCACTCTCAAGCGCCACTCATCTGCCTCCGCAGGACCCACACGGCCCTCAAACAGCGGCGTACCAATCCTCTGCATATGTCCCATAACCTCAAGATATGGTGGAACCTGCACAGCTACTGCAGCCCTCGGCTGCTCAACCTCTGCAACCCTCTGCTGCAACCCGGCCACTAGAGGAATACCCGGAGCCTGCTCTGGAGCCATCGGCGGAAAACGTGCCAACAACTGCGTCAGCAATCCCACTACCTGGTCATCACGACCCGGAGCTCTAGCCTCACCCATACCTGGGCCCACTGGAACTCCCCGACCCATACCGGCACCAGTCCTCACACTGGCACTAGGATCCCCACTCGTCTGGGACTCTGAAGCTGTCGCTATACTCTGCGAAACACTCTCAACTGACTTAGCAACTGGTCCACGACCACGACCCCGGCCTCCACGGCTACCAGCTCTGCCACCACGGGCAACTGCTCTGCCACCACAGGCACCAACTCTACCACGACCTCTAGCTCTGGTATCCATCTCACTGCAACACAGATCAGTAGATAAGTACCCTAGAAGTCACAATCAAACACAACAAAACTTACCGCGGAATCATTTTAAAAGGCTGAAGAGGATGTTACTAAGACTCTATTAAATTAACTAAACACATAAATCAATTTAAACACATAGTCTCAGACATCCAAATTCCATTGTCCTAAAACCGTCTAGGCTCTGATACCAAAATGTAACACCCAGTTTTTTTTTTTTTTTTTTTTTTTTTAAACTACACATTTCTACTACGGAACTCATAAGCAATAAAATCCAATAATCAAATTAACTCAATAATCCAAAACTCATAGTAACCAAATGTCAATTCACAAATGAAATAAATACTAGCAACCTAGCAAACGGTTCACTAGACTCAAACAATTCCTATCATCCTCTTCCTACGCCTCGATTCTGCGATCACTCTTTTCCTTTACCTGCAACACAATTGGGAAAAACGAGTTGCGTAAGTATTATCACAAATACTTAGTGAGACGGTCGTCCCATCTACAGGCCAATTACTTGAATAAAGAAATACATGCAATACCAGGGTTATCAAACAATGCACGGAAACAAACCACAGTAACATGAACAGCAGGTCTCATGTCGATCGACAGGAAGCAATCCTGTCGATCGACAGACTTACACGACCCCGTGTCGATCGACATAAAGCAATCCTGTCGATCGACAGAGACCCTGCTGTTCAATGGAGATTGGCTTATCCTCTCATGGCCGAATCTCTCCATCTCAATCGACCACCTGCATTCATCATTAACACAAAATCCACCAAAACACACAGCAAACAATCGCATAACATCTATTCCTCAATCCAAGGACCTATGGTCGCGCACTCACCTCGGGAACGGTTTGAATCAAGGAAAAACCCGACCGAAACAGAAGAGAATAACTCGCGACTCCCTTTCACTAAATCAAGTTCTAAAAACTGATCTGGAAACTAGACACCGAGAGCTTTCCAATGGTGTATAGAACTCTTTCTTACTCCCACCAGAACGACGGCAAAACCCTCCTCAAAACCGGCTATTCGCAACAAAAACGCAGAAACTGCACGAACTAACCAAATTCCAAGGACCATAACTCAGCGAATAATCAATCAATCAACAAACGGTTTCACCATATTCAAGCGTATGGATCAGGGAACTTACCCACAAAGTCTCGTTCCAATCCAATCACCACTCGACTGCCGTCGCTTTCTCCCAAAACGAACCGAACAAACCTCCCAACTCACGAGAAAACCTAGATCACTCTCGACTTTCTCTGATTCTACTTGAATGAGTGGCTAAACCTAGGGGAAACGCGTCCTCCACGCTTAAATAAGATTCCCCAAACCGGCCCAAATCAAATCGAACCAAAAATCAAAACCAAAGTCTGATTTTTAACTCGTGTCGATCGACAGACACAAACTGTGTCGATCGACAGGGCCCTCACTGCCCAAAACTTCGAGGGAACAACAACCCGTGTCGATCGACAGACACACACTATGTCAATCTGTTGGAATTCGTTCAGATTTTTACCAGATTAATCTCTATTAATCAACCTAATCGCAATTCGCAATCCTAGGATCTAGGGTTTGTAAACTTTGAATCTGAAAAGAACGGATCTCGAATATACCTGGAGTTTGCAGCGGAATTGAATCAGGAAATCGAGATCTAGAGCACTTCAAATGTAGTGCCTCTACCGATAGTCCACACGCACACAACTAGGAATCAACAGGGATGCTAGTTCCTGGAACCGGATCTTTCAGGGATTCTCTGTTTCTCAAAGGCGCCTATCAGAAAAGGGTTTTCTTGAAACTCTGTCTCCAGGGTGTGACCTATATCTCCTATATATAGGTCCTGGAGAAAACCTAATTGATTCTGAACCGATTCAGAATCAATTAAATCATTAAACCAAAATCTTATTTCGGTCAGAACCCCGTGTCGATCGACACTGCCTTTTAAAACATGTTTATAATGTGCATCAAATACACATCATCTAGATCATTACATTAATGGTCATTCCCTTATAAAGTGAATCCTATTTGCTTAGGTGTGTGACCTTGTAGGATCATATAATACTAGTAATGAGTTCATAACTCATAGATCATAAGCGGCTTCTAGCAAAACGTAATGACCACCTAGTATCATATGAATGTCTAATCTCGACATCACAACTATCACTGGAGTGAATACAAGTGTGATTTTAGGACATTCCCAACAATCTCCCACTTGTACTGGAATCAACTATTCCAATAATCCCTTCGTCTCTATATCTCGATCTGGCATAAGGCAAGAACCGTGTCATCCTTATTCAACCAAAATCATGTTCATCGAACTCTGATTTATACTGACAAAACAAACGACTGACATTCAGCTCGTTCGAGTGCGGCCACACATTCCTCAGTATCAAATATTCGATGGGCCCTGAGATATTTATCTCCTGTTTTACAGGAGGGACAAATCCCATCTTGTTCCATCCCTGTTCCTTCACACACTTCATGATTCGCCCAATCAATGCCTTTATAGTCGCCCAATCAATGCCTTTATAGTTGACTGCTTTCCAGTGACACTCACCTGGATCAGATTGGTATCTACTCGTCATGCTTAAGGCACAAGCAACATCTCGACGAGTACAGAGCATTGCATACATAATAGATCCTACTGCTGAAGCATAAGGGATTCCATTCATTCGCTCCTGCTCAGCTTGTGTCGAAGGACACTGCTTCTTGCTAAGAGTTATACCATTTAACATAGGCGTGAAACCTCTCTTGGAATTCTGCATATTGAATCTGTGCAATACCTTATCTATATAAGTATCTTGACACAATCCAATAAGCCTCTTTAATCTATCTCTATAGATTCTTATTCCAAGAATGTACGCGGCTTCACCAATGTCTTTCATGGAAAAACAACTTCCAAGCCAAGTCTTGACAGACTGAAGCAATGGAACGTCATTTCCGAGAAGAAGTATGTCGTCTACATACAGTACGAGAAATGCAACTCCGCTCCCACTAGTCTTCTTGTATACACATGGTTCTTCTTCGTTCTTGACGAAGTCAAACTTTTTGACCGCTTCATCAAAACGAAGATTCCAACTCCTTGAAGCTTGCTTCAATCCATAAATGGATCGATGAAGCTTGCATACTTTCCCAGCATTCTTAGGATCTGTGAAACCTTCAGGTTGTGTCATATACAATCCTCTTCCAGAATTCCGTTAAGGAAAGCTGTTTTCACATCCATCTGCCAAATCTCATAATCATAATAAGCGGCAGTTGCTAGGAGTATCCGAATGGACTTAGGCATAGTGACTGGGGAATAGGTCTCATCATAGTCAATACCATGAATTTGCTTGAAACCTTTAGCCACTAATCTAGCTTTGAATATCTGGATATTCCCATCCACGTCAATCTTCTTCTTGAAGATCCATTTACACTCAATGGGTCTTACACCATCGGGTAAATCTACCAAGGACCATACTTGGTTTTCTGACATGGATCCCATTTCGGATCTAGCGGCTCCAAGCCACTTTTCGGAGTCAGGGCCCAACATTGCTTCTTCAAAATTCGCAGGTTCGTCACTGTCAATGATCAACAGGTCATGACAATCGTTCACAAGAAGACCATAGTACCTCTCGGGTTCGTGACGAATCCTTCCGGATCTGCGAACTTCTGGCATCACCGGTGCTGGTTCCACAACTCCTTGTGGTTCTACCTGCTGCTCTTCCTCATTAGGTTGAGCAGGCTCCTGTGATTCTCGAACTTCTTCGAGTAGTACTTTACTCCCACTATTCTTCTTATGAAGAACTCTCTTTCAAGGAAAGTACAATCCCGAGCAACAAACACTTTGTTCTCAGAACGGTTGTAGAAGTAGTACGCCTTGGTTTCCTTAGGATAACCAACGAAAAAGCACTTATCAGATTTGGGTGCAAGCTTATCAGATATTAAACGTTTTACATAAGCTTCACAACCCCATATTTTCAGAAAAGACAAACTTGGAACATTTCCAGTCCACATCTCATGTGGTGTCTTCGCAACTGATTTTGATGGGACTCTGTTTAGTGTAAACGCAGACATTTCTAGAGCGTATCCCCAAAAGGATAATGGAAGGTCTGTGTGACTCATCATTGATCGAACCATATCCAATAGGGTCTGATTCCTCCTCTCGGACACTTCATTCCATTGGGGTATTCCAGGAGGAGTGAGCTGTGAAACAATTCCACACTCTCTCAGATGATCACTAAATTCTTGACTTAAGTATTCTCCTCCACGATCTGATCGAAGAGCATTAATACTTTTGCCAAGTTGGTTCTCTACTTCATTCTGGAACTCCTTGAATTTCTCAAAGGATTCCGACTTGTGTCTCATTAGATAGACATAGCCATACCTACTGAAATCATCAGTAAAGGTAATGAAGTATTGATAATTTCCCCTAGCACTTGTGCTCATCGGGCCGCAGACATCTGTATGTATAAGGCCCAATAAGTCACTGGCCCGTTCATTTGGTTTGTTGAAAGGAGCCTTTGCCATCTTGCCCATCAAACAAGATTCACATTTCTCACATGATTCATAATCAAATGAGCCCAAAAGCCCATCACTATGGAGCTTCTGTATGCGTTTCTCGTTTATGTGACCTAAACGGCAGAGCCAAAGAAAAGTTGGGTTTTCGTCATTAGACTTAAACCGCTTAGTATTTATGTTATAAACGGGCATTGATTGGTTTAAAATGTAAATCCCATTCTCTAATGGGCCGCAACCATAAAACATACCATCACGATTAAAAGAACAACATTTATTCTTTATAGAAAAATCAAATCCTTCTAAATCCAAACAGGAAACTGAAATGATGTTTCTGCTTATCGCAGGTACAAAATAGCAATTGTTTAATTCTAAAACCAAGCCCGAAGGCAAAGACAAATGATAAGTGCCCACGGCCAACGCATCAACCTTTGCTCCATTCCTGACTCGCAGCTCCACTTGTCCTTTCTTCAGCGTCCTACTATTGCTTAGTGCCTGCACATTAGTACAAATATGAGCACCACATCCGGTATCTAATACCCATGAGGTAGAACCTGTAGAAGTAACATTTACTTCAATAACATAAATACCTGGAGAAGTCGTCTCGTACGTCTTCTTCTTGTTCTTCAGACCATCCAGGAATTTCTTGCAGTTTCTCTTCCAATGCCCAGACTCATTGCAGAAATGGCACTTATCAGCATCAGAAGGGCCAGCTCTGGGCTTAGGAGGAGGCGCAGGTTTGTCCTGGTTCATAACCTGGACAGCCTTGCCCTTTCCTTTGCCCTTGCCGGGTTTCTTAAACTTTTTGCCCCTTGTACCATAAGCACATTAAGGGCACCCTTCTTGATGTTTGGCTCAGCTGTCTTGAGCATGCCATGTAACTCAGTCAACGTCTTCGTCAAGCTGTTCATATTATAGTTCATAATGAACGTATCATAGCTTGGCGGCAGTGACCGCAGTATGATGTCAGTAGCCAACTCTTGGCTAATTGGACAGTCCAGTTTCCCCAAGTTATCAATATAACCCATCATCTTTATGACGTGGGGACTCACTGGAGCATCACTTGGTAGCTTGCACTCAACTAGAGATTTAACCGCCTGGTATCTCTCAGTTCGAGCCTGCTCCTGAAACATAGCTTTCAGGCTAGTGATTATCTCGATGGGCGACGCCACATTCTCATATTGCTTCTGCAAATCTGAGTTCATGGTAGCCAGCATCAGACAAGTCACATCGACCACATCATTCGAATGCTTATCCCAAGCATTTTTCTCTGTCTGAGGGGCATTGGCACGGTACTTCTCGGGGAGAACCTTATCAAGGACGTAGTCCCTTTTCTCCTGCCTGAGAACGAATCTCAGGTTCCGATACCATTCCAGAAAATTAGATCCATTTAGCTTGTCCTTCTCAAGGACGGATCTCAGGGAGAAAGTGTTGTTTGAGCTTGACATTGCTGAAACAAAAGAGGTAGAGGGTAAGTTACGATGTTCAATAAGATAGTAAACTTAACAATTAAGAAAACTCGCATTATATTCAAACTATATTTCCTCAAAAGAATATAATGATCCAAGATCCATGTTTCACTAAAACCCGAGCGAGCCACTGGCTGTTACTCAAATCTTAGCTATACAGGTAAGCAACACTTTGCTAATCATATCCAATATGACTCTTGGTTGTGGATAAAACATCATATGTTCTAACCACCTGATGTCTCTGGGCCCAGAACTTCTGATAGCCCATCCAAGTAAACCAATCTCTTCTGTCATGTAATAGTTGATGCCATGCACTGCAAACCCATCAACTCAATTACCTACTGCCTCACTCATGTAACTGCAGATACCATGCACTGCAAGCCTATCACGCAATGAAATGAGCCTTGACAGCTGACAAGATCGGGAAGACATCCAGAACACTTGATATTTAGTCGAGGAACTGAACATTTAATTCTCAATACATATCATATATGCATTCAGGAACCCAATCTCATTAAATCTGGTTCGGTTATTTGATTTCAGGTTCACTAACCATCAATCTGCGTAGGGTGTCGATCAACACTACCTTAGTGTTGATCGACACTTACCTCTCTGTCTCAGTTCATCGAAAACCGATCAATCCAATTGAACCGGTTTCGATAACCGACAGAGAATTTCAATAACCGGTCAGTGTCGATCGACACAACATTTGTGTCAATCGACATTGACCAAACCAAATTCAATTTCTCGATAACTGGTCAATCCAATTGAACCGGATCGATAACCGGTCAATCTAATTGAACCGGGTCGATAACCGGTCGGTGTCGATCGACACAACATTTGTGTCGATCGACGCCAACCAAACCGCAACAAACCAAAATTTATCGGTTTTATCGATCTGATAACCGAGCTTGATAACCGATTCAATCCAATTGAACCGGTTCATCAATCGCAAGGCAGAGGTGCTCGTGTCGATCGACACAACCATTGTGTCGATTGATACGACTAGGTTTCTTAGCCGAATTGAACAATTAAGCGACAAAACAATTTTGCAAAATTTCAATTGATCAATTACGAATACTGTTCATACAGATTTCAATGTTAAACCCTAATGCTCTGATACCATTGTAGGAATTCGTTCAGATTTTTACCAGATTAATCTCTATTAATCAACCTAATCGCAATTCGCAATCCTAGGATCTAGGGTTTGTAAACTTTGAATCTGAAAAGAACGGATCTCGAATATATCTGGAGTTTGCAGTGGAATTGAATCAGGAAATCGAGATCTAGAGCACTTCAAATGTAGTGCCTCTACCGATAGTCCACACGCACACAACTAGGAATCCGCAGGGATGCTAGTTCCTGGAACCGGATCTTTCAGGGATTCTCTGTTTCTCAAAGGCGGCTATCAGAAAAGGGTTTTCTTGAAACTCTGTCTCTAGGTCGTGACCTATATCTCCTATATATAGGTCCTGGAGAAAACCTAATTGATTCTGAACCGATTCAGAATCAATTAAATCATTAAACCAAAATCTTATTTCGGTCAGAACCCCGTGTCGATCGACACTGCCTTTTAAAACATGTTTATAATGTGCATCAAATACACATCATCTAGATCATTACATTAATGGTCATTCCCTAAAGTGAATCCTATTTGTTTAGGTGTGTGACCCTGTAGGATCATATAATACTAGTAATGAGTTCATAATTCATAGATCATAAGCGGCTTCTAGCTAAACGTAATGACCACCTAGTATCATATGAATGTCTAATCTCGACATCACAACTATCACTGGAGTGAATACAAGTGTAATTTCAGGACATTCCCAACACGATCGACACCCACCAAAATCACATTTTTGGTTCACGGGCGTTACATTCTGTGTCTCTTCTACTAAATGTAGAGTTAAGACAAAAAGAGAAAACTCACAACTTGCCACTTTCATCACCAATCTTGCAAGCATTACCACCACAGACCCTCCTTGAATCAAAAGGAGGAACAAACAAATAGAGATAAAGACACAAATATCAAATAGAGAGAGACAAAGATTGATGACAAAAACTTTAAAGTGCTTCATGGAGTCCCATCATTCGTTTATTCTATTGTTTTATTTATTGATTACTTCTCTTTCTGTTCGAGTGATTTATTTTACTCCGAAGATTAGAAGTGAATAACGTCTTTGTTCTTGTTACCGCTTTGACGTAATGCATAAGAATTGTCTCGAGTCAATTATGTTGTGTCTCGATCCTTTGACCATAGCTTCTAAAAGCACCACCGAGTGTAATAGTGGTCAAGAAAAAGACGAATCTTGAATCGCAAGCATGAACTACTTTCTCACAAAAAAAAACAAAAAAACAAAAATGATTCAGCCTAGTTCGGACCCTCTTTTTAAAAATGATAGGTAAAGATTATTTAGAGCCAGAACTTAAAAGCGTACACAGTTATAAAAATCGATGATGAAAAAACAGCATATATTAAAACGATACCACAACATATAATCATGTTATGAGAGAGAAAACAAAGACAATCATATCAAATTATAGCTATGATGATACACCTAATGGAAAAAATCAATAGAAAATAGTATACCTTCGTACCGTTTCATTTTATATTTGGATGGGTTCAGTGTTCAAGCCATTGACTCCTCACATCTGACATCCGATGCGAAGCAAAATATATATATAGTAAAGAACCTACAATAAAATACAAAGAAATACACAAACATCGATTACAAATGTAAAACACTGCAAACAATTTTTTTTTATTTTTTTTCGAGAAATGGGTTTATAACAAACAAATAAAAATTGAGACGAAAACATATAAAAAACAATACCTCTGAAAGAAGTTAAGATCTGCAAGACCACAAACGGAAAAAGACATGAGATTATATTATAAGCGTGTATCAAACCCAAGACTTGGTGGCCAAACGATTACAAACACCTAGAGATACCATCCAAGAGTAAATTATTGTTTGACTTATCAAATTAGAAAGTGCTAGAAATTGGATAGAACATATGACACGCTCCGATCCCGACAACTTTGAGCCCTAGGTCTCGCGCCCTAATTTGCAACACAAGAAATACCTGCACACGCTGAAAAAGAGAAAAAAGAGGTGAGCAATTCCGGGGAGAATTACTCAGGGAGGGAGATCAACTCTGCCCACATGATTCATATTTAACAATAATATAATTTAATAAAACATATATACTAAGCCTAGAAATAGTCAAGCAACATTCAACTTAACAACTATCAAGATTTCAATATAGTACATATCACATACTCATCATTAAATAAATCATCATCACATAACCAATCATCACATAACTCAGGCTGGCCGTCACCTCGAAAGGTCATACGCCACCTCACATATAACATATACATATATTTCGACCGAAGTCCATGAAACAACTCGGGACTCGCCGTCACTTCGAAAGGTCGTACGCCACCCTCACTAGCTCATCAGCCGTTAACGGGCTTCAGCGGGGTCGCCATGCCACACGCTCTCAGTCCGGCCACACACAACTTCACACATTCTATATCATATATTACACAATAACTTATAACATCACATAATCTCAACTTAACATTTCATTCAACACTTAATCGCTATTCCTAGACAAAATATACATGCTTATCAAACCATATTATTATCTAATACGAATCCACAAATCCCAACCCTCACTTTAGCCACAAAGCTTTCCAAGAATATGAACTTGCATTCTGGATTTAACGGTTGAAAACGGCGTCTCAAATCTGCTGTTAGAAAATAATGTTTAACATTCCATTATTAAACTTCCTACAAGATTTATTCAGTTCGGCCAGACTGAACCAGTCGTACAAAACCGGCCATATCTTACTGCACGTACCTCAGATCAAAACAAACTCAATATCCCTGGAAAGTTAAGACTCGGGGCTTTCCAATGATATCTAGATCAAAACGTAGTTCTGTCACACCCCAATACCTCCCACTATCTCCCACTACCTTCCACTTCCTCCCACCTTTGCCACCTTGCCTACTTTGCCTACTTTACCCACCCCTAAAACTTAATTTAATCATAACCTAACTTCCCTTCTCTCTATAAAAGTGTGCTCGTGTTCAGAGATCAGAGAAAGATAATTTTCATACTGAACCTCTACCATAATTGACCTAGAGTCCACCAGAGAAAAAATAGAAAAGGGGAGAAAATAAGAGAAGAGGAAACATGAACGAGAGAGAAGGGTGATGTCTAACTCCAATGGCTTCCCTGACATGTCCTCTGTCAGTCACAACCATCGCCATGACCATACGTTCACTGATGCAACCACTATCATCCTCCAAATACCGCATCTTGAACCTCGGATAGAGATCAGAAAAGTGATCCAGAAACTAGAGGATGTAATCTTTCTAACGACATCCAAATCGTACTCTAGTTCATCCGGGATTAACCGGAAAACGTCTATGAACTATCCTAGTTGCAGACTCAATCCATAAAATCTCATTTGATTCCGATCTGTTTTGCCCATCCGTTTCTCTCCTTCTCCGGAATAGGGCAGAACTGCCTTCTTTGACTTCTTCTTGGTTTCATCTCTGATCTTATTCGCCGATGGACTCTCCATCATTAACTCACCATAGTTCACGCCACCACCATTACACCATCGGAGCTTATCTTCACCGCCATGGCTCCGTCTCCGTTCCTCACTCTCCACGAGATCCTCATCGGAATTGTTCCTTGGTCGTAGTAAGCTTGGCTTGTTGCGCAAGAATCAGCATGATTCGGATATGTGCAGAGACAGTTCGATGCAGTCACTTTGGTGGACCGTTTGGAGGATCATATCAAGTCCGATCGTTCTGTAATTTTGTGGAGTTGTTCATGATAGTATGAACTTTGAAATCAACGGTTAGATCGACAATTGGACAGTTAGTTTGTCTACTATATGCTTCTTTCAAAGCGTAGTTGGTGCAGTTGAAATTATCGACCAAGTTTGATGAATTGTATTGTTTGGTTGGCGAAATGAGCTCGGGATGAGCTCGAATTTTTATAGGCATCTTAGGGTCTCATGGGATGAGATAGTGTCAAGGATAATTGGAGTTGGAGATTAGAAATGGGATCAAGCAAGTTGGGAACTTGGAAAGCTTTATGGCTAAGGTGAGGGTGGGATCTAGACTACTTTAATATTAGATCCCAATAGGTAGTCATATATGCTAAGGCTAGGGATTGACTACTTCAATATTAGATCGCAATAGGTAGTCAATATGTACTGTACTATGATTAAAAGTCAAAATTGAATTTTCTGAACATGCGGTCAATGATGTGGATCAGCATTTTTTGGCAAACTTTTTTTTCAATTCCAGTCATTTTATGAAGTGGTTACCTTGATAAATACTTTTTTAATGTTGTTCTGAAATCATAAGTTCATATGTATATTTTAAATGATTATTCCTAACAAAAAATTATATCATTAGAATCGTTTGTTAAATCAACTTTGTTTTCAAACGAAAAACATACTTCATAAGCAAAGTGAATTCCTAAATCCTCTATAATACTTATTTATCAGAGTAATAGATCTCACCAAAATTAGATATTACACGAATACGTTCAGTTAATCACATATTTAGGACACCATATATTTCCCTTTATTAACTGATGATTGTGGGAGCTGGATTCCACAATCAGAGTTTGCTGGGTTCGTGATGGATCTACAAAACTTATGAACTAGAAATAACAAGAACAGTTTGAGAAGAGTGTTTATTGATTGATGTGTTTTCTGTGAAAGAATACAAGGGTTTTTGCTCAGAGTTTCAGATCCCCTTTCTAGAGGATAATACAACATATTTATACTAAGTCGGCTAGGGTTTCTGGCGTGAGCTGCACTCCTAAGTCGGCGGGCCCATTAACGGCTAGGCCCACTTTCGGTTCGGCTCGGCCCAGTTAAATGGGCTGAGCTGAACTGGGCCTGTTGACTTGATAAAGCCTTGAAATCGGCTCGCCTGGTCCGGTTTGGTTATGCTGTCGATTTACCGACCTTCCGATCGGTCGGTGCGTCCCAGAATGTCGGTAGAGCTCTTTCCTACCCAGACTTAGTCATTTTCTTCTGGTGATCTTCAAAGGGTAGAATTCTGACCCCTACAGTTAACCCCCCAGCTCGGAATTATCAGTAATGGTGAAGCCGAGATGTTGTTTAAAAGTTTAAGATCAAACAGGAAAAAATGTTCCAACTGTTTCCCGAGTTTAGGATTCGGGTCTCTGATCCGATTAGTATGATGGAAACATTCTCCGAGCCGCTAGGTGTAATGAGAACCGTAGCACTGAGGCGCGGGTCAAATATAATCATTTTTTATTATTATTATTTTTTTTTGTTTTTTTTGGTGAACCGCTAACGGTGTTGCCGTTTAATCAATGTCGATTAACTGAGCTGTTTTTTCCCTCATACCGAGCCGTAGCATCTGCCCAAAATTTAATTATCCGGGCTTTATGGACTGAATAAAGGACTTGGGTCACTAGTGGATCTTCAATCAAAAAGGGGGGAAAAATTATGGTTTTAGGTTTGCCTCCTCCTCTATATAAAGGGGGAGAGAGATATGAGCCTCCCACAACTTCACTCCCAAAAACTCTCAAGGTAACTTCTTCTCTCTCTCTCCCACACGTTTCTGTCTAGATTCTAGGGTGTTTTTTTTTTTTTTCTTTTTGGAGACGCCGTCGTCAGCCACATCCCGGCCGCCGTCAGCCACCGGAAAAAATCCCCGCCGACTCTTGCGATCGGTTTCTGGACCGAGCCGTCGTGGCTTAAATTCCGAGCCCGAACCAAAATCCCGAGCCGAGATCCCGTAGTGGCCCGAGCTGAGATCCCACCGGTTCTGCGCGTGACCCGAGCCGAGGTTCTACCGGTCCTGCACCGTGTCCCGAGCCAAGATTCAAGGTCACTCGACCCGAGCCGTCTTAGATCCGAACCGCGAGCCACAGGTTGACCTCCCGACCCGAACCGCGAGCCACGGATCCGAGGCCGAAGAAAAAATCGGCGAGCCCGTGCCGACCGTGGGTCACTTCCGTCCCGAGCTGTGCCGAGCCGAGGAGTTGCCGAACCGTGAGGAGATAACCGCGATCCTTTTTGCATTGCGGTGATTTAGTTTTGGTGGCACCGATTTGGCTTAGGACGACCCGAAAAATTTAGTTGTCTCCGACTCTATTTGCTTTTAGGTGATGCCGTGGATAGACTAGGTGGCTCATCGGTTTGGTTCGACAGTCCCTAACGCGCACCGTGCTTCGTAAACGCCCCGCTTTTGACAGAGATTCTAAAGACGCGCCACGTTGCTTGAGAGCGAACTGTTTTCTCCGAAAACGAGCCACGCTTTCTTGTAACGAACCGTCTTTTGGGATTTGGAAACCCTCTTTGAAACGAGCCACGCCGTTTGGCTAGCGCGCTGTTTGTCGAAAGGCCATTTATTTGCTATGTCGGATGAAAGTTCCCACGGTGACTCCCTCGAGCCGAGATCCTCGGGTGTGCTGTCTAGCACAGAAAAACCAAGGGAACTGAATCGTCGGGGGAATCGCCTCTTGATAGGAAGCCGAAAATAAGGCGAAACCGGGTTCTCTCCACGATTCGTCTACCGAGGGAACTGAATCGTCGGGGGAATCGCCTCTTGATAGGAAGCCGAAAATAAGAAAGAAACGACCCGATCCTCCCGGTTCAAGTCTTTCCACTAATGAAACTCTCTCCATTCTTCGGGTTAGGTTTAAAATCCCGGACTCGGTTGAACTGATGGCGCCGGATCCGTTCGATCGAGCAGAAGAGCCGCCAGAGGGGTACTTTACTCTTTATGAGAGTTTTTTCTATCTCTGCTACATGTGGTTTCCGATCCCCGAAGCCATCCTTCTGTTTTTATGGAAGTACCGACTTGCACTTGCTCAGAACAATCCCCGTGGGATCCGTCACTTGGTTGGGATTCTTGTCCGAAGTTACGAGCGTAAGATAGATATCGAGGCCGACCACTTGACGTGCTTTCTCGAAGTTCGGCGCCGCGGACCGGAGGAAGATAGAAAGTATTATCTTTCCTGTAAAAAGCTGAGGAGAGTTATTGATCGCTTCCCAAGTAAAGACGAGAACGCGGAGGATTATTTTTTTTTCGTAAAGGTTTCTGAAGCTTCAGTGGGGCCGAACTGCCTTCGGTCGGTCAAAACCAAGTGGCGGCAGATTGGTAGCGGATCCGTAGTTTGCTTAGGATCACGGTGTAGCCGTTTACTTGTTTTGACACTTAGATTATTTTATGATTATAACCAACTTTGTTTTTCCTTCTGTTTTGCAGTTCGCCCGCCGCCAGCCGCGGAGCCGCCCGGTCTTAGAAGGATTCACAAGAAGCTTGCAGCTCGCGGGTGCAATTGGAGAAGAGACTTCAGTTTAGAGCGGGTTGTAAGAGCACGAGCTATTCGAGAGGGTCTTTTAGTTGAACCGCCATCACTACCGTCTTCAGATCATTCGAGCGACATGAGGAGACCTACTTTCCGTGACAAAGAGATAGCCGCAGAGAAAGAATGTAAGGCTTCTGAGGAAAGGAAACGGCGAGCCGCCGAGGACAGAGAGCCGATCTGAGGATAGTTGCCGCAAGACTCCTACTGGCGGACGACTTCCGCCACCTCCGCCTCTACCGAGCCGTAGTTCTGGAGTTTTGGCGACGAAAAGCTCATCTCTCCCGTCCTCATCTGCTGGCGAACCGCTCGTGCGGAAGGGATCGAAAACCGCCGCTTTAGATGGTGACGATCGCCCGCTATCTTCTCGCCTCGCCGACCATCAACCAAAGAAAAAGGAGGAAGCCGGTGGCAAAGGAAAAGATTTGACTATTCGCCAACGCCTCGCCGACCTCAAGAGGAAGGAAGTCGGCAAGGACGGAAGTAGCGATTGCCGCGACGACCAGGATACGAAAAAGCAGAGGCGAAACAAACGCCAGGTCTCACCCGAGCCGACTCTTGGCATCACTCAACTGACTATGCCCCTCACTTTGGGAGCACTGTACGATAACGCCGAGGCGTCGGCGAACTTCTTTGCGCAGGTTCTTCACAAGGATGATCGTATGTACGTTCCGAGCAGCTTAACCAAGAGCAAAGCCTACTCGGAAAGGACTCTTAAAGGAGCTAAGGTATCAAAATATTCTACACCTTAGACCTTTGCATTCCGGTTTTTTGGTTGTACCGATATTTACGGGTGATTCGGTTTCTTATGCCCTTTTAGTTTTTTGCTGCGGTAAATCGGATGGTTGTGGAATACGACAAGACTGCCCAAGAGGACCAAGCTCGTATCGGCGAATTCAAGACGTCAGCTCGGGAGACCGAGGATCGGGTCGCCGCCGAGAAGGAAGAAATGTCCAAGGTAATCGCGGACCTGAGAGCCGAGCTAAAAATGGCTAAGGTTAAATGTGCTGACATGGAGCGCCGAAATGGCACGTTGGAGTCGGCGAAGACCCGGAACGAGGCAAAGATAGCAGAGCTGACCCGTAGTTTGCACGCCGCAAACGAGTTGATGGACTCTCAGGTTTCCCGATCAGTGATTTTGGCTAAGCAGGAGGTGGAGCAAATGTTTCAAGACAAGATTGCTTGTACTATGAAGAAGGTTGAGCTCCTGACCGGTGATACGAAAGACGACATGTTAGACCTTGCTTGCATAGAAGCTAACATCCAACTCATCGACATTTTTTCTGGCGAGGCACCTCCCTCGTTTGCTGAAGAGAGGAGGAACATGGATTCGCGGTTACTCAAGTACGCTGGTGCGTATGAGCGGTTTGACGAGGTGATCTCCGGGATTCGGGCCGAGCTGACGATTCCTCCTCTGGAGAAGGATTTGTTTATCGAGATTCATGACAACGAGCCGGTCGAGCTATCCGCAGCGAGAGCCGGCATTCAGGACCTTGCTGGCTCCAACTTGGACGTAGTCGTGTCTTCACCGCTTGGCCTTACCGACATTGCCGCTTTGGCTCTCCTGATCGATATGAGTGCGTGCATCGCTGGCACTTTGGCCGCGCCGTTAGTTGTGCAGGGGACAGGTAACTTGTCTGCCTTTTTTATGCAGATTATGTTTTGAAATATTGTTTTTAGCTAATCCGAAATTTGGATAGGTGGTGTTGGTGCTACTGAGACGCCGCTCGACTCGGCGGGGATCGTTGCGCCGGGCCTCGAGGGCGACGTTCCTGGGAGGTCGGGTTCTGCCCCGCTCCTAGATCCGACTGCGGAGAAGATCAATGCCATCGAGGAGCTTGAGGAGAAGAGCGGCGCCAACGCCTCAGGAGGCAAAGACGTCGCCTAAACACCCAAACTTTATGTTTTCTTTATTGTCTTAGTGGTTTTTTGTTTATTGTTCTCGGACTTTGCTTATATTCGGATGGTTTGTATCCGTTATGACTGTATTTTTGCCTTGCATCCGAGGGTGATGCGAGATGATTTTCATGAAAACGGCTTTTGATTTTTGAACTTGTCACTTTCCTGCAAAAGTTTGCATTACAAGTGTTACCGATTTTACGACTTAGAAACTTTGGTGTGCAGAAATGTTCCCGTGAACAAAACTGCTCCAAGAGTGAACACTTGGTGTTTATGTTGTACCAGCGTTTAGTTAGCTGGGTTTTTAAGTTAGACATTTTGGTTTACAGAAATGTGGCCATGAACAAAACTGCTCCAAGAATGAATACGTTGATTTAAGTCTCACCAGCGTTGTAGGGGTCAGAACCCCCCTCGAAGAACCGACGAGCCTAAAACAACGTCGTTTTCGCCAAGACAGGTCCAGCCGGTCGAGCCCAGAAGACAGAAGCCCATTGAAGGCCCATTACCGACATCTTACTATTCATGTCGACACGTGTATTACTGTTCATACCGACCTCTTTTGCTATATATATGTGTGTACCCCCTCAGAGGGGATAGAAAAACCTTTGTAATAGAACAAAAATAGCTCTGATCTTGATGAATAAGAACAACTCAAGAACCCTAATTCGTAACTTGTCTGAGTGTTTATAAACCTAAAGAAGCTCTATTTCGAAGAATCTTCACAAATTCTATTGTGTGAAAATCCAGCACGCACAATTTGGCGCTAGAAGGAGGGGATCTACTCGCAACACTAGCTTCGTACACGAAACAAACGCTTGGACAACAGCTCGCCTCGTCATCAGCACTGGGGAGGCCTAGACAGCAGCTCGCCTCGTTGACTAGCACTCTTCGCCTCGCCGTCTACCAGCTCGTCTCGTCGCCTCGGCATTTCTCGCCTCGGTACTCCTTACCTCAATGTCGGCCTCATCGCCAGGACGTCGCTGCTGGCACCTTGCAAAGCCTCTTCAAACCGGCTCGCCGCTAGGCGTTCTAGGTCGGCTCGCCGTCTACTTCAACAAATCAGCATGATTAGTTCGCCACTTGGACAAGGAAAGTGTCACCTAGCTCGCCCATTTCTTCAGGAAAACAACATAGAGATGCTCGGCTCGTCGAAAAACAAAAACGAGTCCTCGCCACTACGCTCGTCGAACTCGAAGACAAAGTCCTTGCCGTTGGACTCGCCGAATCAAGCTCATCTTTTGCCAAAACAGATTGGGCTCGCTACAACAAAATTGATCAAGAAGGGAAATGGGCTTTGAGGCCCAATCGGAGAGATGAATAGGAGACCAAGCCTTCATCCTCCTGCAACGAAGACCTCGACCACCTCGTCACTTCGCTACCTCACCGTCTTCATGACTCTCGATGGTGACTTGAGAGTGGTCTCGGGCACTCAACTTGATGAAGATTCGAGATTGATCAAACCAGCTCGATTTGATGGTGACTTGTGATTGATCTCGGCAATAAGAAGATTTGAATCCTCTCGGCTCGACCAAAGATGGTGATGTTGCTCAGCGTCGTTATCCTCACTCAGCTCGGCAAACGACTTTGAAGTTTCGGTTCGGTGTAAACGACTTGTCCATGTAAAGATTATTGAAGATCAACGAGGATGAAGACAAAGTCAAGCCAAACTCGTCGCCTTGGCGTAAGCCTTTAACGTCGGCGTCGAATACAAAACAGAGAAGAGTCGATTCACCTCTCAAAACACTTCAACTCGCTCAAGCTCTTCTCCACCGAGTTGACTCAATCGACCGAGTCACCTCGCTCCGCTTAGCCGCAAGCTCCTATGCTCAAATCACAAGTCGACCTCGCTAGCTTGTTACAAGTTTCCGGTTCAACTCATTACTTCACTTCACAATTGAGCTTGTCTCTTTAACGTCAACGAGTGAACTCGTCCGACTCGTTGTGATTCGACTCGCTCATCTCCTCTGATTCAACGTTGCAAGCTCTCCACCTCGCAACTGCCACTTCGCAACCAATAAGATCCACGAGCAAAGAGTCAGCCTCGTCGCACCTCGCAAGGTCATGAGGTCAATCTTCACAATTGAGCTTGCCAATTCGACCTCACCGCGTAACAACAAACTTGAACGAATGGATTTGTTCTACTCGAGCTAGCGCTTTCGACCAATTGAATCAAGGAAAGGAGATGGAGTAAACAAGTGCTTGCGAAGTGCTATTATTTCATTACGAAGATATGAGGATACCATGAGAAATCGCGAAACTCGGAGTGAAACGAGGAATGTGGGGGACAGTGAAGAAGATAGAACTCGGTTTTGCCTTACCAAACTCAAAGACTATCAAGAGGAGAAACCAAGCTTCTCGTCCCGCGTTCATGGTTCGAATCAACGACTCGCGACCTCGTCTCATCGGCTTGCTGATTGGGAACACATCCAACTTGTCTAACTCGTTGGAGTTCAACTCGCTCGACAAACCCGATGCGCCTCGCAACAATAAGGATCAATTTCATTGCAAGTCAATTCAACATCAACTGAGTCGACTCGCCAACTCGCCGAGTCAACTCGCCAACCCGCCACAAGAGCCAAAAACCTCCCAAGCGTGGTCGCTTCTTGGCACAAAATCGCTTATGAAACCTTTTACTCCGACATCATTCGAGAACTCCTTCGTCAAGCCAACATCTCCGCCTTCTCGCTGAGCGAGCCAAGCGAGTCGTCGAAGAAGTCAAATTCTTCCAACGCTATGCTCACCGCGTGGCAACTAGTGATCACTGCGGCGACGTACTCAAAATAATCTATATGATTCCTGAGGAACGAGTCCACACCATCATCCTAAACGGCGTCGACGAGAGCGTTTTCAAAACCAGGACGCTGTGAAACACGAGAGCTTTAGAGACAAATTCGGAGTTAGAAGTGGCAAGAACAAGAGACCTCCTCTGTTCTTGGAATCGCTGGGAGGCTAGTGAAAGATAAAGGTCATCCTTTGACGTTCTCTGCTTTAAAACGAGTGTTCGAGGAAGAAGACGACGATGGTGATTTGGGTGTTCAGACGATCGATCAGTTACAAGAAGCTTTGTCTGCTTCGAAACAAGCGACGATGAGGAAGAAGAAGATGTCGAAATCTTCTTCTTTAGAGATGAAATAGAACATGTCCAAAGACAGAGCAAGTTCTGCCTTACACAGTTTTAACTCCAAATCTCTTAATCTGTAAAATGATTTTGAAATGGTGCAAGAAGATTGGAACGGAGACGACGAGTCAAAACCGCCTCAAGCTTTTGTTAAAATTCAAGTTGGGAATCAGATTCTAAAAACAAAGCTTTGTTCTAACAAGACAACTGTGGAAGCAACCTATTGGAATTCTTGAAGTATGGATCTTGAGTGCTCAAGGGCTTTCTCTGATGAAAACAAAGGATGGCCGCGACATCCTCCTCATACGGATACAAAGATCTCTTGGGTGGAAGCGGCTGGCCCCGATGAAATAGATGAGGAGTTTTGACACTTTCCCGACTTCTAAAGCCCAAGATGTTGTGAAAATGAGGAAAAGTCTCAACTCGCTCAGATCGCAACCTCGTCGAGTTCTATTACTTCGCCCATCTCCTCACCAAAGTACCACCTCGCGAGCTCGTCTTTGCTTCAAACGAACTCGCATCGCCCTTACCCGGATTGACCTCGTCGAAAGCAAATCGAGCTCATCTTCGCTTCAATCTACCGTGTCGCCATCTTCGCTGCAAGCGCCAAGTAATGCTCTGTCATGTTAAGCCTCTCGTCATCACTTAACCAAAGCTTCAAAACGATTTCGTGTTGAAATTCCAAGTCAGTGAAGTCAACTTCGTCTCAAATTCACCAAGCTTGACCAAACTTGAGAGCACGACGATGCAAGCTAACAACGAGCTGGCTCGTTCATATCACCGAGTCAACTCGGTTGACTGGTTCATATCACCGAGTCAACTCGCTCAACTCGCTTCCTCTCCAAAATCGACACACAAGCTCGTCTCATACTCCCTTGATCAAACACACGACCTCGTCATGACGAAACTCGTCCACCTCGCTAACAACCTTGCCGAACTCGACTCGCAATGCGTGCGACCTCTCTAAAGTTTGCTTTACCTTGCCGAGCTCAACTCACGCCGTCGCCGGCCTCGTCAAGCACCGATTTTACTTCGTGGGATTCGAATCAATCTCCACGTCACCGAGCTCAAGAGCTCCATTTGTCGACTTCGCCGGGCTCAATTCACCAGTTGAACGATCTCGCCGACTTTGCCGAGCTCGATTCGCCACGTCATCCTCTTCTTAAGATCGACCTCGGCATCAAAGCGACATTTTTGAGATTAGAATCTCTACCTCGATGTTAGTCGGCTCCGCCGACTCAACTCACCTCGCCGACCAGGCAAGCTTGTCTTTAACGGAATCGACGAAGTGAGCTAGTCCCAAGTTCTCAAGCCATGCAAGCTCGCAGCTACATTACAACGATGAAGCGAGCTCCTTTGCTTCGAATCACTCGTCAAACTCGCAAATTTGCAATAGACACCAACAACCCACTGGCGGACGAGATGACTACTTTGATTTTTCACTCTGAAACTTTGTTCCTCAAAGTCTTTTGACTTCTGAGTTGTGAAAAATCTTCAAAGTACACCTCTTTGCGCGAGATTACTCTATTAAAAGCTCGCAACCTCGCGACGACACCTTTCAACTTTGCCGACCTCGCAAGCTCACAGCGATATGACTCCATTGATGGTCTACCTTCATTCGACCGGCTCGTGGGAGGACTTCATCTCCATCTCCATTCGACCGACCGAGTTGGAGTCAAACACCACTTCTCCTCTGTAAATCGAGCTCGCTTACACAACAGAGTTTGCAAGCTTGTTTTTTCACTTCCACCAAATCAACCCTATGAGTTCGCAAGATTGGTGGAATCAACCCGGTAATTCACTTCGTCACCTTGTCAAGTTTGCTGTGGTTCTTGACTTATCAAACTTACCAACATACGGGAAAGGTTTATTCTAAAACATATCTCAAAATTCATTCTCATTTAAAAAAAAAAAAAAAAAAAAGGGGGGAGTGGATCCGTATATCCATACTCCCAACTCGCAAACGACTTAAACGTCTAAACACGACAACTTACAACTCGATCAGCTCGCTAACGACTTAAGTGTCTAAACGCGCAGCTCGGAAGTTGACAGCTCGCAAACGACTTAAATGTCTACACGCGCAGCTCGCAGTCAACAATTCGCTAACGACTTGATTGTCTAATCGCGAGAGCTTGCTAACGACTTAAGTGTCTAAACGCGCAGCTCGGAAGTTGACAGCTCGCAAACGACTTAAATGTCTACACGCGCAGCTCGCAGTCAACAATTCGCTAACGACTTGATTGTCTAATCGCGAGAGCTCGCAAACGACTTAAGTATCTAAACGCGCAGCTCGGAAGTTGACAGCTCGCAAACGACTTAAATGTCTACACGCGCAGCTCGCAGTCAACAATTCGCTAACGACTTGATTGTCTAAATCACGAGAGCTCGCAAACGACTTAAGTGTCTAATCGCGCAGCTCGGAAGTTGACAGCTCGCAAACGACTTAAATGTCTACACGCGCAGCTCGCAGTCAATAATTCGCTAACAACTTGATTGTCTAAAACGCGGCTCGTCGCCATTACTGACCCTAATGGCGACCTCTAACACTTCATCGCGAAGTTTATATCCAAAGTGGATAAACCGCTATATAAATTTAGAGTTCGTCACTGGAGCGGATTTATTAGTGTACAGTACTTCCGTAAACCAGGGCGTTCATCTCGCAAAACCCAGTTATACTTAAACACTGGTCGAACTTGGCAAATATGATCTGGTCAGAGATTATAATCGGGTCGAAGATTCTGCGGAATTCGACGACACCGAGTTTTGCTTAAGTAACAAACGAAAACAGGCCTCGCCAAACATGGCAAATCAGACGGCGACACAATCAGTCGTATCGCCTATAAGCGTCTTAAAACCGCATCGCCTCTAAGCGTCTTAAAACCGCATCGCCTATAAGCGTCTTAAAACCGCATCGCCTCTAAGCGTCTTAAAACCGCCTCGCCGTTAAGCATCTTAGCTATAGGGCATGGCAGGCGTCGTCAATATCGGCAAATATCGAACAGTTGTGAATTTGCCAAATAATATTCATTTCTACTTGTTTGACCAACTCGGCATACAAAAAGGTAATGTAGAAAGTTGGATAAAGCCGTCCAGGCACTTAAACAAAAGACAAGTCTTAAAATCTTGGCAAAATAAAAGGAAAAAAAAACGATAAGTCCTAAAAATTATTACAAAGTGCCTTAGGCGAGTGGCTCGTCACCATCAGCACCTTCTTCATCGGCGACCAGCTCGCCCTCTTCGACTGCCTCGTCGACTTGATTGACCTTACTGGCAGAACTCGCAGTCTCACCAGCCTTCTGACCCGGCTCCAATAATGCCGCCTCGCGCGGAGTTTCAACAATCACGACCGGAATAGGAGCGACTGTCTTGTCAGACTCGTCCGACTCGTTGTCGCTCAATTCCTTGCTCGGCTGTCGCAGCCGCATACCAAGAGAGCCGTCGTTGGAACCAGAAGCTGTATGAACGCCAACAGACTTAGCACTAATTTCAATTCGCGGAGAAGCAACTAAATCCGCTACATTTATGGGGGGGATGTAGTTCATACCTAAGATCTTCCTTAAGTCGAGAACCATCGCATTAAAGATCTCGTCAGCCTTTCCGAGCGATTTCTTACTCTTGACGAGGAAGGCATGTTCAGAAGCAGGATGGAAAGGTTCCTCATCGCTCATCATTTCGACGAGGAGCTGGATGTTGGACTCGGCTTGCGAAAGATGAACCATGTTTCTGAATGGCTTCTTCATCATTTGACCAAAGAGCTCGTGGGCCCGGTCCAGCTTGGCCTGAGCCTCGGCAGCCGCAGTTCACCTCGCATTGGAAGTCGCCGCTTCCAGATCCCTCTCGCGACTCGCTTTTAGGGCCGACAGTTCCGCCTCCAACTCGGCATTCCTCTCATCAGCCTTCTTCTTCTCTAGGCCAACTCTCTGAAGATGCATTCCGATGTCATCAGAACTCTTTTTGTAAACATCTCGCTCTTGGGTGAGTTCGCGCATCTCCTCGGCGACCCGCGCCTTCTCGGCTTCTTCTTTCACTAAGGCCTCGTCTATAAAGGCCTGCCTAGACCTCGCCTCTTGATCATACGATATGATCAGCCTATTGAAGTGGGCAGTAGCCTACAAGAAAGTCGGAAGTATGAGGAAGGAAGCGAAAATAAAAAGAAGAAAATATCGGTGAAATTACCTTTATTTGGCGAGACGCGAACTCTTTGTAGAGCTCGCTCTTAAACAGCATCTCCAGGATAGGCATGTTATCACCCGGATAGACTTCCTTGGACATCAAAGCGGCCGCGGCTAAGGGATCATCATAGAGACCGGACTGCCTTCCAGGTCGCAGATTTGAAGGGATGGACTCGCCTTGGGGCAAAGTCGGTGTCTCGCGATGAGTCCTCTTCTTGTCGCCTACTTTGCCTTTGCCCTTCTCTGCGGCAGAGCGTCTCCTTTTCAGCTGGTTCTCGGGCTCGTCCAGCTCGTCAGTTGCGGTGGTTGGCTGTGAAGGAATAACAACCAATGCACCACTCATCGCTAAAGCAGCGACGTCTTCGCTAGTTGCGATAGGGGTGTCAGCTTTGTCGGCTTTGTCGACACTTTGCTCTGATGCCTCGGCAATGGGAGCGGTGGCCTTTTTCTCAGCCTTTCTCTTGGCCAGTGCAGCTTTCCTCTTTGCGATCTCGCAGAAAGTTAGTTTCTCCGGCATGACTTCAAGATCTTCGGACTCGCTACGATCTTTGCTATCTTCCTCGCCGATCAGAGTGGACTCGCGCGCTCGAACGACTCTTCGAAGATGGAAATGGTGCTCCCAAAGACACTTCCTAGCCTTCAACTTCTCGAACAACTCGCTAATTCCTGGAGGCGGAGTAAATAGTGGTCTGTTAACTGTGAAAACAATAGAGAAAAAACGTTAAGGCATAGTTTAACGAAGCAGCTCGCACGATAAACATCAAGAGAATCTACCCAATGTCCCCCACTTCGCCACCAACAGATGTTCTACTTCAACGGACGCACTCGACATCGGCACAAAGAAAAAGTACTTGCGCCAGCTATGGTCTTTGTTCGGGAAGTCGTCCAAAATCTTATAATGAGGGCGACTCGCCAGGTTATAGAGTCTCTTGCCGCCCTTGTCGCTGTGCTTACGGAATTCTAGAAAATTGCAAAGATGTCGAACTCCGATGGGCTCGCGACATTCGGAAGCTCGCGTCATAAGCCCGACCAATTGACGAACTCCTCTGGTGTTGATTTGCGCGAGTGCGATTTTATGGACCATCATATACCGCAAAATTAACTCCGGAATAGGGAATGTGAGATAACAACCCCTAAACCAACATTCATACGCGGTAAATGTGCCGACAGGCGGGTCATCCTCTCGCTGCTCGGTAGTCGGCGCAATCATCTCGACCTCGCGAGGAATCTCGCATTCTTCGCGAAGGATATCCAGGCACCCCTCGTCGCACCACGAAGAGCCCGGAGGCGGGCGTCGCTGTCGCCTCGACTTCTTCGTCTTCTTGACGACTTCGGCCGCCCCAGACCCAATCTAGGCCTCCAGTCTCTCTTCTTCAATGAGAGAATTGTACGACCAAGTGTGCTCCTCGATCTTCACTTGGCGGGGCGGCTCGGCAGGACTGAGGGACTCGTCGCGAAGATATGGAATCTCAATAACCATTCTCCCATGCGAGTCCTCGGCTTCTAGAGAGTCCGTTCGCGGAGACCGGATTGACGAATTAATCTTGCTCATCTCGCGGCTTCGCCTTGAGACAGGAGCGGGATAGGAGAACAGATCGGCAAGAGGAGAGTTGCCTCTGGCTCGATCCTCTCGATTCGAAGAAGTCGCGTCGTCACGACCTGAGGTACTCGTCGCCTCGCATCCGCGAACTCTGCCGCAGCTTGAACTCGCCTCAATAATGGACTCGCTATTTGCGGAATACTCCCAGATCGACTTATCCTTCTTGACGGACTCGGCAGATCTCGCAGACTGAATCGAGTTCGTTGACGATACCATTTTTGGATCAAAAATGCCAATCTTTTCAGATTTCTCTCAAGGACACCTCGGCGGCGATGAAGAACACAGCGGTGGCGAAGCGATGGGACAGTCAAAAAACCCAAAGCGAAGAAAAACGAGAGAAAAAGGGAGAGAGAGCAAACCTGTTTTTGGAAGGATGAAGTTATGAGAAGTGAGAAGAGTGCCTCTCTTTATATAGCCGCTTAGAAAACCGAATTTCGAGGTGGGCCTCATGTCAAAATGGGCCGAAGAGTCTGGGTTTGAGAGACCATCTTATCTCGATCCGAAATTTCGACAGAAACTGAATCAACCTGCGATCCCGTTAACTCATGTTAGACTAAAGTGCGACCTCGCGAGTTGCATGTGATTACCCCGCGACTTCAGAACGTCGATTCTTCAAGACTTAAATATTCAGCGATTACCTTGACCTCGCCGTATTTGTGATTTTTGGTCGAGTCGCGTTCTCACAACTTGATCAAAACAGATTCATCGTTAAGGCAAGTCGCGACTCTACAAATTCTCGTCTCGTTACTTCGCGAATATCGAACAATTCGCAGATTCATGAAAATCTCCCAACAGCTCGCGGATCTTGATCTCAATCAACTCGCAACTTCGCCAAATCAACTTCTTCAACTCACGACTTCATCAACTCGCGACTTCTTCAACTCGCGACTTCGTCAAACCGACTCGCGACTTCACAAAATCAACTCGCGACTTCTTCAACTCGCGACTTCTTCAACTCGTGATTTCATCAACTCGCGACTTCACAAAATCAACTCGCGACTTCATCTTCATCAAGATCGACTCGCGCCTTCAAACAGGACCATCTCGCCAAATCATTTTGTGACGTCGCTTCGCTATCTTTTTCGACCCACACTTCGCGAACTTGATTTCATCTCTTGGGTTCGCAGCCTTTGAAAGCCTGCAATGGCGACTTGAACGAGTGTGCGACTTGTATTCTTTTCCTTGATCTGGTTTTTTTTTCCCACTGGGTTTTTCTAGACAAGGTTTTTACCGAGGCTCGTTCGCACACTTACACGTCATCATCCTCCTCGAGCGGGTCGCAGCTTTAGAGCGTGTCCGCCTCGACATCTCGCGTAAATCAGCTCACGGATTTCATTCTCAGCCAGCTCGCGACTTCGCAAGATCGAAGTCGACTCGCTCACAAGCACAACATGCCTGGCCAGCTCGCAACAATCGGGTACAAACCATGTCGCCTGGACCTGGCAGCATCATCATCAACACGTAAACCGTCTAAACGGAAATCGGTTCTTCGCTCGGACACCCTTATTTCAACACTTTTATTTATAAAACTGTTGAACTGGGGGGCTAACTGTAGGGGTCGGAACCCCCCTCGAAGAACCGACGAGCCTAAAACGACATCGTTTTCGCCAAGACAGGTCCAGCCAGTCGAGCCCAAAAGACAGAAGCCCATTGAAGGCCCATTACCGACATCTTACTATTCATGTCGACACATGTATTACTGTTCATACCAACCTCTTTTGCTATATATATGTGTGTACCCCCTCAGAGGGGATAGAAAAACCTTTGTAATAGAACAAAAATAGCTCTGATCTTGATGAATAAGAACAACTCAAGAACCCTAATTCGTAACTTGTCTGAGTGTTTATAAACCTAAAGAAGCTCTATTTCGAAGAATCTTCACAAATTCTATTGTGTGAAAATCCAGCACGCACAAGCGTTCTGGTAGCTGGATTTTTGAGTTGGACATTTTGGTTTACAGAAATGTTCCCGTGAACAAAACCGCTCCAACAATGAACACTTAGATTTATATAGCACGCTTTTTATCCGCTAGGATGTGGTGGTATATATATCCAGTAAAGATGTTAGAGTTCACTGCTATGGCCAGTAGTAGTGAAAGTAAACGAAGATGTTTGTTGAGAAAGAGTTAAGTAAAATAAGTCGTAGTAAATGAGTTAGTATAAATGTTGGGTTCCCGACAATCCGGGGTAACCGTTTACAAAAGATGGGAGTATGCGAGTATACGCACCCATTCCCCCCCCTCTTTTCAGGAGGGGGGCAACTGAACCCGTCCGAAAACGGGCTGCCTACGTACCCTTTGCAGGGATCAAGTCGCCCCGTAGTTCATGGCAAGGAACTTAGTAATAGTATTTTTTGAGTCTCCTTGCGTTCCATGAGCGTGGAATCATTTCACCTTTCATTTTGGCAAGTTCGTAAACGCCTAGGCGTACCACCTTTGTAACTTGGTAAGGTCCTTCCCAATGTGCACCGAGCTTGCCGGCGTTGAGTTCCGCCGTGTTTTGGAAAACTTAGCGGAGGACCAAGTCGCCTTCGTGGAAGCGCCGAATCTTAACTTTGGAGTTGTAGTATTTTGCGGCGGTTTGCTAGTACTCGGTCATTTTGATCAACGCCTTATCGCGCCGTTCGTTAATGAGATCCAGCTTGTCCAACATCAGGAGATGGTTAAGTCCTTCCTGTTCGGGGAGCAGTCTGCGGCGGACCCCTGGAAAATGAATTTCTGGAGGGATGACGCATTCCGTGCCATAGACGAGGGCGAAAGGTGTTTTGCCGGTGGCTCGGCGGGGCGTGGTTCGGTGATGCGGGCTCAAATTCACCCTAGAACCATTCTCTCAAACAAAGAGATCATAGTAGTACTTAAGGATCGTATCCACAGGGAGTTAGAATACACAATCAATCTCAGTATTCAGATTTTGCTAAGTGAAACGATTGTAAGCGTAAAAACGGTTTATAAAACAAGTAAACGAAAGATGGGTTGATTAAGTACTTAAAGAGATGAAAGCTAGGTCATGGAAATTCTTTAGGTAATGATTCGAAATCAATATATAGCAATTGTTTAGGTTCAATTAAGTGTCGTTCTAGAACTCAAGCACGAAAATATAGCCAGCTAACTGTCGTTACGAAGGCTATCTATCTTTAGATCCTCAAATCCCAAATTTCTTTGCGAATTCGTCGAATCTAAACAAGCGTTAAGTATGAGCTCGATATGTTCACAAAGTCCCTAAGCCAAATTTCTTTGCGAATAAGTAACTTTGCCCATTTAAACTAGTTCAGGTTATTAATCCCACTGTCGTGGCAAATCAACAATCCTAAGATCAAGATTCTAGATGATCAAGCAAGAATCAAGCATTAATAACAGTTTAAATGAAGAACCTACGGATAAACCTTAACAAATATGCAATTTCAATGATTTCTAGTCATAACCCAAGAAATCCCCAAAACCTAACAAGTGATTTACTCAGAAATAGATGATGAAATCATATTAACTGAATAAGATTGCATTAAAAAGTAAGAGTAGATGATACAAAAGGGTTTGAAGTCTTTGGATCTCAAGAACATGTAGATCTCTTCAAAGTTTCTCCAAAAGTCTCTCTTTCTCTCTCTACCTCCTTAATAAAACAGTGTGTGTGTGAATAAAAACAAGCTAAGAGTATTTATACAAGTGGTAAAATTAGGTTTACAGAGCGCCTGTCGATCGACACAAACATCATGTCGATCGACGGCTGAGCTTCTATGGATATTTTCTTCGTCTTTAAAAACTTCTGTCGATCGACAATGGATACACTATGTCGATCGACAGGGACCTTTTAAAGGTCCAGAATCCATTTGTATCTCTTCCGCTCCAAAATGGTCCAAAATGCTTCAAATGTTACCATTAAGCTCCAAATGACCATTTCCTGCAAAACACTACAAAATACACAAAAATACCAAAAATACTAATACAAAACCCGCTTATATCATGGCTAAAATCGGGTAAAAACCATGATATATCATTCGGTAGGACCAAAGTACACCTTCCAGTTCATCGGCCCAGCGGCCTATCTTTGCTTCCAGCCGGGTCTTCAACCCGTGGATGAGTGTTTTATTGGATGCTTCTGCTTGACCGTTGCCTTGAGGGCAACGTGGCGTAGATTTGCTGAGTCTGATTTTCCACTTGTCACAGAAAAGATCAAACTTTCGGGAGATGAACTGCGATCCGTTGTCGGTGACGATTTCGTAAGGGACTCCGTAGCGGCAGATAATAGTCTTCCAGATGAACTTCTCGACATGCGCATCCTTGATACTGCCGAAAGCCTCTGCTTCCACCCATTTGGAGAAATAGTCTGTAAGGACCAAAAGATAGCGCTTTTGCCGCGAAGGGTGAAGCGGGCCGACTATGTCCATTGCCCACCTCATGAATGGGTACGGTGATGTCACGGATGAGAGTAGTTTGGTAGGCTGGTGGATCATCGGGCCGTGATGCTGACACTTTTCACACCTAGCGGCAAATTTCTCGCAGTCTTTTACCATGGTAGGCCAGAAGTAACCATGCCGTTTGATTTTGATGGCGAGTGCTCTTCCCCCGGAGTGGTTCCCACAGGAACCACTATGCACTTCTTTCATGATATCCCGGGCTGCCCGTCCTTCTACGCAAGTCAGAAGGGGGCCAGATAAACTCCACTTGAACACTTCGCCATGAAAGATGATAAAACGGGCCGCCTGAGCCTTGAGCTTGCGAGCCGCCCATTTGTCGGCGGGTACCTGGCCGTCGGCAAGATAAACCCGAATATCGCCCATCCACTTGTTGTCGCATCCGCACGCAGTGGTGTCATCATCGTCAGGATCGGCTATGCTGTGTTCGGGAGGTGACTCGTCGTGGAACGCATAAGCATCTTCAGGGAGAGGCCCGCGGTAAAAGGTTGTGCCGTCGAAATCGGGGTCCTCGTCCATTGCTACTGGGTCATCCGAAGAGACAGGAGCTTCCGGCAGGACTGCGCCGGTGTTGCCGGCAGGCCCGGTGTCCATGGGGGATGCTGTGCTTTCGCTTGGCCCGGCTGGGCTCGTACTAACTTCCATGGGGGACGGACCATCCTGCTCAGCCGGCTGGGCTTGGGTTGGGGGTTGTTTCCTCTTCGCAGCTTGTGACCTTGTTAATACGTTCACTGTTTTCGCAAGGGGGATGCTTGGTACCTCGATAAATTCGACCGGAATGATCCGCTGAAGGTCATCATTGAACTTTGTTGACGAGCCAAGGGATGCAAGCGCATCTGCCTGCGAGTTTTCTTCGCGCGGGATTCGAGTCAGTGTAAATTCGTCAAATTCCGCGGCGAGGTCCTTAACGAGTTTTAAATATGCCTCCATTCGGTCGTCTTTGGCGGCGTACTCGCCGTGGAACTGATTGACAACGAGCTGAGAATCGCAGAAGGCATGGATTTTGCTCATCTATAAGCCGCGGGCAAGGTGTAAGCCGGCGAGTAATGCTTCATACTCGGCTTCGTTGTTGGAAGCCCGAAATCCCAAACGGAAAGATTGTTCTAGTGATTCGCCGTCCGGTGACGAGAGGCGAACACCGACCCCGGACCCGTGCTTGGAAGAGGATCCGTCAACATGGAGTTGCCAAGGGAGGGCGGGTGTTTCCTCGGCTTCTACCGTGGCATCAGCTTCGGGGAGCTCAACTAAGAAATCGGCAAGTACTTGAGATTTGATGCTTGTTCTACTACGATACTCTATATCAAACTCGCTCAATTCTATGGCCCACTTAGCTAATTGCCCAGATTAGGTTGGGCTGTGAAGTACGGCGCACAGCGGGAAAGTACTGAGGACGATGATGGAGTGTGACTGGAAATACGGCCTTAGTTTTTTGGCGGTCGTGATAACGGCGAGCGCTAATTTCTCGGTGAGAGGATATCTTGTTTCGGCTCCTGTCAACGACTTGCTGGTGTAGAAGATAGGCTTTTGTTCGTTTCCATCTGCTCGAACCAAGACTCCACTGACGGCCGTTAGGGAGACTGCGACATATAGGAAGAGCGGTTCCCTCATTATTGGTTTCGCCAGGACCGGCGGGCTTGCCAAATACCTCTTCGCACTTCGTCGTCCACTCGAAGGTTTTCTTTCCTCGTAAGGTGTCGTAAAAGGGTAAGCACTTGTCTGTGGATCGCGAAATGAAGCGATTTAGCGCGGCCACTCTTCCGGTTAGGCGTTGTACCTCTTTTTTCGACTTTGGCGACGCCATTTTAATCAGGGCATCGATTTGCCTTGGGTTCGCTTCTATAACGCGATGCGTGACCAGGTAACCGAGGCACTCGCCGGAGGTGACACCGAACCGACACTTAGTCAGATTTAACTTCATGTTGTGCTGATTTAGCTTGTCGAAACATTCCTCCAGATGGGCGACGTGGTCCTTCTCCTCCAGTGACTTCACCAACATATCGTCTATGTAGACTTCCATTGTTTTGCCGAGTTGGTTCGCAAACATTTTATTTACCAAACGCTGGTACGTTGCCCCGGCGTTTTTCAAGCCAAAGGGCATGACTTTATAATAGTAAATCCCGCGATCCGTAATAAATGACGTTTTTTCGCGGTCGCCGGGACTCAAAAGTATCTGGTTGTAGCCAGAGAAAGCATCCACGAAGGAGAGCAACTTGTTTCCCGCGGTTGCCTCAACTAGCCGATCGATGTGTGGTAGCGGAAAGCTGTCTTTGGGACACGCTTTGTTCAAATCCGTGAAATCAACGCAAACCCGCCACTTGTCGTTCTTTTTCTTGACGACGACGGGATTGGCAAGCCAATCCGGGTACTTAACTTCTGAGATTGATTCAACCTTCAGTAGCTTTTCCACCTCATCGTTAACTGCAAGAGCTCTATCTGGGCCGAGTCTTCGGCGCTTCTGTTTAACCGGTTTGAAGGTCGGGTCAACGTTCAGCTCGTGACTGGCCACGGCAATATCAATTCCTGGCATGTCCTCGGCGGACCATGCAAATGTACTTAGATTCTTTTTCAGAAAAATAATTAACTCCCGTTTGATTGACTCGTCAAGGGTCGCTCCGATTTCTACGCACCGCTCCGGGTTTTCTTCGTCTATGGAGACGGGTATCACCGGCTCACATATTGGGTCCGCCGCTTCTTCTTCGCGGGCCTCGGCGATCTGTAATTGCTACAACAGGTTGGAAAGCTCTTTGACGGACTCCCTATCTGTCTTTAGCTTCTTTCGCTTCTCCTTTGGGATAGGAATAGCTGCTTGGCTTCTTAATTTGTGTGCGGCTAGGAAACACGTTCGGGATGCCGTTTGGCTCCCCTTGATCACCTTTATCCCTTCTTTGGTAGGGAACTTGAGGTATAGGTGGTATGTTGACGCCACCGCTCGCATAGAGTTGAGCCAAGGCGTACCCATTATCACATTGTAAATGGCGGGGTTGTCAGATACGGAGAAGCTGACTACTTTGGTGACACCTTCGGCACTGACGGGTAGATCGATTGTTCCTAGGGTCATAGTTGTCTCGCCTTTGAAGCCGGTGAGTGGCTTGGGATGGGCTTTGACTCGGGAGAAGCCAATTTCCATTCGTGCCAGGGTTTCTTTGAAAATGATGTCCACAGTACTACCCGTATCGATCAGAACGCGCGCGGTCTCCCAATCATCAATAATCAACCGGATCACCAGCGGGTCATCGTGTGGTTTGTCGATGTCGCTAGTTTCAATCTCTTTGAACGAAATGATATCGTTGGGGAACCTCGAAGGTCTGGGCACATTGGCGCTAACTTCGGCACGCCGTTGTAAAGCCTTGATCGATGAGACGGTGTCAGCGCAGTAGTGAGAGCCGCCCATGATCATGTTCAACATCCTTCTTTTTTGTCCTTGTGCCGCGTTATCGTTCTGTCTCTCCCTTTTATTGGGTTCTCTATTTATGTTTCCTTCTTCTTGGTTCGCCTCTTCAATTTCGAAATCTTTGATGCTAATTCCTCCTCAGAACTCACCGGCTGCTAACTTTGCGGCGAGCCGCGAGCCGAGGACGCGACAGTTAGCAGTTGAATGCCCATGCAATTGGTGCAACTCGCAGAATGCCGACTCGTCATAGTTCGTGTTCCTTGTCCAAGTGTTGCCGAAAGTGCGACCCCTACCGCGGCCCCGACCACGACCACCTCCGCGGCCGTAGCCCGGTGAGTCCACTTGGTAATTGTGTGCACCTCTGAAATCTCCTTCATGCTGCACAAAGTTGCCGTGTTGCTTTTTTACTGTGGGTGTTGTTGTTTGCTGGGAGTCAACATTTTTTGACTTCCCGTATTTTTGTGCCAGAGTTTTCACCTCTACTTCACTCTTGGCAAATCCGGTTGCCCGATGCAGGGCGTCCTGAATTGTAGACGGCTCGTTTACCGTCATCTTCTTTCGGAATTCGGAGTTATACCAAAGACCCTTTTTTAAAGCTTTCAGCGCCGACTTATCGTCTATACCTTTCACCTGAGTCAGCACGAGCTTGAAACGTTCAATGAAACTTCGTAGGGTTTCGGTTGCTCCTTGGGTCATCGTCCAGAGATCGGCCTCCGAAGACCTCATCTCAATCAGAATGGCGTATTGCTTCAGGAAAGCCTCGGACAGCTGGTGGAAATTGTCTATGGAGTTTCTTTCCAAGCTTGAGAACCAGTGGAGAGCCGTTCCCTTGAGGTGCTCCACGAACAGGAGGCAGTAGCCAATGTCTTTCTCCTCCTGCCGAAAGTTGGTGCGGGCCATCGCGATGGAGAAAGCAGTGATATGCTCGGTAGGATCGGTTTTTCCATCATAGATTGGTATTCTAACTTTCCCAGGGTCAGAAAACCGTGCCTTCGTGATCCATTCGGTGAATGGCGTTGTCCGCGCTTCTTCGAGCACTCGGTCAATCTCTGGTGCTTTACTGATTGCCCGGTGGACTTGCGAGCGCATCTCCCGCAGATCTATGGTGGTCTGGCGCATAGTAGCTTTGAGCTCCTCCATCTCTTGCTGCTGGAGGCTAGCTGCTGCCTTTCTTGCGTCAGCTGCTTCGACCTGTTCGACCCACTGGAGGTTTTCTTCTTCTTCAGTGAGCTCTCGCTCACGCTCAAATTGGCTCCTTCTTGGCACGGCTCTCCCAATCCTGCCAATCCAGAGTCATCAGTGTTGTTTTCTTCTTCGGTATCGTCTACAATTTCGACGATTCGTGCCGCTACGTTTTCGGCGGGATTAGCTCTTTCTTCGGCTCGCTGGATTGACTCGCCGGGTGTGCTGCCGATTCTTCGCGTGCCACTAGGCGTTGAGGCATGGCTCGTCGGAATTCCACGAGCTGCGGGCTGCCGAAAGATCCCCAGCCCGCGAGGGCGGGTAGCCGTTGTCAGGGCTCGCAGTTCGGCTGTTAAGGATTTGTTGAGCACCTCCTGGTCCTTAGATTTCCTGAGGAGCTCCGCCAACATCTCCTTGATGTCACTGGATTGATCTGGGTTCGGCGCCGTGTTGGTTTGACGGCCCGTTGCTCCAGATCCAGTGAGAGTCGTCTGCTCCTCTCTGTTTCGCTCAGCACGAGCCATCTGCTCGCCGCAAGCCGCCTGCTCGTCGCGAGCCGTCTGCTCGATCTGCCCGGTTGTCCCGGATCCGCTGAGCGTCGTCGGCGGGGTCTGTCCGGTTGTCCCGGATCCGCTAAGCGTCGTCGGCGGGGTCTGTCCGGTTGTCCCGGATCCGCTGAGCGTCGTCGGCGGGGTCTGTCCTGCGCTACCGCCAGTTGCGTTGTTTTGTTGAGCCGTTTCGCTGCTACCAGTCATCTTCTCGGATTTTGCTCGTGAGATCTGTGTGAAGTTTTGCTGAAGATCCCCTCCTTCTAGCGCCAAATTCTGGGAGCTGGATTCCACAATCAGAGTTTGCTAGGTTCGTGATGGATCTGCAAAACTTATGAACTAGAAATAACAATAACAGTTTGAGAAGAGTGTTTATTGATTGATGTGTTTTCTGTGAAAGAATACAAGGGTTTTTGCTCAGAGTTTCGGATCCCCTTTCTAGAGGATAATACAACATATTTATACTAAGTCGGCTAGGGTTTCTGACGTGAGCTGCACTCCTAAGTCGGCGGGCCCATTAACGGCTAGGCCCACTTTCAGTTCGGCTCGGCCCAGTTAAATGGGCTGAGCTGAACTGGGCCTGTTGACTTGATAAAGCCTTGAAATCGGCTCGCCTGGTCCGGTTTGGTTATGCTGTCGGTTTACCGACCTTCTGATCGGTCGGTGCGTCCCAAATGTCGGTAGAGCTCTTTCCTACCCAGACTTAGTCATTTTCTTCTGGTGATCTTCAAAGGGTAGAATTCTGACCCCTACAATGATGCCACCATAACGTAATGATAAAGAAGGAATTAATATGTTTTCAATATCCCAAAGAACTAACCAGTTACAAACCACAAAAATACTAATATATGTGACAAACTTTTCTTTTCAACCTTTTTTTTTTGGTGAATGAGAGGGAGAAATCTCTCTAATTTTATTATTAAAAGGCAATTACATACGGACTTGTCTTGTTCGAGGCGGTCCAAGGACGTCCTCTTGCACAATCAAATCCAATTCTAGAGGAATAACAGAAAAAACATGAAAACCGAACAGTAAAGAAAAAACATAGTTAGCCAATCCATCAGAAAGACGATTAGCTTCCCTATACACGTGAGTCACCCGGACTATCCAGTCCACGATAAGAAGCCATGGCACTGACGTACCGGGAATGACAGCCGATGAGTATCGCATATCCCTGTTTGAAGAAATCCAACAACCATCTCTGAATCCACCTCTAATTCCACTCTCGTAAGCCTCCTTTCCCATGCGACACAGAGTCCATAGTAAACTCCCAATATTCAGCGCAAACCCTCCACACCATTGTCCCTTACTGTTACGTAGAACCCCACCAGCCGTAGCCAAACCTGGATTATCACATGACGCACCATCCGTATTCATCTTAAACCAACCCGTCCTAGGAGCCTCCCATTGAATATTACGATCAACCCGAACCACCTGTCTTATATCCCCTTTAACTTTGTCATTTGCTGAAACCACTTCTTTCACCCAATCCTTGATAAACCGAATTCTATCTCAACATAGTCTATTGTCACCAAAGACATTCCCACATCTCCATTTTCATCCCCACCAAACCGATACTGCAAAGGTAGTAGACCATGGTCCATCTCTTAGTCCTCCCTCCTCGCCCAAGTTGTCAAATACCCATTCAAGCAAAGATTTAGCAAAGAAACTATGTCGCTTCCTACGAGGCAAAATACGAATCCAAATCCCTGGCATAGCCGGGCAGTCCCGAATCACATTTAAAATAGACTCCACTCCACCCTTACACACTTGACAAATTAATGTATCTCCGATATGTCGCCTATATCTTTCTTGGTTCGTCATAATCGCTTGATTCACAACCAACCAAAGAAAAACTCAGATTCTTTTCGGCGCCATAACTCTCCATACTCGATCATAAAACCTCTCCATGTGCGGTTTGGGATTACCATCTTGAGTTAACAACCTATAAGTCGAGCTCACAATATACTTCCCATCCGACGTACTCACCCACGACATCCGATCTTTAGCCCCAGTTACTGTATCTACAACAACTGCCGCAAGGTCCAACCGTCGTTCCTCCACCACATACGGTAAGATCCGTGACAGGTCCCAGCCTCCGCCGTCGATCCATAATTTCCGAGCTTTCACATTTTCATACCCAGGTAACTCTCCAACTACCATCTCTTGGAGTGAAGAATTAAGCAACCACCGGCCGGTCCAAAAATTAATTCGACGACCATCACCAATCACCCATATCATCCCTTTATAAATGACTTCTCGCATTCCAACTCCCACACTGCGCCATGTAGACGACCAGTTGCTCTTCACTTCTGTCCAACTCCGGTCGTTTACATCCCCAACTTTGTATTTACTTCTCACTACTCTTGCCCAAAGACTAGTCTGATCATAGAACCCTCCATCTAATTTTCGCAATCAGAGCCATTATTCATATCACTTGCTCTTCTGATTCCTAAACCACCCTCCTGCTTTGGTAAACATACTCTTTCCCAAGCTATTATGTGTTGTCTCTTTTTCACCGATGTGCAACCCCATAGAAAATCTCTTGAAATTCTGTGTAACTTATTTAACGTAAAAATAGGGAGTTTAATTGTACTCATGGTATGAACCGGTATCGATGATAAGATTGCTCGTGTGAATGTACTTCGACCTACAAAACTCAGCATACTACTCTTCTAACCTGATAACCGTGAAGAAACTTTCTCCAAAACATCTCCAAATGTGTCCTTGTTAATATGTTTCTGGAGAATCGGCATTCCCAAGTATTTACCCAACTCTCTCGTCGACTTAATCCCACTCTCATCACTGTTTAACTTCCCTAGCTCGCGTGAAACGTTCTCAGAAAAGAAGATCTTAGACTTCTCCAGACTTACCTTCTGACCCGAAGCAACAAAAAAATTTTCCAACACCGTACGTATGATTCGAATCTGAGAAACCGACGCCTCTGTAAACAAAATCAGATCATCTGCGATATGAGATAATTTTTGTCCTCCCCGCGATAAACTAATTGGCTTCCATTTTTTCCACAATTGATTCCTCAATCAAGTGACAAAGCCGCTCCATACACAGGACAAACAAATAAGGAGACAATGGATCTCCTTGACGAAGGCCCCTAACTGGTTTAAAGGCCTCCGTTTTTTCCCATTCCATAATAAAGTCATCGACGGTCCTAAAACACACCGTAAAATCCGTGAAACCAGCTGCTTTCAGCGTGTCTTCCAAAAAATCCCAACAAACCCGATCATAAGCTTTCTCTAAATTCAACTTATGTAGCATCCAACATTTTCTCCCTTTCTTTTTGCGCATCGAATGTACCGCTTCCTGCACCACCACAATATTATTTGTACTTAACCACCCTAGAATAAAGCTAGATTGCGTCGGTCCTATCAGCTTTGTCATAATGCCTTTTAATCTCCCCGCCATCGTCTTTGTGATAATCTTGAATAACACATTACATAGGCTAATAGGCCAAAACTGTGTAATCTTCTCTGGATTAGCCACTTTTGGTATAAGCACAACAATCGCGTCATTCGTTTTATGCGGTAAATTACCTGATTCGAAGAAGTCCAACGCAAAATGAACCACTGATTCGCCTACTTCTTCCCAACATTCTTGATAGAAAATGGGTTGAAAACCATCCGGCCCCAGCGCCTTATATTTTTCCATACTTCTAATCGACTTCTCAATTTCAACCGCAGAAAAAGGTTGACTTAAAGCAGTTTTGTCCTTATGTGATAACCTTAAACCCCATCTCTATGGTAGAGCATTCACCACCTGGTTCACATCAACAAGTGAATATAACCGATTAAAGTAATCAACCGCCAAGGTTCCAAGCTCCTGTTTATTCGCCACCCATCTCCCTTCATCATCCTTAAGCATCTCAACCTGATTTCTCATTCGCCTAATGACCGTAGAAGTATAAAAATATTTTGTATTCCGATCACCATGAACCACCCATTTTTCCCTTGATTTTTGAAACCAAATCATCTCCTCTTGTTCCAAAACCACATCAAACTCTTGCAACAATGCTTCTTCCTTCCGTAAGAGATCATCAGTTTGGTTTTGATCAATCAAATCTTGAGTCTCTTTATTTTCTCGTACTAACTTCTCCTTTCGTGCCTGAACGTCACCAAATACTTTGCAGTTCCATTTTTTAAGGATTTTCTCTAACCTCCTCAAAGCTTCCCGAGTATTAATCTCCCTATTCCAATATGTAGACAATAATTCCCTAAAATCGGGATCACTTAACCATTCCGCTTGAAATCAAAATGGCCTCCTAGTTGCGTTCGCATTCATAACCGGCGAGAATTGCACATATAAAGGGGCATGATCGGATGCCAAAAAGGAAGATGTGTTACCGTCGTTTCTTGCCACTTCAGCCTCGTCTGAACACAACATAACACCTAATCGAGACGTTTTGCAATAAAATTACTCTTCGTTCGACCTCTCTTCCAAGTATATTGATTTCCTCGAAATCCAATATCAACAAGAGATAAATCTTGACAATCACCGAAAGCTATCGAATCTGGTGAAAGGCGTCCACCATTACCCTCTGTTCTCTCATCAAGACAAACAATCGTGTTGAAATCCCCTCCGATTAAAACAGGTCCATCAACATTTGTTACCACCCCCTTCAATTGCTCCCATAACCCACTTCGACGACTAACCGTTGGCGCGGCATAGACGATGATTAGGTTTAATATCTCACCTCCCACTCCTACTCGCGCATGAATAAACTGATCCGAGGACTGCACAATCACTACCTCCCCAATCCCCGATCTCCATAACAACCATAAACCGCCACTATGACCAACCGCATCCACTCAGAATGTGTTCTCAAACCCCAAACCTTGACAAATACGAATTGCTTGCTCCCCTCCAACATGAGTTTCAAAAACAGCAAACACATCCGTGTTGAATTTCTTCAAGAGATATCGAATAGATCATCGAAAATTGGGTTTATTTGTCCCCCGGCAATTCTAGAACATACAATTCATCATAATTGTGCAATAATCAGCGAGAAGAGTCGGGGCAAACCGTTAATCTGTAAGAACTCCCATCGTCTCCGAAGGAGTTCTGTATATCACCAATTCTTTGTTTTGCCCACCATTCCTCGACGCCACTGTCTCATGAGTGAGCTCCTCCTGCTACATCAGCATCGTTCCTTTCTCATCTTGCTGATTCATTCTTTCTGTAACAACACAACCCCCTGATCTTCCCAAATTCTCTTTTTCCACTCTCAATCTCTTCCCATTCACTGAGCAGGACCAAAAATCAATCCCTGACCAAGCTTTGTCATTTGCACTGGTTTCTGCCTAAGTGAATAATTTTCATTGGCCCTACCATTACTTAATTTTTTATTCTCTCCTTCAAAAAGTGGCCCATTAGTTATCTTCTCCACCTCTGCCTTAAAAGTAATCCCCACGTTACTCTCTCCTCCATTCACTTTAGCCACCATATTTGATTTTGTTATAAAAGAATGAGGAATTTATTATGAAGATAATTATAATTAAGGAAGAAAAATTTATACCCTTTGAAATTAGGATATTAAGAGAATGATGATTAGAGAACAAGAGAGAGATTTTATCAACGTATGAAAATATGAAATTTATGAAAGTTGTATCAAAGTTGTGTATTAGTTGTGTGCTTATCATTGAACAAACTTGTTCATTTATATAGAGGTTTAAAAGATGAAACTACTAAATTAAATAGTGATATGGGATCCATCATTTCCTATAAGTTGTAGATCATCATGATCTATAAGTTGTAGATCATCAATTTCTAAGTTGTAGATCATCAATAATTGATTTCTTTAACACTCTCCCTTGGAGACCAATGTCACTATTGTCTCTGTCTTTACGCATTCGTTGCCTCATTAAAACCCTTTCCAGGAAACCCAGTGGGAAAAACCATGGCTAGGTAAACAGAGTACAACTACGCAAGCTCCCCCTCGAATGATCAGGTGTCATCTTGTAAATCTCGTTGATGACGCATTCCAATGTTATGGACATGTTTCCTGAACGTAGTGGTAGGTAGGGACTTCGTGAAGAGATCTACGGCATTGTCACATGATCGAACATACTTGACTTCGATGACTTTAGCCTTCTCAAGTTCCTGAGTATATGAGAAGAACTTCGGAGAGATATGTTTGGTTCTATCACTTTTGATATATCCTTCCTTTGTTTGAGCGACACATGTATCATTGTCTTCATATAAAATTGTTGGCTCTGTGTTTACGTGTATCCCACTGCTTAATTTGATGTGTTGGCTTATTGATCTCGGCCATACACATTCTCTACTTGCTTCATGGAGCGCAATAATTTCAGCATGATTTGAAGAAGTTGCCACGAGCGTCTGCTTCTGAGAACGCCAAGATATAGCAGTGCCTCCGATCGTGAAAACGTATCCATTTTGTGATCGGGCTTTATGTGGATCTGACAAATATCTTGCATCTGCAAAACCAACCATTTGACCGTTTGAATTCTTAGGATAAAATAAACCTAAATTAGTAGTCCCTTGGAGGTAACGGAAGATGTGTTTAATTCCATTCCAATGTCTCCGCGTAGGGGACGAACTGAATCTTGCCAAAAGATTAACGGCAAATGATATATCGGGCCTTGTACAATTTGCAAGGTACATTAAAGCTCCAATGACACTCATATATGGTACTTCAGGACCAAGTATTTCTTCATTTTCCTCATGTGGTCGAAATGGATCATTTTCAACTATGAGTGATCTAACGACCATAGGAGTACTTAGAGGATTTGCTTTATCCATGTTGAATCGTTTAAGTACCCTTTTGGTATATGTGGATTGGTGCACAAATATACCCTTTTGAGAATGCTCAATTTGAAGGCCAAGACAGTACTTTGTATGTCCGAGATCTTTCATCTCAAATTCACCTTTTAGATAATTTGAGGCTTTTTGTATTTCCCCTTGAGTTCCTATTATGTTTAGATCATCAACACACACCGCGATAATCACAAATCCGGATGTTGTTTTCTTCATGAAAACACATGGGCATAAAGGATCGTTTACGTATCCTTCTTTCATTAAATGCTCACTGAGACGCTTATACCACATACGCCCAGATTGCTTTAACCCATATAATGATCTTTGCAATTTTATTGCACATAACTCTTTTGGTTTTGAACTTAATTCCTTAGGAACTGTAAACCCATCTGGAATTCTCATGTAGATATTAGTATCTAATGATCCATATAGATATGCTGTAACGACATCCATGAGACGCATCTCTAGATTTTCGTTAGATGCTAGACTCATTAAGAATCTGAACGTGATTGCATCCATAACGGGGGAATATGTTTCCTCATAATCAATCCGGGTCTTTGAGAAAAACCTTGAGCCACAAGGCGAGCTTTATATCTCATAATCTCATTATTTTCGTTTCGTTTTCGAACAAAGACCCATTTGTTTCCGACCGGTTTCACATCTTTGGGTGTGAGTGTAATAGGTCCGAATACATTTCGTTTATTAAGCGAGTCGAGTTCGACTTGTATTGCATCTTTCCATTTTATCCAGTCTTGTCTGTTTTGACATTCATATACAGACTTTGGTTCTGGATCTTCGTTTTCTCCACTGATTTCCAGTGACACAAGGTATGAGAAAACGTCATCAACTACATCAATTTGAGTTCTATCCCATATCTTTCCATTATGAATGTAGTTTATAGAAATCTTATGATTTCCTTCATGATGCTTTGTATTGTCGTTAGACTCATGATTCGTTTCTTCCAAAATACTTTCAGTGATTTTGGGATCATTATGCTTTTTAGCTTCCTTTCGTTTTCTAGGATTTTTATCCTTAAAACCAACGGGTCTACCACGCTTCAGGCATGTTCTAGACTCACGTGTATTCTCTGCTCTATGGTGCTCATTTGGGATTTCAATACGAGCAGGAGCATTTGCAGCTGGGATAATTGATTTCGTTACCATTTTGGTATCTGCAACTGCATCAGGTAGCTGATTTGCTATACTCTGCAAATGCATAATTCGTCGAACTTCTAGTTCTGACTGTTTGGTTGGTGGATCAAGGTGCAATAGAGATGGTACACACCATTCTATATCCTTTCCTATTTGTTTATTTACTCCCCTAGAATCGGGAATACTTTCTCATCGAAATGACAATCGGCAAATCGTGCCGTAAAGACGTCACCAGTCTGTGGTTCTAGGTATCGTATGATTGATGGAGAATCACAACCAACATATATTCCCAACCTTCTTTGTGGTCCCATCTTTGTACGTTGTGGTGGTGCTATAGGCACATATACCGCACAACCAAAAATTCTTAGATGGGATACATTCGGTTTTTATGTTGAGAAAGATGGTCAGTGGCTCCATGAGCTTGCTCAGAACAACACATCTCTTGAGGTGTTAAATTTCTACATGACGGAGTTTGCTAAAATTAGTCCCAAAGACTTGGAAAATATAGCTAGAAATTGCCGGAAACTGATTTCTGTGAAGGTTGGGGACTTTGAGATGTTGGAACTAGTTGGGTTCTTTAAAGCTGCAGCTAACCTTGAAGAATTTTGTGGTGGCTCCTTGAATGAGGATATTGGAAGACCTGTCAAGTATATGAATCTGAGTTTCCCACCAAAACTATGTCGTTTAGGTCTCTCTTACTTGGGACCTAATGAAATGCCAATACTATTTCCATTCGCTGCTCAAATCCGGAAGCTGGATTTGCTTTATGCGTTGCTGGAAACTGAGGATCATTGCACACTAATCCAAAAGTGTCCAAACTTGGAAATTCTCGAGGTAAAATATAGAACTTGCTGTCTTTTCTTGCTAACTACATATTTAGGGATGCATGTTTAGTGGTAAATGATGCTCCTATCAAATGCTAATCCTATTGCTTAGTAGTAATCCAACTATCTTGAATGCAACATCAGTTTCTCTTTACATATATGTAAGACTGACAATTCGTGCTGTATTACAGACATGGAATGTAATCGGAGATAGGGGTCTAGAAGTTCTTGCACAGTGCTGTAAGAAGTTGAAGCGGTTGAGGATTGAGCGGGGTGCAGATGAACAAGGAATGGAAGACGAAGAAGGCTTAGTCTCACAAAGAGGCTTAATCGCTTTAGCTCAGGGCTGCCAGGAGTTAGAATACATGGCTGTGTAAGTGTCAGACATAACTAACGAATCTCTCGCAAGCATAGGCACGTATCTTAAAAACCTCTGCGACTTCCGCCTTGTCTTACTCGACCGGGAAGAGAGAATAACAGATTTACCACTAGACAACGGAGTCCGATCCCTCTTGATTGGATGCAAGAAACTCAGACGGTTTGCATTCTATCTCAGACAAGGAGGGTTAACCGACGTGGGATTAAGCTACATTGGACAGTACAGTCCAAACGTGAGATGGATGCTAGGTGACGAAGGTCTAATAGAGTTCTCGAGAGGTTGTCCGAATCTACAGAAGCTAGAGATGAGAGGTTGTTGCTTCAGCGAGCGACCAATTGCTGCAGCGGTTATGAAACTGCCTTCGCTGAGATAAGATCTGATGACGATGGCTAGACCGTAACATTGAGCTGATTCCGTCTAGAAGAGTCCCGGAAGTGAATCAACAAGGAGAGGTAAGAGAGATGGAGCATCCGGCTCATATATTGGCGTACTATTCGTTGGCTGGTCAGAGAACAGATTGTCCACAAACCATTAGAGTCCTCAAGGAGCCATGATGGTTCACAAAAGCAAGGTTTGTATATAAAGATTTGGTTAATCTTTTTAGTCTCAGAGTTTTGTGGTCTCTTCCATGACCTGTGTACTGTGGTTACTTTTAGTTCTTTTCTTCTTCTGTTGTATCGTCAATGGTTTTGACTTTTGAGAGATTACATAGTTGTTTGTATTTTCCACAGGGGTTTCTCTACTGTTTTGTTTTTGAATAAAACCCCAAAGATTTTGAGAGATTCTCTTCTGTTCTGTTATCATCAATGGTTTTGAGAGATTGTTTATTTGATTTGATTTACATTTACAACTCTGTTTAGTTGTTTGTGACAAATAAATGGGAAATTACATAATTTAAAGATGATTAAAGTATTATACTACAATGTGACACTGGTTCTTGGTTTTTGAGGAGAATCAGTTATTGCAATTGGTGAAAGAAGAGAATGATGGAAGAGTAAGTGAGCATTGGGTACATATTTGCATCTAAAAAGTGTTTGTATTGCTTCTTCACGGTTTCTTCAGAACAAAAAAAACCTCAAGCAAGATCTCTAGTCATGGAACCATTTATCTCCCTCTACGTACGATATGGATGTGAATGCAGAGGCTTCTGAATCGCTCAATTGTTTCGCAAATGCGACTCTCCCTTTGGGTTTCGCTCCTTCCCCGTAGCATTTATGTTCTCCAAAATAGACAGTCCTGTGGAAAAAAAAAACTGTTTAAGGACAACTAGAAAAATTTTATCACTGACTTGAGAAAAGATTTTACTAGTCTTACTTGTCCCTAGTTCGGTTGCCAAAGTCGCTCCATCCCTCCGCAGAGATTATTCCAGACATCTTCATGGTCTTCGTGGTCGACCACAGTAGCGTATGGTCTCCATGCTCGTCCCAGTAACACCTTCCCGGTTCCATCTATTCTGCACTTGACGAAAGAAAAGCCTGTTTCCTCACCTTCTGATTCTGTTCCCTGAGCGGTGATATACCCAGTAATCCAGTCTATAGATCCTTGGATAAAGCAACCTTTGAAGAAGTGTTTTCCTTTGTTATCCAGGAGCGTGTCTTGAGCACCAAAGAATCCGCACCCGTAGAAAGCGGCTTTGTCTCCTTTTATACGTACGGCTACTGCGGGCTCTGGTTGTGGCGCAGAGTTCTTCCTCCAACCAAAAAGAGTTAATGTATCAGAACACACATGCATTCATTCAATTCAGAAGACAACATGATTGCTGATTTTTGTTGTTACCTTGAAACTATGTTGAACGCTCTGAAATTGTCCGTGAAGATCCCAAAGGAGAAGCTATTGTAAGTGCCGCCGGATTTCGCTGTGTCGTTCCACTCCATAATTGTCTTCTCATACCCTCTCCCTTGTATGATGATGTTAGTTTTCTTCTTACTGATCCTTACCTTTTCCCTGTAGTATAAAACAAAATCACTGATAAGCTTCATTAGCACAAGTATGAAACGAAATCCAAATCAAAATCAATCATAACAACACCAGATCCAATAACAATGCATATAGCCGTAGTAGTCCATCTGAAACAAGAGTTGCACTATATAGTAAAGTGTAACTGGAGTAGCCAAAATGATTATCTGCATAGTACACACCCATTAGTTTCAGCTTCCATGTTCTTGACAAGTCGAATGCATCGTACAACCAAATGATCAACATTATTAACTCCTCCTTCTAGTTGACCAGTTGCAGAAGAATTAACATGGTAAAGCATTGATTTGTTCATAAGCAAAGTCCAATACAACTCAAAACTTGTAAAGTCCATCAATGTCTTCTCACCTCACCCTTGTTTTATTTGCCATCAGATCATTACTATCAACGCAACAAACATATATACAATCTGAAACTCAAAGTATTGTGATTTGTAGTAATCATTCATAACATAACCTTTGAATTCATCTTGAAGCTATCCTCCAATCTTGTGCTTTCAGAGACTCAAGACACCCTCTAGTACTTGAACTCCACCAAGCTTTGGACTTTTCAAAATGCAAATTGACCCAACATAAAAAGCTCCTCTATTTCTTCAAAAGCATTATCCTTTGACGATAATCATAACATATTACAAGTTGAGACTGCACAGAAATCTCGAATCTTGTTTCTGTTCAATCTCAACTTCTAATAGCTTACAATTAGGTCCAACCACCAAAGACTCGATGACTTGTTTTCTTCGTCTCTGTCTCTCTCTGTGAATCGGAAAACCTCGCCGGAAAGTCGCTTTTGGCGTTCGATTTAGGTTTCTGTTCGATTTAGGGGAATTCTTAGGGGAAGAAGACACGATAACGGCACCACTAACGTTGACCGACTCAACTTTAACTCTCCCGTTTATTTGCTGCGTCCACACACACATGTTATTTTACCAAATTAATTAAACTCAAAACACATTAATTTTAGGGATAATATTCCTATCTACCATTTTCTCGTAATTACCTTCTCATTTCTACCACTTCACAAAACATTTTTCATTTCTCTACCACATTTCACTATTGGCTAATGCAAAAAGACAATTTTAACCCTGCCATAAGTGAGTTGATTTCGTAGACAATATTGTCTCCGATGCAGACGTCGATGTGGTCTCTGACTTCGGATTGTCTCCGGTGCAGACTTTTTTTGTCTCCGACGTCGTCTCTCCGCCGTCGGAATGTCTCTGGTGCAGACTTTTTTGTCTCCGACATCGTCTCTCCGACGTCAGATTGTCTCTGGTACAGACGTTTTTGTCTCCGACGTCATCTCTATTGCCCAGACTTGTTCACCACCGTTGTCTCCGACGTCGGATTGTCTCCGGTGCAGAATTTTTTTGTCTCCGATGTCGTCTCTCCGACGTGGGATTGTCTCCGGTACAGACGTTTTTGTTTCCAACATCGTCTCTGATGCACAGACCTGTTCACCACCGTTGTCTCCGACGTCGAATTGTCTCCGATGCAGACTTTTTGTCTCCGATGTCGTCTCTCCGACTTGGGATTGTCTCCGGTACAGACGTTTTTGTCTCCGACGTCGTCTCTGATGCACAGATCTGTTCACCGCCGTTGTCTCCGACGTCGGATTGTCACCGGTGCAGACTTTTTTGTCTCCGACGTCGTCTCTCCGACGTGGGATTGTCTCTGGTACAGACGTTTTTGTCTCCGGTACAGACGTTTTTGTCTCCGACGTCGTCTCTGATGCACAGATCTGTTCACCGCCGTTGTCTCCGACGTCTGATTGTCACTGGTGTAGACTTTTTTGTCTCCGACGTCGGATTGTCTCCGGTACAGACATTTTTGTCTCCAACGTCATCTCTGACGCACATATATGTTTGCCGCCGTTGTCTCTGACGTCGGATTGTCTCCGGTACAGACGTCTTTGTCACCGCCGTCGTTCACCGCCGTCAGCTTGTCTCCGATGTAGACGTTTGTTCACTGTCGTTGTCTCTTACATTGAGTTGTTCACCGCAGTTGTCTCTGTAGTTGGTTCGGTTTTCTCTCCGGCGTTGTTGCTGTCTTTTCTGGCGCCGACATCATCATCCACCACCACTTTCTCACCATTGAAGAAGAAAGAAAGAGAAGAGAGAAAGTGAGGAAGAAGAAGGGCAATATGGTCATTTTGCAATATGAGAGAGAGAAGAAAAAGACAAAAAAGTGGTAGTTTTTGAAAGTAATTTTTGCTTATGGTATTTTGGAGTATACCATTTCGCATTAATGGTATACAGAGTAATGATTAATACAAATAACAATACGGTAATGATTAATAAATATACGAAAACATTATTATTACAATTTTTAAATCCCATTACATAAAAATATGAATCTCACAAATCATAATTGAATACATATCAAACCAATATAAATTAAAACATAGTGATGATTTTAGGTTGGAAACTCGATCCGTTTGAATAGATGAGTATGAGGGTCTTGATAGCAAATGGTAACGGTGTTATCTTATCAAAACCAAGTATTTCCCATTCAGTGTAATGAGCTTCGAGGCGTCTTATCTTATTTTCAAAAATAAGTCGTTTGAACTCAAGACTTTCTCTCCTAGCCAGATTTTTCTCCATGTGACGTAACACATTTTCATACGCTTTACATGCTTTTCGGTACTTATTATCAACTAAAAGTGTTAGAACAAACGACACAAGAATATCCAATTAATACATGAGAGTTTACCACAGAAATATATATACAATAATCAAAATAGCATTGTATGAAACATGAATACATAACAATCCTTAATCATAGGTATTGTTTATAGATCTCAAGACAATAATCATTAACAAAATCATAATATATAGGCCCATAACATTTGCGACACATAAAAACATATGTTAGAATACTGATACCTTTGTTAAAAACGTGCGATGGTGATCATAACGTTGAGCATCCATCGTTAAAAGCATCGGTATATTTAAACCGGTAGGCCTAAAATAAACAATCTCATTGTTAGAAGAATCATGAGAAGACTCAGACAATGTAATGAGAACTAAAAAAGTGAGGAACTGATGATAATAGATTGTATAATGAATACATATATTTATAAAAAAGTAGTGACATTGTAAATAACGACGGGGCTATTAAAGGAACATTATGATATGACCATTCAGTGCATACAAAATTCTCGAGATTCATGATTGATTCACGAATAAGTACCGAGATAGATAATCCCAAAACATAAGGTCATAAACGAAATATTAAAACATAACAAACGTTAAAGTACAAGACGCAGAATCTTTGGTTGTGTTTGGGGAAGTAGTTGACAAATACGATAAACGATTGGTGTTTGAAGGAATATCGATATGATCTTTTTGAAACTTAAAAACAGGCAATAGATTGAAAGAAAAAGGTATAATTTCCTCTTTATTTTCGGTAATTTTATTTTGATTATTTATAATAACTTATCCTTTATTGTATTGGGAATGTAAATAAGAAGCATCTATATAAAAAGACACCGTCTACAAAGAGTTCCCATAAGAATATATACTTCTATCAACTCACAAACCCAAAATCTAATTCTTCAATTTATAATATACAGTAATGGATGCAAACACGCTACAAGCGTTGCAAGAAGATTTTATTACAAAAGCTAAGGAATTCTCAAAGAAGACGGATAGATATGAACGCATCAATTCTCAAGAGTTTAATCTCCACTGGGAAAGAATGATAAGTCTACACGAGCAGATGTACTCTGGTAAGATAGTCGACGAAGCAGAGAAAAGAGATTTGTTGAATGATATCAAATGGAACGGCACATGCCTCAAATCACATTATCTTAAACACTCGATGAGATGTGATATAATCAAAAGAGATGCGAAAGAGTTACTGGAGAAAGAAAAAATCATTGAAGAAGGAATGGAGAAGATGAATACCGATAAAGGAGAAGTTAAATAGGGAACTTAGGTCTACTATCTATAATATTGTAATAAGGTTATTATCTATGGAAAATCAACCATTCTGGTATCTTATAATCTTTGATAACGTGTTCATATCTTATAAGAACTTATTATGTTAGTTGATCATATATATTATCATATTTAAAATATCACATGTGTATATTGTTAGACAATGTTCCAACAAACACAAAAAATAAAATTAACTCACGATATGAAAAAGCTAGAACATAGGTATAGGTATGAACATATAATGTGTTTTATGAAGCAAAATTAGTCAGAAGATATACAAAAGTATCTTCCATAACTTGCACATAACTCAATAAGAGACTACGCATAAGTGATTGTGCTAATGGTTCAGAACATCCTTTACTCATCACCCAAATTTTTTATATAGTTCAATCATCTCATCATCATCACAAAATCTAGTGACATTATAAGTCGCGCCTCTGCATCTAATATTTTCGTTGGATATCCAGAGCTTGAGTAAAATCTCTTTGCCAGCAAGCTCTCGAATAACTAAAGGCAACACAGGATCATCCTAAAGAATACAATAACCTCACGTCACAATGGAAATTAAATAACTATCGCGAATATATGACGAAGTGTATAAAAATAATACCAACCTCATCGATAGTAGTCAATAAATGTTGTGCACTTGCATATAAAAGAGACTCCGCCATACCATCTAAAAAAAGTACTCTGATTTGTTCACTACCACTGTAAGACACAAGGAGTACCAAAAAGTACCCGCATGAAAAATTTAATACGTTGTGACAGATAAATTTCATCAATACTTAATTAAAAAAATAATAGTGTATCACCTTGTATCAACACTTTGTAGATCCTTCTTGCAGAATTGACAATGGTACAAATGATCTGATTGTTTACCGGATGCACATAAATATGGCAAAACCTTTCTTTTACAACTTTTGCATGATTTGTAATACCATGGGAGATTGATCTCTACAGAGTCAATGTTTACAATAACAACACAAGACCCCTCCTTCATAAGCAGAACAAATATGTATGTTATTCGGTGGCATCCAAACAGTATACGCTAAAAAACCAAATTATATATATGGTAAAGTTCATACCTCTTCTGCGTATACAATATCACGGATAACCATCCTATTGTTTATCAAAAATAATTCATCATATAACGAAACCACGGAGTCATTGGTTAGATCGACAGTTTCTTTAGAGGTATTATTGATATCATCACCAGGTAGCCTATGACAAATGTACGAATATTAATCAGATATAGTACATTAATACTCACGATATATAACAACACACATGTCAAAATATATGTAACATACATATAGAGGAACCATTCAATGTCATAAGTTGATGGATCAAGAGATATCTTTGTAAATTTAGGTGAATTACAAATAATCCAGTTTCCTACAAATCATATAGTGTTAGTACAAAACAACTAAAAAGATATAAAATATGATGTATATTAAAAGAACCTCTATATCTCATGTAACAAAGGAACTGAAATATGCATAGTGCTAATAACGGAATTTTCCTTGTAGCGAAATTATCAGCACACTCTTCCCACAATGTGATGACAAAACGATTATCACTGCAGTCATTATGTATGAATAAAGGTAATCAGAAAAATAATTATGCAACCGAATATATATAGATATAATAAAAAGATTATATAACTTACTTCATATCTCGAACGATTATATCAAGTCTACTAACCAATTCTCCATTCCTACGGATATACTTTAGTCTTTTGATATGCATCAACTGACCATACACATCTACATGTATAATACATAAAAAAAAATTAATATGAAAAGACTTTCAACAATCAACCATATATATATATATTTACGCTCTTACCAAAAATTTGTTTTTTTATCGAATTTAGCTGAGGAAAGTTGAGTATATGTTTCGAGGTACCTCTGAGGTGATGCATCAACGAAAACCTTATATGGTCTAACGAAAGTATCTCCCATAATTTTTATCTTATATTTTAGAGAACTTGGTCTATAACCATAATCATAATACATAAGAACAAAATTTTTAATTATTATGTAATTTTCTTCGATCAACAGAGAAGATTGATGTTGTAAAGGAATCGATTCAACGTCAGCTTGAAGTCTTGTACCCTATAAAAATAAAATAAAATATAAACTTACCAAGATATATAATGTATCCATACAACACGACACAAATCAAACTATCATCAAACCTGTTTGTCAACCAAAATCATTGCTACTTTCTTAGAACCAAAACTATCAACAATCTCCCATAACCTAATAATACGAACACAGAGGATATAATCTAATATCCCTTGTTGCATCTTTTTAAGAGTCAAGAAAGAAACAACTTTAGAATTTGAATTTGACATGATGAGAGATCACACAAATTTCAACATTGACCATGTAGTATTTAAACATCACATAAACCCAAAACCCTATTTATTCCAACTACTGGATAAAATATGGCCCGTTATATAAACTCATTAATAACATGTTAATGGCCCAACATTTAACCCATAACCAACATCCAACACAATGGTCCAATCTCATTAAAACATAATAACGATTGTAGGAGGAACACACTTGTAACACCCAAACCCTTTTTTTTTTTAAATAGTCCAGATTAATATTCCCAATCAAACAAGAACATGTACAACCAGCTTTAGACCCAAAATTGGATCGATCGATTGTGCAACAATCAAACAAGAACATGCACAACCAAGACACTACATCCGATATCCCGGTCGTTGGAAACCGAACGTACAAGAAAATCATCAAGGTCTGCATCCCGCTCCATTCTCATGCCACGATCAGATACTAATTACTCTTATTACCGTCATCATCACACTCTCAGGACGTCTCCCTCGAGGTAACGAGGCCGATGCAACTCCACTCTCAGGACGTTTCCCTCAAGCTCTGGCTCTATATAGGAAAAATACTTCCTTAGAGTAATCAACACATACACGAACAAGCATCTGAAACAAGAATACTTTCCTTGATAACAACATGCAAAAACCTATTCTAGCAAAACAGCTCTACTCCTACCTAACACTAGGCAACACCACAGACTCCACTGAAGATTCACACCTCCACCTCGAAGCACAACACCAAACCAAAAACTCCTCGCATGCCCCAAAAATCTATTGCTCTTAACTCAGTTACACCTGATACCCATAGGACGCATCCTGTGGCCCATCAACGCACACCACTCGCACTCGCAGGACACATCCTTCGAGTCAACGGTAACTGGAATCTCACATTCCAAATCGACACACAGCAGAGCTCACCTCTCCTCATAACACATGAGTTATTCGAGACCGCAGTCCCTAAAGCAATAAATACTGAGCACCGAACGACGAACCCGCACTGAACACAAGGTCCAAAACCATTCCTGACGCCTCGGTGTACACAACCATCAGCCGATACACCGGCCTATACAACTGCTTGTCCCGTTCAAAGAAACTTGAAACTGAACCGACTGCCTCAAAACTACTCATGACTCGGATTCCTCTCCAAAGCCACAAAAACATTTATGCACTACTGAACGCGTGCCGCTACACGACCAACGCTAATCTTCATAGCTTCCAACTTAGACCGATCCTCCGAACTTCTTTAGCATTACGGAACCAACAATGAACATCTTTTCTGCTAACTTCGTCCCAACCTGTGACGAAAACGCAAAACCCTTGACACCTCTCATAACCCGGACTAGGTCTACTGGATTGATCGCACAACAATCAAACAAGAACATGCACGGTCAACCCTAAACCCAGAATTGGATTTCTCAACGCGCCATAACCAACCTGCCAAACTTCCTCAAGATAATGCAATGCCGACCATGACGAACCTTAAGCTTCCAGATACTCCCATTTGCCTTCTTGTAACCGAACTGGCACTTCTCATAATAGTACAGCTCGACTCCGCCTACAGCTTCTGCTCCCGAGCCTCTCCAGAACCAAACGCAAGGACTTCATGCCCCTTAGAATTCTCGAATACTCCAAATATAAACGCTGAAGATGAACGAATACTCTCTGCAAACTTCCCTTGATCACATCGCAATAATCACATGCACACCGCATATATATCTGTCACACCAAAAGCACAACCACAACTTGAAATGCCCACTACCTGTCTAGCATCACCCGGAACATTCAAAGCAATACTATTAGTCCAAACAGGTCTGGCGGTCGATCGTACAACAATCAAACAAGAACATGTACAATCGCCCGTCAGTCCCGACTACGCAACATTCTTAATCCTAACTAGGTCTGGCGGTCGATTGTACAACAATCAAACAAGAACATGTACAACCACCCGTCAGTCCAGCTTTGGATCTTACAATGCTACATCTGTTACCTGAACTCAGTCCCGGGCCTAGCCGGACCAGTGACATTTCGGCTCACCGCTCGAGCCTCTTCAACCGTCTATCACAGACCATACCCTTGACCTACCCAGTCAACACTGCTCAAATCCTCACCCGATCCGCATAACCGTCCAACATGGACCACATCCTGACCACCCTTGGCCTAAACCACACGAGATCCTCCCATCATCTCCGAGGCTCTGTCTAATCCACACAACACATATACCGTTCGCACTCTCAGGATGCATCCCTCGAGCCAACAGTATCTGGGGACTCACTTTCCCGCAAGAGATCTCACATCCCTCGTTACTTATTCTAGGGACCACTATCCCAATAAGTACACTATATAACACACATCTCTTTGGATTAGAACAGCCTCCCGTGGTATAACCCCGATATTCCCAGCCTGGGATATCTCTATAAAATGACCAACACTGGTCCGCACACATAACACATAACTACACATGCCTCATACTCAAATGAAATAAATAAGGAAAACCATCTTATAAATTTATAAAATATATATCGTTTTCAACACCAACGAAAAATACAATAATCCAGAAACGAAAACACCAAAGCTCAAAATTCTAAATTGGAACAAAACCGAAAAACGAAAACCAACTCTAGCCTCGACCCACTCTCGACTACTCATGCCCACGACGTACTCCTCCAATCTGATAGACGGCTGCTCTGCTGTAACCTGAGCCAATGGTTGCGCTGCAATTGGATGGACCACTGCAAGCGCCAACGGCTGCAGCTTAAGACACATCGGCTTGATATGCCCCGACTCTCTGCAATGGAAGCAAACCTTAGCCTCTCCAGAAAACTTAGGACAATTTGCCACACGATGCTCATAACTGCCGCACCCGAAACAGCCACGGCTACTGTAACCTGATCTCGAACTCTTATCACATTTCCTCTTCTGACCCTGCATTGACTTCCCGCCATTGCTAGAACCCGGACTGGTACCACCTTGTTGTTGCTGCTGTCTCCTTGGCTGAACAGCAGGAACAACAGCCACAAGTACGGCGCTGGAACAGCTACAGCTAACTGACCTCTCAGATCCTCCTCGATGCCTGCAGCCATCTCAACCAGCTTCGCCCTCGAGGCGTACTCCGAAACCCTACAACGAATCCTCAAATCTGCACGAAGTCCCCTCAAAAACCTCTGAACCTGCGTCTGCTCTTCCTCTATGCCTTGATCCGCATAGACAAGCAGCCTGCTGAACTCTGCGTCGTACTCTCGTACTGTACGATCACCCTGAACCAGCTCCACAAACCTCGTCCCGAGACGATCTAAAGCCTCTTGAGGAAAGTACTTGGCATTAAACTCAGCCACAAACTCTCCCCAAGTCCACACTGCACCAGGCCTCCTGGTCTCAATCGCTCTCCACCATAAATGGGCATCTCCAGCTAAATAATGGATAGCTATCTCAACACGATAATCCTCTGGTTATCAAACCGAACGGAAGTTGCGCTCCATGAATGCGCCACTCATCGGCCTCCTCAGGCCCAACACCGCTTGCGAAGAAAGCCGTACTCATCTATCGCATCTGACCTATCATCTCCAGATAAGTCGGACGCGCCTTAGCCATTGTAGCCCTCGGCTGCACCTCCGCCACAGGAGGCACCACTGGAGCCGGGACCGAATCCGCCGCCGGAAACCGCTCCAACAACTGCGCCAGCAAGCCCTCAACATGATCAAGATGATCCTGAGGTGGAACAGCACCCACACCTCTCCCGACACCTCTCCCGGCACCGGGTATGCCGACACTGGCACTCGCACTCAAGGACCCCGTCTGATGCGTCTGAGACTCTGACGCCTGAGAACCACTCACAGCCCCGCTGCTAGATGACTCAACCACTGGTCCGCGACCACGACCTCGGCCTCCACGGCCACCAACTCTGCCACCCCGGGCACCAGCTCTGCCACGACCTCTAGCTCCAGGAACCATACTGCACTGCATTTCCCAAAAATACAGGCTAAGCTACTAGAAGTCACACAGAATCAAAAATAAAACAAACACAACCAGTCACTTACCGCGGAATCTCTTTAAAGGCCGAAGAGGATGATTCTAAGACTCAATTGACTAAGCTCACATAATCAATTAAACACATAGTCTCAGTTCATCAAAATCACTACTAGCCTTAGAACCATAAGGGCTCTAATACCAAAATGTAACACCCAAACCCCTTTTTTTTATAAATAATCCAGATTAATATTCCCATAAATATTAATCCTCAACAACTATATTTCTAACAATTACTACGCGGAAGTTCTCAGCATATAAACAATCCAATAGATAACAAGACAAGATCCAATAACCAATTCACAATTACAAACTAGCAACCTACAACCAGATAACCACAATCAATTCCAGAATTCCAATACACTCTAACAACCTAACCACAAATCATAATCCCTAATCATCCTCTTCCTCTGCCATGATTCCGCGATCATACCTGTCATTACCTGCAACTCAAAAGGAAACCGGGAGTTGCGTGAGTATTATCAAAAATACTCAGTGGAGCGGTCATCCCGCCCAACATGCAATATATAAACACAATATCGAATAACATTCAATTACAAACATTCACATCTCCAATTCCAGTAGTTAATTAAACCAATTCCGGTTAAATAATTAAACCAATTCCAATTAAATAATTTAACCAATTTACGGTTAACAACATTTAATCAAATCATTAACAATTCAAACCGGGTGACGATCGACACACCATCACAGTGTCGATCGACACTCGCACCAAACGAGCAACACTTGCAAACACGGGGTGTCGATTGACACAGCCTCTAGGTGTCGATCGACACTCCGTTCCAGAAACCAGAGCTCGAGCCTATCCTCACGCGGCTCAGCTCGGAATCAATCGGAACCACAACCATCACGACCATACACGGGAACAATCACGATAAGACACATAAACAGTCACGAACATAATTAACAAGATCAATCACATGTCAACGAAAAACAACACTCAACAAAACCTAATCGAATCTACATATTGCCGCGATCACGCACTCACCTCGCGATTCGAAACCGACAAGGGAATTGATCACGAACAAGGGACTGATCGCAGCCTCTGCAACCACAAACCGCCACTGATTCCTCGCTGGAGCACAAGGAAAACCTCCACGACAAACCACGAGCACGAACGGCAAAGAAAATCCGAGAATTCGAACAATTCCCAAACGATTATCGGTTCCTCTCTCGATTCTCTCCTTTTTCTTTCTGATTTCTTCAATCAAAAATGCGGCCACGCACTTCTCATACACTTATATACAAACCCTAGGGTTCGCGCTTAACCAACGTCGCAAACCGAGCGATTAAACTCAAATCAAACCGAACCACCAAACTTGGTGTCGATCGACACCTTCCTGGTGTCGCTCGACACACTTAACAAAATTTAATTCCTTTGAATTTTTGATGCAATTTAGGAAATTGAGTTAGCTTTCCAATGAAATTGGTTTTAGCTCATTCCGATAAGTATTGCGAGACTTATCGACGATTTACTCGACATATATCAAATATGTCGAAAATTTGGTTTGCGGATGTTACAACACTCATCATCCATCTGTTCAGAACCTAAAATTAAGTCTGTTATACTCCGAGGAATCGGTGCAATCTTATCGAAAAAAAGCTCGATCCATTTTGTATAAGGAGATTCCAGACGCCTAATCTTCAACTCAAGAGCACGCTCTTCAAACCCAAGTCGTTCAACATCATATAATAGACGCATCTCCTATTCAACAACCTTCTCATGCGCTAGACACGCCTTATTGTACTTCTTCCGCAACTGAAAATATATCAATGGGTTAGATCGAACAAAAATTTTCTGCCTAGATTTTAAACGAAAATAAGTGCAAATGTTATTCAAGTACCTTAGTCAGAAAATATTCGTAGTGTATGCAACGCTAAGCTCGTATAATCAAAAGCTGTGGGATTTCAACCCCGTGGGGACAAAAGGTCTTGGAAGCAAGGGAGAATTGCTCGAGTACTCATACATGCTTAGCTCTAAACACGAAACTACAACCCAAAAAAATAAAAAATAAAACACAGAATTGATAGCCCAAACGAAAACATGTACATGAACAAACAGATGACGCTATATATATAAAACGCAAATGCTTTGTAACCAACAGAACTGAAATCATTAATTAGAGGAAAATGTGCCTTGACCGTCAGAAGTAAATATATTTGAATAGACTACACAATGCACAACACAGTGCATGTACTAATGAGACACAAACAACAACACAATACTTTTTATGGTACCAATGCACATATCTTAACACGTGAACACAGATTCACATAATTGAGTGAATATTAGATAGTGCATAAAACGAACCAAGACAAAATCAGAAATAATTTATTTAATTTAATATAGCAAAAGACATGAACCGAAAATTCTAATAAGTGCACAAGACACGAACTCAAAAAATTCAAATAAGTGAACGGAACATCTTGCTTATTAGTTACAGGCAAAAACGTTAATTCTAATACAATTTATACGAATAATAGATACAGTTGTTTACGCATTCTCTTTATGTAATGAGATAATGTTGAACTAAACATAAACAAAGAGAATGAGTTTAGAGCAAAAAAAAAAAAAAACAAAACAATCAGACAGTTAGAGGAACTCAAAAAGGTAAAAATATACCATAATAAAAACCATGATAAAAATAAGATAGAGGTTCAACAATAATAGAATAATAACCATGAAAATTATAAATAAAAACCCAAACGTAAACCTAATGATTTAATGCACAAATAAAAAACACAAAAAATAAAACAAAATAAAAATTTTTGGAAAATTTCCTTGTAAACTACGTTAAGAGTCTTGGATGTCGGTTGCGCGTCATCAACGAGAGCTAAAATCTTTAAACCGCTTCGGAAAGTAACTCTCGATACAGCAACATACAACTGACCATGAGTAAAAACCGGTTTTGGCAAATATATTCCGACAGTGTTCAAAGTCTGACCTTGGCTCTTATTAATCGTCATGGCGAAAGCAACGACAACAAGTAACTGTCGACGTCTCATTCTGAATGGAATCCTAGTCTCTGGAGGAGTTACAAACATCCGAGGAATGAATACTTTATCACCAATGAAATCTCCACTTATAAGCTCAGCTTCTATAACGTGAGGAGCCATCTGGGTAATAATCAATCTGGTACCATTACATAAACCATTCTTTGGATCAATGTTACGTAACAACATGATTGGAGCACCGACTTTTAACGTAAGCTCATGATTAGGTAGACCAGATATCTTGATCCTATTCAAAAACTCTTGAGTGTACACCATATCGTCAGTTACTTTAGTATCCGACTTATCGATACTATCAGAACTCAAATACCGATGAGAATCACCTAAGAATACAAAAGAAATTACACACAAATTATTATCACATAATAACGATCAACAAATAAGATATAAGACAGTATAAACTTACCATCCAGTTGAACTAACATGAAGGCATTGATATCATCGACCTCAGCGTTCCTAGGACTTAGTATAGCACGACCTTTAAAGAATCCGGGGTTACATTCCTCGATGTACGACGACCCATATGTACACCGAACTATCTCTTCTAACGGTTTGTCACACGATTTTATAAACAAATCCTCTGGAATATCGATCTCAACCTCATCCTCTTTTGAATTACCCAACCTTCCATGACCTATAGCCATTATCCAATTTGCAAAATCGGCAATCTCAGAAGCCTCCCGCTCCGAATGGCCACGCAAAATTCTCATATTTTGCGTTAATCGTAAAACCTTACAGTGAGGCCATAAGTAAGAGGATGGCAAACCAGCCAGGATCGTCTCCTCCCTACCTCCGTCAACGATGACAGGTAAAATCTGTCTAAAGTCTCCACCGAAAACAACGACTTTACCACCGAAAGGTTTATCAGATTTGAGTATGTCTCGGAGAGTCCTATCCAAGGTCTCAAAACAATGCTTGCTCATCATTGAAGCCTCATCCCAGATAATAAGACTTGCTTCTTTGACCAAATTAGCGGTGTGTGATCCAGCCTTAAAAGCACACACAGTACTATCATCCACCACAAGAGGAATCCCGAACCTTGAATGAGCAGTTCGACCACCTCGCAACAACAAAGCAGTTATCCCACTCGAAGCAACATTAAGAACAATCCCACCATCGATTCTGATAGCAGAACCGAGCAAACTTCATAAATACGTTTGACCAATTCCACCAAATCAATAAAGGAAGAACAACCCACCAGATTTGGTACTCACGGCGGTCAATATCTCATCATAAATTGCAGACTGCTCAGGTGTTATGGTAGATATCAGCCGCTCAAACTCAAGACGCATCTCGTCAATATTGTAGCTCTGTTCCTCCGTGATCAAATGATTGTTATCCCGTACGATGGAGTCTTCATCCAATTTAGGCATATCAGCATAACCGGATAAGGAACGCCCATGTTTCCGTAACATCTCATCGATCTTAAACAACGTGAAATTTTTTAACTGCTCTTCACTCAGTTTAAGGCCTAAAACAGAAACACGTGTAAAAAACCAATCACCAACCCAAAAAAAAAAAGTGAAAATATTACCAATCGTAAATTAGTTTTTTTATTACATGGGTTCTTCTCCAACCTTCTACGCTCATGCAAAATATCTTCTGATAAATACTCCCATGTAGCATTCCAAACATCGAGGGGTAACGCAACACTAGCATAAATTAACATAATAACGAAAAGCTTACGTAAATAGTAGCCAGAACCCCATAAACTTGCTTCCTTGATTGCCTCGATATACTCAGTATCATCATCAAGCAACCCCAAAGCATAACACACCTCTTTAAACGTCCCATGCACAACTCCATCAACAGTCTTGATAGCCTCAAAAGATACAGGCCCCTCCACAACATTCAATAAAACCCGTAAATAGTACGTCTCACCGCATGAAGGGGGCACGTAAGTGATCCTACCAATAGAGAAACCTCGCTCACGTAATTTCCACGTCCGTGTTGTTGAATCCCATACAAATTTTGTTGGAAAATCTGAATACGTTGGGTCGTTTGAGGGGGGGGGGGGGGTACATGCTTATTTATAGAGAAAATAGGTCGGTTTGGATGAATAGTAATGGGCCGCTAATGGGCCTCTATCCTCTGGGCTTGACCGTTGGGTCGTTTGATGTATACTTGGTCGATTTAGGCTTATCGATTCTTCTAGGGGAGATTTGACCCCTAACCGCGCCTGTAAAAGGAGGGATGCTCCTCAGATATCTCTCATTATTCTCATTTCTCCGAAAACAGGTTCGCTCTCTCTCCCTTTTCTCTCGTTTTTCTTTCAAGTAGTTGATAGGAATTTTGCCGTCCCATCACTTCGCCGCTGCCGTGTTCTTCATCGCCGCCGCAGTGTTCTTCAGAAAAATCCGAAAATCCCCAATTTTGATCCGAAGAAATAATGTCGTCAACAAGCTCTTTTGAGTCTGCGAGATCTGCCGAGTTCCTTGAGAAGGGAAAATCGATCTGGGAGTATTCTGCTAACAGCGAGTCGGTCGTTGATGCGGGCTCGAGTTGTAGTCGGCTCCGTGGCTGCGAGGAGACGAGTACTTCTGGTCGCGAGGATGCGAGTGCTTTTAGTCGAGAAGATCGATCTGGAGGCCACTCTCCTCTTGCCGAATTGTTCTCCTATCCATCCCCTGTCTTAAGGCAAAGTCGCGAGACGAGGGAGATTGCTTCACCGACGCGAGTTCCGCGACCAGACCTCGAAGAGGGGGTTGGGACCTCGCGCCCCTCGCTAATTGGCGAGGCCTCTGCTATTAACGAGCAAAGGCTAGTCATGGAAATACCACAACTCCGTGACGAGTCCCTTAGTCCTGCCGAGCTGCCTCCCCGAGTAAAGATCGAAGATTGTGCCTGGGATTACAACTCGCTCGTAGAAGCAGAAAGATTGGATGCCTGGAGTGGATCCGGATTGGCCGAGGTGGTCAAGAAGAAAAATAAGTCGAGGCGAAAGCAACGCCCGCCTCCTGGCTCTTCGTGGTGCGACAAGGACTCCCTGGATACCCTTCGCAAGGAATGCAGAATCTCTGATGCAGTTAAGATGATTGCGCCGACTCCTGAGCAGCGAGAAGACAATCCGCCTGTCGGTACGTTCACCGCATATGAGTGCTGGTTCAGGGATTGTTACCTTACATTCCCCATTCCTGCGTTGATTCTGCAGTACTCATGGTTCATAAAATCGCGCTCGCGCAGGTTAACACGAGAGGGATTCGTCAACTAGTCGGGCTTCTGACTCGAGCTGCCGAATGTGGCGAGCCCTTCGGAGTTCGTCATCTTCGTAACTTTCTTGACTTTTGCAAGCATGCCGATCCGAGTGACAAGAGGTTGTATAATCTGGCGAGTCGCCCCCATTACAAAGTTTTGGACGACTTTCCGAACAAGGACCACAGTTGGCGGAAGTATTTCTTCTTTGTGTTAGTGTCAACCGCGTCTGTTGAAGAAGAAGACCGGGTGGTGGCGAAGCGGGGAACACTTGGTAGATTTTCTTGATGTTTATCGCGCGAACTGCCACCTTATGCTTTATATTAACCCTTTGTTCAATTGTTTTCACAGTTAACAGACCGCTATTCACTTCCTGTTCCTGGAATCGACGACCTGCTCGACAAGTTGAAGGCTCGGAAGTGTCTCTGGAATCGTCACTTCCACCATCGAAGAGTTATGCGAGCTCGCGAGTCCGTTCTAAACGACGAGGACGACGAGCCTGATCAAAGCGAGTCCGAAGATCTTGAGATAATGCCGCCCAAGACTACTTTCCGTGATATCGCCAAGCTGAAAGCCGCGAAGGCTAAGAAGAAGGTCGACCCGAAGGCCATTGCTTCTATCGTCGAGACATCTGAGCGGAGTGTTGACAAAGAAAATACTCTAGTCGCAAAGAGTGGTGATGCGGCTGCTGTAGCCGCGAGTGGTACTTTGGGTGTTACTGCTTCACAGCTAATTGTCGTTTCTGACGAGCTCGCCGAGTCTAAGCAACAGCTGACTCGAAAAAGAAAGCACTCTGCCACTGAGAAGGGCAAAGGCAAAGCCGGCAAGAAGAAGAGATCTCGTCGCGAGCTGCCGAGTCTGCCTCCAGGCGAGTCCATTGCTCCAGGTCCGCGATCTGGAAAATCTGCTGAGCTCTACGACGATCCCTTAGCCGCTGCTGCTTTAATGGCCAAGGTCACGTACCCGGGCGACAACCTTCCGATCTCAGAGATGCTGGTAAAGAGCAAGCTCTACAAAGAGTTCGCGTCTCGCCAAGCTATGGTAAATTTCTATTGTTCTACTTGTTCCGTCTTGCTTCGTTTCTCATATTTCTAACTTTTCTACAGGCTATCGCCCACTGTAATAGAATGGTCGTAGCGTACGACCAAGAGGCGAGGTCTAGGCAGGCCTTTATTGACGAGGCCAGGAGAAAAGAAGAGGCCGAGATGAAGCAGCTCGTAGAGAAGATGACAAAAATCACTGCTGAGCGCGACGCCTACAAGAAGGGCTGTGACGACTTGGGCGTGCATCTTCAGAGAGTCTGTCTGGAGAAGAAGAAGGCCGAGGAGAAATCCGCCGAGCTGGAGATAGACTTATCGGCTCTGAAAGCGAGTCGCGAGAAGGATCTCAAAGCGGCTGCTTCATCTGCGAGGCGATCCACGGCTGCCGAGGTTCAGGCTAAACTGGACCGTGCTTACGAGCTGTTTCGTCAGATGATGAAAAAGCCGATCAAAAATATGGTCTATCTTGCGCAAGCGGTTGCTTACATCCAGCTTCTTGACGACATGGAGAAGCCTAATGCAGATGAGCCGTTTGATCCCAAGGCTGAACGTGCTCTTCTGGTCGAGAACAAGGTCGCGCTGGGTGACGCCGATGTTGTCTTCGATCAGATAGCCGCCGAGCTGAGGAAGACACTAGGTATGAACTATCTCGTCCCCATTAATGTTGCGGATATCGTTGTTTCTCCGCGAGTAGAAGTTAGCGCTAAGTCTGTTGGTATTAATGTAGCTTCGGGGTCCAACGATGGCTCTCTGGGTATGCGCTTGCGAAGTGCGAGTGAAGAGTTAAGCGACAGTGAGTCGGGCGAGACGGACAAGACTGGCGAGTCTGATCAAGCCGTAGTAACTGAAACTCAGCACGAGCCGGCTCTCTTGGAACAGGATCCGAAGACCGGCGAGGCCGCGAGTTCGGTTGGCATTGTTGCTCCAGCCGAAGATAGAGTTGAAGAGGGCGAGCCGGTCGCCGAGGAAAAAGGTGTTGAAGATGGCGAGCTGGTCACCAATCCACCTTTGTAATATATGTTTAAGATTTGTTTCTTTTCCTTTTGTTTTGCTCAAGGTTTTAAGACTTGTTATTTTGTGCCTGGCCGGCTTTATCCAACTTGTTACATTTTACTTGCCGAGTTGGTCGAACCCAAATATATACGAAATACGGATTCGCCTTTCTGACGAGGCCTGTTAGAGCTCGTTTAGCGAGGCGGTTTTAAGACGCTTAAAGGCAAAACGAATGATGGTGCCGCTGTAAAATTTGCCATATTTGACGAGGCCTGTTTTAGCTCGTCAGCTAGGCCTGTTATAGTTCGTTACTTAAAGCAAATTTCGGAGTATAGAAATTCTACAGAATATCTTACCCGATTATAATCTCTGACCAGACTATATTTGCCAAGTTCGACCAGTGTTAAGTATAACTGGATTTGCGAGATGAACATCCTGGTTTACAGTCGTATTCCACTGAATACATCCGCTCCAGTGATGAACTCTAAATTTATATAGCGCGCTTTATCCGTTTATGGATGTATATGTAAACTTCGCGATGAAGTATTAAAGATCGCCATTATGGTCAGTAATGACGACGAGTCGACATCGATGTCGCGTTTAGACAATTAAGTCGTTTGCGAATTATCGAGTGTAAACAGTTAAGTCGTTTGCGAGCTGTCGCGTTTAGACATTTAAGTCGTTTGCGAGCTGTCGCGTTGTAATATACTATCGCGTGTAGACGTTGACATCATTTGCGAGTAGATCGTGTCGCGTGTAGACACATAAGTCGTTAGCAAGCTGATCGTGTCGCGTGTAGACACTTAAGTCGTTAGCGAGTTGATCGTGTCGCGTGTAGACACAAGTCGTTAGCGAGCTGATCGTGTCGCGTGAAGACAGTTAAGTCGTTAGCAACTGATCGTGTCTCGGAAGACAGTTAAGATGTTTGATATTCAGTCATTTTGATAAGAGCCTGATTGCGCCTTTCGTTGATGAGGTCGAGTTCGTCGAGCATGAGGAGATGATTGAGACCTTCCTGTTCTGGAAGTAACCGTCGGCGAACTCCTGGAAAATGGACCTTGAGAGGAATTACACATTCTGTTCCGTAAACGAGGACGAAAGGGGTCTCGCCCGTAGCGCGACGTGGTGTAGTTCGATAGGACCACAAACACCTTCAAGTTCATCTGCCCAACGGCCCTCAGTATCACAACCATAGATTGTGGTCTCGTCGTCGATGGGAATGTCGACGATTTCGTGCGTTGGTGGCGGTTCCTCCCTACACGGATAAGCATCCTCTGGTAATTCTTTGATTTGTTCGGGGAGAAGACCGCCGTTAAAAGCTGTATTATCCGGGTCGAGTTCGTTGCTCCCCGCCATCACATCCGTCGTTTCATCTGTGTAGACTGCGCCGGAATGATCGAGATCCATAGGCTCTGGTTCGGTTTGGTCGGAGTCGATTGGATCCGTTATGGGGCGAGTAGGCGAGCTGCTCTTTAGATCCTCTCTTCGCCTTGCGGCTTGAGATCTCGTCAGCACGTTGACTTTGTTTGCGACTGCGATACTTGGCTCTTCGATGAACTCAACTTTGACAATTCTTTGAAGAGCTTTGTCTGGTTGTGCCGACGAGCCGAGTGATGCAAGGGCGTCTACTTGCGAGTTCTCTGCCCTCGGAATTCTTGTTAAGGTAAAAAATTCGAATTCCGCTGCTAATGTTTTGACGAGGGCGAGGTACGCTTCCATTCTATCGTCCTTTGTCGCGTATTCGCCGTTAAACTGATTCGCGACGAGTTGAGAGTCGCAAAAAGCTTTTATCCTTGTCATTTTAGGTGCCTTAGCCAATCAGAGACCCGCGAGTAAGGCCTCGTACTCTGTCTCATTATTCGATGCTCTGAAGCCAAAGCGGAATGACTGTTCCAGAGATTTTCCATCTGGTGACGACAGTCGAATGCCTACTTCGGACCCGTGTTTAGATGACGAGCCGTCCACATGTAATTGCCAAATTTGAGATGAGGAGCCGGAAGCGAGTGGGCCTTCGATTTCTGACGAGGCCGCCGTCTCAGGTAGCTCGATTAGAAAGTCGGCCAACACATGTGCCTTGATTGTTGTCCTACTGCGATACTCGATATCGAACTCGCTCAGCTCAATGGCCCATTTGGCGAGTCGATCGGATTGAGTTGGGCTGTGGAGAACAGCTCGTAGTGGAAAGGTACTGAGTACAACGATCGAGTGCAATTGAAAATAGGGTCGAAGCTTGCGAGCCGATGTAATAACCGCGAGGGCTAATTTCTCCGTCAGGGGATATCTTTTTTCTGCATCGGTTAGCGACTTGCTCATGTAGAAAACGAGCTTCTGCTCGATGCCGTCTTCGCGAATTAGAACCCCACTAACTGCCGAGACGGAGACCGCAATGTAAAGATAGAGCGGTTCGCCTGCTATGGGTTTTGTCAACACAGGTAGAGTCGCAAGATATTGTTTCAACTCCCGGAAAGCTGCTTCACATTTCTCTGTCCACTCGAATGCCTGCCGAGCCGAACCCTTCTTGTCTTTGAGCGTATCGTAAAAAGGCAAACATTTGTCGATAGAGCACGAGATGAATCTGTTCAATGCCGCGACTCTGCCTGTTAGTCGCTGGACTTCCCTTTTCGTTTTTGGCGAGGCCATCTGCATGAGCGCGTTGATTTTTTTCGGATTTGCCTCGATCCCGCGACGAGTTACCATATAGCCGAGGAACTCGCCTGATGTTACGCCGAAATGACACTTAGCCGGATTGAGCTTCATGTTGTACTTGTTTAACAGTGCGAAGCATTCTGCGAGATGGCCGACATGATCCTGCTCTTCGAGCGATTTGACGAGCATATCGTCTATGTAAACCTCCATCGTTTTGCCGAGTAAGTCCGCAAACATTTTATTCACCAATCGCTGATAAGTGGCCCCAGCGTTCTTAAGTCCAAAGGGCATGACTTTGTAGCAATAGATTCTGCGATCTGTGATGAAAGATGTTTTGTCGCGATCGCCGGTGTGCATAGAGATTTGGTTGTAACCAGAGAAAGCATCCATGAATGATAACAGTCTGTTCCCAGAAGTTGCCTCAACAAGGCGGTCGATATGAGGAAGAGGGAAACTGTCTTTTGGGCATGCCTTGTTCAAATCCGTGAAATCTACACAGACTCGCCACTTGCCATTTTTCTTTTTTATGACAACTTGCCAAATCCGTGATCTGACTTCAGAGATCAAGCCGGCCTGCAGGAGTCTGTCTACTTCGTCGTTTACCGCTTGAGCCCTATCAGGACCGAGTTGCCTTCGCTTTTGTTTTATAGGCTTGAAAGTCGAGTCCACGTTCAATTCATGACTGATGATGTCGATATCGATCCCGGGCATGTCTTCTGCGGCCCATGCGAAGGTACTAACGTTTTTCTTGAGAAATTCAACGAGGTCGAGCCTGACGGCCTCATCTAGCGTCGCGCCGATCTCGACACATTTTTCTGGTGACTCGTCGTCAATGCAAATTGATATGACGGATTCGCATGTCGGATTCTGCGATCTGTAGTTGCTATAACAGGTTTGAGATCTCCTTGACAGGCTCCCTGTCTATCTTAAACTTTTTTCGCGGTTCGTTCGGAATTGGAACCGCTGCGTGGCTTCTCAGCTTATGCGCGGCCATGAAGCAAGATTGCGATGCCAACTGACTCCCTCTGATTGTTTTGATTCCACTTTTCGTAGGGAACTTAAGGCATAGATGGTATGTCGAGGCGACTGCGCGCATCGAGTTGAGCCAAGGGGTTCCCATAATAACATTGTTGATTGCCGGGTTGTCAGACACCGTGAACTCTACTATTTTAGTTACCCCTTCCGCACACACTGGAAGTTTGATCGTCCCGAGTGTCATTGTCGTCTCGCCGTTGAATCCAGTCAAAGGATTAGGATGGGATTCGACTTGGGCGAGGTCAATTTCCATACGCTTAAGAGCGTCTATGAAAATAATGTCGACTGTGCTTCCTGTGTCGATCAAATCGCGACCCGTGTCCCATCCTGCAACGGAGAGTCGGACGACAAGCGGGTCGTCGTGGGGTTTGTCAATGTCATCAATCTCACTCTCTTCGAATTGGATGACATCGTTTGGAAACATGGACGGGTTGGGCTTGTTCGCTCCCACTTCAGCTCGTCTCTGATAAGCTTTGATCGACGAGACGGTGTTTGAGCAATAACGCGAGCCGCCCATAATCATGTTACAGACTTTTTGCTTCGAGCCGCCTCGGCCCTCGTTATCGTTTTGCCGGCCGAGTTGGGACTCGTCATTATTCCGCCTGTCTCGCTTGTTACTCCTGCTGTTGTCGCCAGACGGACCGTCCCCATCTCTTGCATCGTCGAACTGCTCGAGTTGGAAATCGTTAACGTTTATGTTTCCTCTGAGTTCTCCGGCGGCTAGCTTTGCTGCGAGTTGCTTTCCGAGCACTCTGCAGTTAGCCGTCGAATGTCCATCCATTTTGTGCAAGTCGCAATATGCGGATTCATCATACTACAAGTTCCTCGTCGAAGTGTTGCCGCAATTGCGGCCTGGAGTACCATTTTCGCGGCCTCGCCCTCTTCCTCGACCATAGCCGGGCGAGTCCACTTGGTAGTTATGAGCACCTTTAAAACCTCCTTCGTGCTGCACAAAGTTGCCTGGCTTCTTCTTTGCTGTAGCCGGGGCTTCCTGCGGATTAGGAACTCTGGCATTCCCATACTTTTGGCCCAAAATTCTTGTTTCTTCTTCGCTTGTCGCGAAACCGTTAGCGCAATGGAGCGCGTCTTGAATAGATGAAGGCTCATTGATTGTCATTTCTTTTCGAAAATCCGAGTTGTACCACAGGGCTTTACGCAATGCGCTAAGTGCGGATTGGTCATCAATCCCCTTCACTTGAGTAAGCATTGCCTTGAAACGTTCGATGAAAACTCCTAAGGGTTCGCTGGCCGCCTGCGACAGGGTGTAAAGGTCCGCCTCCGACGACCTGCATTTGATTAAGATGGAGTATTGTTCTAGGAAAGCTTCGGAGAGCTGCGTGAAGCTGTCGATTGTATTCTTCTTCATTCCCGTAAACCAATAGAGAGCCGCTCCCTTGAAGTGTTCCACGAAGAGGAGGCAGCAACCAAAGTCGATTTCGTCGAGTTGGAAATTGGCTCGCCCCATTGCGATTGAGAAGGCCCTGATGTGTGACGCACAAGTTTTTTTTTTTTTTTTTAATTAACTTCATAAAAGGTTTGGACAACAATCATTCAACAACACAACCACACAAAAATCCATACAACCATCCAGATAATAGTGTCAATATTAAATTCGGAGTTCCACAAAATAAGTCTAGCAACCTAACACCGGGTTCACTAGATTAGACTATACATAACAAAAACCTATCATCCCCTCCTCTGGCCCTGATTCCGCGATCATGCTTTTTCTTTACCTGCAACACAATTGGGAAAAACGAGTTGCGTAAGTATTTAACAAATACTTAGTGAGACGGTCGTCCCATCTACAGGCCAATTACTTGAATAAAACAATACACGAAATACCAGGGTTAACAGACAAAGCACGGAACAAGCAAACAACAGAAAACGGAGAAAACAGAACAGCACTGCACGTGTCGATCGACGGGGAGCAACCCTGTCGATCGACGGCTCACAACCACGTGTCGATCGACAGGAAGCAATCCTGTCGATCGACAGCAAGCCTGCTGTCAGAGTTTGGCCTATCCTCTCATGGCCAAATCTCTCCAATCCACACCCAAAAACCTGCGATTCCAACCACAAAAGATCCACCGAACACACAACAACAAACGTATAACATATATTCCTCAATTCAAGGACCTATGGTCGCGCACTCACCTTAGATCTGAAGAAAAAGAGGATGAACTACGAAGAACACGGAGCTCCAACTTCGATTCCCGCACAAATCAACCTCCCAAGAGCTCTCCCACGACCACACACGCTATGGAAACGAGAATCAAGGGCAAAACTCACCAATTTCCTCTCAATTCTCCTTTCTCCCTTTTCCTCTCTTTTCTCTCTTCTTTTTCTCTCTTCTTCCTCTGCCACCACAAGAAAAATAAGAGAACCCCCTTTTATACGAAACCCTAGATTCCACAAACCTAGATCTGATTTTAACCCGTGTCGATCGACAGACACAACCAGTGTTGATCTACACGACACTCTCTGCCCAAAAATCCGAGAAACGATGGCCTCGTGTCGATCGACAGACACGCCGTGTCGATCGACACGACACTCTTTGCCAAAATTCCCGAGGCAAACGACCCGGTGTCGATCGACACACACCTACAGTGTCGATCGACACACACCTACAGTGTCGATCGACACCCCCAAAAATCCCATTTTAGTTCACGGGTGTTACAATTCTCCCCCACTAACATGGATTCGACCTCGAATCCCACAAGGTACGTCCACACCGAATGACTCCCTGGCCCGCGCCGGCTTACACCACAAGAGATTCTCACACAATCTCCAAGACCCATGAACTAATCCTATGTTTATACACACGTTCCTTAGACGTTTATTACGTTTGACTCATCACACACTCTAGGGAACCTCCGTCCCCTCTGCCGCACCATAGAGGAACCACCGTCCCAATACAGGCACACTCTAGGGAATCTCCGTCCCCTCTGCCACACCATGGAGGAACCACCGTCCCAATACAAGCACATTCTAGGGAACCTCCGTCCCCTCTGCCGCACCATAGAGGAACCACCGTCCCAATACAGGCACATGAGTCAATCGTAAAAAAAATCTAAAAACGCCTATAAACATCAGCGACTAGGTCACCTCACATGGTCTATACTCGATACTCCCACCAGAATATCCACAAAACACGCCCTCACTGGCCAACACAACGATATATCAGAAACACCAACTGATAACTCAGAAATATAAGAAAACACATCTCATAAATTTCCAAGGAAAATGTATATCGATACAACGAACGATCATACATGAAACAAAAACACTACAGGCACAAAGCCTACACGAAACTGGAACCACAAGGAAACTAAGCTCAAATGGCGACCTACTTGTCGAACCATTTCTTGAACTTCATCTTCATCTTTGCCTCCGGCTCCCAAGTCTCCTCCTGGCAACCGCCACAATCCCATAGGATACGCAACAACGGGATCTTCTTCCAACGCAATTCCTTGATCCTCCTCTCCAGGATTCTCACAGGAACCGCCAGAACCGTCATATCCCGCTAAAGATCCGCAGGGATCTCTGGCACTAGCTCCTCCGACTCATGCAGGCACTTCCTCAACATCGACACATGGAAAACCTTATGAAATGCCTTCATGATCGGTGGTAACTCTAACCGATAAGCCACTGGTCCAACACGCTCCACCACCCGGAACAGACCCATAAACCTCGGACTAAGCTTGTTCTCTGCTATGGATCTGTTAGGACCACTCAACATAGCCATCTTGAGATACACGCGATCTCCCACTGAGAACTCAAGCTCACGTCTACGCTTATCTGCATAACTCCTCTGCCTATCCTGAGCTTCCTTCATGTTCAAACGCACAATACGAACCTTCTGTCGTCTCCTGAACATAAGTAGCCCCATGAATGCTGCGCTCCCCCACTTGGGTCCAGCAAATAGGCGTCCTACATGGCCTCCCATACAGAGCCTCAAAAGGAGCCATACCGATACTCGCCTGAAAGCTGTTATTATACGCGAACTCCACTAAGCTCAAATGATCAGCCCACTGACCACCCCAATCCAAAACACACATCCTCAGCAAATCCTCCATAGTTTGAATAGTCCTCTCTGACTGCCCATCAGTCTGCGGATGATAAGCTGTACTCATATGCACCTTAGTGCCCATCTCTGCCTGAAAGGTTCTCCAAAACTCTGATGCAAACCTGGGGTCTCGATCAGAAACAATACTGGCTGGCACTCCATGCAGCCTCAAAATCTCTCGCACAAACTTCTTAGCCAACTTAGCCGCTCCATCGGTCTTCTCAATCGGTCCACGATCACCCAAATAGCATCGTACGTCTGCGACGTAGGTAACCCGACCACAAAATCCATCGTAATCATATCCCACTTCCACTCCGGAATGGGTAAACTCTGCAGCTTGCCACTCGGAACCTTGTGCTCGGCCTTGACCAACGAACACGTGTTGCACTTAGACACAAAAGCTGCCACATCTCTCTTCATCCCGACCCAATGATAATACTGCCCAGATGAATCGAGAACTTGCTCCCATGAGCCTCACTCAAAATCTCCTGCCTCAACACCTCATCACGTGGTACGCACACACGACCACGAATCAAAATCGTCCTATTCGGAGAGACAACATACTCAAACCGTGCTGCTCGTGACGAATCTAACAACAACTGATCACTCTGCTGAGCCACTCTTATCCTACTAAGAAGATCGGCCCGATCAACTGCCTCCAAGCCCAACGGCTCCTCCGAGAAAGCACAAAAACGCAACATGCTAATCTCGCCTACAAACTCCTCGATAACCCGCTCGCGGGCTGAAAAGGACCTCCGCCGACTCAAGGCATCTGCCAGCAGATTAGCCTTGCCCGGATGATAAATGATCTCCAGATCATAATCTGCCAGCAACTCGACCCAGCGCCTCTGTCTCATGTTCAGCAACGGCTGAGTAAAGATGTGCTGCAGGTTCTTGTGGTCCGTGTAGATCTGAACTCTCCCTCCATAGAGATAAGACCTCCAGATCTTCAGAGCGAACACTACTGCTCCCAGCTCTAGATCATGCGTAGGCCGATTACGCTCACTACCCTGCAACTGCCTCGAAGCATACGCAATGACTCAACCCTCCTGCATCAAAACGCAACCCAGCCCAACTCCCGAAGCATCAGTATACACGGTATAAGGCTTCCCCGGCTCGGGTAATGCCAACACCGGCGTACTAGTCAACATCTCCTTGAGCCTCGTAAAACTCTCCTCGCACTCCGGTGACCAAACAAACGGAACATCCTTACCGGTCAGCTTCGTCATCGGCTGCGCCATACTCGCAAAGCCCTTGACGAATCTCCGATAATAACCTGCCAAACCCAAGAAACTCCTGATCTCGGTCGCACTGCTCGGTCTAGGCCAATCTCGAATAGCCTCAATCTTAGCTGGATCCACAGAAACTCCCTCTGCAGACACTATGTGACCAAGGAAACCCATCTCTCGCTGCCAGAACCTGCACTTGCTCAACTTAGCATACAGCTTCTGCTCCCGAAGCCTCTGTAGAACTAGACCCAAATGCACCTCGTGCTCCTCGGAACTCCTCGAATAAACCAGGATGTCATCGATAAAGATGATAACAAACACGTTCAAGAACTCCTTGAACACGTCATTCATCAATCTCATGAAAGCTGCAGGCGCGTTCGTCAAACCTAAAGGCATCACCACAAACTCAAAATGCCCATAACGCGTCATGAATGCCGTCTTGCGCACATCTGCCTCAGCAATCGGAATCTGATGATATCCTGAAGCCAAGTCTATCTTGGAGAACCAGGTCGCACCCCTCAACTGATCCAACAACTCATCAATCCTCGGGACAGGGTACTTGTTCTTCACAGTGACTCAGTTAAGTCCCCGGTAATCGATGCATAACCGGAAACTCTCATCCTTCTTCCTCATAAACAACACCGGCGCTCCCCACGGTGACACACTCGGTCGAATGAAACCCTTACCCAAAAGGTCCTCCAACTGCTTCTTCAGCTCTGCTAACTCTGTTGGAGCCATCCTGTAAGGAGCCTTAGATATCGGAGCGGTTCCAGGCTCAAGCTCAATCGTGAAAGGATCGGACCGAGATGGTGGCAATCCCTCCAACGACCGAAAGATATCCTTAAACTCCTGAACAACCCGGATATCCAAAGCAACCTCACCACTAGACTCCGATATCACAATCGTCGCCAGATAAGCCTCGCAACCCCGCTCTAACATCCGTTCCGCCTGAATAGCCGAGATCACAAGACTATCAGAAACCGGCCTCAAACCCTGAAACGACAACCTGGCCCCATCCCCCTCCAAGATCACTCTGCCCCTGAAGCAATCCAGATGAACCCGGTAGAACGATAACCAGTCCATACCTAGGATTACGTCATACAGCGCCACTGGACTAATCACTAAGTCCGCTGGCATCGAATGCCCAGCTATCCATACATCCACTGCCCTAGCACGGCTAGAAGTAGCCAGGAATCCACCTCCAGCCACTTCGACCACGCCTGCGCGCTCACCCGCGCTACTCCTGATGCCACTACGCTTGGCATGCTCTGGGGTAATATAGCAGTGCGATGCTCCGGAATCAAACAACACGTGGGATTCAAAGCCGCCCACTAACAAGGTCCCTACACATACCACATGCGTTGGGAACCCTGAGACTCGATCACAAATAAAATAACAGAGCACAAACCACACAACAAGGAAAATTCTACCTCTAAGAATTCACGAAGTTTGAGTCTAGAATTTTTTTTCTACCTGTGATCTGCCCGGCTCCACTGCTCTGACCGGACTCTGCCGAAGGATACACGCGTGGTGCAGGTCCAATCTAGCCTATCGGCTGCTGCACTGCCGCGACCTGACTCAAAGGCTGCACCTCAACCGGCTGAATCGCTGCAAAACCCGGCTGCTGCAACCTGGGACACCTCGACCTGATATGCCCCGGCTCGCGACAGTGGTAGCAAACCTTAGCCTCCCGAGAGACCTTAGGACAGCTCACCACCCGGTGCTCGGAACTACCGCACCCGAAACAACCCTGTGACCTGAGGCCACCAGAACCCGCCCTAGAAGGGTCATCCCGCCTCCTCTTCTGGCCCTGCGCAGTCTGACTGCCCTTGCCGGAACCAGAACCACGCTGTTGCTGCTGCGGGCCCTTCGGCGGAGCAACAGGAGCAACCACACGCGGAACCACTAAAGAACCAGCCTACTCGCGCTGATCCTCCTCGATCGCTGCTGCCAGCTCTACCAGCTCTGCCCTCGAGGCATAACTAGCACCTCTGCACTGAGACCGGATACTCAACCGAAGTCCATGCAAAAACCTCTGCATAAGAGTCCTCTCATCCTCGATATCGCGGCCCGAATGCACCAACAATCTGCCAAACTCGGCATCATACTCGCGTACAGAACGGCCTCCCTGCTGAAGCGACATGAAACTGAGCTGCAGACGATCTCGAGCCTCCTGAGGAAAATACTTAGCATTGAACTCGGCTAAGAATTCTCCCCAGGTCGACACCGCTCTCCGAGCCTCGATAGCTCGCCACCACAGATGCGCATCACCACACAGATAGTGAATGGTTAACTCTACCTGATACTCCGCGGGACAACGAATCGATCTAAAGTTACGCTCCACTCTCAAGCGCCACTCATCCGCCTCCGCAGGACCCACACGGCCCTCAAACGACGGCGTACCGATCCTCTGCATATGCCCTATAATCTCAAGGTAAGATGGCACCTGCCCCTCTGCCACTACAGCCCCTGCTGCAGACCTGCCTCTGGAGGAACTCCCGGAGCCTGCTCAGGAGCCACAGGCGGAAAATGTGTCAACAACTGAGTCAGCAATCCCACAACCTGGTCATCACGACCTGGAGCCACAGCAGCACCCTCACCAGGGCCCACTGGAACTCCCTCACCTCTACCGGCACCAGCCAACACACTGGCACTAAGCGACTGGGACTCTGACGCGGTTGCTCCACCCGAGGATGCACTCTGCGCCGCGTTCTCTGCCGACTCCGCAACTGGTCCACGACCACGACCTGGACCCCGGCCTCCACGGCCACCCACTCTGCCCCACGGGCCACTGCTCTGCCCCCACGGGCTACTGCTCTACCCCGACCTCTAGCTCGGGTATCCATCTCACTGCAACACAACAGCAGATAAGTACCCTAGGAATCACAAACAAACACAACAACTTACCGCGGAATCTCTTTGAAGGCCGGAGAGGATGATAATAAGACTAGAAATTTATTAAACACACAAAAATTAATTAACCCACATAGTCTCAGCTCAACACAACCACCACTAGCCCTAGAACCGTAAGGGCTCTGATACCAAAATGTGACGCACAAGTTTTTTTTTTTTTTTAATTAACTTCATAAAAGGTTTGGACAACAATCATTCAACAACACAACCACACAAAAATCCATACAACCATCCAGATAATAGTGTTAATATTAAATCCGGAGTTCCACAAAATAACTACGAAGAACACGAAAAACACGGAGCTCCAACTTCGATTCCCGCACAAATCAACCTCCCAAGAGCTCTCCCACGACCACACACGCTATGGAAACAAGAATCAAGGGCAAAACCTCACCAATTTCCTCTCAATTCTCCTTTCTCCCTTTTCCTCTCTTTTCTCTCTTCTTTTTCTCTCTTCTTCCTCTGCCACCACAAGAAAAATAAGAGAACCCCCTTTTATACGAAACCCTAGATTCCACAAACCTAGATCTGATTTTAACCCGTGTCGATCGTTAGACACAACTTGTGTCGATCGACATGACACTCTCTGCCCAAAAATCCGAGGATTGGCCCACAACGTGTCCTGAATGTCGTCTTGCGAACATCCACCTCATCAATCGGAATCTGATGATATCCTGAAGCCAAGTCAATCTTGGAGAACCAGGTAGCACCTCTCAGCTGATCCAACAACTCATCTATCCTCGGGAGAGGGTACATGTTCTTCACAGTGACTCGGTTAAGTCCCCGGTAATCGATGCACACGAAAACTCCCATCCTTCTTCTTCACGAACAAAACTGGCGCTCCCCACGGTGAAACACTCGGCCGAATAAAACCCTTACTCAAAAGGTCCTCCAACTACTTCTTCAACTCTGCCAACTCTGCTGGAGCCATCCTGTAAGGAGCCTTAGATATCGGAGCTGTCCCAGGCTCTAGCTCAATCGTGAAAGGATCGGACCGAGATGGTGGTAATCCCTTCAACGACCGAAAAACATCCTCGAACTCCTAAACTACCAGGATATCCCCAAAAGCAACCTCACCATTGGACTCCGTCATCACAATCGTCGCCAGATAAGCCTCGCAACCCCGCTCAATCATCCGCTCAGCCTGAATAGCCGAGATCACGAGACTACTGGAACTCGGTCTCAAACCCTGAAACATCAACCTGCCGCCATCACGCTTGAAGCTCACTCTGCCTCTGAAACAATCCAGATGAACCCGGTAGAACGATAACCAGTCCATACCCAGAATGACGTCATACAGCGCCACTGGACTAATCACCAAATCCGCTGGCATAGAATGCCCAGCTATCTGAACATCTACTGCTCTAGCACGACCCGAAGTAGCCGAGAATCCCCCTCCAGCCACTTTGACCATGCCCGCGCGCTCACAAGCGCTGCTCCGGATGCCACTGCGCTCGGCACACTCCGGAGTAATATAGCAGTGCGATGCTCCAGAATCAAACATCACGTGGGACTCAAAGCCGCCTACTAACAAGGTCCCTATACATATCACATGCATTGAGAACCCTGAGACTCGACCACAAGTAAAATAACAGAACAACAAACAACAACAACAAAGAAAATTCTACCTCTAAGAATTTACGAAGTTGGTTAAGAGTTTTACCTGTGATCTGTCCGGCTCCACTGCTCTGTCCGAACTCTGACGCGGGATACACACGCGGCGCAGGACCAATCTGCTGCACTGCTGCAATCTGCCCCGTAGGCTGTACCCCAGCTAGCAGAATCGGTGCAATCGCCGGCTGCTGCAACTTGGGACACCTCGGCTGGATATGCCCCGGCTCATTGCAATGAAAGCAAACCTTAGCCTCCCGGGAGACCTTGGGACAGTTCGCCACGCGATGCATTGAACTACCGTACCCGAAACAACCATGAGTGTCGTGGCTACCTGAACTCGTCCTAGAAGGGTCATCCCACCTCCTCTTCTGGCCCTGCGCAGGCTTACCGCCTTTGCCGGAACCAGAACCTCGTCGATGCTGCTGCGGCTGCTGTTGCTGACCCCTCGGCTGAGCAACAGGAGCAATCACAGGCGGAACCACAACCGAACCAGCCTGCTCACGCTAATCCTCCTTAATCGACGCTGCTAGCTCTACCAGCTCTGCCCTCGAGACATACCTAGCACCTCTGCACTGAGACCGGATACTCAACCGCGGTCCCTGCAGAAATCTCTGCATAAGGGTCCTCTCGTCCTCGACGTCTTGACCCGAATGAATCAAAAGTCTGCCAAACTCGGCATCATACTCGCGTACTGAACGCTCTCCCTGCTCCAGCGACATAAAACTCAACTGAAGACAATCTCGAGCCTCCTGAGGAAAATACTTAGCATTGAACTCGACTAAGAATTCTCCCCAGGTCCACACTGCTCTCCGGGCCTCGATAGCCCGCCACCACAGATGCGCATCACCACATAGATAGTGAATGGCCAACTCAACCTGATACTCAGCAGGACAACGAATCGATCTGAAGTTGCGCTCCACTCTCAAGCACCACTCATCCGCCTCTGCAGGGCCCACACGGCCCTCAAATGATGGCGTACCAATCCTCTGCATATGTCCCATAACCTCAAGATACGACGGAACCTGCACAGCTACTGCAGCCCTCGGCGGCACAATCTCTGTAGCCCTCGGCTGCTCAACCTCTGCAGCCCTCTGCTGCAACCCGGCCACTGGAGGAACACCCGGAGCATGCTCTGGAGCCATGGGTGGAAAACGTGCCAACAACTGCGTCAGCAATCCCACTACCTGGTCATCACGACCCGGAGCTCTAACATCACCCACACCTGGGCCCACTGGAACTTCCCGACCAATACCGGCACCAGCCCTCAAACTGGCACTAGGATCCCCACTTGTCTGGGACTCTGACGCAGTCGCTACAATCTGCGAAACACTCTGCGCCGCGCTCTCAACTGACTCAGCAACTGGTCCACGACCACGACCCCGGCCTCCACGGCCACCACCTCTGCCACCACGGGCAACTGCTCTGCCACCACGGGCACCAGCTCTACCACGACCTCTGGCTCTGGTATCCATCTCACTGCAACACAGATCAGTAGATAAGTACCCCAGAAGTCACAATCAAAACACAACAAAACTTACCGCGGAATCTCTTTGAAGGCCAGAAAGGATGATACTAAGACTAAATTTGACCAAGCTCACAAAATCAATTTAAGCACATAGTCTCAGTTTCACCCAAACCTAACAGTCCTAAAACCGTATAGGCTCTGATACCAAAATGTAATACCCGGTCTATTTTTTTTTTTTTTTTTTAATAATCTACTGCGGAAAATAAACTCAACATCCAATAATCCATAAATAAAAATCCAATAATAATAAACCAATCAATAACAATCCATAACAAATTTAGAATTCTCATAAATAGTTCTAGCAACCTAACCGGGTTCACTAGACTAAACAATAAAACAGTAAATCCTATCATCCCCTTCTCTGGCCATGATTCCGCAATCACACTTTTCCTTTACCTGCAACACAATTGGGATAAAAGAATTGCGTAAGTATTTAACAAATACTTAGTGAGACGGTCGTCCCATCTACAGGCCAATTACTTGAATAAAGAAATACATGCAATACCAGGGTTATCAAACAATGCACGGAAACAAACAACAGAAACAGGAACAGCAAGTCTCGTTGTAGGAGTCGTAACTCGCACAATTGAATTTGTAAGGGTTGTAGGAGAAGTGCAAGACTTCTGAGTGAATCACAATGCAGAAAAGTACAGACTGTCGCTATAGCTGTTAAGTGAGCTTTATTATTGAAGCTGTTAAAAATTCTGAACCTCTTTTTCGGTGAATACAATGAGCTATTTATAACTTTTTAGACTAGGGCTAATAATACATTTGGGCCAGGCCCATTAAGCATTTAAATGATAATTGGCCCATATTATTATTAAGCCCATTTTAACTATGGATTTAATAATACTATGGGCTTATTTTGGATTGGGCTTCTACAAGCCCGTTCATGATTTCATCTGGACTTGGCAGAATTGTTCTTGTCGTTACATCAATCTCGTAGAGTGGAATCCGACCCATACAGTTAGCCCCCCAGCTCGGCAGTATCGAGTTTTGATGATGCCGAGATAAAAGCTGTCGAAGTTTGAGATTGATGTGATGGACCGTGAAGCAGCCAGGCGTTGCCGTCTTGTCATCAAACTCGGGAAGTTTCAGATATTCCGTGTTGAGCCGATGCTACTGTGTTTTCCTGACTTACTCCTTTCGTTGAGAATGAGCCTAGTGGGCTGATAAGACTGATAAACTTTGTTTGGTTGACCTTTGAAGCCCGTTAGAAGAATATCTGGAAGATCTCCTGAAAATCCTCTGGAATACTTCCTGAAAATTTCTTGGAAGATTTCCTGAAAATCTTCTGGAATATTTCCTGAAAATCTTCTGGAATATTTCCTGAAAATCTTCTGGAATATTTCCTGAAAATCTTCCGGAAGATATCATGAACGTATTCTAGTATAAATAGACCCTCTAGGCAGTCTATTATTTTCACCAAGTTGGCTTTTTTGCAGTGAAAAGGGTAAAAACTTCGAAATCCCTTTTTCCAAAATTTTTTTTTTTGTCCTGTAGTGTAGTTAGGGTAGAATTTTTTATTTTTTATTTTTTCTTCCTCCCTTCCCATCTGCTTCGCCAGAACCGTCGCCGGAACTTGCAGCCGCCGTCGTCGCAGAAGGAGAATCTGACCTGCAGATTCGTCGGGAATCTGACCCGCAGATTTGCCGGGAGCTTCACGGAGGAGCAAAGGTGGAGCTTCATATCGAATCGTCCTTCGCCGCTTGTGCTACGCCCCGACTTCGTCAGGAGAGGAGCTCGTCACCATCTCCATCTCGAACTCGTCGCCACGGGAATCGAGACCCACCACGGGAAGTCCTCGCCACGGGAATCGAGACCCACCACGGGAACTCGTCGCCACGGGAAGCTTCGGCTCAGATCCGGTTGTGGCTCCGTCACAGTGACTCCGGCTGGCGGTTTCGGTGATCTGCTCGTGATCTCGGCCATGGCGAGATGAAGATCGGCGGTGGAGCTCCGGTGGTTGACTCGGCCAACTGTGGAAACGCGATTCTCAACGGAAACGCGACTTGGGACAGAAACGCAATTTGGAGTGGCGGCGGTCGGCAACAGAAGTGCGTTTGGAAAAACCCTAGGTTTTGGTCCACAGGTCAACAGTGAGCAGATCAACAGTCAACGGTCAACCGGTCAACTGGTCAACTGATCAACAGTCAACAGTCAACGGTCAACTGACCAAAAAGTCAACGTTTCTGGTTTTTGTCGCAGCGAATGATGTAATCTAATGCAAATGACTTTTTTGAGATTCGCGGTGTGACCGTCAAATAGATAAAAGCGGCTCGAGAATAGTTCCAGACTTAGATGATTCATGAGAGATGTCGGCTGACCTAACTGTGGCGTTTTTCTTCTGGATGCTTATCTTTTACTTTAGCGATACCGTTCGTAAATTTTTGACTTAGTCAAATTTTAGCCCCTTTTTTTTTGTTCTTGCAGTTTCGAACCGTATCGAAATCAAAGTGAAGAAAGCGTTTCTTGAATCCTTTGCTGGAGATGTCAAGTAACGGGAGGAGATTGTCCGCGCGCGAGGAGAGAGCTGTTGAGTCTAGAGTTGATGCCAGTGGAAGGGAGCCGCAAAGAGCAAGAATATCATCGTCAGTCCCTAGAGCTGCGCTACTACTGCCCCTGTGCCTAAGTCACATCGTCCGGAGATTAAGCAAAATGTTGCACCCGTCCCTGATCGTCGTCCTGCATCTCCAAGATGCCGCAATGGTGCAAGGAAGAAGGATGACGCCACAGAGTCAGGTCGCAAACGTCCCTGAGAAAATAGTGGGATGAACGCCCATTCGAATGACTTATTTGGCAGCAAAGGTATGTCAGCGTCTCACTTGTCGAAGATCGTCTTCCCAGGAGCTAAGTTTCCTCATGCAAAAGATATGTCGCAGAAAGACGCTTATGTGGACATGGCCCTTCATTGCATGACGGTACGAGTTTTGGTCGAATTTTGCAACATACATTTTTTTTGAATCTACTGAGTTGTTTCGTTCTGGCAGTTCCTTGCCTCAGTGAACAAACTTTCCATTGACTACGAGATGACTGCCTTTTCGCAAGGCCATCGGCTTACCAGTGCTGTGAAGCTAAAGCGTGTTTTGGAGGCTCGAGTAGCCGCTTTGGAAGCTGATGCGAAGGAAGCTGAGAAGAAGCGTCGAGAGACAGATGGCATGTTTTCGGAGTCAGAATTTGAGAGGAAGCGCTTGAAGCAAGAAGTCTCTAGTCTGACTGTCCGTTTAAACGATGCGTCTAGACTTCAAGATGCAGCCGTTCAGCGAGCTAGAAGTGAATTGGTGGCGGAGTACGAGTCAAAGATTGGACGGGCTAGAGAGAAGCTTAAGGTACTCAATGATCAGCCAAGGGTCAACATCATTCATCTTGCCCAAGTTCAGAGCAACATCGAATTTGTAGAGCTGCTTCAGAGCGACAGGGCGCCTGATATTGGTGAGGAGCTTACTGCTCTTAAAGCGCAGGAGGCAGGCTTATCACTTGCAGATGAAGAATTCGATGGGCATGTAAGCGAACTCGAGGAGATTCTTGGGTGTCAGGGATCCAACAAAGGAACTCCTAGTGAGCATGCTTCTATTCGGGAGGTGATTCATCCGGTTTCGAATTCTTCTAGTTCGTCCAGTGATGAGGATTCGTCAGATTCTGAGAGTTAAGTTGCAGTAGGACAAGTTGTGAAAGCGGCTGATGATGCTTGAAGAGAAAAATGCCTTAGTGTTTTCTTTGTTTTCGGTTTTATTCAGCTTGGGTGGTATTTACCCCTTTCATGCTTTGTTTAGCTTTGTTCTGAACCTTCGTTAGAGGTGTAATGATATACTACGCACTTTTCGTCATATCGAACTTGTCTGTTCTGGAATGAATTCTTTTCCTTACGACTACTTTGGTTTACAGAAATGTTATCATCAACAATTCTGCTCCGGCAGCAAGTATGTTTATTTTGTTAAGACCAACGTTTCAGATAGTTGGATTTTGTAATAAACACTGCGGTTTACAGCTATGTTACTTTCAACATGTCTGCTCCAGAAGTAAATACTGTTCAGAGAAGGTACCAACGCTTATGTTAGTTGGGTTTTGACGTGAACATTTGGGTTTACAGATGTGTTTTCCTCTAACACACCTGCTCCTGTAATGAACATGTTATCGCGTTATGACCAACGATTCAGTGAGTTGGGTTTAGAGTGAACATTTGGGTTTACAGATATGTACCCGAGAACACATCCGCTCCTATAATGATCACTTTTAGCGATGGAACCAATGTTTTTGTCTGTTGGGTTTCGAAATGAACATTTGGGTTTACGCATACGTTTTCCTCTAACGCACACGCTCCTATAATGAACATTATTCATTTGTATAGCGCGCTTTTTAATCCTACAAAGGATGTGATAGTCAGATCTGAAGCTTGGAAAGTAGACCGTCGCTGTGGCCAACAGCGAGGTTGAATGTCTGTTTTTGTTAAGACATAGATTTATCCACGAAGGATGTAGATGCAAATTGTTTTGAAGGAAGTCTGCTTTTGTAAACTTTAAATATTACAAGCGAAACTGTTTCAGTAAGTTTGCTTTGTTTGATTTTTGCGAGAAAATCGAGTAAGAGAGATGGGAGTATATGAGTATACGTACCCCACTCCCCCCCTTTTTTAAGGAGGGGGGCAGCTAAACCCATCCTAAGATGAGCTGCCTACGTACCCTTTGCAGGGATCAAGCCGCCTCGTAGTTTAAGTGACGCTACCTTAGTCATTGTTTGATAGCTTGTCCTCGTGTTGCTGATTCAGCTTGGACTTCTTTTTTGTATTTTTGTTGAGCTCTGGAGTGGGGTTCCTAAGCTTGTGCGCAACCAAGAAGCAGGTGCGAGATTCCTTCTGGTCTCCCCGAATTGTCTTTACACCACTTGGGGTGGGAAATTTGAGGCAGAGATGGTAGGTGGATGGCACAGCGTGCATCGAATTTATCCATGGAGTCCCTAAGATGATGTTGTAGATAGCTGGATGATCTGCTACAGCAAATTTCACGATTTTGGTCACACCGCCGGCTTGGACGGGAAACTGGATAGTTCCCATTGTTGTAGTCGTCCCAGAGAAACTGGTTACTGGAGTTGGTTGTCCTTCGAGGTTGTTGAGGTTGACTTTCATTTTCTCGAGCATTTCGCGGAAGACAATGAGGTATCAATGAGGATCCGGGATACGTTGAAGTCATTGACGACGAGCTTGAGTACTAGAGGGTCGTTATGGGGGCGGTCAATGCCAGCTGTCTCTTCTTCTTCAAAGGAAATTATACTATTCGGCAGCTTAGACGACTTAGCCAGATTTTTGCTAACTTCGGCTCTCCGCTGGTACGCTTTGATGGAAGCCACTGTATCTGAGCAGTAAGGAGATCCTCCCATTATCATAAGTATCTCAGGACGAGTGTTGTCTGCTGCTTGCTCGTCGTTTCGCCTTCTGGGTGTGGGGAGTTCATCTTGCGCATGTTGTTGTTCATTTTCTTCCATTTCAAAGTCCTTGATTTCAATGTTTCCCTTAAGCTTTCCAGCAGCTAACGCAGCAACAAGTTTCAAGCCAAGGGTACGACACTTTGCTGTAGAGTGCCCAATGTATTTATGGTACTCGCAATATGCTTCTTCGTCGTAGCTGCTTTGTTCTCTTGTCCACGTGTTTGACCAGCTACCGCGGCCTCGACCACGGCCGCGACCTTGGCCTCGTCCCCCACTGTAACCTTGGGACTCCACTTGGTAATTGTGAGCGCCTTCGAACTCTTCATGCGCGAATCCTTGTGATTTGTTACTCTTCTTAGCATGTGGTTGATTTTGAGTAGGAGGAGGGTGAGGTGTGGACTTTGTCTTTCCTTGAGCTAGAGCAAAAATGTCTTTCTCGTCTTCGACTGTTGCGAAGTCAGCTGCCCGATGCAAAGCATCTTGAATTGTTGAGGGTTTATTCAAGATCATCTCTCTCCAAATTTCAGAGTCGTGCCGTAATGACTTCTTGAGTGCCTCGAGTGCGTTTTTGTTACTTATGCCTTCCATTTTTGATAGCACTGTCTTGAACACTCCATGAAACTCCTTAAATTTTTGTTCACACCTTGCTGCAGATTCCAGAGATCCGCGTCCGATGTTTCAGGTTCAATGAAGATAGCGTAGTGCTTCAAGAATGCCGCAGACAACTGCTTGAAGTTATCAATGGAGTTCCTTTCCAGCTTTGAAAACCATTGAAGTGCTGCTCCCTTAAGGTGCTCCACGAAGAGGAGACAGCGCCCGGCATCTTCTTCATCTTCCCTGAAGTTAGCTCGTCCCAGCGCAATTGCGAATGCCGTCAAGTGTTCCGATGGATCCGTTTTGCCTTCATAGAAAGGCACTTTGAGTCATCCAGGGTCGGAGAATTTGATCTGCCTGATACGATTTATGAACGGGGTGTTCTGGACCTCCGCGAGGACTCGATCAAGTTCAGGTGCTTTGTTGACTGCCTTGTGCAGCTCGGACCAAACGTCCCTCATTTCGGAAGCCGCTTGTTCTATGCTACGTCGCATTTCATCTAGCTCGGCCTTCTGAGCCTGGAACATTGCATGTTGCTCCTCTTCAAACTCGGACTGCTCTTACCAGGTATGTCGTCTTCTTCGTCGTCGAAGCCTTGCTTTTGCTCTGCGTTTGTTGTCGTTCTTCTAGTACCGGTGTTCCTTGTGTTACGTTCAGCTCTCAGATTCTCCGAATTATTTGTCACGGTTGCTGTGACATTCGGCCGCTCAGTTTCAGTTTGGGCAGTCGCGCCTTGCTCGCGCTGCGGGGTTGGTGGAGGAAGAGGCTGATGTTGCCCTCTTGGTGGCCTGATTGGAGTTGCAAAATCCAGAGACGTCGGAATTATACGTGCTGCGGGCTGTCTGAACATTCCTGCTCTTCTGTTTCCGACCCGATTCGCTGTCGCGAGAATGCGTAGCTCTTGATTGGTTCTTTCTTGCTCCTCTGTCTTCTTGAGTAGCGTCTCCAGCATCGTCTTCATGCCAGTAAGGAACTCGGACGTCACTGATGTGACTGCTGTTGCTGGAGTGTCAAGAACAATCAGTGTGTTGTTTGTTGTTTCCCCGGTTCCAGCGTTGTCGTCCCTCGATCCGTTGCTGGTGTTGTTGTGATTCTGCTGACTGGCGATGCGTTGCTCTTCAGCGATGCATTGTTCTTCGGCGATGCGTCGCTCCTCAGCGATGCGCTGCTGGTCAGCGTTGCGCTGCTGGTCAGCGTTGAGTTGTTGATTATCGTCTCCGGTCATCTTCGCTTGCGTAGCTTACAGTGTGATCTTCTTGTATAAGAATGTCTTGCTGTTCCCCTTAGTCGGCGCCAAATTATAGGAGTCGTAACTCGCACAATTGAATTTGTAAGGGTTGTAGGAGAAGTGCAAGACTTCTGAGTGAATCACAATGCAGAAAAGTACAGACTGTCGCTATAGCTGTTAAATGAGCTTTATTATTGAAGCTGTGAAAAATTCTGAACCTCTTTTTCGGTGAATACAATGAGCTATTTATAGCTTTTTACACTAGGGCTAATAATACATTTGGGCCAGGCCCATTAAGCATTTAAATGATAATTGGCCCATATTATTATTAAGCCCACTTTAACTATGGATTTAATAATACTATGGGCTTATTTTGGATTGGGCTTCTACAAGCCCGTTCATGATTTCATCTGGACTTGGCAGAATTGTTCTTGTCGTTACATCAATCTCGTAGGGTGGAATCCGACCCATACACTCGTGTCGATCGACAGGAAGCAATCCTGTCGATCGACAGACTTACATGACCCCGTGTCGATCGACAGAAAGCAATCCTGTCGATCGACAGAGACCCTGCTGTTCGATGGAGATTGGCCTATCCTCTCATGGCCGAAACTCTCCATCTCAATCGACCACATGCATTATCATTAACAAAAATCCACCAAAACACACAGCAAACAATCGCATAACATCTATTCCTCAATCCAAGGACCTATGGTCGCGCACTCACCTGATTCTGAAGAGGAAAGGATGAAGAACAACGAAGAACGATGAACCCTAGAAACCCAGCCTCTGATTCCACCCCCATCAATCAGATTCAAACACTCCTAAATATTCTTCCAGAACACACAGCAATCTAGAATCGAGATTACAAGGGAAATCCACAAGAATTCCTTGATCAAAAATCTCAATCTCTCAAGAACACCAAAAAAACTCTCTCAACTCTCTGACTTCTGAAAAACGGCCAACCCTAGACTGAACACGCTCCCAGCTTTTCTAGTGGGACCCTAGGGCTTCTCCTAAACCGGCCCATTAATCGAATCGAACCAAAAATCAAAACCCTAAGTCTGATTTTTGCCGCGTGTCGATCGACACTCCCAAACCCTGTCGATTGACACGGACCTCACTGTCCGATTCCTCGAGAGAACAACGACCCCGTGTCGATCGACACACACACACACAGTGTCGATCGACACTCACCAAAATCACATTTTTGGTCAGCGGGCGTTACACTTATTATCCGACGATGGTTGTTCATATAGTTGTGGTAGACTTGTTTGTTGACATAGGTTCATATAGTTGTGGTAGACTTATTATCCGAAGATGGTTGTCATATAATTGTGGTAGACTTATTATTCGCCGACGGTTGTCATAGAGTTGAGGTAGACTTATTATCCAACGATGGTTGTTCATAGTTGTGGTAGACTTGTTATCTGACATAGGTTATTCAAACAACGATGTTGTGGTAGACTTGTTATCTGACCTAGGTTATTCAAACAACCCTGTGGTGGTAGATTTGTTATGTGACTTAGGTTCTTCAAACAAAAATGTTGTTGTAGACTTGTTATCTGACCTAGGTTATTCAAACAACCCTGTGGTGGTAGACTTGTTATGTGACTTAGGTTCTTCAAAAAAAAAAGTTGTGGTAGACTTGTTATGTGAGTTAGGTTTTTCAAAAAACAATGTTGTGGTAGACTTGTTATCTGACTTAGGTTCTTTAAACAACAATGTTGTGGTAGACTTGTTATATGATTTTGGCTCTTTAAACAATGTAGTGGTAGATCTGTTATCTGAATTTGGCTCTCTAAACAATGTAGTGGTAGATTTGTTATTTGACTTAACTTCTTTAAACACTGTTGTGGTAGACTTGTTATCTGACTTAGGTTCTTTAAACAATATGGCGGTAGACTTATTATTTGACTTAGGTTCTTTGAATAATGTTGTGGTAGACTTATTATCTGACTTAGGTTCTTAAAATAATGTTGTGGTAGACTTATTATCTGACTCATGGATAAAAGGTGCATTGGAGACGGAGATGGAACGATACCAGCCAAGGGAAGAACACAAGTGTTCTAATTATCGTCAATATGATCATAATCATACCACTAGTGAAGCTTAAATATGTGCCTATTATTATATGTGTCTTTTCAATTTTAACTTGTTTTTCCTGTTTTAATGTTATAGTAAAGGCATTTGGAAACAGATTATATAGCGAGCAAATTTTTAGAGTACATAAATTCTGCCAATTCATTACATTGAACAGAGAATAAATCTACCATCAAAGAAAAACAAATCTACCATCAAAGAAAAATAAATCAACCATACCATCAAACATAAATTTGTAAGTTATCCACGACCTCTGCTTCTTTCACCACCACCTCTGAAGCCTCTATGTCCACCAAATGAACCACCATCAGCGGCGGTTCCTTGAATCGGAGTACCGTCTGATCTAGTGTGGTCCGTCTCGACATTGTAAAATATCAAAATAAATCTACCATTACAGAACAATAAATCTACCATTACAGAACAATAAATCTACCATGATAGAACAAACTTCCTACCAAATTTAACTACCATTACCACCACCGAATCCAATAGATCCACGACCTTTGCCTCTTCTGCCACCACCTCTTAAGCCTCCACGTCTACCAAAATAAATCTACCAACAAAAGAAAATAAATCTACCATCAAACTAGAATAAATCTACCATCAAAGAAAAACTACCATACCATTGAGTAGAGAATAAATCTACCATGACAGAACAAACTTTTTACCAAAAATAAATCTACCATCAAGAACATGAACCCAGAAATCTACCATATCATTGAATAGATAATAAATCTACCATCAAACTGTCAAAATAAATCTACCATCAAACATAAATAACTCTACCACTCAAATAAATCTACCATTACAGAACAATAAATCTACCATGACAGAACAAACTTCTTACCAAATTAAACCACCACCACCGCCGATTCCAACAGATCCACGATCTCCGCTTCTTTGGCCACCACCTTCGAAACCTCCACGTTGACCGGAATAAATCTACCATCAAAGAATAACAGATCTATCATCAACGAAAAATAAATCTACCATCAAGAACATAAACCCATAAATCTACCATACCATTGAGCAGATAATAAATCTACCATCAAACTAGAATAAATCTACCATCAAAGAAAAACTACCATACCATTGAGTAGAGAATAAATCTACCATGACAGAACAAACTTTTTACCAAAAATAAATCTACCATCAAGAACATGAACCCAAAAATCTACCATACCATTGAACAGATAATAAATCTACCATCAAACTGTCAAAATAAATCTACCATAAAACATACATAACTCTAGCACTCAAATAAATCTACCATTACAGAACAATAAATCTACCATGACAGAACAAACTTCTAACCAAATTAAACCACCACCACCGCCGCCGAATCCAACAGATCCACGACCACCGCTTCTTTCGGCACCACCTCTGAAGCCTCCACGTCTACCAGAATAAATCTATCATCAAAGCAAAACAAATCTACCATCAAAGAATTGGACTTTTTTCTCCATGTAAAAAAAACTTTGCTCCATCTTCTTCGATTTACAATCGATTGTTTCTCGCCGGTTGACCCTCGCCGTTGCCTCGCCGGAGCCAGAGCATGGCCGATACGCTCCGCCTCCATCTTCCACGTCGTCATCATTAATCATTGTCGAGATCGAGACTTGTCGCCATCTCCGACGCCAAGCTTGCTCGTGGTTCGTGGTTGCTCGTCGACTGTTGATGGAGGAGCTTCAGATCCATAAACGAAGAGACTCGCCGGCGACGAAAAATTTGGCCGGAGAAGACGATGCCGCGGAGAAAAGAATCGGTGACAAAAAAAAAAAAATTCTCGTTATATATTAAAATGAACGTGGACAGTAACATAAACCTTTTTTTTTTAGTGGCAGTTTCGTTATTTAAAGAACATCACAAGGTTTATAAGACTTTTCATGTCCTCACATCTCTACAAGGTTGTTTAAGTTATTAAAGTACTTTCCAAAATTGTTTTAGTTATTATCTCAAACAAAAATACGTAAGTCAAGATTCGTATACCACATCACATGCACGAATGAATATATTACACCAAACGTGACGCAATTGAATTTCCTCGTTACGTATCGAAATCGTATATTTCCTTAATTATACGAATACGATGTCGGTCCATATGTTATCGTCCCCACCACCAACACAGCCCCAATCGCTGAACTCCCCTAAACCGGTTTGACCGGTTGGGTCATAAACACCCGAGCCGTTCACCATTCCACCTTGAACCTCCGATACCGTCTCAGCCGAAGAATTTGAAGACGTCGCGGATAATTCCGATACCGGTACAAACTGTTGGTGATTTAGAGTAAATTGAACTAAACCCGGGCCGACTGCCGTGCCTAGGTGAGGATGAAAGAAACATTGGCTTAGGTCATCCTCATTGCAGACCCTCGTGGGTCTAATGTGGTGGTCTTATAATATAAAATTATTAAAACACACACTTTTTCTTCCTTTTACTCAATTTTATACCTTTTCTTTCATCCTTTTACTCAAGTTTTATTAATTTTATATTTAAACACTCTCTCTTCCTTTTAAAAACACTCTAAAAAATGTCCAATTTTAGACATTCTCTCTCTTCTTTTTCCTAAACACACTCACTATCTACTCTCTTTACTCAATTTTTATTAATTTTATATTTCAATATACCCCACAAAAACACTTTCTTTCTTCCTTTTACAACCATTTTAATAATTTTATATTATAAAAACACACACTTAAGACCATCTTGAGTCTCCAATGAGGATGCCCTTAGGGCATCAAAACATTGAAAATAATCAGGGCATTTATTTTGTATTCTTAATTACATTTAGTTACAACATGAAATAGAGTTCTTATTTGTGTGGGTAAATAAAAAATATTTTTTCACAAAATGTCATATAACAGTTAATCAAAACAAAAAATTATTTTAAATAAATAATATTTTAAAAGTGGTATTTTTTTAGAAGTGTGGCATTTTTGAAAAACCGGTATTTCAAAAGTCGTATTTTTCAAAAATATAAAAATATGATTTATTGTTAAAAATAGGGTAAACAGAGAGATTTATTTTCTCTCCTCTCACGGTAGATTAAAATTGCTAAGACTCAAAATTTCATGCTAAAATCGAGTGATTTGGCTAGATTGGAAAAATTTGGTTAGTAAAATTAATTTTAAAAGTTTGGTTCAAGATTTATAGAGAAAAATGAAAAAAAATTACGTCTTAACTAATATTTATTCGCTAATTTTTTTTTTTTGTTATATAATGTTGATGCTTATATTAGACCGATTATTTTGATGAGCTAGAGATTTTTTTATTCGCTTAGGGCAATCTCGAACGTTGTCACGGCTCTGGCCGACCGGATTCGGTTCTTCAATACGTTGACCTGAGTCGGTGATGATTGACTCGGCTTGTTCACACGTGGTGGGCACTGATTCTTTCCTCTAATCTTGGCATCCAAACATTTCTCATTCAAACTTTTTTTTTATCATCTCATGAGAATATATCTCTCTAATATTAAAAGAGAAGTCATTTTAGTACAATGTCCAAAATCCTACGAGTTATTACTGAAATTGCCATTAATTTTAAACTATAGAAATTCAATTGAAATGGGTAATTTTGGAATTTTTCAGTGGCAATTTCAGTAATTTTAAGATCAATTTCGGACATTTTTTTACCTGCATTTCGGTAAAAAACGCGGATCCTGGGGCGCGACCGGGTTCCGACCCGTTTCATTAATGGCAAAAATGTAATTTTCTGCCTAAAAAAAATCTGGGTCATCGAGGGTTTCTTCTTCAACGAGAGCATTTCATCTCTCTTTCTCTCAAGATCCTTAGCGAATTAGATCGGACCTTTTATAATGAATAATAGTCGGTGTCGAACGCGGAAATTAGCTCCGGTTCGTGGAGGAATTGAATGATTGAGTCAAGGACTTGAGCACCGACGATTAGACGGTTCTGTTCGATGCTTGAGATTCCGGTGAGTTCTTCGATGTTTGGTAGAGTTAAACCATCGGAGTAAAGGGAAGAGATGAGTGGTGCGTATTCGAACCAGAGAGCTAATCGACCAGCGAGGATTTCGATTTTACTGGCGGAATCGAGTGAACGGAATTGGGTTGATACGGGAGATGACGGTGGTTAGAAAGGTTGGTATAGTTGTTGTCGCGGTGGTGGGTTTTTGGGTATCATGTTTTCTTGTGATCGCCGGGAAGAGGAGACGATAAGCATTGGATCGGAATTCCAAAAGGTAAATATGTTCAATGCTTTTTTCATTTTTTTCTTTTTGTGGGGATCAACAAATGCATGACATATGATTCTTTGATTGTAGTCACAGTTTTGGTATCTTCCTTAAGTTTTAATGGAGAAAGATATTTGTAGAAGACATTTTTCAAGAGAAGGGATTGGATGTGTTTGGGTGTTTATGAACATGTTTGATTCAAGCATGGTGGATCTAATCAAAAGCTTTTGATGGATAAAAACCGTGGAAGCAAATAATCATAGGTTTTGTTTCATACACATCATTATAAATTTTGTCTAAAATTAAAAAATTCTCACTTTTTTTGGGTTAATGAAATAATGCAGGTAACATTGGAATGTTTGGGACTAAGGTCGACAAGCAACTTACTTGTGAATGTGACTGTGACTGTGAGGTCTTGGTTAAGTTTGTTTTTGTTGGTTTTGACACTCAATCTATTTAGTTGTGTAATGGGTTTTGAGGAATCAAAACTGATGTAGATTGTTGTTGTTGTATCAGGAGAGTGAAGCTGGAAGGCAGAGTGTTAAGAAACTCACTGAAGAGGAGACTCGGCAAAAGTGTGATTCTGAATGCAGAGGAGGCACAAAGGTGACTGTTTTGGTAGGACGGTAAAGGATGAAGGGTTTGGTTCTCTATGGAGAGGAAACACCGCCAATGTTATCCGTTCCTTCCCCACTCAGGTTAGTTGAGTTTCCATACTATCTTTGTTTTTAGTGGTTTTGAAACAGAATAATTCTTTGCTAATCCCCTGTTTTTTGTTGTTCCATGCTAGGCCTTGAACTTTGCATTCAAAGATTACTTCAAAAGGCTATTCAACTTTAAGAAAAACAGAGATGGCTACTGGAAGTGGTTTGCTAGTAGCTTGGCATCTGGAGGAGCAGCTGGTGCTTCTTCCCTTCTATTTGTGTATTCCCTTGACTACGCACGTACCCGTCTGGCCAATGATGCCAAGGCTGCGAAGAAAGGAGGTGGTGGCATACAGTTCGATGGTCTTGTCGATGTCTACAGAAAGGCACTTAAGTCTGATGGTATTGTTGGTCTTTATCGTGGTTTCAACATCTCCTGCGTTGGTATCATTGTCTACCATGGTCTATACTTTGGACTTTATGACTCTGTGAAGCCTGTTCTTCTCACCGGAGACTTGCAGGTTCGTTGTGTTCTCTTTCTCTCTGTCTCTCTCTCTTTCATGATCTGTGTGTTCTTATTTATCGCCGGTTGGTTTTGACATGTTGTGGTCGTTTCTCTTGAGTCATTTCAGGACAGTTTCTTTGCTAGCTTTGCCCTTGGATGGGTCATTACTAACGGTGCGGGTCTTGCATCCTACCCGATTGACACAGTTCGCAGAAGAATGATGATGATGGGTTCGGAAACTGTCAAGTACAAGAGTTCGATGGACGCCTATGCTCAGATCCTTAAAAACGAAGGAGCCAAGTCACTGTTCAACGGAGCTGGCGCCAACATTCTGCGTGCGGTTGCAGGTGCTGGTGTGCTTTCCGGTTACGACAAATTGCAGCTGATTGTGTTCGGTAAGAAGTATGGATCAGGTGGTGCCTAAGCAGCATCAGTTCGCCTTGCAAGATACTGATGAGAGATGTTGATGAAATTTTGTTTACTTGAGAGAGGCAAAGATCCCTAAACCAAATTTTATATCCTAACGGCAACTTTTTCTTTTACTTATTGAATACTTCGTGTCTGTTAAAAAGAATTTTGAATTTAATTGAGTCTTATTTTCGTTACTCCTTTCTTGAATGTCAAATTTGATGAAGAACGGTCAGAGTAGGAATCCTAATATAATAGGCCTCCAAAACTAATAATTTAATTCGTTTTAATTCATTTATAAGGCTAAACCACACGATTAAATCGAATAATAGAAATAAACTTTAATGAAAATTTAATTTGATAAAAAATTGATGGAACGAAATAATCCTATTAGTTATACAAAAAATATTTCAATTTTGTTCATATATTTTTAACATTAATTTTCTTTAATATTTTTGTTTTTCTTTTTTAGTATTTATAATTTATTTAAATATTTCCAAAAACTCATATTATAATTAATGCGTTTGAAAATTTAAAAACTTATATATTTTATTACCAATAATCACGAGATTTATGGTTTCCTTAACAAAGAGATTTCCATATTCTAATTTTCGTATTTATATTTAATAATACATATAAAAAAATATTTAACAAAGAAGCTGATTTTTTAAAATGACACGGTATGTAAATTGTTATGTTTATAAATATTCGTACAAAATGACATTAAGATGGTGTTTTAGTACATGGATTGTAGACAATACACATGGATCCTATCACTAGAAGCATGTGTGGGATTTTATAAAAGTATCACAGAAAGCAAAAGCTATTGAAGAATTGTTTTAGAGATGTACATACACTTTAAAATAAGTATTAGACGGGTTAACGCATACATATTTTAATTATATTAAACAGAAATAAATATAAATAAGTTGTGTACTTTGTATTGCTTATAAAATTGGTTTTTGGTTCTGAGAAGTTACCAGCGCGTGTAAAATTGACAGGAACAACAAAAGTTAAAAAATGAAGTTTTTTTGTCAACTACACATTAATCCAATTAGGTAGAAAGTTGTTTGCAAAAAAAAAATCTACAGTTCTAGAACGTGCAGAACATGCCAAACAGTTCATCTTTAAAATAAAACTATGAAATAGCCAAAATATAGAAAACCCAGAAAAACGGTTGTGCATCTCCCAGAATATTCCCGAGAAGATAGAGAAAGTTAAATCCATCTAATACTTTTAAAATGGGAAAGTAGCCGTGTTTCTCATTTAACCCAAAAACATTATTTAATAGACTAAAATCTTAGGAAAAAAAGTATTTTCATTTAATCGAAAAATTAGATCACATGAAATAAATAATTGCAAATTATACAAACATCTAATAGTTACTAAATTCATAAATTTTTCAATTTTTAATATATTTATTGTGATAAATATGAGTATTATTTATATCAACAAATCTATTTTATAAAATATATTTGAAATAATAGAAAACATTGAAACATAAACAATAAATTTTTATTGGAAACTACTCAATCTTTGTCTAAACAAAAAAAATAAACTCATATGAACCTATATGTAGGTATGTTAAAATGGATCAATACTCATGGGTTATCGAAACCCGTCCATAATTTAAGTGGGTTAAGGTTAATTTTTTTACCCATATAAATAAATGAGTCTTTGGTGGGTTACCCCTAATGGGTTTATGAATTTAGCACATAAACTCATTAGGATCATGAGTTACCGATTGATTTATCACAAAATTTATCAAAAATAAAATAATAATATAAATGTAAATTACTTTAAAAGGTTATCAATTGTTTTTTTAAAAATTAAAAGATATGTTTTCTTCTTATCATCATCCAACTAAGATCGAGGTATCTTTTAAACTAATCAATGGTTTATTGCTTTTATTGTTTTATTGATTTTATTAGATTTATGATTTTTATTTTATTTTATTTTAAGATACCTACACATTTTAATTTAATTTGTTAGTTGAAAAGTTGAAAACGTTGGTCCGATTTATAATAATATGGATTGTTTGATTTATCTATTAATTTATTCTTATATTTTAATTTTATATGTGAGTAACTCATATAACCCATTAAGCCAATAAGTTTTATATTCTTAGATTTGGATATGTAAATTCAACTCATATAACATATGGGTCCGGGTCACCCCTATTAAATCTCAAATCCATCTGGGTTTGGGTCGGATCGAGTTACCCATTTTGACACTCTTTGGCTAAACCCCGTATTTAAAATTTTTAAGTTGATATTAATATTCTAGTACAATACGAAAACTACGTTTAGTTTACAACATATATAACGAATGTTCCCGCACATAGTGCGGGTGAGAATCTAGATTATTGATTACTCCTTCTGATATAAGATTACCTTTCAAACTGCGTCGTAGACAGCTATCTTTATCTGTTGCCTTTTGCGATAACCATCAACTAAAGTCAAGGACAGTCTCTTAGAGAAGTTTGGTTGTATTTGCCTCGGCCAGTGTTTTCGCATAGTCAGCTATATGTGGCTATTTCTAGAGTGACTTCCAAGAAAGGTTTGAAAGTTCTTATTGTAGATAACGATAGTAAGACTCAGAAGAAGACTATGAACGTTGTTTTCAAAGAGGTTTTCCAAAATATTGACTCGCAATTGTTGTGTGATGAAGGTATGAATATTCATCTATTCAACTTCGTTCAAATTCGTCTCTTACAACAAGTACTTCATTTTTTTTTTTTAATTTTTTTTTTCTTTTTTTTAACATATTAATTTCTGAACTTGATTAAAGAGTTTGATCAATCTTCGGCGATGGAGACTCTTAAGTATTATTGTTTTGCTTTTTCGATCAAATCTTCGGGGTTCCACCTACAATTTATGTTTTGGTTTTTTTTTACTTATTTAGATTTGTTTAATTACATAGAAATTCAGCACGCTTGCCATATTATAATTCATTCTTATTCCATAAGTAAATACAACAGACATACGTACATGCACAAACTAAATAATTGATACGACAGACATACGTACATGCACAAAACTAAATATTATAATTTATGTATACCAACTACAATGATTATTCATTATAAAATTTAGTACTTAACATACTTATTCTCTACCTTCAAACTAAAAAAGATAATCATACTTTTTTAAAATAATCGATTCTACTTACAAACTAAAACAATACATATCACACTTTGAACATATTATATAAGACACAATCAAAAAGTTTAGCTTACAACATATAAAACGAATGTTCCCGCACAAAGTGCAGGTCAAAATCTAGTAAAGGTTAAAAGTTCGGGTTACAAACCCTTTTGATTGGAAACAAGAGTCAACAACCTGACCAATGTTTCACCAAAAAATTATACAATCAAAAGGTCAGCAGTTAATGATACCGATCATTGTCCTGCTCAAAAAATTCCTGAAGCCAAGCCGGCGGTCCTGCAGCTACATAGGATTTGGATCTCCGATCCCTAATCACACTATGAGCAATCAACCAAGCTCCTTGATAAGATGTCTTGGTCTCTAGTACTAATTTCCAGTTCTGAATACTCCTAAGACTGCCTTGATGAGGTCAGAGGCACATGAACCAAACTGAACTTTCCAAATCCTGTGAGCCACCATGCTCTCAAAAGCCCAGCATGTACCTACAATTTAGCTTCATCCATGGAACATATGTTTATGAAACTCCTTCTGCTGTGGAGAACAACTTTTCCATAGCCGTTTCTTAAAACCCATGCACCACCACAACACTGACCAACCTTCTCCCAATCAATCTCTATATTGCATTTCACCCATTGATCAGGAGGCCTAGTCCAACCCTTCTTTCCAGTGACTCTCCTCTGTAAAATACCCAAATCCTCTTGCTTCTCTTGAGTGTGAGTAAAAAACCATAACTCAGATTCATTTCTAGCTCTTAGATTCAATTGAGCTTTGCTTCGAAGCAATGATGTTGAGAAGATAGAACACATTAGAGCATAATGATCTATCATCAAAACCTCCTTGAGGACTAGGGACCAGACATTGCCCAAATCTGTCTAGCCAAGGAACAAGAAAAAAGAACATGGTTTATAGATTCACCCTCAAGACCACAAACCTGACACCTTGAGTCACACACCATATTCAGCTTTGCTCATATAGGATCTGTCTCTGCCTTAAAAAAGTTCCAGAGACTAGACAGATCTTCCGCAATCCCAAAACTCCAGGCGTAGAACTTTCATAAGTACATTAGCCCGTTTTCCGTGGTGCTTAACGGTCGATGAAGGACTTATTCATCAGATCAACAGCGTTGTCCATGAACTGCATTCTCAGGAACAACAAAGCAATCAATTGTTAAATTACAACCAAAGGTAATAAAAAAAGTCTTACAGAACAGAAAAAATAGAACTGTGCACATTTCAATACTAGATAAGATGACAAAGATTGAACCATTCCTCAATCAAAATCTTGGTCTAACCCATATTTTCTGACATAAGCTATTTTGTAGGTAGATTACCATCTATGCAACCAGATTGGTTAAGTTAGAACCAAGCTAGACCAGAAACTTATTGATCCCCTTTACCAGAGGCAACCAAGGGCTTTTAGAGTTGAGCTAATTGCCTCAAACATACACAGATGCAGAAATATTATCCTCTAAAGACTGGCTCATATTGACACAAAGCAATAAGATGTCGGTGTTTACCTTCCCGAGCATTTTCAACTCTTTATTGGTTCCAAGAATTTAAGATCAACTTCAACTGGCCACACCTAGTCAAATAGACCAAAAACACAAATCTGTTAACAAATGAAAACCATTGAATAATAAGAGAAAGCAGTCAAAAACCCCACACTAAACAAAGATGATGTTTCCATTGTAATGCTATTGCAACATCCCTTGGGTGCATACCAGACACTCCCACAAACTAAAACATCTAGCACAGGACTACCAAAGAAACTAAAACACCCAACAAGGCAAAGGAATTGTAAGTGTCATTTGGATACTAAAAGTTTATACTAGGTACATGACACATGCAAGGACAACACATAACTATCATCAATTCTTTTAATCCATCGCTAATTCTAATGACCTTAACACCAAGTAGCCGAAGAGGAGTGACTTGACCAGGAACAACAAATTCAGGTCCTGCAGATTCAAGTACAGCTTCCATTGCTAATCCACCTCCTACTGGATTCGGATGCTTCACAATAAATTACACAAAACCCAGAATCAAAAACAAATGAATTTTTGAAAATCTGCAAATTTCAAAACAAAAAAATCAAAATACCTTCATAACGGAAATGGCGTAATCGGTCTCTGGGCTTTAAGAGATACTTAGAATCCTAGGCACTGGCTTTACGGACGAAACTCTCCACGGTGCATCCTCAACAAGCGTCGCTCCTCCTTTCTTCGCCATATTTTAACCTAAAGCTTTCGTTTTTCTCCAAAAACACGAAATTGAAGAGTGTTGATGCTCAGATTGAGATCTACACTAAATTTATATTCGGTTCGGGGATTCTGTTAGTTGAACAAGAATCGTAAAAGGGAAAAAGAATTCTGTTATTCAACTTAATCTTCAATGTTTACATTAAGTGTTCCTTATATAGGAACTTGGTATAACAACATGTTAACCACATTTAATTACACGGTTTACACATAACCGGTTTACTTAACACTAATACCCCTCCTCAAGATGGCAAGTAGATAGAAGTGAGAGCCATCTTGCGTAATAGAGACTGAAAGGGAGCAGGAAACAGAGGTTTAGTAACAGAGGTTTAGTAAAGATGTCAGCTAATTGATGCTCTGACCTGACATGGAGAGTCTTGATTAAGCCAGATTGAACCTTCTCTCGGACAATATGACAATCAATTTCAAGGCATTTCGTTCGTTCATGGAACACAGCATTGTTAGCAATGTGTATAGCAGCAGTTGAATCACAATAAAAGGCCACAGATTGAGATTGTGGAGCCTGAAACTCTTTGAGCAGATTCACTAACCAGCTAATTTCCCTGACAGCTAACTCCATGGCACGATATTCGGACTCAGCTGATGAATGAGAGACAGTTCCTTGTTTCTTGGTTCTCCAAGAAATGAGAGAAGGACCAAGAAACATACAAAAACCAGATGTGGATCGTCTAGTATCCTTACAAGATCCCCAATCAGCATCTGTGAAACCCTTGAGAACAAGGTCTGAGTCAGCTGAGTAGAATAAACCTTTACCAATAGTACCTTTGAGGTAATGTAGGACCTTGTAAGCAGCATTGAGATGTGACTGCTTCGGAGATGAAGAGAACTGACAAAGTTTATTGACTGCGAAGGTAATGTCAGGCCTTGTGATCGTCAAATACATCATCTTCCCCACTAATCTTCTGTAAAGAGAAGCATCCTCTAGAACTGGTTCAGCACTGTCTTGACAAAGCTTGACACTAGGATCCATGGGAATAGTGGATGGTTTACAAGCTAACAAGCTTGTGTCATCAAGTAACTCAAGAGTATACTTTCTTTGACAAATAGAAAGTCCTTTACTTGATCTTGCAATTTCCAAGCCTAGAAAATATCTCAAAGGACCCAAATCACGAAGTTTAAAAGACTTCTCCATCTGCAACTTCAGACAAGTAACAGCTGCATCATTGTTACTAGCAATGATAATATCGTCCACATAAACCAAGACTGCAACATAAACTCCTTTCACATTTCTGATAAAAAGAGTGTGATCAGACTGTGATTTTTGAAAGCCAAGAGAAAGGAGAGTGGTACTGAATTTGAGAAACCACTGTTGCTTCAATCCATATAGTGACTTGTTGAGTTTACAGACAGGATTAAGAGGTAGAGTAGTACCTTCTTTAGGAGTATAACCAGGTGGTAAATGCATATATACAATGAAAACTAGTTGTTAACTCCTTGCCAAGTGAAGCTGCGTCCAACACATATAGATTTGAGATTTCCTCACCCTGACCAATCATCAATCCCTTGATAGGATCCTGTAGCAAACAAGATTCACTATCAAAGATGACTCGATATCCCAAATCTTTAGTCAACTGACTAACACTCATGAGGTTGAGTCTGAAATCTGGTATGTACAAGACATTACTCAGCACTAAACCATCATGTAATAGGACCTTCCCTACACCAATAATCTTCACTCCTAAACCAGTAGGTAAACTGACTGATTTATTCATAGTTTCGGAGAGACTAAGAAACAATTTCTTATCATGACAGACATGATGAGTAGCCCCACTATCTATAATCCATGATTCCGAAGATAACACATTCTTGGTTGCTCTTAACACTCCCACAAAACATAGAGTGGAGGAGGAGAAGGACATACCAGGCAATGTAGCAATAGTACCACCAGAAGAAGATGGAAGACAAGATGATTCTCCAGAAAGATTCAACTGAGTATTAAAGTATGATATGACTCCTTGAATCTGATCTTTGGTGAGGGAGTTAATCATTCCTGTATCACTGGAATCATTAGCATTAAAATCATCAAGAGTGAGATTAGCAATAACCGGCTTAACAGCTGGAGAAGGTTTCTCAAAGTAAGAAGATCTGTCAGACTGAGACTTTGTCTTGTGTTTAAAACCAGGAGGATATCCATGCACCTTGTAACATTTGTCTACTGTATGTCCTGAGTAACCACAGTGAGAACAAAGAGGTCTGTTTTGACGCTGTGGATAAGTAGAGTGAGTAGCATTCACTGAGTTTCCCAAGCCATCAGATAGAGCAACATTAAATGCAGTAGCATTAGTAGGAGGTAGAATGCTTCTTTGACTGTAATCTTGATCCAGTAAATTGTAGACTTCAGCAAGATCTGGCACATTCTTCTTCATGATAATCTGACTACGAGCATTAGTATAAGACTCGTTTAGACCAGCCAGAAATTTGATGATCTTGGTATGCTCAGCCTTCGTTGTAGTAGCTTTACAACAATCACAGTTTTGACAAGTTTTCACACAATCTGCTCCATCAAGATCATCCCACAATGTCTTCAATTTTGTATAATATGTTGATAAATCCATTGATCCTTGTTGGAGAGACCAGATTTGTTGTGTGAGTTGGTAAGATCTAGGAAGATTAGTGATTCTGAATCGAACTAGCAAATCCTTCCATATCTCAGAGGCATCATTGAAACGCAAGATACTACCATAGATTTGCTTCGTAACAGAGTTTAATATCCAAGATTTAACCATACTGTTACATCTTGACCAAATCCTATAATACGGATGCGATTCAGGAGGTCTAGGCAGAGAACCATCAACAAAGCCTATCTTATTCTTGGCATCTAATGCAATTGTAATAGCAAGATTCCAAGTATTATAGTTAAAACCATCAAGAATTTCAGATATTATCGATGAGCCTGGATTATCACCATTAGTAAGGAAATACGGCGAATACTGGATTCCAGCAAAATCAAAGACATCTTGAGAATTAGCCTGATGATTCTGTTGCGGAATAGCAGACAAAGACATCGGAATAGAAAATAACGACGGATTAGGCGGCGGAATAGCTCGAGTCGGAGACGATGACTGATTCACCGGAATAGTTGATTCAGGCACCGAATTGTTGCGATTTACTGTCGTTCGCCGAGTTTTCGAAGCCGAAACTGCGATACGACCACCGCGACGAGAGGATTGACAAAGAGTAACCATCGGAGCTGGATTCAGGTGGAATAGCCTAAATCAGAGCTTGAAATCGACGGATTTTTGCAGAAATTGATCAATCGGAAGAAATATCCGATCAATCTAGGTCAAAAAATGAAGAAACGAAGATCGGAATTTGTTGAGTTTGAGCTCAACGCTCTGATACCATGTTAGTTGAACAAGAATCGTAAAAGGGAAAAAGAATTCTGTTATTCAACTTAATCTTCAATGTTTACATTAAGTGTTCCTTATATAGGAACTTGGTATAACAACATGTTAACCACATTTAATTACACGGTTTACACATAACCGGTTTACTTAACACTAATAGATTCTTTGATATTATGGAAAAAGGAAAGCTTTGATGAGAAGAAGGGCGGACTCGGATGAACAGTAACCGAGAGGGAAAAGTGTGTTCTTGAGAGAGCGAGTATACTCGGAGGGATATTTTGTATTTTGAGGAAAAAGGTGTAGTATATTTCAAGTTAGTTGTACACAAATGATGGTACAACTATATATAGTACATTGTGATTAGGGCTTTTGATACCTATGGTTACATTTTAACCAAGTGTTCATAAAGTAACCCTTAATGAGCATAAAGTAACCACATTAATATATAAAGTAACTAAGCATAGTTAGCATAATAATGAGTTGGGCGTTTCCTACTTGATGGGCTGAGTTGGATTATGCCTTGTGCTAATCCATGGTGTAACAGTTGCCCGCCCCCCCCCCCCCCCCCCCCCCGAGTCGGCGAATCGAGCATGCCAAGTTCGTCGGGAGTAGTCGAGCAGCCAGGAGAGTAGGAAGGCCTTTCTCGGAGAAGCAAAGCTTGGACTCAGAGAATCAAGATGATGGTCTCGTTAAAACCTTAGTAGGGAAAACCCTTTTTGGGACAAAACCGCTTCTTAAGGGAAAAGAGTACCGACCATCGTGATGAGGAGAAGGATTGCTCGGGACTCGAGCTTCCTGAGCCTGTCGGGAATGAGCGAGTTGACGGGAGAACAGGATGGTCGAGCTCGCTCTCTCTCTCGGGAGTTTTTCCACTGGGCGTGTTGACCTGTATGCTGCGGAGTGGGACGCCGCAGTGAGAGAGCTCGAAAGTATGGTCGGGCAAGAGATTGACTTGAGGGCTCTAGCCGAACACAAATACGAAGACCTCAAGAAACACCTTAGGACTGTGGAGCGTGCTAATTCCAAGCTGGTCGATCACGTTCAGTCCCAAATGTCCCGTCTGCGCACATCTAGAGGGAATCACGGACTCACCTGTGCTATGCCCGCGGCTGAACAGACTCACAACAGGCTCGTTGGTTTGGCGCGGGCATCGCTTACTAGAGCCCGACAGCACTCTCTCGAGCAGAGGGAATATGACAGTCTTGTTAGCCGGGCTAGCCAGGTCAAAATCCAACTCAACGACATGGACCTGATGGCAGCTGTCGGAGTGGTGATCTTCCCGGAAGATAAGGCTCGAGTTCAGGCCAAGTATGACGGACTTGTAAGAGAGATCGAGAGGAAGGAGATGAATGGCTTTTCCGACCTAGAGTATACGTTTGCTCCGGGTCCCTGGACCCTCCCGAGTATCTCCGAAGTAGACTGTCCCCCTTCTCCTCTCGGGTCCGAGGAGTTTGGGGTCAAAAGGTCTTGGACAATCGAGGCCTTTGACAGCTGTCGATCGGACTCGCCCGAGGATGCTGATGACGAGGTCAGGAGTGATCCTTCGGATCATTAAAGCTTCTCCTACGAGCAACGAGCCGCAATGGAAGACGAGGCTGGACCGATTGGAATGTCCTGCTTTTTGACATCCAATATCTTCTTCTCAACATACTCGTCTTGTCTTTTTGAATGTTGTCTCGCTCTTTAGCTTGTAATAGTTTTCTCTTTGTTGTGAGGTTTAGCCGTTGGTGGCGCACTTGACGTAATTGTGACTTTTGTTTCTCCCGGGGAGCGGATCTTCTCGGTTTTGACGAAATTTCGAATTTTCTTTATGCGATTAAGTTTTTTAGCTTAAGCATTCTCAAATATTCTTAATGCGGCTAAGTTTTAAAGCTTAGGCATTTTTAATTGTGCTCTTTAATGCGGCTAAGTTTTAGAGCTTAGGCATCCTCGTACGGCTTTATGCGACTAAGTTTTAGAGCTTAGGCATTCTCGTACGGCTTTATGCGACTAAGGTTTAGAGCTTAGGCATAGATTTGTGCATCCGGAGAGCAGGTCCCAGGGTTATTTTGATTTTGATCCGACCGGACTCGCGCGATGGAGTGGTCGGATCGAGTCGTCTGCGAATCGGAACCCGGCTTATGACTAGAGTCCATCTCGTGATTAAGCGTGCGAGACGTGATCGGCTTATTATGCTTACACGTTCTTAGGACCCATGCGGGACAGGCCCCGGCTTTTATCCTATTCGGCGAAGTTGTGGTGGACTTCTTGAACTCGGATTGTAGATTATTTCGCTACTGCATCTATGAGAAATGCGTGTTTTGATCCTACTCGGGTTTAGCTATGGTGGGCCTCCCGAGTAAGACTGATCGAGTACTTGGCCAGAGCATCGATGTGAATGAGCACGGAGCTGTTTAGAGTGCGAACGGATCGGCGAGTGAGCTCGGAGCTCTTTTATAATTCGAACGGATCGGGAAGTGAGCTCGGAGCTCTTTTGGAAATGCGAACGGGTCGGCGAGTGAGCTCGGAGCTCTTTTGTAATTCGAACAGATCGGGAAGTGAGCTCGGAGCTCTTTTGGAAATGTGAACGGGTCGGCGAGTGAGCTCGGAGCTCTTTTGGAATTGCGAACGGATCGGTAAGTGAGCTCGGAGCTCTTTTGGAGTTGCGAACGGATCGGTAAGTGAGCTCGGAGCTTTTTTGGAGTTGCGAACGGATTGGTAAGTGAGCTTGGAGCTTAATAAGATATTATTGATTATAGCTGGACATCCGAGGAAGCTGCCTACGTACCCGTTAAACTGGGATCAAGCCAGACGTAGTTCATTTTACAAGATAAAAACTGTGTAAGTCATCCGGGGATGAGCGGATCATCCGGAAACGACTCGGGCGTTTCTCTGAGTGAGACCGAGGCTTGCCTGGTCGGGCTGGTCTTCCTTTTCAAGTAATGTAATGATGTACCGGGTGAGCTCGAATCATGTTGAAATGGTCGTAGCGTTTGAGTGTGTTCGCGTTCCAGGATCGCTCAAGGGCTTCTCCGTTCATCGTCATTATTCGGTACACACCCGGGCGGACGATGTCGTAGACCTGGTATGGACCCTCCCAGTTGGCTCCGAGCTTCCCAGCATTCTTCTCCTTTGCGTAATACGAGGTCACCAATGGCAAAGTCCCGTGTTCGGACCCGTTTGTTGTAGTATATGGCCGCCAGTTGCTGGTAGTTTTGGATTCGGAGGAGTGCGGCGTCGCGTTCCTCCTCTACGTAATCCAAATTATCGAGAAGCATCTAGTCATTCTGGTCGGGGTTGCTAGGCATGATTTCCCGACGAAGGCTATGTACGCAGGCTTCGGCTGGAGCCATCGCCTCAAGTCCGTAGGCGAGTGAGAAAGGCGTTCTCTTTGTCGACTCTCTGGGAGTCGTTCGGAGTGACCACAAGACTCCGTCCAGTTCGTCCGACCAGAGTCCCTTCTTGTCGTCAAGGCGCTTTTTGAGCTCGGATATGATGGCCTTGTTCGTGGCTTCGGCTTGGCCGTTCCCCTGCGGGTTTCTTGGCGTGGACTTGTTGAGACGGATAGCCCACTTGGCGCAAAAGTCTTCGAATGTCTTAGAGATGAATTGAGACCCGTTGTCTGCGATGATCTCGTATGGGAGTCCGTGTCGGCATATAAGGAATTTCTAAACGAAGTTTTGAACATCGTTTGCTCGGATTGCCGCGTATGCCTCGGCTTCGACCCACTTTGTGAAGTAATCGGTTATCACAATGACAAACCGCTTTTGCCTTGACGTTGGAAAAGGGCCGATGATGTCTATTGCCCATCGCATAAACGGGTAGGCCATCGTAGCGGTTGTAAGTGGTTCAGTCGGTGAGTGGATCATTGGTCCGTGGCGTTGACACTTCTCGCAACAATGGACATGGTCGGAGCAATCTTTGAGCATGGTCGGCCAGAAATAGCCCAGTTTTTTGATTTTTAGGGCGAGCGTGCGAGAACCCGAGTGGTTTCCGCCTCCCCCTTCATGGGATTCGGTTACTATGGCTTCGATCTCCTCACCGGCGATGCAGCTTAGCAGGGCTCCGGCTGCACTCCATCGGTAGAGTTTGCCCTCGATCATCACATAGTGTGCCGCTTTGGTTCGAAGCCTGCGGGCGGCCCACTTATTGGTAGGTGCTTCGCCTCGCTCGATATACGCGATGATCACTTTTCTCCAGTCGGGAGCAGGTTTCGAGGCCAAGGGCGGGCTCACTTCCGGGGATTGAGGCCCTTCGTCGTCATCGTCGGCGATGAACATGACCCTACTGCTACCCTTTGGTAGGGATATGCTGGGGTCCGAGATTATTCCCATTGGGATAGTGCAGTTCATTTTGGCCCTTGAGCATGAGGCGTGAGCGGCGAGCGCGTCTGCGTCGGCATTTTCCGCTCGGGGAATCTGGGTGATTCAGAAGCTATCCAAGCTCCAGAGGATCAGGTCCTCGGTTACTTTCTTGTACGCCTCCATCCGCTCACTTCTTGTGTCGTAATCGCCATTAAGCTGGTTCGTTACGAGCAGGGAATCGCTGTAGGCATGAATTCTTCGTGCTCCGATCGCTTCGGCCAGCCGTATCCCATGGATGAGGGCTTCCCACTCGGCTTCGTTGTTTGTGGCAAGGAAGTCCAGTCGGAATGATTGATCTAGAGCTTCCCCAGCGGGAGAGATGAGGCGGATTCCTATTCCTGCGCCTTCTCGCGATACGGACCTATCGATATAAAGTGTCCACTCGGCTTTGCTCGGCTCGGACACGTCCTTCTCGGGGGGCAACTCGGTTATGAAATCAGCCAGGACTTGTGACTTGGTGCTGGTCCGATTCCTGAACTCGATGTCATACTCGCTGAGTTCGATTGCCCACTTTGCCATGTGTCCCGACTGGCTCGGACTATGCAGAATTGTACGGAGTGGTTGGGAAGACATGACTGCGATAGTATGGGATTGGAAATATGGGCGTAACTTCCGAGACGACATGATCACGGCGAGAGCCAACTTTTCTAAGATCGGGTATCGCGACTCAGCGCCATCGAGGGATTTGCTGACGTAGAAAATTGGTTTTTGGTCCCCTCGGTCTTCTCGGACGAGAACCCCACTCACGGCTGCGTCCGTGACTGAAACGTAGAGGTATAAGGTTTCTCCTGGCTCGGGCTTAGCCAAGACTGGGGGAGTTGTCAGGTACGACTTCAGCTCTTTGAATGCATTCTCGCAGGCATCGTCCCAGATGAACTCCTTGTTCCCTCGCAGGAGTTGATAGAAAGGTAAACTTCGATCAGTCAAGCGGGAAATAAAGCGGTTTAATGCGGCAATCCGACCGGTCAAGCGTTGGCTTCCCTTTTGTTCCTCGGAGAAGGAAGGTCCTTGATTGCCGAAATCTGCTTGGGGTTTGCTTCGATTCCTCGCTTGGAAGTAACCCCGAATGTGCACTTTGCTGGGTTAAGCTTCATCCCGTAGAGGTTTAGTATTTTGAAATAATCCTCGAGGTGGCCGACATGGTCGGTTGCCTTCGAGGACTTCACCAGCATGTCATCAATGTAGACCTCCATGGTGTCGCCCAGTTGATCAGCGAACATTTTGTTGACCAAGTGTTGGTAGGTTGCTCCCGCGTTCTTTAGGCCGAAGGGCATGACTCGGTAGTAATACGTTCCTCGGTCAGTGATGAACGCGGTCTTTTCGAGGTCGTCGGGATGCATTGCAATCTGGTTGTAACCCGAGAATGCGTCCATGAAAGAGAGCAGCTCGTTGCCTGCCGTGGCCTCGACCACTCGATCGATGAGAGGGAGTGGAAAGCTGTCTTTGGGGCACGCTTTGTTGAGGTCGGTGAAGTCTACGCAAACCCTCCACTTGCCATTCTTCTTTTTAACGACGACTGGGTTGGCCAGCCACTCGGGGTACTGAACTTCTGCTATAGATCCAGCTTCCAAGAGCTTGGCTACCTCGTCGTTCACGGCCTTGGCCCGCTCGGGCCCGAGCTTCCTTCACTTTTGTTTGATTGGCTTGTATGTCGGGTCGACATTGAGTTCGTGACTTGTGACAGTCGGGTTGATGCCTTTCATATCATCCATCGTCCAGGCGAAAGTGTTGACGTTCTTGGCCAGGAAGCTAATTAGCTCAGCCCGGATGGACGCATCAAGCTCGGATCCGATACTTATCCTGCGAGCAGGATGTGACTGGTCGATGCACACCTGGGTAGTTGACTCCTGCTTGGGCTCGGGAGAGTTGACTTCATCAATAGGGTTGATCTGGAAATTAGACGCTCGTAAATGCTTCTCGGCGATGAAACACGTACGGGCCATCTTTTGGCTTCCTCGGATAGTGAAAACTCCGGTCGTGGTCGGAAATTTTATGCATTGGTGGTAGACCGAGGCTATTGCTCGAAGAGAGAATAACCAAGGGGTTCCTACGATCGCGTTGCATACAGCTGGTGTATCTACGACCATGAACTTTGTATCTCAGGAGGTGTCGCCCGAGTATACTGTCAGCTTAATCGATCCGATCGCCACGGTGGTTACGTCGTCGAAGCTTGTCAGGGGTTGACAGCCTGGCTTGATCCGATCTATTGGGATCCCCATGCTCTCCAGGGTTTCTTTGAAGATTATGTTAACGGAACTCCCAATGTCGACTAGGATCCTGCTCACCTCAAAATCGTCGATTTTTAGAGTGACCACGAGTGGGTTGTTGTGGGGCATGATGAGGTGCTCGGTATCATCCTCGCTGAAGATGATCGGCATGTCCGTCTTGCTTCTCGCGAGGTGGATTTGGCTGGCTTTCACTATTTTCTCATGCTTTTTGAGGGATCTGACCAAACTATGAGTTGAGTCGAATCCCCCAATGATCATTTGAACTCCCATGGGCTTTCGCGTGTCAGAGTTCCTTTGCTCGGGAAGAAGGGTCGCTCGTTGGGCCACCGGAGTGTTAGCACCCTGAGTGCTTGTTCCCGAGGAGTGCATTCTCATACTCGCTTCCTTGTTTAGATCCATTTTCGTGTAAAAAGATATCTTCTTGAAAGACCCCTACCTGGCGCGCCAAATGTTGATGCTCAGATTGAGATCTACACTAAATTTATATTCGGTTCGGGGGTTCTTTGATATTATGGAAAAGGGAAAGCTTTGATGAGAAGAAGGGCGGACTCGGATGAACAGTAACCGAGAGGGAAAAGTGTGTTCTTGAGAGAGCGAGTATACTCGGGGGGATATTTTGTATTTTGAGCAAAAAGGTGTAGTATATTTCAAGTTAGTTGTACACAAATGATGGTACAACTATATATAGTACATTGTGATTAGGGCTTTTGATACCTATGGTTACATTCTAACCATGTGTTCATAAAGTAACCCTTAATGAGCATAAAGTAACCCTTAATGAGCATAAAGTAACCACATTAAGATATAAAGTAACTAAGCATAGTTAGCATAATAATGAGTTGGGCCTTTCCTACTTGATGGGCTGAGTTGGATTATGCCTTGTGCTAATCCATGGTGTAACAAAGAGCTTTTTTTATGGATAGAAAGATTTCGAAAACCAGATTTTGTGGTCAGCTTTCGGATTGTCTTCGTGTGCTTCTTAAAAGAGACTCCAATTTCATTTTCCGCTTCTCATCGGTTTCTCCTTCACCCAGTCATCAAAATCCTCAACAGTCCTATATCAGACGTGAGAAATTAAAGGTCACTATATAATGCAGTTTCAATGTAAGTTATCTGTGCCTGCAGAAAATCATCGGATCTGGAAATGGAATGAAGAGAAAGGACCAGTTACAATACTCACTTTTGCCATTCGAATCCAGATGGGTTGAAGATATAGGGTGCAAACAACCAGGAGATTACAAGGAACCAACTGCTGATCGTCAGCAAAACGAAAGAAAGGGCACCCCCGTCCGTATACCCGTAAGCAATGTAGATGATGAGCAGTAGAGCTACTTCAAGGCTGCACAAAGAAAAAGGAACACTAAGAATCCACATGATAAAAGCTATTTGACTTTAAAAATAGTAAGTAACTGATTAACATCTGGACTTACGCTTTCACAAAATGACTTCTCGTTATCTGCAAACTTGATGTGCTGAACCACGAAGCCTCTGCCAGTCGCCCGATACTGTTGGTAAGTAAAGAACGAACATATTAGGAAATTTTAGAAGAAAAAAGAAAGAAAGAATAATAATGTTCAGTGCCATGTATAGAAATTATTATACCTTTGCGCCACCGTGAAGGATAGTACTTCCAAAGTAATGAGTCCTTGTCCCGAGGGAAAATGTGAATAAGACAGAACACAACTGGAACTGCATCGTGACAAAGCTGAAAATTGCCTGTGATATAAAAGAACATTATGCTTCAGGAAACTTCAGTGAAGAGGGCATTCTCAAAGCCATAAACAGTAATGGTAACTATTTAGTCAAAAATAAAACATGAGGAACTTATTAACAAACCTTCAGCAACCCAAGTTCAAGTATGAAACCCATAACCATAGGGACGGCAGTAAAGATTCCAATCTGGACCAAAAACTGTGCATTTAGCGCGGCATCCAATGCAGTGTTCCCTGATAGTTTGGCTACTCTTGAGATTGCACGATCAGCACCAGAAAATGCCTGAAAAAGCCAAGAAGTAAATTATCTCGAAGAAACCATGTCAAATGCTACATAATTATGTGAAGTGACTTAACAAATAAAAGATACCCAAGAGATGTGGACAGTTTAACCAAGTTGCGAGAATAAATTAATGGCATTCCCTCAGGATGTTAAACCCATGTAAAAAGGTCGATCAACCAAAAGTTGAAGCCCAATTGAATGTGAAAAGTGTCATATAAAATAACCGCAGTACGCAACATTATTTACAAGGTAAAACATTCACTACGCGCATAGAGCAATTACTACCCATCATTTCATATTGAAGAAACACCAAAGAAAAGAAAGGATAAAAGATTTCATAACATACCAGGTAAACCCTTCCATATAAAAAGACGTACACAGTAAGGACGGTCATCTGCATCATAGAGAGACTTTACTAAAAGTGATAAGGGGGAAAACTGACTTTAAAGAACACTAGAAAGGAAAATTACCATTGTGCAGACATAGAATCCAACTGTTGTGAAGTAGAATGACATCATTCTGAAGAAGTCAAAGAGCTGCCCAATTCTGTAGACATCCCTACTAAGGACTTGTTCTCCATTTCCACCTGCTACTTTCCCTTCAAATAGGGCAATCTGGTTTAGTCCTACATCTCTTCCTTTACCAACCTACATGAAAGAACATGTACAGATCATGTATTCAGATCAACAGAAGATACAAGCTGAGCAAAGACACATTATATGTGAGCACGTTGTCAACCTGAATATACTCATGGTGGGTGATATTTCCCTGCCTGAGTGTCGAGTTAAATCCTGCAAAACATTGTCTTAAGTTATAGGTAAAAAAGCTCAGCCTATAAAAATATATCATGTTCAAAGATATTATAGAGTTAAACACTTCTAAAAATAGAAACATTAAGAGTTATTAAATAAAGAACCATTATGTACAAACCAATCAATTGCTTTTTCATATAAAATATATTAGCAAGAACTACTGATCTACGACGCTTACCAGCATATATATCTTCACTGATGTTAATCACACGGGATGCTTTGCTGATACCACTGCGGGTTATATGGAAGACTCTGTCAAACACATCTGGATGCCCATAGTGCAACTCTGCAAGATTAGTTTTGCACAAATTAAACTAAAGTGTTCGTTGAAAGTGAAAATAGATTGGATAAAAACAATCCAATCAACCAGAGAATGAGTAATGAAGTCTGAAGCGAGCATACTCACTTAAGTGGATATGCTAAGACACGTTGACCCAAAGTCAAAAAACTGGTTTCTTGATTAGACATAAACCACGTCAAGGAAACACGGAATTAGCGTCGAAATTTAGCGTCGAATCCAATCCGACGCTATTTTAGCGTCGATTTTGTGTCGAAATTGTGTCCACAACATAAATCAACGCAAAATCGACGCTAATTAGGGAGGAAACACTTCGCCGCTAAATCAACGCTAAGTCGCGTCGATTTAGCAACGATTTAGCTACGAAAGTCCAAATTCGAGGCTAAATCGATGCAAATTCTGCGTCGATTTAGCGTCGAACGCATAGCGTCGATGATAGCGTCGAATATTGCGTCGATTTTGGTAGTTAGATAACACGGTTCACCTACTTATTTACCATTCGATGCAAAATCGATGCTAAATCGATGCTAAAATCGCCTACATATAGCACCAACCTTAGAATTCATTTCCCAAGTTAAAATTTTTTATACATACTAAAATCTCAAATCAAATATACAAACATTAAATAATTTTTACAATGAAGTTCGAATCTTTACAATATAATAAAAGCTCGATAGTGAATTGATTCCAAATGGCGGATTTAGCCCCATAATCTACTCCTTGTCATATTTGACATTTAGAGTACATTCTGAGGCTAAATCAGCTCTTTGGTACCAAAGTTTCTGTCGAAACCAAACATTTATAACATTAAAATAGCAGCGTAAAAGGTAAATTTCGTATATTAGATTGTAATGTTTAGGATTTCGGATTCATATAACCTAAATAAATAAAAAAAAATTGTTTAGACGGTTTCGATATATGTAGCGGGTTTATAATCTTAAACCTAAATCCAAATTTAAAAAAATGTATAAACGGTTTCGATATATGTAGCGGGTTAAAAATGTTGAAAAGGTATGGAATGTTTGCGTATCTGGTACGATTTATTTAACCTAAATCCTAAACATTTAAAACATCCATTTAGCGTCGAATTAGCGTCGAATTTAGAAAAATCGACGCTAATTCGACGCTATGTTACAACATTATCCTCACCCTCGTCTCTCTCACGCCGCGCCTCTGTCTCTCCCTCTCCTCTCCCTCTCCTCGCTCTCTCCCTCTCCTCTCTCTCACGGCGCCTCTCTCTCTCCCTCTCTCTCCCTCTCCTCTCCTCTCCCTCTCCTCTCCCTTTCCTCTCTCTCTCACTGACGTCTCCTCTCCTCTCCCGGCCGCCGGATCTCCTCCCGCCCCCGCCGCCGCCGGATCTTCCCCTTCCGCCGCCTCCGGCTCTTCTCCTCCTCCGGTTCTCCTTCCGACGATATGGTACATAATTATTAGTAATTTTATTGTAAATTGTTTATATATATTTGTAATTTGTAATAAATAAGTTATGAAATTGATTTTATAAATTAGTAATTTTAGAAATTTTATAAGGTATGGAATTGAATTTAGATTAGTAAATTAGTAATTTTAGTAATTTTATAAATTAGTAATTTTAGTAATTTTATAGATTAGTAATTTTAGAAATATTAGTAATTTGTAATAAATTAGAGTTTAATTTATATTTCCTAAATTAGTAATTTGTTTTAAAATTGTTATATATATTAGTAATGGAATTTGATGTGAAATAGATTTCCGGAAAAATGTAGGAAATAGATTTTAGGAAATGGAATTGAATTTAAATTTTATAAGTTATGGAATTGAATTTAGATTTGCAAAGGTATAGATCTTTATTTATATTTGCTAAATTAGTAATTTGTTTTAAATTTGTTATTGCGACGAATCATTTAAAGAGCTGCCCACTTACTCGTGGGAATTTGATACGTGCTCACCAATACATGAAGAACATTCCACATCAACAATAGTGTCTAACAGGCAGTGGTTGCCAAACATCGACCACATTCCTAAATTCTCCTGGGAAGCTAATTCATGCTCTCCTGCGAATGTTGTGAGTCCCAAATTTCAAGATGGGTTGAGTTATTCAAAACACAACTATGATATCCAGCCATAATGTCCTGACCAGAAGCAGGTTGTAAAAGCCGTCCAACCATATGTTCAATGCATTGAACCGTCATATACTTACGGGGGAAGTACTTCCAATGAATGTAATGATTAGTATTATGATTATGATTTCGCCCAAAGGCCAGAATCTCCAAACTTAGATATAGATGTTGATGCAATGAAAAGTTTATTGGGCAACCGATTTTTAGATTCTCCACCGAAGAAAAAAAAGGAAAACAAAAGTACTTACCGTGGAAGTACTTCAAATGAATGTAAGGACCAGTATTATGATTTGATAGGCGCCCAAAGCCCAGAAAAGCCAAACGCAAATCTACATCTAGATGATGATGCAATCAAAAGTTTATTGGCCAGGGAATTTGAAGATTCTCCACCAAAGAAAAAAAAAGGAAAGAAAAGTTTTGTTGTCTGGAGTGGTATGTTTCATATATGTTTTTAAAATTAGTTGTCTATTATGTACTTGCACTATAACCGTTGTATGTTTAATATTTTCAAGTCTCTAATGTACCTGGGAAATAAGTCTCTAATATTTTCAAGTCTCTAATTCATTGATTTAGCGTCGAATTAGCGTCAGATCACATGAACAATCAAAGGTAATCAGAGCATGGTGTAACTAACCGTAAGATTATCCTTGTATATAACCACATGATCCTAAGTGTGGTCACGTTCAGACTTTGGAAATATCAATCTTTTTTATAAGTTTTTTATTTCCAAAATATATCTATTTTTTTTTTGTGTTTCTGCATTTATCCAAAAGTGTCTTTACACAAAAGATGGAAGCAGATAGTAACAAAATTCTTCAGCTTTTTACTATTTAACGTTGCCTCGAAATTACCTTCACAAAGACTAAAGTCTGAATAACTCTTAACTTTTTGTATAAAGTGATCACTATTATTTTTTTTTTATGTAAATTTTATTTTATTTATTAGTAATGACATATCAATGTACTTTTTGTTATAAATTTGTAGGGAAATAGATATAGTAAATATGTAGGAAATTTGATATGTAAAAATACATGTGATTGTTATCGTTATATGTTTCGGTTTTAAAATATTTATATATGTTAAGATTGTTATCGTACATGTTGAGGTTTCTTTACCCTAAATCATTTAGCGTCGATTTAGCGTCGAAACACATGAAATCGACGCTAAATCGATGCTAAATAGCGTCGATTTAGGGTCGGTCTAATGTTATTCGATGCTAATTCGACGCTAAATCAAACAGATTTTGCATTTAGGGTTTAGGGTATGAACAATATAAAATTAACGTCGACGGTTCAGAGTGAAGCTACAATGTTATCCACATTCTAAGATATAATAGCCAACAATTTAGTACGTTTGTATAATTCGATGTTAGATATGCATGTAAGGACTTATTCTTTGAAAAAACTATATAAGTTTACATATACCATCTTAACCCTTTATGAACCAAGTATATAATTTGAAATTATGAAATTTACATTTATTCTATTATATGAAAGATGGAAAAGCTAAGATAGTTTCCGTACAAGTTTCAGAAACCCTAAACCCTAAACCCCAAACGTAAAATTAGGTTAAGGAAGCGTCGGTTTAGGGTTTAGGGTTTGGGACATATAATTTAATTTTCATTCGACGCTAAATCCACACTATATTCAAATAATTTGATTTATCCAATGGCGGTTAACCGCATAAATTCAAATTTTTTGGCTCGCAAAAACGGCGGGAAACCGAATTATTTTGAATTTAGCATCAATTTAGCGTCGAATAAAATTAGATCGACGCTAATTCGACGGTAAATTTGTTAAATTGCGTCGAATTAGCGTCGATCTAATGTTATTCGATGGAAATTCGACGATAAATCAAACAGATTTTGCATTTAGGGTTTAGGGTATGAACAATATAAAATTAACGTCGACGGTTCAGAGTGAAGCTACAATGTTATCCAATTTCTAAGATATAATTGCCAACAATTTAGTACGTTTGTATAATTGGATGTTAGATATGCATGTAAGGACTTATTCTTTGAAAAAACTATATAAGTTTACATATACCATCATAATCCTTTATGAACCAAGAAAATAATTTCAAATTATGAAATTTAAATTTATTCTATTATGTGAAAGATGGAAAGGCTAAGATAGTTTCCGTACAAATTTCGGAAAACCTAAACCCTAAACCCCAAACGTAAATTTAGGTGAAGGAAGCGTCGGTTTAGGGTATGGGAAAGATAAAAATTATTTTCATTCGAAATCGACGCTATATTAATAATTTGATTTAACCAATGGCGGTTAACCGAATAAATTCAAATTTTGCTGGTTCCACACGAACGGCGGTAAACCGAATTAATTTGAATTTAGCGTCGAATTTGCGTCGATTTGGAGGTCAATTCGACGCAATTTCGACGGTAAATACAATTTAATTAGGATCTTAATGTCGTCTGCTTGGGGAAGAGGTTAATATATTTAATTGTCATTCGACGCTAATACGACGCTACATAGCAACGAATTAGCGTCGAATCCCTAATTAAAAACAGTAACCGAAGTCTTCTTCTCCGTTTGCGAAAATCTCTCTACCTCCGCCGAAAATCCGTCTCTCTCTCCCGGCGATTCACTCTCAGTCTCCGTCCCGGCGAATCTCTCTCTCTCTCCGCCGAATCTCTCTCTCTCTCCGGCGAATCTCCTCTCTCTCCCGCATCTCTCTCTCTCTCCCGCGTCTCTCTCTCTCTCTTCCGCCGCCGGTCTCTCTCTCTTGCCGCCGGATCTCCGCCGACTCTCCAGCGTCGCCGCACCTCCACCGTCCGCCGCACCTCCACCGTCTCCTCCGCCGGACGCCGGAAAACGTCTTTACCGACAATGGTAAAAGTTTTTTTTTTTTATTTTGGAATTATTTAATATATATGTGGAATTAGTTAAATTAGATATTGAATTAGTTAAATTAGATATGAAATTAAGTATGAAATTGATTTTAGAAAATGGTTTTATGAAATATGTTGTAAATAGAATTTAGGAAATTTGGTATGGAATAGATTTAAGGAAAAATGTATGAAATCAATTTTATGAAATAAACTTTATTTTAGAATTGATAAGTTTTGAAATTTAATATAGAAGTGGTAAGTTATAGATTTAAATTTACATTTAAAATAAAACTAATTACGGAGTTTTTTGGATGTTATAATAATTTTTAAACTTGCAAAACGAATTTACAATTTATTTTACGATAATTTAAAAAATTCCATAAATATTAAATTTATATCAAAAATATTAAATTAGTTTCTACATTTAAAAATTGTAGTTTACATTTTTAAAATTTTAAAATTTGTTTTCTTTTATAGGGTGATGGATATCGTCCTCTTTCATACGGCCAAATATTTGGCGACGATGGTTCGATTCCAGGATCTTTTGGTCGTCCCGGATCCGGATCAGGATCGGGGTCGGGTTCGCATGCGGCGAACTATCGTCCACGAACTTCGCCATCGGGACAGCCACGCCCTCCGTTCCGAGCTCCGCCGCTAGCTCAGCCACCGATTATTCAGCCAGAGGCAGAAGAACCCGCAGATGATCATTCCGGTGACCACAATGAGGCCCCTCCACCGCCAAACGCGCCTCTTATGATGCGGATTTCTGAGCTTCTCCGCCAACCTGGACGTGAGACACGGCTTAGGATTATCCATCCGTTGAGGCCTCATGGTACATTATGGTATGTTTTTTTTTTTTTCAATATTAGTAAACAAATTAGTTTTCTGTAATAAATTTTTAATTACAAGTTCTAATTAAATTATTAACATTATAACATTTTTTTTAATAGGTTTACGGATAACAAGGTCGCGCGTTCGGTCACCAACGCAATCAAGGCCCACTTCACAATGGTCCATCCTAATTGGACCAAGACGCCGCAAAATGTTCGGGATATTTGGTTCGAGTCATGGGCGGTTAGTGAACGATTTTTTTAATTTAATTTTAATTTTAAAATTTATTTTTATTTATTAAATTATTTGATAACATTAATTTTAATTTGATTTTATTTTTTAATTTATTTCATTTTTAAAGTAAATTTATTCATAACATTATTCTTATGTTTGTAGCAAGGGTGGCATTGGGATGAAGCTCATACTTTCCAAGTGCGAGCGGGGTTTGAGAAGAAGGCCCTATTGCGTCTCAACGGTTACGTCGGGAACTTGAAGAAAAAGTGGGGGGAGAAAGGCGATGAGGCGAAGCCGCTCGCGATGGATCCCGATGTTTGGGCGGGTCTAGTACAGTATTGGCTAGATCCCAAAAATCAAGCTATAGCGGGGAAGTGTTCTGCATCCCGTCTCACGCCGGTGGCAGAAGGAGATGGACCTTCAAAGCATTGTGCGGGGCAATCATCATACGCCGCAATACGCCTTGACATGGTAATAATTGCATTAAATTAGTTAATTTGATTATTTTACTTTCAAATATTTTATTTATTATATATTTTATTTTTATCAACGTTTATTTTTGTTTAAAAGGCTGATGGCGGTGAGCTTCCTCCGATCATTAAAGTGATGGAGAAAACTCATCGGAAGAAGGATGGGACGTTTGTTACCGCTCAAGCGGAACAAACGTTCAACGCGTACAATGCACGACTGGAAGAACTAGATGAGTCTGTCCAGTCTACGATGGGTCTCGAAGATTTCGATAGAATCTACGAGGAGGTAATTTATTAGGTTTTTATTGTATATTATAAACATTTAAATACTAACTTAATTTTTTTGATTTTGTTATTGTCTTCCATTTATATTTCTTAGGTTGCACCGAAGAAGATAGGACGAACGATGGGTATTGGGTCCATCACAGATGTCCCGGCAGCTTGTTCGTCTTCTCAATATTCTTTCACGCCGGGTTCGTCTGATTCGCAGGTGGCCGCTAAGCTGAAAGCTACTGAAACCGAGATGGCGGCGCTAAGGACGGAGCATGGAAGCTTAAAGTCGGAGCATGGGAGCTTAAAGTCCTATGTCAACAAATTGAGCGGTCTCTTTGACATCATTGCAGTGGACAACCCAGCATTAGCCAGCGCCTTGAGAGAGCTCCCGGATCTTCCAGCTCCACCGCCTTCTACATCTCCCGTTGCATCGCAGTTCCATCAAGACATCGAAGATATCGCGAACCTAAGGACCGATCAACAGCCGTAGGATTAGCGTTTTATGTTTTTTGTAACGAATATTTTTATTTTCTATCGGATAATTTTGTTTTAATAAATTTTTATAATTTCAGTTTTTTTATAATTTTAAATTTAAAATTTTCATAAATAATTTTTTTTTTCAAATAATTAAACATTTCGACGCTAAATCGATGGTAATTAGATGGTACATTACCGTCGATTTAGCATCGACTGTTTCTGTCTTCGACGCTATTTCGACGCTAAGTTAGCATCGAATTCCCAACGAATTACCATCCACTTAGCATCGACGCTAATTCGATGGTAATTTGACTCTAATGTCGCCTCGAATTACCGTCGAAATATAGTCTCGGATTAGCGTCGAATGTCCGACGCTAAATTACCGTCGAAATTAGCGTCGAAATAGCGTCGAATATGACTTAGCGTCGACGAATAGGCGGCGAAATGTTTTCGACGCTATTTCGACGGTAAAAGGTTTTAGCGTCGATTTTTGCCGACGCTAAATCAAGGTTTTCTTGTAGTGCACGCCAATGACGAAACGCTGCAATATCAATTCGCCACCCATGTCAAGGAGATACAAATACAAACAAACATATAATACAACCAACTGTTTTTTTCAAAAATAAGACTGCAAACCTTTCAGTGAAAACATGTTCTCTAACTCCCAAAATAGTAGGTGGTCGAATTCCATGTTTTCCATGAAACTCTTCTAGTAGATTTCTCATTTTAATTGCCTCCTCCAAATAGTTGTCCTGAGAACAGAATAGGAGTATTAAGGATCAAAAGAAAATGGTGAGTAGCCACACTACGGAAGGCGCCAACATATGGCTGATACTTTATTGGTTCATTAGATTTTCAGGTTACTGATACTTGTTATATGAGAAGAAGAACAGCGGCAACTGGCAACTTGACCAATGGTGGTAAAATATGGATCTTAGGAATCTAAGGCAATCAGTATCCGCCACATGCATGACAAGTTTAGCTTAAATGCAGTACAACTCTCTCACTCAACCCAACTAACACTAAGTCTTCTTACTGTCATGTCAATACGGAAATCTGCCAACAAATTACAGAGAGAAGCAAAAGATGAAAAACCTGGTTCATATCTATGGTCTGGATAGCTTGTCTACGTGTGAAAACAATTGCATGATTTTGATTCTCAGGCTTTCCTTCTCCAAGTTTTGGATCCCCCGGAAGTTTAATTGAAAAAATTTTCTGTAGCAGAAGTGAAGCATTGTGTGATAAATATCATTGATCCAGATGGAAAAAAATGAGAACTATTAGACCAAGGGAAAACCTATTCCACCATTCGATATTAGTGAACTTCAACATCCAAAATCGATTTGACAAACTGACAATTACAAGATTTAACAAAAATAATAAATATCATGTACCTGATCTTTTCCGTGAATATCAGCTTTTACTAGCTTAGAATAAAATTCTTTTTTTCCTTCCACTCCAACATCCTCGGAGTGTATGAAAGCTACTCGAAGTGCCTCGTACCTAGTTGAAATAACAAAAATTGATACATACTATATGTGTAAGGTGTTGTCAAGAAACATAAATACCACTTAGTCAATGAACTTCATGGCTAACAGAATGATTATGACCTCAGAATTTATAAGCAAATATAAAACAAAGAAATTAATCACACCTCTGCAGTAAAAGTGCAATATCAGTAGCTTCTGGTTTCTTTTGCTGTTTCTGTTGCCCATAAATTTGGCACGAGACAACATATGTAAATTTCAGGTCTGCTTGAGCTCGTGCTTCAGGTGACGATTCAAATCCTCGTGGCATGTTTGTCAGAGAAACATCGTCCACTATTTTAAAAAAAAAACAAAATTGTTGTGACAAATCATGCTTTTCCATTGAAGTGAATACTGCAAAATAATTCATAAACTAAGTACCTCCCAAGCCCCGCCTTTCTAAGGAACTCTGGAGCATCAACGCCCTTCGGTAATACATCATACCTCGCACTTTAGGTCCACAAGAACACATAAAATCAGGCACTCAAGCATGAAGAAGACCAAATTTTAGAATTTAAATGTATTTTAAAAGTTATTTAGGAGTGATAATCAAATATAGATTGTCTCTGACCTGTCCTTGCTAAAGTCTGTCCTCGATAAGAAACCCAAAACCGAAGCTCCAAAGCATGACAAATTAGGTATATGAATTTGTGATGCCTTTATTAGACTCTGAGGTCATGTATTTATACAAGAGCTATAACCTAAAATAAGGAAATACAATATTGACACGAATATAATTACACATATCGTAATACCCCCCCCCCCCCCCCCCCCCCCCCCTCAAGTTGGAGCGTGGAGATTCTGAACGCCCAACTTGACTAAGAAAATATCAAACTCCTTTCGCCCAAGAGCCTTCGTTAATAAATCCGCGAGTTGATCTTTTGTAGGAACATGAACAGGACGAATAACACCACGAACAATTTCATCCCGAACAAAATGACAGTCATTTTCAATGTGTTTAGTACGTTCATGAAAGACGGGATTGGAACTGATGTGAATGGCCGGCTTACTATCACAGCAAACGGTCATAGGACCATCATGAGGAAGATGGAATTCCTTGAGTATCTCGCGAAACCAGAGAAGTTCTTGAGTGAGATCAGCCATAGCACGATATTCGGCTTCTGCAGAAGAGCGAGAAACAATATCTTGTTTAATTGTTTTCCAGCAAATAGGAGACGTGCCAAACTGAACAATCCAGGCAGTAAGAGAGCGTCTCGTTAAAGGGCAAGCAGCCCAATCCGAGTCACACCAGCCGGTAATATGAAAAGGAGATTTTGCATTAAGCAAGATACCTTGGCCGAGAGTGCCTTTCAAATATCGGACCACTTTGAGAGCAGCAGCCCAATGATCTTGACGAGGTAAGTGCATATACTGAGATAAGATGTGAACAGCATAAGTGAGATCAGGACGAGTAGCCGCAAGATAAATAAGACGACCCACTAAACGTCGATACTGTTCAGCATCCGGAAGTAAAAGACTAGTCGAGAGACTAAGACGATGATTTTGATCCATGGGAGAGGTGGCGGGTTGACAACCAAGAAGACCAGCCTCGGTTACTATTTCAGTAGCATACTTGCGTTGACAAATGTAGAAACCGGACGGACTGCGAGCAACCTCCAATCCAAGGAAATATTTAAGAGTGCCAAGATCTTTCATATGACAGCAGGTAGAGAGATAGTCTTTGAACATAGCAAGAGCAGGAGGAGAATCGCAAGAGATGATTAAGTCATCGACGTAGACCAAAATACGAAGAGTAACACCATCCTTGTTGTACACGAATAAAGAGTAATCAGAACGGGATTGACGAAACCCGTAAGTTCGAAGAGCATCAGCAAGCTTAGAGAACCAACATCGTGGAGCCTGTTTCAACCCACGAGTATTGCGCAAACGACAAACACGAGTATCACCGGGCTTTGAAAAACCGGGAGGTAGTTTCATATAAAACTCTTCATCAAGATCACCATGCAGAAAGGCATTATGAACATCCATCTGATAAACTTCATGATTTTGTTTAGCAGCGATATCAAGGAATAGACGAACCGTTTTCATTTTTGCGACGGGAGCGAAAGTTTTCGTATAATCAAGACCCTCCTTCTGATTGTTTCCAAGCGCCACAAGCCTGGCCTTATAACGTTCAATAGATCCGTCGGATTTATGTTTGATACGATAAACCCATTTGCAACCAAGAGCTCTCTTGCCATTAGGAAGTTCCTCCAAAGTCCAAGTCTTGTTTAATTCGAGCGCCTGAATCTCGAGACGCATAGCATCGTTCCACTCTTTTAACTCCATAGCATCTTTAAAAGATGTCGGCTCAACCGCAGCCATGAGTGCTACAAGATAGCTGCAATGTCCTTTGGAAAAACGATCATATGAATCATAAATAGAGACAGAGTGAACCGTACCTGAGGTATGCAGTGGAGGGGGTGATGACGAAGAGAGAGAGAGGACGAGGCAAAAGCAGCATTTGTAACGACATAATCGTTAAGGTGTGGAGGTGGTCGTTTTCGGCGATGACCTTTGCCGAGTAATTCAGGAGAGACATCATCATCTGATGATTTAGGACAGACATCATCATCTGATGATTCAAGCGTAGGCTGACTCGGAGATGGTGATGAAAAAGACGTCGGAGGAGGAGATACCGAAGAGGAATCATCCGGCGGAGGAGAAATAACGACCGAATCGTTAACAATCTCATCGTCATCGTCATCAGTGACAAAAGATGGCGAGGCAGAAGAGATAACCGGAGATCGAGGAATGGAAGAAGAAGACTGATATGGAAATTCAGTCTCACAAAACCGAACATCTCGAGACACAAAAATCACTTCTTTTTCAAGATCAAAGAGCTTCCATCCTTTCTGAGCATAAGGATAGCCAAGAAATATGCATCGTCGACTGCGAGATTCAAACTTATCTCCTTTGGTGTGGGAATTTTGCGCATAAGCAAGACAACCAAAAACGCGAAGATGTTGATACGAAGGCGCACGACCAAACAGTTTTTCGAAAGGCGTCTTGTTTTGAAGAAGAGTCGACGGTGTTCGATTGATGATATAAGACGCGGTTAGAACACATTCCCCCCAAAACTCGATGGGAAGATTAACTTGAAACTGCAAAGCCTGTACGATGTTGAGAATGTGTCGATGCTTGCGTTCAACACGTCCATTTTGTTGTGGAGTGTAAACACAGGATGTTTCATGAATGATTCCTTTGGATTAGAAAACACTAGTGAGAGAGCAAGAAATTCAGATCCGTTGTCAGATCGAAAAACCTTGACTGTCTTTGAGAATTGATTTTCGATGAGAGCCAAAAAGGTTTGTATTGTTGGAGATGCCCGTGTCTTATCAGGAAGAAGATAGAGCCAGACGGCTCGTGTGTAGTCATCAACAATGGTTAAGAAATAACGATTTTCGCAGAACGCAGTAGTCCGATATGGACCCCACAAATCGCAATGAATCAAATCAAAAGCATCTATTGCATTAGAAACACTATCCGGAAAACTTAAACGAGTTTGTTTAGCACGAAAACACACATCGCAACTGGAAGAGAAAAAAATCCTACTATTCTTAGATAAATGTTGAACATCAGGAAGTAAACCAGTAACTTGAGCAGAGGGATGGCCCAACCGATTATGCCATAAAACCGCAGTATTGTCAACGCTTGTCTGACACGCAGCGACGGAATCCACATTGGAGAACCGGTACAGTCCCTCTCCCTCTCTTTCACCCGCTCCAATCAGCATCCTCGAGGTGCGGTCCTGTAAGATCAATAAACGCTCAGTGAGTTGGCCAACCAGATGATTATCAGACACTAATTGACCAAGTGAGATAAGATTTGAGTGAAAATCCTCAATAAAGTAGACTTTAAGTAACGAAAGACGAGGAGTGAGCCAGATGGTTCCTTGCTTCGTTGCGAAGGCATGAGCCCCAGCAGGAAGAAGAACAGGAATGGGAGTTATATCTTTCAAATCACACATGAGATCAAGACGACTAGACATATGATGAGTGGCTCCTGTGTCCAAGATCCAAGAAGGAGCGGAAGACATACCGTTGAGAGCCGGAGTAGAGTGAGGACTGATAACCTCCCTTATGCGCTTCCACTGATCATCGGTAAGACCAGAAAAGCCAAGCCTATCGTTGTCAGTGAGAGGAAGAGAGGACACAGTGTTGGCAGCAGCGAGGCAAGTGCTATTTGCACTTAAAGGATCGGATGCGGTCTTACCACGACCCATAGAGGAAGAAGCACGAGAGATGGGTTTCGACCTAGGACGATCACCCCACCATTCAGGATATCCAACAACTTTGAAGCATGAATTAGATTCATGGCCAGTACGTCCACAAGCGGTACAGTGACGATTCGGATCTTTATTTCCAGGCACAAAATTTGGATCGAATTTGTTTACCGGAGGATTAGAGCGAGGGGCGGAGGAGCTTTGAGCAACAAAACTCATGACTGGAGTCTCCTTTGCTGACGCGGCTTGAGAGTTGTTGTGCAAGGTCTCGTTTTGCACCAGCGTTTGATAAACGCTGTCAAGGTCAGGAAGATGAGGCATGGCACATAGCTGTTGTAACGCCCCAGTCCAGGATCTAGACCAGAACGCTACTGAGGAACGCCTAAGCGCCCGATCAGAGGTTTAAGGAACGCATCCAAAATCCCTAGACTAGACACTGAAGCATCCGTCCCTATCGAATACAACCCAAGGCTTGCCAACCCGAGTCATATCCGGTAGTTGGATCGTCCGGACAGGACTAAGTATCATATGAAACCCGAATCATTTAAAACCTTTCCTTTATTTATTTATACTTAGAGTTTTAAACGATTACAAATCATATTCGATCCTGAGTCTAGTACTCCAAATACGTTCATATACATATTAAACGTTATCAATTTACAAAAGCAAGGAAAATCTACCACTGATTATCCTAACGTTCCTTGATGTGCTCCCTAAAGGTCTACCCGCTAAAGGTTACCTGCAAAACAAGTTGAGTCGTGAGCACTAGTTGCTCAGTGAGTCTAGGTTTCCCCTAAACATTCAATTATATTAATTCCCAACCAAACCCAAAATAACAAACAACACACAACATGCAAATGCAATGTATCATTAAACGTGATCAAGTTATGATATACTTTTAACGTTTCAATTTCCATTAGGCCTAACGCGTTGTCTATTCCCATCATGTGTATCCAAGGTATCTTTCAGTCCATAACCACAAAGGCCTATGACTTAGGATCCTTAAATAATTCCTGTGATCGTACCATGCCGGTACGCGACCACATCGGGAATTCTGCATCGATCGATATGCAGTACACGGCCCCAGGCTGCAATTGTTGGGAATATCCTGAAATCACACTTGTAATCACTCCAGTGATAGTTGTAATGTCGAGATTAGACATTCATATGATACTAGGTGATCATGATGTTTTGCTAGAAACCTCTGATGATCTATGAGTTATGAACTCATCGCTAGTATCGTATGATCCTACAGGGTCACACACCTAAGCAAGTTGGATATACTTTATGTGGGAATAATCATTAATGTAATGATCTAAATGATGTGTATTTGATACACATTATTTCGTGTTTTAAAGTGTGCGTCGATCGACACATATGATGTGTCGCTCGACACGAGCTAAATGAGTGTGTCGATCGACACACATGTGTTGTGTCGCTCGACACGAGTTAAATCCGAAATAGGGATTTCGGTTTAACAACTTAATTAATTCTGAATCGGTTTAGGGTTAATTAGGTTTTAACCAGGGGCCTATATATATCAGATATAAGCCACGACCTGGAATAAGTTTTTTTTCAGAGCAGACACGTTTGAAACACAGAATCCCTAAAGAGATCCGATCTACCGGTTCTAGTATTCCGGCGGATTCCATCTTGTGTGCGTGTGGACTATCCATAGAGGCACATCGTTTGACGTGCTAAGAATCTCGATTCCCTAATTCCGCTGCAAACTCAAGGTATAATCGAGATCTAGTTTTTACAGTTTTACGTTTACAAGCCCTAGATCCTAGGATAAGGAACTGCAACTTAGGTGGATTAATAGAGATTAATCTGGATAACCTAGTACGAATTCCTACAGTGGTAGCAGAGCGTTAGGGTTTAACAATTGATATGTAAGAACTGTAAATCGATCTGATCAAATTATTTTTGCGAAAACGTTTTCTGTAAAATTTTGTTCCTTATCGGTTTGAAATTTGATCGTGTCGATCGATACAATGGTTGTGTCGCTCAACGCGATCGGCTCTGTGGTTTTATGAGAAAGCCCTAGGCGTGTCGATCGACACAAAGAGTTGTGTCGCTCGACACGTACAAGTCTGCCTTGCGATTTGATAAACCGGTTCAATTGGATTGAACCGGTTATCGAGCTTGGTTAACAAATCAATAAACTGGTTTATTTCGGTTTAGTGCGATTTGGTCACGTCGATCGACACAAGTGTTATGTCGCTCGACACAGACCAAGATCGACCCGGTTCAATTGGATTGACCGGTTATCGATCCGGTTCAATTAGATTGACCGGTTATCGCAAAATTGATTTGGTTTGGTTCGTGTCGATCGACACAAATGTTGTGTCGCTCGACAGAGACCAAAACGACCCGGTTCAATTAGATTGACCGGTTATCGAAGATTGAATCTGGTTTGTCCATGTCGATCGACACAAATGTTGCGTCGATCGACACAGACAGTAAGTGTCGATCGACACTAAGGTAGTGACGATCGACAGCTTATGCAGATTGATGGTTAGTGAACCTGAAATCAAATAACCGAACCGGATTTAATGAGATTGGGTTCCTGAATGCATATATGATATGTATTAAGGATTAAATGTTCAGTTCCTTGACTAAATATCAAGTGTTCTGGATGTCTTCCCGATCTTGTCAGCTGTCAAGGCTCATTTCATTGCGCGATAGGCTTGCAGTGCAAGGTATCTGCATTGACATGAGTGAGGCAGTAGGTAATTGTGTTGATGGGCTTGCAGTGCATGGCATCAACTATTACATGACAGAAGAGATTGGTTTACTTGAATGGGCTATCAGAAGTTCTGGGCCCAGAGACATCAGGTGGTTAAAACATAAGATGTTTTATCCACAACCAAGAGTCATATTGGATATGATTAGCAAAGTGTTGCTTACCTGTATAACTAAGATTTGAGTAACAGCCAGTGGCTCGCTCGGGTTTTAGTGAAACATGGGTCTTGGATCATTATATTCTTTTGAGGAAATGTAGTTTGAATATAATGCGAGTTTTCTTAATTGTTAAGTTTACTCTTTTATTGAACATCATAACTAACCCTCTACCTCTCTTGTTTCAGCTATGTCAAGCTCAAACAACACATTCTCCATAAGATCCGTCCTTGAGAAGGACAAGTTGAAAGGATCTAATTTTCTGGAATGGTATCGGAATCTGAGAATTGTTCTCAGACAGGAGAAAAAGGAATATGTCCTTGACAAAGTTCTCCCCGAGAAGTACCGTGCCAATGCTTCACAGACAGAAAAGAATGCTTGGGATAAGCATTCTAATGATGTGGTCGATGTGACTTGTCTGATGCTGGCTACCATGAACTCAGATTTGCAAAAGTAATATGAGAATGTGGCGTCGCCCATCGAGATAATCACTAGCCTGAAAGCTATATTTCAGGAGCAGGCTCGAACTGAGAGATACCAGACGGTTAAATCTCTAGTTGAGTGCAAGCTTCCAAGTGATGCTCCAGTGAGTCCCCACGTCATTAAGATGATGGGTTATATTGATAACTTGGGGAAACTGGACTGTCCCATTAGCCAAGAGTTGGCTACTGACATCATACTGCAGTCACTGCCGCCAAGCTATGATACGTTCATTATGAACTATAATATGAACAGCTTGACGAAGACGTTGACTGAGTTACATGGCATGCTCAAGACAGCTGAGCCAAACATCAAGAAGGGTGCCCCAAATGTGCTTATGGTACAAGGGGGCAAAAAGTTTAAGAAACCCGGCAAAGGCAAAGGAAAGGGCAGGAGCGTCCAGGTTATGAACCAGGACACACCTGCGCCGAATCCTAAGCCAAAGGCTGGTCCTTCTGGTGCTGATAAATGTCATTTCTGTAATGAGCCGGGGCATTGGAAAGGAAATTGCAACAAATTCCTGGAAGGTTTAAAGAACAAGAAGAAGACGTACGAGACGACTTCTCCAGGTATTTATGTTATTGAAGTAAATGTTACTTCTACAGGTTCTACCTCATGGGTATTAGATACCGGCTGTGGTGCTCATATTTGTACTAATGTGAAGGCACTAAGCAATAGGAGAACGCTGAAGAAAGGGCAAGTGGAGCTGCGAGTCGGGAATGGAGCAAAGGTTGCTGCGTTGGCCGTGGGCACTTATCATTTGTCTTTGCCTTCGGGCTTGGTTTTAGAATTAAACAATTGCTATTTTGTACCTGCGATAAGCAGAAACATCATTTCTGTTTCCTGTCAGGATTTAGAAGGATTTGATTTTGCTATTAAGAATAAATGTTGTTCTTTTAATCGTGATGGTATGTTTTATGGTAGCGGCCCATTAGAGAATGGGCTTTACGTTTTAAACCAATCAATGCCCGTATATAACATAAATGCTAAGCGGTTTAAGTCCAATGACGAAAACCCAACTTTTCTTTGGCACTGTCGATTGGGCCACATAAATGAGAAACGCATACAAAAGCTCCATAGTGATGGACTTTTAGGCTCATTTGATTATGAATCATGTGAGAAATGTGAATCTTGTTTGATGGGCAAAATGGCAAGGGCCCCTTTCAACAAACCAAATGAAAGGGCCAGTGACTTATTGGGCCTTGTACATACAGATGTATGCGGCCCGATGAGCACAAGTGCTAGAGGGAACTATCAATACTTCATTACCTTTACTGATGATTTCAGTAGGTATGGCTATGTCTATCTAATGAGACACAAGTCGGAATCTTTTGAGAAATTTAAGGAGTTCCAGAATGAAGTAGAGAACCAACTTGGCAAAAGTATTAAAGCTCTACGATCAGATCGTGGAGGAGAATACTTAAGTCAAGAGTTCAGTGATCATCTGAGAGAGTGTGGAATTGTTTCACAGCTTACTCCTCCTGGAACACCCCAATGGAATGGAGTTTCTGAGAGGAGGAATCGGACCCTATTGGATATGGTTCGATCAATGATGAGTCACACAGACCTTCCATTATCCTTTTGGGGATACGCTCTAGAAACGTCTGCGTTTACACTAAACAGAGTCCCATCAAAGTCAATTGCGAAGACACCACATGAGATGTGGACTGGAAATGTTCCAAGTTTGTCTTTTCTGAAAATTTGGGGTTGTGAAGCTTATGTAAAACGTTTAATATCCGATAAGCTCGCACCCAAATCTGATAAGTGCTTTTTCGTTGGTTATCCTAAGGAAACCAAGGCGTACTACTTCTACAACCGTTCTGAGAACAAAGTGTTTGTTGCTCGGGATTGTACTTTCCTGGAGAGAGAGTTTCTTCACAAAAGGAATAGTGGGAGTAAAGTACTACTCGAAGAGGTTCGAGAATCACAGGAACCTGCTCAACCTTATCAGGAAGAGCAGCAGGTGGAACCACAAGGAGTTGTGGAACCTGAACCACAAGGAGTTGTGGAACCTGCGCCTGTGATGCCTGAAGTTCGCAGATCCGGAAGGATTCGTCACGAACCCGAGAGATACTACGGTCTTCTCGTGAACGACTGTCATGACTTGTTGATCATTGACAGTGACGAGCCTGCGAATTTCGAAGAAGCAATGTTGGGCCCTGACTCCGAAAAGTGGCTTGGAGCCGCTAGATCCGAAATGGGATCCATGTCAGAAAACCAAGTATGGTCTTTGGTAGATTTACCCGATGGTGTAAGACCCATTGAGTGTAAATGGATCTTCAAAAAGAAGATTGACGTGGATGGGAATATACAGATATTCAAAGCAAGATTAGTGGCCAAGGGTTTCAAACAAATTCATGGTATTGACTATGATGAGACCTATTCCCCAGTCGCTATGCTTAAATCCATTCGAATACTCCTAGCAACTGCCGCTTATTATGATTATGAGATTTGGCAGATGGATGTGAAAACAGCTTTCCTTAACGGAATTCTGGAAGAGGATGTGTATATGACACAACCTGAAGGTTTCACTGATCCTAAGAATGCTGCGAAGGTATGCAAGCTTCATCGGTCCATTTATGGATTGAAGCAAGCATCAAGGAGTTGGAATCTTCGTTTTGATGAAGCAGTCAAAAAGTTTGACTTTATCAAGAACGAAGAAGAACCATGTGTATACAAGAAGACTAGTGGGAGCGGAGTTGCATTTCTCGTACTGTATGTAGATGACATACTTCTTCTCGGAAATGACGTTCCATTGCTTCAGTCTGTCAAGACTTGGCTTGAAAGTTGTTTTTCCATGAAAGACATGGGTGAAGCTGCGTACATTCTTGGAATTAGAATCTATAGAGATAGATTGAACAGGCGAATTGGATTGTGTCAAGATACTTATATTGATAAGGTATTACACAGATTCAATATGCATAATTCCAAGAAGGGCTTCACTCCTATGTTGCATGGCGTTATTCTTAGCAAGAAGCAGTGTCCTTCGACACAAGCTGAGCGGAAACGAATGAATAGGTTTCCTTATGCTTCGGCAATAGGATCTATAATGTATGCCATGCTCTGTACTCGTCCAGATGTTGCTTGTGCCTTAAGCATGACGAGTAGATACCAATCTGATCCAGGTGAGTGTCACTGGACAGCAGTCAAGAATATCCTCAAGTATTTGAGAAATACTAAGGATAAGTTCTTGGTATATGGAGGAAGTGATGAGCTAGTCATAAGTGGATTCACGGATGCGAGTTTTCAGACGGACAGAGACGATTTCCGGTCTCAGTCTGGTTATGTCCTTTGTCTGAATGGCGGTGCAGTAAGTTGGAAAAGTTCCAAGCAGAGCACCGTAGCTGATTCCACCACTGAGGCTGAATACATTGCCGCTTCGGAAGCAGCAAAGGAAGCTGTTTGGATCAAGAAGTTCGTGTCAGAACTTGGTGTGATTCCTAGTATCTTGGAGCCTGTAGCATTGTTTTGTGATAACAATGGAGCAATTGCTCAGGCAAAGGAACCTAGATCTCACCAGAAATCCAAACACATAGAGAGGAGATATCACTTGATTCGTTATATAATTGATAGAGGAGACGTGAAGATCAGTCGAGTTCCCACAGATGAGAATGTCGCTGATCCTCTGACCAAGCCCCTCCCAAGACCTAAGCATGAGAGTCATACGGCTGCTATAGGACTTCAGGAAATTATGATGTGATCTTGATTTTAGTGGGAGTTGTCTTGATTTAAGTTATGTTTTAATGTTCTTGTAATAACATTTTGGTTATTTTAATGAAATATGATTTCGGTATTATTTAACTGTGTTTTTAAATAATAAGTCCCAAAGTAATTTATGACATTCTATAGGTCATCAAGTTGAGGACTTGATCATGAAACCCTATGAGAATTAAATGACATAGATTATGTTTGTCCCTGGTCGAGGTTGTTAATGTGGGACACTAACAACTGCGTGAGACTAGCATGTGAGGTGACTGATGACTAAGTTTCATGGAGTCATTAATAAGAGTATTAAAGTCAATCACATAGATATATGTTAGAGAACATTTGATCGGACATGACCCGCTAATGAGAACTCTACAGGATATTAAGTGTCATGAGAGATTCTCATAACGACTATAGAGTATAGTCCTTAGACCTGAGTTCATCATGATTTCTTACATATGAATTGGTCCGCTTTGACAATGTCAAACGTTATCCGTAACAGGTGACAATAAAGGCATTGATTGGGCGTATCATGAAGTGTGTGAAGGAACAGGGATGGAACAAGATGGGATTTGTCCCTCCTGGAAAACGGGAGATAAATATCTCAGGGCCCATCGAAGATTTGATACTGAGGAATGTGTGGCCGCACTCGAACAAGCTGAAAGTCAGTCGTTTGTATTGTCAGTGTAAATCAGAGTTCGATGAACATGATTTTGGTTGAATAAGGATGACACGGTACTTGCCTTATGCCATATCGAGATATAGAGACAAAGGGATTATTGGAATAGTTGATTCCAGTACAAGTGGGAGATTGTTGGGAATGTCCTGAAATCACACTTGTAATCACTCCAGTGATAGTTTAAATGTCGAGATTAGACATTCATATGATACTAGGTGATCATGATGTTTTGCTAGAAACCTCTGATGATCTATGAGTTATGAACTCATTGCTAGTATCGTATGATCCTACAGGGTCACACACCTAAGCAAGTTGGATATACTTTATGTGGGAATAATCATTAATGTAATGATCTAAATGATGTGTATTTGATACACATTATTTCGTGTTTTAAAGTGTGCGTCGATCGACACATATGATGTGTCGCTCGACACGAGCTAAATGAGTGTGTCGATCGACACACATGTGTTGTGTCGCTCGACACGAGTTAAATCCGAAATAGGGATTTCGGTTTAACAACTTAATTAATTCTGAATCGGTTTAGGGTTAATTAGGTTTTAACCAGGGGCCTATATATATCAGATATAAGCCACGACCTGGGATAAGCTTTTTCTCAGAGCAGACACGTTTGAAACACAAAGTCCCTAAAGAGATCCGATCTACCGGTTCTAGTATTCCGGCGGATTCCATCTTGTGTGCGTGTGGACTATCCGTAGAGGCACAGCGTTTGACGTGCTAAGAATTTCGATTCCCCAATTCCGCTGCAAACTCAAGGTATAATCGAGATCCAGTTTTTAAAGTTTTACGTTTACAAGCCCTAGATCCTAGGATAAGGAACTGCAACTTAGGTGGATTAATAGAGATTAATCTGGATAACCTAGTACGAATTCCTACAGATGATACACACCCGACTGCAAATTCTCTCTAAACGCATCGTTTACCATCGCAACCGTACTTACCCCAACATCTACTTCCGCCGTAGATTCCCCTACGCTAGACGGAAAATAAGGTTCATTGCTACTGGTACTACCATATTCATAATTCCTTTCTCCATGTAAATACCAAACCTTATATCCCGCCCTAAATCCGTATCTATATAAGTGGTTCCAAACAATAGGAATCGCAACACTAATTCTATTACAGCAATTAGACCAAGGACATTTCATATCCTGACCTTTGTTGGCTGCCTCTTGATTTTTAGGTAACTGCATGAACTCGCAAATACCTTGAGCGTATTCGGTCGTTAATAAGTTCGACCCCTCTTCCATCATTGGCTTGTCCATCCATGACCGAAAATATGAAGAACTCATCTCTAAATTTTTGTTTTTTTTGTTTTGAAATGTTGTTATGAACGTCGGAAGAAATGCGAGACCTTATATAGAATGAATAACCATCAGATTTCCGTCAGCCAACCGTCAAAACGTCCGACATAGCAACACTTCAGTCCCATCGGCCAACCCACACGATATGTTAACCACCCAAAGTTTGCCGACATCAGAAGCCGTCAGAATCCGTCAGAATTCCATCCGCCACACAGAAAAATCCGATTTCCGTCAGGTTTCCGTCAGAATGTCGACGGAAGGACAAGATGGATTATTTCCGTCAGGAAACCGTCTGTTAATTCTGACGGTTTCCTGACGGCATACGAACGGCATTCCTGACAGAATGATTATTGTCAGAATTCCGTCAGAATACACAGACGGTTTCCTGACGGCATGATTTATTGTCGGAAAACCGTCTGAATTCCGACGGAATTGGCCGACGGAAACCCTGACGGAAAGAATTTCCGTCAGAAAATTGGCTAATTTCTTGTAGTGACTAGTACTGGAGTTTAATTTTCCCTACCATCCTTGTGTTGAAAGACGAGTAGATTTTGTTAATCATGTGGCTTTTATTATATCTTTTTGACTTCATAGATGTCCAATGTATTGCACTACTATTTAGGTGACCGTACAAGTTATTGGCTTCTAGCGCTAAGACAATAAAGACTTTGGTATCAGAATTGGCTCGATACAAGACTTCTTTTGCTAACCGAAAATCGTAACAATTATACATTGACTTAGGCAAGACAGCCATTTAGCACTAGTAACTTGTAAGTGAAGTAGCCAAACAGAACTTCGACTCAAAGAAGTTTTAATTTTATTTTTTTCTCATGTTATATATATTTTTCTGTTAAATATACGTTTACTAAAAAAATATTGAACAAGGCCTACCAATCTTTTTAGACGGTCATGATCTCGGTGGTCAAATATGATATGATGCACACATAATTTTTGGATTTACGGTGTCTCGAGTTCGAGCCTTTTTATAACTTAACGTCAACAAGTGCAAGAGTAACGTCAATAGAACTAACTAATTAATTTGTTGCAAGAATTCGATAGTGCATTTCAAGTAGACCACACAAAGTTGATTTAAATACTGTGTACAACTAATCATGTTGAATATATATGTACATGTGTTCACATTTATATGTTCAAGAACAAAAATTTATTAGGTTAGTTGTGAAAGAAAGTAGGTGCATCCGCTACACAAAGTTGAGACGTACTTAATTAGTCGGACTATAGAATATATATAGATAATTGATTGATATCTAAGATGATTGAGTATTTGTAATTTTTATCAGTGTCACGATCACATAAACCAAATTTAAATCAAGTAACGTGTTTGTGTGAGTTGCGAATAAAAAAAGAAATGTGTTGGTTTTTAATTTTTTTGAAAAACTTTGATGCATTATATATAAAGATAACAAGTTTACAATTGTTAACCAAACTTACAATTGAGAAAACATATGAAAAAATGATAGACAAAATCTCAAATATAAAAAAAATGGTGGAATAAGATGGGGATTAGCCAACTCTTCCTCCGTAGTTTCGACCTCGCATTCCACGGGTATTAATCGTTGTCCATTCCAACGTTTAATGTACTTTTTGGGTGGGTTTTACAGGCCTATCTTTAAAAATGCAGATATTAAGTCCACATCTTATATAGTTTTCATCGAGAAAGAATCATGAACACTCCCAACTTTTTCTGCCAAAGGAGGAAGACCAAAAGAAGAAATAGAGTTAGCGTGTACAAACCGAGACGTAAAAGTGACACGACCGTCTTCTTAACTTAACCAATACGGCAATTAATCCCCTTAAATGCTAACTTCTCATCTTAAATAAATAATACTTCTCTTCAATCCAAACATTTATCCCTTAGCAATAAGTCTCAATTCCAACAATAACCACCTAAACCGAAATAATGAAATAATAAAATATATAATTTAAACCATTTTAGAAAATCGAATAAACAAAGCAAATAAATTCATCCCCAAAATCCAACACCCGAACAATCCTTGCGTTGAACCGTTACCTTTCAAGCTATCACCTGAAAGAGGAAAAAAAGGGGTGAGCAACTAGGTTACTTAGTGAGAAATGGTCATTTCTACCCACATGACTCCCAACAATACTAAATAATCTGCACACGATAATACTAAACTCTAGAACAATACAACAATCAACATATTTAACAAACAAGTCACGTTATCACAAAGTCAAAAAAACATTATTTCATCATATTAAACACATATTAACACTCATCATATATCTCGACCGAAGTCTATGAAACAACTTGGGGTTGGCCGTCACCTCGAAAGGCCGTACGCTACCTTTATGGCTCGTCAGCTGTTAACGGGCTTCAGCGGAATCACCATGTCACACGCTCTCAGCCCAGCTACACACAAGTCACATTCACTATCCAACATAACAACATGCTAACATCATTTCCACATAATATCATTAATCAATTATCATCAACAACTCAACCAACCATAATCAATCAACAAACAATCTTCTAGACCTAGCATTAGCGAATACAAATTAATTAATAATGTTAAGAATCCACAAATCGCACCCTCACCTTAGAGATCACATCCAAAAACTAAGTCCCAAAAATAGCGGTTGAAAAATAGCGTTTCGGGCGGTTTTGGCCGAAATGCTACTTATAGTAGTCTAAAACTGCATTATGGACGTCTGGCTTCTGCGAAAATTGCGTTTCAGATCTGCGACTGCGTTTCAAGACGAATTAGGGTTTCTGGGTTTTGGACAGAATATAATGTGTTTCTTGACCAGAAAGAAACATACATAACTCACTGGTTTTAACTCGGATCGGAGATCTGAAAACTCATCTGAGTTCCTTGCAACACCGTCTTTCCAAAGACACCAAAATCACACTCTGACTCCCTCTATATCAACGGAAAATCACCACCAAAGATTGCTCCTCGAAACTCGGATTTGATATCTGAAAGATGCTCTAGAAACTATGAAACGAGATCTATCCAACTGTATGAAGATCGTTGACTGGGTCTATCTGAGCAAATCGTGAGAGGCTCGACAAAAGACATTCCCGAAACAGGTTTTTAAAGGTGCACTGTAGACGGCGATTCTGGATCGATTGCAGCAAAGATTCACTATCAATTTATCTTCCTCTGACTTTTAACCACAAGCAAGACATATATAGAGAGAAGGGAAAGCTAGGTTTAGGGTTTACACCCATTAGAAAAGACCGATTTGCCATTCCTTTAAGTTTTTGAGCTTTTACCCTAATTTTCAATGATATGAGCTTTTAGATTGGGGATTTATTGGGATTGGGCCATGACAAAAAGGATAAGCTGATGTTGTTGAAGTAATTAGTTCCGCCTCCACATAAAGCAAGACTGAGTGGTTGTGATTAGAGTTGGGATTTTAGGTAAACCGAACTAAATCGATCGTTTCTTTTTGTTACAAAAAAAAATTACCAATAATAAATGAAAAAAAATTTGGTTTGGAGTTGCTTTTACCACTCTTTGCTAACCCAAATGGCCATTCTAATTTTTAGATGGTTATCCCTGCTTTAACCCAAACCTTTTATTTCAAATCCCTTGTTAATTTCTTGAGTACTGAGATCTTTTTCTTGAGAATGCATATACAGGCAAAATTTTGAAAGATGGAAACGGCAAAGTAAGCCTTCCATCAGGCTAGTCTCTTGATCTTTAAGACTAGCAAATTAGGAGGGTGTTGATATTGCTTTATTATTGGTTGGGTTTGTGAGTGATTCGAGAGATCAAAAGAAAAGGAGAATGGTTGAGTTTAAGGATCAAAAAGAAAACCAAAGAAATAGAAAAGAGCTGCATATATTGTTAAGCAAGCACATAATTATCACAAGATTCATATCGTATCATTCAAGCTTTTCTTAGCCATTGCATAGTGCAAAAGAGACTGCATATATTATCGAAATAATTACTCTAACAACTTTCAAATGTTAGGTAATTACTCAAACAACTCTCGTTAGATGTTAAGGGTGCAAAATGTCTTATGAACCTTGCTAAAACTTTTATATTACAAAACTGCCACTTAAAAAAAAATCTATTAGATTAACTTTTAAGAAAAACTTTTATATATTATTACGGTTTCTGTTTTCATTATTTATAAAAACAAAACCGTAAACTTGTCTTCTCCGGCGACGAGAGAGATTTCCGGCGAGTCGGTGTTGAACGGTAAGTTTACGGCGATACGGTGTTGGGTTTGTTCTTGTACAGTTTCCGGTGACTTATGTTCTCTTCCTTTCATATATTCACGAATCGATTTTGTTGGGTTTGTTCTTGTGCAGTTTTCGAAAATTCAAATGGGGAAAAAATCCGGCGAATCTTGGGGTTTCGAGTCTTTGGTTTCGTTTTGGTGCATTCTACAATAGGTAATTGGGAATTCCGGTTCCGTTTCGGTGGTAAAGAGAGTTTTGTAAAAAATCTCGAAACCCTAATCTCCAATTTATGTTGACATATTGGGATTAAAAGTCGTGTTCCAGTACAGATTCCGGCGTCGACAGTGGCAGTTTAGGTGAGAGAAAAGAATTTTTTTTGGGGTTTCATAAAAGTCATGGTAGATTTGTTAATCGATTTGGTAGTAGATTTGTTACAAGCATATTCAGTGATTTGGAAATGATTCCTTGTATATTCAAAGTGGTGGTAGATTTATATGAAGTTTCATTTTGATGCTAAAGTTGATGTCTTGTGTTCTATAGAAGTGTGATGGTTGATTTATTGTTCTGTTATGGTAGATTTAATTTGTGTGTAATGGTAGATTTAATTAGTTCAAACTATGTTTATTGTTTTGGTTCCATTGTATCATGGTAGAATTATTTATCTTGAAGGGTGGAGGTCGTGGATCTGTTGGATTTGGCGGTGGTGGTGGTAGTTACGGAGGTGGAGGAGGAGGCGGTGGTTGTTACGGAGGAGTTGGTGGTGGTGGTTACGAAGGAGGTAGTGGTTACGGTGGAAGTGGAGGAGTGGGTGGCTACGGAGGAAGATGTGAAGGTGGCTACACAAAAGTGGTGGAGGCGGCGGAGGAAGCTGCTACAGTTGTGGTGAGTCTAGACATTTTGCCAGGGATCCAGCAGCGGTGGTGCTCGTTGTTTCGGTGACGGTAGATTTATTGTTCTGTAATGGTAGATTTAATGTCTTCAAAGATTGTTTTAGTTCCACTTGTATTTTTGTGTGTCATGGTAGAGTTATTTGTATTCCATTGTAGAGTTATTTATGTTCCATGGTAAAGTTATTTATGTTCAATGGTACAGTTATTTATGTTCCACAGTAGATTTATTTTGACAGCTTGTACATGTGTGAGTTCTTTGAAGGTATATCCTCAAAGAAGGTTTCCACTAGGAAAATCACCATTGCAGAAGAGAAGTATGCATCACAATTCTAAGTTAGGTGACTTCAAAAAAAAATGTTGGAATCGAGTGCTTAGCTCTTGGACATGTTATGGATAGGATATGCGATGCATCTATGCCGGCTATTCATATAAAGCTTGCAGTTGAGATCGATCCTAGACGAGTTACCAGAGGAAGAGATGGTCCAGTTGTCAAACCCAAATTCTCGTGGCCAATAAGAGGATAAGGTTCCTTTACACACAAATTCGGGAATTAAAGTGAGATGCAACGTCATGGTAGAGTTATTTAGAAAAGTCCTTTTGTGACCGTAGATTTAGTAGAGATCGTGAACATTGCGGTAGACTTGTATATTTTGTAGTGGTAGACATGATTTAACTTGCAGTATACTTTCAAATGATCATGTTTGTATCATTATGGTAGACTTATTTGAACATTTTTTGTTATGTTATGAACGTATTGACAACATTTATGTACGGTGAAAACATGGCTTTTGAAATGTCTTTCATAACCGTTACAATATCCTTAAAACACGAGTTTGAATCCATGCCAAAGATAGAGTACATATCGAATGTTAGTATGTTACTTATATTTGCTGGTCATTAATCTCTTGTACAATTCATAGCTTAGCCTATAAATTTTGATAAATTTGTGTTTTTTACGTTAAAACCTAAAAGTTGAATAGAAAATAATATTTTTTCCATAATAAAGGGATTACAAAATTCGATAAATTTGTGTGTTTTTACGTTGAGACCTAAAAGTTGCATGAAGTGTGTTGTAAATAAAAAATAAACTTGTGAGGCTATTAACCATGATAAAGAGATCTCAAATGAAGCATAAAATCCTAAATAATATGTTTTCGATAAATTTGTCTGTTTTTACGTTAAGATCTAAAAGTTGAATGAAATATGTTTTAAAAAGAAAATAAACTTGTGAGGCAATTAACCTTGATTAAAGGATCTCTCATTAAGAATAAAATCCTAAAAAATATTTTCTCCGAAAATTCTCAAAACTCAAAGAGGGTTAGCCTACCAATATCTATGAATTTGTTTGTTTTTACGTTAAAGCCTAAAAATTGAATGAAATGTGTTTTAAATAGAAAATAAACTTATGAGGTTATTAACCATGATTAAATGATCTCTCTTAAAGCAGAAAATCCTAAATAATATTTTCAAAACTCAACGAGGTTAGCCTACGAATTTAGAGCAATTTGTATGTTTTTACGATAAGAACTAAAACTTGCATGAAGTGTGTTGTAAATAGAAAATAAACTTGTAAAGCTATTAACCATGATAAATAGATATCTCATGAAGCATAAAAACCTAAATAATTCTTTTTCCCAAAATATCTCAAAACTCAAAGGAGTTATCTTACGAATTTTTTGATAAATTTGTGTGTTTTTACGTTGAGACCTCAAAGTTGAAGGAAATGTGTTTCAAAAAGAAAATAAAATTGTGATGCTATGAACCATGATAAAGGGATCTCTCATGAAGCACAAAACCTACATAAATCTTTCCAAAATTTCTCAAAACTCAAAAGGTGTAGCTTACGAATTTTGATTAACTTGTTTATTTTTACGTCAATATCTAAATTTTGCTTGAAATGTGTTTTAAATAGAAAATAAACTTGTGAGGCTATTAACAATGATAAAAGGTTTTCTCATGCACAATAAAATCCTAAATCGTATTTTATTAAAAAATTCTCAAAACTCAAAGGTGTTACCTACGAATTTGGATTGATTTGTGTGTTAACGTTAAAAAATTAAAAGTTGCATGAAGTGTGTTTTAAATAGAGAATAAACTTGTGAGGCTATCAACCATGATAATGGGATCTCTCATGAAGCATAAAACCCAAATAAAGTTTTTTCTAAAATTTCTCGAACCTAAAATTTGGCGCTCCAGGTACCTTAAACGATATCAATATTCTTGACCGCTCACCAGTTTTTGATGATATCATTGAAGGTAAAGCTCCAAAAGTGTGATTCTCTGTTAACGGAAATGAGTATCATTTAGCTTACTATCTGACAGATGGTATTTATCCAAAATGGGCTACTTTTATCCAATCCATTTCACTTCCACAAGGTCCAAAAGCAACTTTATTTGTTGAACGTCAAGAATCTGTACGAAAAGATGTCGAGCGTGCTTTCGGAGTCTTGCAAGCTTGGTTTGCCATTGTTAAAAACCCAGCTCTTTATTGAGATAAGGCAAAAATATGAAACATTATGAGAACATATATCATACTTCACAACATGATAGTAGAAGACGAACGAGTTGCATACACCCATGATGATGTTTCAGAATTCGCAGAAGGAAAAGGAACTTCGCATGTAGATTTCTCGTATTCTACTAATATGCCTACAAATGTTCCCGAAATCTTGGACCAGGAGCATCAAGAGTTGAAAAATGATTTGATTGACCATATATGACAACGATTTGGACCAGGACAAGATTAGAACGTACCGTGTCTTGTCCGTTTATGATTGGGAAGATAATTTTTTTTTTCATTTATGTTTGAAATTGTTTTCAACTTTTTATGTTTTGAATGTATTAAATGTTTTTTTCCTTTAATAAAATGTTTAATAAACAAAAATAAATTAAAAATAATATTTTAATTTTTTAGACCTTCAACATAAGTGTCTACAATGGAAGAGTCACAAATCATAAGTGTCTTAAAAATTAAAAATTAATTAATTTTAATTGCACAAACATTAGAAACCCATCTTGGGTGTCAACAATATACTTGCTCTTAATTAGCTATAGAAAAGTATTATTCTAACACTAGATGAGAGCCCGCGCACACGCGCGGGTCTGATTTTCAACTATATTTTGAAAGATGTTTTGTTTTAGTTTGGTAGATCTCTACATCGTGCCCGGTGCATTGTAAAGACATTCTATTACACTATAAAAGACTCTTCATCTACCAAAAATGGAATATACGAAATTGAAATTTGTGTACATCACTCTTTTAATCATTGGTTAAGGTTCTAATCTATATTCGCATGAAGAACATGAATGGAGGGAGCAAATGAAGCATAAACAAAAGAGAAGATTCTAATCTATATTCGCATATCAATAATGTATAGTTCTAACACGGTAAAGAGACGCACACAACATTCAGTTTCATTGTAACTTTTAAAAACAATCAAGAAATAGAGCACTACAAAATAATGATAAAAGACTGGTACAATAATTTTGAATTTCATGTATTAAGTGTCTCTTAAGAATTTTGAAGTCGGATGTGGTACTTATTGTGAGTTATGTTATGTAAAGTAAGATAAATTTATGGCTCGTTGCCTATAGTTTAGAAAATCATACCTTTTTCATGAATCACGTTTAGCTTAAACACTTGAAGAGAGGAAGAGTGTGAAGTAGCGTACCCTAAGCAAGACAAGAAATTTAAGCCAATAAAATAAAATGATCATCATTAACCAGTCCCACAACTATGAACTTAAAAATAAAACACAATGAGAAGTAAATTATTTAGACAAAATTATACCCAAAACTATTGAACATTACTTTGTGACAAACATATATAAAATTCAAAGAGCTAATAGGATGGTTAAACCAGAAATACTTATATTCAACCATCTAATCCATTTATCTTAGAAGAAAATGCAATCATGCAACTTCGCCTTATCACACACAGCTTATCAAGAACCAAACTTCAAGCGAGTCCAGTAATAACATGGGTTCTAAAACTCCGGAAAATACACCAAAAAATATAGTTTATTACTATGATAAAAAAATGCAACACTAACACTAACCAAAAGAAAAAGCTTTGTGTTAAATCTTGGTAATAAGAAGAGGCTCGATGGAGTCTACCATGTTCTTGAGACAAATGTGATGACAATTTATTGGCATCAAGTTCAATAATACCATTTTTTCATCAGCTTTCCGTCCCCTTTTGAATCCAGCCTTCACCAATTTCTTTTGTTTCTTATAGAGATAGTGAAACAGTAGCATAGCTAGAATATAGAGAAGAAACATCGTTTGGTCGGAGATTTTCCAACAGCTCTCATGAGATTAGCCACTTTAAGACACCTTCGTTCCTCTGTTTGATTCCGTAATCGTTTTCCTCTCCTCCTCTTTTGTTTGAGCTTTCGCAACTTTGTTTAACATTTTCTTCATCGCCTTCGCTCTTCTTTCTTCCAATTTTTCTCAGCATGATCCATGTCGTCACGGACCTTACAAGTTACAACATATATGTAAATCATTATATCGCAGGAAAATCTGATAAGTGTAGATAATCAATCAATTAGTTAAAACATTTCTATTAGACATATTTCCATCATTTTTCTATTGTATCATGATATACAAACGTGATCCATAATTATGGCCTCACTTCCAACAACTCCACTAAACTCTACACCAATCCTTTTTTGGCATATTACTTTACTTTTTTTACGATTGCATTTGTTTCTAAAAGTGTTTTTTTTTTCTTCTAAAATTGTAAAAACAAAAACTCAAACACATAAAATAATCCTTTATCGATCTTTTTTGTGTGTGTGTTTTAAGCTTGCAAAGATTTTTTATATAAAGACGATGAAATATTTGACTTCACATGTAAAAGCAAATATATAAGTTTGAAACGTTCTAGGGCTATAAGTACCTCATGTTATGTAATACGATCGATAACTCAGTAACTAACCTTGAGTTTCTTCATCCTTGTTCACAATATTCTCCGAACCGGTCCGATTATTGTAACCTTCCGATACAATCAACCACGGATTCGAATGTTACTCAAGCTCCTCATGATGGTTACTAAAGTCAATTGTGTTTTGTCACAGCCCCGTAACTGAAACCTAACCTCTCCTCTCTAAACAAAACATGTCATAGGCTTGTCCACTGGAGTTAAGAATCTTTAGATTGACGAATAAGGGGAAGCTTCGAGGGAAGAGGTGTAGAAATGTAAGATCGCTTGTGGCTTTGACAAAATAAACATGGCTAGAGGAAGTGGAAGGGGCCCATATTGCAAATGAACTAATAAATGTTGGTAGGAAGAATCCGTAGAGTTTATATAACGATCAAATACCACACAATCAATGCTTTAAAGGGAGAGCATATGGAGAAGTTCAAGCGTTTTTTGTTTCCAAATTCTGTAAAAATGAGGACACATGTCAAGAAAATATAGCGCCACATGTCACACTAAGGGAGAGTGTTGGCCTCTTGTTATATAGTAGATTTTGTAGGGGTCGGAACCCCCCTCGAAGAACCGACGAGCCTAAAACGACGTCGTTTTCGCCAAGACAGGTCCAGCCGGTCGAGCCCAGAAGACAGAAGCCCGTTAATGGCTCATTACCGACATTTTACTATTCATATCGACACGTGTTTTACTGTTCATACCGACATGTTTGCTATATATATGTGTGTACCCCCTCAGAAATGAGGGGATGGAAAAACCTTTGTAATAGAACAAAAATAGCTCTGATCTTGATGAATAAGAACAACTCAAGAACCCTAATTCGTAACTTGTCTGAGTGTTTATAAACCTAAAGAAACTCTATTTCGAAGAATCTTCACAAATTCTATTGTGTGAAAATCCAGCACGCACAATTTGGCGCTAGAAGAAGGGGGTTCTCTACTCGCAACTAGCTTCATACACGTGATAAACACTTCGACAACTCGCGATATGTCACTAACGAACCAACAATCTCCAGCAACCGGTGGTGGCTCGGACCCGAGAGAGCTCGTCGAACTCGCCACAGACGAGCAAACCGTAGAACAAACCCGACTCGCGGCAGAGATGGAGACGGACCGATCCGTCCCAGTAGCGCAACAATCCATCAATATGGACTCGGTCGACCCGACCACACCGGGGGCTTACGATAAGCTCAAGGCAATGCTCGAACAGTTGCTCCAGAGCTCTAAAAAGCAGGAGACCGTTAACAGCAGCTTAACCGCTGAGATTAAAGCCCTGTCGACAGCTCGTCGGCCTCAAGGATTTTCTCAACGTGCCGCGCTTCGTGTAACACCGACTACTCTCAGCTTCTCCCCGGTGGCCTCGCCCACAACTCGCGCAGCTCGCGAAGATCATGTACCTCCCAGAGGTGGGGTCGTCTCTGTCGCAGGAACAACTGGCGATCACGTCGAAGCCGCTGACGATCCAGTTGAACGTGAGTTTGGAACAACTCGACCTAGTCGCCCGGCTAGTCGCATTCCAGAGCGGGAAGAAGGCGAATTCGCGGAAAATTTGCGATGGGTGGAACAGGACGAAGCCGCAGCCCACCGCGGGTCAAGCGTTTCGCAACAAGTTGAGATTGATGACCTCAAAGCCATCATACAGCAAACGGCCCGCGATCTCAAAGATATGCGATCGCAGGTGCATCGGGCGGCGAGCAAGGCACCAGAGATTGATCGCGTTCTTGAGGAAGCCCTCACTACTCCTTTCACCGAGCGAATAACAAAGACACGCCTATCCGATCCGGGGAAGCTAAGGCTCCCAATTTACGACGGAACGGGCGACCCCACGGAGCACATCAGGGCTTTTTCGATCGCAATGGGGCGAGCTAACTTCCGACTCGACGAGATCGACGTTGGTTGCTGCCTTCTCTTTATAGAGCACCTCAAGGGGGCGGCTCTCTATTGGTTTACAGGACTGAAGAGGAATTCAATCGACAGCTTCGCACAGCTCTCAGAAGCATTCCTCAAACAGTATGGAATTTTGATTAAACGCAGGTCGTCAGAAGCGGATCTCTATTCGATATCGCAGGGATCCAGCGAGCCCTTGGGGCCTTTTCTCGAGCGTTTTAAAGCAATGCTCACACAGATTAAAGGAGTCGACGACCAGTCCTCTCTAAGTGTAGGAATTCACACAGGATTTATCCGGTTTAATCTCTATTAAACAACCTATGAACGATTCTTTTTGCCTAGGATCTAGGGTTTGTAAACAATGAATCTTACAAGAACAGATCTCGAATATACCTGGAGTTTATGCAGCCGAATATGATCAGGGATTCGAGATCTAGAGCGCCCCAAGTGTTGCGGCTCTACTGATAGTCCACACGCTCACAAACTGGAATCCGCAGGGATGCTAGTACCTGGAATCGGATCTCTCTGGGATTCTACGTTTTCAGAGGCGGCTCTGGACCAAAAGCTTATTAGGTTTTCGTGCCTCATATCCTTTATATAGGCACGGGAGAAAACCTAATCTTCCAGAAATAAACCGGTTCAAATTAAGTCAGAAAACCGAAATCCCTATTTCGATTATTGACCCGTGTCGATCGACACTACTCTTTAGTGTCGATCGACACCATCTTTAAAACCACGTTTCTAATGTGTATCATATACACATGTCGATCGACATCACACTATGGTGTCGATCGACACAACCTCTTAATCACGTTTCTTATGTGTATCAAATACACATCATTTGGATCATTACATTAATGATCATTCCCACATAAAGCGAATCCAGCTTGCTTAGGTGTGTGACCCTGTAGGATCATATAATACTAGCAATGAGTTCATAACTCATAGATCATGACTAGTCTCTAGCAAAACGTCATGACCACCTAGTATCATATGAATGTATGATCTCGACAGTACAACTATCTCTAGAGTGAATACAAGTGTGATTTCAGGACATTCCCAACAATCTCCCACTTGTACTGGAATCAACTATTCCCATAATCCCTTCGTCTCTATATCTCGATATGGCATAAGGCAAGAACTGTGTCATCCTTATTACAGCCATTATCATGTTCATCGAACTCCGATTTATATTGATTAAAACAAACGACTGACAATCACCTCGTTTGAGCGCGGCCACGCATTTCTCAGTATCAAATCTTCGATGGGCCCTGAGATATCTATCTCCTGTTATATAGGAGGGACAAATCCCATCTTGTTCCATCCCTGTTCCTTCACACACTTCATGATACGCCCAATCAATGCCTTTATAGTCACCTGTTACGGATAACGTTTGACACCGTCAAAGCGGACCAATTCATATGTAAGAAATCATGATGAACTCAGGTCTAAGGACTATACTCTATAGTCGTAATGGGAAACTCTTATGACACTTATATAACTATCCTGTAGAGTTCCCATTAGCGGGTCATGTCCGATCATATGTTCTCTAACATATATCTATGTGATTGACTTTAATACTCTTATTAATGACTCCATGAAACTTAGTCATCAGTCACCTCACATGTCAGTCTCACGCGGTTGTCAGTGTCCCACTTTAACAACCTTGACCAGGGACAAATATAATCTATGTCATTTATCATTTATAGGGTTTCATGATCAAGTCCTCAACTTGATGACCTATAAAATGCCATAAATTACTTTGGGACTATTATTCGATTATGCAATAATCAAATAATAAATGAAACAATTTCATTATGACATAACCAAAGTATGTCTACATGAATATCATAACATCACTCAATCCATTACAACTCCCACTAGAATTAAGATAATATCTTAATATATCCAATACCTACAGCAGGAGGGTGAAACTTATGCTTAGGTCGCGGGAGAGGCTGCGGCGATCTGCTTGGAACTCTTTCCAACAAGCCACATGTTGCGGTGCTCTGATTGGAATCCTTTCCAACAAACCGCAGGCTGCGGTGCTCTGCTTGGAACTCTTTCCAACAAACCGCACCGCAGTATAGACACAAGACAAAATCAGGTTTCTACCAGAAATTGTCTTAGTCCGTCTAATCACTCTCAACAAAATTCTTACTTCCTTAGTTCACCAAGCTCCTATCCTTAGTATTCTTCAAATACTTGAGAATATTCTTGGTAACTGTCCAGTGACATTCACATGGATCATATTGGTATCTACTCGTCTTGCTTAAAACACAAGCAACACCTGGACGAGTGCAGGTCATGGCATTCATAATAGATTCCACTGCATACGCCTGGGAATTCTACTCAAACGTTCTTGCTCAGCCAGTGCCTGGGGACACTGCATCTTGCCAAGATTAATGCCATGAGACATTTGTATGAGGCCCTTCTTGGAATCATGCATACTGAAACTGTCCAAGACCTTATCACCATAAGCATCTTGACACGATCCAATTAGCCTGCCCAATCTATCTCTATAGATTCATATTCCAAGAATTCACGCGGCTACTCTCATGCCATTCATTGAAAAACAACTTCCGAGCCAAGTTTCAAAAACTAAAGCAACAGAACGTCATTTCCGAGAATAAGTATGTTATCTACATACATAATGAGAAATGCAACTACACTCCCACTAGTCTTCTTGTAAACACACGTTTCCTCTTCGTTCCTGATGAAATCAAACCTTTTGACAACTTTATCAAAACGAAGATTTCAACTCCGTGACGCTTGCTTCAATCCATACATGGATCAATGAAGCTTGCATTCTTTCCCAGCATTATTTGGATCACATCCATTTGCCAAATATCATCACCATGATAAATGGCATTTGCTAGTATAATCCGAATGGATTTAAGCATAGCGAATGGAAACAGGTCTAATCATAGTCAATACCATGATTTGCTTGAAACCTTTAGCCACCAACCAAGCTTTGAATATCTGGCTATTCCCATTTCGGATCTAGCGGCTCCAAGCCACTTTTCGGAGTCCGGGCCCAACACTGCTTCTTCAAAATTCGCAGGCTCGTTATTGTCAATGATCAACAAGTCATGACAATTGGTCACAAGAAATCCATATTTCTCGTGATCGTTATGAATCCTTTCGGATTTGCGAACTTCAGGCACCACAGGTGTAGGTTCTACAACTCTTCGCAGATCCAGTTACTACTCTTCCTTAACAGGTCGAGTATTCTCCTGTGATTCTCGAACATTTTCGAGATATACTTCACTCCCACTGTTCTTCTTGGAAAGACAATCTCTCTCAAGAAAACATAGTTCTTAGCAACAAACACTTTGTTCTCAGAACAGTTGTAGAAGTAGTAAGCCTTGGTTTCCTTAAGAAACCAATCGAAGCAGCACTTATCGGATTTGGGTGCGAGCTTATTAAACATTTTACATAAGCCTCACTGCCCCCAAATTTTTAGAAAAGACAAATTGGAACATTTCCAGTCCACATCTCATGTGATGTCTTTTCAATTGATTTTGATGGAACCCTATTTAGTGTAAACTCAGACATTTCTAGAGCGTATCCCTAAAAGAAATAATGGAAGATCTGTGTGACTCATCATTTATCGAACCATATCCAATAAGATCCGATTCTTGTGAAACAATTCCACACTTTCTCAGATGATCACTTATCTATTGACTTAAGTATTCTCCTCCGCGATCGGATCGAAGAAATATTCTCCTCCGCGATCTGATCGAAGAGCTCTAATACTTTTGTCAATTTGATTATGTACTTCATTCTGGAACTCCTTGAACTTTTCAAGGATTCCGACTTGTGACTCATTATGTCAGCATAGCCATGCCTACTAAAGCCATCAGTGAAGTACTGAAATTTCCTCTAGCACTGGTGCCCATCGGGCCGCACACATCTGTATGTATAAGGCCCAATAATTCGCTGGCCCTTTCATTTGGTCCAATAAGCAGAATTCACTTTGCTCACATGATTCATAATCAAATGAGCCCAAAAGCCCATCACTATGGAACTTCTGAATCCTCTATGGCCCAAACAACAATGCTAGGGAACCGATTTGTGTTTATGTTATAGACAGGCATAGATTGGTTTAAGACTTAAAACCCATTCTCTAATGGGGTGCCACTATCGAACATATTATTAAGATCAAAAGATCAACATTTGTCTTTTATCAAAATAAAATCACTCATATCCTTTATAAGAAAATGAAATGACATTTCTGCTCATAGCAGATACACAATAGTAATAATTTAGTTTCTAAAACCAAGCCTGAAGGCGACTACAAATGGAAACTTTCCACAGCTAATGCAGCAACACTTGCTTCATTCCTGTTGAGCACCTCCACTCGTCCCTTCTTCAATGTTCTACTGTTGCTTAGGCCCTGCATATTTAAACAAACATGAGCACCACAACCGGTATCTAATACCCATAAAATAGAACTTGAAATAACATAAATACCTGAATAAGGAGTGTCATACATCTCCATTATTTCCATAGTATCTTCCATGTATTTCTTGCATTTTCTCCTCCAATGCCTTGGCTCCCACAGTAGCTGCAAGCATCATCATCAGATGGGCCAGACTTGGGTTTAGTGATAGACCCGGGCTTATCCTGATTCACAATCTGGACGGCCTTTCTCTCACCCTTGTCTTTATCAGGTTTCACAAACCTTTTGCCCTTCTTGATATTGAGCTCAGCTGTCTTGAGCATATTATGCAGTTCAGTCAACGTCTTTGTCAAGACATTCTTGACGTAGTACTTGATGAACTCATCATAGCTCGTCGGCAGGGACTGCAGAATGATGTCAGTAGCCAACTCTTGGCTAATAGGACAATCCAGTCTCCTCAGGTTATCAATATAACCTATCATTTTCATGACATGAGGACTTACTGGAGCATCCTTTGGTAGCTTGCACTCAAACAGAGATTTAACCGTCTGGTATCTCTCAGTTTGAGTCTGCTCCTGAAACATAGCTTTCAGGCTAGTGACTATCTCGATAGGCGATTCCACGTTCTCATATTGCCCCTGCAATTCAGAGTTCATGTTATCCCTCATCAGACGGCTCACATCGACCACATCATAATAATGCTTATTCCAAGCATCATATACTGCATGTGAGGCATTGGACCTTAGTTTCTCGGGGAGAGCTTTCTCAAGGACATAGTCTTTTTTCTCCTGCTTGAGAACAATTCTCAAGTTCCGATACCAATCAAGGAAGTTGGATCCATTTAACTTGTCCTTCTCAAGGACGGATCTCAACGAGAAAGAGTTCTGATTAGACATAACTGAAATAAGAAAAGGAAAAATCAGTTATGATATTCAGGAAATGAGAAATCTTAACAATTAAGAAAACTCGCATTATATTCAAAACAATGTTTCCTCAAATGAATATAATGATCCAAGATCCATATTTCACCAAAACTCGAGCGAGCCACTGGCTGTCACTCAAATCTTGGCTAATATAGGTAAGCAATACTTTGCTAATCATATCCAATATGACTCTTGGTTGTGGATAAAACATCTTATGTTTTGTCCACCTGATGTCTATGGGCCCAGAACTTCTGATAGCCCACTCAAGTAAACCAATCTCTTCAGTCATGTAATAGTTGATGCCATGCACTGCAAGCCCATCAACACAATTACCTACTGCCTTACTCATGTAACTGCAGATACCTTGCACTGCAAGCCTATCACGCAATTAAACGAGTCTTGACAGCTAACAAGATCGGAAAGACATCCAGAACACTTGATATTTAGTTGAGGAACTAAACTTTCAATCCTAATACATATCACATATGCATTCAGGATCCCAAACTCATTAAATCTGGTTCGGTTATTAGATTTTAGGTTCACTAACCATAATCTTAGTAGGCTGTCGATCGATACTACATTAGTGTCGATCGACACTAACCTTTCTGGAACAGTTCTTCGACAACCGATCAATCCAATTGAACCGGTTTCGATAACCGACAGAAAATTCAATAACCGGTCTGTGTCGATCGACACAACATTTATGTCGATCGACATGACCAAACCAAGTTTAATCTTCGATAACCGGTCAATCCAATTGAACCGGATCGATAACCGGTCAATCCAATTGAACCGAGTCGATTTTGGTCTCTGTCGAGCGACACAACACTTGTGTCAATCGACAGGAACCAAACCAAATCAATCTTGCGATAACCGGTCAATCTAATTGAACCGGATCGATAACCGGTCAATCCAATTGAACCGGATCGATTTTGGTGTCTGTCGAGCGACACAACATTTGCGTCGATCGACACGAACCAAATCGCAATAAACCGAAATTAACCGGTTTAATTGATTTGTTAACCAAGCGCAATAACCGATTCAATCCAATTGAACCGGTTAACCAAATCGCATGGTCGTGTCGATCGACACAACTTTTGTGTCGATCGACACTTGGGTTTCTGAAACCCTAAATCACGATTCTCAAAATCGTGATTACTGTTCATCGACGAATCACTATTCATTGAGTACTGTTCATCGACGAATCACTATTCATCGATTATTGTTCATCGCGAATCACTATTCATCGATTACTGTTCATCGCGAATCACTATTCACGATTACTGTTCATCAGATTAATACGTTAAACCCTAAGGCTCTGATACCACTGTAGGAATTCACACAGGATTTATCCGGTTTAATCTCTATTAAACAACCTATGAACGATTCCTTTTGCCTAGGATCTAGGGTTTGTAAACAATGAATCTTACAAGAACAGATCTCGAATATACCTGGAGTTTATGCAGCGGAATATGATCAGGGATTCGAGATCTAGAGCGCCCCAAGTGTTGCCCCTCTACTGATAGTCCACACGCTCACAAACTGGAATCCGCAGGGATGCTAGTACCTAGAATCGGATCTCTCTGGGATTCTACGTTTTCAGAGGCGGCTCTGGACCAAAAGCTTATTAGGTTTTCGTGCCTCATATCCTTTATATAGGCACGGGAGAAAACCTAATCTTCCAGAAATAAACCGGGTCAAATTAAGTCAGAAAACCGAAATCCCTATTTCGATTATTGACCCGTGTCGATCGACACTACTCTTTAGTGTCGATCGACACCATCTTTAAAACCACGTTTCTAATGTGTATCATATACACATGTCGATCGACATCACACTATGGTGTCGATCGACACAACCTCTTAATCACGTTTCTTATGTGTATCAAATACACATCATTTGGATCATTACATTAATGATCATTCCCACATAAAGCGAATCCAGCTTGCTTAGGTGTGTGACCCTGTATGATCATATAATACTAGCAATGAGTTCATAACTCATAGATCATGACTAGTCTCTAGCAAAACGTCATCACCACCTAGTATCATATGAATGTCTGATCTCGACAGTACAACTATCTCTAGAGTGAATACAAGTGTGATTTCAGGACATTCCCAACACTAAGCGCACTACGGAAAGCCCTGTGGTACAACACAGATTTCCGAAAGGAAATGACGATAAACGAGCCTTCGACTATTCAGGACGCGCTTCATCGCGCCAACGGTTTCGCAAAGAGCGAAGACGAAACTAGAGTTCTGCGCGAGAAGTACGGAAAAACCAAGAGTCTCTACGCTCAAGCAGCCCCGGCTACAGGAAAGAAGAAAACGAACGACTTCGTGCGACACGAAGGGGGCTTTAAAGGCGCCCATAACTACCAGGTGGACTCGCCCGGCTTTGGTCGAGGAAGAGGGCGAGGCCGCGGAAGTGGCGCACCGGGTCGCGGGAACAACGCTCCAGGCCGCAGTTTCGGCAATACATGGACAAGGAACCCGCAGTACGATGAGTCCGCGTATTGCGATTTGCACAAAATGGGAGGACATTCGACGGCGAATTGCAGAGTGCTCGGCATGCGACTCGCAGCGAAGTTGGCTGCTGGTGAGCTCAGAGGAAACATAAGCGTTGATGATTTCCAACTCGAGCAGTTTGACGATGCAAAGGAAGGAAACCACCGGTCTAATGATGTTAACAGATCCGACAAGCGAAGTCGGCAGAACGACGACGAAGCCCATCGCGGCACAAGAGACGATAACGGGGGCTCAGGCGGCTCGAAGCGAAAAGTCTGCAACATGATTATGGGCAGTTCGCGCTATTGCTCGAACTCCGTCTCGTCGATCAAAGCCTATCAAAGGCGAGCTGAAGTAGGAGCGAACAAACCTGTGCCGTCTAAATTCCCAAACGATGTCATCCAGTTTGAAGAGCAGGAAATCGATGACATTGATAAACCTCACGACGACCCGCTCGTCATCCGACTCCTCGTCGCGGGATGGGATACGGGTCGCATTCTAATCGACACTGGAAGTACGGTCGACATCATTTTCGTAGACGCTCTTAAGCGAATGGAAATCGACCTCGCCGAAGTCGAAATCTACCCTAAGCCTTTGACCGGATTCAATGGCAAGACGACAATGACACTCGGGACAATTAAACTCCCAGTATGCGCGGAAGGAGTAACAAAAATTGTGGAGTTCGCGGTCTCGGATAACCCGGCAATCTACAACGTGATAATGGGGACCCCCTGGCTTAATTCGATGCGCGCTGTCGCCTCGACCTACCATCTCTGCCTTAGGTTTCCAACCAAAGTTGGGATCAAAACGATCAGAGGGAGCCAGTCGGCGTCGCGATCTTGCTACATGACCGCGCATAAGTTAAGGAGTCAGGCGGCAGAGCCAATTCCAAGCGAACCGCGAAAAAAGATCAAGACCGACAGGGAACCCGCCAAAGAAATCTCGAACCTTCTACAGCAACTACAGATCTCGGAGTCTCGCGAAGAAAAAGGTGCGAGTCCTACGTGTGAACCCGTCGTATCAATCCGCATAGATGACGAGTTCCCAGAAAGATGTGTTGAGATAGGCGCAACTCTGGACGAGGCCGTCAGGCTCGACCTAGTCGAACTTCTCAAGAAAAACGTTGCTACTTTCGCGTGGACGGCCGAAGATATGCCCGGGATCGATATGGATATCCTAAGTCACGAGTTGAATGTGGATTCGACGTTCAAACCGATAAAGCAAAAGACGAGGCGACTCGGGCCAGACCGAGCTCAAGCGGTAAATGACGAAGTAGACAGACTTTTGCGAGTCGGCTCGATTTCCGAAGTTAAATACCCCGACTGGCTCGCCAACCCAGTCGTCGTAAAGAAAAAGAGTGGAAAGTGGCGAGTCTGCGTCGATTTCACAGATTTAAACAAGGCCTGTCCGAAAGACAGTTTCCCTCTTCCTCATATCGACCGCCTCGTCGAAGCGACATCTGGGAACAAACTATTGTCGTTTATGGATGCTTTCTCTGGCTACAATCAGATCTTTATGCACCCCGGAGACCGCGACAAGACATCTTTCATTATGGATCGCGGAATCTATTGTTACAAGGTTATGCCTTTTGGCCTTAAGAATGCTGGGGCCACTTACCAACGATTGGTAAACAAGATGTTTGCGGACCTTCTCGGCAAAACAATGGAAGTGTACATAGATGACATGCTCGTCAAGTCGCTCGAGGAGAAGGATCACGTCGGCCATCTCGCAGAATGTTTCGCACTGTTGAACAAATATAACATGAAGCTTAACCCGGCAAAGTGCTGTTTCGGCGTGACATCAGGTGAATTCCTCGGCTATATGGTGACTCGTCGCGGGATCGAGGCAAATCCGAAACAAATCAATGCCCTCATCCAGATGGCCTCGCCAAAGACAAAAAGAGAAGTCCAGCGGCTGACAGGAAGAGTCGCAGCGTTAAACAGATTTATCTCGCGATCCACGGACAAATGTCTACCTTTTTACGATATGCTGAAGGATAAGAAGGGAGCTCGGCAGACCTTCGAATGGACGGAGAAGTGCGAAGCCGCTTTCCAGTAATTAAAAAAGTATCTCGCGACTCCGCCCGTATTGACAAAGCCAATCGTTGGCGAACCGCTCTACCTTTACATCGCGGTTTCCCTATCAGCAGTCAGTGGAGTTCTAATTCGCGAAGACGGCACCGAGCAAAAGCCCGTATTCTACATCAGCAAGTCGCTCACTGATGCAGAAACAAGATATCCCCTAACGGAAAAATTGGCACTCGCGGTTGTCACGGCTCGCAAGCTTCGGCCATATTTCCAATCACACTCGATCGTCGTTCTAAGTACATTTCCGCTGCGAGCTGTTCTCCACAGCCCAACTCAGTCTGGTCGACTCGCAAAGTGGGCTATCGAGCTAAGCGAATTCGACATCGAATATCGAAGCAGAACGACGATAAAAGCACAAGTGTTGGCCGATTTTCTGATAGAGCTACCAGAGGCGATGGCCTCGACAGAAAGCAAGGACTCGTCCCATATATGGCAGTTGCATGTGGACGGTTCGTCCTCTAAGCACGGATCGGGAGTAGGCGTTCGACTGTCGTCGCCAGATGGAGAATCGCTCGAACAATCATTTCGCCTCGGATTCAGGGCATCGAACAACGAAGCAGAGTACGAAGCCTTACTCGCGGGTCTTCGTTTGGCCAAAGCGCTTAATATGACAAGGATCGATGTTTTCTGCGACTCCCAGCTCGTCGTAAATCAGTTCAACGGCGAGTACGCGACAAAGGACGATTGCATGGAAGCCTACCTCGCACTCGTCAAGTCACTAGCATCGGAATTCGAGTTTTTTACCTTATCAAGAATCCCGAGGTCAGAGAACTCGCAAGCAGATGCTCTCGCTGCACTCGGCTCGTCAACACAGCCGGGTAAAGATCTTCAAAGAATAATCCCGGTTGAATTCTTTGAAAAACCAAGTATCGCGGTCGCGAAAGAAGTCAACGTGCTGACAAGATCCCAAGCCGCGAGACGAAGAACGAGTACGAGCGGCGACTCGCCTACTCGCCATGAAACAGAGCCGATGGACCTCGACGAGCTCAACACGGCCGAGGCGAACAAAACGACTGACGTTATGGCAGGGAACAATGAGCTCAACCCGAATAATACAACTTACGATCGCGGTCTTCTTCCCGAATGACTCGATGAACCGCCCGAAGACGACTATCCGTGTAACGAGGAACCGCCACCAACGCACGAAGTCGTCGACATTCCTATCGACGACGCGACCACGACTTACGGTTGCGACACCAAGTGGATGTCTGACATTCGCATGTATCTCGCAGATGGCGAGGTGCCAACCGACAAATGGGCAGCTCGCAAGTTAAAAGCACAGTCTTCGCGTTTCATTCTTTTTAAAGGTGAAGTTTATAAATGGCGATTGTCCGGGCCGCTCCTCATTTGTGTCGCAGGGGAAGCAGCTCGCAAGATAATGCACGAAGTTCATGGCGGATCCTGCGGTAATCATTCGGGAGGTCGCTCGCTTGCGATTCGAATCAAGCGACACGGATATTTTTGGCCGACAATGATCAAGGACTGCGAGTTGGTCGCAGCAAAGTGCGAGAAGTGTCAACGCCACGGCCCGTTCATCCATCAGCCTACGGAGTTTTTAAGCTCGGTCACCTCGCCTTATCCATTCATGCGATGAGCGATGGACATCGTCGGACCGCTTCATCCATCCCGACAAAAGCGTTATCTTTTGGTCCTGACAGACTATTTCTCCAAGTGGATTGAAGCCGAAGCCTTTGGATCAATTAAGGACAAACACGTCGAAAATTTTATCTGGAAAAACATCATCTGTCGACACGGCGTGCCATACGAAATAGTCACAGACAACGGTTCGCAATTTATTTCAAAACGATTCGAGCTCTTCTGCGACAAGTGGAAAATCAGGGTCAGCAAGTCGACACCTCGCTGCCCACAAGGCAACGGACAGGCGGAGTCGTCGAACAAAACGGTTATTCACGGATTGAAGACCCGACTTGACGCTAAGAAAGGCCGTTGGGCAGATGAACTCGAAGGCGTTTTATGGTCTTACCGAACCACGCCCCGTCGTGCAACGGGCGAGACTCCTTTCGTCCTAGTTTACGGAACGGAGTGTGTAATTCCTCCCGAGATCCATTTCCCAGGAGTTCGCCGACGACTGCTTCCCGAACAGGAAGGTCTCAATCATCTCCTCATGCTCGACGAACTCGACCTCATTAATGAAAGGCGCGACCAGGCCCTTATCAAGATGACCGAATATCAAGTTGCAGCCTCCAAGCATTACAATTCCAAAGTGCGAGTCCGACGCTTCTACGAAGGCGACCTCGTCCTACGCGCGGTGTTTCAGAATACAGCCGAACCAAATGCCGGCAAGCTCGGCGCTCATTGGGAAGGACCTTACCAAATCACTAAAGTAGTTCGCCCAGGCGTCTACGAAATCGCCAACATGAAAGGCGAAATGATCTCGCGTTCCTGGAACGCGCGACATCTAAAAAAGTACTACTGCTAAAAGTACTAAGTCACTTGACTTGAACTACGGGGCGACTTGATCCCTTCACAGGGTACGTAGGCAGCTCGTCTTCGGACGAGTTCAGTTGCCCCCCTATTCAAAAAAAGGGGGGAGTGGGTCCGTATATTCATACTCCCACAAAGAATGTAACAAAAAAACTTATCACAGGTCGATATATTCGCAAACGACTTAAGTGTCTAAACGCGCAGCTCCGAAGTTGACAGCTCGCAAACGACTTAAATGTCTACACGCGCAGCTCGCAGTCAACAATTCGCTAACGACTTGATTGTCTAAATCGCGAGAGCTTGCTAACGACTTAAGTGTCTAAACGCGCAGCTCGGAAGTTGACAGCTCGCAAACGATTTAAATATCTATACGCGCAGCTCGCAGTCAACAATTCGCAAACGACTTAAATGTCTAAATCGCGAGAGCTTGCTAACGACTTAAGTGTCTAAACGCGCAGCTCGGAAGTTGACAGCTCGCAAACGACTTAAATGTCTACACGCGCAGCTCGCAGTCAACAATTCGCATACGACTTGATTGTCTAATCGCGAGAGCTCGCAAACGACTTAAGTGTCTAAACGCGCAGCTCGGAAGTTGACAGCTCGCAAACGACTTAAATGTCTACATGCGCAGCTCGCAGTCAACAATTCGCTAACGACTTGATTGTCTAATCGCGAGAGCTCGCTAACGACTTGATTGTCTAAAACGCGGCTCGTCGCCATTACTGACCCTAATGGCGACCTCTAACACTTCATCGCGAAGTTTATATCCAAAGTGGATAAAGCGCTATATAAATTTAGAGTTCGTCACTGGAGCGGATTTATTAGTGTACAGTACTTCCGTAAACCAGGGCGTTCATCTCGCAAAACCCAGTTATACTTAAACACTGGTCGAACTTGGCTAATATGATCTGGTCAGAGATTATAATCGGGTCGAAGATTTTGCGGAATTCGACGACACCGAGTTTTGCTTAAGTAACGAACTATAACAGACCTTGCTGACGAGCAATTACAGGCCTCGCCAAGCATGGCGAATCTTACGGCGACACGATCAGTTGTATCGCCTCTAAGCGTCTTAAAACCGCATCGCCTCTAAGCGTCTTAAAACCGCACCGCCTCTAAGCGTCTTAAAACCGCATCGCCCCTAAAAACGCCATAAAACCGCCTCGCCGTTAGGCTTACTGGGCGAACTCTAACAGGCCTTGCCTATATTGGCGAAACTAAAACAGTTGCGAATTTGCCAAATAACAATCATTTATACTTGTGTGACCAACTCGGCATACAAAAAAGGTAATGTCAAGAGTTGGATAAAGCCGTCCAGGCACTTAAACAAAAGAGACAAGTCTTAAAATTTGGCAAAACAAAAGGGAAAACGATAATTCCTAAAAAACTATTACAAAGTGCTTTAGGCGACAGGCTCGTCACCATCAACACCTTCTTCATCGGCGACCAGCTCGCCTTCAACTACCTCGTCGACTTGATCAACCTTACTGGCAGAGCTCGCAGCCTCACCAGCCTTCTGACCCGGCTCCAGTAAAGCCGCCTCGCGCGGAGTTTCAACAACCGCGGCTGGAATAGGAGCGACTGTCTTGTCAGACTCGTCCGACTCGTTGTCGCTCAATTCCCCACTCGGCTGTCGCAGCCGCATACCAAGAGAGCCGTCGTTGGAACCAGATGCTGTATGAACGCCAACAGACTTAGCACTAATTTCAATTCGCGGAGAAGCAACTAAATCCGCTACATTTATGGGGGGGATGTAGTTCATACCTAGGATCTTCCTTAAGTCGAGAACCATCGCATTAAAGATCTCGTCAGCCTTTCCGAGCGATTTCTTACTCTCGACGAGGAAGGCATGTTCAGAAGCAGGATGGAAAGGTTCCTCATCGCTCATCATTTCGACGAGGAGCTGGATGTTGGACTCGGCTTGCGAAAGATGAACCATGTTTCTGAATGGCTTCTTCATCATTTGACCAAAGAGCTCGTGGGCCCAGTCCAGCTTGGCCTGAGCCTCGGCAGCCGCAGTTCGCCACGCATTGGAAGTTGCCGCTTCCAGATCCCTCTCGCGACTCGCTTTCAGGGCCGACAGTTCCGCCTCCAACTCGGCATTCCTCTCATCAGCCTTCTTCTTCTCCAGGCCAACTCTCTGAAGATGCATTCCGATGTCATCGGAACTCTTCTTGTAAACATCTCGCTCTTGGGCGAGTTCGCGCATCTCCTCGGCGACCCGCGCCTTCTCGACTTCTTCTTTCACTAAGGCCTCGTCTATAAAGGCCTGCCTAGACCTCGCCTCTTGATCATACGATATGATCAGCCTATTGAAGTGGGCGGTAGCCTTCAACTTCTCGAATAACTCGCTAATTCCTGGAGGTGGAGTAAATAGTGGTCTGTTAACTGCGAAAACAATAAAGAAAAAACGTTAAGGCATAGTTTAACGAAGCAGCTCGCACGATAAACATCAAGAGAATCTACCCAATGTCCCCCACTTCGCCACCAACGGATGTTCTACTTCAACAGACGCACTCGACATCGGCACAAAGAAAAAGTACTTGCGCCAGCTATGGTCTTTGTTCGGGAAGTCGTCCAAAATCTTATAATGAGGGCGACTCGCCAGGTTATAGAGTCTCTTGCCGCCGTTGTCGCTGTGCTTACGGAATTCTAGAAAATTGCGAAGATGTCGAACTCCGATGGGCTCGCGACATTCGGAAGCTCGCGTCATAAGCCCGACCAATTGACGAACCCCTCTGGTGTTGATTTGCGCGAGTGCGATTTTATGGACCATCATATACCGCAAAATTAACTCCGGAATAGGGAATGTGAGATAACAACCCCTAAACCAACATTCATACGCGGTAAATGTGCCGACAGGCGGGTCATCCTCTCGCTGCTCGGTAGTCGGCGCAATCATCTTGACCTCGCGAGGAATCTCGCATTCTTCGCGAAGGATATCCAGGCACCCCTCGTCGCACCACGAAGAGCCCGGAGGCGGGCGTCGCTGTCGCCTCGACTTCTTCGTCTTCTTAACGACTTCGGCCGCCCCAGACCCAATCCAGGCCTCCAGTCTCTCTTCTTCAATGAGAGAATTGTACGACCAAGTGTGCTCCTCGATCTTCACTTGGCGGGGCGGCTCGGCAGGACTGAGGGACTCGTCGCGAAGATATGGAATCTCAATAACCATTCTCCCATGCGAGTCCTCGGCTTCTTGAGAGTCCGTTCGCGGAGACCGGATTGACGAATTAATCTCGCTCGTCTCGCGGCTTCGCCTTGAGAAAGGAGCGGGATAGGAGAACAGATCGGCAAGAGGAGAGTTGCCTCTCGCTCGATCCTCTCGATTCGAAGAGGTCGCGTCGTCACGACCTGAGGTACTCGTCGCCTCGCATCCGCGAACTCCGCCGCAGCTTGAACTCGCCTCAATAATGGACTCGCTATTTGCGGAATACTCCCAGATCGACTTATCCTTCTTGACGGACTCGGCAGATCTCGCAGACTTAATCGAGTTCGTTGACGATACCATTTTTGGATCAAAAATGCCAATCTTTTCAGATTTCTCTCAAGGACACCACGGCGGCGATGAAGAACACAGCGGTGGCGAAGCGATGGGACAGTCAAAAAACCCAAAGCGAAGAAAAACGAGAGAAAAAGGGAGAGAGAGCAAACCTGTTTTTGGAAGGATGAAGTTATGAGAAGTGAGAAGAGTGCCTCTCTTTATATAGCCGCTTAGAAAACCGAATTTCGAGGTGGGCCTCATCTCAAAATGGGCCGAAGAGTCTGGGTTTGAGAGACCATCTTATCTCGATCCGAAATTTCGACAGAAACTGAATCAACCTGCGATCCCGTTAACTCATGTTAGACTAAAGTGCGATCTCGCGAGTTGCCAGTGATTACCCCGCGACTTCGGAACGTCGATTCTTCAAGACTTAAATATTCAGCGATTACCTTGACCTCGCCGTATTTGTGATTTTTGGTCGAGTCGCGTTCTCACAACTTGATCAAAACAGATTCATCGTTAAGCTCGCGGATCTTGATCTCAATCAACTCGCAACTTCGCCAAATCAACTCGCGACTTCATCAACTCGCGACTTCTTCAACTCGCGACTTCATCAACTCGCGACTCCTTCAAACTCACGACTTCTTCAACTCGCGACTTCTTCAACTCGCGACTTCATCAACTCGCGACTCCTTCAAACTCACGACTTCTTCAACTCGCGACTTCATCAACTCGCAACCTCTTCAACTCGCGACTTCATCAGACCGACTCGCGACTTCACAAAATCAACTCGCGACTTCATCTTCATCAAGATCGACTCGCGCCTTCAAACAGGACCTTCTCGACAAATCATTTTGTGACATCGCTTCGCTATCTTTTTCGACCCACACTTCGCGAACTTGATTTCATCTCTTGGGTTCGCAGCCTTTGAAAGCCTGCAATGGCGACTTGAACGAGTGTGCGACTTGTATTCTTTTCCTTGATCTGGTTTTTTCCCACTGGGTTTTTTTAGACAAGGTTTTTACCGAGGCTCGTTCGCACACTTACACGTCATCATCCTCCTTGAGCGGCTCGCAGCTTTAGAGCGTGTCCGCCTCGACATCTCGCGTAAATCAGCTCGCGGATTTCATTCTTAGCCAGCTCGCGGCTTCGCAAGATCGAAGTCGACTCACTCACAAGCACCACATGCCTGGCCAGCTCGCAACAATCGGGTACAAACCATGTCGCCTGGACCTGGCAGCATCATCATCAACACGTAAACCGTCTAAACGGAAATCGGTTCTTCGCTCGGACACCCTTATTTCAACATTTTTATTTATAAAACTATTGAACTGGGGGGCTAACTGTAGGGGTCGGAACCCCCCTCGAAGAACCGACGAGCCTAAAACGACGTCGTTTTCGCCAAGACAGGTCCAGCCGGTCGAGCCCAGAAGACAGAAGCCCGTTAATGGCCCATTACCGACATTTTACTATTCATATCGACACGTGTTTTACTGTTCATACCAACATGTTTGCTATATATATGTGTGTACCCCCTCAGAAATGAGGGGATGGAAAAACCTTTGTAAAAGAACAAAAATAGCTCTGATCTTGATGAATAAGAACAACTCAAGAACCCTAATTCGTAACCTGTCTGAGTGTTTATAAACCTAAAGAAGCTCTATTTCGAAGAATCTTCACAAATTCTATTGTGTGAAAATCCAGCACGCACAGATTTCCAAGTTATAATGGTAGAAGAGATCCAAGAAACATTTTCACCGATTCTCACCATTTTGTGCACTTTATCAATTTTTTTTTTTTTGTCAACAAACTCCATATATTAGATCACATTTGGTCGGTAGAAACATTCCGAAATCGGATACTTTCTACTGACTCATCGAGATCTACATGGGAAAATAAATGGTTACATGCTCGTGCCGCTTTTGCAAGGGCATCGGCACGATCATTACAAGAGCGAGAAATATAGGCTAGCTGAAAGGAAATCAAGTGATTTTTAAGTTCTACGAAGTGATCTAGCTCAGACTAGAAAGCTGGCCAATCTATCGGATCGTCGGTCATCTTCAAAAGATTTGAGCAATCCGTCTCAAATCGGGCTCTAAGAACACGTTTCTCGACCAGACACTCCATTGCCCAGAGGAGTCCCTCGAACTCTGCATGTAAGGCTGAAAGGCTCCTTCGGCATCCCTGATTGCCAGTGTGTGTTTGACCTAATGTGTCAGTGAGGCACCATCCGAGACCGCTAGTGGACCCTAGATCTGTCCAAGATGCGTCCACTTGGCAGATCGGAATACTTGGATGGTCGGATCGGAAGTTATCTCCAATCTCTGTAGTATCTCCCTCCTCTTCTTCGTCTTCTTCTCTGGTCAAGTTCGCACATCGCCAACTTTCTTCCTCTAACTGGGCTACTTGGAGCATAGTCGCGGCTGGTACATTCTTCTCATTGAAAAGCTTATCATTCCTAGCCTTCCAAATGAACCAAATGATCCACGGGAATGTATCCCTTTGTGGTTTGGGGAGACCCCTTTCTTTTGCCCTCCAAAATAGAAAATCCATATTTTGGTATAGGGATGTACTCGGGAAATAACCCGGAAGGGACGGATTGTCCGATGAGGCCCACACCTGCAGGGCCGGGGGCACTCAAAAATCATATGATTAATTGTTTCCTCTGGTGCACCGCATCTTGGTCAACTCTTATCGTTTCCAAGGTGCCGATAAGTCAGTCGTTGGCACGTGGCTATACACCCCGTTAAGGCTTACCACATAAAGTGTCAAAGTTTTCCGGGAGTCTTGATTTTCCAAACTTGGCTAAGCAAACCCGTAATGCTCGGCTCAATATCTGTTGGGATTGAATTCCTCTTCTTTGGTTTGTGTTGTGTAGTAACTCGTATCCAGATTTGATCGTATACGATCCTGATTTTGTATATAACTCCACGCATAACCGTCTAGGTTAAAAGCTCTGCTAAGTTTTAACCCTATAATTAGGGCGACATCCTCGGGGTGGAATAGTTCCCGGATTCTTATGTGATTCCATTCCGAAGAATTATGTAACATTAGATCTTTAAACAGGAGGTTAGAATCTCGTCGGGTCAATCTATTGAGCCGTCTTGGTACCCGGGCTGGTATATCTGGGATCCAGGGTTCACTCCAAATCTTGGTATTATACCCGGAGCGAATAGTCTTCTGAAGGAGATCTAGCCTCACGATCTACCATCGGGGTTGATTGGTGATAGTATCGTCCCCGTAATACTCTAGCCAATAGAGAAGTTGGAAAGTGGATCAACCTCCATAATTGTTTTGCAGGAAGGGCTAGATTGAACTCATGAAGGTCTCTGAATCCTAGACCGCCTGCATCTTTAGACGTACAAATCTTATCCCACGCGATCCAATATAGTCCTCTACTATTTTGGCGGGAGCTCCACCAAAAATTGGATATAGCGCTCCTAAGTTTATCCGTGATACCCTGAGGTAGTAGGAAACACGACATAACATATGTCGGAAGGGCTTGTGCCACTGATTTTACTAGAACCTCTTTCCCTCCTTTCGAAAGGAATTTTGCACACCAAGTCTTAATACGGTTGTTGAGACGATATTGAACATAGGCAAATACTTTTTTCTTAGAGCCACAAATTTGTTATGGTAGCCCTAAGTACATGCCCATTCCTCTTTCGCTAGTTATACCGATAACTCTCTTAATTTCTCTTTTGACCTGCTGGTCAACTCTATTCCCAAAAAAGAGAGAGGATTTGTTGGGGTTTAGTTGTTGACCAGATGCATCGCCATAAGTTTTAACAATTTTTAAAATCTTTGCACATTGCAGGACGTCTGCTTTACAGAAGAAGAGACTCTCGTCCGCAAAGAGGAGATGGGAGACTCTCGGACTTGCTCGAGCAATTCGTAAACCTGTAATACGGGATTCTTCCTCCGCTCCTTTGAGCAAGGAGATGAGAGCTTCTGTGCATAGTATGAATAGAAGGGAGATAGGGGATCTCCTTGTCTAATTCCTCGAGACGGTTTAATTCTTCCTCTTGGCACTCCATTGATCAAGACTTAATACGATACCGATGATATACAGAACATAAGCCATTTGACCCATTTTTCTGAAAATCCCAGTTTTAGCATAACAACTTCTAGGAAACTCCATTCTACTCGATCGTAAGCTTTACTCATGTCAGTCTTTGTTGGGGTCAGGTTTCACCCAATAAGATCAATGTTAAAAAATGGCTAAGTATAAAATGTTTGCAAAGTGAAAGGTAGAGTATGGCCGCGACGTCAGAAAGCTTAAGTCTCGTCATAACAACGAGGTCGACGAAGCAGAAATATCAACTAAAGAGAGATACTCAGCAAGGTCAAGGATACAAAGGGCTCATCGACGTCAAGCCCAGAAATATCGGTGAGGTGGGCCGAATCAGCCTTTAAGGTACTCGATCAGACTTGACAGCGAGGCCCATGGTGAAAGATGGACCTAGTCGCCAGACAAATAAGGAAAACATGACAAGGAATTGGAAAGATTTCCTTATCTCTTTAGAGGTTGGCCTAACCGACCTAGTCGACCTAGCCGACTTTGCATACTATATATACTTGTACAAGAACCCTTGAAAAGGGATCCGCAACTTGTGACACAAACTTGAATAAAAGCTTTCTTTACAGCAATTGCAATTCACGTTCTTGAGCTTTGACCTAGAGATCTCTTTCCCTTCACAAACTCTTGACAAATCTGTGTTAGTTTCGACTCCCACAATTTGGCGCCGACTAAGGGGACCTTTGAGATCTTCTTACTCGAGAAAGCTTACGAACGATCGATCTTACAATGGCTACGGGCGACGATCAACAACTCACTGCCGAACAGCAGCGTATCGCCGAAGAGCAACGTGTCGCCGAAGAGCAACGCAACGCCAAAGAACGACGTGTCGCCGAAGAGCAACGTATCGCCGAAGAACGACGCATCGCTGACCAGCAGCGTCGTAGCAACACCGACGATACAATCATTCCTGAAACTCCCGCAACGGTGACTCCTGTGTTCTTAACTGGCCTACAAGCCATCCATGTCTTCTCCACACCACCTCGCCGTACAAACCAACCTCGTCGTCCCTCTTCAATGTTTCTCGTGGAGAGATCAGCTACGCTTCTACTTAATTTCACCTCGCAATGTTGCATCCCATTGGATCTTCCTCTAATCCAACCTCGATATTGCCGTACAAATCAACCTCGACGTCGATCTCGAGATCGCTTTGTCACTTCACCTCTACATCAATCATGCTCAATTGCAAACTTTTCGAGTCCTAATCTCTCTTGAATTCGCTCATCTACCTCGTCACTATAAAAACATCGAAATGAAGCCAAGGAACGCAAAATTACCTCGGGTTGAGTGTGAATCACGACGTAAGCTTTACCAGAGTCGCTGTTTTCTCCGGAAATTAACGTGGTCGTAGCTCGAGTTGGGATCGCGAGGTGGAGGCGGCCGGATCTCGACGTCGCCGTCTTGTTGTTTTGAGAGAGAAAGGTCACGAGGTCATGAAGGGAGGAGGCAAGAAGGTTTCAAGTTGGGCCTAGGGATTTATGGCCCATAATTAAAATAAGAAAGAGATTACTAATGTGGATGTAGATGATTGACTTCGTCACCTCGTCACCTCGTCACCTTACCACCTCGTCACCTCGTCGCCACTGTTGAAATACTAAACCAAAGACTCTTGTTGGGCTTTGAAAGAGTGAGAATTGGGCCCGGCTAAAGCTCTTATGCTAAATTATCACCTCGTCGTCTCTTTCTCTTCTTGACCTCGTCGATGTTATCTCGCCGTTATACAAGAATCCACCTCGACGTTACGGTTTTATTTCCAACTCAACTTCGACGCCACTTCGTTGCTAAGAGGGATTGACCTCGACGTCGCCGACCGTAGCACCTTGCTGTTATTCACCTCGTGGTCAATTCAAAAATCAACCTCGCGTTCCTTTCTTCTTATTCGAGAAGACATCGACGACCTGACCATAAATCACTATGCTAACCTCGAGACATTCTATCGACATCATCGGTTTACAAGCAGTTTTAAATGATGTTGATCTAAGAAGGGAGGACAACCGGGTTAATCATTCACCCCGTGGTCACTAAGCACCACTTCGCGTCGCTTAAAGCTCAAGAGGTTCACGTCGCGGCCGAAGATTGACCTCGTTCACCTCGCTTCATTTCACCACAAACTGAATCTTCAATACTGATTTTCGGATCAAAATCATCAAATCTTGATAACCAATATGAAGATTCAGCAAGATCTTCAGCCAGGTTCACCGAAAAACATTTGGAATTTTGAAGATTTGACCAAAAAACATCAATTTGAGAGGAAGATGTGGTTGACGGCGTGGAAAGGATGAGGTTACGAATGTAAAAAAAAAAAACCTAATGCTTAAGTAGAGAGAAAAGGGAGAAAAGATTTTACCTTGTTGGAAGACTCTTGAAGAAATGAGACTAGAGAGAAAATGAGAAGAGGTTGGGTTTATATCAACATTCAAGGACATCTCGGTAACACCACATCGGGAATTGGCGTAAACATTCCCGCCTTCTGAAACTTTTAAAGAAAATTTTACTCGGTTAAACGCTAACACTTGAGCTCGGTTTAACAGAACACCAGAGCTCAGTTAAACGCAAACACTTGAGTTTTTGTCACCTAGCAGGAAACACTTGGGTAAAAACATTGATCTTAGCTTCGAGATTTATACCTCGGCATCATCACATCTAATAATGCCGAGCTGGAGGGCTAACTGGGGTCAGGTTTCACCCAATAAGATCAATGTTAAAAAATGGCTAAGTATAAAATGTTTGCAAAGTGAAAGATAGAGTATGCCGCGACGTCAGAAAGCTTAAGTCTCGTCATAACGACGAGGTCGACGAAGCAGAAATATCAACTAAAGAGAGATACTCAGCAAAGTCAAGGATACAAAGGGCTCATCGACGTCAAGCCCAGAAATATCGGCGAGGTGGGCCGAATCAGCCTTTAAGGTACTCGATCAGACTTGACAGCGAGGCCCATGGTGAAAGATGGACCTAGTCGCCAGACAAATAAGGAAAACATGACAAGGAATTGGAAAGATTTCCTTATCTCTTTAGAGGTTGGCCTAACCGACCTAGTCGACCTAGCCGACTTTGCATACTATATATACTTGTACAAGAACCCTTGAAAAGGAATCCGCAACTTGTGACACAAACTTGAATAAAAGCTTTCTTTACAGCAATTGCAATTCACGTTCTTGAGCTTTGACCTAGAGATCTCTTTCCCTTCACAAACCCTTGACAAATCTAATTGTGTTAGTTTCGACTCCCACAGTCTTCATAGCCATGAAAGTTTCTCTGCAGCTCTTGTTGGTCCTTAGGGCATGAAAGTTCTCTTGAGCGAGTAAAATATTATCCGTTATTTGACGTCTAGCCATAAAAGCCGATTGTGTCTCCGAGATTAGGTTCGGGAGGGTTTTCTTCAACCGGTTACAAAGAATCTTCGATATGATTACATGAATGACTATTGGAATCTAAAATTACTACTGTTTTGCTCCCAAAACTGAAACTACATATATTCTAACTTGTGAACAAAGCTTTTAACCCAAACTCATACATATATACACATTACATAAGAACGTTGAAACAAGAGAACGTACAAAACCAGGAAAATCGCCAAATTGTAAGACCCTAAACCAACTTATTAGATACACATATTCTCCACTTATAGCTGTTTTTTTTCTTATTTCTTTACAGACAAAAACCACAAAAAGAGATCCAAAACAAAGCTGAAATATTTTACCGCTAAGACTTTGGCTTTTAATGTTTTTTCACCTTGGCTTTGGATGAGATGCAAATGGTATCAACGGCTGGATGAGTCTATGATGCGACGTGGCTTGAGATCGGTGTAGCATCTCAACCATTGATGGTGTTTGGTAATAAGCTTGGACAAAGCTTGAACCGTCCACTGATTCTCCTCTCGATGTAGCTCTTTGCCACGAATGTGAACTAAGTCCAGAGAGAATGTAAGCTCTTCCTGATACCTCATAGACATGCCTACTCGTCATTCTTTCTTGCATTTCCTTTAACTCTCTATCCAAAGCGTCACAAAACCCGTCACTCGATTTCGCAGAAACTATCTCAGCTAAAACTTGTCTAAAACTCTGGATAACCGTAACCGCTGAATCCTCTGCCTCTGCTAAACCTCTCGCCTTTACCATTGCCTCCGCGGCTAGAAATCTGTTTCTTTGCCTGTCCACTTTAATGGACACAACAACTTCTTCACTAACGGTTTCTGGTCTTTGAATGTTAAGGACATGACTCTGTAGCGTCACGATTTCCTTTGTTAAAAGTTCTTTGTAAACACATCTCATTTTTAAAACCCGCGTCTCGTGTCCACCTCTTTGAATAGGGATATTGATAAAAATCAAGAAATCCCTCTCTTCATCAGCATAAAGATCACCAATATCGACAAATCCTGACCGTCCATCACCACTAACGCGGCTTGAATAACTCCCAGCTTTTATCGAGCTAAGATGAACATCTGAACTCATACCATCGATCTCTAACCGAAGATCTTGTACTGCAACGCTTAAAAGTCCACCAATGCACTGTGCAAGAGCATCCTGGATCACAGATTCGCTCTCGATGAAAGAAAAAGTCCCTCCAGAGGTTTCGGAAACAGAATGCATCAACGAAGCGTCGTTATCTGATCCGAAACCAAAAGAATGAACCGGAATATGAAACTTCTTGCTTTCGCTTTCACAACCGTGCATAGACAACGGAAGTAACAACTTATAATTGGGATCAGGTTGGTTCATCGTATAGGTATCTCGCCCGTCAGACAAAAGGATAATGCTAGCAACGGGATTTTTCTCTTTCCGATCTTCCATCACTTTAACACCTTTCCTAAGACCTTCAGCGATATTTGTCCCACCATTTGCAACCAATGAGTTTACGCCTTGAAGAGCTCGTTGCCTTCCAGCATCAGACATTTTGGTCAATGGGAATAAACGACAAGCGGTAGAAGAGAACGCGATAACCGAAAGTCTATCATTTGACGCAAGGTTCTGAATCACAAAACCCATTGCTCGTTTTAACAGAGCGAGCTTAGTACCTGCCATACTACCACCAATGTCAAGCACCGTGACAAGATCAATCGGAGCTCGAGGATACCGAGAAATCTGGTTGTTCAAGCAGTTTGCTTTAGCTGCTTTGAGATGCACCAAAACAGCAAACTTCTCACGTGACTCAGCTCGTGGCACAGAGGAAACCTCGGGATATATTTTCAAGTCCAAAGCATTACTATAGCTCTTGCCAGAAAATCCAAGCTGCTGCTCTAACCGTTCATCATCATCAAACATAGACGGTTCAGGAGCAAGAACTCGTCCTTGATTCATAACTCGGCGAGGTGTAGCTGTATCGTTGTTATAAGGTCGAGTAAACGGATAAGCAAGATCGAAACTTGGGTGCTGCATTGGGATTTCTTTCCATTTTGCACGACACACCGGACAAACTTGGTTTCCGTGTTTCACATTTGAAGAATACAGTGAAAATGAAACGAATGCGAGCATTCCGCTGTGAAAATCGCGTGTCCTCCTCTTTCTTTCATCTTAGTCAAGCATATAGAACATGTCTGCTCATCAAACAAAGATTAATCAATAAGCAAAATGTGAGAATCCATTATAAGTTCATTGGGGAAAAGAAAGAGACAACATTTCTAATTAAACTACTCAATTTTACTGCATCAAGAAACAAAATACCCAAGTATAATCGAAATTAGCACTTCTAAGACAAAAATCAACTTCAAGATTCCATTTTTCCGTTACACACACATATCCAAAGTCAACTTATATACACAGAACCAAAAATAGGCAATGGAAACAAGATTTAAGAGTAATGGGTATTGTAAAAATCAAACCTTTGAAGATTTAGAGCTGTTTCTGGGCAATTTGAGTCCATGAGAGGAAGGTGTTGGGGTCATAGGCCAATTGATAGGAGAAAGCAGAGCAACATCGGATAATCTCTCTGTGGAATTCAAAGCAGAATCAGGAGATTCATCTAGGGTTCTTGGGAGATACGTGCATAGATTCAGACCCAAAGCAAGTTTCATTTTCCTCCACTTTCTTCCCATTCTTACGGATTGAGAGAGAGTGAACCTAGAAACAGTAGAGTCCAAAAAAGCAAGAAGATGCAAAAGGAAAACAACACACACAAAATGAGAGACTTGAAGTATGGAACCAATGAGAGTAATGTTTATTCTGATGAGCAAAATCAGGGTAAGTGTTAGTGGCGGTGACGGGAGAGAGTGAAGGAGAAGAAGAGATTGAGAGGAAGCTTTGAGATTTGCGACTATTTTGACCTTTTGTTTTGGGTCTTTGTTAGATAATTAAAGTAGAAAAGAAAAAGTGGAACTATAAAGTTAAATTTAATTAATGGTTCTGCTTTTTGCATATGAATCATTTTTGAGTTTTTGACCTTTGTGTTTAAAGAAACATTCTGACCATGTTTTGTTTTGGGTCTTGTTGTTGTTAACTTTTGTTTTCCTTCATAAAATGTTATTAACTATGAAACCAAAACCAAAGAAAATTATACTACCAATTATCAGCAAATTTCAATTGAACTTCTTGTTATCAAAAATATGCATATTTGAATATATATAGTTTGGAATAAAAAGATGGTGACCACAACACTAGTACAAACTATGTATTGTAATCAATATTGTTAGAAGAACTCAATTTATAGATACTTAATGTGAAAATTGATAGTGTTTAAAATGATTTTATTTGTGTTCAGCTTTTTGAGTTTATAGATTCTAAGATATTTTAGATCTTATGCAGTTTTTAGAATTGTGGACGTTACAAAAATGTTCTAAAAGTGTTAGTTTACTAATTTCTTCCCTTGATATCATTTCATACTTTAAAAAGAAAACTCAAAAAGTGATATGGATTGCAAAAAAATTCTGTCATCCGCCAACAAAAAAATCTGACAAAGGAACTAGTTGAGAAGAAAATAGAAGCTATGATGAGAGGAAGTGAAATGATGGCTAAGAGTAGAATGATGTTGATTTACAATGTTTTTTAAATATTTTTGGTGCGATTAATAATGATAAGTGAGTTTCGATTTCATTTTGCACATGACATTGTGATGATGAGGATTTGGAAGCACACGTGCACTACTTCATATCTCCTTTTTTCACCTTGAGCATCCTCACCCATGATTTTTCATGGGTATCATATGATATAAAATTATTAAAATTTGAGGAATAGGAGAAAAGAGAATGTTTTTTAGTAAAAAGATGAGGTGTTTTTAAATATAAAATGAATAAAATTTAAGTAAAAAGAGGACATTGTTATTATTGGAGAGAGGGTATTAATGGGTTGATACTTTTGATGGGTATGAATAGGAGGAAGTGAATGTTTTTAAATATAAAATTAATAAAAGTTGAGTAAAATGAAAAGAGAGAGTATTTTTCTGAGTAAAATTAAGTAAAAAGAAGAGATTTAATATTTTTTTATCATATGATACCCATGAAAAATCATGGGTGAAGATAATCCCATTTCCATTTATCTTTTTAGTTTGTAAATTTCTTTTCAAATATCAACCAAACAATTAAAATCAAATAAATTAATTGTCATTTATACTAGTATTGTATATACTTAAACACTGATATCATGAATGCTAAAATGGCTAGAGAGCAACAATTGCCATATTGTATAAAGTGGGACTTACTGTAACTCTGTTTCATATAAATAAGATTGTTGTCAAAAAAAAAAAAAAAACACTGATATCAAAATTTTAAATTAATATTTACAAATATAAATAAAAACGACTTTACAAGATATTCCCATTGGGGCAATCGTTTACTTTTGTCAAACTCGCTTAGTGAAACTATTTTGTTTGTATTGAAGATTCTAAACTATTAATAACATAGAAAACACGAATAGGTCAATTTGTGTATCCAAGAAGTGTCGTGTGTGTTGTCTTGGAGAGATTTTCGAAGTGTTATGGTTTTTGTAGGATTGTCGAATACGGCCACACATAAAGCTTTGGAAGACGAAAGCCGAAGGGCTCGAGTGGTCAATGTTATTTGGTCAAACACACGTTACACACCTAAGACCTAAGACCATTCACAATGGTGAGTTTTGTTGGGTCTCTAAATTCAATCTGAAAAGAAAAATGGGCTTGAGCCGGCTCTGTGCGTAGAGATTGTTGAGACCGTCTCTGCATAACAGGTGTTATGTGGTGATTGGCTTTTGGCTTTTGGCTTTTGGAAGGGGAAATACAGAGGGGAAAAAAATCAATTGATAAAAATTTGTTCCCTGACGGACGGTGAAGGCGATTTCGATTCTTCAATCGCTTTCTTCTTCCTTTACAACACCACCGACACTACTTCTCTCCTTTGTTTCCAATCTCAGTCAACAAACTCGCTTCAATCTCTCACTCGTCCTCAAATCAAATGGAATTCGATCCATGTCCTCTCCGATAAAACCTACGCTAATTTCTTAACTGAGAAATGGATCGTCGTGTCGGTGACGAAATACCCAACTGAGGAACTCAAGAGCTTGACGAAGATACGGGGATGGCAAGTTCTCGCCATCGGAAATTCAATGACTCCGAAAGATTGGAGTCTTAAAAGGTTCGATTTTTTTGTCTTTAGATGCTCAAGCTGAATTAGGTTATAGAGTTTAGATCATTTGCCTTATGATTCCTTTGTGAGGATGAGTGTTGGTTACTTGTTTGCGATTCAACATGGTGCTAAGAAGATTTATGATACTGATGATCGTGGTGAAGTGATTGATGGTGATTTAGGGAAACATTTTGATGTTGAGTTAGTTGGTGTAGATTCTAAGCAAGAACCGATTTTGCAGTATAGTCATGAGAATCCGAATCGGACTGTGGTTAATCCGTATATACATTTCAGGCAGCGTTCGGTTTGGCCGAGAGGTTTGCCATTAGAGTATGTAGGTGAGATCAATCATGAGGAGTATGTAGGGCTCCAAATTCCAGATGCAGACACTGCTTCTAGACAGGATATCGATGTTGTTCTCGTCACTAAAGAGTAAATTCTCTCTTGCATCTTTGTTTTCAATGAATCGAAGAATATGTGTTGATATGAAAAAATTGAATTTGTTGGTTTAGACAAGTTGTGGTGATCGCTGTGAAGAATCTATCCGGGATTGTCTCGGTAACGAGTGATGGTAGCTGGGTTTGTGATGGTGGCAAGCATCATACTACTGAGACTTACCCTTATCCTGTAAGTTTATCTACTTTCAAATTAAAGTGATACTAGAAAAAAATCCAAAGAATTTTGGAACTAAGCTACTATTCTTGTTGCATAACAATGTCATTGTGAGAAAATAGCACTGATTACTATGTGGATTTAGTTAAACAACGAAATGTCTAAGTACATTTCGTGTAAGGTCACTTGAGTAGATTATGAATTTAGTTTAGGACTGCTTGTGAAGTTGCTTCTTGTTGATTATAAGAGTACACTTGCTTCTCCTTTCTCGTCTCCTGGATACTCCTTACAAGATGATATGGAGAAGTTAATTAAATTAGATGTCAAGTGTTTGTCTTGACATAGCAAAGCTGACCTGCATCATCCATTTATGCTACTTTGATTATAATTTATAGATGTGTGTTTTTTCAGCTGGCTGAAGTCAAGAAACAAGCTTCAGTTCTTGAATCATATCTTGAACAGAGGGGAGTTACTTTACTTGAAGAAAACCTGTCTTGCAAAGTTGATTTGTTTTTAATTAATTAGTGTTTGGTTTGTTTTTCTCATCTCAACCATTTTCTTCTTATTATTGTATTTGTAAAACAACAAAAACATTCCGTAAAAATTTCTATAAATTAGGCAATAATTTTCTTCCTTTCTTTTTACATTTCCAAATAATTTTACTTCAATTATCTTTTTCATCATGCTTTTTTTTTTCAGTCTCATGTTTTATCATATATATTACTTTGATTATTATCCATTTTGCAAACATTAATTTTTTTTTATGAGACCGATACAGATTTATTAACCGACTCTTATTGAGTCTCAAACAATAAACAATTATTAAAAATAACATAAAATTATGTTTTGTGAGACCACAATTGGCTCACCATTGTGCATGCTCTAAGCTACCTAGACCTTTCTCTTTACGTAGCCTCGTTACAAACTTGCTTTAATACACAGGCAGATCTCTGGAGTGTTGGTGCTATTTTATTTCAACTTGTGACAGGAAGAACGCTTTTTACAGGAAATAGCCAACTTCAGGTTTGGCATTCCGTCTCACAAATTTCTATACTATGTAAACGTTTGTATTCTGGTGCGTAAATCTAAACGCGTTCTCCATCTTGTATTTACAGTTGCTTCAAAACATTATAAGATCAACTGAATTACATTTTCCACCGGACTGTAGAGGTTTAAGTTCGAACTGTATAGATCTGTGTCAGAAGTTACTACGCCGTAATCCAGGTCAGCATCAGTGTGAAGTTACTACGCCGTAATCCCTCTCTGTCTTTATCCATTCTTGACTGCCTTGTCTTTCGCAGTGGAACGTTTGACATTTGAAGAGTTCTTTAATCACCCTTTTCTTTCGGACAGGCAGTCGTATGATTTTTCAAGGTAAATGTTACAGTTGTCGTAGCTAATGCTTTTTGATGCAAACATTTGTACTAATGAAAATAATCTGTGGTGCAGGAGTAGATTGGGTGGTCCAAGAACAATGGACGGTTTCCTTTCTTCCGAAAACAGTCCCTCGAGAAACATGGAAGAAAGTTCTCAAGAAGATTGTTTGCCATTCCTTCTAGACGATGATTCTAGTGGACCTGACGGAAGCCCTTCATATTCGAAAAAGACGTCTTCATTGCCGTCGTCCTCTGGATTTAACGTTGATATCAGAGTTACAGAAATGACTTCTGGATATAGTAGAACCAACCAGAGAGCGGAAAACAATAGATTTAGATTTGATAATCGGATAGATTCAGATAGGAGAAACCTTAAAGAACCTACGGGATTGACTGATTCCAGATCGCTTATTGCTAACAGAAGAGGTAACTGAATCTCTACTATTTACTACACTAGGCATTCTTTGTGGGTTTCTCATATGTATAAGTTCTGCAGTAGAGGTTTCTCAAGACTCAATGGATCAAGATTACGTTATGGTATCTGGACCACCAATGGATATGCCATCATCTTCATCGAGTTCTTCAAAGCCTTATAATTTCCCTTTCAAGTCTCCGTCTCCTCCTGTAGAATTATTCAACAGAAGCATAAGTTCAACGGCTCCCATGCCAATAATCGGTGCTACTGGCAACAGCATTGGTCGGTTTAGGAGCCTGGACAGTCAGAATTCTGCCCCGAGTACTTCTCATGGGTCTCTGGATCTTGGAGATGCTTTTGAACAGCCATCAACTCATAGCTTAACAAGAATCAGATCTCTAAGAAAATGTGCAGCAACAATTGCAAAATTAGTTCATGAAAGGGTAACCAAACTTTTTTACACTGTGTTAGTCACGTAATATTATCGTCATGAGTTTCTGAGTAATTTGCTTCTTTGCATAGATCAAATCTGACAAACAGCTAGAAGCGTTCTCGATCCAATTGGCGATTTTGGCAATTTGGAAACAGGCACTGCACATATGTCATACTCTGGCACTTTCAGGTTTGGAAGGAAGTCCAAACCAAGACATTAACAGACTAAGTAGAAGTAGCGGACTTAAACACGAGAAAATCATTGATCTTAGCCATGATGGATCGGAGGAGATATCCTCTCAGATTCAGAGGCAGTTTATCCAGGAAATTGAACTTGCTGAAGAACTTGCCAAGAGTATCGAACCTGGTATGTTTTTCTCTTAGGCTTTGTTCTTGTGGTATTCAACATCTAAAAAGGTTTTCATCTATAGGAAATATGAAATTGCCGGATGCAATGGAGACGATATTTCAAGCCGCCCTTGATCTTGGAAAACTCGGTGGTGTAAGTTTGCGATTTCCGAAAGAATTTCTTGAAAATTTTAAATAAAACAATCAATTAATAGCTTGAGGCTTTAATCTGCAGGTTAAGGAGCTTATGGGAGATGTAGAGAACGCTGGAAATTTATATTCGAAAGCGGTCCGTTTACTTGTATTCCTTCCTTCTAGTAGAAGCACCAATGCTGATTCTGAATCCGCCATTGTCTCTCACAAACTCAGTCAGGTATCGTCTCCGATCATATATCGATAACCTCAGCAGAAGATTAAAACATCTACAATCACATAGAAAAAGTTCAGGTTCTAAAACATTGATCTTTATAATAACAATGGTAATTTTAATCTGATCATGACTAATCTGATCATGACTGCCAAACGGTAAGACACCACTTCCCGCTAGACTTCGTAAACGGTCACTTGGTTTTTTTGGATTTGGCTTACGTTCTTTCCCGTCATTTTCTTCTCTCTCAGAAGCATAAATAAATCAGAAAAGGATATCCCGGTACCACCGCTCATCTTTGGGGTATATTTACATTGATGTATACTTTCATACTTCTAAAACATTGATCTTTATAATAACAATGGTAATTTTAATCGCAGGTGTGTTCTTGAGTGTTTCGTCGAATACTCGTTATCAGATCATCAATGGTCTAGAGAGAGTAGTCGAAGCATCTCCTTTCGCCAAGAAAGTACCTCCAGCGGCTTTGGCCTTTACCGTGGGTGTACGGTTTGCCAATAACATCTACGGTGGAATGCAGTTTGTCGATTGGGCGAGATTGAGCGGTTGTCAGTAAAAACCACCCAAGTGGCTATATGTATCTTTATATATCGATATGTTTACTACATTGCCGTTGTTATATCCAACATTACCGAACTCGCTAGGCGCTAGTTGAGTGGTATAGTTCTATTTGGTAACCAAGTACTATGTCTTAAAAGTAATGAATAAATTGATCAATAAACTTACTTTTTTATTTATGAAAGAAAAGAAAAGAGAGACATCAAACGACTTAGACACAAAACAGATGGTGAAATCTAAATCAAAGTAACAAAAACCAAATGATTACAGAATGAGAAAAAGAAAAGATTTCAATTTTTTAACAGTACACGTCACTAAAACACATACAACCACCCCACTAAACATCTCACTATAAGAATCAACAAAGTATTAAGACACAAAATAAAGAAGAAACATGAAGAAGTGTTATAAGTTTCTTGCAGTGGCTTTGATGAGTCTTCTAATGATATTCCATTGAGGCGGCCGGTGAGTCAGTGTGGTCGGATGCCAATTGGTCAAGCCGCGGCTAGCTTAAGCCCGTGTTTGCCCGCTACAAAGAACCCGAGGGGTAATGTTCCACCGGTTTGTTGTGCCAAAGTTGGTGCTCTCATTAGAACCAACCCTCGTTGTCTTTGCGCTGTCATGCTCTCTCCTTTAGCTAAGCAAGCCGGAATTAATCCTGGAATCGCAATCGCTATTCCAAAACGCTGTAACATCCGCAACCGCCCCGCTGGCAAACGATGTGGACGTATGGATTCGGTTCCTCAAAATTTCATGAGTAAATGTATGTATAACATCAACTTTGACTTCATTAACTATTTTGATGTCTATGTTTTTTGCAGGTTACATTGTTCCATGAAGATTTATGTTGGATCTTTTGGGACCTAAATGATGAGGTCTTAAGATTTAAAATAAATGTTGTCACTTGTTATCTTTTATAGATGAGAAATGTGAACTATATCATTAATAATGTATGACCTACTTTTGGATATCATATATGAATGCATGTATTTTATTTCTCACAATATATATGAGATGTGCAAGTTTATTTGTTCCAAAAATAGGATGAGCAAGTTTTCGGATTTATATTTCGATTGAAAGATCAAAATAGTACTATTTATTTCGTATATGCATAAAAGATTTGATGAAACCTTACATGCAAATTAACTTGTATAACTTAAAGACACATTTACATACACAAATATCAGGAGTACTATATATATGAGTTGTCTTTTTGGATAACCCTTTTCTTCCGGGGCCTGTAAATATCATTGACTGATTTTCTTGAAATTTGCACAACATAAAAAGAAAAACTCTTTTATTTCAATTACGAACCTTTAACAGAAAATTGTGGTGCAGAAAACCGTACTGTTAACTTACTCACAACAACAAATCATCCAACAAAAAAAAATGAATTAAGCACAAAATATTCCAAAACCCACACACACAAAAAAAAAACTACCAATGACAAAAGAATCTTTTCAGTAAGAGCACGTTCAGCGGTGATATTTGTGGGTATCATTAAATATAAAATTATTAAAATTTGAGTGAAAGAAAGAAAGAGAATGTGTTTTGGTTGAAATAATGGGTGTATTGAAATATAAAATTAATAAAATTTGAGTAAAGAGATGAGATAGTGGTGATATTTGGAGAGATAGTATCAATGAGGTGAAATTTTTGATACTTTTGAAGAGAGTATGAGTGTATTTTTAATAATTTTATATTTAAAAAGAGTATAAAATTAATAAAAGTTGAGTAAAATGATGAAAGAGAAGGTATAAAATTGAGTAAAAGAAAGAGAGAGTGTATGTTTTAATAATTTTATATTCAATGATACCCACAAAAATTCATGGCTGCATGTGCCCTAACGAAAGAATCCAAGATTCACTTTCCACGTGTCAAATCATCAAAATTCCACGTGTAATTACAGTCAAAGCCACAACGGATATTCTCTTGTCTCCCGCCTTCTCTTTATTTATAAAAAAGCTTATCTCTGCAAAAAATAAAACTCAAACTTTAACCTCTCAAACAAAAAAAAAAACAAAAAAACAGAGCGAATCAGAGAATGACGAAAATCGACGTTCTTCGTCGTTATCTTCTCCCTTGTATCTCACCTCCGACGAATAAAACCGTCGTATCATCCACCAAGAAACGTCTAAGTACTTCACTCAGAGACGACATCGAAATTCAAGACTCTGTTTATTCCTCCGCCTCTTCCTCCGAGGCAACTTCCAACTCCGCCGCAGCTTCCGACTACTTATCCCCCGTCGCGGCGGCGCCTCAACGACCGTCGAAGACGATGGTCATCGGTACGATCTTCGGTACGAGAAAAGGACACGTGTGGTTCTGTGTTCAACACGATCGTCTCTCTGTTAAACCAATTCTTCTCCTCGAGCTTTCAATAGCGACGAATCAGTTAGTTTATGAGATGGTTCGGGTCTTGTTCGGGTAGCTCTCGAATGCCCGACCCGACCCGAATTGACTACTTGCTTGTTAAGATCCGTACCCGTTTGGACGATGTTTTGTAATGGGAGGAAATTAGGGTTTGCTGTACGGAGAGGTGCGAATGAAGAGACGAGGTTGATGTTGAAGAGATTGGAGTCGATGACTGTTGGAGCGGGCGTGTTACCATCTGGATCTGGATCCGGGTCTGGGTCCGGGTCGGGTGAGTCGGATCTTGATGAGGTTATGTATATGAGAGCGAATTATGAGCATGTTGTTGGGAGTTGTGACTCCGAGTCGTTTCATTTGATTAACCCGGATGCTAACTCGGCTCAAGAACTCAGTATCTTCTTGCTTAGGACCTCTGCTTAAATTGGTCATGACTCTTTGAGAGTAACTTATGAATGCTTTTCATTTTCTGGTTACAAAAATATGATTTTGAAGATTGTTGAGAGAAAGAATCAAGATTTTTTGGGTAAGGATGGTTTTTAGTGCTTAGAGATGTTTTCATGGAACATATTTTAGGGTTTTTGAATTCTCAGTGAGAAATTTGTTTGTTGTTGTTTCTGGATTTAGTTCTTGATCCAAAGGTGACATTTTTTTGGCAGGAAGATCGATAATTTTTTCAAGATTTTCTTGAGTGTAATCTTTTTTTTAGAGCAACAAATATTTCTCATTCCAGGAGTATATATTGCAATCTCATTCATTGTAACAAATCAAAGACATTATCATAAACTGATTTGTAAACAGAAAAGAACAAGACAAATTGTTATACTAGAGTAGAATAGTGTAAAATGATGCCTTTGAATGTTAACACGAAATGCAGCTAGACCTATACACTGAAAACTTCTCTTTGTTCAAGGTAGTAAGAAAAAGCAAAATTTACTACCAATGTTTTGAAAAGATGGGCAAAGGAAATGAAAATATTGTTCCTTTCTTTCCTCTACTAACTCTATAAGCAGCTATTGTCGTCTAAGTGTAAGGGGCAGGAGGAGATAAATATGTTTTCAAAACGTCGTAAGACATGAAGGCGATGTCATATCATACCTCTGTCCTCTACCTCGACCGCCACAACCATATGGCCTTGGCGGACGCCCATCACGTCCACCACCACTTCTGTATTTATCCCTCCTCCCTACAAATACATTTGCACACTTTCTTAAAAGTCGTCGTGCAGAATTATAGTCCCAAGAATAGTAACATACAAATGATTCTCTGCATGATTGCCGGAATTTGACTTGTAACAAAAGACAGTCAAGTCGAATTAATGACCAGACAAGCCCATCTGTGTAAGTTAAAAGCCAATAATGAAAATCATTATCTCCTCTTGGTGCAGATGAGCGATCTGAGTTACCTTTCCAGCTTCCTTCACTCTGAGAACCACCCCAACCACTTCCTCCCAAAGAGCCACGGTCTGCTGGGCTTCTCATCGGTACCATGGCAGCAGGAGACCTGATTGACGGTACTGTTTTTTCAAATGGGTCAATGATATGCTCCTGGACGTATGACACAAGACTATCGATGTCCTTAAACATCCATTCCTTGAACTTGAATCCCTTGTGGTATAGATCTACATATTCATGTTGTGGATTTGTGCTCCTAATGTATGACAGTATAAAGGTCCCTGGATGTTCGTGTGAAATCCCAAAACAGTAAACTATCCTTGGAGGATTTTCACCCTTCTCGATCCTAAGAAGCTCATCAACTTCTGATTTTGTCCCCTTCCGAAACTTCTGATAGTTAAGCATGGTCTTGAGATGACAGACCAGAGGATCAACGTACCGAGACATGACCTGCAATTATGAGATTGTGTGGTTAACATTTTCTAAAAAAGCACCAAATTAGTTCCAAAGAAGCTTGCAGAAGGCGGAAGAATTTTAAAAAAGGTTAATGATGTTACAATTGGATTAAATAAAATGATGTACCTCATCTAGCTCTTCGAAGGTCTCCTTCTCAATTTCCAGGGTCTTCCCTATACTCTGACTCATGTACTCATTTCCTTTCTCACCTTCAAGTATATCCTTGTGAGCGTAGACACCATCGTAAATCTTAAGCGTCAAGGTCAAATAAGAGAATCCTTTGGAACTTGGATGAATAATGCTTTCTCCAAACTCTTTGTCAGACAAATACTGACAGATAATAGCACAAATAACACTTGTTATTATCCTATCAATGATCAGTTTGTGAAGTGAAAGTGAGAGTAAAATGGCATACCTCTATTGCTTGGTCGGTAGAGAAATTCTGAAAGAAGTGATGGACAATTTTACGAGGTTCAAAATGCTCCCTCACCAGCCCCTTTTGTTTTTCAGCCTGAAGACTATATATATATTCAACGTAATAAGGATCCTGCTTATGCTGGTGCCTGCTGTTTCTCATTTCGCTTGCTTTGAAAATAACGAACACTTGAGAAAAATTCTTTGGACTTGATTTAATCTTGCATGTAAGGATCTGACCTTCATTCAACATTCCTGATAACATAACAATACGTCTCCAAGGACGAGCCAAAACGTCTTTCGTAAGCATCCCACTGAACCTATAATCAACGGTTATTCCAGTATGCACACCTCGAACAATGGTCTGAACAATTTTCTCCTCACATATGGTTTCTTCAGTTTCACCAGAAATCATATAGAATTTTTCGTCTGGACTTGGATCAGTAAATGGTACCCGCCAATCCTGGAAACGGCAGCTTAAACCTCTCATAATAGCAGCCAACCCACTCCTCCGGATGCGCAAGAAACCAGCTGCATTTTGAAAGACTTTTTGACCAAGCCCATGCTTTCTCAGGTTATTGCGGTCAAATATTGAACCAGCTCTTACAAGCGATCTCTGCAAGGATGCAGCTTTCATAGGCCCAAGTCCAGAAATGAACTGTAAAGGAGAAAAAAACCACTCATGGCTAGCTGCCAAATTAATGTCGATTCCAACCTGGTTTGTTATGTCAACCATAACCTGTTCAACCATCCCATACTTCTCATCAGGCTGAAGAAAATTTTCCAAGGGATGAAATTGCCAAGACAAAATTTCCCTGTCTGGACCGCATAAAGTTGCGACCATTGCTAGTGGGTTCTGGAGATAGCGTCCAAGAGCAACAGCACGTTTCTCAATCCCTGACATTTTAGGTAGCTGTTCACCCGAGATTCGAGAACTTTCATATAGCCTAGCAAGCGATTCGTCCACATAAACAATGCTTAAATCATCCATCCCATGTCCGACATCTCTAGTTTTTCCCTCAAGCATCTGGAATATGACCTTTATGACCTGGTATAAGAAACACAAAAAACAAATGGAACACCACCAGAAAATTTTAGAATTGTATGTTGCATAACCATGAGGTAATGAACATAGTTATGTACATGAATACTTACATCATAAATATCATCTTCCAGGCAACTACAAGACAAATTGACAGCTCCTAACGCCACAACATGCGGTTGGTGGTCCTTCATAAACTTTAACAAATGTTGCTGGGCATTGACATTTTGAGATTGCAGTATAAGGGATCCAACCACCTCTCCCAATGAATCCAGCATCACAAATGTGTTTGGTGGCTTTCCAGGTCCCCAATAACATGCCATGACCCTCGGTTCAGCTTCCTCATCTGAGCTAATGTCCATGTTTTTCTTTAGATATGGCCCTGAAGAAACCTTTTTCCACAAAGCCTGTCCATACTCTGAAAGCAACCGGCTCTTTGCTCTGCTAGTTAGCAAGGATCTTGCTTCTTTCTCCATTGATGGCAAAAGGCAAGCACAAAGTGCATCCTCCAGTATCAATTTCCGTTGCTCATTCCAGAGTTGGGCATACTTACTAACACCGATACTTAGATAGTGTTCATTGCAGTCGCTAATTAGTCTATTCATGAAATTCTCAGGCAGCTTGAAGGTTACTTGAAGAAGCCTCTCTTCTTCTGCCTTCTGAATGAGAAGCCACTGCGCACCCTCAAACTTGCCCAATGGCTTTTCACGTAACCACTCAACCCCATAAAACTGATGCAAACAATCTATTACTGCAATCCCATTTGGTGTTGGATTTGTCGAGACTACTGCATTCTCCATATAATAACCACGGACATACTTTTTGACTGCTGGCTCACAACTTATCTCAACTGCAGCCTAACAAAGAAACATCAGAAGTATATCAGTATTGATGACAGAAAAAGTTATTGTGACATTAAATCCAGCTAAAGAGTTCATAATCATATTTCTAGTGCAGAGTTTACCATATATCGTGCACCCTTAAGAACAGCTTGGGGATTTTGAAACATTGCACACTCAAAGTTCAATGCCATCTCTTCTGGTGTTTCCTTTGCATCCTGAAGCTCATCAACCTGCAACTCAAGTAGCATCAGAACTGACATTCCAGAGCAACATGCAGACCAAACAATATATACGCACACTGACCAGTTTTCCTAGGGACAATGCACGTCCCAATTGCTCAGCACTATAACCAAACTTGTTTGCAACCTGCCAGAGCCCCGCTTTGCTGCAGATGCTATACTTTGATTTCCTCTTAGGCTCCTTGTTCTGCCCTTCATCAGCACGAGGAAAATGCAACTTGAACATGGAATGTACATCATCAACTTCTCTTTCTGTTTCTGCCCTTATAAGAGATTTGATGACTGATTCAAAAAGATTTTGGTTTAGATTAGGCCTAGTTTCATCGTAGACCCTCCTGTCTTTTTCAAAACGTTCTTTATAGTAACCATGCAACGCTATTTTCCTTTTCTGGAGAAGTAGCCACTCCCTATCCAAGTCCTGAACCATCCAGAAGACCTACATCGGCAAATACATTACATCATCAGAATCTGTTTTGTTCGGTGTTGAGAATGATGAAGAAGAGATTGCAGCAATTGTTCAAACAAGAAACAAGAGACAGAGACATTACACAACTACAATCATACTCCCAAGTGGAGTTCACACGTTACCTAAAGACGGTAATGCCCCTTTACAGTTGATTGACCGGTGGAAATCTGGTTGCGACTGCGGTGGTTGGGACATCGGTTGTAAACTCCGTGTTCTATCGAATGATCATATAAAGTCTCAGTCTTTCTCAAGCTTTCAACTATTTGATCAGGTAATTAACTTGTTCTGTTTCATTGTATCAGAACTTTGAGTAATTGTTGTTCTTGACTCATTTTTCGACATTTTTTCGCAGGAAAGAGACGAACCAGTATTCAAAATGGTAACACACGACAATGAACTTCACTCGGTTGAGTTTGGCTCATCGATCTCTGTCTTTGAAGCGTTCTTTATTTCGTTAGCTACAGTAAGTAGTCATCAGAGTTGGTTTGAGGAGGAGGAGGAAGAAGTTGTGATCGGAGATTTCCCGTTGAAGAGAGAAACATCGAAAAAGTATGTATCAAACCCACCGGTTTCTCCAATCGGTCGGGTCTAGAGACATTGTAGGAGAAGACCAAGCAAAAGGGCAAAGTTGGCTTGGCTAGACTGTGTTGTGTTGGCTTGGCTTTGATATGTAAAAGATAACTGTAATCAGGAGTTTATATGGCATAATTGTTTAGAATTTGCGCAATGTACAAAATAGTCAAATGCATTTACGAATAATATAGGGTTTTAGGTTTTGCATATTACCGATCACCCTGCGTTTATATGTGGATGCTTAAAAATAATAAGACTTTAGTGATACGTCAATAAAACAGCAGAATAGCGGAATAATCGATTGATCGAATAACAAAAAAAACTAGACTTAAATAAAGTTTATGCGGAATAATTCATATTTTTTACCATTAAGAATGTTTTAATAAAATGGCATCTCCAACCCCACTCTAAAAGGAAATTTAGAGTAAAATTTTCTCAAACCCTACTCTAAATTCTATATTAAAATAGAGCAACCACCTTTTTTACACTATATGCAGAGTAAACTTAAATCTCACTCTATTCTAGAGTTAAATTTTTTTATTTATATAAAGGTCTTTTAGCTTTTTATTCATTCTACTTTTACATCTAAAATATATTATTTAAAATATATTTATGTTTTTAGTTCTTTAATTTTTGATTAAATTATTAATGATCTTTTAACAAAATTATAAAATGATAATCAAAATTCATATAAAAAAATACTTAACCAACACAATTAAAATGCAACAAAAAATTTCAAATACAATGAAATTTATTAATGGAAAATAATGATATGAAGATACTAATGTTTAGATTATATTATTTTGTCTTTTTCTATTCTGTAATGTTATTTTATTTCTATAATAAAATTTGAATTAAAATATTATTGTGATTTTAGTGAATTATTGCTAATTATAAAATAATTGGATAAATTATATAATTTTGATAAGTCAATGACTAAATTAAAAAAAAAATATATATATATATATAGAATATTCTCTTTAGAGTGAAAAATAGAGTAATAAATTGGAGAAAATTCATACTCTAAAATAGAGTTATTCTATTGTAGAGTGAAAAATAGAGTGGTAGGTTGGAAATGGTCTTAGTACACACAATCACTCTATTTTAGAGTGAAAAATAGAGTGGTAGGTTGGAGATGGTCTTAGTACACACAGTCTTCACTAGCCGTTTCTTAAAGTGTTGCGATTGTTGCATTCACATCATAGATGATAAACCGTCGTTTGAAAAGCATAAATATATTGTGGAAGAGCTTTTTCTTATCAAAATTGCAAGTACGAAGGAGCAGCACCAATTAATTCCAATATGTAGAAAAATCAGCATCAAGTAGTGTCGACATTAGCTTTGCCCATATTCGAGAGAAGTAAGGCCACGAGAAGAAGAGCTGTTGGCATGTTGCCGAGTCTCTTCTTATCAGTGTATTCAAACTCAAGTTTTACGCTCGCATTCTATCATCCAGTGGCGAAGCCAAAAAAACAATTTATGAAGGTCATAATAAAATTTTGATAAGCCCGGGTTCGATTCCCCCTTGCTACATACTAGTGGCCACCGGGGGATTTACATTTGGGCATCGCCGGCGACAGGGGAACGACACGTGTGGAGGCCGATAACGTAGGCCGTTAATCCCTCGTGGCTAGTCTGGATCCACTTCGGTGGGGGCCAGGATACCCCTGTATAATCCAAAAAAAAAAAAAAAATTTGATATAAAAAAAAATAAGTATGTTAATTAAAAAATAAATACATGATTATATTTTGGAATTGTTTTATCACTGTTTTCAATAAAACAAACAGAACAATCACTTAAAAATATAAGAGTATTATATTAAGTTTACTACCAAATATAATTTGGTTTTAGTTTATTTAATAGGGTTTATTTTCGTTTTAAGATTGTTTCAATTCATTTAAATGGGCTAAATATTTTTTTTTTAATTTTATTGGACTATAATTAAACTAAAATTTAATAGGATCAATAAATGTATTGGGTTAGGTCAATTTAAAACACTTAATATGAATTACATAGTTTTTAAAAAAAATATGTGGATCAATTGACCACCCTCCCAACCCTCCCAACATATAGCCTCCATCACCCGTTGTTAAACAGTTTCGGAGAGCTTAACTGTGTAAGAAAACCGTATTTTAACGTCGCTTTAGGGAACCAAATACCTTGAAACCTGTAGGGGTCGGATTCCACCCCTGCGAGATCGATGCAACGACAAGAAGAATTTTGTCAAATCCAGAAGAAATCATAAACAAGCTTACAATGGCCAAATATGTAATTAGGCCCATAATATAATTAGATTTATTTTTAAAATGGGTTTAATGATATTATGGGCCGAAAGCTATTTTATTTGTTTAATGGGCCAGACCCAATTCTAGTACTTAAACCTAGATTAGAAAAGCTATATATAGCTCATTGTATTCACCTAGAAAGGGGGATCTGCAATTTTTCACAACATCAATAATAAAGCTCTCTTAACAGCTACTGCAACAGTCTCTACATTTTTCTGCATTGTGATTCATTCAGAAGTCTCGCACCTCTCCAAAAACCCTTACAAATTCAGTTGTGTGAGTTACGACTCCTACAATTTGGCGCCGACTAAGGGGACACGTGAGACGTTCTTACTCATAAGAATCACAACGCAAGTTACATCAGCGAAGGTGACAAGTAGCGCAACGTAAATCACACTAACAACGACTAGGAGCGCAACATCAACAATAGCAACGGTGACCAGCAGTGTAACATTGATCGCACTAGTGATGATCAGGAGCGCAAAGTCGACAGCACAAATGTGAGCAACATCGCAACGTGGATTACACCAAGGGCGACTAGGAACGCAATGTCGACAATAGCAACGATAACCAGCAGCGCAATGTGGATCGCAACAGCAGCGCAATGTGGATCGCATCAACAGCGCAACGTAAATCGCACGGACAACGACTAAGAACGCAACTCCACAGAACTAGCAGTGATCAATAATATAACGTCAACATCACCTGCTGGGATGAAGCAGCACTAACACAAAGCAGGAACACTACTCTCTCAAACAGATCGTCACTCTTCTCATAAGCAGATCATCGCTTCCTCTGGCAAATGGATCATCGCTCCTCTCGCAAACGGATCGTTCTTCTTCTCCCAAGCAAAATGCCGCTCCTCTCTCGCACACATTGTGCTCTTCTCCCAAGTAAAAATGACACTCCTCACTCAAGAACATCTTCACTTCTCTCGCAAGTATCGTCGCTTCTCTCATAAACGAATTGTCGCTCCTCCCTCAAGAAGATCTTCGCTCCTCTCTCAAGAAGATCTTCGCTACTCTCGCAAATAGATGGTCACTCCCCTCGCAAGCAAATCATCGCTCCTCTCTCACGCGCATCGTCGCTTCTCTCACAAACGAATCCTTGCTTTTTTCCCAAAAATGATGCTCCTCTTTTACACGTATCGTCGTTTCTCTCATAAACGGGTCGTCGCTCCTGTCTCAAGCAGATCTTCGCTCTTCTCGCAAATGGATCGTCGCTACTCTCGCAAAGAGATTGTCGCTCTTCTCTCAAACGGATCTTCACTACTCTTGTTAATTCGTTTACCGATTCTCTTAGTTCACCACCTATCACATGCGCTTAACGTCCTACTTTAACGGACATATCACTTACATCCTTAACGGATCATTTCAAGTCCTATCCGAACGGACATATTACAGACATATACACTTTATCAATCATTCAAAGTCGTATCTGAATGAACATATCACTTACATCCTTTACGGATAATTCAAAGTTCTATCTCAACGGACATATCAATTACATCATTCACAAATTTTTCAAAGTTCTATCTGAACGGACATATCACTAACTTGAACTACGAGGTGGCTTGATCCCTGCAAAAGGTACGTAGGCAGCTCATATTTGGATGGGTTCAGCTGCCCCTTTCCTTAAAAAAAGGGGGAGAGTGGGGTACGTATACTCGTATACTCCACCTCTCTTACATGACTTTTTCGCGAAAATCAAACCAAGCAAACTCCTCTGAAACAGTTTCGCTTGTAAAATCTAAGTCTTAACAAAAGCAGACTTCATTCAAAACAATTCGCATTTACATCCTCCGTGGATAAATTTAAGTCTTAACAAAAATAGACATTCAACCTCGCTGCTGGCCACAACGACGGTCTACTTCACAAGCTTCAGATCTGACTATTACATCCTTTGCAGGATTAAACAGCGCGCTATACAAATGTATAATGTTCATTACAGGAGCGTGTGCGTTAGAGGAAAATGTATGCGTAAACCCAAATGTTCATTTCAAAACCCAACAGACAAAACTTGGTTGCATCGCTAAAAGTGATCATTACAGGAGCGGACGTGTTCTCGGGAACATGTCTGTAAACCCAAATGTCCACTCTAAACCCAACTCACTGAATCGTTGGTCGTAACGCGATAACATGTTCATTACAGGAGAAGGTGTGTTAGAGTAAAACACATCTGTAAACCCAAATGCTCATGTCAAAACCCAACTAGCATAAGCGTTGGTATCTTCACTGAACAATATTCACTTTTGGAGCATACATGTTGAAAGTAACATAGCTGTAAACCGCAGTGTTTATTACAAAATCCAACTATCTGAAACGTTGGTCTTAACAAAAGAAACATACTCACTACTGGAGCAGACATGTTGAAAGTAACATAGCTGTAAACCGCAGTGTTTATTACAAAATCCAACTATCTGAAACGTTGGTCTTAACAAAAGAAACATACTCACTACTGGAGCAGATATGTTAAAAATAACGTAGCTGTAAACCAGTGTGTTTATTAAAAAAATCCAACTATGTGAAACGTTGGTCAAAACGCAAGAAAAACATTCACTCTTTTGGAGCGAAATTGTTAAACATTCACCGCCAACAAGAGCGCTAAACTCACCAGCTAAAACTTCAGTTGCACCAGCTCGCGAACCTCCAAGGATTTCTTCAAGCTTGCAGATGTGCTTCTAAAACATTTCATCTACAAACAAGAGGACCGCCTTCATCCACAAACAACAAGCCCGCCACCTGATTCTTCAAACCAGCAAGGCATCGCTTTCCTATCACGGAACGTCGCTCCTCTCAAATAGGATAACGCTCCTCTCAACCAGGAACTAGCTCCTTCCAACCACGTAGTCGCTCCTCTCACGGATCGTCGTTCTTATCTCCAGCAGAATTACACTCCTCTTAAGTGGGCTGACTCTTCTCTCAAGCAGGAGCTCGCTCCTTCCAACCATGATGTCTCTATCCTCTTACGGATCATCGCTCCTCTCAGGCAGACAGTCACCACTATCTCCAGCAGGTAGTCGCTCCTCTCAGGAAGGCAGTTGCTCCTATCTTCAGCACGCACTTGTTCCTATCTTTAGCAGGCAATCGCTCCTCTCAAGCAAGCAGTCGCTTCTATCTTCACCAAGCAGTCGCTCCTTTATCAACCAGGCAGTCACTCCTCTCAGGCAGGCAGTCATCACTATCTTTAGTAGGTAGTTGCTCCTCTCAGGCAGGCACTTGTTCCTATCTTCAGCAGGCAGTCGCTCCTCTCACGCAGGCAGTCGCTTCTATCTTCACCAAGTAGTCGCGCCTATCTCCACCATGCAATCACTCCTCTCAGGCAGGCAGTCGCTCCTCTCAGGCAGGTAGTCGCTCCTATCTCGCAGTCGCTCCTCTCACGGATCGCCGCCACTAATAGGACATCCTTCATGAAGACACGACGGTGAGCGGATCACGACGACCTACGGCGACAGTGAAGACACGACGGTGAGCGGATCACGACGACTTATGGCGACAGTGAAGACACGACGGTGAGCGGATCACGACGACTTGCGGCGACAATGAAGACAAAGACGCATGAAGATCGACGGCTGGATTTCGATCTTCAGACGGTGGCAGAAAGACGCGTGAAGATCGACGGCTGGATTTCGATCTTCAGGCTGTGGCGATGTGATACTTCTCCTCCATCAATAAAGATGAAGATGCATGAAGATCGACGACTGGATTTCGATCTTCAGACGGTGTGCGATCTGAGTTTTGCACGAACTCTGGAACTGCAAGACAATAAGCGAAATCAAAAAGTCAAATCGCAAATCTTCGAAGTCATTCTCTTTAAATTACGCCATTACTACGATGAAAGTCTAGATACTGAGCCAAAACTCAAAATTCGAAATCAAAACGAGAAATGTTGACTTGTTGACCTTTGTTGACCAAACCATAATGTTGACTTCTGTTGACCAAACCGGATGCGAATTCTGTTGACCAAACCGGATGTGAATTCTGTTGACCGAACCGGGTATTGACCAACTCTTGACCGAACCAGGTGTTGACCAAACCGGATAGATTGTTGACCGAACCGGAGACCTCGATCTCACTCACCGGAGCTTTCGACACCATCGCCACCACCGCGAGTCTCCTTCACCACGCCAGAGCTCCACCACCGCGAGTCTCCCTCACAATGCCAGAGCTCCACACTGTCGCCTCACCACGCCAGATCCGATCCAGTGCCGAACCAGTCACCACGACAAACCGCAAGCAGCCCGGTGACATGTCCATCCAGTAGCTCCATCACGACCCCAGAGCTCCCACAACAAACCGCGAGTAGATCGTGCCAATCCCGGAGCTCCCACGACAAACCAACTCCAAGCTCCTCCGATAACCTCCACGAGCAGCAGATCCGAGAAGAGGCTTCGTCCGAGCAGCGCCGTCGAAGATCCGTCCGGCGTCGTCTCCTCCAATGACGACCACGAACCGCACGAGCAGATCCAATTTTGGCGTCGTCTCAGCAGTCGCGGCAGATCAGCGGCGGCAGCTCGACGATAAAGCAGGTCGGAGGCGAGGAAGGTGAAGAAGAAAAAAAAAAAAGTCACTACTTGATGAAAAAAAAATCATCACTACAAGACAAAAAAAAATTTACCTCGATTTCTTTTACTTCGGGGAAAGAAGCACGATAAAAAATTACACTGCCAAAGGCCTATTTGTACCAGAAGGATTTTTTAAAATCCCTAGGTTTTTTCAATAAAATTTCCAGAAACTCTCATAACGGGCTTTAAAGTCCAGTTAAATGAGCCAAATAGTCTTTTCAGTCTATTAACCTCATTTTTAACAACGCAAGTTAGTCAGGAAAATACGATAGCATTGGCTTAGCGCAAAAAATCTAAAACTTCCTGAGTACGATGATAAGACGTCAACGCCTTTCTACTTCACGGTCCATCACATCAATCTCAAACTTCAACAGCTTATACCTTGGCATCATCTAACTCAATACTACCAAGCTGGGGGGCTAACTAACTGTAAAGTTGGATTTCACCCCTATGAGATTGATGTAACGACAAAAACAACTTATGTATCCTACCTCGACGACGAAGCAAGTCAAATCTCATCTGAATTTCAAGTCGCGCTGACTTATATCTTGACAAGTATCAAAACACATCAGCACAACCTCGCTAAAGAGCACACCTTCATCATCTTATGAGAAGGTATCATTCCAGACCGAGATGAAGGTATCAGAAACCCGTCCGCCGAGCAGAACATTAACTAAAACATGGGAGCTTGGCGACGTCAACAATAATCTCCATTGCCGAGCTGAACATTAACTGAAATATGGGAGCTCGGCGACATCTACAATAATCTCCATTGGTGAGCTGAACCTTAACTCAAACAGGGGAGCTCGCCGACAATGACAAAATCTCTATTGACCGAGCTGAACATTGACTGAAACATGGGAGCTCGGAAAAACAAAAACCTTTCGAAGAAAGTAAACTACAACGAGTCGAATCATATCCGCCTAGTTGAACATTCACAGAAACATAGGAACACGGCGGCGATAAATATAACTCCAATGAGAAGTGTGTGACTTGTGCTCTTTTTCCCTTGATTTGGTTTTTCCCACAGGGTTTTCTAGACAAGGTTTTTACCGAGGCTTGCTCACACACTTACATGCTTTTCTCATTGGCGATAAGCTGTTCCAAAACACGAGTCTACAAGGACTCTCTGCCAAGCTAAGCGTTTACAGAAAACACGTCGAACTTGGCAGCATTTACAATTCAGCGGAGCAAAGCTTTATGATTTCATCTCATCAAAACATACTGTGGAAAACAATGTTAACGTCTGCAACGTATCTTCTTGAAGCATCGACCTCACTTGCAACTTTTTATACTTTGACACTATCATACCAGATACTGCCAAGCTGGGGGGCTAACTGTAGGGGTCGGATTCCACCCATGCAAGATCGATGCAACGACAAAAAGAAATTTGTCAAGTCCAGAAGAAATCATAAACATGCTTACAAGGGCTCAATATGTAATTAGGCCCATAATAGAATTAGATCCATATTTAAAATGGGTTTAATGATATTATGGGCCTAAAGCTATTTTATTTGTTTAATGGGCCAGACACAATTTTAGTACTTAAACCTAGATTAGAAAAGCTATATATAGCTCATTGTATTCACCTAGAAAGGGGATCTGTAATTTTTCACAACATCAATAATAAAGCTCTCTTAACAGCTACTGCAATAGTCTCTACATTTTTCTGCATTGTGATTCACTCAGAAGTCTCACACCTCTCCAAAAACCCTTACAAATTCAATTGTGTGAGTTACGACTCCTACAAAACTAACCAGTTTATGGTTGGTGTTGTTGCCTCATCATTTCTCAAGTCTTCTTTGTCATGAAGCTCTTTGAATACTAACGATAAGTAGTTTTCCACAACGGTTCATTGCCAACGGGTCATAATTTTGCCCGTGCTCTACAGTATGTGCTTCAATAGCAATTTCATCATTATAATGAACGTTAAGTTTTAGTATTTACTGTTTTAAAACTTTAACCATCATCTGACAATATAGATTTCAATTATAATTACATAATTAGAAAAATATATGATGAATCCCTTCAGGTTTTCGCCGCACCTCTTCCACCAAAAACCCTATTTCCTCCCCTCGTCTTCTCTGGTGGTTCTCGTTTTCTTTGCCTTCCGGCCTCGCCCCAGAAGGCGAGGTTTCTCGGGCGACTTTGGTTCTCATATAGCTTTTTTCTTCTATTTTAATTTTTCGTTTCCAAGCTCAATGGTCTCGGCTATGCTTTTTCTCGCTCCTCCTCTACATTCTTTAGCCTTCATCCTAGCCCTTAGAAAGCTAGTTGATATGGTCAAATTTGCCTTTGACTACTCTCTCAAACAAGAGATCACTGTAGTACTTAGGGTATCGAATTCACAGGGAATTAGATTGCACAATAGATTTTAACGTTTGGATTAAACTAAGCAGAAAAGATGTAAAGTAAAACGATTGCAGAAATAATAAACAGGATGATTGTAAACTTTAAATTCAATAAGAGAAAAGCGCTAAGCCTTAGGGAATTCGCAGGAATAAATCCAAGTTGAATAATAAATTTACTAATTGGATTGATGAAGTGCAATTCTAGAACTCAAAACGCTGTTGTAAAGTAAATCAACTGTCGTTGCAAATACTATCTATGTTCCCTAGACAACCAACTGTCGTTGCAAAATCAGATTGATCTAAACAAGCAATAAAATCAGGTTTGATTGTTCACAAAGATCCAAAGCCAACTGTTGTTGCAAATCAGATCTTTGCTCACCTATGATTCAATTCAGGCAATTCAATAATGATGTCTCATCTATTAAACAACCTAGGATATCCAATTCAGACCTAAATCAGAATTCAGAGCAATCAAGGTGAAGAATATAAATATGATGCAAATCCCAAAAGCAAATAAATCAACAACTCTTCATTAACCTTTGAAAAATCCCTAAAACCTAACTAGGGAATTACTCAGACATAGACATGAATAATAATTCTCTAGTATAAAAATCTCTAAGTAAAGTAAAGCGTAGGCTAAACAATGGCTGAAAATAAGTACTTATAGGCTACAAAACCTTCATGCGCCCAATTGCAAACATCTGGGCTTTTTGGTGCAAAACAGAAATCTTCTGAAACTTGAAATCTAGGCTTCTGCGAGGATCGTGTCGAGCAACACACAAATCTCTGTCGATCGACACTTGCATTTCTTTGGTGTCGAGCGACACCAATGTCTCCGTCGCTCGACACAGTCCTTGAATGTTGACTCCGAACTCGCCACTTCGACTGCTCATTCCGTTAAGCTCCAAATTGCTCCAGTAAACAACAACTGAGTCCAAAACGTCCTTGTACCTAATATAAAACATAAAAGACTCGAAAACACCAACAAACTCGATAAAACAGACATATATCATGGTATAAAAACCAGTAAAAACCATGATATATCAACTCCCCCAGACTTAGCCTTTTGCTTGTCCCTAAGCAAAACAGTGTTACCACTCTTTTAGGAACTACATACCTTTGCAAAGTCATCCGGTGATACTTTGATGTTTCCCTAGAAGTATAGCAGTCCTCCAGATTAAATCCAATCCCCTTAAAGAATCTCAGACCTTCAGTTGCAAACCCCTTTAGTCATTTAGGTGCGGTCTCATCGAGGAAATATCGATCGCTAGAACTTCTAGATTCTTTCACTTCCTTTAACACTTTCCTGCGTTTCACCCTCTCTCTTCCCTCTGAAACTGTATCCAATTAAGGATGTCATAGAGATGCATGCCTTTTTGATGATTGATTTTTGTAGTTTCTTTGAGTTTTATTCTGGCATTTCTTAATTCGGGCTTGCACTTTTCTGCTTGAACTACACTTTTCTGTAGACTTTTTTACTTTCTTGGCATCTCTATAACTTCACTAGATCAGCGCTCGCTACTATTGTTCTATGGTGGGAGACAAGGTCATGAGGCTTTTTCTTTTTGATCTAAGACAGTTGAATTCGTCATTCGGGAAGAAGTTTCAAGAGCGGTCCTTCCTCGCTTTCAAGTGTTTGGAAGCTGAATCAAGTCTTGCGATTTCCAACGCCCTTGACAAGAATTTAGAGATTCATTAGGGGGGGGTCTGCAACATCGTTTCTGGCGTTCTCCAGAAATCTGAACTCGCTCCGTTAAACCGATCCACTCCCAGTTACCCACCTTGTAAAACCAGCCAACTTGCAGTGGAAATGGTCCTTGAGTGTTGTTCAAAGCAAGTCTAAAGGAGGTTTTGACTCTAAAATTTTGAAAAATGACTCAAAAACTCAAAAGAAAACACAATAGTTAGTAACTACCTCTCCCAGACTTAAACGACACTGTCCCCAGTATTATTAAATCCGGAGAAGGTAAAGAAAATAGATAAGAAACGAAACGTATAAAAAATCAAATGAGAAATCGAAACCTGGGGATCGTGTCGAGCGACACGATCTCTGTATCGATCGACACAAATAATTTGGTCGCGTCGAGCGACTTGGAGTGCCTCGTCGATCGACACATAGATTTTCCTCGTGTCGAGCGACACTGATTTCTCCATCGCTTGACACAGAGTGCTGAAGAGCACTCTCACTTGCATTCGAACGTTTGGTCTCCTGAAACTCAACACCAAAAACAAAACCAAATGTAAAATTGAAAAAGAAAAACCAAAAAAAAATAAAAGATGTAATTAGTAGACTCACAAGTGGGTTGCCTCCCACCAAGCGCTTATTTTCAGTCATTAGCTTGACTGTGTCAGGACTTTAGGACTTTGGTGGATCTTTAGGAAGTTTTGTTCCTCCTTTATACTCTAAGAAATTTACTGCTCTTATCATCGCATCAGACTTTTCAGCTCCCCCAGACTTATCAGAGACAATCCCAGGAAAAAGTCTTATCGTGTTATTCAACATATGTTGAATAACAGCTTCTCCTTTCTCTTGTACATCTGAAGGGATGATGATACTGAACTTGGAGAGTTGTTTGGAAGCTTTCTTGCGCTTAACCTTGATGACATTCACCTCTTCTTTACACACTGAAGAATGTGGTTCGCTTGCTTCAGGAATCACGGCAAAAGCATTCTTAACCTTCGTCTCATCATCTCCAGGATCTAAAACAATCTTCTTTCCTTTATGAACAGTCCAACAAGCAATATCCTCGAAAAGGATCAATGGATAGAAGATCTCCTTGTCAATCCTGGTGAACGATATCCTCTGATTAGGGAAATCCAAGATTGCGCCCACAGTAGCAAGGAAGGATGAACCGAGAACCATTGGCTTAGTAGTCTCGATGATGTAGAAATCTGCTGGCACAAGACAATCTCCTATTCGAATTTGCAAATCTGAAATGAATCCTGCAGGAGCTACTAAAGAAGAATCAACCAAATCGACGAAAGCATTTGAAGGCTGAATATTCGAAATCCCCAGCTTCTTTACAACATCATGGGATATGACGTTCACATTCGCTCCAGTATCTAGGAGAGTGCCTTCTAACTCCATTCCATTAATCGAACATGGAACTATGAACTGTTGGGAATATCCTGAAATCAGACTTGTATTCACTCTAGTGATAGTTGTAGTGTCGAGATTAGACATTCATATGATACTAGGTGGTCATAATGTTTTGCTAGAAACCAATGATGATCAATGAGTTATGAACTCATTGCTAGTATTATATGATTCTTCAGGGTCACACACCTAAGCAAATTGGATTCACTTTAGGGGAATGATCATTAATGTAATGATCTAAATGATGTGTATTTGATACACATTATTTAGGAATTTTTAGAACGTGTCGAGCGACACAACCAGAGTGTGTCGCTCGACGCGAGGCCTGAACCGAAATAAAGATTTTGGTTTAATGACTCGATTTGAACTGGTTCGTTTACTAGTTTAATTAGGTTTTTCGCATGCCTATAAAAAGGTTATAGGGCACGAAAAACAGAGCAGTTCTTCCCTCACAGCCGTTTCTGAAAATCCTAATTTCCCGAGAGATCCGTTCCAGGCACTAGCATCCCTGCCGGATTCCTATTTGCGTGAGTGTGAATCAACTGCAGAGGCACAACGATTGAGGTGCTAATAATCTCGAATTCCTGAATCAATTCCGCTGCAAAACTCCAGGTATATTCGAGATCTGTTCTTATAGATCGTTGTTTACAAACCCTAGATCCTAGGAAAAGGAATTGCTCATAGGTTGATTAATAGAGATTAATATGGTAAAATCTGAACGAATTCCTACAGTGGTATCAGAGCGTTAGGGTTTAACATCTTGATATATAAGAACTGTAAAACGATCTGATCAAATCATATTCGCGAAAAACGTTTTCTGTAAAATTTTGTTCATGATCGGTTTGATAATTGATCGTGTCGATCGACAAAATGGTTGTGTCGCTCGACGCGATCGGCTCTGTGGTTTTATTTGAAAGCCCTAGTCGTGTCGATCGACGCAACAGTTGTGTCGCTCGACACGAACAAATCTGCCTTGCGATTTGATAAACCGGTTCAATTGGATTGAACCGGTTATCGTGCTTGGTTAGAAAATCGATTAAACCGATTAATTTCGGTCTGTTGCGATTTGGTTGGCGTCGATCGACACAAATGTTGTGTCGATCGACACTGACCGGTTATCGACCCGGTTCAATTGGTTATCGATCCGGTTCAATTGGATTGACCGGTTATCGCAAAATCGATTCGGTTTAGTTTTGTGTCGATCGACACAAAATGGTATGTCGCTCGACATGACCAATAATCGACCCGGTTCAATTGGATTGACCGGTTATCGATCCGGTTCAATTGGATTGATCGGTTATCGGAAATTAAATGTGGTTTGGTCATGTCGATCGATGCAAATGTTGCGTCGATCGACACGAACCGGTTATTGAAATTGGTTAGAGAACCTAAAACAAATAACCAAACCAGATTTAATAAGATTGGGTTCCTGAATGCATATTTGATATGTATTAGGATTAAATGTTCAGTTCCTCGACTAAATATCAAGTGTTCTGGATGTCTTCCCAATCTTGTTAGCTGTCAAGATTCGTGTCATTGCGTGATAGACTTGCAGTGCAAGGTATCTGCAGTTACATGAATAAGGCAGTAGGTAATTGTGTTGATGGGCTTGCAGTGCATGGCATCAACTGTTACATGACAGAAGAGATTGGTTTACTTGAATGGGCTATCAGAAGTTCTGGGCCCATAGACATCAGGTGGACAAAAACATAAGATGTTTTATCCACAACCAAGAGTCATATTGGATATGATTAGCAAGGTGTTGCTTACCTAAATAACTAAGATTTGAGTTACAGCCAGTGGCTTGCTCGGATTTTAGTGAAAAATGGATCTTGGATCATTATATTCATTAGAGGAAATATAGTTTTGAATATAATGCGAGTTTTCTTAATTGTTAAGTTTTCTCTTTTTGAACATAATAACTTACCCTCTACCTCTTTTGTTTCAGCGATGACAAGCTCAAACAACACTTTCTCCCTGAGATCCGTCCTTGAGAAGGACAAGCTTAATGGATCGAACTTTCTGGAATGGTATCGGAACCTGAGAATTGTTCTCAGGCAGGAGAAAAGGGACTATGTCCTTGATAAAGTTCTCCCCGAGAAGTACCGTGCCAATGCCCCGCAGACAAAGAAGACTGCTTGGGATAAGCATTCTAATGATGTGGTAGATGTGACTTGTCTGATGTTGGCTACCATGAACTCAGATTTGCAGAAGCAATATGAGAACGTGGCGTCGCCCATCGAGATAATCGCATCCCTGAAAGCGATGTTTCAGGAGCAGGCTCGAACTGAGAGATACCAGACGGTTAAATCTCTAGTTGAGTGCAAGCTGCCAAATGGCGCTCCAGTGAGTCCCCACGTCATAAAGATGATGGGTTATATTGATAATTTGGGGAAACTGGACTGTCTTATTAGCCAAGAGTTGGCTACAGACATCATTCTGCAGTCACTGCCGTCAAGTTATGATACGTTCATACTGAATTACAACATGAACAGCTTGACGAAGACGTTGACTGAATTACATGGCATGCTCAAGACAGCTGAGCCAAACATCAAGAAGGGTGCCCCAAATGTGCTTATGGTACAAGGGGGCAATAGGTTTAAGAAACCCGGCAAGGGCAAAGGAAAGGGCAAGGCTGTCCAGGTTATGAACCAGGACAAACCTGCGCCTAATCCTAAGTTTAAAGCTGGCCCTTCTGATGCGGATAAGTGCCATTTCTGCAATGAGCCTGGGCATTGGAAAAGAAATTGCAAGCAATACCTGGATGGTCTGAAGAACAAGAAGAAGACGTATGAGACGACTTCTCCAGGTATTTATGTTATTGAAGTAAATGTTACTTCTACAGGTTCTAACTCATGGGTATTGGATACCGGCTGTGGTGCTCATATTTGTACTATTGTGCAGGCACTAAGCAATAGTAGGACGCTGGGAAAAGGACAAGTGCAGCTGCGTGTCGGGAATGGAGCAAAGGTTGCTGCGTTAGCCGTAGGCACTTATCATTTGTCTTTGCCTTCGGGCTTGGTTTTAGAATTAAACAATTGCTATTTTGTACCTGCGATAAGCAGAAACATCATTTCTGTTTCCTGTTTGGATTTAGAAGGTTTTGATTTTTCTATAAAGAATAAATGTTGTTCTTTTAATCGTGATGGTATGTTTTATGGTAGCGGCCCATTAGAGAATGGGCTTTATGTTTTAAACCAATCAATGCCCCTATATAACATAAATACTAAAAGGTTTAAGTCAAATGACGAAAACCCAACTTTTCTCTGGCACTGTTGTTTGGGCCATATAAACGAGAAACGCATACAGAAGCTCCTTAGTGATGGGCTTTTGGGCTTATTTGATTATGAATCATGTGAGAAATGTGAATCTTGTTTAATGGGCAAGATGGCAAAGGCACCGTTCAACAAACCAAATGAACGGGCCAGTGACTTATTGGGCCTTATACATACAGATGTTTGCGGCCCAATGAGCATAAGTGCTAGAGGAAATTATCAATACTTCATTACCTTTACTGATGATTTCAGTAGGTATGGCTATGTCTATCTAATGAGACACAAGTCGGAATCCTTTGAAAAGTTCAAGGAATTCCAGAATGAAGTACAGAACCAACTTGGCAAGAGTATTAAAGCTCTTCGATCTGATCGTGGCGGAGAATACTTGAGTCAAGAGTTCAGTGGTCATCTGAGAGAATGTGGAATTGTTTCACAACTCACTCCTCCTGGAACACCCCAATGGAATGGAGTTTCCGAGAGGAGGAATCGAACCCTATTAGATATGGTTAGATCAATGATGAGTCACACAGACCTTCCATTATCCTTTTGGGGATACGCTCTAGAAACGTCTGCGTTTACACTAAACAGAGTCCCATCAAAATCAGTTGCAAAGACACCACATGAGATGTGGACTGGAAATGTTCCAAGTTTGTCTTTTCTTAAAATTTGGGGTTGTAAGGCTTATGTAAAACGTTTAATATCTGATAAGCTCGCACCCAAATCTGATAAGTGCTTTTTCGTTGGTTATCCTAAAGAAACCAAGGCGTACTACTTCTACAACCGTTATGAGAACAAAGTGTTTGTTGCTCGGGATTGTACTTTCCTTGAGAGAGAATTTCTTCACAAGAAGAATAGTGGGAGTAAAGTACTACTCGAAGAAGTTCGAGAATCACAGGAGCCTGCTCAACCTCATGAGGAAGAGCAGCAAGTGGAACCACAAGAAGTTGTGGATCCTGAACCTGTGATGCCTGAAATTCGCAGATCCAGAAGGATCCGTCACGAACCTGATAGATACTATGGGTTTCTCGTAAACGAGTGCCATGACTTGTTGATCAGTGACAGTGACGAGCCTGCAAATTTTGAAGAAGCAATGTTGGGCCCTGACTCCGAAAAGTGGCTTGGAGCCGCTAGATCCGAAATGGGATCCATGTCAAAAAACCAAGTATGGTCCTTGGTAGATTTACCAGATGGTGTAAGACCTATTGAGTGTAAATGGATCTTCAAGAAGAAGATTGACGTGGATGGGAATATCCAGATATTCAAAGCAAGATTAGTGGCTAAAGGTTTCAAACAAATTCATGGTATTGACTATGATGAGACCTATTCCCCTATCGCTATGCTTAAATCCATTCGGATACTCCTAGCAACTGCCGTTTATTATGATTATGAGATATGGCAGATGGATGTGAAAACAGCCTTCCTTAACGGAATTCTGGAAGAGGATGTGTACATGACACAGCCTGAAGGTTTCACAGATCCTAAGAATGCTGGGAAAGTATGCAAGCTTCATCGATCCATTTATGGATTGAAGCAAGCATCAAGGAGTTGGAATCTTCGTTTTGATGAAGCAGTCAAAAAGTTTGACTTCATCAAGAACGAAGAAGAACCATGTGTATACAAGAAGACTAGTGGGAGCGGAGTTGCATTTCTCGTACTGTATGTAGATGACATACTTATTCTCGGAAATGACGTTCCATTGCTTCAGTCTATCAAGGCTTGGCTTGGAAGTTGTTTTTCCATGAAAGACATGGGTGAAGCCGCGTACATTCTTGGAATAAGAATCTATAGAGATAGATTAAATAAACTCATTGGATTGTGTCAAGATACTTATATAGATAAGGTCTTGCACAGATTCAGTATGTAGAATTCCAAGAAAGGTTTCACGCCAATGTTACATGGCGTTACTCTTAGCAAGAAGCAGTGTCCCTCGACACAAGCTGAGCGGGAGCGAATGAATATAATTCCTTATGCTTTGGCAGTAGGATCTATTATGTATGCCATGCTGTGTACTCGTCCAGATGTTGCTTGTGCTTTAAGCATGACGAGTAGATACCAATCTGATCCAGGTGAATGTCACTGGACAGCAGTCAAGAATATCCTCAAGTATTTAAGAAACACTAAGGATAAGTTCTTGGTATATGGAGGAAGTGATGAGCTGGTTATAAGTGGATTCACTGATGCGAGTTTTCAGACGGACAAAGACGATTTCCGGTCTCAGTCTGGTTATGTCTTTTGTCTGAATGGCGGTGCAGTCAGTTGGAAAAGTTCCAAGCAGAGCACCGTAGTTGATTCCACAACTGAGGCTGAATACATTGCCGCTTCTGAAGCAGCAAAGGAAGCTGTTTGGATCAAGAAGTTCATGTCTGAACTTGGTGTGATTCCTAGCATTTTGGAGCCAGTGGCGTTGTATTGTGACAACAATGGAGCCATTGCTCAGGCTAAGGAATCGAGATCACACCAGAAGTCCAAACACATAGAGAGGAGATATCACTTAATTCGTGATATAATCAATAGAGGAGACGTGAAGATCAGTAGAGTTCCAACAGATGAGAATGTCGCTGATCCTCTGACCAAGCCCCTCCCACGACCTAAGCATGAGAGTCATACTGCTGCTGTAGGTCTTAAGGAAATTAAGATGTGATCTTGATTTTAGTGGGAGTTATCTTGTTTTTAAGTTATGTTTTATGGTCATGTAATAATACATTGATTATTTTAATGAAATTTGATTTCAGTATTATTTAAAAGTGTTTAATTGGAAGTCCCAAAATAATTTATGACATTCTATAGTTCATCAAGTTGAGGACTTGATCATGAAACCCTATGAGAAATAAATGTCATAAATTATATTTGTCCCCGGTCGAGGTTGTTAATGTGGGACACTAGCAACCGCGAGAGACTGGCATATGAGGTGACTGATGACTAAGTTTCATGGAGTCATTAATAAGAGTATTAAAGTCAATCACATGGATATATGTTGGAGAACATATGATTGGACATGACCGGCTAATGAGAACTCTACAAGATAGCTATACAAGTGTCATAAGAGATTCTCATTACGACTATAGAGTATAGTCCTTAGACCTGAGTTCATCATGATTTCTTACATGTGAATTGGTCCGCTTTGACTTTGTCAAACGTTATCCGTAAAAGGTGACTATAAAGGCATTGATTGGGTGCATCATGAAGTGTGTGAAGGAACAGAGGGATGGAACAAGATGGGATTTGTCCCTCCTGTATAGCAGGAGATAAATATCTCAGGGCCCATCGAAGATTTGATACTAAGAAATGTGTGGCCGCACTCAAACGAGCTGAATGTCAGCTGTTTGTCTTGTTAGTATAAATCGGAGTTCGATGAACATGATTTTGGTTGAATAAGGATGACACGGTTCTTGCCTTATGCCAGATCGGGATATAGCGACAAAGGGATTAAAGGAATAGATGATTCCAGTACAAGTGAGAGATTGTTGGGAATATCCTGAAATCAGACTTGTATTCACTCTAGTGATAGTTGTAGTGTCGAGATTAGACATTTATATGATACTAGGTGGTCATAATGTTGGGAATATCCTGAAATCAGACTTGTATTCACTCTAGTGATAGTTGTAGTGTCGAGATTAGACATTTATATGATACTAGGTGGTCATAATGTTTTGCTAGAAACCAATGATGATCAATGAGTTATGAACTCATTGCTAGTATTATATGATCCTTCAGGGTCACACACCTAAGCAAATTGGATTCACTTTAGGGGAATGATCATTAATGTAATGATCTAAATGATGTGTATTTGATACACATTATTTAGGAGTTTTTAGAACGTGTCGAGCGACACAACCAGAGTGTGTCGCTCGACGCGAGGCCTGAACCGAAATAAAGATTTCGGTTTAATGACTCGATTTGAACCGGTTCGTTTACTAGTTCAATTAGGTTTTTCGCATGCCTATAAAAAGGTTATAGGGCACGAAAAACAGAGCAGTTCTTCCCTCACAGCCGTTTCTGAAAATCCTAATTTCCCGAGAGATCTGTTCCAGGCACTAGCATCCCTGCCGGATTCCTATTTGCGTGAGTGTGGATCAACTGCAGAGGCACAACGATTGAGGTGCTAATAATCTCGAATTCCTGAATCAATTCCGCTGCAAAACTCCAGGTATATTCGAGATCTGTTCTTATAGATCGTTGTTTACAAACCCTAGATCCTAGGAAAAGGAATTGCTCATAGGTTGATTAATAGAGATTAATCTGGTAAAACCTGAACGAATTCCTACATGAACTGCCATGGATTATCCATCTTGACCAACTCTCTTAAGACTAGTTTCTCGACTAACTTGGGCTCTTGCTTACTGTCCATGGAAGTAGCATCTGTAGAAGGCTTCTTAGGAGCTCTGGAAAATGGAGGAGGTGGCTTGTAGACACGTTCAACAGCATTCACAGAAGATTTCGGAAAATTTGGACTGAACTGCAGCTCGTGTCGAGCGACACTTACTCTCCGTCGATCGACGCTTGAGTTTTTCTTATGTTGATCGACACCTATATTCACGTCGATCGACATGCTCGATTCCCTCGTGTCGAGTGACATGACATTCTCTTCGCTCGACACAGATACTGCAGTTCTAAATATTGCATCAAATTCGTCGAAATAATCATCCTTTTCAACTGATGCACGTTCTGTTTCAGAATTCCTCCTTGGTCCAGTCTTCAATCTGATCATATTGGAGTGATACCTCTTCACCGTTTCGATTCTCTGAGCTACTTGCGTATCCAGCTTCTTCACATGAATGTTCAAAGACTCGATCTTCCCATTCAAATCCTTGTAGATGGAATCCAGCTTTCCATTTAAGTCGACAGTCAACTTCTGTTGTCCTTCCAGCATTCGCTTAATCATGGACTCCATCTTGCTCTCTGCAGATGGCGGTGGAGGCTTCTGATATGATGAAGAACCGTAATCTCTAGTGTAGCCGCTGTTCTGAAATGGCTTCTGATAAGCTGAACCATATCCCTGTTGATTGCCAAATCTCTGATAACCAGACCCATTGACGTAGTTTACATCTTCAGGCTCAAATGTCTCAACTTCCTTGGCAAACTGAACCGTCTTCTTTCCTGCAAGGAGATCATGCATCGAATCCAGCTTCTTTGTGACCTCTGCTAGTTGATTTCCATTGACGTTCTGACCCTGGCTTCTCACAAAATTGACGCTCTTGGTACTGTTGCTGCTAGCTAAGTTCTCAATGAGTCTCATGGTTGTCTCTTGAGAATTCATGTTGAAATTCCCGTTTCTCGCAGCGTCTAACGTGGTAGCATATCTAGTGGCAATTCCTCTGTAGAAAATGCTCAGTAGCTGAACATCCGTGAAGCCGTGGTGAGGGCAGTTTCTCTGATATCCCTTGAATCTATGCCATGCAGCCTTGAATGCCTTGAAGTCGCCTTGTCTGAATGTAGCAATCTTTGCTTTGAGATCTTCAGATTTTGCATCATCGAAGAATGCTTTGAAATTGCTTAAGAAAGCATTCTTCGTATCCTCCCAGTTAGTTAACGAGCCTGGAGGTAACATCCTCAACCAATGCTTTGCTTCCCCATGTAGAGAGTATGGGAAAAGCTTACAGAACATGTAGTCTTCAGAGACTCCATTAGCCTTGATGCTCGATGCAAGATCTTCAAATCTCTCAATGTGATCCATAGGATTCTCATGAGGAAGACCGCAGAAAGGGTCCTGAGCTACTAGACTGAAGTAAGCAGATTTCAGCTCGAAGTCATTCCTTTGGAACGGTGGTGGACGAATCGCAGACCGATTAGCGTAGAACTGCTCAGGTCTGTTGAAATCCGCAAGCGTACGTCCTGGAGCAGCAATCGCGTCGTTTCTCCCTGTCAAGCGACATCAATGTCATGTCGATCGACACGTTGGTTCTGCTCCTATCGAGCGATGAGATCTCTATGTCGCTCGACACGACGTAATTCCACGCGTCGAGCGATCTCTTCCTCGTGTCGCTCGACACGCTCCTGTTCTTCGCGAGCCAAACGTTCTTCCTCGCGGATCTGTTGTTCGTTAAGCTCCTCGACAAATCACGTCCTCATTGTCGTCGATCCTCTCTCCATGCTCAATGTTTCTCAATCTTGCTGGATCACGCAGGATTCCATCTTCTCCCGGTCTCAGTACAATATATCTTTGAGCAACCATATTTGCAGCTCTTCTGTTCTCACGCTCTAAACGTGCAAGTTCCTGAAGACCGTAGTTGACTAGCTCTTTGTCTTTGCAGCTCCTTGTATCGGGCATAGACCTGGAACTCAAAACAAAAGAAACGAAAGAACTAGTTAGTAAAGTAAAAAAAAAAAAAAAAAACTAAGACAAAATCCTAGTAATAGAAATCTAATGGCGTGATTCCCCGGCAACGGCGCCAAAATTTGATATGGTCAAATTTGCCTTTGACTACTCTCTCAAACAAGAGATCATTGTAGTACTTAGGGTATCGAATCCACAGGGAATCAGATTGCACAATAGATTTTAACGTTAGGATTAAACTAAGCAGAAAAGATGGAAAGTAAATTGATTGCAGAAATAATAAACAGGATGATTGTAAACTTTAAATTCAATAAGAGAAAAGCGCTAAGCCTTAGGGAATTTGCAGGAATAAATCCAAGTTGAATAATAAATTTACTAATGGGATTGATGAAGTGCAATTCTAGAACTCAAAACGCTGTTGTAAAGTAAATCAACTGTCGTTGCAAATACTATCTATGTTTAAACCCTAGACAACCAACTGTCGTTGCAAAATCAGATTGATCTAAACAAGCAATAAAATCAGGTTTGATTGTTCACAAAGATCCAAAGCCAACTGTCGTTGCGAATCAGATCTTTGCTCACCTATGATTCAATTCAGGCAATTCAATAATGATGTCTCATCTATTAAACAACCTAGGATATCCAATTCAGGCCTATATCAAAATTCAGAGCAATCAAGGTGAAGAATATAAATATGATGCAAATCCCAAAAGCAAATAAATCAACAACTCTTCATTAACCTTTGAAAAATCACTAAAACCTAACTAGGGAATTACTCAGACATAGACATGAATAATAATTTTCTAGTATAAAAATCTCTAAGTAAAGTAAAGCGTAGCCTAAACAATGGTTGAAAATAAGTACTTATAGGCTACAAAACCGTCATGGGCCCAATTGCAAACATCTGGGCTTTTTGGTGCAAAACAGAAATCTTCTGAAACTTGAAATCTGGGCTTCTGCGAGGATCGTGTCGAGCAACACACAAATCTTTGTCGATCGACACTTGCATTTCTTTGGTGTCGAGCGACACCAATGTCTCCGTCGCTCGACACAGTCCCTAAATGTTGACTCCGAACTCGCCACTTCGACTGCTCATTCTGTTAAGCTCCAAATTGCTCCAGTAAACACCAACTGAGTCCAAAACGTCCTTGTACCTAATATAAAACATAAAAGACTCGAAAACACCAACATACTCGATAAAACAGACATATATCATGGTATAAAAACCAGTAAAAACCATGATATGTCACTAGTGAGGTGGCTCGAAGATCTAAGTCTTAACGATTTCATACCGTCTTGTAAGGTTCATATATATACAAATATGTATCTTCAGATTTGGCTTTGGCTTGAAGTATCGATCAAGTTTTTATCACTTGACTGTGTAGCTTCTTCATTTTGGAGGTTAATCTCAAACTCATCTCGTCCAAGTACGATTTGCCTCTCTTTACCCTTCTCGTCACCTCCCATGCGCCACATATTGTTCAAGAACCCTACTTCTCTGGTTTTGGGTGACTTGTGGAGTAGTTACAGTCATGTTTACTCTTTTATGGAGAGTTACTTACAATCATTTTCCTCTATTATGGAGTGTATCTTACCGTTTTCTATATCCTTTGGGTATAAAAAATACGTTTCTCAAAGTTGGAACAAGGTTACTCGGAAAAAACATAAACACCTCTTATGGGAATATGTCTTAGTGAATGAGCTTGATGTGGAGTTGTGTGTAGCTCGCTTTGACTATTTTGATTATAGTATTGATTTACCTTGTATTGAGGTTCTGTTTAGCCAAGCACTAATCATTTCGTTTGCTAAGGGTTTGGTCTAAAAACCAGCTTCAAGGCGTATCTTAAACTCGGCCATAGTTGTAGAGAAACTCCTCATGCTCGTCGTAATGCAGCAATCCTTGGTTTCACAACACTCATTGAGTTGTCTGAATTTCAAGTCCTTGTTACGCTTTTCAAGTTTAAGGTATTAGCCATTGTTTTCAAAGACGCATGCCTCTACTCTGGATTTTGGCTTCGGATGGTGCTTCAAAGACTTAAGCTTGAAGATTCCCACCCAAGACTCCGCAACACGGAAAAGTGGCTTCGGTTCTGATTGCCAAAGCTCATGCTTTAAAAGCTGCCTTAATTGCAACTAAAATCTCAGCATTCCGAGTTCTACATTGCTTCTCGGACTCCCAATCTCTTGTCATGCTACCCGATTCGAATGGTGTGTGCAATGAGTTAAAACCGCTACTTCACGACATTTGTTGTCTTAGCGCGGTTTTCGCATCTATTTTTTTGCTTTTATCTCTTATTTGGCAAATGTATAGTCAATGCATTAGCTTAATATGGTCTTGTAATGACGAACACCTCCTCCATTGTTGGAGTTTAAGATTATAAGATCATTCGGTTTGCTAAAAAAAAATATATCAATCCCTTTAAAAACAATTTATTAGTGATTTTGTTAATAGATAGAGTGGTCCTGGGCATTCGGGTATTCGGGTCGGGTACAGGTTCGGGTCTAACCGGGTACAGGTTCTTTCGGGTCTAAGCAAAATGTACCCATATAGGTACCTGTGAAGTTTTGGTTCGGTACAGGTTCGGGTCTTCGCGGGTACAGGTTCTTCCAGATAGAACCTGTAAATACCCGATTTTTTTCAGGTTCTTGTTGGTTAGGGTATTTTCGGGTCCTTTTTACCCGAAAGTGCTTTTTTACCCGAAAGTGTTGTTTTTTACCCGAACTAAACACAAAAGTACCTTTAAATATCATTACAAACACAAAGAGAAATGAGTCGTGAATTTGACGATTAGCTTAAACCTATATGTTTTTTACCTATTTCAATTTCAGATCGCTATTTGAGACTAATGTTCTAATCATTTATCTTTTTATCCCCAAAAGTTTTTTTATTACATATACCAAAAGAATTATTGAACATGTGAACAAATTATATGACATATTTCAAGTTGTATATTATTAATGTCGTCTTACTACTAACATTAATAATGCAAGTACAAATGCGTGAGTTTTACATTAGAGTATTCGTATATAATGTAGTACTAATGTTTAAATGAACAATTATACTAGGCAAAATGAAAAGAATATGAAGCAAAAAACATATAACATTTGAAGTATCAAATCTAAACTTCAAACTATTTGAAAATGTAACAAAAGATATCATATCTAAAATCTCTACTACTTAAAAATGTAAATAAATATATCTAGACCTCGGCAAACGGGTCTTCGAGTCGGGTACAGGTTCGGGTCCTAACGGGTACAGGTTCCATCGGGTCTAAAATTTTTATACCCATACAGGTACCTATAAAGTTTCGGGTCGGGTTCGGTTCGGGTATTACAGGTTCAGGTCCAGGTTCGGGTACACAGGTTCGGGTAATTATGCCCAGGCCTAAGATAGAGAAGTGAGCATGTGAGGCCATGCGCATTGCAGACACTCTCTTGAGTGTCTAAAAACTTTTTAAAATTAAATATATTAAATTTTAGAACACTTGAGTGTCTAAAACCAGAAAAATGATTTTAGACACTTTTCTTGTTTTAGACACTTAAGTGAGTGTCTGCAATGCCCTAAGGGTAAAACTTGACACACATGCTTCGCTGCTTTACCCTACAACCCACATGCTTCTCCAAATCAGATCTCTCCACGTGTAGTTTGTTTATTCTCAATTAGTATTCTAAATCTTATGTTACTTTTTTATTTTTTTTTGGTTAATGAACCTTTTCGATTACCTTTAACAAAAAAAAAGAACCTTATATTATTAAGTTGCAAATTGCCCACTACGAACTCTAATTATCCCCCGACATAAACTTTGAAATTTTAAAATAAAGTGTCAATAACGATTGGTGGATTTCTTCTCGTGACCATTGACTACTTTTTCGTTTTATTATTGAGGAAATCTCTTTCTGAGAATTTTGAGCGATACAACTTGTTTCTTGTTTATTTCGGTTAGTCTATTGACTTCGAGGAATGTTTAAAATCTTTTGGTCTTGTGAATTATGGATTTATCTATAATTAGATGTTGCTAAGTGTGGGAATACTTCTAAAAAGTCCTCCATGTTTGTGAAAAAAAACACAAGCATGAAAGATTCGTTGTCAATTGATGATGATAATATCAATAAACAATCATTACAAGTTACTAGAACCGTAAAACGATTGTTAAAAAAACATAGAAGGGCGATTTTTTTAGAAATTTCTCTGACCACAAATGGCCAAAATGTTACACGAACAATCCTTAAAACTAGTGATGGTATTTGCCTATTTGGAACACCAAAATTTATTGGGTTGATTGAGTTTCAATATCTAAGGAGACTTTATGACTTTTCTTATGTAAGTCTTTTATAATAGTGACTTTTTGTATTTTCTTTTTGTTAAAAACCAAAATCTTTTAAATTTTATAATCGATATATTAGAAATATATAGAAAGTGGACTAGTTATTTACAATAGGAAACAAAAATAATATCATAATAATTTTTCGTAAATGGTAGAACTCGATTTCTTATTTTGATATGTATACAGTTTGCATTTTTCCTTAAAAAAAATAATTACCTGATTCATAATAATTAACATCCAAGAAAAATATCAAATATGTAAAAAAGAATGTTTTGGCTTTAGTAAATTAGATTCAAAATAAGAAAAATAAAGAGGATTTTGTGACAAAAAGAGGATTTTGTGACAAAAAAATAAAGAGGATAAATGTAAAACGTATTATTAGTTTGTAGTATGTTTTATTTCAGCATTACATTACATTATAGATCAATTAAAACTTTAAAGCCTAAACGAATAAATTCCAGCTATATACAACCAATTTTTTATCAAAAGATTCGACTTTTAATTTATACCAAAACACTCTAATTTGTTCTCAAAATCAAAAGCTCATAACAGCTATCAACAATTCAACATGATAGACTGATTAATAAAACTAATTACAATATTCGTGTAAAGAAACTTTTTTTCTCCCTCGAATAAAATATCAGTTTTTTTATTTTTCGTAGGAGGTTGAATTTTATTTTATTTTTATTTTTAATTTAGTTTTTCAATTCAACCGTTTCTCCGTGTTGAACTCGCCCTTTTTAATTCTAGGGCTTCGTTTCTCAGATTCTGCTCAAGAAAATCGCATTTCTTACTTCAAAATCAAAAGTTTTTTGTATTAATCTTTTAAAAAACTTTCATATTCGATCTCTCTGTCACCATTTCTCTCCCTTTCGTTGCATCTCTCGTTCTCGTTTCTTCTTCTCAGATCTTGGATTGACCCATCTCGGATCGTTGACCGAATTTGGATTCGGTGCTAAAAAAATCGGACCTTTTTCCGGCGAGAAGCTCGAGACTAAGGAAATTTTGAATTTTTGTTGAGTGTTTGGTTTTGGGTTTGATGATGTTACCCAATTTGTTGGGTTCTGAAGTACTTATGGAACTAATTGTCACAGTACAAGAATAACATGACGCTTTACATTCGTCGCGAATCTTCCAAGGTTCGTTCATTTTTCTCTTAATTCGGCTTCTGGGTTTTTCGAATTTGTGTCTGATTCGTTACTTTTTTTGTAGTTATGGAAGAGATTTTGCTCTGAGATTACGACGGAGATTGGTCTTCTCGCTGAGAACTGGAAATATCTTCTCGCTGGTCTTATCTGTGAGGTTTGATTTCATAACTGAGTATGTGAAATTTGAGAGCTTTTTTTCTTTTCAGCTTGAAAGGATTCTTATCAGATTCAGAGTAAGCTTGGATCGTTATTTCTTATGTTGAGTGTTAATGATGAAGTCTGAAATGGAAAACTTAAAGATACTGTAAAAGGATTATGATCATGGTTTTTTCATACATAGTAACTTTTGTGAGAAAGCTTGTGCTTTGAGCTAAATTATGAAGGACTGTGTTTTCTTAACCAAAAGAGATGGCTTGAGTATGTTAGTTTTTAGCCTATTGAGTCTTACTTTCTTCTTGAGGTTGTGTTGTTTTGACACTTTATGAATGCCTTTGCTATATGCAGTACATTCATGGTTTAGCTGCTAAAGGAGTTCATTATATTCATCGCGCTGGACCGACTCTCCAGGATCTTGGTTTCTTTCTTCTTCCGGTTTGTCTCAGAAATCCCAGCTATATGTGCTCATACATCCTACTCAACGGATTAGAATAGATATCTTATAGCTCTTGGTTTCCATTGTATAGGAACTTGGTCAAGAGAGAAGCTACATAAGCGAAACCGTGTTCACTAGTGTATTTGTTTCGTTTTTCCTGGTGAGTCTTTCAACCTTCCTCAGTTTCTGAGAAGCCCTTACATGATTTTATTTCCGTTACTAATCCGCGTTGAGCCTTTTATTGCATTGGACTTTCCATCCATTCATCCTGAAAAGCAAAAAGATATACACTGTGTTAATATGGTGCAGGGTTCTAGCATTTTTAGTCGTAAGTGCGCAGCTTTACTAGTTAACTACAAATTTTGAGATTATTTTCTCTTGTTGAATTTTTGAAGTTTCTCAATGTTTCTGTTTTACAGGCCTGCCAGTGTCTCCGTATTATAACTTTCTATTCGACGCAGCTTCCTGGCCCAAATTATCACTGTCGCGAGGTAAAGCAACTGAGAATACATACATACACAAGGTCTTATTTGTCTTATCGGTTAAAGCTGAACGTTGTCAACATTTTCTACAGGGCTCAAAAATTTCTAGGTTACCATGGCCCAAAACCGCTCTTGAGGTGCTCCAGATTAACCGTGAGTCTTTCCTCAATCACAGATTGCATTCATACATTGTTTGCTTTTGTTCTCATGCGTTGACTCTGATCTCATCAGCTCACAGGGTGATGTACGGATGTGGAGACCTGATTTTCTCATCGCATATGATATTCACTCTGGTCTTTGTCCTCACTTACCAGAAATACGGCACCAAAAGGTAAAGACCTTCATAAACTCTTTAGGCAATAACTTTTAAAACTACTTTGAAAATGACATCTCTGGATCACTCTTTGTCTCAGGTTCATAAAGCTGTTTGGTTGGCTCACTGCAGCCGTGCAGAGCCTCTTGATTATTGCCTCCCGTAACATTACACTGTCGATGTTGTTGTTGCGTGGTATGGTTTACTATTACGTACACAAGCTTTGCCACAACAAAATTCTTCTGAATACACAGAGATAAATTGACTTGTTGTATTGAATTGTTTCGTGTTTAGGTATACGGTGAATTTGGTGGTGTTCTGTTTAGACAAGAAATTACCAGGTTTGATCTCAGTAAACCCTTCTTTACAGAAATGAACATTCCTCTCGGATTCTCATATGTTGCCCAAATGTCTATACAACAGAATTACCAGATCGGACTATGGTGTTGCTCCCGGTAGTCTCGAAAGACAGAACCACAAGCTGTTGAATGGGAACGGTGTTGATCCTGCTGATTGGGTGAGTGTGTAAATATGTTTTTGTTCTCTTTCTCAATCTGAACCAATCATCACATCATTTGATTCTTAATTTCCCGGTTTTGTTTAGAGGCCGAGGGCTCAGGTGAACGGGAAGATAGACCGCAACGGAGTTCACACCGATAACTCAATGAATGGCCCATAAAACTTGCATCGGATTTGGTGTTAAACAACAAAATTGATGGTGTCATGAAGACTTATGCGGTCTTTTCCGTTTCGGTTTCGCGAATTTGGACTTAAAATTCTGTAAGTGGGGTAAATTTTGGTTTTGGTTATTGTTGAAGAAAAGAAAGAACACTGATAGAGAGAAATGGTAGGGGACTATGCTATTTTGTACATTTTCCAGTTCCTTATTACCCAAGTAATCATCTTTTGTTATTGGATCACGTTGTGTTTTCTTCTTTTATGTCAATTTTTTGTTACGAGAAACTGTTATGTGTGGTTCTTCTTAACAAAAAATCCAGTGTTAATATATATATTTACAAATATCACAACTCATTTTTGATATAATAAATTAATAATAGTAAAATGGGTTTTATGAAGAAACATGGAAATGGAAGAGCCATGAAATGAAGAAGCCAAAGACCATACAAGCTAACACTATATTCACCATTCTCTGTGGCTGCCACCTGTTCTCCACCGCCACTGCCGCTGCTATGGCGGTTTCTTCACCGCTTCCACCGTTTCTCAGTTCTCTCTGTCTTCTTCCATTGATCTTTCGTTTGCACCACTCACGTTTCGGGCTACTGATTGGCAAATTTCGCAGATTCTGTTTCAATAAAATATGTTAGTTATACTCTTCAGAATCAAATCTCTTTTGCTTTTTGATTATACAACTTATGTTATGTTGTATCTTTAGTTCTTATCTTTTAGTTCTTTTGTTAAACTAATTCAATGGTTTCTTAGTTACTTTGAAAAATAAAATCTAAATACAAAAAAGTTAAGCTAAGGTAAGGATGAATTTTTGAGTGACCACCTACAACCATTTTTCAAGCCCGTTTGTAAATAATATACACAGTTAATACTCCTAGTTACATAATTTTGGCTTTTACATATTCCTCAAAGATTAAAGAATAACTGAACAAGTCAATAAATTTTAACAACATACAATCCTAAAAACCCGAAATCTATTGGAAATTCAACATTTATCTCCTAAGAATGCTAACGAGACTTATGATGATTAAGTTAATCAAAACTCAATATTTCAAGAAATTAAGAACTTCAATAAAAATAAAAATGAAACATGAAAAGTAAGAAAAAGAAAAGAAAAAAAAAGGAGTGATTTATTTACTTGTCGAACCAAGTTTCAGCACATTGTCTATGAGCAACAGCTAAATCTTCCTTACACGAACACCCTAACTCTATCCCACTTGTCTCCACTCCCATTATGACATATCCGACAATCTTTCTCCGCCGCTTCCGTCGCATCACCACCGTCATCTATCTCCATCGCCGTCGCCGACGACACTTTCCTAGACTCATCTCCTTCTTCGTATTCGTACGATCCTGAATAGAAGTAAGAGTAACATGACGTCACATGTTCTCCGTCTCCGTCTGAATAATATACGCTTACGTCACTTCCTCCGAACGACGACCGTCGGTTATATGATCCGTACGCCTCTCCTTGTTCTAAATCTATGTCCGTCATTGTAATACTAATCTTGCACAAAATTAAGAAAATTTGTGTTTTTAATACAAAGTAATGGAATTAGAGGAATTTAAGGAAATGGGTTTTGGTGGATTTGGTGATATTCGATTAACAACTAAAGAAAATATATGATTTTTTTTTTTTTTTTGGAGGAATTGAGTAACGAATTTGTAGGGGAAGTAAGTAGAGGTGGAGCAGGAACAAGCTTAATAACACAAGTGAAACTGAACGTAAAATATTGTTCAGGAACAGGATCAAGAATTTGTATTCGAGAATTAAAATAAAAAAAAGAAAAAGAGAAGAAGTCTTGTCTCTGTAATTACCAAATTAAGGGATTTTTGTATATTTGATGGTACAACGTTTAAGCGACGTAATATATATAAAACCATATCCAACGGTTCGTATTGTTACGGGATAAGCGGATAAAGATCGATTTGTGTTTGTATTTCTCTCTTTTTTAAAATGTGATTTCTTAATTTTGATATGAAAAAGCCGATTTGGTCCTCGATTATTGTGAAGAAAATGAGTATAAACAGAAATTATCCAGGGTAAGTATGTCATTACGAGAATTTTCCAGTTTTGGATTTACTTTGACCCATTCCACCCTCCGACCAATTTAATTACACTGCGTTTTTATTATATTTTTTGTTTTATCATTTCACGCAAATGGCAAAACATACGGTTTAGAATGGTACGTACTCTCGGTTTGGACTTTGGAGAGTAATCTTTTTGTAGGAGATGTCTTCTTTGTAGTCTATTTGAGAAACCACTTGACAAAATTTTATTTTTGTTAAACGGTAACAAATTAATGTTAAACGAAAGTTGTCATTTCGAGCTTATATAATTGATCGTTTTATTTTTCAAAATAACAATTGATTGTGATGAGTTTTCAAGTTTTCCCATATATCGCTCGTAGCTAACTTGTATAGAATCTTCACGCAACAGTCTCAAAATAGAATACATGACTAAAGTGTTTTTTTGTCTAAACCATAGCATTATTGTGGTCTATAATAATATATGTAAAAAAAACAAGGGGATTTTGCTAAAATGTGTCTAAAAAAATAGTATATTGTGTAGTGGAAGTTGAATCTAACATTTATTCGGGAGAGATGATTTACGTTTCAAAAATATATCACCAAAAAATTATTTTCGGCTTAGAGAAATTTACGAGCTAAATGTTTGGAATTAAATCTGTAATTCTTTCTCAAAATCATTATCAGGTGCACATTTCCATTAATTTTGTCCTATCACTCTCAGATTTTATGATATTATTTTTATTTGGACACTCTATCTCATTCTCAATCAAAACTTCCTCCACAAGTGGATTTATCAGAACATTACCATGAATCTTAGATAAAGTTAACGGTGGAACACTACATCTAATGTTAGTAGCCAACAAAAATAACTAAAATTTATATATATTGTTTTTTGTTCGTTAACGAGGAGAAAGATATTTCAAGCAAGCAAGGAATATCTATTTATTCTTAAAGCCATACAAATGAAAACTAAAAAGAAATAGGAATCTCATTTTCCACGTCAAAATGTTGAACCACCATGGATACCAAAGGAATAAAAGAAACAAAAAGAGTAAAACGAATTTTGATGGAAAAATAATAATTACAAAACAACAGTTAATCAAGTTGGTGGGTCTGGTTATAATGGACAAGACATACCTATTCTTGTTTCATTTGAATCTTACATTTGGAATTTTCTTCTATCAAAATTATATTTTTATATTTAACTTCATTATCTTGTTAAGTATACTAACTCAATTTATGAAACGAAAGATGTTGAAGATCTGGGAGCTAATATAAAGTATCAAACTCTGATGATTTATTATTCATATTTAATTCAACAAATGCTTATATTTGAAAATTCTGTTGTGTTTAAGATCGGATGTAAAAATAAAACAAATAATAATATTGCGTCTTCTTAGTTTTATGCTGTGGATAATGGATAGGTCTCTTATTATTGATCGTGGCATGCCAACTTGTTAACGTAATTTTCATGAATTTTTAACAAAAAATTTAAACTAGTAAGTAGTAACCATAAGAAAATATCATTTGTTTTCGATAGAAAATACTCGTACAAATACATTTTTGTAAAACTAGGAGGCATGAAGATTATTGTTAGGATCAGAAAACTACTTCTAAGTGCATTTACAACCTATCTAGCATAAAAAAAAAAATCACACTTTAAAAACACAAAATTTCATACTTTCTCGACCTCGTACGTACGAGCTAGTGTTGCTCATATATTCTTCCCAATAAATATTTTTCTTTTTTACTTTTTTTACTTTTTTTACTCTTTATGTTTTGTTCGTTGATGAACATCGAAAGAGACAACACAAGTAGTTGCTCTGTCTCAACAGTTCCATGTTCAATGTTTATCCGAAAACAAAAAAACAAAGTTCCATGTTCAAACTGGAAAAGCTGTTTATACTTGACTAGAAACTGGAAGTATCTGATATGTTGTAAGTTTTGTTCAGCAGATACATTTAGCTGGTTACCTAATTTAGGTGGAATAATAGTAATTTTTTTGTTCTACATTAGTATACACTAGAATTCTTAGCAAATATAAATATGTACTAAGAACATCAATGTAAGGTAACCTAGTAGGTTTTTCCATTTGAGCAACTCTCATTCATTATATTTTATGTTTAAATTAAAAGCATTACTGATCTTGGTGTTCTTTGATTAGTCTTCCTCTTCTCTTTTATTTTCTAGCACAATAAAATTCAATGAACTAATTTGATTTCAAGTCTAATTTCTTTCAATTTTAACCTTGTTGTACCAAGGTCATTGTGATCATCATTGTTGTTCAGGTTGAATTTTTTTTTTCTGAATGGTTGAATCCATTATCAAATCGACTTAGTTTCAGTAGATCTTGGTTTACAACTACGTCATATATCAAAAGATCATTCGAATGGACATCATTTCTCTCCACATCAGAAATCTAAAAATTTTATAGACTTCCAACTTGTAATATGTGAAATATGTTTCATATTATCTACTATATAAAAACTATTTTCCATGTGTTGACACCTCAACAAGCAAAAATGACACGTGTCCAACATTGCGTTTCATTCTCTCCGCCGATTCGTGTTCTTCAATTCCTTCCGTTGGCGTTCAATACCTTCTCATCTTCTCTTCTTCTTAGATTGCGCTCTTTTAGTCTCTACCTTCAATATGTTGTACCCTTAAATGACAAACTGTCAACAAGCATTGGACATCAACTCTAAATCCTATGCAGCTTCGTAACAAATCTAACCACACCTCTAATCAAATATTCTCTCCGTTCCACAAAACTTAATGTTCTACCATTTTCACACTTATTAAAAAACCATTAATAATAATACATACATTAATTTTCTCAGAAAACCCACTTTTTCATAACTATGAACCAATAGTATTCAAATCTTTTCATTTAATACATTTTGAAATTTGTAATTTATTAATATTAACTAATAAAAAAAATAGAACATCATCTTTTGTAGAACAAATAAAAAATCTATAACATCATGGAACAGAAGGAGTATATGTTTACCACCCACCGTCTACAAGTAAATAAATCCAAGCGTAACATAACATGGACATAGTTTTGTGATGATCGGATTCAAATTTGTGGTAATTCACCTATGTATGTGGTACCATTCCACAATTCCTTCCGTCTTTGTTGTAAGCATGCATCTCTATATGACTATATGTGTGTGAATTTTGCAGAAAACACTAAAAACAAATATGCAACTCTCTTTGTCGCAACATCTCTTACGCACCTTGGAAAAAATCAATGCTACAAAACACAAGCTTATTTCGAAAGGCATAAGCAGGCTTATCAAACCATAGAGGTAAACGAGAGATTGTAGATTGGAAATAAATTATAGCTATAGTCACAAGCAGTGTGAATTACTAATTTATGCTATTTTCGATGGGTGACTTAGCTATCAAAACCATCTGCACCTAGAAGATTTTTATTGCTTTCATCTCGCATCAAAATTTGAATGTGTGTTAAGCTTAGTAAACCCCTATAGCTATTTACTAAGCTCATGTATGTCAAATTTATCTCAATGCTTTGTATTATGATCTTAAACTCTATATTTTTGGGTGTATGGGATTATAGCAAACGGGTAACAAATGATCACAATGCAGAATTCCTTGTTTGTGAAGTGCTTGATTTTTTTTTTGTATATGTTGGTATCATGAAAAATCTAACCTGATAAAAGAAACATTGTAGTGTCCTGCCTCGTGCTTTTGAGATTGTTGCATTAAGGAAGGTCAGCATTGATAGCACAAGTTTTAATCCTATATAATTTACTGGAAGTGCACAGCAAACAAAGTAATATTGTAGAGATCGAATCCACAAGAACCAAGTGTCACACTACGAATCAATAAGAATGAAATTAAGCTAAGACAAAAATATGATGGTTGATTGCAAAAGAAAACAAAAATAGCAAATAAAATTGATGTAAACTTATGAATTAAAAGCATTGGGCATTAGGGGATTCGCATGGAAACAAGGATTCAAAATTGGACATATAACATGAAAAGCATTATGAATCATTCTAGAACTCCAATCACAAAATCAAATTGATCTATTGTCGTAGATACAATTACTATGTCTAACAATCTAAGATCATAAACTGTCGTTTGAATTCAAGAGGTTAAACATGCATAAAATTCAAGTTTGATATGTTCACAAAACACCCTAATATAAGCTTTTGTTGGCTAAGGATGCTTTGCTCACATATGTTCTTTCATGATTTTAAACAAACACTTTTGATGCGTTAAACAACCTAAGATCAGAAACTAGGTAGCTAATCAAGTTTCAGCAATAAGAAACATATACGAAGAAACCAATTAATCAATCCCTAAATTGACATCTTTAATCGATCGAACCCTGAAATCCCTTTGAAACCCTAAAAATCAATTGGAAAACTACTTAGACATGATAGAAATCAAATCACAAGAAGAATTCATGAAAGACATAATGAAATCAATAAAATAGAATAGAAAGTTTAGAAATCTTCTCCAAATTGTTGTAGTGGGTTCAAAGATCTTCTCCCAAAGCAATAAACAAAGAGTATGAATGTAAAATAAAGCATAGCCTACAATGGCTGAAAATTATAAGAAATAGGTTCAAACACGTTTTTGGTTTAATCTTTGACAAAACCGAGTCAAAATAGGAAAATCTACAATATCTTTATTTTTCAGCAAATCGGTCGGTTGAGGCAGATTCGTATGTCTTCACTAAACCTCTGATAATTCTCAATCCCACCGTTGGAATATATTCAAATCACTTCCAAATGAAATCTAACTCAACACTATATCTTGTAACAAAATCTCACATGAATCCATTGGTAGAAAGTCCTTCAACGAATGCCAAATTGTTTATCATTTTCTGCTCTTTTTCTTCCATTTTTTGTTCATTTGTCTTAAACTTCATCCAAACGTGTTTTATCCTAAAAGACCCATGAAACAAAAAAAAACTTGAAATATCTTTGAAAACATTGGCTAGAAGGAATGCATCAAAAACACAATTCATCAACTCCCCTAGACTTAGCTTTTTCCTTGCCTTCAAGCAAAACATAAAACTGAACCTCTAAAAGAGGTTTGAAAAGGCAGAAACTTAGATTCTCTTATTAAGCGTTATATTGACCAATCATTTCGTAATCCACATACGAAAAAACGAATCCTAATCGAACCACCATGTACTTCTCCGCAAACATTCACAGTCTCCCAAATTCACCCTACAATTTCACAGATAAGCCTTCATCGCTGGGTCTTATCAACAATCTCAATGCCAAGAACCTTCTAGACTCATTCATGTACTATACCATGACAAATTAATTCATACAACCTTTGGTACTTCACTTCTCTCCCATTGATTTATTCTTTTTTTTTTTTGTTTTTTAGCTATTATAACTCAGGGAACTGTGCTTCTCACAACGTAAGCCAACTCGCCTTCCTAGTCCTTTCTACGGAGCTCAGATTGCTATTATGAGCTATGTCAAAGTTGTAGGCGAATAGTGGCATCACGGGATATTTTTCTAGCCTCGCTTCCAACCTTTGTGTGATCATTTCTGTGGCGGTCGAAACCAACACAACTAGAATTTGTAAGAGTTCTAGGGAAGCTTGTGAGATTTCTATGGTAAGCTAGGGTTCAAGAAAGATGTAAAGAGATTGTTTATTGCTTCGAAAACGTTTGAGTACAAGATTGTGTGTAAAAGTCCGGATCTCCCTAGGGTTTGTACAAAAGAAGTATATATAGCTTTCCTAAGTCGGCTAAGCCTCCTAAGTCTTCGCGGAGTCGGTTGCACCAATGTGGGCTTTGTGTCTGGACCGGGCTTCAGGCTGTTGCTGGGCTGGAGACTGCATCGAACTGAGGACAAGATCAGTGACTAAGGTGAGTATATGATAGGCCTGCGGAGAGCGAGCATGCAGTCGGTCCCAAGGTGGAGAGCACATGGTCGGCGAGCCTGTGCTCGGCCCATGCTGGAGAGCCTGTGCTCGCTCACAGTGGAGAGCCCGTGGTCGGCCCACGAGGGTGAAGCCGTGGTCGGACACTGTTCACCGAAGACGAGGTTGGCACTGTTCACCTCGGTACTGTTCACCGAACACTGTTCACCGAGGTACTGTTCACCCGAAGCCGCGGTCGCACTGTTCACCCGAAGCCACGGTCGCACTATTCATCCGAAGCCGCTGTCGCACTGTTCACCGAGCACTGTTCACAGAGTACTGTTCACCGAGCACTGTTCACCGAAGCTGTGGTCGGCTCCTGAGGGTGAAGCCGTGGTCGGCTCCTGAGGGTGAAGCCGTGGTCGGCACCGTCTGGTCCCAATCCATTCCGGCTTCACCTAGGCTCGTTCTGCTGCCACATGCTTCGCTTCACAGGAAGACTTAGGTTCTGTAACGCCTTCTTCATTAAGAGTCCGGGGGACATTTCTTCAACTGGCTTGTCTTTAGACGTTAATGTTGAGGGGGTGAATACCGACCCCAACAGTTAGCCCCCCAGCTCGGTAGTGTTAGAGCTAATAGTGCCGAGTTTGAAGATGTGTTAGATATTAGCATTACCGTCTGAAATCAAGGTGTCTGCCTATTCTTTCTTGCAGCACGCTTGAGTACTCATCTTGTTCGATATTCCCCCTCAAGTTCATAAAGCAATGTGGAGCATGAACTTGGAAGACACTAGATGGTGGCCTCGTTAAAACCTGGCTCTTTGTGGATCCCTTGCCATTGCTTGGACTGGATTCACCTACTTCGTGTTTAGCTGAGGCTTCGGGTCTTTAAAATTCCATCCTTGGCTTGCCTTTGTTCGCCTCAGCTTTAGTGGAATTTTTCTCGATGGCTTTGCGCAGGAGGTTTTAAAACTCCATAGGCATCTTGAAGGTTTTAAGACTTCGTAAGCGTTTTTCGAAGGTTTCAAGACTTCTTGCCTATTTTACCGAAGCTTTTGATCTTTGTTTCGGGTTAATGTAGATTTAGTCACGTTATGGATAAGACGAAATCCGGCTCGGTTGATTATGGTGAGCCGGTAGTGCCGTTGTGTCAAGCCGGAGATGTTGTCGTACTTTTGTCTCGTACCGACCGTGCAGTCGCGGTTGAAATCGACCCCTTGGTCGCGGCCTCACGCGGGACTGAAGCCATGATCGATCGGGTGGTCGCTCCTTCGTCCGACCGTATGATCGATTGCATGGTCGCTCTGCCTAATTGCGTGACCGATCGCGTGACCGATCGCGTGGTCGATCGTGCAACCGATTGCGTGGACGATTCACCGTCCGATCACGTGGTCGCTCGTGAAACCGACCGGGTGACCGATCGCGTGGTCACTCCAGCGTCCGATCACGTGGTCGCTCGTGAGACCGATCGGGTGACCGATTGCGTGGACGATCCACCGTCCGATCATGTGGTCGCTCGTGAAACCGACTGGGTGACCGATCGCGTGGTCACTCCACCGTCCGATCACGTGGTCGCTCGGTTTGGCCGAACCGACCCCGCGGTTTCTTTGCCGATCCGAACCGATCCCGCAATTGCTTTATCGAGCCGAACCAACCCCGTGGTTGCATGTTGCGAGAGTGTGAGCATCGGGATTCGTCTTCGCAGTAAGCTCACGGAGATTTGCGGAGGAGAGGAGGCCTAGTGGCGATGAAGACTTGATGGCTCGTAATGGGGGAATTGGGCTCTTCTTTCCCCTTAATGATGAGGAACCGGGGCTCCCAGCTGGTGCGGCTTTGTTGGATTTGTTGATTTTTAATTGTAGTGCTGGATGTTGCGTATCCTTGCTATCGTTTCGGATCCTCGCACTGTGGCGAATGCAAGATGACTTTGTAGCTTTCGTTTTCGTATGATGAACCTTGATGGCTCCTAGGAGTAATGTACTCGTTTTAGACATCTTTGCTTTATGGATAGGACTTTGTTGGCTCATGAATGAGTCTTGCTTTATTTGCTCACGAATGAGGCGTTGTTTGATCATGAATGAGGCTTTGCGTTTGCTCATGTATGAGGCTTTGTGTTTGCTCATGAATGAGGCTTTATTTGGGTTGTGACAACGCAAGTGCGCTCACGCTCTTTATCTGCCAACGTTGCTGTTAGGCTTTGCAAAATGGTGCTGCTCTTCTAGACACGTCTGTCCGAGAGCAAGTTCACCTTGACTTTGACCAGCGCTTGTCCTGGGTTTCCGAGTGACATGGTCAATTAGATTCTGAACGGAGGTCACTAGCAGCTGCATTACCAACGATGTTGTTGGGTTTCTGAGTGATCAGGGGGGTCATCCGGAGACGATTCTGAACACTGGAATTTATATAGCGCGCTGTATCCGTTGTGGATGTCATTGTGTTCGTATTTCTACACTGTTGATGTGGCCAGCAACAACAGATGCAGAACGACTCTACTCGAATAAAGCTGTGATCGGTCCAAAAAGGACAAGTTGCCACAAAAGGACAAGCTGTTCTCATGATGAGTGCTGTAGCGAGTGTTCGTGATTGACGTTGGCGTTGTCAATGATTTTGTTAAGGAGTGGCATACGGGTACCCCACTCCCCCCCTTTTAGACGAAAGAGGGAAACTGAAGTCGTCGAGAGACAGT